>PYIU01000002.1:5104982-6381228 GCA_003415625.1 Aquanectria penicillioides | reverse complement strand
ATTAAGCCGTCTTATTATCTTCCGGGTTTCGTTGAATAGAGTCAAGCATATCTGGGCCGGCTACCCTGGACCCAATATGGGGCTCCTTGACGAAATGTGATGCAACACACACCGTACCTTGCTGTAACACACCTTTCCCCGTCAGCATTTGGTGAGGGTGACCATTTGGCTGCCCGTGGCTGTGAATGAAAGGCGGGTACTGTAGCACATTTCGGTGACTTTGAGTGGGTTCAGGTCGTCCAACAGGTCCCTCCGGTGAGGTGTTGCATGTAGGGTGAGCTGGATTCATGCAAAGCGGCCTCGGTCGGATGTTGTACAGCAACAAAGGACAACTGCTTTGGCGAGTCGGATGCACAGCGCAGCGCGGCATAGCACAGCACAGCAAAAACACAGCGCATGCTCTAACAACGACAACGCTTGCTTGCAGAGTGAGTTGGCTCAGGTCGAAGAGTTGTGTGAGACAAGGGCCGGGTGTCGAGTGCAACGGTAGCAGCAGTTAATCACCGGTGTTATAGACAGGGGGATACGAATGCACGATGACATGACGGCGGGATGGTTGGTGTTGGACACGGCGAAGCACACACATTATTAGTTACAGCTTCGGCCACTCGCAGCTCAGAAACGGCTTCTGGCGCTTGCCACCGCGAATTAAAATGGGATGGTTAGTATGCGGCAGGCTAGATCGAGATCCTATTTGCATCTGGCGCGCATTACGATTTATATTGAGGATTGAGGATCTCTTTTGGGACTTTTCCAATTGTCTGGGGCGAAGGGGGGGGGGGGGCTCCCTAAATGAAAATAAAAATAAAAGGGTCGCACGGCCAATCATGCCGTCTCCCGGGTCCATGGGACGAGAAAAAGACGAGCAAATGCAGGAAGAGGGCATCTGGACCTGAACTTGAGGGGGGGACAAGAGGACGGAAGGCCGGGGTGGCCTTGTTGCACGAAGGGGAATTCCTCCGGAAGAGCACGGATGATGGACATGAGATCCCTGGCATCTGTGTCGATCCATGCCAGCGGCCCATGTTATCCGGGCGGCGAGGGTTTTTTCCTTGTTTTGGCTGGCGAAGACAAGGTGCAGGCATGTTTGGGCCTGACGATGGATTCATGGGGGATAGGATTCCGCGGGATGGATTTTTCCCCCTCGCTTGATGGTCGAGATATCCGGAGGAGCGGGAGAGGATGGTTTAAAGAAAAACAACTACTCTGTATTTCCCATCGTCTTTGTCAAACGGGCCCGTGGTCGTAATCCTTCTCGGATAGGCCGAGTTGGCTCCGGTGCCCGGCTCGGCTCCGCTTAGTGGACGGAGGTTGCGCACGGGACCGGTAACTAACTGGAAGGAACGGCTGGTGTTGGTCTGGGTCTGGGTAAATTAAGCATGCTCGTAAAAGCGCATGAAGGAAGGAACGGCAGCATGATGTAGATTAATGTGGTGAATGGCGTTTTTAGAGCCTGTTACATAAACCTGAGGACGGGATAAAGTGACGAGTTCTTTATCAGGAGCAGTTTCTTTTTTTACACTTTTTACTTTTTATTCCCTTCCGTCTCCGTCCCTGGGCAGTTTGGTAGTTGCACAGGTCAATTCGCAATCATGTCATGCTTCAGAGCAATGCAACGTTGAAACTCTGCGAGGAGCTTAGCGCAGGTGGGCTTGGGCTGCCACTCGGTTACGCGACGTCTCCTTCGTTGACCTGGAGATTTTATTTGCGTAAAAAAGGGTTGCAGACAGCTGAGCTTGAGCTGATGTGAGCTGAGCTGTGGAGGGCGAGCATAGTCGTCTTCGGGATATTTCGACAAAACAAAACAAAAAAGAGGGCAGAGGAAACGAGATAATATTAAATTGGTCCGGAGGGCAAAGAAACGAAGAGCGAAACAAGAGGGCAAAAGGACCTGTGAACAATTAAACAATAAAACACGCGACTGGATCGCGACCAGTCAGGAGTCGTGACGGGACATGGGCTTTGATTTGGCATTGGCATTGGCATTGGCATTAACAGTTTGTTACATATTGCTCGGGGGACGTATCCGTACTTTCGCATCCTTCGCGCTCAATCACAATCAGCCACCACAGCGCCAGCAGCAATACGGTACAGCACATGTACCTTGCAGACTGTCCATAATCCATTGCCGAGCCTTCGCCTGGGGCCCTGGGCCACTCCTTGAATGAAATTAGCCCTACTCCGTACCGTACCTAGTTCCCTTGAGCTTGGGGTGATTCTGGCCGGGATAGCCCAAGCCCGCAATACTACGTACAGATTTCGCTCTGAAATATCGCCGGGGCCTTGTATTGACCAGGATCTGCGACGCGTCGCCAACGGCCGCCACCGTCCGCCAGAGTTTCATCCCAACGAGAACAGACAAAAATACCTAAACGCAGAAAACGGGCTCCCGCCCACGTCCTGACCACGTCCTGACCACGTCCTGACCAAGGCACAGGGAACATGGCCCCTTCCTTGTCGTCCAGCCGGGCCAATGGCCAATGCCAGCGGCGATTCTGCGGCCCGTCGTCTGAATGTGCCAGACCGAAAAGCAAGCTCCCCTGGAGGAGGCCCTGGAAACCCTTGAAGTTCTCATGCGCAGCAGCGCAGCAGTCAGCGGGACGAGAGCCTACGCACCCCGGTTTGGCACGTTTCAACCAGATGGCGTGGTTATTCCCCTTTCGGGCAAATGTCCTTTGCCGTCGCTTGTCTTTGCGCCATTGTCACTAGACGGAGGATGCAACATCGAGGGCCCTCATTGTAGTTGGGCCGCCCCGAACAACAACCCTGGTCTCCCGGCTTCCCGGGGAACCTTGGGCGTGATTGAGTGGATGAAGAAGCCATCGCCGGGGTGCGACGGTGCGAGGGTCATGTCCCCAAGGTGGGCTTTGCGAGGCTTGTGCACGCTGAGCGAACATGGGAAGACCTTGAATGCCGCAGAAGCTTCATCTCCTCTGCCTTGGGGCCGGCCTTGCGTTTCTTTGACCTCTTCCGTTCTCTTTCCCTTCCTGGCTTCCCATCGTTGACCTTTTTTAGTATTCTCTCTTTTTTAGATTCTTTTTTTTCCTCCATTCCGTTCTTTTTTTTCTGTGTTCGAGGTCTTAATCGACCTGACTGTGATTGCCTCCCCCCAGCCCTGGCCTTGGCTGGAGTTCACTCGTTTGACACGACGTCTTGATTGCTCGCGCCCCCCCCGTTTCACTTCGACGGTCCGATCCAGTGACAGAGAGCCTGGCAGACAGCCTGGCAGACTCCCGAAACCTGCTTGGTTTCCCAGTGACGAAAGAGACAGGAAAAAATAAATAAGGATAAAAAAAGAAGGACAAGAGAGAGAGAGAGAGAGAGAGAGAGAGAGAGAGAGAGAGAGAGGAGGAGAGAAAAAAAAGAGAATCAGCGCCTTTCTTCCGATTTAACCGTCCCAATCCCAATATAACCGTACCCAGACTCAAAACAGTAAATCGAGAACAGCAGTACGTCATGGCGCCGTAAACGTGGGAACCACCCATCTACGGCTGCCAAACGACATTCGATCACCATGATCCCGCGGCCGCACTTTGAGCGAACGAGTCGGTGCCGACGATACCTTTTGATTTAACCACCGAAACCACCCAATATTTCAACCCCCACCCCTCCTTTTTCTCCATCCTAACTCTCCATCCTCTTCAACTCCCCTCCTCCACCACTCTCCCGTGGCCATGGACCCGGCCGCGGGGAGAAATGCGCACATCCCGCCTCCCGGGATCAAGAGGCCCGTCGACTCGTATCACCGGCAGCTGCACGAGACGCACGGGGTTCAGATCGAGCAGCCCGCCGACCAGAACACGGGGACCGGCACCGGCACCGGGTCCGGCGAGAGGGCCACCTCCGGCATACGACCGCCGCCTCGGAGAGACTCTTGGCGGGACTCGTGGCGGGACTCGTGGCGCGAGCGCATCGCCTCGTCAAACTACGGCAGCGGCAACGGCAACGGCAACGGCAACGGCGGCGGGCCCTCGTCGTTTGGCCATGTTGCGTCCTTCTTCGACTCGGAGCGCCTGGCTCGCTCGGCAGTGCACTCGGAGGGCACGTATTCGGCGCAGGCTCCCAACCGCATGCGATGGCCGTTTCTCGGGAGCATCCGATCGCATCGGTCGCAGCGGTCGTCGCCCGCGTCGCCCGCGTCTGAGGCTCGCGTGCCCATCTCGGACGCCGGCGAGCCCAACGAAATCGAACTTCCCTGGCGCCCCTTGTTTCTTCACCGTAGGATCCTAATGCTGTTTGCGATCTTGTTTGTCGGCCTGCTCGCGGGCCTCGAGGCCGTGCAGGCAATCTCGGCCCGGAACGACGGCCTGCGGGAAGCCGACGACGTTGCGAGGTTCCTCTGGCAGTACGGCGTCGTCCTCGTGTTTGTTGTAGTTGCTGCATTTTGGGCCAGGGTCGAGCATCAAGCCGCCACTGCGGCGCCCTGGATCCGCCTGGTCCAGGGTCCTACCGAGATCGACAAGTCGTTGCTCCTCGACTATGCATCCAAGTTTCCCCCTTTGGCAATGATCAAGGCGCTCAAGAACAAAGATTGGCTAGTCGGCATGGTCTTCGCCGTTGGCCTGCTCCTCAAGCTCGTAATCATCTTCTCCACGGCTATGATAACGCCCATGATCATCTCGGTTTCTGACGAAAGCGCCAATGTCACCCTGGAGGCGAGCTTTACTGGGAACAATGCCGGGCTGCTAAGCGTGGGATCCCTTCCATATTTCGCCATGGCCGGCCTGCAGGAGAACAACATGAGCTTCCCCAACGGAGTATCGCCTCGAGCAGCCTACGTGCCCTTTTCCAGCGCGAGCAACGACCTGGCAACGCTGAATGCGACTGTAGATGGATTTGCGGGCGGCATGGGCTGCGAGACGGCCACGCTGACCCTGGAAAGGGTACGATACGCCCAAGGGTCCGTTCGGATCAACATGACGGCGTCGACGAGCCGGTGTACTACCAGCCAGATGATCACGAGCACTCGACTCAGCGCTACGAGCAACGGAACTCTCCCCAGGACGTTTGTGGTGTTCCAGAATGGCAGCTGTGGTGGAACCTCCAGCATCGACAGCCATCGGATTGTCGTCATGGCCGGAACCGTGACGCTGGATCTCAGCGCCATCAAGAAGGCGAGCGAGAAGTCGACCACCACCATCACCGCCGGCCTCCCCAAGTCGACGGCACTCATCTGCACGCCAAACTACGCCATCACCAAGATGGAGGTGTCCAAGGACCCGAACAACCTAATATCGATCAAACCGGCCGACGGCGCGACCAACAGCACCTTTGACGGAGTCCCGGCCTGGGACGTCGCCCAAGCGCAATTCGATTCTTACTCAACCGACGAGACGGCAAGCGACCAGTCGTTTGCGAGCGCCCAACTATTTTACCAAAATGAGACAGTTTTTCACGCCAACAAGCCCATGTATGCGGCACTGGCCATGCGGGCAAAGACGGCCGGGTCGCCGCCCGAGCTGGCGTCTTTGGAGGACGGTTCAACGCTGGAGCAGCTCGCCCAGGACTACTACGAGCAGTACTCGGCCCTGATTGCGAGATATTCGATGATGGAGCCGACTTCGACGTCGTCCACTGCGGTTTCGACGGCCATGCAGCACCGGCTTGTGGCGAGGGCTCCGCCGACGCACCTGATGGCTGCGCTGCTCGGCGTCTGCTTCTTCATCACCGTCGGAGCCATGTTCACAGCCCCGACAAAAGGATTCCTGCCTCGAGATCCCAGCGCGCTGGTCGACATGGCCGCCGTCATCGCTCACAGCCACCCGCTGGTCGAGTGCCTCCGGGGCATGGGCGCCGCGAGCGAGGAAGCCATCCGCGTGAGGCTGGGCGGCTCTACTTACACCACAGGCGCCGAGGGCCACGAGAAGCTGGGCGACGATAACCTCGGGTACTTTCACATCTTCGGCGGCAAGGAACCGCCCAAGAACGCCATGATGAGACGGGCTGCGACGGTGCGTTGGCGTCAGCCCATCTTCTACCACGGGCTCATCCGCCTCTTGTACGCAATCGTCCTGGCGAGCGTGATCATCGCCTTTGAGGTGTCGCTGCGGGCGTCTGAGGGGTCCAACGGCTTGCGGACCCTTGTGGACGACAATGCTTACCTGGCCTGGACTGCAGCGCCGGCCCTGGTGCTGCTCATCATCGCCGTGTACATGAGCGAGGTGGACTGGTGGACTAGAGTTATCGCGCCTTTCGCTCGCCTGACCCGCGCAAAGGAATATCACGAGACGATTGGGCTCAACTTGATTGACGTGTCGAAGCCTGTGGCCTTGGCGAGGGCCTTTGGCATCCGGGAATATGCAGTCGTCTCAACAATTTCTGCAGCCAGCCTGGCGGCCCTGTTCACCGTTGCATCCGCCGCCCTGTTCGAGCCGGTCTCGGTCTCGAGCAGCAGCGGCGTCATCCTCCGTACTCAGGACTTCTTTGCAAACAGCCTGGCGTCGTCTTCGGACGATCCCATCTGCACGAACTGCAACAATGACACCCTCGCCGCGTCCATGATCCTCGCCGGAGATGCGCCCTACCCCAACTTTACCTATGCCGACCTCAACGTGCAGTCCGTCACCCTGGACGGCCAAAGCGACCTTAGCGACCGGTCCAACATCTCCGTCACGCTCACTGCGATCCGACCTAACATGACGTGCCGGCTGTACCTCGCCAACGAGATTTCGACCAACCTGACCCTCAAGTACACCACAGGCTCCAACATCGTGAACCCCCTCCAGATCGACCTCGGTGGCGAGACGTGCGGAGGAAGCCGGGGCAGCACCAGCAACGCAGTTATTTCGACGGCCAAGGCTGCCGCCCAGCAGGATGGATCTAGGAACGACAACGGCACCTTCTTCGGCGTGAGCAAGGCGAAGGCGAACTCGACGTCGCAGTGCTCCGACTGGATATACGTCTGGGGCCGACTGGCTGACACCAACAGCGACGAGATCTCCGTCAGCAGCATCAACGCACTGGCCTGCAACGAGTCGATCAAGGCCGTCGACACCAGCATCAACTTTTACGGATCCGCGTTGCGCATCGACCCGGCGGACCCCCCGGTCCCGAACGAGCAGACCGTCAAGGACACGACCGTGGCGATACCGCAGCTCGACTACTCGACCTTGGTCAACGTCACCCACACCGGCCTCCTTGACGCCTTCTTCGCGATGCTCAACGCTTCCCAGTATGCCGTTTCCGAGGACGTGCTTGGAGGCACCTCGGCTTCCGACGCCGGCCAAGTGCAGACTGCCATCTTGAACCAGCACGGCATCATCCGAACCCAGTCGCTGAACTTCAAGAGCAGGCGACACCTTTCGTCGACGGGGACGTTCCCTACAGTCAACGGAGGGAACATCATGAGCGGCGTCGAACCTGATGCGTCCGTGTCTGAGGCAGTGCCGCTGGTGAATGCAGTTTCGATATCTCAGCGGACCCGACTCAAGCAAAACCTCGTCGCCACGCGGGTCCTGCAGTGCCTCGTGGGAGCCGTGCTGCTCCTGCATCTGCTGTCGTGGATCTTCAAGCCGAAGAACAAGCTCCCTCGATCGCCGACGACGATTGCCTCCGTGGCCGCGCTGCTCGCCGACGGCAACTTGCTTAGGATCCTGCCCCGCGGAGCGCAGTGGCAGCCGAGGACGGAGATTGAACAAGGCCTGCGCGAGAGCGAGCTGGCGGAGCGATTCCGCATGGGATGGGCGACGACGCAGATCCGAACGGGACGAGACGGACGAAAAGTCAAGGTGGAAGGCGGGACGTTTGGCGTGAGAGCGCTGGGGCCCGGAGAATGGGGCCGTCGAGAGGAGGTAGAGATGAAGCCGATCAGAACAGATCGGCATAGACCTTCGGGCAGGCCAGAGGGACGATCAGTGGGACGATCGACAGATTTGAGGCTTGTCCAGAAGCCGCTCCCTGCCCATGGGCGACTTGGAGAGAGACATCCTGGAGAGAGACATCCCGGTGAGAGACATATCGGAGAGAGACGGCCTGGGGAGGGAAAACCTGCACCCCCCTTGCCGCCTGTGCCCCGAATGCCTCCGGTTCCACCGATCCCAGACCGGTCGGATGTCCCAAGAGAATACCTGGACCGAAGACCCTCGGAGCCGTCATCCTCAGAGAGGATGTCGTCGGGCAGGATACCGTCGACGCAGTCGTCGGCGGAGAAGATAAAGGGCAAGGGCAAGGGCAAGGGCAAGATGCCCAGACTGCAGCGGTCTCGAGACAGCGGCCCGCTGGAGCGCCTGGGCATGGTGCGCAGAGGCACCGGAACGATAGGATCGGGGAGCGTGATGCGAAGATCGGTGGTGGTTGACGACGACCAAGACCTGGACCAGGACCAGCGGACTTCGACAATGACTACGGGCGGACCCAAGGAGCTTGTCAAGGTGTGGTGGGCTCCATGATCCTGGCATGGATAATTGCTAGTTGGTAATGAACAAAAAAGGACGACGACGCATAGTCTCTCCTTTTTTTGTTTTTCCCTTTCTGTTTCTTGCAGAGTTTTCTTTTCCCCCTTATACGCATTCCCTGTATCTATTCAAGGAGGGGCATATTATACCAGGTGGAGTTCTTGGCACATATTCATTATTTTCTTTTTTTTATATCATATGTTCTCACTCCTTTTCATATACTGAAAGGAGTTGGAGGCGAACTGGTAATCCCCAAAAGACATGTTTTTGGAAACCAGGGCAAAAACAACAGATGCCGCTCAGCTGGCAAGCATGATGATCTTCTATGTATATGTTAATGCATTGATGTAGACGATGGTATTTTATAGGATATGGTATATCAATCAATCAATCATGGATTCTGCAATTATCGGACTATTAATATCGAGTTTGATGAACTGCAGGGGATAGAACATGTGGGGTTGTTGCTATAATATTTGTGTAAAATCAAGGTCACCCACAATCCGAAGCTCTTAAGCCAGCATATCGAGCATTCAGCAAAGTTGGCTATGAGGGTCCGTCCCTGTCGGAGCCTCGATACAAGCCGGAGACGGAGACGCCTTCAAGCCCCGGCTCGGCTGTAGTCGGGAGCGGGCCCCACTTGGGCACCGGCGGCAGCGGGAAAAAAGCGCGGCACCGAAATCAAAGTCAGAGTTCAAGTCACACAAAGGAAACGTCGTCAACCTTGCCAACAAACGCACACAGCCCACGCGTGGCGCTTCTTTTTAACTCGACGCCCTTGACTCGCGCCCTTCTCGCGACAAGAAAGCGGATTTGCGTGTCGAGATCGCGTGACCAGCCACGCATCCCTGCTCGCGGTTTTCTGCCTTGTGGTGGTGGCCTGTGATTTTCTTGTTTAGGCGTCAGCCTGCTTCGGCTTGGGTTGACAAGCGGGTCATGCGCCGTTGCATGAAGGAATATACTAGACTTGACTAGAACTTGAAGCTGGTGGTTCTGGAAACACCAAGCTGCGCTTGTCAGGTTTATAACCCGCTGGGTTCGCTGTAGGGGAGTCGCTGGTTTAATCGCCATGGCGGCTGCAAAGGGGCACGACGACGCTGACGCTGGCTCGGCTTTGCGCCAGAGTCGGATGCTCGAGTCCGCGAGGAACCATGCAGACCTTGTTGATATTTGCATCCGGGAGATAAACTCCCTCATGGAGCATCTCAAGCCCAAGTTCAAGCCGCTCCTCTCAACCGGCTTGCCTACCTTTGTTCGCACCCTCCAGCGCGAGCATGACGCCCTTAACACCCTTATCGCCGAACTCTCAAGCCCGGGACTCCCTGAGGACACCCTTAGACTTCAAGACCGCTGGCTCGAGGCCAGCGTCAATGTGGCCAGCCGCGGCGTTGCCCAGTGGGATCGACTGAAGCGATGCCGTGGCTTCGTCGCCGTCAACCAGGCCTTTCAGGGGTCGTCACGCGACGATCGACGGCGCGAACTGGCCAAACTCGACATTGTTGGTCGGGAGAAGCAGAAAATGCACCGACTTCTCAAGGAGCAGGGCCGCGTCGAAGTCGACGTTGTCGATGGGGGACGGGAGTGGCTCACCGTCAAGGCGCTTCAGCGAGATCGGCTCGCCAGACAGCTGACTGACTGCGGATGGGCATGGGGGGATCACGAACTAGGGGACCGCGTTGATGAAGATGAGTGGGAAGACGTGCCTGTGGCAAAGTTCGTCAAGAGGCTCGTGGCCGCCGCTAGAATGAACCGCCATGAATACCGGTTCCCAAGGATCAGGCTAGTCGTGCCTAACCTCAACCGCATGGGTGACGAGCTAGGTGTCTTTATGGACCAGCTAGTTCACATAGATCCTCTCGTGGAAGTCATCATTGAATATCAGGATGGTGATTTCATGTCGAAACCTCCTCCGTCTCTCGAAACCGCCATCGAAAATCTCGTTGGTGACGAGCTCGAGGACCTCACCTCCACACTCAATTTAGATCACACCATCCTGATTGATCTCATATCAGATCTGACCCATTCAAGTCTAGAACCCCAGGCCTGGCAGGCTCGCACGACCCAGGCGCAGATTGAAGAGGAAAACCGCCATGACGGTGGTCTCATGGCCCCGACGCTATATCCTTTATTGGCAGGACGAAAACTTGTCTGCACAAGTGAGGCCGCGGAACACTTTCACAATGTGCTGCAGACTGTGGGCACGGAGACGGAGAGGGAGAGGGGGAGGCTTTTAGTGCCCTGGGATGATGAGACGCGAAGCATGTCTACTGAAGCGATCCGAGATCGGTTCCAGCAGCTGTCCATTCATACACTTCCCGCGGATGTACAGCTTCCACTGGACATCATCCCAGAACCATGGAACATGCCCGCCATCGAGAAAGCAGTCTCATCCGGCGCTCTCCCCCAAGTAGCCTTGGACGTGGCACGAAGCAGTGCCTTTAAGAGCTCAAAGCTTTCCATTTTCATCTATGGGTGGGCGGCAAACATTGCCACAATCACTAGCAACAAGGAGGTGCGCGGACAGATACGAACATGGGTCGAGGCGAACCGACGCTCGGATACAGAGGTTGGGCCTTTGATTTGGAAGATTGACGTGACGCGAAACTTGCTGGCTAAGAATGCCAGTCCGAGGCCTGGGTGGCATGATAAGACGAGGCAAGACGAGGTGGTGAGCGACGATGACCATGATGATGATGAGTGATGAAATGACACTCCTACCTGGTAAAGAGGGAACCCCCCGGAATTAGAAATTAAATACTAAACAAATAAAGAAAACACTTGGCCGACCCGCGGATTGCCACTAGACGGCTCAATATCATACCCAACGCCTTTTCTTTTGGACCGCATCTTATATAAACCACGGTTCCGCAACCATGGAGTCGCTCACATCCCACCACCTCGCCCACGCGCCTTCATCCAGGTTTCCCAGATCAAACTGCTTCCAAAACGTCTCTACCAGACCTCTCATAACGCGCACGTTGCCGATGCCTCGGACCTCGTCCATCCGATCCAGCACGCCGAGGATCGCAACGCGATGCTCGTCTGAGGGCGCGCTCTCGCACGCAAAGACAAAGACGGGCCACGGGCTGGTCGCTACGCCGAGGGTTTTGAGCAGCTCAAAGGCCTGTTCCAGACAGACGACCCTCCTCGAAGTGTCTTCAGGCGCAGGGCAGACCCTCTGCAGGTAGAGGATTGCGGCGACGCGGTAGAGCTCTGCGATGGCGAGGGTGCGGGCTTGGTTGCAAGGGTGTTCGGATGTCTCGTGGGAGGGCAAGATTTGGACGAGGTTGTTTAACTGGACGTCTATATCAAGACGGTCTTCGGATATGCTCGTTAGAGAATCTGCGGAGGCGGCCTCGAGGTTCTGGAGGCGAATCTTGTTAATCTGGTGGATGATTGATATTGTTTCTAAGGAGCATCCTAAAGAGCCGATAATCTGGAAACAAGTGTAAGAACGGGGCCACGGGGAGCACAATGTGACAATTGCCTTATTGCTTACAAGAGAAGCGTCAATTACTGAATTCTGCACCAGGCTCAGCAGGTCTGTCTTATCATCGGCTAATCTCGATGGCCTAGTGAAGCACCCAAGAACTTCGTGATAGAGGAACCACGTGAGGATGAACTCGGAGTCTATTCGGCAATGTCTGCGCAGCATCTTTTTTACACCGTCCAGATGGACATTCCAATTTCCCTCTGATTCGTCGAACACCTGTGTAAAAATGTCAATCGGGCCTGAATCGAAGTATTCGGGCGTGCTCTGAGAATGAGTACGCACGCTGTAAACGCAGAGCATCATGGATGCAGCCATGTGTGTCTCTGTGGCAGCTGAATCGGACGCCAGAGCGCGAGATAAATGGGCGACGGCATTCGCCTTGTACGGCAGCGCCGCTTCTGAGCCATGGGAATGGTATGCTGCGACGGCCAGCATAGCGTTGCGCAGCGCCAGCGCCACAGGATCGGAATTGGCGAGCGCCATTGGTAGCAGATCTTGGCGGAAACCATTTTGGGCATGGACCGTTGATATCATGGTCGCGATGCGATTTTCATCTACGAAAATTACTGAGAAACTTCTCTTCCCCTACTCGCCTTTGATCCGTATGGCGGAGGTAGGATACACTTACAGTAGCTCAGGAGGAGGGCATCTTGGCCCAGGACCGGGCGCAGGCTCAAGCCGCGAGTTGGGCTGGGAATACACTTCCGCAACACCGGCCGATAAGAGCGAGAATTATTGGCCGCCTTGATGTCTTCAAAGGTCAGATTCAAGAAGTGAACTCCGTTACACCACGAAACGCCCTGCCCAGAAGCGGTCCGGCCAGGCAAGTTCAATACGAGAGCGTCCTTCTTTGGACGCCGTCCGTCCGGGCTATCCGGCCATGCCAGACGGATGCCGTAACCCAAGCATTCTCGCCCTGTCCGAAGACAGTTGTTGCAATGCGGTAGCGCTTTATCGCAGCCAATCTTCCGTCCTTGGTAGGGGGGACAGTTGTCAGCGATGCGCTTCAGGGACCATTGGAAACGTGAGAGTGGCGTTGTTCACCTTTGCAAGTCCAGCAACCCGGTCTCGGTTTCATGGCTCACGGAATACGAATCGCATTGGGACGCATGTGTTTGATCAAGGCAAATTCATCATACACACGCTTCTACTTAAGGAGAGAGAGAGAGAGAGAGAGAGAGAGAGAGAGAGAGAGAGCGCCCAGCTGAAGAGTGTGGTTGTAATGAGAGACGACCATCGAGTCATGTGAATTCTGTAGCCCCACTGCCAATTCGTCCAACTGTGCCTTTACCCTGTAGCCCTACAGTGCTAGTGTCATCGAAGTAATCGTACGCGGTGCAAAAACGAGCGGTTTATGAATTACCAAAGGAAGCCATGTTGAGGATATTAATTCGTATTAAGATATGGAGTTGGGTTTCTTTCAACTGCGTCTAACTGAGAGGACTTTTTTGACATGTCAGTTTCCCTTCCCCGCCGATTCTATTATCATGAACTCATCATATCACTAATCCAAAATCCAGGCTCCCTGTCTATACGCCCCCCCCCTCCCAGTCACACTGTTGGACACGATGCAACTCTTTGATAAAACTCAAAACTGGGACATGGTGGTGGGCTCCAGTTCCCGAACGGCCGGGGAATCTGGCGCCCCCAGGAGTACTCGCTGGTCCCGTCCCAGTTGAAGTCTCCTAGCCAGTCGAATTGGAACTCCATCATGCCCTCCGTGATCTCGATAGGTTCTTCAGTTGACGCTGGTGACCCGTCTTCTTCGTTGATCCTGACCCCTTCGCGGTCTGCCACCTCCTTCAGCAACTCCCAGCTTCTCACGCTCGTGGTTTCTCCAGCTTCGATTACAATTTGATCAATCTGGTCTGGATCCAAGCCCTGCTCGATGCCGTCTGCTAGCGCTTTGCATGACGACATGAAGCAAAAGCCCTTGATATTGGTCTCGCCAGATCGAATTCGCCGTTCTGCCCAAGTAATTGCTGCATCGAGCACGAGACGCAGCTCGGCGCTGCCCATGGAAGGCATGTTACCGAGAGAGTCGCGCTCCTCTTCCTTCTTCTTGATGAGCTCCATGGCAATGGAGAAGAGTGTTTGAACAGGGACAACGCGGAAAAGACCAGCGGCGTTGGTGATGAGTCGATCGAAACACGTAACGGGATCCAACACTCCGGGAGGAGCTGAGGGGAATCTTGGATGAGAAAGATTGCAGATCTGCGCTACCTTGAGGGACGAGTCGAGCGACACTTTGCGAGAGTAATAGACCGTGGGGTCATCGGCCGCCCGCCTCAGCATGGGCTGATGGAGAGAAATGAAGCAACGGTAAATAAAGAGCTGAACGAGACCGCAGTGGAACTGAGTAATGATGGGATGAGAAATCTGCTTCTGGGCATAAGTCAGGGCAGCCAGCGTCTCTGTCAACGTGCGACAGGCTTTGGTGAGCTCGGAGTTTAGGCGAAGAGTCTCAGGGTAAGAATCCTTGGATCGAAACTCGTTGACGTGCTTGATAATTCCTAGTCTCAGGTTGTGAGACTTCATGAGCGTTAGCTGAACCGACATGTCAGTGAGGTCGTCGGGGCTGTTGGTGGGGGCATTTGTTGTGTCGGACTCGTCGCTGAGTTGGTCATCGTTGATGTTAGCAGGCAGCTGAGTGTCGTAATGCTTGATCGAGATGAGCGGCGGGCCACCGGCATCGTAGGCAGACTGCAGGTTCAACTCGAGGATCGTAGCCCACAACCGCCGGCGCATCTCGGCGCGGTAGACAGACATATCGGCCAGATGCCTCGGGTCACGGTGGAGGCCCATGTACATGGCCTGGCGGATCAGCCCTCCGGTCGTCACCCAGGTCAGATCCTGGCCCACGGCGCAAGTGGCTTTGGCAATGGCCAACATGCACATGATTTGGATGCCTGCAATGGTCATCCTGCTCTTCTCTGGAGGGAGCAGCAACCAGAGCTGGGCCTCATGGACCCATTGCATGGCGGTCGACCGCAAGGTGAAGAGATCATCATGGACAGTGGCGCCCAGGGCCATGCATAGTTGAAGCTGGATAACAAAGACGTCATTGGCAGCGTCAGGGTTCTGCCAGTACCTAGCATACTCTGCACGGAATGTCGGGGCGTGCAGGATGCGAAGGGCGCCTTCGAAGGTGCGGAAGTAGGCATCAACTAACTGGTCTGCGAGACCTTTCATGGGAATAGTCTTGCCCAAGCTGGTAGAAGAGAGAGGTTGGAGACGACGCTCCTTGATGGTGCGGGCCAAGGCTTTGCACTTGATGAACATGCGATGCGGACCAATCTTCTTGGCCTCAGCATGTCTGAGGACGCCGATGATGTTGGGGAACTGATAAATGTCAGGACCATGTATATTTTAATAGCAACCAATGGTTTCAGGGGGGGATGGGTCTGTGTTACCATGTCTGCGCCGTTCATCCAGTGGCTTTGACCGAAGAAGCGAGTTTTGGAGATTGTACCTTTCATGGGGGCGTTTTCATCCTCCTCTGAGCTGTGATGTCCTACTAAAAGTCTGTCCTGGGGCTTGCGACCGATGTGGAAGCTGTCTGCAAGCCTCTGCTCGAGCTCTCGGACTCTTGCAGCCAGGGCGTCCACTGTCGACGCCTCTGAAGTCGAGCCTACCGTTGAGCTGGGAACACTGGCGGTAGCAGCAGCGGCGGCGGCATGATGAGGTTTCTGGGGAGCTATGTGGGAGGACGCAACCTCTGGCCTCTGGGTTTCGAACACAGGGGCTGACCTGGCCGGCACAATAGCCGGCTGTGCTGAAGCACCATCTTGACCATGTGTCGCAGCGGCCTTCTTAACCCTGGACGCGGGGATGTGAGTAGGGGCGTAGGTGCAGGGGGAAATCTTGGACTTGATGCAGTTGACGCAGGGCAGGCCGCGGTCACAGCGAATCTTGCGGCGGCGACACTGCTCGCAGGAGAGGGCCGGACGGCGGCGCTTCTTTTCGGTTCTGGACCCAAGTTGATGCGCTGAAGAAGAAGCTTGCGCCGGATCCTCAGGGTCGAGTCCCGGGCCCGAAGCGAGAAGATCCGCAGGACTCGGGTCAAGCTCCGTGTTGTCGGCGGCTTGGTCTGAGAGCTGGTCCCGGCCTGAGACCTCGAGTTCCGACTCGTTGAGCAGCCAGCTCGGATGACTGAGCGTCAAGGGTGGGCCTGGGGCTGGAGACATGGTCTCTGGTTGAGGCTCCCCGGCAGCTCAGTCTGAAAAAAGAAGCGACGCTGCACGACACGACAGGACAATCGAGGCACGACGAGAAATTCAGCGACGGGGAATTGGGCTGAATGCATGGGAAAAGTGTCGACGACGAGGATTTTGTTGGTCAAATGCCGTCGTCCTGTATAAAGGGCGAGCTTGAAGCCATGACGACGGGCTCGGTCTTTCGCTCGGACCGGCAAATTCAAATGACCGGGGTGTTTGGGCGACGCCATTGGCTGGGCTTTTCCAATTCCCCGATGCCCGTTTTGGCAACCTCCGGACTGACTTACATGACTGCGACGCTGGTTTAGAGTAAAAACATCCTCAGAAGTGGATGTGGCGTCGTAAGATGGATTGCGAATGGGGGCTGCGTGACGTTTAGGTTCAAAGGAAGGAAGGCCTGAGGAGCATTATCCCGAAATTATCTCGTCTGCCTGCGAAATGACCGAGACGGTTGGGGCTTGTTTGACGATGCAAACTCTTCAACCAACATTGAAACCTGCGATATAAGACCAGCTCTAGCACCATGAGGTTTTCGTATTTGTCAACAAGCACGGCTCCCAAGGCGAGATCGAGGCAAAGATCAAACGGCATCACGTGCTCCAGCATTCCCGTTTTATTACCTTAATTACACCCTAAGCTCAAGACGCCACCATGTCTGCCCTACGACCCGAGAAGGCCCCAATCGGTGATGTTGAGGCTCCACCGAATAAACTCGACAACCCCAGCATTACGACTGACGACCAAAAAGAGAGCCCCGAAGACCAGGATAAGTTTCCAGAGGGTGGCTTAAGGGCGTGGCTAGTTGCAGCTGGTGCGGCTGGCGCATTCTTTTGCACCCTCGGCTACACAAACGTCTTTGGCATCTTTCAGGCCTACTACATGTTCAACCAGATGCCAGATCGCAGTGCCGACGACATTGCATGGATTGGATCGATACAGGCGTTTTTGATCTTTGCTACGGGTGTTGTTGGAGGACCGTTGTTTGATAGATATGGTACCTGGGTATGTGCTTGTCTCCCCTTTTTTCAACCCACGAATAATGATGCTAACGTGCGAAATCTCAGGTCCTCCGCCCTGCCGCCGTCTTATATGTCTTCTCAATCATGATGACCAGCATCTGCAAATCGTACTGGCAATTCATGCTAGCTCAAGGAATTCTCACCGGGCTCGGAAACGGGTTTCTCATGTTTCCAGCGCTCTCCGCCGTTCCTCAATGGTTCAATGTCAAACGCGGCGCCGCCATGGGCCTCGCGGTTGCAGGATCGTCGCTCGGCGCCGTCGTCTTCCCCATTGTGCTGTCCAACCTGCTCAACAAGACGGATCTGGGCTTTGGCTGGTCCGTACGCATCACGGGCTTCATCATGCTGCCTATTCTGGCCTTCTCAATCTTTGCCATTGAGACCCGCCTCCCGCCTCGTCGCACCCGCTTCTTCCTGTGGTCCTCGTTCCGCCAGCCCACGTACGTGCTCCTCATTGCCTCGCTCTTCTTTGGAATGATCGGAATGTTCGTCCCGCTGTTCCTGCTGCCAACTTATGCCATCACCAAGGGTATGAGTGAGAGTTTGGCGAGCTATCTGGTGGCCGTCATCAATGGTGCGTCCATCTTTGGGCGTATCATCCCTGGCGTGCTGGGTGACAAGTTTGGCCGCATCAACACCTTGATCGGTGCCTCAGCGGCGACAGCCATCCTCATATTTTGCTGGCCCGAGGCCGAGAGCAATGCTAGCATCATTGTCATTTCGGCCATTTTTGGATTTACATCAGGCGCCATCATTTCTGGCGGTTCCGTAGCCATCACGCTCTGCGTCGACGACCCCAAAAACATTGGCACGTACATGGGCGTTGGTATGGCATTGGCTTCCTTTTCGGCCTTGGTTGGGCCCCCAGTTAGTGGCTCCATGATTGACAGGTATCACCGATTCAACGAGGTGTCGTACTTTGGAGGTGCCATGACAATGTTTGGTGCTGCGTTGGCTGTCGCTGCCAAGTCCAAGTCTCCCAAGGGTCTATTCGGCAAGACCTAGACAGATTATTCACATTATTCTGGTGTAGGGCATTGTGGCAGGTAGTTGTTTGGATATAGAGGGGGATTGAGATAGATTAGGTCTCATTTTTGTCATTATAGACGCGGAATCTCCATTCATACTGATTTGATAGAGGAGGAATGTGATAGAAAAATGTCGATATAAGACGAAACAATAGATACGAGGATATATACATGACATATTTACCTAACTCACTGAAGTTTCCATGCTCGACCTGGATTCCTTTTCCCTACAGATCCGATTTGACTTCCTCAATCACAGACTCTCCCTTTGACAGATCCCCACTTGTCCATGCCCACTTCTCATGCATCCGCAGTCTGCCGTCATCCAAAACCTCAGGCTTCGACTGGCACCGTCCCGTCATCAGCTCACCACCGCGATTCACATGCTGGTAGCGCATATCCAAACTGTTATCCTCGCCTGTCACAACAGCAATCAGCGTGCCGCGGACGATAGACCCACCCCCATACTCGGCCCACACAATGTTGCCGTCCTGGTGGTAGTGGAAGAGGGTTTCAGCGCCAACTTCACCGTTGGCAGTGTTGGACGCGGAGCAGAATGTTTTCCCGTCGTAGAGACTCATGGCTGCTATGATTCTGGCGGCGTCGCGTGGTCTGCTTGGTGGCTGTTGGTCTATTTCAAAACGTCTCAGTTGGTCTTTTCTGATTGGTTATGGCTGTGGCTATGCCCCGTGTGGTTGGTTCGCGACGATGCCTCTTTTGAATTGACGACTCTTTAAAGTATGGTATAGTACATGGAAGATAGTGGCCAACGATTCCTCCCCATCATACATGTGCAATTCCTCGCTTCATATACGTTTTTGAGTTTCCGTAAATTTGAACAAGGCCGATTGCGGAGGGTTTTTCGGGCTTGGCAAAAAGGCTAGAATCGGTTCGTGACGGAGATGTGACTCCCCAAACACCGCCGCGCTTGTGGGTGACAGAATACAGTAGAACAGTACCAATTCAACCTTTTCCTAATAACCATTAAGACCCTATCTATTTACGTAAACGAATACGATAGCCTAAAGGAAAGCACTTTGATATCGTATGAGTATTATTCTTAGGATTTTTGCCCATCGCGTCCCGCAGGACGCCAAAGGGCATGACGGTGGCCGTCAAATGTATGCAACTTAGAGGAGGAGCTCAAGGGGGTTCTCAAGGACCTTCTTGAGCTCGCGGATCCACTCGCCGCCAACGGCACCATCGACGACCTTGTGGTCGAAGCTGGCGGTAACGGTGATCTGCTCGTCCCACTCAATGCCGGCCTCGTTATCAGCGGGGATAGCTACCTTGCGGGTGGTGCCAACGGCGAGGATGGCAGCCTGAGGGGGGTTGATAACGGCAGTGAAGTGCTCGACAGCGTTGTTCATGCCCATGTTGGAGATGGAGATGGTGCCGCCCTGGTACTCCTCGGGCTTAAGCTTGTTGTCGCGGGCCTTCTTGGCGAGCTCCTTGACCTTGTTGGAGATGGACTCCAGGCCACGGCCCTCAACGCCGGAAACGATGGGGGTGATTAGGCCAGTGGGGGTGGCAACGGCAACGGAGACATCGACCGAGTTGAACTGGCGGATGCTGCCCTCGCGCCAGCTGGAGTTGACCTGGGGGACCTTGCGGCTGGCAACTGAGATGGCCTTGATGAGGAAGTCGTTGACGGACAGCTTGTACTTGCCGTCAGCGGAGCTGTTCAGAGCCTGGCGGAGCTTGAGCAGCTTGCTGACGGAGATGGAGCTGGTAACGTAGAAGTGGGGGTTGATCTGGGTAGACTCGAGGAGACGGTTGGCAATAACCTTGCGCATGCCGGAAATGGGGATATCCTCGTAGGTGGCACCGGGGGCGGCAGCAGCGGGGGCGCTGATGGCCTTCTTGACATCCTCCTCAGTGATCTTGCCACCCTGGCCGGTGCCCTTGAGGCTCTCAAGGCTGACGCTGTTCTCACGGGCCAAGCGCTTGGCGGCGGCGCTGACGTTGGGCTCACGGTCGAGAGCAGTCTCGAGACGGCCCTCGGTGGAGGTGTACTGCTCGGGTTCGGCGGCAGGAGCAGAGGCGGCGGGAGCGGACTCGGACTTGGCCTCCGCCTTGGGAGCGGCAGGGGCGGCGTCACCGCCAGCATCGGCCAGGGTGAAGTTGGCGAAGGCGGCAATATCGGTACCATCCTCGACCATGACGGCGATAGGCTATGAGAGAGGATATGTTAGCAAGATATCAGAGGGCAATGACAGACATCATCTAGGACGAGGCCGGCATAACCTCGCCGGGAATGAATGTCCAGAAAACCATGGTGCGAGTTGGGGTCGACTTACAGTACCAACGGGGATATCCTTCTCACCAGATTCCTTGAGGAGCTTGGCAATGACACCCTCCTCCTGGAACTCAAAGTCCATCTGGGCCTTGTCGGTCTCAATTTCTACCAGAACATCACCGGGGGCGATGGAGTCGCCGGGCTTCTTCTGCCAAGTGCCGATGTTGCCAGCAGTCATGGTGGGTGAGAGGGCAGGCATCTTGACGACCTGATGGCTGGGGAAAGAGGCATAGTATCGCACCACATGGGCGGCGAAGCCGGTTCGCAGGGCGGTCTGGGTAGGGGCGAGAGCGCGCCTTCGGAGCACGGCGCTGAGCATCTTGAAGGTCGGGGAGGGATAAATGTCTCTCTGTATTGGGGGAGGACAAGTCGTCAGCGGTTTGAGGGATAAGAGTGGCGTGAAAGTATCACGACTACGAAAAGTGGACAAACTCACCAGGAAAGGGGCAATTGACGTCGATTGAGGAGGAGACGGGTGCCGCCGATATCGTCAAAGGGAAGGGGGAAAGGAAGAAGAGAGGATGAGAAAGAGGCTCTTGCAAAGGGGAGAGACGGAAGAGGTTCGGGGATGGGAAATCCTTGGGGTTGGACGTGGAGTTTTTCGCGTTGCGTTGAGCTCCGGCGCTTTCTGGTCTTTGCTGGGAAGCTTTGGGGGGTGCTAAGCCGTTTTGGGGCATAGCGTGGGGCGACGGCGGCGTAACTCCTGCAAAAACAGGCCGTTATCTCAGCGGCCAAGGCCAGGGCTTTAGAGGGTTGCGGGCAATTCTTACAGCGCCTTTGGGGGCCTCGTTGGGCAGCTCAGGGGGCGTTGTCCACTGTAATCCCCGCTGGAACAAAGCCTGCTATCATGGCTCGAGACCCGCTGAAGGAGGCCCAAGTGCACATGTGCGACGACAGGGACCAGAAAAAAAGTCGCTCGGGGGATCATTTGAGCGACATGAGCCGAACCCCGGAACAATGTAGTTAGTGAGTGGCAGCTAGCATGTGTCTGCTTGGTCCGTTGACGTCGACAGCGACTCAATGTTGAGTGGATATGGGTGGGATGCATCCCTCTGCTAGACTCTACGGTTGCAGTGGCAATGCTGCATTTTCGATGCATGGGCGTTTGGATTATCCTCGACGTTGCTTTGTCCCCATAAGCCAATCTCACTTGGAGTTTGTCGCCTCGACGTGGTTCACGAAGGATAAAGTACCTCATGTCGTGGCTTGACTTTGCACCACCCCACCAGCCTTTTTTTGGTGGCATGGTCCTCTATGCTCTCTCACTCGAGAGGACACGAGATTGCTCGGGGCTTTGTTCGGGCCGTCTGTGGATAATCACATCTTCCTGATTCCGTGCTTGTGGCCTTAGGTAATCTGGCCTTGGCAGGGCTTGGCAGGGCACCCCTGGATTTGGGATCTGGACTCGCTTAGTCACCTGTCTCATACGGTAAACCTCCCAACCTAACCGTAATGTAACATCTTCATCAGCCTCCTCGTTCCGTCCCAGCCACCGTCTGAAACGGTCTCTCTCCCTTGTGTTCCTGAATTGGCACATGCGTGAGCGAGGGGCGCATCTGGCGAGGAGAGGCTAACGCTCGGCCGGCTGTCGATAGTCCAAAATCCAACCCAAGTAAGCCAAGAACGTCAAGCCAGGGCCGCCGGGGGTCCCGCACCAAGGAGAGACCCAAGCTCATTTTTGGGAACGCTGTCCACTTCTGCCATCTCGGATGCTGACAGGAACCAGACTCTAAACAAGGCACCAGCATTTCCTCCTTTATCATCTCTCTGTAATATTTCAGGCTGCGCAGTCAGGAGAGAGGCTGCATCTTCGCCCGTACAGCTCCTCCCTCCCATTTGCCCCTGGAGAAAAGGACAGCGCCGCTCTTCCCATGAGCTGAGCTCCATCCCGATCCGCCGCGCGCCGCCACCATCGCCGTCCGTCCCCTTTATTAATTACGTGGAATCTCCGCCTCGGTTTCGACTTCAACCTTCGATCAGCCCAAACCCCCCTCGCCGAATGGCCGCTGGTCTTTGCTGCGCTCCCCCATGAGCTCACTCAAGTTTGTCGTGTCCTCGCTCGAGGCCATTGCCTCGTCAAAGGATGCCCAGCGCAACAAGCAGCTATCCGAGTCGGCTACCAAGGCCCTTGAGGCCATCAAAGAGCAGGACCAGCTCCCCGACCCCGAACTCGTCTTCGCTCCGTTGCAACTTGCCGCGAGGTCAAATAATGTCCAGTTGACCACCACCGCCCTCGACTGCGTCGGAAAGCTCATATCCTACTCATATTTCTCCGTTCCCAGCAGCCCCCCCGAAGCCTCCGAAGAGGGCGTCGAACCCACAGAGCCCCCCCTCCCCTAATCGAACGGGCCATCGACACCATTTGCAACTGCTTCCAAGGCGAGACCACGGCCGTCGAGATCCAACTGCAGATTGTAAAGTCCCTGCTAGCTGCCGTTCTCAATGACAAGATCGTCGTACACGGCGCTGGCCTGCTCAAGGCTGTGCGCCAGGTCTATAATGTCTTCCTGCTATCGCGGAGCACCGCAAACCAGCAGGTCGCCCAGGGCACCTTGACCCAGATGGTGGGCACTGTTTTCGAGCGTGTCAAGACACGCCTGCACATGAAGGAAGCCCGCCTTGACCTTGATCACCTAAAGAACGGTTCCAGCAATGCCACCTTCGAGCAGATCGAGGTCACCAATGGCGCCCACGACGGCACTGATCGCGACGAGTCCCCGGCGCCACCCTCCGAGTCCGCCACAACGGACCCATCGGAGAGCGGCGTCAAGCTCACACTCAAGGATCTTGAGCACCGAAAGAGCTTCGACGACTCGAACCTCGGTGACGGGCCCACCATGGTGACACAGCTTAAGCCGGCCAAGAAGGATATTGACGCGGCCTCAACCAACGAACACTCTGGCCTCGAACACTCTTCCTCAGAAGACAATGACGCGCTGGACGCCGAGGATGAGGTTTACATTCGGGATGCCTACCTTGTCTTCCGATCCTTCTGTAACCTTTCTACCAAGGTCCTCCCCCCCGACCAGCTGTACGACGTCCGTGGCCAGCCCATGCGCTCCAAACTTATATCTCTTCACCTCATTCACACCCTTTTGAACAACAACATTGGCGTCTTCACTTCTCCTCTCTGTACTATTAAGAATTCAAAAAGCAACGAGCCCACGAGTTTCCTTCAGGCCATCAAATTCTATCTTTGTCTTAGCATCACTCGAAATGGCGCTAGCTCGATCGACAGAATCTTTAATATTTCTTCTGAGATCTTTTGGTTGATGATCAAGTACATGCGATCATCGTTCAAGGTATGGCACCATTTGGTCTCTATTTCACTGCAGAGCTGACTCGTCAATAGAAAGAAATCGAAGTCTTTCTAAACGAAATTTACCTGGCCCTCCTGGCCCGGAGAACAGCACCGATATCTCAAAAGGTCCAATTTGTCACCATTCTCAATCGCCTTTGTGCGGACCCCCGAGCGCTCGTTGAAATCTACCTCAACTACGACTGCGATCAGACAGTCGACAATATCTACCAGACTATAATCGAAGATCTCTCCAAATTTTCCACCACGCCTGTCGTCATTACCACGATCCATGAACAAGTGTATGAGGACCTTCGAGCCAAAGCCTCCCCTGCGAGCGAGTGGCAGCTGAAGCCAGTCCTACCCCCTCCCCTGAACATCGCCCACATTGCTCCTCACCAAGAGCCGGAGCCGGATTATCCGAAGGAGTATGCGATTAAGCGTCTTTCCCTGGAAGCCTTGGTCGAGACGTTGAGGTCTTTGGTGAACTGGTCGGCTCCAATTAGAAGCGACGGTGATACTGCGCGACTCGAGAATCTTGACACCAATGCATCTCTCGACATCCGACCATCCATCGACCCGACCATTAGCGACAGTGCATCCCGAATCGAGACGCCAGCGCCCGCTACGCCAGTGGTCGACGATGACCCAGACCAGTTTGAGAAGGAAAAGGCCAGGAAGACGGCTCTCATGAATGGTATTAACCAATTCAACTTCAAGCCGAAGAAAGGTATCAAGTTGCTCTTGCGGGACGGTTTTATCGCTAGTGATAGCCCCAAAGACATTGCGGTGTTCCTTTTGAAGGAAGATAAGCTGGACAAGGCACAGATCGGCGAGTATCTTGGTGAAGGAGAACAGAAGAACATTGACATCATGCACGCGTTTGTGGACGAGATGGAGTTTACCAAGAAGCGCTTCGTGGATGCTCTTCGTCAGTTTTTGCAATCTTTCCGACTGCCTGGTGAAGCCCAGAAGATTGATCGATTCATGTTGAAATTTGCCGAAAGATATGTAATGGGCAACCCGAACGCATTTGCCAACGCCGATACCGCCTACGTCCTGGCGTACTCGGTCATCCTGCTGAACACGGATCTTCACAGCGTCAAAATTGCCAAGCGTATGAGCAAGGAGGAATTCATCAAGAACAACCGTGGTATCAACGACAATGCCGATTTGCCCGATGATTACTTGCTTGGAATCTACGACGAGATCGCCGCCAACGAGATTGTCCTTAAGAGTGAGCGCGATGCTGCCGCTGCTGCCGGCACTTCTGCTCAATCGACTGGAATTGCTGCAGGCCTCGGACAGGCTCTCTCTAACGTTGGCCGTGACCTGCAGAGGGAAGCATATGTGCAACAATCTGAGGAGATTGCCCTTCGATCGGAACAGCTATTCAAGAACCTCTTCAAGAGCCAGCGCCGAAATGCTGCCAAATCAGGTACCAAGTATATCCCTGCGACATCCTTCAAGCACGTCGGCTCCATGTTCGATGTGACCTGGATGTCCTTGTTCTCTACCCTTTCCAGCCAGATCCAGAAGTCTCACAACCTCGAGGTGAACAAGTTGTGCCTGGAAGGCATGAAGCTTGCGACCAGGATTGCTTGCCTCTTTGACCTGGCAACTCCTCGAGAGGCGTTCATGTCGGCACTGAAGAACACAACTAACCTCAACAACCCCCAGGAGATTTTGGCCAAGAACATTGAGGCCTTGAAGGTCATTCTGGAGCTTGCTCAGACGGAGGGTAACATCCTCCGCGAGTCGTGGAAGGATATTCTCATGTGTATCAGTCAGCTAGACCGACTTCAGCTTATTTCTGGCGGAGTAGACGAGAGTGCAATTCCCGATGTGTCCAAGGCTCGATTCATGCCTCCTCAACGATCGGAAACTTCTGATTCAAGGTCTTCCACGCAGTCCCGACGACCACGCCAACGATCAACCACCGGTCCCCGTGGATTTTCTACCGAAATTGCTCTCGAGAGTAGGTCCGATGAGGTGATTCGCAGCGTAGATCGTATCTTTACCAACACTGCGAACCTCTCTGGCGAGGCCATGCTACACTTCGCCAAGGCATTGACCGAAGTTAGCTGGGATGAGATCAAGGTCTCCGGATCCAACGACTCTCCTCGAACCTACAGCTTGCAGAAGATTGTAGAAATCAGCTATTATAACATGAACCGTGTAAGGTTCGAGTGGAGCAATATCTGGGATGTTTTCGGGGAACACTTCAACAGGGTTGGATGCCACAACAACATGAACATTGTGTTCTTTGCTCTTGATTCGCTGCGCCAACTATCGATGCGCTTCATGGAAATCGAAGAACTGGCAGGTTTCAAATTCCAAAAGGACTTCCTGAAGCCGTTTGAACACGTTCTCGCCAATTCGCACAACGTTACCGTCAAGGACCTTGTTCTTCGCTGCTTGATTCAGATGATCCAGGCTCGTGGAGACAACATCCGCTCTGGTTGGAGGACCATGTTTGGCGTCTTCACCGTGGCTGCACGAGAGCCGCATGAGAGCATCGTCAATTTGGCTTATGAGAACGTCAACCAGATCTACAAGACTAAATTCGGAGTCGTCATCGCTCAGGGCGCATTCACAGATCTCATTGTTTGTCTAACAGAGTTCTCCAAGAACCTCAAGTTCCAGAAGAAGAGCTTGGCAGCCCTCGAGCTTCTCAAGTCTCTCATTCCGACTATGCTCAAGACACCCGAGTGCCCCCTGTACCAAAAGTACAGCAAAAATAAGAACGGCACCAAGGAGTCCGACGCCAATGGATCCGACGCTCTGACACGCTCCCGATCCAATACCTCTGTGGAAGAAGGTTACTGGTTCCCAGTCCTCTTTGCATTCCACGATGTGTTGATGACTGGAGAGGACCTAGAGGTACGCTCGAACGCACTAGAGTACTTCTTTGAGGCTCTCCTCAAGTACGGTGGCGATTTCCCTTCAGAATTCTGGGATATCTTGTGGCGTCAACAGCTTTACCCCATCTTCATCGTGTTGAGGTCACGACCGGAAATGTCCAACGTTCTCAATCACGAAGAGCTTTCCGTTTGGCTTTCGACGACTATGATTCAAGCCCTGCGCAACATGATCACCCTGTTTACGCACTATTTTGACGCTCTTGAGTACATGTTGGATAGATTCCTAGAGCTGCTGGCCCTGTGTATCTGCCAAGAAAACGACACTATTTCTCGGATCGGTAGCAACTGCTTGCAACAGCTCATCTTGAAGAACGTGACCAAGTTCAAGCCTGAGCACTGGACAAAGCTGGTGGGCGCCTTCTGCGAGCTCTTTGAGAGGACGACCGCGTACCAACTGTTTACCGCGACCACCATCACCTCGACGGCAACCCTGGAGCCACCCAACGGTCTTGACTTCTCTGGCATGATTAGCCCGACCAAAGCTGAGACACCTGTTGATGAGAAGTCATTGAAGATCAACGGGGTTGAAGAGACGGCTATTGAAGCGGACGACGACTCGATCATCCCACCATTGTCTCCCCGACATGAAGAAGAGCTTCGAACTCCCCCCAGTGCCGCCCCGCAACTGGAAGAGTTTAAGCCATCATCAAATCTACAGCAGCAGCCAGTTGTTGTCACTGCCGCTCGCCGGCGATTCTTCAACCGAATCATCTCGCGCTGCGTTCTTCAGCTCCTGATGATTGAGACGGTGAATGAACTGTTCAGCAACGATACTGTCTACGCGCATATCCCCTCCACGGAGCTTCTGCGACTCATGGCCCTACTGAAACGCTCGTTCCAGTTTGCTCGCAGGTTCAACGAAGACAAGGAACTGCGCATGAGGCTGTGGCGTGAGGGTTTCATGAAGCAACCCCCCAACCTGCTCAAGCAGGAGAGCGGCTCAGCCGCGACGTACATTTCCATCCTTTTCAGAATGTTTGCGGATAATGCGCCCGAGAGGCTGCAGAGCCGACCTGATGTGGAGGCGGCTCTTGTGCCCTGTGCAAGGATATCATCGTGGGATATTCGGCTCTTGAGGAGGAGAGCCAGCACCGCAACATCATGGCCTGGCGACCAGTGGTTGTCGACGTCCTGGAAGGCTTCGCCACGTTCCCCGAGGAAGCGTTCATGTCGCACGTCAAAGACTTTTACCCGCTGGCCGTTGAGCTTCTCGCCAAGGATCTAACGCCTGATTTGCGAGGCGCGCTGCTTGTGGTGTTGCGACGTGTTGGCGAGGTTGGACTCGGCATCGAGGGCATGACAAGAGTGGCTGAGCGCCGTCGCGATAGCGTGGCCAGCCGATCACCCGAGGAGCCCATGGACAAGCGCGAAGCGCATGCCCGGAGAATGCTGTGAGAAGAGCCGGAGTCAGCCGCATGGTGATGGGCATAACTGTTGACGGCGAGTGGGCGTTGGGATAGGATAGAGTGTTGGGTTTTATGACACCTTGACTTGTCTAGAAAATACCCTAGGTCCTCCTTAAACGGCTGAGGGGTCGGCCTGGGAGTGTGTAGCATGAATTTTTCCTAAAACCGGATGTGACAACATATAGTGGCTTATTATTTCAGCACCAACATCTCATGTCGCGCCTCTCCCAGCCATGCTGTGTTGTCAACGTGATTGAATTAATGTATTCACCTGTTGCTTTTTGTTTTACCATGAGAAGAAAAAAAGTCTAGTTATCTTTTGCTTTTTTCTGACTTGCTTGGGTATCTATCATACACATGTCATGGGCTCGCGCTGGCCTCGTTAACCTAGAATTTGACTGATATATCGCCTCAGGGGCTCGGCCTCCTCCTCTACAGTTCGGTCAGGCAGGCTCCTGAGTGACGCAGAGAGCTGTTCATCCCGCTGGGCAGCAGCTCTCATCAAGTCACGCACTGCCTGGTCGTTCGACTGCCCTGATACACGCATGACGCTGACAAAGGTCTCGTAGAAGTCAATCAGGCTCAGGTGCATTAGTAGGTCTGAAGGGTCAATCATGTTCAGCGCTGCCCACTGCAGCAATCCGGATCCAACTTGGGCAGCAAGGGGTTCTGGAAGGGAGAGGAGGTCGGGAAATGGCGTCTGGGTGAGGGCGCGGGGGTTGAGGGCGACAAGTCGAGGGAGGATGCGCAGTAGCCGGCCCTGAGCCAGAGTCGTTTGGCGGTCGGGGGTTTCAGGAGCGCAGTTGGAAGTGATGATGGAGAGGAACGGACGCTTGAGGAAAATCTGCCTCCAAAGACGGGCGTGACCAGGGACGCAGCGCTTGACGACCTGGGTGCTGGGGAAGTCGATCACGTTGGAGAGGCCATTCGCACCACCTGTTACAATATCGCAGTCCGTCTCAAGCAGATCGCTCAGAACCTTGCCAGCGCGCTCTCCGACGCCGACATCCGGGCTATCCAGCCACCGGCGTAGCAGCTCCTCGACAACTTCGGGTAAGGTGCTCAAGAGGGCGGCTTCGGCGGGGGTTTTGGCGGCCTTGTGGAGGATGGCGAGGGCGAGCAACACGGCGCCGGGGAGCGGGGACTGCAGGGCGGTGACGAGGGCGGGCGGATCGGCGATGGTGAGACAGCGGGTGAAGTTGAGCGGGCTGAGGAGCTTGATGGCGAGAGAGAGGAGCGGTGTCGGGTCTTGGGTGGTTTGTCTGAGGATTGCCGTGAGGGGAGGGAGGAGGGTGGCGAGGAGCGGGGGGATGTTGGTCTCTGTGCATCAGGTGGGTGGTTAGTTTTAGAGGCCACAGCAGCAGGGAGATGGGGCAAAAGCTTTGAGAAACGAACCGTTCAGTTGGAGCTCGACGTCGTCAAAGAGCTTTGCGTCAAAGGGCGCAGCAGGGTCGTTGACAAGCTGTTGGACGTGAGCTTGCAGGTCTGCGAGACCCGAGATGGTTGAGGCGTCCATGGTGTTGCTGTATTCGGGGACTACCCTATCGGTCATTTCTCGAGAAGGCAGATGAAATAAAAGAGGAGGAGAAGAAGAAGAGGAGGAAGAAAAAGAAGAATAAACGAGGACAAAAGAAGAAAATACTCAATGGGATTCTCAAATTAGTCGGGCGCAAGCAGCTTCTCGTTGGTGTTGTCTGGTTTACTAATTGTCCTCCTGCCTGTCGGTCTGCAGGAGCTATGGAAGCCCGCTGAAGGGTTCACTGCGGGGCAGGCGTCATCGCAGCGGAGCCAATTCCGCTGGTTTCAGGGACCTGCGAGCATTCCACCCCGCAAAAAAAAAAAAAAAAGAGGCCTGTTGTAGTTGTGTCAGTGTCTGAGCCGAGTCTATGACTGTGTAAAGGGTCAGCTTCGGATAACCTCCAGTCCCAGCCATCGCAACCATCACGACCCGCCACAAGCGCCTCCTTCTCTTTTACCGCACCGCGCGCGCACGCAGCCAGCTCAACCTCGCGCTCGTGCCTGTGCCTGTGCCTGTGCCTCCAACCGTGCTTGTGCTTGAGCCTGCATCTGGCCCCGCGATTCTCTGCTTGCGCTTGCGATCCCAATGTCTCGAGGTGGTGGCCGAGGAGGTGGCCGTGGAGGCAGAGGCGGCGGTCGTGGAGGCCGGCCCAACGTCCCCTGGGACACTGGCGATGAGCCCGATGCGCGGCCCTCGGAGCTGTTTCCCGTGAGTCGATCCGCGTCCCCCATTGAGCATTGAGCGCTCGCTCTGTGTGCAACCTCCCGCAACACCATTCACTGACCCTTTTCGTGTCATGTAGCCTTACGTCGTCCCCACGCCCAAGACTCTCACTTCAACCGAGGCCAGCAGCATCCAGCACCTCCTCCTCCTCCGCCACCAGATCCACGGCTCGCCGCTCTACACCTCCAAGCGCACCTCGCTCCATGACCCCACCGCCCCGCGCAAGATGTACGGCCAGGAGCAGATGAACGCCCGCTACGGCGTCAAGAACAAGGCCTCGCTCGACCCCTTCACTGCGGTGCCAACCTACTCCCACAAGTTCGTTCGCGAGGAGCGCGCCCTGCCCGACTGGACCCACCGGCCCGTCTGCCGCGAGCTGTTCCCCAACGAGCTGCTCGACACCATAGACGCCGCTGCCTCATCCTCCAAGACCCCAGGCACCTACAAGCGCCGCCGCCTGGAGCTCAGCAGCATCAGTGCCCTGCCAAGCGCCGAAGAGGCCTTTGGCCTGGCCACGGACGGCGTCAACGGTGACGACGCCGCAGAGGGTCGCAACCTGCTCGACCGTCTTGCCGCCCTCAAGGATGTGGAGGGTGAAGAAGGCGGCGAGTTTGACGACGACGAGGGCATGGACGATGATGAACAGGACGAGGTCTACGACGATGAGGACGCTGGCGACTACGACGCTGAGGGCTACTTTGACAATGGCGACGAATTCGGCGAAGAGTACGGCGACGATGGCGACGGCGAGGGAACCTTCTAAGAGCCGGGCAAGAAAACGGGAAGAAAGGAGAGGAGAGGCCATTGCTGGATTCGGGTTCGAAGATGACTGGAACAAAGAGGAAAGAAAACAGAATAAAAAGGACTAACACAAGATTCATGGATTGGAGCAGATGAGAAGGAAAAGAACAATATCCTATGGGCACAAACATGATGCATTTGTGACGGGCGGCTATTTGGGCGTCCTTTTCTCATGGCGTCTCCTCACATCCTCCCCTTCACCGTTTGAAAAACACACAAAATCTTGTATATATATATACACACGCACAGATGAAAGCGTGCAGCATGCATTGCATGACACCCAGCTTGATACCCACGTCCTACCGGCTCAGCGGGGGCGCGAAGCAGAATAATGACCAAATCTAAAAAAAAAAAAGAACAGAAATTTCAAATAAAACCAATCGAGCACAGCACACAGTTGATTCGTTCCTTGTTGTTAGTTGTTGTTCCATCTTGTCCTTGTGTTGTCAGACATTTAAGATTGAAGGTATCTATGTACTGTAGTATTTTCCAAGTTGCATCCGAAACCCTTGCTAACATTTCTTGGCTCTGCCTTTTTATATTTTGGCAGATTTTTTCTAATTTTTTTTCTCTCTCTCAATTTCCTTCTCCTTGAATCCCTACCCCTCCTCGAGTTTTTCACAAGCGGCTGCGAATTGATAATGTTGTTTTGTTGTATTCGTACATGGTCGTAAGGGGGTTGGTCCTTAACCCCCCCCGTTGATCTCTTCCCTTCTGACGTGGCTGTCACTCCATACATCTTATTTCTAAACATGATAACAAGAACGCTCGCCCATCCATTAGAGTCTCTACCCAATGCTTCCCATCAACTAGTCACCTCCCCTCCTTGCAGCACGCTCAAGCTGCCATACCCATTGTGTAAACACCGCTGTCGAGGATGCCTGCCTGTAGCCGGGACAAGCGTTCGCGTGTGTCGGCAATCTGTCCAGCTTGGGCGACAATGGCATTGCCTGTCTCACGGAGAGCTGCTAGGACCTCACCGAGCTGGTCTTGAACGACGGCGTTGCCAGCACTGCGGTCGCGGAGCGATCGAATCTGCTCATACAAGCCGTTCTCAACACCGGGCATGTCCCGTTCAATTTCGCCACGGTACTCATCTAGACGCTTCTTGTACTTCTCGATATCGTCGCAGATACGATTGAAGTATGTGATAAGATCTTGAGCATCAGCGTGTGTTGATGCCGCATTGCCATTGCTCGAGTTGGTTGGGGGGGTCGTGCTGGCGAAGAGGCCAGTCTGGTGGTAGTGAGTGGGTAGCTTCAGGTTGTCAGCGCCGGCGAAGGCGAGTCGAGCATCAGCAGCGTTCTTCTTGGTGAGGTCCTGGAGGGCCTTGACGGTCTGGATGTCGTTGTTGAGGGCGACTTGGACTGTGCGGAACTTGGACTCGACAAACTTGACGTCGCGGCCGAGCTGGTCAATGTCCCTCTCATGCTGAGGCATGAACTCGCCGATCTCATCCCTCATCTTCATCACCCGCATGATGCCCTTGTCCAACAGCGCAATCTCGTCCTGGATAGGCTTAGCAAGGTCATCGAAGCGAGTGCGTGGTCTGATGTTGTCAAAGTTGATTTGAACAGCGGGAACTTGGTTCGTCGACTGGCCGAGGGTAGCATTTTGTTGGGGTTGGGCTTGCCCACTGCCGTAGTATTAGCACATGTCATCTTGAGAGAACCTAGAAAGGTCAAACTTACAATAGTCCACCGGCTGGTTTAGCCTGTGACTGACCGAATAGACCAGCACCTGTGTTGGCTTGAGTGTTCGCAGCTGTAGACGCGCCAAACAAGCCGCCGGCCTGCTGTGGCTGCTGCTGCTGTTGAGGCTGCTGCTGTTGGGTTTGCGCAGCCTGGCCGAACAGACCGCCTCCAGTCGCCATCGTGGGTTGGGCAGCTGGGGTTGCGTTTCCAAACAGGCCGCCTCCTGCAGGCTTATTGCCAAACAGGCCACCTCCAGCCTGTTGCTGGGTGTTGTTCGTGGTGTTGTTCGCTGCGGTGTTGCCAAAGAGACCGCCTCCAGCCGTGTTCTGCTGCGTGTTGGCGGTGTTGGCAGCAGCATTGCCAAAGAGGCCGGTGCCTGCGATTCCTGTCGCCGCCGCTGCTGTCATCGACTGACCGAAGAGTCCCGTCCCCGTCTTCGCCGCGCCGCCGCCAAAGAGGCCGCCTGTGGTTGCCATCGTGTTGGTGCCTGCGCCGCCGGTGGTAGTAGCCGTCGTAGATGGCGTCGAGCCTGAACCAAAGAGGCCTCCCGAGGAAGTAGGCTGCGTGGATTTACCGCTGAGGAGAATCGAACGAGTTAGCAATGGGCTGAGGCCTTGTGGTGTTGTGTTTGTTGATGTTGTTGTCGACCAAGCTATCGCGAGCCGCTCGATGGTTTGTTTTGTTTGCTGGGCGGGAAGCGAGACAAAGAGAGGAGCTTGCTTACAAGGCGTTGGCCGCACCGGTGTTGATGGAAAGACCGCCTGCTGGGCCGCTTGCTGATCGAATCAGGGACATGACCAGACGCCAAACAGAGCGAGAACGAGCGTTTGCGACTGTGTCTCGGGGGACGACTTTTGCAAGGCTGCGCTCTGAAGCTAAGGTCGACAGTGCTCCAGGATTGGATCTGCGCTTGGGCCAGCTACCAAGGTCTCGGTGAGTCTCGGTGAGGATGCTTGATTCTCGGTGTGGCGCCGGTGTGCACGCGCTTGGGCGCGCGGAGAAACCTCGGCGCCGACGCCGAAGAGCTGTCGCTGCTGGTACTGGTGCACCATGGAGCTCTGGAGCTTGATACAGCAGCATCATATCTCGACAATCACTGCGCTCTTGTACATTTCACCTTCACGCCACTATAAAGATACTAAACCTCGAGAATCGCAACTATGGATATCGATGAGGACGACGATCTCTACGTGCCTGAGGAGCCCAAGGTTGAGCCCGCAGAGGAAAAGAAACCCAAGTTCGACGACCTCGAGGAAGGCGAAGAGGAAGATGAAGGCGCTGCTATGGATGAGGACGATGACGACTCCGTACGCATCTCTTTTGTGTTGCACGATGATCATTTCCTCCTTCTGACAGTCACCTAGGACATTGATATCATCACGGAACGTAAAGACGGCACCAAGCCAGCTCCGCCACCGTACGTTTATCTGTTTTGCGACGCGACCGACACCATGGCTAACTCTTTGTTCTCACTCCAGCCAAACAAAATATAGCGATATCCGCAACATCCCCCAAAGATCAGCTGCAACCGACGTCACAGTAAAGTCAGCACCAGTCAAGAAGGAGGACGAGTCGAGGCAATCGAGCGCACTCAACGTCGCCGCACCCAGCGCCGACAAAACCTCAGAGGCCGCCTCAAAATCCACCATTGACATCAACGCAAACCCCATTCACGCTGGCTCTGGCAAGCCTATCACCCAAGTCAACATTGATGAGGGTTGGTCATACCGCGCCCTTTAAAATCCGGGTACATGTCACTAATGAAACTGCAGATCTCCCCGAAAACGACAAGCCATGGCGAAAGCCTGGTACTGATATTAGCGACTACTTTAACTATGGCTTTGACGAGTTTACGTGGGCTCTTTATGCCGCGAAGCAGGAGACCGTCCGAGGCGAGTTTGGCGCCGACGTTTTCGCAGCGAACAACAAGAAGATGATGGACGACTTCAACAGCATGATGATGATGGGCGGAATGGGCATGCCCGGTGGAGGCGCTTCGGGCGGTGCCGCTGGTGGCATGCCTGGCATGGACGGAATGCCCCCTGAGATGCAGGGCATGATGCAGCAGATGATGGCGTCTGGCATGGACCCCAGCCAAATGGACCCCAGCCAGATGAACGCCATGTTTGCAGGCATGCAGAACGCCGGAGGAAGCGGTGGTGGAGGCCAGGGAGGTCAAGGCGGCGGCTTTGGCGGCGGCTTTGGTGGCAACCAGGGCGGTTTTGGATACGATCAAAACATGGCCGGAGGAGGTGGCGGCCGCGGTGGCTTTGGCGGAGGCCGTGGACGAAGGGGACGATGGTGAGTGCAATGATGCTTCTGCGGCTTCAAAAGCGATGATGATGGGCTTCGTCGATTTATGGATTGGGAAAACCTGGCGTTGGGGCATTTGCCGAATGGGCATCATATGATAGATGACAGCCTGCAATATATGGCAGACTGAACTAGGTGGATAATTACAGTATTGATATCCGCAAATTAACTGTCCTCTCCGAATATCTTCCCTCAAGCGAGCTTGACCTCGACAACCTTGGCCGGCTCAGTCTTTCCATCCACAGGCGCAATCAGAGCCCCGGCCGTTGCAACGTATAGCGTCTTCTCTCCCTCGCCAAAGACACACGCTGTGGATCCTGCAACCGTCAACTCGGCTGCATTTCCTGCCACCGTGATGGCCTCGCTGCTACCGGGTGGGATCTTCACCACCGTGTTTAACACATTGGTGCACACATACACAGTTCCATCCTCTGCCACAGCAATATCGTCGGGGACAATGCCCGAGATCAGGGTCTCTGCTGGCCCAGCAGACTTGAGGTCGGATGTCACGGGCAGTCGATAAACCGAGTTCCGCGTGGTGGTGGTGTAGTAGACATATGCCTGTGCCGGAGTGCGGTGTACCTTGAGGCCGTTGATGCTGATGGGGTATGGAGCGTCAGGGGGGAGCGTCATAGTTTCATCCTCGAGGGCTATCGAGTGGTCTCCCGTGGACACATTGAACTTGTAAATGTTGCCATTAAAGCAGTCCGTCACAAGCGCCGTGTTGTCGTCCCAGGTGGCCATGCCGTTGATCATGGCAATCTCAGGTGTATCCGCAACCTTTGACACGCGCGGCTCGTCGCCTGTCAGATCGGCGAGCCAAACGCTGAAGCTGCCTTGCTTGGCTCCGGTGCCCCCTGTCATGTCGTAGATGCCTGCGCCGATGGCAAAGACATCGGGGCGAATTTCGCAGATGCCGGTCAGACTGGACGTCGGGTCGTTCTCAGCGAGGGGCAATCTGAAGAGGAGCGAGCCCGTGGACGACGTGGGGTCAACGGCCCAAACCTCGGGAACGTCCAGACGAGTTGCTAGGACGATGCCATTGGGTCGGATTGAGATGTTCTCAAACCAAGTTGGTTGCTGAGAGAGCTGGAAGACGGTTTTGATGGTGGTCATGGTTGCTCGTTCCCGAATGTTGATGGGAAGCAGGTGTTGATGATACGTGTGCTGCAATTGGGCTTATATCGGGTTCAAATTCCTGAAGGTACAGGATTGTTTAGATGATATGAACTTATTAACAGCTGAATGTGATGGATGCCGTTGGATTTTATACTTGGACTGGTTCAGAATCTGCACAATGCTTGGTTTCTATTATTCCTCCATCAATGAGAGACGGAGCAGTAATCCTCCGCCCCACGTGTCAGCAGTCAGCGCGCTTAACTCGAGAGGATATCGAGAATGAGGATCGCATTTTGGCTGAAAATAAGAATTGTTGCGCTTACGTTACCATGCAGAATGTTCCGTGTAGCATCGAAAGCGCGACACGATGCGGATTTGCGGAGGGCGATCTCAACAGCGAGCGCCGACTGTGGGGATTGGCGGAGCGGAGTTCCGATTGGTAATGTCCGGTGGCCGTGGAGCGCCGTGGCAGTAACGCAGGTGGCAAGGCCGAAGAAAAAGTATAGATGAGAAGTAACTGAACTCTTGCGTGTTTGCAGTTGAATCGTCACCAAGATATATCTGCAATTGTTTGATCTACTGGGCTAATGACTCAACGAGATCATGATACGGCTGCAGCCGTCAAATATGTAGGCTTCATTTATCCTATCTCACAATGACATCAATCGCAGCCTTGTCCCGGAACACATCGGTATCCTTGGTAGAAATCCAACTTGCCTTCTTATAAATCTTCCAGAAGAAAAACAGACCCACCATTATGGGAATGGTAATATAACTCGTGATGAAAGAGTTAGTGTCCCAAGGAGCGAAGGCATAAAATCCATTGAAGATGATGATCAACGAGAAGAGAACCATGGAGAAATAGGCAAGGTGGGGCTGAAACGGGGCGTTGAAGACGAGGGTGTTCCGGTCAATTCCTTGAACTTTGAGTGCACGGTGGAATCTGATATGGATGAAACTAATGCCGACCCAGGTGAAGAGTGATGACAGAGTCCCGAGGTTCTGGAACCAAGTAAAGGCAACGCTGCTGCTGGAGCTGCAGGGCAGGAGAGAGATGACTGCCACACCCAGGAGTCAGGACACCACCATAAAGAACCCCACTAAGCGATAATCAGCTTATGTTAAACACAAGGACAGAAATTTGTAAATTGAATCATACCTTTTGTTGCACTTGAGAAAAATTCTGGGAGCTTGATTACTTAACGCTAAGGCATACAAGTATCTGCTTCCATTGAATGTCATGGCGTTTGCCGATGAGAACGCGGAACTAAGGATAACCGCATTGATAATTGAGCACCCCCGAGATCGATGATCAAGGAGAGGAGGATGAGACCCACAATGGTGATGATTTTGATACTGGCAAAGATGAACTCGGCTTCGCCATAGACTGGTACAGCAAAGAGGTTTATGCAAGTCACCACGACGATGGCGATGGAGATCCACGCTGCCACGTTTATGTCTTCGGCGCCCGGCCAGAACTGGATCACGACGGATACAGCTGCAATTTCGGCACAGAGCGTAATAACGCAGTAGTACCATGTCTGGAACCGGTCAATTTTCGGTCTTATCTGAGTTCATGGTGTATTTCACTTACATTCTAGCCGAGTGAGAATCCCAAAGCTGGGTCATGCCAGGTAGTCATATCACCAAGACTTTGCATTGATCCAGATATTTGTATGAGGGTAAAATGCGTATTACGTAGGATATAGAGGCGAGTCTCGCCATGCAGTAGATGGCAACGCCCGAGAAAGTGTATCCCAGCAGGAGACTCAGAGGACCAGCTTGCATCAAGGCTCGGCCAATTCCCAAGAAGAGTCCTGTCCCGATCGCGCCACCGATGGCAAGGAACTAGACATGACGAGACTCGAGCCTGAAAAATCAATGGCGAGTAATCGTGATCACGCGAGCATAGGTGGGGATGAAAAAATGACAAACTATCTGGCAAGGTCATGATACTCGGTACTCGTGCCCTCGCCATCCTTGTGAGGCTGTGACTCGAGAATCGAGGGTTTAATGTCAACGCCATCCATTGCGGAAAACTGTATTGAAGGAACCAAGGATATAGCACGGAGGATCTATTGATGAAAACATGGCTATCCTGAGGTGATGTTTACGGCTTTATACAAACAAATCTGCCTTGAGATTAGCGTATCGGCGATTCGCAAAGTTGGGGTTTCCCGCGGCGACCCTTTGGTCGTTCACCAACGGGTGGCATGGGCATGTAGAATTACGATTGAATAGATAACTAGTGTGTCTCAAAGAACAATCACGGTTAGTGTCGAATGCCATGGCTCGCTTTCGGCTGTATCAGGCCAAGCTTATCTGGGGTGTGGAGAAGGGCTGTAAGCCAAGGGAATCCAGTTCATGTCCGGGATGCATCCAATCCATTCAGCTGAGGGGTTGGGCAAAGAATAGTATTGGAGGCGAAAGCCACAAGACGGCTTGAGTCTGGTGGTGAGTGCGCAAGGTTCGGTCTGGGGCAGCGTCGTAAAGAAGATGGGAGGGTTTCCCGCGGCAAACTGTCAACTGAGAAAGAATTCGGAACGCCCGTACCGGCGGGGCTGGTTCAAATTTTTTGCCATGGGAGATAACTTGCCGCTTAATGGAAACAGTGTGCTGAATGGGTTTCCTGACACTGCGTTGGCTTTTTGCTGATCCGGTCATGTTTGGACTTGCTGAGCGGAGGCCGAGATTTTAGTGAGTTACGAGTTACATGAATAGGTTTGTACCTTCGAAGTATTGGCCAGGGTGGCTTGGCAGAATAGACATCTACTTATCGATGGAAAACCCTAACCCAAGGAATCCTTAAGCTATTCCAACATTGCGGCTAGGGGCAATCGCAGGCCGCGTACGGTCATGAGGAGTATCTAAGATTCCATGAACAGGGGAGCGAAAGTGGTTAGTTGAGATCTTGCAAGGTTAAAGATTTAGTACGAAGGTCCCAGGATCTGCTCATGGTATCTAATAGTGGTAGGATTTAGGTCTCTGAATTTGACGATGCCGAAGTTGCAGGAGCAACACCTGGGATAGCTATGAATAGATCCCCAATGCATTATCACGTTGTGACCTAGAACCATTGTCCATAAGTCATATCACGATGCATGGCAAATAAAACTCTCATGAAGGATTAGAAACCCTTGAGCATGGTGTTTCCACCTTGTTCGGCGCGAACTGGTCCACAGAACATAACTGAATCGTGGGGACCCTGCATCGAGGGGATGGGCCCTGGATTTAATTTGCCATAGAAACCGTAAGAGGCGATTGAAGACATTCCAGATATCCACAAGACCATGATGCCAACCCCATCTTCCACTCCCTTGACTTATCCTTCTCCGCATCATTGCTTCCACACAGATAACACGTTTGAAGATGGCGGACTTCCTGTCACCACCACAGAAAGATATGGGCCAACATAATTTCACCTGATTCAAGGGTCTTTTCCCCATTGGGATAACTTCAATCTATCATATCTTGCAGGTGATGTTCGCCACCGGGCTTTGTTTCCCTCGTTGTGGTCAGGTGTTATCTTTTCCGTGGGGAAAAAAAACCGAGGCGCCCCTGGGGCAACGGAGACAGCCAGGGTTCCTAGTCTCGACCGGTCCATGGTCACGCAGCCATGTGGATTGAAAAAGATTTCCTCTTTTGGGAAATAGGAAAATGAGGAGCGAAAACGAGAGCATGCGGCGGAAGATGTATAACTGGGAACGCGACTAATTGCATGTGGAAATAGCATGTAGCACGGTCTCTCCCGATACAGCCTTGCTCACCTTCCTGCTTGCCCAAGTTTTACGTTGTCGTATCCCTTAAAAGAATACTGATATTTCTCGCCATGAGCAACCTGTGCCGCTGGCTGTGCAGAGCGTCTCATGAAACCTCGTGAATCCCTTCATTTCGACATTGTAAAGATTATCTTTGCTCCATTAGAATAATTGATGCGATCTGTATTGTATAATGTATGTAAGACTGATATTGGTGCTTGTAATACCACGGGTGGCTCCATAATCAACCAACTCCTTCAGAGCACTAGAAGACGCACTTTTCCAAGACATGGCCGAAGGGCGACAATGCCAGATGAGTCAGTGAAATCCACATTTGTGACCATGCAATAATCTCTTTGTAGGGGTGTCACCACTGCTGGGGGATCTGGTGGATGGGGCGAGTCTCGGTATTCGGCAGACTTGTACCGAGTGCCGAGCTGCCTTCTCACCTTCGCCGGATTTGCAGTTCGTTGAACCAAGCCCTTGGATGAAATTTAAGGCTCCTGATTGACAAGATTTGCATCTAATGGCTCAACCAGCATGAATAGATGATGTGATACTGGAAAAGTCTGTCGGAGTCGGAGCAATGAAAGTTGTCCGGACCACCATCTCGGTTGAACCAGAGCAGTGTCTTTCCTCAGCCCCACCCTCTAAACAATCTCGGCTGTCAGTTGAGACATCTGGAAGTGCAATTCACAGTAACGAATCACGCAACTTTGTCGGTTAAACCTTAGGTCTTTAGTGAGGCGAACTCGGCAGTGGCGTTTTTGGAGAAGCTAGGAAGAAGAAACGGAGTCGGTGAAGTCTGTTTTGACATTGCCGAGCTGGGCCCCATTCCAAAATTTCACATACAACAATCGGGTGATACTTAAGCCTCGCGGCCTAGGCCCACACTCGGACTCGCGGAGACGGGGTATTATCTTGGCCGACGGCAGATCTGATGTTAAAAAGACCGATTAGGCCGTCTTTTAATGCAAGTTTTGACCGTCCAAAGTTGACACCCTTCACTCTTTGCCGACCCGAATCATCGAGCCAAGCCATCCTGACATACAGACTACATGGAGGAAACCACGGCATCCAAGGCTGTTCGCCTGGAATTCATCTCTACCGGCACAGTCAAGATCCGCATGTCCATGAGGAGCCAGCCAATGGCCAATCGAAATGTGGCCATGCGTCGCCTACGGTCTCTCTCCGACAGGACATGGACAGAACCGCTCCCCATTGGAGTATTCGTGATTTTCCACCCAGACGGGCCCATTTTATTCGACACCGGGGAATCACCACTATGCAACAATCCTGGATACACTTCTGTTTGGAATCCCACAAAGTGGTTCAGCACCGTGGCGATTACCCGAGAGGAGGGCGTCGTAGAACAGCTGCGTGCACGCGGTATCGAGCCTACAGACATTCAGGCCATAGTTCTCAGCCACCTCCATGGGGACCACGCCGGTGGGCTTAAGGATCTTGCCGAACAGGCGCCTCAGGTTCCGATATACGTCAGCCGCGCACATTGGGAAGCATTCGGCAAGCATCCGTTCCACGCATCCATGCAAGGTTGCACCCCGGAACACTGGCCCAAAGACTTCGCGCCGCGGATGATCGAATTTTCGGACAATGGAGTTGGTCCGTGGAAAAAGGCGGGGAAGATAACCCCCGACGGAAAGGTTGTAGCTGTTCCGACTCCGGGCCATGTCCCGGGTCATCTGTCCTTGGTTGTGCATGGTGATAACGCAGATCACACTTGCACAACATACCTGCTTGCTGGAGATGCAACTTACGGGTTGGACCTGTTAGACAAGGAAGAGCCGGATGGAATCAATGATGATCCGGCGGAAGCTCTTCAAAGCCTGAAACTTATCAAGGAATATGCCGCTCAGACTGATTTGGTAGTGCTACCAAGTCATGACCCTGATGCACCGCGCCTTCTCAGGGATCGTGTGGCCTACAAACCAAAGTCACTTTCGACTGTGACTTCATGATCATTCGACTTGTATTTGAGACTTCATAATGGCCAAAATGATATTCAAATTCCATGTTCTATACCGAAATGAAGCTCAAGGACAGGGCGCGGTGTAAATCGGTGGAATGTATTTTTCAATAATAGACGTTATGGGTGTTATACGTTGGATAAGGAGTGGAGATATTGAGTTCCTGCGGTAAAGACTGATAGCGAGTAGCTAATTATGCTATTAAAACCCATGGGCCTTCCAATCAATTGCCTTGAAGGAATCTTCTACACTCATCAAAGAGGCAATCTCCTCTTGCGACAAGAAGTCTTTGGCATCCTTGAAGAAGTCGAACCCAATTCCATTCTTTGGACCATGAACCTGGATGAATTCAGACAATTTCCATTGAAGTGCCTGTTCTTCTCCCATCTTCCCAAACAAGCGGATGAAGGTTTCGGCAGACAACTCGACGACTTGAGTGGAGTTTGGCTCTGGGGAGACACCACTAGCTCTACCCCATAGTGCAAGATAAGATTCGAGCGTGTGATCCTCCACGCTACACCTGACATATGTCCCACCTGGTGGCATATTCCGGACAAGACCCCGAACAAAGATGCCGCTATTGACACGATGATCTCCCAGACAAGGATACCATCCATTGGGGCTTGCAGGGTAAAACTGGACCCATTTCTTGGCCCCCGGCTGTGGGTCACAAGTTAATGCTTGACGTAGCCAAGACGGAGATCCGGAAGAACAGGTACAACTTACCAGATAGATTGGCTTGAAGATCTTGTAATGAATCAGGTTGTAAGAGAAGGTGGTAAAGAAACAAAACGTGGTCTTTTTGAATAGATTCTGGTCCTCCTTGATGAACTCGTCGACACGAGCCTTCGACTCAAAGTGCGGAACGATAACTTCGCCATCAGTTATCTTGCTACTGAGAGGTAAGGTGCTCCAGATGTAATGCTCCAAAGTGGGAATTTTGGTGGCAGCTTTTGCTATGTTTGTCCCATAGATGTACTCTACTTCCATGGCCTTTTCCCATCCATGGGTCCAGAAGGTCTCATAGTAATCTGTGATGCCAAAGACAACGCTCGCACCCTCGAATGCTTTCTCTAGGCTGGAGACATCATCTAGATTAGCCTTGGCAATTTCAACGCCCTTAGAAGACAAATCTTTTGCTTTTTGGCTCTCTGGGTTTCGAGTGATGCCGCGGACTCTCCAAAGTGGATCGTTGAGAAACGAATTGATGACAGCACCACCTTGGCCACCGGTAGCACCAATGACGACGATGAGTTTCTGAGCCATGATCGATATTCGAGTTATTGATTGTTGAGTATGTGAATGAGTAAATAGTTAATTCTTGCTTTGTATGGGCTACATGGTGGGCTTCTGCTGTATTTATATTCCAAAGCCACGTACGAAGTTTGGATTGATTGGATTTCAAACACCAAGTTCAATGTTATGCAAAAAAATGCATAAAACACCCCCTACATGATGATGTCGAGGCTATGCATCATGATCGCTTGGGTGCTTAGGAATTCGACATCCAAGCGGATGCGGACCATTTTTGTTTACCGAATACCGACAGCCGACTGCTGTAACCGGCATCGACCACGGGGTGAGAACCCCCACGAATCACCCCGATAGGAATAAAAGTCATTGAACTAATAGAAAACTAAAATATATGAAGATCGAGCAACGAGAATCTGACGTTGGTGGCATAATCGTGTTGCCATGGGGCCGAGCGTTTCACTCTGCAGGAATCATGGTGTAGGGACTGATGGACTAATTAATTCAACAAAGAACAATCCTAGAAGCATGATTCACTGAAAATTAATACTAGATATAAATGAAATGACTTTTTTTTTTTTTTTTGCAAACGGTGCAAGATTAAGCCGCGATATGAAAAGCATATGAGGCGGGTGCATAAATTTGGTAGCTGTATTAGACTATAGGTTGCTTTTTTGTATAGGAGTTGGAGGTAAATATTACATCTAGGGTCTTCTATAGAGATGTTAATTGATAATTTGTGAAAGAGGGGCCAAGCGCAAGAAAGAAACAAAGACTGATCACCTTCAGCTTTCAAGTCAACCGATCCTTTGCTTTCTTCTAACCCAAACCTCTTGATCCTTGCTTTCCGATGCGCTACCGACATTGCTTGAAGTTTCTGAAGGGGCTGCATCCTTAATGTCACGTAATTGAACCTCCCATATTTTCAACCGATAACTTCCACGATCCCCCTGTCCAGAAAACACATCGAAGGACCAGTCATGTTTTGGACACGTGAGCCCTGCACTGAGAACGATGCCGAAGTCCTCAATGTCGAATGGGAGACCCTTGGAGAGAGGGAAAGATGAGTGAGGACATTGCTGCGAAATTGATGTTAACTTCACTGAGATACGGCTTGTGACATGGGCACATCGACTCACATGATCAACGGCATGAAACTTGCCCCTATATTGATATACGAGGACCTGGTCTGTCAGACTTCCTCCACCATCTGGCCCATCAGTGGAATAATCTGAAAGAGATATTTCTACTGCTTGGGTGCTATCTGTCTTAGGGACATAGAACACCTTGCATCCTGGTTTAAGTCCCGCGTCGCACATTCGAAATCGAGATAGATTGCCTTCATCCGAGCCTATGTCGGGGAACGACGAAGCGGGTCCGGCGGAAAACCACCCGGATCCCGTTTGATAAAATACCCTGAAGGGGTTCATCTTCTATGTGATTTGAGATATTTGTGGATAATTTGTTTTCCAATGACTCCCTCCCTGAATCTGTTGATAAATGGCAATTTTCAGGTGCGTTGGTGGATGACTCTGCACGTGACAACCCGCGTGACCAAAAGCAGCTTAGTCTTATCATTCACACCTTTATCCTTGTTCCAAGAAGCAGAACATCTTGCCCGGCCTTTCAGAAAAAAAAAGCTAGGTGTTAAAGAAATTCGCCTTAGGGTTGATTTTACGAATGCATTGGATCAGATAATTTGCTCAAATTCGATCAATTTCGGTACCTAGGCAAAGTAAACCACGGAAATATCTGGGGATAATGCGACCTACAGCACTCATAGGAGAGAATACCAACGCATCATATCATTTACTAAACACCATATCAATTTCAACGACTGGCAGCTCGAACTCCTTCATTTAGTAAGCCGGACGAGACAAGATATCTTTTATCATAGTTCTGAAACGACCTGGACTATTTCCATTGGAGCTTTGACTGCTCTGGCTTGGTCGACGAGTGACAAAATTTGTCATATCGCTCCCCCCTGAGGGATATCGCGTCGTCATAATGCGGTTCGATCGAGCTTTTAGGCGATGAGTTAGACGCACGCGCCCGTGGAAGTTATTCTTTCTGGTTTTACTCCCATAGATGCTTACCAGAACAGTCATGCCGATCCGGATGGTTCAGCACAGCGTCTAGCTTGGCTCTTGCTTTCTCAGCAGCAGAAGGCATAATTGAGGCTGTGACACTTGGGTAGTACTGGTATGTGAACGTTGTATACTCTGTCTATACCGTGTCGATTTGTTGCTGACCCCTCTTGAGCTCGTCTTCCAAGCTGGGGAATAGCCAGTATTTAACGTTCGTGGGGTCTAGCCCATCTGATCCCGTGATGCTGCCAACCCCTCACGCCGCAACGAAAAGGCGACACCAACCTCCCTGTGATTGGGGCAGCATAATAAGCAGAAAGTCAATTCTGTGACGATCAATAACACAGTGCGAAATCATCACAAGGATTCAACCATTGGCAGTGGTCCGGAACAATTCAAGGAGGGCTAGCGTCTGCATGATGGGGCGGATGATTCTCGTCGTAATGCGACATTGATGATGACCAAGAATGAATGTCGGAGAAGCACTTGTAAGCAATGAAACAAACAAGAAGCGAGCCACTTTCTGTTGGGGAAGTCTTTGTTTAGTACCTGTACACCTAAACATTCACCTTAAAGCTGCGTCCACGACTCGCCGATCAAACCGGAAATGAAAAACGATAAAATAGGATTGTTGTGTCGATCTATCTCCATGTATAGACCCCTAGCCCGTTTAAATAAAAGTCGGACCGAAACTTTAGGTATCAGGTACCCTTGGTGTTTCTTATATTTTTTGGCATCTCTGCTTTAGCTTACTAGCCATTCCCACCGGCCATTCTCCCCTATCGGTTCTCTTGCCTCTGTATATTAACTAGAAACCAAGTTGACTCCAGAGTTCGACTCATCATTGCTCCTCGCCGCATTAATTTCGTTTCACTGCTCGGCTACTTCTGTCTAAAATGGTCTCAACGAAAGCTCCATGATCGGGGTAGCAATTAACTAGCCGACATCGTGACATCCTTCCACTTTTCGTCTGATGCAGCCAAGGCCTCAGCTGCCAGCTTTGCCCACTTAACTGTATCGCTTCCGGCAAGGAGTCTCAGAGGAGGCTCGGGTTCTTGGGAAACTTTCAAGACAATGCTTGCAATACCTGAAGCTGTTGCCCATGAATTCTTTGATTGAGGTATCAACTTCAAGAAGGCGCCGACGGTTTGTTGATATGGCTCGCTGATTTTCCCGATGCCCATGCTGGAGGTCGACCACTCTGTATCCATGCCACCGGGCTCCAAGACAGTGATCTTGATACCAAATGGCGCGACTTCCTGAGAGAGAGATGTTGAAAAGCCCCCGATAGCCCATTTGGCGCTTTGGTATGCAGAAAAGCCTGGTGTGGCAACTCGGCCTCCGATGGAGGAGACTTGGATAATGTGACCAGAGTTCTGTTGACGCATAATGGGCAGAACTGCCTTAGAGACGTGTACAACCCCAAAGAAGTCCGTCTCAATTTGCGCACGGAACGATTCTAGGCTCATATCTTCTACAGAGGCGTAGTCTGCGTATCCAGCATTGTTTACCACAACGTCAATACGGCCAAATGCCTTCACGGCCTCGTCAACGGCGGCTAGGACTTGGTCATTGTTGGTAACATCCAAAGGGACCGCCAACACACGATCAGAGCCATGCTTTTCAACAAGTTGCTTAAGAGACTCGGGCTTTCTTGCAGTGGCAACGACTGAGTCTCCAGCGGCGACAATAGCCTCAACTATGGCAAGTCCAAGGCCTCGTGAGGAGCCGGTAACAAACCAGATCTTGGCCATTTTGGGTGCTCAATATAAAAAGTTGTGAAAAGATACCGACTATCCCGATAGTAAGAAGTGATATGACAATAAAAGTGTACCTCTCACTCAGTTCTTTGTCACGATAGCCATATTTATGTAGTTCTTCAAAGTATCAGAGCGAGGCCTAGTGTCCCGCTAATGTCCCTAACTCCGGGGCTGTTTTGGTGTTTGCACTTTATCTCCAGTGCTCCCCATCATTATCTCCGTCCATTTCAGGAGCATTGCGTGAGCCCCACCCCACTAACCGTCTGCAGTGTCGGGGTGCATTCAGTGGCAGGATGTCATGCTGTGAACGGGAAGCGAAATTACGATTAACGGGGAGCCTCCACTACGGCAAGAATTGGCATGAAAAGACAAGGATACGATGTTAATAAAGCAATAGAAACACGTAGATATATGATTCTACGAAAGGTTAGGTCCCGATTGTTGGGCTTTGACGCCCGGGAAATAGCTTGTTTGACCTAGTTCAGGTTTTCTTACTATGCCGCCCACTGAGTATCGTAATCCTCAAGTCATGGTGACATTTAGAAAATTTCACTGGAGAACATATGAGCAAACCCTGATGAAATGTTCCTCGTTCATCATGGCTGTCGAGTAATGCTCGTGAATCACATTCGATCTCACAACGGTAGTTTGTCACGGAATTCCAAGTCTACTTTCAGCTCCACGATATTCGAGAACCTTTATCACTACTTTAGGTACATTTCTATGACTGTCCATCACTGGAATAAATGCAGTGATATTTTATCATTTCGCGCTGAGGAATACGCTGATTGTCAGTATGCGACTGCAAAACGACCACTTTGATTGTGCATGAATATAGGAGGCTTCGTCCCGAAAGCTGCCAACGAAAAGTATAAGACTCAATTCAGTATCTATGCTAAGAAGTACACCTCTATTTTCCACCAATCAAGCTCTCATCGACAGGCTTGGCTTTCTAAGAAACAATCTCCATAGCAGTCCCAATAACGAAACTGCTAAACTCCACACTATGCCTTCTGATAGCGGATACCCGATAGGATCGCCTGAAAGGAACACCTTCGGTCCTCTATTAGACATTCCTGATCAAGAATTGTTTCTTCTTGCGTGTGGAATCCGTTTGAATGAATTCAAAGTTCACACTCAATACTGCAATATGTTGTTCCGACATATTGGTAGGTGGAACATTGTCCATGGACTACAGCTTGATGAGTTCAAAATGATTATTCGAGTTCCTGCAACGGGATGGGGGAGCAAACTCACAGCAGCAGCCCAAACGAGCTTGGAATCTCATGCTATGACTTTGAAGTTCCTGGAGCAAAGAACTACAATCCCGGCACCCCGGCTATATCTCTACGACATTTCTGCATCCAACCCGATTGGGGCTCCATACATTTGCACAAGTTTTCTTGAAGGCGAGTCGGGTTCAACTGCTTGGTTTCGCCCAGCAAACAACGTCCCTGTAGAAGACCGCCGACGCAGTATGCTCAAGTCTCTCGCCAGTGCCATGGGCCAGCTTGCTGAATTACATTTCTGGAGCATGGGATCTCTGAGGCAGAATGCTGATGAGAGCGCCGGGATTGGAAATGGAATTCGGCGTCATCTTAATGACGATGCTGTTGTGGTGACTACTTTCGACCCGATTAGAAATCCTTCCGAGCTTTTTGAGACAAATGTGCTCCAGATCCGAGCGGACGAAACGCAATGCGATCATGGTGCAACAAAATTACTTCAGTTCGCCGCAACGCACACAATTACTCGTCTTGACGAAGCAGACTTCACTCTTCGCAAGCCTGCAATCGTTTTAGAGGACATCCTCGTTGATAACGCCGGAGAAGTCACCGGAATCCTCGATTGGGAATCTACGATGACATTCCCTCGTAGCATCGGGTATGTGACACCGCCGTCTTGGATTTGCATAGATTGGAACCCCGACTCTTCTGAACTTTCTTCAACCGTCGTCAGTAATGTGGAGGGTGAACTGGCCGGCTACCGCGCATTTTACAACCATTGGCTTGCAAGAGCTTCGGGGCGTCGTCAGGAGCTAGACCATTGGTGTCGCATGGGATCATTCCTTAGCGAGACGATTTGGCAAGCATGGCAAGGGAGCAATATGAAGGTGGAGGTCTGCAAGATGCTGCTTCAAAGGGGCCTGAGCAAGACGAAATTGCAAGCAGCTGATGACCTGCATCGTATTGCAGAAGATTCTTATACAGTGGAGGAGTGGCAAGAGCTTTTAGCCTGGATTCTTAGTTTGAGGCCATGATTATCGTTAAAATCATTCGTGTTATTGAGTTAAAAGCCGTGAATGGGCAAGGGCTTGCTTTTGCCTGTGGTGTTGAAACTGGGTAGCTATGGCGCACAGTTGAATCGCAACTTGGCAAAATCGCATAGCTAGGGATAAAAAGGAATAGTCCATAACATGGAGCTATCTCCTACAATAATAATATTAAGTTCAACAACCATTCTGTGCATGATTCATCTCTGTAGGCTGCGGCCGGATCTGCACATTTACTATATGTGCTCAACGGTGGCCACCAACTAGCAATGTCCCTTTGAGAGGCCAATCTGCAATACTACAACTCTAGTGCTGAAACAACAAATTTGTATCCGTTCGTTCATGGGACACCATGCTGAAGGCGCTCTAGTTCCGGCTCCACAGCCAGATATTTATTCCGAAGGAGAGCTTCCGGAGCCAACCCCACTGGGAAATCGGAAGCCCATCTCCACAGGGCCGATGAACTCGCGGAGCAGTCCCCACAAGTTCCGATGTTTTCTGGGTTTCATCCATCCGCACATAAATGAATCCCAGATAGGACCAACCTCAATTTTTGTTGATTGGGCACGTCTTAATAAAAAAAGCATTCTAGCATCACCGCCAAACCTTCCCTACCCCCACAAACTCGAACGCCAGAAACTGGATCAGCTGTAGCCATGGACGCATCTTCAGACGCGGAAAAAGTAGACGTCACAAATATCGAGTCAGTGGCTACTTCGGAAAATGAGTTAATGGAGCATCCAAAAGTAAACAGTCACACATGAACTACCCCATCTGGTGGCTAACTGATAGTTGCAGAACTGGCACTGGTTTTTGAAGACTGTAGTGTTGTTGAACCTCTGTTTCATGGTATTCTGTGGCAACTTTTACTCGGTAATGCAGAATAAGCGAGAAATTTGCGACAAATTACTAAATTAAATTACATAGGCAGGTATATCCTCCGGTCTTACGCCCTTGGTCCAAGAATTTCGCTCCAACTATAGTGCCGTGGGCAGCATCATCGCATATTCCGTCCTCTGCTTTGGACTGGGAGCTTTTGTCTGGATTCCCACGGCTGTTGTGTTTGGGAAAAGGCCAGTGTTATTATTATCTCAAATTGTATTCATCATAGGATGCATCTGGGCCACACAAGCTAGTTCAGTCAAGAGTCTTCTCGGATCTAGAGTCCTTGGTGCCTTGGGTGCAGGAGCTGTTCAAGCAGTTGGTCCTGCTGTCATCGGAGGTAGGATTTACCTTTTTGGTACCAGACGCTTTTCTAACGCCTTTTTCGGTTTAGAGATATTCTTTGAAAAGGACTACTCGAAGGCCATGAGTTCATATAGCGCAAGTCTCTGTATTGGGGCACAACTCGGCCCACTTATTGCCGGCCATCTTATTGCAGCCCGTGGTTGGAGATGGTTTTTTATCCTTTTGGCTATTCTAAGTGGCTGTAACTTTCTGACACTCACATTCCTGTGCCCAGAGACTGCGTTCAAACACGTCGTGGAACCTGGAACAACTGGTGCAGAAATTGATGCGGAGATTATTCAACACTCCAATAGTTCAAGACCTCGACAAAAAGTATCACGCATTCTGATTCAGAATTGTTTTTATATTCGCCATCCTCATGTCAGGGGAGGAGGGTTAAGACAATGGTTCCTGTCTTTGGTTTTGCAAGTGGAATATATGTTCGACCCAGTTGTCCTCTTGTCTGCGGGCATGTGGGGGATTGCATTAGCATGGTAAGTGGCCCATGTTACTACAATGTTTTGGCGTTGACTTGATTTGAGGGTTGCTACGATATCCGTTATTGCCAATCCTTTGTTCGCTCCACCTCCGTTTAATTGGGGTCCCGCCGAAATCGGAAATTGGGCTGCTACAAGCCTTGTTGGTATCGTGATTGCATTTCCCATTGCAGGGCCTTTAACCGACGCAATATCTAATTTCATAGGCCGGCGAAGAAACAAACATATGCCCGAGTACCGGTTAATCACACTAGTTGTACCGTTCTTGATCTGCTCACCAGGGCTCCTGCTCTTTGGATACACATACCCTACGGGCTCATATATTGGCCCTGCCATAGGGTACTCGATGGAGGCTGCCAGCCTGATGTTGATCCCTAGCATCGTGCTTTCATACGCAGTTGACAGCTATCCATATGATTCATCGGAGGTGGTGGCTTTGATGAATGCTGTCACGCATCTGATTCCATTTGGTCTAACAGAGACTGCATCTGATTGGCTAATGCGCGTTGGACCAAAACAACTGTTTATCCAGATGGCAATTATTCAGTGGGCGTTGCTTGCCGGTCTTTCCGCTGCCCTCTTGGTGTTTGGCCCATACCTTAGGAAAAAGGCTTTGTACCTCCACACGAATTATGGAGCAAAGAGATTCCTCTAGTTTAAAGTTGGTAACATTTAGGTTGATACCTGAGTCACACGGGCAAGGAATCAATGCTCTAAACGTTCATCTACATCCTGTCTCCAAGTGATCAATATAGTTCCATCTTTGAATCCTTTTTGATAATTATTGAGTCAATTTGTTTGGCAATATCAAGTAAAACGTGCTGCTTGGATGCCTGTCAGATTGATTGTAGGGATAGTGGTGTTACTTGGGATCCCTAAGCAATAAACTCATCATTCCTAACAAAGACTTTGAAAACAGTATCAAGAGATTGTCCAGGCCATTTCAATAGACCACAGGAGATTTGGATATATAATATAAGTATGGGTAGGGGCTACAAAGATCGCTAACACTCCTGAAGCATTTGACTAGCCAACGGACCAATATTTATATTGGCTCGAAGTGAGAGTAGGTCATTTTATCAAAAGGTTTGTGAAAACTAGGCTATTCCGTAATTTCTGCATTCAATTAATCCTATGACTCAAAACTAATAAGGCAGCGTTTCCCTTTGGGGGAAATCAGTGTGTAATTTTCGAGGATCATGTCGTCATGGGTCATTGACTCATGCACCACGCCCTTATGAATAGATCGAAAAAACCCTGCCGTCACTAATCGAAGTTCCATGTAGGCAAGATGGATACCTATACAAGCTGCTGTTTATTAATGTGGTGTTGAGAACCAAATATTAACTTGGAGAACTCACTTCGAGGCCCTCCACCAAATGCGATGAAGGCATCTTGCATCTCTGCCGTTGGGTTGAGCCATCTCTCTGGGTTAAATCTGGATCATATTGTGTGAGTCGCATGAGAAAACTAGGGCATGAAAAAAAGGTTAAAGTGCATACAAATTTGGGTCGGGAAATATCTCTGGCAGTCGGTGCAAGGAGTATGCTTGTGTGAGAACTGTTGCGGTATCTGGAAGGTAATACCCTTTGACTTCCCACCCTCCTTGGGGAATGTCTCGTGAATGCGATCCTGATGCAGCACCGTACATCCTCAGGGCCTCTTGAATTACACACTGAAGGTATTTGAGATTTGAGATCTCCCTATCTGTGAAACTTTCAGGAAGCGTAGAAACCTCGGCTTCCAATCTATCTCTAATTTTAGTATCACCCAGAACTGCCCAAACGAGGTATGTCAGGGTATTTGATGTCGTATCTGTTCCAGTAACCATGAACTCTGCAGCTTCTTCCTGCATTTCAATATCCGTTAATGAATTTTCTTTGTCCTTTGGATTCATAATTTTCTCAAAGAAAATTGGAGTGTTTAAAGAACCCGCTTGTTGAGCCAGCTGTAACCGCTGGATTGACTCTTTTCCATAGTTGATGATTCGTTGGCCTCGATTTGCGAACTTTTTGACCTGTGGCAATGGAAGATAAAAAATGATATCGACAAGTGGTGCTAATTCTATTCGTTTGTGGACCGTTGGCAATACAGCTTGCAGATCGACCACATACTGATTCTTCTGCGGAATGTCAGTTGAAGCATCAAGATTCCCAAGGCGGGGATGATGAACCTTTGCTTGCTCCAGCATCTTGAAAGAGCTGCCAAAAGAGAGATCGCCAATGATGTCAGTAGCCATCAGACTAAACCATTTGTAAATATCCGCATATCCCAGGGAAATGTATTCTTTTTTCATTTTTTTCAATGTCAAGTCGATTTTGGCTCGGATGAGCGGTTCGAATTTTTGAAGAGACGAATTACTGAGAGGATTGGCCAGAAGACGACGTCGACGAGAGTGCTTTTCTCGATCTCGCATGCCGAGCATTCCGGGACTAGTCATATCGTACCATGCTGACTTCTTGAAGCCCCCAGCTACCTTTTGGATGGTTTTCACTGCATCTGGACTATTTATTCCTACCTCGAATGGACTGACACGAACAGCCGAGCCTATGTTCCGGCCACAAACTTAGTGAACTATCATTGTAGATAGTGATGTAATTAAATATCTTACCGTATGTTGTGAATACAGAGTCCAAGTACTGCATGCGTGTTCCAGACAATGTGTGGTATTTGAGCACAATGTTTGTCCATCGCGCTACCCAAGGGCCCGGGACTTTGCTTAACGGACCTGTAAAAGCTATTCTGACTCTCCAGATAATCTGTTATGGGGGTTACTTAAATCCTTGGGCCAAGGACGGGTGTTCTTACAAATGTGAAGAGAAACCCTATCGCAACGGCGCCGCTATAGACTATCGAGGGGTATAAATTGCTCATTTTAACCCAGAATCGATTTTGAGAAGTGATGGTTAATATTCAGACGAATAAGAGTAAAGCATCAGGAGCTCAGTTTTTGGTTGAAGTTTCCGCACCGTTCAAATGTATATAAGGTATATGTGCTATATTATGCTTAATATGAACAAACACGTTCACAGCCCCCCGGTTTGAACCCCACGAAGCCGGATCCGACGTGGGATGAAAGGACGAACTCCTCCAATCCCACACTGCGCTAAAACATTTATTGATTTTGGTTCATAATACATGGTATCAGACAGTTTATTCCATTTATGAAGCTTAAAATATGTAGGTGATTTGTCATGAACTTCAATTCTCGGATTATGAGATCTTATCAAATGCCGATTTGATAAACTATGAACTGTCCTAGGTGAAGGAATCTGAACCCACAGGCCAGGCTTCAAGGATACCTACGAGCTCAAGTCAATTCTTGTTAAGCTACGGAACGAGGGACTGGTTCGGTTCGGGACCACATTGCTTGACACCGTTTAGCCTTGAGCTTGTGATGATATGAAGTTCCATTCTAGGCTGGGGTGCCAGCCCTGATTGCTACCCTACATAGCGGAGCATTGCCGTAGTAGGAGAGCTTTGCACCCTTCACGCAAGTAACGAAGTCGGAACCTGTGGATTCTTGAAACTCTTAATTTCCATGAAATGAATATTGTAGTAAGCTTCGGCCCAATAGCCAAAATTTGAAGGCGGCATTGGGAAACATTTCACATTCTAGCTCGGTTCGATACCACCTATTGAATATAACCTTCTTTACTATCATTCTCCAGACATCTTTAACCACTGGTTCCGTGGTCTAGCTGGTTATGGCATCTCGCTAACACCGAGAAGGTCCCCGGTTCGAGCCCGGGCGGAATCACATTTTTGGCTTTGCAAGTTCCTGTCTTATTTTTTTTTGACGATCTTCTCCTAGTGGGTCGTCACGAAGGCCTATCACACCTTGATAAATAAGCTTGGTAAACCAGTTTGGAGCGGGGGAATCCTAGGACCTGGAAAATTCTCTGAGAGAGCCATCAAGTTAGTTGATCGTTGTTCAGTCAAACCGAGTTTCGATCTGACCGGTGGGGCCGACTTGCCGGTGGGGATGTCTGGGTCAGAATCGGCTCCACAACGCTTCTTCATCACTAGTTGATGGTGATGAAGAAGGATAATAAATTGGATGCGCATCTCATTACTCTAGGCTACAATCGATCAATCAATCAACTAACTGGCATTGAATCAGAACCCCAGCTCTCTATCGCTCCAACAGCATAATGTCCCTTCGTATCAATGATTTGGAAGTGGCCGTAGGCACTGTGGTGGCACCGGAAGACAAAACAGCTGGTGTTTACGATCCATTCAATACCTCAAGCAGGATTATTCTCAAGGGCCATCGCCGCGCCAAGAACAGGCGACCCTTTGAGTCGGATGTTGTATTCGAGAAGGATGTTCCGCTTCCTATGCGAGATGGAGTTAAGATATACTGTGACATTTTCCGTCCAGTGACCACAGAAAAGGTCCCTGCCATTTTGATTTGGAGTCCGTATGGGAAATCGGGTAATGGTAAGTACGACTATAGAATCGAGATGTTAATGTCTATTTCCTGCAGCTGTGTGAATTTGGCTGACGGAACAATTCAAATATAGGACCTCATGGATTAGACATGATCCCTGGTCGATTTGGTGTGCCTAATGAGCAGGTTAGTGGCTATGAGAAATTTGAAGGGCTTGATCCAGCAGTATGGCCTGCAAGAGGATATGCCATTATCAATGTGGACCTTCGTGGATCTTGGGATTCAGAGGGTATTGTTCCGTGAGTGAGACCAAAAGTTAATTCCGCCTCGATGTGTCTGACGTGGATTTAGCTGGCTAGGCCAGCAAGATGGAAAAGATGGCTATGATGCTATTGAGCATATTGCAAAACTCGACTGGTGTTCAGGCAAAGTTGCAACCGCAGGCAATAGTTGGCTTGCAATGTCTCAATGGCACATAGCCGCCCAACAACCCCCACATCTGGCAGCCATAGCCCCATGGGAAGGAGCCGCCGACTTTTATCGTGATACATTGTGTCGGGGCGGAATCCCGTATCCATATGACACAATGTGGAAGCTCCTCGAAGACCTGATGGTTGGGAGAAACGGAACCGAATCGGTGATCAAAATGATCGAAAGCCATCCCTTATTTGACGAATATTGGAATGACAAATGTGTTAAATTGGAAAACATTACAGCCCCCGCATATATACTGGCCAGTTACTCTAGCAGCTTACACACTACTGGATCAATCCGCGCCTTCAACAAGTTAGGTAGCAAGGAGAAATGGTACGTGCTGATGATACCCTTAATTTCGCCCTGTATTTACTAAACTTCTTAGGCTTCGCATTCATGCCAGACAAGAGTGGTCAGATCTGTATGCCCCTGAAAATGTTGACGATCTTACATCATTCTTCGATTATTATCTCAAAGGTTTCAAGAATGACTGGACAAGCACTGTATCAGTTCGAGCTTCCATCTTGGGGTTTAACAAGGTGAGAGAGCGTCTTAAGCCTGATATGAACTTTCTTCAATATTTGGCAAAATAAAAACCTTTGCTGACATGAAATCTAGCCATCAATTGTTAACATTCCATTTCCATCGTACCCCGTACCTCAAGCTTCGTTTAAGAAACTACATCTTGGGGCGGCAGGATCACTCACTGAAAATCCTGCAACCGAGAATGGGGGTGTTTCCTACAATGCGGAATTCGTTCCAAAACAGCCCGGAGGAGATGAGGAGGAAGTGTTGTTCACCCACAAGTTCGCCAAACCGACATGGTTGCACGGTTACTCGTACCTGGTCTTGTACATCGCAAATGACAGCCACAACGATATTGATGTCTTTGTACAACTGAAAAAGTTGGACTCCTCTGGCAAACAACTGGTTCACATGAACGTGCCACTTGGAAACCTCATTCCCCCAGCCAATGATTCATCGGAGGTTGCCAATTCATGCTTTCTGAAATACTTGGGACCAACTGGATCCCTTCGAGCTAGCCACTCCATCTCCAAAGTGGAACCGACCCCCGGAAATTTCACGGGAGACTGGCCTGAATACACACATGAGTCGGAGAAGAAGATCCCTGCAGGTACAATAACCCGATTGGAAATTCCAATTTGGCCAACAGGTATTGCATTTGACGCCGGTGAGTCTCTCATGTTAAAGGTTTCTGGCCACTATATGAGTTACATGGAATTCGACTTTTTGTACGGAGGGACACATAACAATAAGGGACGTCACACAGTCCATTTTGGTGGAGAGTATGATAGTCATTTGGTTGTTCCGCTAATGGATCCCATTTCTGAGCAAACTTAGGGTTTGTAATTGCACATAAATATTAGTTAACTCGCAATTTAATACACATATGCTACGAGAACTTTCTCTCACGTTTCAAAAACATCGAATTTATCGAATGTCACTGATATACCCTAGGTGAGTCAACTGAGCCTCACTCTCATCACTGTGATGTGTAAAACCTTTTGAGAATTTGAAGATACTGCACATAGGTATTTGCTTCTGGTTATATTAGGTCAATTCAGCCGAGGGATGTGCATGAATCCTGAATCTCATGGCTCCTGATATTGTTCCTCAATATATGATGTTAGAGGAAGATCCCTCGTGGGTTTCATAGACCTAGAATATGTTACTCTTTCCCCATTCCTCCCCAAATCACATGCGCTACGGGCGAATTAGAAACATAGGGATTTATATGGTTATAGAATTCCTAAAGTTGGATGTTCAAAATGAACCGAATTGCATCCTTCAGTAGTTGTTCATGTCCATTTTCTGCCACCTCCCCTCTCCAGGCAATGAACCCATCTGGCCGAACAAGAATAGCCTCTCCGTTACGGAGCCTGCACCTTTTCTCAATCATTCCATGATTGTCCCTGAAAGGGGATGACTTTGAATTCAAGATATAGGCATCTATTTTGAAGGCAAGTCGCGAAGATGCACTTATCCAAGGCGAATTCTCGTCGATAGCAATCAGGACAAAATTTCGTTTAATGATATCAATGGATGATATGCATTTTGATGAATTTGAAACGACTTCGATCTCAGCGTGAGGAAATCTAGATCCAGGGGTTGCACTCGGAGAGTGAGGATCGTCCCACATCTCGTTCGGAGTTTGAGAATTGGCTTCAGGTACGAAGGCGCCGGCTGCGTACCGGTAGCCCAATTCCACAGATATATCATCGACTTCTGGCATTGGTGGTTGTTGCATTGCAACTCGGTTTTGAAATCGGCAATAGGCTTGATACACAGTGAACTCATCAACTGGTTGTCTTTCGACACCGTAGGATGCTAAAAGTGAGTGTGATGCCTTTCCTGATAGGACATAAGCAAGTTTCCATGCGAGATTATGTGCATCCTATGTAGTCAGTTTGAAATTCTCATGACCGAGGGGATGAGTGTGCTTACCGCTATTCCTGTGTTCCCTCCCAGACCACCTGTAGGCGGCATAACGTGGGCAGCGTCGCCAGCAAGGAAAACGCGGCCTCTCTGACTTTCGAAACGATCTGCCGTAAATGCTGCCATTGTCCAATAATTGAATGCTTGAATTTCGATGGGGAGGGAATTTGAATCCACCCCGGCGCAATCAAAAAAGTACTGTTTGGCTTCATCTTCAGACACTGAACCGGGCTGAAAGTCAACTCGGCTGCCAACATTGTTCACCATCAGAAGGCCCCGCTTTCTCTCACTCTCTAAACGAAAACCCCCCCAATCTTGTCATTCATGACATAGATAACGCCATGCACTGCTCTTTTTCCCAAGTAAGGACTCAGATCAGACTTGAATGCCACACTCAAGCTGTTTCGTAATACACCAGGGCCTTCCCATTTTATTCCCTCCTTCTGGCGGGTGGCGCTGCGGTTTCCATCACATGCGACTAGATAGGAGGCCTTGTACTTCTTTATTTTACCACTGGAAATCTCCTTCACCAATACATTGACACCGTCATGTTCCTCTTCGTAGAGTAGAACCTCATGACCGTGTAGTTGAAGACTGTTGAACCGCTCGGCGTGTGCACCAAGGACAGGCTCGAACATCCGTTGCGAGATCCAAACCCAACTTGATGGCGTGACTTCTTTGACTATTTCGGGGTCATGTTCTTGTAGGTGTTTGATTACCTTACCACCTACTAGTCGTTCAACTAAAAGCATGCCAGCATTGAGATCAAATTCTTTTGCACTCTGCTGTAAAGTGAAGTCTTCAAGTCCCAATTGGCGCAGGATCTCACTTGTACGGAAGTTTAGCCCAGCCGCCCTTGGATGAGTCCCTGCTGCTGCATGGCGATCGAAAGATATAGACTTAATCCTGCAGATGGTCAATGATGGGTTGAAAAGGCATGATAGTGATGGTGCGCTGACCCATGATAACCGAGGAGGAGGCCCAAGGTTTTCCCTACCATACTAGACCCAATGATAATAACTGGCCATTTCTCCTCCTCTAATGGAATGGTTTTATGATCATATTCCACAAACTTGCTTCTCTTCAAATTGGTCGTCGAGAAGGTCTCATCAACTTGCCGTGCCGCATGGTCAGCCATAGTTTCTTTTGTATGTAATAACTGGAGGATGGGAGTAATTTGATTTTTATATTCGGAGAAAATGAGTGCATAGAATTTCAAGTTCTGGATAGGGACACATTTCATTCAGCCCTAATTCAGGATACTGCTCCTCAAAAACTTGTTTGTATTGTCACCGGCCCACGTCGGCGTGAAAGCCCGAGTCCATCTCCACATTCTTACCCGGTGGGGCGCCGACCAGATATCCCGAGTAAGCTGTGATCATGTGTGACCATGTTTCGGACCTTGGAACCTCCACTCGGAAGTGACTGAAATTAAATGAATGACGATTGCGATATTTTGAATGTCTGGGGGGCTGCGTATTTGGTTTGTCACATGCCTTGATATTCTATTTATATGAACCTCGAAAGCAAATTGAACGGGATGGAGGAGGTGAATAGAAAACGTGTGTAATGATTGTTGAGGGAGAATTAACCCATGGAAGAAAATCACGAATCTCTCGGCTTCAAGTTTTCTCATTTCTTTTTCTATTAGAAATGGCTGCTTCGAATGGATCGAGAAGATCTTGTTCGGTTATTGGGCCGAAGTGCCCCTTTAGGGGGACATCGTGACCAATCTAAGCAGACTGTATGATCTTCCAAAGAGTTTAGAAGGCTTGAAGGAAATATAGAAAGACTTTGAGTTACACCAAGTTCAGGCCACCACTCACGAACGTGCACATCTAAATAAACGATTCTGTTTTATTCAAACTGAATGACTACAATTCTCCAGCTGCTGAAGCGTCAAGTTCCCGCAAAGCATCCCTGATTGGGTAAGAATCCCAGGTGTATTCAAACATATCCTCAGGAAGTTGCGCATCGGGGACATATTTGCGGAGATCATCCATCATCTCCCCGCGCCGTTCATCATTAACCCGTGACATAAACATGACGGTTACTGCACGGCCGTATCGGACCTTGTTGTAAAGCTCTAGCCTTTTAGAGACTTGATCTGGCGTCGTATCACGAGGGAAAAGAGCACCAAGCGCTGCACCGTCTTCGAAAGACTGCGCCCCACCTTGTCCCTGATCTTGAAGATACGTTAATAACTTGATCAAGGAAATAGTAATCCGTGTATAGCTTACGAGGTAACATGGGGTGTGCAGCATCACCAACGAGTACTGTATTTCCGCGGTAGAAAACTTTAGGAGGGTCTCTGGTTGCCAAGCTCCAGAGCTTCAGGTCCTCAGCCAAGCTGCACAATTCCACAATATCGGGGGAGAATTCTTTGTAAGTTTCAAGCAAATCGGTGAGTTTTCCTCCAGCCAGCCAAGCTGATTCTCCTGCGTCAACCGCACTATTCGCAGGATGGAGTGCAACGATGTTCAGAAGTGTACCATTGCGACATGGGTAAATGACCAGGCGACGATCGTGGGCCAAATACACATGCTGACTTTCTAGCCCCAAATTTGCAAACAAAGGGCCAGTAAGCGGGTTGGAGTTAATCCTGTCCATAGAAACTAAGAATCGAAAGCAATTCTGTTGGGTGCTCTTTCGTTCCTGTGGTTCCCGTGTCACTGCTGAGACGACTCGAGACTATTCACATGTTAGACGGATTCGGAGAGTCTAACAACGGAATTTTGACTTCCATGAACTCCATCAGCACCAATCAAGATATCACCTTTGTGCTTTTCGCCATTCTCAAGGATAATTTCAGCTGACTCTGCATCCTAGGCATGGTTAGATATTTGACAAGAAATAGCCGAACAAAGGTGGAACACAAGTAATAAAAAAAGAAATCAACATACTGCGGATACAACTCGACTTGACAAGTGAATTTTTATCTTGTCACCATGTCCCTCCTGCATAGCTAGCTTTCGTAGTGTATTGTGGAGATCGACTCGATGCGAAAGGAGCCACTCATCTCGCGTGTCGAGTTTATTGTAAAGAACCTTAGTTTGCTTTGAGATGCATCTATTAGACTAGACTTTGATATGTTATTGGTAGTTGTAGGACCTACTGCAACATTGAAAAGAGGTTTCCCAGTCTTGTCATAGCCTTTGATGCTTTGACAAAAAACTGGCCGAAGATCCTCGAGGTCGCAATCCCATGATTTCAAAACTCGGGTTGCGTTCGGTGGGATGTGGATAGCAGCACCCACCTCATTCAGAAAAGCGGATTGTTCGAACACCTTGCCATGTTATTTGCCTTGAATCATGGACATGAATTGGTAGTCCCTACCTTGACGAGGTGACCAGCGCGGGCCATGGAGATCGCGGAACCAAGACCTCCGAGGCCTGCACCAACGATAATGACGTTAAGAGGCATACTGAGATAGATAGAATAAATACTATTAGAGGGTTCCGTAGTTTGAAGTGCTAGACTACGTTGATCACTTCTCCATCGACAGGAAGAGAGTTAGAGTATTGAACTTTTACTTCCCTCTCATGATGATGTAGTTATTAAACCTTGAACTTTTCTTCCTGAGCCCGTGATGCCATTTCCTAATTTGGGAATTTTCATGATACATGTCCTGTGGAGAGATCATTTGGGGTGCCTCCGCTCCACCGGCTCTCCTTACCCCACACACCCGAGCCAGGGCTGGCTCTGAACAAGCACAAAAGCTCCTTTCTAGCACCAAGAGGGTAGAAAGGGATTTGATTGAGCAACACAACTAAGACATACCGGAACCAAAACTCACATCCTGGCGTCCATCTTCAAATCACCAAATACTCCTCAAATTTGAAAAATGGTGACTGTTGATCGAATCCGTGCGATCTTTGAGCCTATCAGCCAAGGAAATATGGCTGGATTTTGGTCTCATGTCACAGATGATGTGGACTGGACTGTGAAGGGTATGTCTCATACCCCGACAGCTAATTATTAACAATATCAGTCGATTGACCAACAACTATGTGCAGGCACATTTTGTAAGATATCTGGACACTACAACTCCATTAAAGAGTTTCAAGAGGGCACACGACCATTGTCTTCGACCTGGGCTAGTCCACTAAATCTAGTCATCGAAAATATCATTGTTGATGGGGATCAAGCGGCTGTAGAACTTAAGGCCGTTAATACCCATACGAAAGATGGCCAAACTTTCCCGAATGAGTATACATGGATCCTAAAGTTCAACGAAGAAGGAAAAATTGCTCAAGTACGGGCTTATATGGACACGTAAGTCTTAAAACAGTTTATTTTGTATTATTTGCTAACTAACTCTTGATGTAGTGATCTTGTTACCCGTGTCATCGAGGCGAACCCATTGACTATTACCTAGTTTAACACGCAAGTGAGGACGATGGAATAAAATCTCGATTTTTGTGGACAGAAATGCTTTTACCAGAAATTTTATATTGATAGCGTACACACATGGGTGGACCAATTCTGATTACTTTCCGTAATTCTGTTGCTTCATTATGTTGGACTCCATCCAATCCTTAACATCGTGATATTTCCTTCTTGGTTTTAGCAATTGGGAACAATGACCAACTTTGATGTGATCTAGTTCAAGCTACTTAAAGCCTAAATATTAGAATAAGATTATTTAAGAATGAATTATTCAAGCCATATCAAAGATGTTATGAGCATAGTTCCTGATGTTTAAGACTTTGGCAGATATTTGACAGGAACCCCGGACTCAGCCACTTCCATCCCATTTATAATCGGCTTTGCAGAGGGGAACAGAATAAAGATGAGCCGAGCCTTTTGGTGGGTGTTGTTGTTCCATTGATGCATCGTCTATGATGAAATTGTACATTAGCAAAGAAAAGAAAAGACAGCGTGCTCAAGGTGTCTGCCTACTGCTTGTTGCACGATGATATCACCGGCTTTGACCGTTGTCCGTGAACCATCCTCCAAAAGAAGCTCCAATTCTCCTTCCAAAACAATTCCATAATCCAGAGAAGCGGTACGGTGGTTATGTCCCTGCGAGTTGGGAGGGAAATCGACTACTCGGATTAGTGAGCCAGGAGTGTAGATCTCCGCGCCCGCACCGACTGGGTCTTGATCTACCAGCTCGGCAGGATATTTTGAGCTTTTCCATACAGTAGCTGCACTACTGGCAAAGCCTGGAATAAGCTCAATGGACTGGTCAAAGAGAATTGCCGATTTCGACGATTTATGGGTAGTAACTACCCTTCTCAAGGGCGTGTCAACACTTATGCCCATGATTCCAGTGTGCCTTCTAACCGAATGATGGCTTTGGACTCTAGAGATTGTGTTTCATTCAACCTTTGATTGATTTATTAAGGACCTATTCTTCAGACATATTATCAAATTTATCTCAGTTGAAGTTTGCGGGTGTGTGGGGTCGGAGAATGGATCAGGGTCTAGCTACTATTTCGTCTCCATGTATGGGGCGACTACTCAAAGAAGAAGAGGGAGAGAAACAAAGATGAACTCCGCACGGCTCCATCGGCTCCACTCAGTACCGAAAACCTATTCTGACCTCGGTGGAAAAAAAGCTGAACGCTTCAAAGCAGATACTTGATATTCCGGTAGCCATTCTTTCCAATCCTCTTGCTGCAAATCGATAGGAATGGACATATCGCTGGTTTGGAAAATGATGCTGCAATATTGTTACTGTTGATTTACTTCGAAATACTTGTAGTAGTTCCGACTTAAGCCTCAATACGATTCTGGGGACTACAGCAACAAAGGAAAATAGATTCAAGAAATGACCTTATCGTGTTCTTGGGGTATGAGATTCGATTCGTTTCAATTAAATTCAACGTAATATTCTAGGGTTGCTCCTTGAGCTTTCAAAATTCGATAATGATCATCATCGTTTGAGATAATATCGCACACCCCGGTTAATGACAATGGAAAATCCCGAAAGAGCTAAGATCGTGACGGCCAACCCAACAAGCAGGCCTCTCTCAAAGTATGACAGTCTCCCTCCCTTTGGTTGGTAAATTTTCCCAAGCCGCAACTGATGTGAAACTACTGGCCAGAATGATTTTACGTTAAAATTCAGCTCTCGGCTTTTGTTGGGAACTGCTTGAGTTGTTGACTTGTTCATCGAGAAGTCCCCTGCATGGTATGGGAACTCATAGGAAGCGGTCGACGAGGAAGGAACAATTGTGACTGGATAGAAGTTTTGCCATTAGTAAAAGCTGAAGAAAATTTGGTATTTACCGACTTACCCAGGGACCTTTGGGGGATGTGGTTAACAAAGACATTGTTTGTTTGGCAAAAGCCTCCTATATAGGAAGCTGTGCTTGGTTCGCCGAAAATGTATGTTGCTTGGGAAATTGATTTCCTATTTCTGTTCTTGTCATTGGCATCGACCCAAACGTTTCGGACGACCCGTTAATGTTCGTCTAAATGCAAACAGGTACGCACAGTTTGTTCAGCAGATCAATGCCATGGTCTAAGCTTCTGATGGGGATAAGAAGAATTCCATTGTCCCTCTCCATAATATCATTCGCTACTGCACGGATGTTTTCAGCAACAATAGAACTAGGCAAAGATCATTAGTATCGACTCTTTTTGCGGGAGGGGGGGGTGGGGGGCGCAAATTGTTGACGAAGACTATTATCCCGTATCTTTGACGTACTCTGAGTTCTTCAGTGTTATTATTGGCGAGAGAGCGCGCGATGAAGTGTTGAGAAACTTTTCATGGATAGAGGGAAATACATCCTTCAGCAAATCGTGCAAACGGTCGTTCTTATCAGAGGATCTATCGAAGTTTGGATGCTCCTTGTCGTTTTGTTGGATCTGTTCTAAAAGGTTCTCAAAATTGCTCAAGATTGACTCGTCAACAAAACATAATCGAGGAACGCGGATAGGGTTGTGCCGAGGAGTGCATAACACCGCTCGATGTATATGAGACACTGCACCCTGAATATTTTGAACGCTCCGGTCCACAAATGTTACCGAAAACCCGGTGTTTGGGGTCAAGATGCGGATTAAAGGATTGGATGTATGGAGAGATGGAACACAGCTCAATCGTTGGTCAAGATTCTGGAGTACAGCAACTCCAAAATATTGCGAGGCAAGTTGTTGGCGAATCCCTGAAGAATTGTCTTGAACAACTCTCACAGCTTCCCTGTCCAGGCTTTCCTCAATTACTCGCTGCAACTCTATGTTGATAACTTGGGTATCGGTAGGGAGAAGAACGACCGCTGCACTACCCGCGGCAACTGCCGCAGCCAGAGGGATCAATGAACTCGAGACAGGCGCTTGGGGAGATGCATCAATCAGACTTGGTCCCAAGGCGACCTGATTTTCAATCACATTGGCTCCCTTTTTGAGGCGTCTTTCTTTCTCTAAGGTATCGGGAAAATCCAAATCATCATATAGGTGCTTGATATTGTCCAGAACCGCAAGCAATTCTTCCACAGCGCTTTCCTCGGAACTTTGCAAGTCTACTCCAGAGTCAGGACTGAATAAGTAATGATTCGGGGATACCCCGTCTGTCACAGAATGTATACCTCTGCAAAGTGCGTTCACTAGTTCGGGAGTCGCGTTTTTAATACTAGCGTGTAGAGATGCTAGCTCCTTTTGACGCTGGAGAACATTCTCCAGGCGGCCTTCCGTCCATGCAGTATGAACTGTCTTGTACGGATCTGTTGCAATGTTCATTGTTGCCTTGTCGAAGTGAAAAAAATGGAACAATCTGAAATGAGAAAATAACAAGGAATTCATCAAGATTCTACATTCTCCTAGATACTTTTGTGTCAGTTCGTATCACAAACCTGGTGCCTCATCCTTGATAGTCCGGCGTCGGCTCGGCTCCGCAGTGGGGCCGATGGTGTTGAAATCGTGATATTAGCATGTGCTATATTTACAGTTTTACATTTCGAATGTATGTGACTTTTCTAAGCATCTTTAACACTACATTCTACTCAATAAAAAATGGGAAGCATTCCAGAGCCCAAAGGTGAGGAGGGTTATTACTTCCACCTACGTGTACTGACCTGTCGTTCAGCGCCAACTCCGGTGTTTTTATTTGCACACGGGTCAACGATGATGCTTGGGGAAGAGTCCGAACCTGCTAAAATATGGGAAGAAGTCGGAAACGAAGCTTTGAGGCGTGGTGTGAAACGAATTGTAATGATGGTATGGCCCCACTGCAGACTAGATTCTGTGCGTCTTACTAACTTTCAATGCTTTTTAACAGGGAGCCCACTGGGACGCGCCAGGAGACGCTGTGGATGTGAGTATGAATCCAAACCCTCAAAAGGACCCCGTGGGAAGTGTAACCGAAGCTCGGTATATGCCCTACACCATGGTTCCAGACTTAGAGGGCGGTCAACGAGTAATCGATATGCTGCGAGCTGCCGGCATCAATGCGAGGCCAAACCGAAGGTTCGATTGGATTCATGACACGTTTTTGATCGTGATTCGAATGTTTCCACATTGCCTCCCGCTTCCAACAACTATCGTGTCTATGAATGCACGTTATGATCCGCATTTGCACCTGAAGATTGGTGCAGCCATTCGTCCGCTTCGATACGAAGATACCTTGGTAATCGGCAGTGGAGGATCAGTCCATAATCTATATCGAAACCATTGGAATCAGATGATTCTTTATCGAGATAATTTCGCCCAGCCAGTTCCGCCAGGAAACTGGGCTATGGAGTTTCGTCAATCGGTGCAAGATGCAATAACCCAGAACTCAGGACCAGACCTTCGGAGAGCGATAACGAAAATGATGAAGCATCCTAGATATAAAGAAGCCCATGGAACAGATGATCACTGGATGGCTGCATTATTTGCTGCAGGAGCTGCTGGGGATGAACAAGACAAAGGACCTAACATTTTCTTGGGGAGTGTTGGGAATTGGTCAACATGTGTAATAGTCAGTACCAGCTAGGCACCTGGGATTGAGAGGCTCTAATGTATATATGCCAAATGAATAAATAAAGTATACCATGTACGCGTTCAAACAGATACGTACCTCGGGTTCGAACGATCCTTTTATATTCTTTACAATATGTTGAGCTGACATGTGTAAGCTCTTAGATCTTGACAATAGCAGGGCATAGGCTATTGGATAGGTTGCAATACGTTGATAGGTAGCCACGAGAATGGGACCGGGCCAAGTAGCTCGAGATATTTGGTATTGAAGTCAAGTTCCTACTTTCTTTCAACAACCCATTGTGCTGGACCGCGTTCTGGGCGATAATTGAACAATTAAAACATATTGATATACGATTCTTGGAATACGAATCATACATATATCCTGAAGATACCAGCCGCAAGGTATGCAGAAGATTTAATAGTCTACCACTCGCCACCCACCTTGGACTTCCCAATGTTAGTGAATCTCCCTGCTGTGCCACGCCAAACTTGCGCCCAACCCTGTTATTTATTGTGAGCTCCTGGCGTTCAATATTTTCCGCCAGTAGTCGAGTTGACGTACCGCCATGATAGAACATCCCCAAACCATAATACCCCCGACGACTCTGAACAATAGCTTTTGTCGTCTTTCATTCATGTCTAGTTCTCGATTGATTGGACGATATTCCGGGACGTTACGAAATTCTTGTGGCCACCATTCTGGGTTTGTCACAAGCCAAGGAACTGGCGGATGTCGGGCTAAGGTTGAGTCGAAGTCTGACGGCTGAGCCTCTCGTCGAATATCACCTGCTACTATGACGAAGCCATCTTGAGCCCTTTCAGAATTTGGTGAAGAGTGTCGAATATCATAGTCGGACAGTAATCTCAAAGTGTCAGGGTGACCAATACTAGTTGCAGTCGCTGTGCTGCCCATGATTGAATAGATTTGAAAGGTGATCAGGGAAAATGTAGAATAGAATTATGCACAACAATTGGTATTATGAGAATCTGTCTCGGTAATATTCCGGAATACTTAACGGCTAGACTTGGCTCTACAAGGTCAATTTTAGGCCGTGGTGTGGTCCCGAGCCGACCCTCTCAAGGATGTGTTCGGGCGTGGAGCCGACTGATTAATTTTCAATACCAGAAGGGATGAATAGTGCTCGTAGTACGGACTACGAAATATACATTAATTCTGATAGCTTAGCTTCATCATAAGTAAATTGGTGATCCAACTTGAATTCTACCATCTCTCTCCTCCACTGACTTCAATTCCTTTGGACATCTCAATATGGCCGAGAACAAACACACAAAAATCGACAGGGACTCATTTCCTTATGTATTCATGAAGAATGTTGACATCCCATTGAAGACTTATGAAACGGGCATTCTGAGATGCAACGTTTACATGCCTAAAGACGCGGCTCCATTCGGTGCCAATCAATATCCCGTCATTGCAACTTATGGACCATGTGAGCCTCGTTTTTTTTATTTCTAATCTGACATGACTATTTTGGCTTACCCAACCCGAAAGATGGAAAAGATGTAGCATATAAGACGTTTTATAAAAAGAGTTGGGATCAGCTCAATACGGAAATGAAGTCCGACCACTCTTCTTGGGAAACTCCAGATCCTTCATATTGGACCGCAAGAGGTTATGTTGTTGTACGGGCAGATGAGAGGGGTGCTGGACAGAGCCCTGGGCTTCTTGATACTATGTCACAAGGGACAAGCGAAGCTTTTTTCGATGTGATAGAATGGTGTGCCGTACAAGAGTGGTCCAGCGGCAAAGTTGGCCTCCTTGGCATAAGCTATTATGCTGGTACTCAATGGCGGGTTGCGGCGAGGAAGCCTAAAGGACTATCGGCAATCATTCCATGGGAGGGCATGAGTGACTACTATCGTGACAGAGTAAGACACGGTGGAATCTTGTCCGATCGGTTCATTAGTATGATTCTCACTCCTATTGGTCATTCCCTCTGGTCTGATACTAATCTCTCCGCCAACGATCAGAATTCTGGTGGGATAATGGTGTTCAACCAAATCAATATGGAATGCCGGGTCGTGCAGCAAGGAGTTGGGGTCAAGACACCCTTGAGGGTAACTTGGATGAAAAAAGTCTCCTAGAAAATCGTCGGGATCAAACAGTGGACACAAAAGTGCACAAATTCCGAGATGAGGAATACTACACGTCTCGTGACTTTGACCCAGAAAAGATAGAAGTTCCCCTTCTCAGTGTCGCAAATTGGGTAAGTAAAACCCCCAAAATACAGGAATTTCACTGATTTAACATTATATAAGGGTGGTATCCTACTTCATTTGCGTGGTAATGTTCTTGGCTGGATGCGTGCAAGCTCAAAGTACAAATTCCTTCACTTCATTGTAGGAAGACACGATTTGCCGTTTTATTACCCGCACTCTGCAGAATTACAACTCTCGTTTTTCAACGCATTTCTCAAGGATAATGACGAAGATGGATGGAAATCCGGGAAACAGGCTCGAGTCAAGCTATGCCTTCGCAGAGGAGAGGCTGGCGTTGATGATCCCGAAAGAGAGCTCGGATTTCCAACTAGGAACGCAGTTGACTGGCCAATTCCAGACACTCAATACACAAAGTTCTTCCTCACCACTGACTTCAAACTTAAACGAGGTCCCGAAGCTACAGTCTCTTCTATTTCATACGACGCTCTTTGCGGGTTAGGAATTCCTCAATCATGGAAGAATATCTTACTAATCATTTCGTGTATAGAGACCCAATAGTCTTCAGTTACACAACCCCATCGGTACTTGAAATTACCGGCCATATAGTTGCTCATCTTACGGTCTCAGCTTCGCGGAAGTCCCCAAATGATCAACCTCCGTCTGACATCGACCTCTTCGTCACTCTTCGAAAAGTTAATCAGAGTGGTCAGGAAATTTTCTATACAGGGACGATGGGAGATCCAGTGCCTATTGTCAAGGGATGGCTGAGAGTCTCTCTTCGAAAGGTCGACTCCGGGCACCATTTACACCGAGAATACCTCCCTCATCGCAATTATTTTGGCACTGAAGTACAGCATGTAGAGGAAAATCAGAAATACGAAGTGGACGTTGAAGTATGGCCAACAAATGTCGTCCTAGAGCCTGGCGAGACGCTCGTTTTCGAGTTAGCTGGCCATGATACACAGGGCGTTGGAACGTTTTCGCATGACGATCCAGAGGATCGTAGTCCAACTATCTTTGGTGGTCAGAATACTATTCACGTTGGTGGAGAAACAAGTTGGCTTAATCTACCTCTTATTCCACAGAATTAGATGTCTTTTTCTAAATTTTCTATGGGAGCTACACCAAAGGAGTGGATTGTAGTATAAGCTTGAATTATCTATACTAAATCCGATTTCTCGTAATTTTCATTTGGTCCCTGGTGTGTGAATGTATACCAGATATAGATTAGCGGCTCACAATAAAGTCCTCTGTGCTAACCATTTAATAAAAGAAAACTATCATGTGCCCGATTTCAGATCAATGATAATTTAATACGATATTTTAACGTCTTCTTTGCTCCTAGCGGTGAGGGATGACGTGGTTCGCTGTGTATAGGGTAAGCCAAAATCGAACGCAAATTTATGCCACTGGACAGGTACGTCGGCTCCACACTTGGGGATCGGGTTCCACGGCGAAGAGGACATCCCTAGAACCACTTAAGATGCCGACATTTCGCAGTCTTAGTTCTCCTCCATAATTGTCATTTCTGGGCAGAGAAAATATTGCTGAGCCTTGCTTAGTTTTTACACACGAAGTGTTCAGGTTGCCCTGAATAATATCGCTTTGATAATGGTTATCACTCGACTCCTTCAATTACAATTCAAGCCTGATATTGGCACAGACAAGGTCGAAAACGTACAAGACACAAAATCCTCTTATCCCTGTTCTCTAAACAAACATTACATAAGCTTACATAACTCGTTCATCATTAGTTATGCTCTCAAATCAGACGCATGGAACATGATTGCCTCAACACCAAATCGAAGAAACCATACATTGAGTCTATCGAAGGTGGTCCCGAGGTCTCTGCTGAAGGCCTTCAGGTAAGATAAATCCTCAAATCAGCCACTTAAATCGAACTATGGCTCTGTAAACACAGAATTGGTTTAACTTTGTGATGTTATACTTGGCACCTCCATGATATTGACAATTTCGTTTGTTATAGCAAGGGATCACGCATGTGTTTGTTATCAAGTTCAAAAGCACTACTGATCGGGACCACTACGTGAGAAGTGACCCCGTCCACCATGCTGTTATAAAAGCTCTTCAAGAGGCCGTGAGCAAGGTTCAGATTCTTGACGTTGTCACGGAAAAGTAGAACGAGCAAGCAAATCTGGAATAGCTGCTGGATGAGTTGCTAGGAGGCGAGGAGGTATATTTAAGAGAATCGATGTAAGTACCGGCCGCATATTTAACAACATGTTCTGGTAAAGATTGGATTCGTGTGGGACCCATACGAATATGAGTCATGCATCTAGTCCTCAACCAGTTGTCTCATTTTGGGCTGGCCAATATTCTCAAAATGGCGAAGAGAGAATTAGAGCATACTGATGTTGGCATTAAATACACTTAAAATAATGAAGGATGATATTTAATATGCTAGAAGCAAATCGTAAAGTGGATAAAGTCCCTCAATTGAGCAATCGGATGGAATTGCGACAGGCGGAAGCTTAGAGCAAACCATCACCTGAGAGGTGTCTTCCGCTTTCCCCATGATGTCCTCGAATTCCTCATTATAATCTACTAATGATGTGCAATTTTTTGTTTCGTCATGAAAAAAGGCCGGAGAGTTTGAAGACTCGCCAACTGGATCCCCTGTCAGTTTGCTCATGAGAATTAAATCCAGAGTACCTTGAGAAGTACCGACCAGGATTGGGGATTTCTGAACCAGCTCTTCTTCCCGAAATAGCCCCGCCATGTGCGCGTAGCTGTGCCAGTCATTCTCAGACATCTCGGTGTCAATCTTAAGATCTTCCCTTATTGACGTGAAACTGATGTTGGTGGATGACGTTATTAAACTCATCATCGTATCAGGCAAGAACCTGGTTATTCCGAGTTCGTCCGCATTCTGTAAAACGTCCTGAATTCGACATGCGGAATGTTGTATGAATGTTTTGCACAGTTCCTTCTCAGAGGGTGATCCCTCAGAAGATTGCTTGAGGAGACAAAGTCTTGATTGGTACAAGTGCAATACTGCAGCATGATATACGAGGTGCAATACGGCCCGATTCATTAGAATACCATCGTTTAGATGTGAGCTGGGATTGCTCGATGTTGGAGGTTGACATGGGTGCAGCAGACACAGCGAGCCGTATAATTCCAACAGATCTCGTTGATAGGACGCAAACATGACTTCGTCACTCGGAATAATTCTGCAGATTCAAACCAGTTAGCCATTTGGTTCAGTATATGCATGAACTTACTGGGGAAGCTCCCACCCCAAATGTCGACAAATTTTAGCCAGAACAATGCAGAGCGTGGCAAATTCCTGCCTTCGAGAGCCTTTCGGAGAAATGGTTGCGCCTGAGACCGTCATAACACTTTCTTGCTCAAGAAAGGATTCAAAATCAGCGAGTTCTAGCATATGGACATTGAAATCTTCATCTTTTATGATCGGCGATAGTCTATTGGCGACACAAATCCATCGATCACGGACGAAACAGGACCACCAGAGACGTCTTCTCAATGCTTGAAGCCTTTTTGGGATGAATCCTGTGCTTGTTAGTGGATCTAAGTGAAGATTAATTGCAAAAGCTTGTGAAATGGCAGCTTCTATCCAATAGCGCACGCTTCTATGATCGTCTGCCGCGTCCTGCTTAAATGAGATGAGCAGAAGTGTTTGAACAAGAGTTAGACGGTCTGTTTCGTAACCGAATTCATAAAGGACCTTTCTCATTGAGTTAATAAGAATTAAGCGGTGTGGTAGACTTGTGAACACGGACTCTCGTTTTCTGAAAAAGGTGATCTTCTGCTTGTTTCCTGGTTACAAAGCCAGCATCTTTGAGAACCTCGAGTTCCACATAAGCAGACCCAACAAATAAAACAGCCTGGAACAATAATAAACTTATTCCAGTTGGTGGGTGATCATTTAAATAAATTTGGTCCTGAAAGCTGTCGACATCGAGGATTGGGAAGAGTGGATGGACATGGTCAAAATAAGCCTGGATCAGGGCGGATTGTGTGATGCGGCTTGGTAAAGTCATCGCTCCTTTGGCGTACAGAAACCCCAAGTCTTCGTGCGCTAGTCCTGTTGAATGCAATTTTAAAAATCCCGGGAGTGATTGCAAGTGTTTCGACTCCTGGGAATCAGTTGATTTATCTCGAGATGTGTGTATGCCTTTTGATTCTGAGTCTGTAATTGAGACTGAAGAAGAAGCCACTGGAACGCCGTTGTTATCCACAGATAGATTGGGGCTTTCACTGCCTTGCGGCATAGTATCTTGAGATTCCGGCGGGTCAAGAAGTGGATGGACACTGTGACTTTGATTTTTTTGATCTGTGATTTGACTGGAGATCGCAGTTAATTTATGATATTTAGACCATGGTACGAATTTAGACAAGGGATATGGATGCTTGATTATTGGAATAGCACATTACTGAAGACGAAACAATAAATGACAAAGACTGACCTGATGCTTTGTTTGACCTTTACTATGCATTCTCGATTGTACCAGTGGCAATTCGCACATGGCCATTTCATTGTCACATTGCATCTGACCTTTCTAGTTCTGCATTCAGAACATGCCCGAGGTGCGCGGCGATGGTTTCTTTTTGTAAGGGTCCGCGATTCGGTTTCGATAGTTCCATTTAGCAGTGAAACCCGGTCACGGCTGTATCCAGGATCAATTCTCTGCGAGTGAAATTCGCCAATACCTGAATCTTCACTGGCCTTGGAGGGCGACATGTTGGTTGTCAGCACTAAGGTATGTGCTGTGACGAGTAATCTTAGCTATGGAATTGCTGTAATTGTGGCGTGATCCGGTGGAAATACCCTCGCAGTGAGTTGGAAGATCAAATCATCAAGAATTAATTAGATTGATTGTAAAAGGAAGTGACTGTGTAGGAAGTGCATGGTGGTGTTATTTTCGCTCAGTACATGCACTGCATGCAGGCTGTGGGAAGGTCCGCAGCTATTAACGGACCGAGCCCCGAACCAGGACGGATGGCGGTCCGGACCACGATCATTTCCACCTCCACTGCTTCAAGTTACGGGCCTTAAGTGAAAAAAAAAAAAAAAATTTGAAAAAAAGCCGAGTCTAGAAAATTACGCATCTCCCATCATGCTATCTCATGTCATTCAAGCAAAGGATAGCGACCTGGGAAAACATAATGTATTCTGACACGTTTCAGGATAGTGCATTACTCAGATTTTGACCATCCCCGCCATTTTCAAATACTCTCAAAACATGGAATGCGGTTAGGGTGCCTGGTGATATTAGGTGAAGGGTAAATGAGAACATCTGAGGATGAATAATACGCCAATTTCGCGAATAGCCCTCTAAGAGAACCCTCCAGTAGTTTCGAGACATCATACTTGGGTATATTGATTAAATGTATTCTTGGTTCTCCCTATTCAACTAGCTGGGAAGCAATACCTCAACATCGAATTTATTGTTTTGATCCAAGATGATTTGCACTCGAATAGGAGCATCGAGATTTTCTTAAGAGTTCATCAAATTAACTAAGGCCGCTTCATCTAGGCTAATTCACAATCGGCCCTTGGATGATTCAATCTTTTGCTCCACGTCCTGTCGATGAATCCCCACAGATGCATCAGAACTGGCTTCAAGCACAGTCTGCCCAATCAAAGCCTGGAAATCCTGAAGTTTTCGTTAGAAATGATTTTATTGTATGTGAAATAGCAAGAGTGTTCAGCATGCTTGCAGCACGATAATTGGGTGGCAGTGACTGCGATGGAATGGGATGAACACTTACTGGGCCCTGGAAAACTGCGCCGTAAAAGAACCAGTAGAGAGCTAGAAGTCCATAAAATGTTCCTACCACTGCTGAAACGTAATCTATCACATTGATTTAGAATATACGTTTTAATAAGAGACCAAAGACTTACTCATGGTGCTTCCAGCTACTGGAAGAATCGCGGGGAAACAGAAAAACTAGACAGGTGAGCCGAGATGCAAAGCTAACAAACTTGCGGACTAACCAATGAAGTGATGATGACATATGTCGCAGCCACAATATTAGTGATGGTGCCAATAATCTTCCCCATTCTCGCCGGTGTTTTGCTGTTTTGGTGCTCTGCAAGGATCTGTCGTCCCCGAATGAGGAGGGCAACAACTGGACTCGCATAAGAGATGTTGAGAAAGATTGTGCAGCTAGCTACGTATGCGCTGAAAGCAACAGTGGGACCCAAATACAAGAGCCCAAAGAGTGCATTGAAAATAAAGCAGAGCATAATTGTTCTGACTGGAACGTCGAGGCCTTCTTGAATGTGAGAAAAGAATTGATGAAAGAGGATGCCCCGGTCCCTGGCCACAGCGAAGAGCAATCTGCTGGCACTTGTCACACTGGCTGATGTGCCGTTGATAAAACAAACACCCAGCATAAGAGATAATATAGTAGTCGCAACACGATTCTTGGTGCTTTGTAATATCAGTTCGACAATAGGCATACCGGTTGATGATGCTAGGACGGTGGTAGGATCAACCAGGCAGAACAGGATGACCAGAATAAAAACGAGTCCCCTGTCGACCAGGTTAGAATTAATTGCATGTTGAGGCATTCGAAGAAGTGTATATCTTACGTTACCCCTCCGACAATGATGGCAAACATCATGGCCCGTGGTGCGTCCCTGGATGGGTTTGGCATTTCTTCTGTGAGGTGGAGGACGACGTCGAAACCAATTAGTGAGAGAGCAGACTGTAAAAGTCCGAGGACCCACGCCACTCCGTCAGGCCAACCTGTTTCATTGGTAAAATTCGTGAATACGTATTTGGCCTCAGTCTTCTCTGACATTGATAGGAGAATGATGCTGATGATGACGGCGGCCAGGATCGACCAGTACACTGTGACAATTGGTCAGAGGGGATCAGAAGCGTCGATACAAAAAAGGAGCCTCATACAAGCCGCATCATTCCACCGTGCTAAAATCCTGTTCCCCCAGATATTTCCAGCTGTGGCGAATGACAAGATGGCCATGAAGATTAAATATGTTTGCCAAGCCTTGGGCTCGTAGGCTCCGGATGAAGCGACAACGGCTGCTGCCGAGATGAACTGGGCTTTTATTCCGGTTAGCATCTGGACTATCAAATGAAAAGAAGGTTATAAGTTACCAGCAAAGAAGCCTTGAGTTGTAACAACAGTTAGCCACCCGGCAATATTTGTCCACCCAACAAAGAAGCTCTATTGAACTCGTGTTAGTGTTGGACCATGGATTGAGAGATTCCGGGCTGACCATGATACGCCTCCACCGTTCTGTGCACAACGCAAACATAAAGTGACATTGTCCTCCGGCAGTGGGCCAGATGGCAGCTAGCTCTCCTAAACTTGCAGCGAGGGCAACGTTGCACAGAACGCAGAATATGAAACCGTAGATGAACGCGACAGACCCGCCCGAGGGTAGAATGTAAGCAATGGAGCCCGCAAGAGCAATCCAGGTACTACAGGGGAGTATTAGCCACGTAAATAGAGAGGGGTCGATGTTTTTGTGCTCACTTCAGGATTGCAAATGCCATGGCTACCATGGTCAAGGTGGACAAACGCTGTTGTAGAGTCCCTTGCCTAGGGGAGGAATCCATTTTCGAAACAGCCATCTTGAGGCAGCTGCGGAGCGAATTTTACGTAGAAAGATTGATGGATCAACAAAGGAGGGAATCAACGCGAAGATTTATAGAAAACTCGTCGCAACCACCGGACGTCGTGCTCAGTCACACAACTGGTGAGGGGGCCTGTGAGCCGCCACGCCAGCTTGATAAGACATGGCCTGCGCAAACAATCCCGCTCTAACAGAACACATGATAATGCGCTCAGCCATTTCCAAACCATTTTCTAGCATCCAGCACCGTATTGATAGTGTTTACCTTGTAGGCCTTGCCGAGTATAGCGTATGGGCCACACCAAAGATGGCATCAATCTGCACTAGCACTGGAAAATGCGGGGTACAGACGCTACGGTCCGACTTGCATCAAGTCATTCGCCAATCGGCAAGCGCTTCATCGCTGACCCTGGGTCAGTCCACTTTGGTTATGAGAAGTAACCGCAAATGGCAATTTTGCGAGAAAATACCGCGTCATTATTGGACGAGACGCCCAGCCCCGGATAGATGGAGTCTCTAGCAAGAAGGGGGCGAGAAGGCATTGACACATGACTTATCATTCCAAACAGGGATTCTTCGGGGACGCCATGAAACAGTTTGCCTCTAGCTCACATGGAGTCACAGATAACGGTGATGATAACTTTCTCGAGAAATTTCCCAAATAGGAAGTGTAGTGATGGGTGATTGATAGCGAAAAGGAACCGATCCGAGGTTCCAAGAGCGCTGTGCAACATAAATTGGCCGTTTGTAGCTATCTCTAAAGTAGTAGAACCATCAACCCTCCACGATTACTCCCTCGCTTACTTTGATTCCCACTATTCTCAAGTTCCAGGTGTCCTGAAATGTCTTCCAAAGATGGATTCTCGTGGACCGAGGCCCAAGGCCTGAAACCCGGTGTTCCCTGCATCGGCGCCATCAACCCTCCAAGCAACCTGTCCACATCTGAATCGAACTTTGATGTGATTGTGGTCGGTGCAGGATACTGTGGCCTAACAGCCGCCCGTGATGCTAGCGTTGCTGGTACGTGTTGACCACTTCAATCAACTTAGCAATAAAGACGACGCAATTGCTTGAGCTACGTGCTAACGCCATGCGTGGGATAGGGCTGAAGGTTTTACTTGTTGAAGCCCGTGATAGAATTGGTGGGCGCTCATGGTCATCCAACATCGATGGCTATCCATATGAGATGGGAGGGACTTGGGTGTACTGGGGTCAAGCTAACGTCTGGCGTGAAATCGCGAGATATGGGATGCAGGATGAGCTTGAAATATCCTATGATTTCTCGCGAGGTCTTAATAAATACCTCTTGGTAACTCCGGATGGTACGCAACAGTTTAGCCACAAGGAGGAGGTATGTTCCAGCTCTTGGATACTCGACAAGCGGAATTCGTTCTAACCTTCTGTAGGATGAGTTGATGCAACGAAGTCTGGAAAAGCTGGTCAATGTGGATGGGTGTAACGGTCGGAAGACCGTCCCTTTCCCCCATAGCGAAAACTTGGGCCCAGCTGCTGCAAAATATGACCGCATGTCTGTCGCTGACAGAATCTCTGAGATCCAACACAACCTGACCAGTAACGAGCGACACTGCCTGGAAGCGTTTGTATTGCTTTGCAGTGGAGCAACTCTTGAGACAACTAGTTTCTACGAATTCTTACACTGGTGGGCACTCAGTGGGTATTCATATGAAGGATGTATTGAATACCTTGTCAAGTACAAGTTCCGTGGCGGCCAATCGAGCTTTGCAATTCGCTTCTTCCAGGAGGCGTTGGCAACCGGAAATCTCAAGTACGTCTTTAACTCACCAGTAGCGTCCATAAAGAATCATCAAAACGGTGTCGAGGTGACAACCAGAGCAGGAAAGAAGTTCAAGGCATTGAGGATGATTAGTGCGATTCCATTGAACGTACTCAATGATGTGGCTTTTGACCCTCCTCTGGCTCCGGGGAAGAAATCAGCCGCCGACATTGGACATGTCAATCAATGTATCAAGGTTCACGCAGAGGTCCTTGAGAAAGATCTCCGTTCAATGACTAGCATTAGCTATCCTCACAACAAACTCTCATACGGGTTTGGTGACGGCACTACGCCCGCAGGAAACACACACATTGTCGCATTTGGAGGCCAACACAATCACTTTCAACCGGACGAGGACATTCAGCAGACTCAGGAGATATTCCAAGGATTTACTCCAATGAAGATCCAAAGACTGGTAAGTAGGGATCCTGAATCTAGTGGAGTATTTTATGCCAAGACATAATTCCAGGTTTTCCACAACTGGTCCAAGGATGAATTTGCTAAAGGCGCATGGTAAGATGAGAACAAACGATGATTAATAGCACCGTAAAACTAATTCTCTGTTAGGTTTTTCCCGAGGCCCGGCCTTTTGGTAGATCACCTTCAGGACATGCGAGCCAGCCATGGAAACATCGTATTTGCTTGTTCTGACTGGGCACTGGGGTGGAGAAGCTTTATTGATGGTGCCATTGAAGAAGGAACACGTGCGGCAGTGGCTGTTCGGGTTGGTCTATGTGACAGAGCACGACTGTGAACGGTGACAATCAATAGGATTAGCTGTATTGGGTATTTATGCACATAGTAATAGCCCAGGACAGACTTTGGAAAATAAAACTTCTCGATGTGTATAGGAATGCTGTTCGTTGTTTCCAGTGCCTTCAATGATTACAATCGATAAGATTGTGAAGTCTGATAATTTGATCTCTTCATCAATATCTAGTGACCTTTCTTAAATCTTGTGACATTGCATCTCTGATTTACATGGCCCGAGCCTTCTCGACGCCTAGCTAACGAACTGCAGTCTTTGCGCCCTCTTGATCTTCAACAAATTGAAATCTTCTTTTTTAACATGTTATAGAAATTCCCTTATGCAACTACGTAAACTAAAGTTTGCTGGCGGCCAAGCTCTTCATGGCCCTGACTTCCTGGTTTACAGCCAAGTCGGTTAGGATCTCCTCGCTTCCTCCACCGACCACCATCACACGGACGTCGCGACTAATCTGCTCCACTCGAGCCCCACGGCCATTCTTCGAATATCCAAGGCCTCCCATAACCTGCTGTGCCTCTCTGTTCGCTTTCTCAAGTGTTTGACCGGCTAGAACTTTGAGGTTGGCAAACTGGCCACCAAGATGCGCATCCATCCCATTCCTTCTCGAAACCTGGGACGCATAGACTAGATTCTCCATCCAGGAGTATGCCGCCTCGATTTGACGAGCCATCATGCTGAATTTGGCTCTGATTACTTGGTTCGAAATCAATTTCTTGCCGAATGTCTCCCTTTTCAGTGCATGTTGGTACGCATCCTGTAATGACACGCGACTCAGCCGCAAGGCTGTGCAAGCCAGCCAAAGTCGCTCATGGTTAAAATCTGCCTCTCATCAGCACACGAATGGCTATTTCCATGTATACCATTGTAACTTACTATGCATGATGATAGGGAAGCCCTTGTTTTCCTCTCCCAATAGGTTCGAAACGGGAACTTCGACATCGTCAAACTCGATGTATGTAGAACCTTGACTTTGGTCAGTATATTTACTTCCCAGTCCTCATGTCGATTCGCTTACCACTTGCGTGAACGCCTGCATTCTCAATCTTCTTGCAAGTAACACCAAGTGCGTTCAGAGGAATGATTAATGCAGAAATTCCTGAGCTTCCTTGCCCCCCAGTTCTCACTGCCGCGGTGCAATAGTCTGCAAAAATGCCATTGGTGATCCACTTCTTTGCTCCATTGACTATGTACTTGGAGCCTTGTCTGACTGCGGTGGTCGTTATTCCAGCAACATCAGAGCCGGCTATTGAATATGGTTAGAAGTCTGGGTCATGGTATGTCGGTCATCGAAGCATACCATCAGGTTCTGTAACAGCTAAGCAAAACCTCGTCTTCCCAGTCAGCACGTCTGGAAGAAACTGTGTTTTCTGAGCATCATTGCCAAATTGAATGACTGGCGGCAGACCAATGGAGTTTCCACATCCGAGTGCCCACACGATCCCAAGGTACCCGCACCTGGCAAGCTCATCAATGACGATTAAGTCGTGGAAGCTGTCCCATTCCTGTGGTCTGATATCGCCGGGCAGTCGCTGGCCGTCCAGGTATTCAGATCCTATTGGGAATGCGGCCACGGCAGTATAACCAAGCTCTGAATGTCGTTTGTGTACCTACATCAAACGAAAATACGTAGCCAGGGGTAAGTAAATATTCCGGGTATTGGCTAGTTTGTAGTGCAGGAGTCAACATACATCTGGAGGCACCACTCCATTTTTCTCCCATTCATCACAAAATGGGGTGATGTATTTATCGACATATGACCGGACTTCCTTTTGCAACTTTCGATGGGACTCTCCATAGTATGGGCTTATTTCCCTCGTCAGCCAAAGAGGGTCGGCGAAGGGGATGTTGGACATGATTGGTGATAGATTTGCAGAGTTTTGTCGTCCGAGTGTTCATCTGCAGAGTGGTATAATGTAAGCTACGTTATATACTCGATTATACATGTAAACGATCCAATCCCGACCAAAATCAGGCTTCCGATGAGGGACCTAGGTAGCGGACCGAGCCCGGAAAGACCAATTGAGGGGCGACGCTGTGGCCGCTTATGCCGATTATATATGCAACAGCCGGCTCGGCGTTGATCCTCCCCCCCCAAAAAAAAGGTTGGAGTAAATGAATCGCGAGTCCTCTACAAAATTCATTCCATTCTGAGTATCTCAATTCACATTCCCCCAGTCTACCGCTTGAGAAGCTAAATTCTGGGAGTCCAAGTCTCAATGGTGCAAGCGGGACACTCTCGGTCCGACGAAGCATTCCTCTCGGCGCTCGGTCCGAGCAACTGGTTCTTGCATAGCGCCACGCCCTGAAGAAGATGTTGGCATCTTCGAACCCCGTCACCAGTAAGCCTTCGCATTCTGCTACTCTTCAAACACTCATAAAGAGCATTGGATTTGAAGCATCAACTGCATCTGCAGATGAAGGAAATTGGTCCACGGCATAGTTCCAGCTACTTGGCGATGGAAGATTGGATAGAAATGAGGTTGGACTTGGTGACTTGTCAGGCGAATCTCTCGCCAGAATCGAATAGTCAACAATTCTCCAGAGAGCTTCCTCTTTTGGTGTGTCCAAATTGTCCGCCAGACACTTTTCGTCAAATAAGTCGGCAACCGAGCCCGACTGTGCGTCAAACTCGCTCAACTTTTTGATCTGCAGTCCAAATGAGCAATCAGGCATGAACCAACCAATTTTCCACCAAAAAAATATTGTAAAGCTTGACATACCATTTCAGTTGCCATGGGCCATATAATGGCTAGTCCTTCCAAGACTTGCATGCTTTTCTCGAAGTATTCTCGGGCATCGTATCTATCCGTACTGATACCTTCTTGCTGCGCGGCATTCGACAGACAATGTACCCCGGCACATACAGCTGCACAGTAGCAGTAGAACGACGATTCGACAGTGAATGAACTTTCCGAGGCCGCCACAAGCAAGTCGGTGAGTTTCTGTGCATGCTCTTGAACAAGGCGGAAGGCATGGGAAGCAAAGCTCCTTGACGTTTTCGCTGCTACAGGCTTTAAGCGAAGTCGCATAAGGAAGGGATGATTTAGCAAGCAATGACAAAGGTGAAACATCGCATGCGCAAATATGAGATGGCCGGCCTGGCCTACGTCAATGGCATCTTCATCCTCCACGCCGTTGCGGATGAAATCCACGATTGAGCCGCTTCCTCTCTTGATGTATGACTCAAGAAGCAATAACGAGGCATTCGTCGACGTGAACTCCGATCTGGGGTCCCAGGGTGGAAGGCTGTCCGCCATCGTCTGGCCGCGCGCGTATCTTGTGCATCGAGCAAAAATGGACGAAGTCGCAATGGTTAAACTGAACAAACTGGGGGGCTCTTCAATAGAACTATCCCAGCTCATCATCTGTTGCAAGGTCGGAGTCTGCTTGGGTTCCATATTTTGAAATGCCATCTCGTCGCAGGGGAGTTGAACCGTGCAATCGTGATCCAACAATGCCGGTGGCCTGGTGCGGGCGCATGATATTAGTTTATCCACGAGATATATGGACCAAAAAGTTCTTCGCTGCTCCTCCTGTTTCACCGCTGAAAGCGATACAGGAGGTTCCGATGTGAGATACAGGTCTTGCGAAAGTCGAATGGCGAAGCCTAATCGGAGCCAGCCCTTGCTCACCTTCCCGGCTAAATTAGATAAGTCGTGTTAGTATTCTTTGACATGCAGATTAATTGTGCTTGTTCATGCGGCACGGTGAAATTGTCTGGCGACACAGAGAGCGTGGCAGGGAAAACAGGTTCTTACCTGTGTAGTTAATGATTGCTAGTAAAGCCACTGTCTGAACCACCGACAGGTCCAAATTATTATCGGTACTGAGATGATCTTCCACCACGCATAGCCATGACCGCCGTGAGTATGCCTCTGATGCTTCCTTGATTCTCCCAAAGAAGACAGGTTCGTCGGAGAATCGGACAGCCAATGCGAGAATGGCAAACATCAGACATCTTGGTACCGACCGCTCGGAAACGCGCTGACGAAAGGAGAGAGGATGAAAAAAGGAATATGGTTGATTATAGGCTCGAGAAAAATAGGTATCTAGAAGAGATTCTAGGATCGAAGACGGAGGTAGTTTGTCGAAGGAACTAAAGCCACAACATTGACATTAGAGTATATCCAACGCCAATTTATTTCTAGAATGGTTTCGTACAATTGAGCAGTCATGATATCTTCTGGTTGTCGTGTGCTCGAAAACAAATCATGGGCGAGTTGTTCATCGGGAGACGGTATGATGTCGATCTGTGTCACGAAGTTCGGCGGCGACGGCGTGTGAATGTCCAGATTGCTAGAGACGTTAGCGAAGATCTCATTCGTCTATAAAAATAATGAAACGGACGGTCGAGGTTGGAATTCAGCTTGACTAATTTTACTCAAAGCTATCTCGATGCTTGAGATGCGCTGCAAAATATCCGCCTTTGGATGTCATGTGTCAGACAAGTGAAGCTGGGCTCTCAAGGCGGGGAGACGGGCGGTTATTTACGCTCAAGACGATCGAGGGAGCCAAAATGGCTTCATTATTTGCCAAAGTAGTTGTCGAGTAGGGCTCGTATACGCAGCTTCTCCGGCTTTGCCGGCAGTGAGAGCAGACTGGGCGGTCTCCAGAGCACTTGACTTTGCGCCTCCTAATTCCATCCAGAGCCCAGGGTCTTAGTATTGTTGTTCAATGATCAAGGGGCAGCGAAGCTACTCACCGGCAATTCGAGCACGCCTGCCTGATGCGCTTGATGATGCCGCCGGAATGAAGCGGCCTTGACTGGGGCGCGTCCATGGTGTCGCCTGCACCGATTTCCAAGTGAAGGGAGTTGGAGATGTTGTTTGTCTGCAGGGGAGCGAAATCTGAGAGGAGAGAGAAGTGCGTGTGGGACGCTGGGGAAAGCTGGGGTCAGTGGAGGCACAGTTCCAGTTCCAGTTCCACCACCTGGCCACCTTTTGCGGGGTCGCTCGCGCTGAAGCGTCAGGGTTGGCCTTGGTTTGCGGTTTTCCGACCTGGAAATGGTGTGAGTGGGGGGTTTCTTGGGTTCTAGATCGGCCAGTAAATTCAACGAGCCGATATTCGCAGAATCAACGGCCTGAATTTCGGGCCAGTTCGGCATTTCCGTTCCCCCGCAGAGTCCCGGTAGCCTCCCACCTCAGATGACGTAGACGTAAATCGCATCTGTACTGTCAATGCGCTATGGGGAAAATCCACAATTCTGGTTGCTGCTCTCAGCCAGTTGTGCTTCTTGTTTTTTTTTAGAGGCTTTTGGTAGATCTCACAGTGATATTGGTCCATCCTATGGTTTCTATATTTACAGCTTGCTTCGTGACGATGACCCGTTGTACTTGTCCCAGTCCACTTGTCTCCCAGCCTGGAATTCCCGGACTCCATACGATCCTGCCGAGGTAGAACACATCATCTCCTCGAATCGTTGTTTCATCACCGCAACCTGCTCGTTGCTTCCCCCATGAATCCACCCAGCCTCAACCAAGGATTTGCACATGCTGGATGCCTCGGAAGAGACCGATCGGAGACTTCCAAGCCGCGAATCCAGCATTTCCCGTAGTTTTTCGACATCTTCCGCCACATCCATGACTATTCCCCTGTGTTTTAACTCTTCCGGGGATATGGGCCGAGCTGTCAGCATAGCCTCTCTTGCCAAAGAAATGCCCCATTCTCTAACGACGAATTTTGAGATTGTCGCCGGGCAAAGGCCTAATTTTGCTTCGCTTAGAGTGACTTTTGCGTTTCGGGCGCATAGTCTCAAATCGCAGGCGAATGCCAACCCAACGCCTCCACCAAATGCCGGACCATTGAGGCAGGCGATCGTTGTCTTGGGGCATCGATCGATTGTGTCGAAAAGCCGAGTCAGTCGTTCATACTGAGCATTAGTCGACGTAGATTCCTTCCCAACAGGAGTATTTTCTTTAGAAAGATCCATGCCAGTGCAGAAGAATTTTCCGCTCCCGGTCAGCACGATTCGATTGATTGTTGAATCTTTTCCCGCATCAGAGAAGATGCTTGTCAAGTCATCCATCATACGGACAGTCAACGCATTGCCATTCTGGGGACGGTTCATGGTCACCCGAAGGTTCGCTCCAGATCTGTCAATGACCAGGCCATCTGTTTCTCTTTCTTTAACCCAGGATAATCTGGCACTTGGTTGAGTCACATTAAGTGCCTTCGTTGTCTTCTGTTTGGCTCCATGCCTAGTCTCCAAAGCAGCGCCAGCTCGACTACCTGTCGCCTGGGCCAGCTTCGCGGAAATCCAGGTGCCAGTCGCAACAAGCTTAGGCAAGTCTACACCGGTTTTAATTTCTGCTTGGTTAAACATATAGACCAAATCTTCAGTGGCGACGTTTCCCTTTGCACCCGGAGCAAACGGGCAGCCTCCGAGGCCAGCGACGCTGCTGTCAAACACGCGGATACCACAGTTGTAAGCCTCCCACACATTGGCTAACGCTTGTCCATATGTGTCGTGAAAATGCCCTGCCAAAGAGGCCAGTGAAATCCCGCGGTCATTTAGGAAGTTTATCAGATTTCTAATTACCTGAGGAGATCCCACACCCAGCGTATCTCCCAAACTGACTTCGTAACAACCCATATCGAGAAGTTGTTCAACGACTGTAGCGACTGCGGCTGGGGAAGTCGGTCCATCGAACGGATCGGCGATTATACAAGACACGTAACTTTTTCACAGTTAGATCTCCATTCCAATATGAATTTCAGGCGGTGGGGGAAGATATGAGAAAGAGGTACGTAGCCTTACCCGCGGATGGCCATGCCCTGACTTCGAGCTGCTTCGGCGACGCCTCGCGCTCTAGCGATGCCTTCATCCACACTGCAATTTATGTTTGCTTTACTGAAACCCTCCGAAGCACTGACAAACACGGCAACTTCTGACACTCCACATTTGGCTGCAATCTCGGCCCCTTTAAGGTTAGGAACGAGGACTGGGAGTCTGCGTGATCCATCTTGCATGAGAGCCTTAATCGGTGGGCTCTTCAAGACATCTCTGCAGTCACGAAGCTGTGGAATAGCCTTCGGTGAAACCACAGAAGTGAGCTCGATTGTGAGCAGTCCTGAGGATGCTAACCTTTCGATCAGCTCAATTTTGACTGCCGTTGGGACATGCTGGGAGATGTTTTGCAAGCCGTCGCGTGGACCAACTTCAACAATTCTAACGCTGCGGTCCATATTAAAGGCAAATTGAATGCGGATTTCTTCTTTTCTCTTGTTCATTCAAACCTCTCTTCGCGAGTTGTATAATTACTTTTGGATAGGGTTATTTGTGCACCGGAAAAATGATCCGGAACGCAATGTGATGCCATCCGAGATGGAGCGGCATCTCGGATCTACACTCCACACGGACCGTATTCGGACGGAGCTAGGGTTAGCCAATGGGAGCGAGGTTTTGACGCACCACGGACCGATATCCGAGGAACTCCTTAGCTAGTACAAGTAAGGTAACAATGCCGGGGTTCGGACCGGACAATTAGGAGATGCCCACCTGCACTTGTTTGCATCCAAAATTCCATTGTTCGTTGACGATTCACGACGCTATTTTATACAATGGAAATTAGACTTCTTTCCAAAGAGTAAAGACAACTAGGGTAATATTGCAAACTAGAAGGCTACAATTTGGCTTGAATCCTCGTCTCCTTCACGAGCCTTAGACCAATTTCTCGGAGAATATGCTTCTGGTGTTTCCCACTGGCCGTCTTTGGGAAGTCTGCAATGTGTCCAGAATCTCCAACCCAGAAAATATCCCTTGGGGCTTTGTGGCGTCCCAGTGTTTGCATAGCCCAATCCCGTATCTCATCATCAGTTGGCCGAGCTTTTGTCGGCTCTTGTCGTACAAAGGCGCCGACAACCTCGCCATAGCGATCATCCGCTATGCCCACGATGCTAGATTCTGTAATGGATGGATGTTCAAGCAATCGCTCCTCGATCTCCCTTGGAAATATATTCTCGCCACCTGGTCGAAAATATGTTAGTTGCCGCATGCTAAGTTTGCAACAGTTTTAATACGCTTGCAGCCAACATACCTCGAATAATGATGTCTTTGATGCGGCCTGTGATGTACCCATAACCATCATCATCCACGAATACTTCATCTCCTGTGTGCATCCAAAGCACCCCGTCCGTATCCCTTTTCATGACTTCTTCCGTCTTTGCTTGATTCTTCCAGTACCCCTTTTGCAACACGAAGCCGCTCGTACACAATTCGCCACGTTGTCCCCTAGGCAAAATCTTTCCCTCATGGTCTATGACTTTCGCCACGGTGTGCGGGAAAATACGCCCAATGCTCTTCAATCTCTTTTCTTCGGGGTCTTCCATTCTTGTAATGAACGAGACTGGACTCGTTTCCGTCATGCCGTAAGCGATAAGGATCATATTTAAGCCCATCTCACGACTGAGCCTCTGACCCAACGTGGTTGGCATGGCTGAGCCTGCACTCATCCCACACCTTAGGCTTGTAGGCTTGATACCAGTCTTGCGAATAACCTCCAGTTCGGCAACGTACATGGTCGGGACACCAAGGAGAACAGTCGCGCACTCACGCACCACCGACTCCATCACTTTCTCGGCGTTGAAGGAGTCTGATGGGAAAAGAATCGAGCTTCCATGTGTCAAGCAAGAAAGAAAACCAATGACGAGTCCAAAGCAATGGAAAAGAGGAGGTGGGCAGCAAACGATGTCATCTGGTGAAAGACATAAGGCATCTCCCACAAATCTAGCATCATTGACAATATTGCTAGAGTTCGACGTCAGCACGATACTCTCAAATCAAAGATAGTTCTACATACAAGCTAGTTAGCATGGCAGCTTTAGGCGCCCCAGTTGTTCCTGTTTTCCCATCAGCTCATCCCAGCCCGAACAACCGCACTACTTTTAGCAACTTACCGGAAGTGAACTGAAGATTGATTACATCGTTATGCCTAACTAAGGCTGCAGCTCGTCTGGATTCCGATTGTTTTGCTGTAATCTGAGTTGAGATAGATAAAAAGCTGTTGTATTCTTTCAATTTTCCATCGCTTCTTATTTTGTGGTTGTCGTCAAACACGACAATCTGTTTCAAGGCGGGAAGATTGGAGCTTGATTCGGCCTGTCCTTGAAGATGCTCTATGTGGGCCTCATTTGATCTGGGCCCAATAAAGGGTGCGATGAAAAGGATTTTGCAGTCTTGTGTCCCCCGATTAGCATATTCATATCACTTAAAAAGCTGCACTGAATGGCAGAGCTTACCCGTTGTCTGAAGTGCTCTTTGTAGTTCGGTTGGTGTGTACGTGGTGTTTAGGACGACAACTGGACACCCTAACCTTGCAGCTCCAAGGAACACTTCCAAGTATTCAAACCGATTCCCGGCAACTATTCCCACACATTCCCCATGGCGTACACCGGCTTTGAACAATGCGTCTGCGACAATCCAACTTCGATCTGCTAGTTGACGATAAGAGAGTCGTACCGATTGCCACGGCACAATAACCGCTGGCCGATCTTCATAAAGACTGGCCTGTTCATCTACAACATCTCCCACAGACTTTTGCCACAACGGTGAATCTGTTGGGCCTCGGAGAAAACTAAGAGTCGTCGAAGGTTTCTGCATCGTTCTTTGTGCTTGTGGGTGGTGGAATTGCCAAGGAAGCATTTCAGGTAGATGATAACTAAATATAGAGCTGGGCTTAAATTTCTGCTCAGTGATAGAGTTTTTTTTTAAATATTACATCAGTGATGCAGCTCAGCTAACCCTCGACTAATGTATTCCAACCAAGTGTAGCTACACTCACCAAGCCGAACTGCGGACCCACGGCTCGGCATCGGACCGACTCATCCGGACACAGGGCTCCAGGCAAGAAAATGCTCAAGACATTAATCTTCCTGTCGCTTTTCCTGGTGCTCTTATTCACTCTCCTATTTGACCATTTGTCAATTCAAGGGAACATTTGACATTCTTGCCCTAACCACATATCGCAACCCCGGATACCGCCTCCGTCGGACCACTTTGCATTATCATGTATCCCACCCAAGCCTCTAAGGTAGACTTGAGGGAACAGCAATACCAAGAAAACCATACAAATTGGGGTCCCATTCTAGAAAGATTCGAAACTGCTCTCAAGGATGTCTGCAGCGAAGGCAACAATGCTTCCCTCGCACGTCACCAAAAGCGAGGCCAATTACTGCGTACGTTCCCAGGATAATCCCCAGATTATCCCGGTGACATTATCACAGATGCTAATATGTTGCTTCAGCAAGAGATAGAATCGCTCTTCTGCTAGACCAGGACTCCCCATTCCTTGAACTTTGCCCTTTTGCAGGTTTTGGGAACAAGGATTCGACACCATGTGGTAACTTGATTTCTGGCATTGGCCTCGTGAGGTATGAATCAGAGCTCTATTCCATTATTGGCAATGGATAAACTTACAAATAATAGTGGCCAAATATGTCTCGTAATATCACATATTCCAACACAAAGTGGTGGAGCATGGAACGAAATGACGGGTATGAGTAGACTGTCCAGCTCTATGTCCTCGCTAACACCAAAGAATAATAGTCATCAAGGTCAATAGGATGCTTGAAATTGCTTCTGAAAATGACCTTCCGCTTATTTCTTTGGTTCAGTCTGTAGGTCCCCTGGCACACCACTGTGAATTTAGAATCAGCTCATATTCATGTCTTTTTAAACCCGCAGGCTGGTGTCTTCCTCCCCCAGCAATTCCGAGTCTTTCACAAAGGTGGTCAACTATTCCACGATCTCGCTGTCCGCACACTAAACGGAAAACCATCATGTGCGGTCGTATTTGGTTCTTCAACCGCCGGAGGCGCATATCATCCAGCACTGTCGGATTACACCATTTTTGTCCAAAACCAGGCGCAGGCGTTCCTTGGAGGGCCACCTCTGGTCAAAATGGCCACTGGGGAGGTCATTGGCGCTGAGGAACTGGGTGGTGCTGAAATCCATGCCACAAAAACAGGGCTGGCCGACCAGATCGCATCTGACGAGTATGCTTGATTGTCTCCATCCTCTAGCATGTGCGTGCTGACACATCAGCCAGATTTGATGCAATCCACAAAGCCCGCGACTGGGTTGCTTCATTAAAGCCTAGAGTCAATGAGTCGCCGATTCCACTAGAAACTGCCGTGTCTCCAAGGTATCCCATTGATGACTTACTTCATCTTGTGAACCCCGACATACGCAAGGCATTTGACATGAAGGAAGTCGTCCTTCGATTGGTTGATGATTCAAGGTTGTCCATTTTCAAGCCCAACTATGGACCTAACATGCTGACGGCTTGGGCACATATTATGGGTAAAGGTTCTTGATTAAAGACGCAACTGAAAGCTAATGGAGTGTAGGGTTTCCTGTTGGTTTGGTAGCTAACCAAATATCCATCATTAATCCACATGAGGCGGCCAAAGCGGCCCAATTCATTCGATTGTGCAATCAACAGTAGGTAACATCCTCATTCTAGTAGCATATAAACTAACATCCGGTTGTATCTGTTCAGATCCACGCCTATTATATTCCTACATAACGTGACTGGGTTTATGGTCGGAGCTAAGGCTGAGCATGCAGGCATCATCAAGATTGGGGCACAGCTCGTTTCAGCCGTCTCTTGTTCCCAAGTACCTCACATATCTATCATTTTAGGCTCATCCTATGGTGCTGGAAATTATGCAATGTGTGGAAGAGCATATAAGCCACGATTCATCTTCACATGGCCGATCGGAAAATGCAGTGTGATGGGACCAGACCAACTGGCTGGTGTTATGGAGCAGATACAGACTGCAAAGGCTGAGGCAAATGGGGAACAAGTGTCTGCAGAGAAGATGCAAGAACAAACTAACAAGTTTAAGGTCCAAGTGATGCGAGACGCAGAGAGTTATTCGACTAGCAGTATGCTGATTGATGATGGTATCATCGACCCGAGGGACACACGTGAGGTTCTAGGGATGTGTTTAGAGGTGGTAATGGGCACAAAAAGCACCGTAGTTGATGGATCCAAGATTCTTGCGAGAATATAACTCAAATTAGTTTTGAAATCTAGCTCAGGTAGATTATCCAATGATTTGTCATTCATGGTCACCCATCAATCCATCAGTCCCTTTGAGTCTACGATGAGCAATCATTTGAGATTATGCGCCCATTCAGAATGAAGAAATTCCCAGCGTAGACGTCGCAGCATTGCAATTGCTCCATATACCGAGGAATTCATACGGCTTGTTCGGGACGGATCCGATGGGCCGGGACGCTACTCACGGGTGTGATCCCGCCTTACTTACTACATCGGTCCGCCTTGGCCGTCGGTTATGATGGCGGCGCGGACAACGGACCGTGATCTCCCATCCGAGAAAGAGGGACACCACTTGTGCTGAAAGGCTCTTCATATTTTACGAATTCAAGATTATTGATCCATGTTCAAACCATAACTCATCTAATCTCGATCCATCTGATGGCTTCCAAACTTTTTTCGAGCCCAGCTTCTGGGGCATTTCCACAGAGAGATCCGCTTTTCATTGCACCACTCCCCATTGACCAAAATACCGGTTTGCCAGGAATTCGAAAAGTTCTAATCGCTAATCGAGGTGAAATTGCTTCTCGGATCATCTCAACATGTCGAAAATTAAATATTCAAACTGCCTTGATTTACGTCCAAGAGTACGAGACTCCCTTGGTCCGTTAACAATTGTCGCTTACAATCAAATAGGGATGAGGCCTCACGACACATTATTGAAGCCGATGACGCCTTGAACGTCGGCAGCATCAACGATCATCTAATCAACCCTTTCCTAAACTCTCAATTGCTTATCCAAACAGCACTAGAGCTCGAGGCTGATGCCATTCATCCTGGGTACGGATACTTGAGTGAAAATGCCGAATTTGCAGCCAGTGTTTTGGAGGCAGGTCTCACATTCATCGGTCCAGGCCCGGATGCAATGTCAACCTTGGGCGATAAAAGAAAGTCAAAGCAATATCTTATGGATCATGCCCCTGAGGTCCCTTTGATCCCGGGGTTTTCTGGTTCCAGTGTCCGAATTGACGATCTCCAGAAAGCCGCAGAACGCATCGGCTACCCAGTAATGCTGAAAGCGTCTGCCGGTGGAGGCGGCAAGGGCATGCGTATTGTTCGAGAGCCGACACAGTTACGCGAAGAGCTGGAGCGAGTCCAGTCCGAAGCTTCACGTTCATTTGGTTCAAGCGACTGTATCTTGGAGAAATATGTCCAGAACAGTAAACATGTTGAGGTTCAAATCATGGGCGACAATTATGGAAATGTTGTGAGCTTCTTTGAAAGAGATTGTTCGGTTCAACGACGACATCAAAAAATCATTGAGGAAAGCCCATGTCCATTTCTATCTGATAAAATCCGGCTCGAAATGGGCAAAGTTGCAGTGGAGATCGCCAAACTCATCGGTTATTCAAATGCTGGGACAGTTGAGTTTGTATTCGACGTCGACACCTCTCAATTCTTTTTTCTTGAGGTCAACGCCAGATTGCAAGTGGAACATCCAATCACAGAAGAAGTTACCGGAATAGATCTTGTCGGTCTGCAAATATTTGTCGCTGCAGGAGGCAATCTCAATTCATTGCCCTCTGTCAAGTCTATGAGACAAGTTGGACATGCTATTGAATGCCGCATATGTGCTGAAGATCCTCAACGGGACTTTTTTCCAGACCATGGCTCGATTCACCTTTGGCTTCCAGCAGAGAGTAACCTTGGACCAGGCAGGGATGTCCGATACGAGACAGCTATCCAAACCGGTTCTTCAGTTTCAACTTATTTCGATTCCATGATTGCCAAGATTGTTGTTTGGGCCCCAACAAGGTCCATGGCCATTCAGAAGATGATTGAGGTTTTGAAACACACATGTTGTGTTGGAGTGAGGACAAACCAGCGCTTTCTTCAGAATTGCCTGGCTCATCCTGCATTTCAAGACCCACGATACCAAACTTCCTTCATTACTGAAAATATCCGCGACCTCCTTCTGCCACCTAAAGGATATAACCGGGAGTTAAGCATAGTACCGGGTGCATTTCTTCGATTTTTATCTCGCAATATTGAAAAGAGCCCGAGGAAACGGCCCTTCCGCAGCGTTCGGCCTCATTTCCGAAACCAGCACCATGATCCAGTTAATGTTCACTGTGACATTATTAGTCACGATGGACTTCGCGCTTCCATTGACTCGGAAGGATATTTGAAAGAAGCTATCTTGCTCTCTTGGATCCCAGCAGGATCTCAAGAAAGCTTCTGGAGAGCCAAGGCCAGCTTGGTTTCATTGTCTGCTCACGTCAATGGCGGCGGCGTGTCGGACAGCACACTTGAGCCCGCTGCCAAAATCATCTCTACACGATACAATACTATAAGCAATATTCTTAGATATGAACCATCTACACCTGTGGAGATTGAAATTATCAAATGGAGTTCAATCAAATCAGAAAGTCACTCGCAGGTCCAGATGGCTGGCACCGCGGTCTTGGAGGTGACAGTGAGAGGGAAACGGATTCGAGCTTACTGCGTGGCTCCTGCCGCTCAATCACAATCTCATTCAGATATACAATCTGTATTTTGTCACTTCCCGCATCTTGGGACATTTATTGAATTTCGGAGGGATACCCTCCTGTCTTGGAGTGAAATGCAACGTGCTTCAGCCCAGACTGAGGAGGCGCTAGCGCAGGAGGATATTACTGCACCAATGCCTTGCAAGGTTTTATCCATAAAGAAGGGAAATGGAGAGTCGGTTAATGCGGGAGATTTGGTGATGGTCATCGAAAGCATGAAAATGGAGGTGAGCATCAAGGCGAGTAAGCAGGGCGAATTCGAAACGCTCTGGAAGGACGGGGATGCAGTAGAAGAGGGGAAGGTATTGTGTCGTATTTGTTAGACAAACAAATTCCAATGGCCACTGATATTCACAGAGCGCTCGTCGGTCAGAAGTGATCATATGTTTAAAGTTGCTGCACCTTGGCCACCCCGATACCATGTCCATCAACTAATATCATTAACTCTCTTCCACGTTCACTCATCAAGGATTTATTAAGGAATAATTGCATTCGGCTATGTGATGTCACAAAACGTGATTCCGGTGGATCGGGTACTCGGAACTCGGAATGGCGTGGAGTAGATGGTTACACAGTGAGGGGAAGCGTAACATATGTGGCCGCCCCGCCGGGTGTATTGACCCATGGCACAGGAGAGGACACTAAAGCAGAAAGAGGAGGCATTCTTTCTAAAGTCCTGGCTTCTTCTATTCATTCCTTCATTTAATTTTATCTAGCGCGTTTAAATGTCTCGAGCTTGCTCAAATCCGTCACATACCACCAAAGACCACACCTTCTTGCGTTCTAACCATGGCATTGATTAGCGAGGCGGCGCCGGTGGTATGGCAATATCTACCCACAACGCTTGCGTTATTGATCTTTTTTCATTTCGCTCGTAATTACTTCAAGGCAGGCGTTTCAAAAGTCCCGGGCCCTTTTTGGGCAAAGATTTCTAATATTTGGCGATTTATCGACGTGGCACGAGGTCGCGCCCAGGAAACACACCTTCGTCTTCATGAAAAGTATGGCTCCTACGTCAGACTAGGTCCAAACCTAGTCAGCATTTGCAATATGGATGTTCTAAAGACCGTCTATGGCATCAACATGGGATACAAAAAGGTGAACCCTCCCGTTGTCACAAAACGCACCTCATAATTGACCATGCATCTGAGCTAGACTAGCTTCTATGAGGTCCAACAACAGCTTGCCAATGGAAAACCGACGCAGACCCTCTTTACTACCTTGGACGAAGACTACCATGCGAAGATCAAGAGACCTATTGCTTCAGCCTACTCAATGAGTAGTCTCACTGAGTTTGAGGTATTTGTTGATAAAACTATTCGTACTATGATGGAAAAGCTAGATACCTTTGCCGAAGAGAAGCGGGTCTGCGATATGGCTGCCTGGTTACAGTACTGTGCGTCATTCTTGAAATCTATCTCCATGGTCCAGAGGGCCTGTTCTTAATTGACATCGAGTTAGATGCTTTTGATGTGATTGGCGAGCTGACTTTCGGAAGGCCGTTGGGCTTTCTGAACCAAGGTCAAGACGTTGATGGTATAATGAAATCTTTGGAAGCCATGCAGGACTATTCCGGAATGGTTAGGACTTGCCCATTAGCAGATTTATTTTCCAGATCCCAATATCGTCATCCGTTTGTACTCGGCTAACACGTAACCCAACAGATTGGCCAAATGCCCTGGATGGACCATCTCTTCATCAAGAATCCAGTACGACGCATCCTTGGGGGCGGATCAACAGGGGCAGTTGCTAGGTTTGCACGCGAGTGTCTTGTCAAACGACTACAACCTCAAGATGGAGAAAAGTTTAGTGGATCTGAGCGTCGGGACTTTCTCACCCGCTTTCTAGAGGCAAAGGACAGACACCCTCAGGTTGTTACTGACGCACAGGTCTTCTCATATACGTTAAGCAACGTGAACGCGGGTTCGGACACCACGGCCATCTCTCTCCGTGCTGTTCTGTACCTTACATTGAAACATCCCGAGGTTCTGAAGAAACTTTACCAAGAGTTAAGGGATGCACAATCAGCAGGCAACCTTTCACTCCCCGTGACGTGGAAACAAAGCCAAGAGCTTCCATATCTTGACGCTGTCGTTAAAGAGGCTCTGAGGCTGCATCCAGCCGTAGGCTTGCTTTTAGAACGAATCGTTCCGCATGATGGCCTCCAATTACCGGATGGCCCCTTCCTACCAGCGGGTACTGTGGTCGGCATTAACCCTTGGGTCATGCATCACCATCGTATATTTGGCGAGGACCTTGATTCGTTTGTTCCAGAACGTTGGCTACCGAGGAAAGACGAAACCGACCAACATTTCAACATCAGGAGACAAGAAATGGCTGGCGCCTCCTTCACATTCGGTGCTGGACCTCGCACTTGTATTGGGAAAAATATCAGCCTGTTGGAAATCTACAAGTTGATACCTTCCATTCTAATTACTTACAAGGTAATAATGACCTCCGATGGTAAAATAAGTGAGATGTCGATCAGATCCCACCGCTAACCATGTCTTCGAAACTAGGTCGAGCTAGATGATCCTGGTGCCGAGTGGGAAACTTGCAATGCTTGGTTTGTGCGGCAAAAGGGGATTGATGTTAGAATCAAAAGAATACATGATATCGGGGTATAATTCGATCGATAGTGGATCTTCAAGGAGAACTGCACAGCTTCATTCGGTGTTCAGATCAGAACAAACTCTTGCTCGCGTTTGGTCGACTTACCCACCCGTGTTCATTCATTATTTCATAAGATGTGAGTTATATATCTTGAACTCGATGTTCAACTGGGCTATTTGGCATTGTAATATTGCCCCAACGTACACAAAAGTCGAACTACCACACATACAGCCGTCGTCAATTCAAATATAGTATCTTAAAAAGGCTGATGGCACCCAAGGTTTATGCATAGCAAGGATTTATTCAAGCAATTTCGAACTGAAGTACCCTTGTTGACAGGGTTGTCTAGCCTCGTATCACTCCTCTATTGCTTGAATACAATCTTATTTGCTGCTCGCATGCCGACTCTTTCCCACCAGAGCTTAACATTGACTCGGGATTCTATCTCTTCGGCAAGTCGAAGTCGACGTACAATGAACTGAATCCACGGAATGTGGAAAATATCAACCAAGCTGTATGTCTAGAGTCGCACAGTAACTAATCAGCAAAACACAATTTAGTAGACTATTTTATACTGATACGCACCTTTCCGGCGAGATAATCTTGCTTGGATAACACATTGTTGTAATAATCCAGCACTTTTCTCAATTGTACCTTCTGCTGCATTACGGTGTGCTGGTCGGTTTCACCGAGTCCTAATATGCTTCAAATTATCAGTAAACAGGTGTGATATAATCGGCCGCGTCCAAACACAAGACCTACCTCTTAAAAATTAACTCAAACCCAAGTTTCTCAACAGCAGGCTCAAAATAGGAGCTCTCAACGCTCGCGGCCTGTTCAAATAAGCCCAGTGCATTCAGGTTACTGATCGGTGGGCCCAATTCGCTTGAATGCTTTTGCACGAGATATCGGCAAATAGCGCGTGATTCAAATAGTTTCGCATCCCCATCTTGGAATGCAGGAACCTTGGCGAAAGGGTGGTGTTCGCTGACATATTGGTGATTCTGCGCAGGTATGTTAGGAGACAAAATCCACGAGACAGGAATCGGATAACAACTGTGACCTGCTTACATGATGTTCTCCCTTTCCGAAATCAAGAATTTTCATTTCATACTGAACTCCAAGCTCCTCAAGCAAAATCAGGACTCGTTGTGTGCGAGTCGACGCTGGATTTCCGTACAGGGTAGGTGACATGGTGGGTAAGATTAAGTCAGGTTTTCGTGTTTAGGGTAGTTGACAAAATCAGAGTGCACAATAATAGTTATTCAGAATTGGACTAATTCTAGATGTAGCACTGTCTGGTTTCGTTAGATCGGTTACATGCGCATGAATGTGACGACTCCCACCACATTCAGATTCGATAATGGACGGGGTATTGCCGGTGGAGCCGGTGGAGCCGAGCCGAATGGATTCGTCAGCCACCATTTTCACCACACCTATACGAAACCCAGAGCAAAGGCTGGGTGTCCTCGGCCAGAGGATGGTGCTAACGGCATATGCCGACAGTTCCGAACTGCGGTGATGGGTTCCAAGCCATATTGATCTCCTCCAAGGTGCTGAGAGGAATCGGAAGGGAGAATAACGATGCATGGAGGCACTACGGGTTGATGTCCCGTTGTTGAACGACAAGACGCAAATAGGAACATGAATAACGTATAGATTGGTATATAAATCTAACTGCTTATTAGAAGAATTTACTCCCTGGTTCATTAATCTCACAAGCGCTGTGCATAGCTTAGATCATTATGTACCCTCGATGGTTATTGATTGCTTCCTCGATTATAGTTTACACGGTATCATTTGGTAGCATTTCTCGAGCCCGTAGTCGTTTGAGAATGTGCGAGTAGGTGGAACTGATACCCCAAGCTTTGAGTGATTTCATCAGAACACCCGAATCGTCCAACAACTTCCCACGACCCTGAGCCGTGGTAAGGTTTCCGATTCCTGGCAACTTAACTCGGCCCCATCCAGATTCGATCCAGTCGGTGCTGTCCATGGCTTCCAGCGGCTTCGGTCCGAGAACCACAGTTGCCGCGGGAGACGGACACACGAAGCCCTCCCGGAACCGCTCGGCGAGCATGGAGTATGTCCAGAGGACGAATACCGCCCTGAGCAAGGATACCGGGGTTCCGAAATGGGTGCAATGGCTCGATCGAACAACCTGCAAGATCCTAGCGGCGTAGAAGCATGCCAGCCTCGCCTGCCCAGCCAAGCGCCTCCACTGCTCTGCCATCTGAGCCCATGCGCCTTCGTCCATTTTACCATAGATGAAACTTATCACGGTTTGAGAAAGGCCGCGCGTAGGAGAATTGTGCAACATCAAAGCTGCGAGGGCCATTATTTGATGGACAGTGGCAGCCTTAAGCTCATCAATGGGCCGTTCTAGTTGCTCATTCTCAGTCATCTTAAGAAGGCTTGTCAGTGTTTCCACTGATTGTATTTTATCCCGCTCAGAAAAGCTTGGGATGCCAGGATGATCTGCTCCTCTATCGCTGATGACGTCGGAAAGATGCTGCAACATGACCTGTCGCCCAAGCGTGTTGGTCTTCAACCAAGCCGATTTCCAGCTATTGCCAGCAATAACCCGACCAATCGTAACGGACTCGCCGGAGCCTTCGGGACAATATCCGTTAGTATTTGCCCTACACTGTCTTGCGGAATTCATCGGCTCGTCCTTGAACAAACCTACCTTGGGTGACAGGGAAGCTAGCCCAGCTTTGGGCAGTTGAGGCACCCCAACGATCGTCCAGGTGGGGTAACGAAATCTGTAGCTCGCCAAGCATCATCAATCGAGTCAGGTCAAAATGGCTTTGGAACGCCGAATCGAGAAGCTAGGTTCATAGTCAGGTTCATTATCACCGACAATAGTCGTCGCCACAACGTACCCAGATAGCGAAACCAGTCCGACGGCGTTCCTCGTCGAGGAGCCAAACCTGCCACTTCTGGGCAAGAGGTAATTGTAATTTCGAGAATTTTTCCATGGGAAACATATTTGTGAAGAGCCTTTTGCGTCTACCCATTGCAATGACTACAGACTGCAAGACCTCGGCAATCTCGAGAGTTCTCCGGTCGCCAGCGTAAAGCAAGCCAAGGTGATTCAAGACTATGGTCTGAGTCATCCACAACTCGCGTCCATTTTGGTTTTGTTGTTCACACTATGTCTTGGGTTAAGAAAAGTATTTATACTGGGGTGTGTTTAGAGTACCATAGTTGATGTTTGTTGACGGATCAGCTCATGCATGGCTCGAGAACAAGCCTGGGCTTCTTTGATTCCAGAAAAGTGCGCTCCAATAGCCGCAGTCGTGAACATCAACAACCAATGGGTTTTGGAAGCCGAGAATGAGGATTTGTGAAGGATAGGAAATATTGGATGGAAAAACTCAAAGTAGAGCTGCACCCAGGCGTTCAAGACCGGAGGCGGTGGGATCCGGACATCGTCAAACTTTGGGTAGTTTGGTCCTTGCTGCATTTGAACCGTGGATTGAAACACTTTTTCGTTTATATCAGCAGGAATCTCATCGACATGTGCGAAATTCTCCTCGTCAACTTCATCCTCTGTCAGATAAGACAAGTCAGGAAACGTCAGTTGAGCGTCAACCTCGATAGAAATTGGGCGGTACTCCCTAGGTTCGACAGCATCCCTGTCAATGGCGGGAGAATGGCTACGGCTGTATAGCTCTGCCACGGCAGGCTCATCCAGAATAGAACCGGAAGGCATAGCTGGAACTTGTAGTTGTGTAAGCTTAGGCTCAGTAGAGTCAAGCCAAAGGTCATTAAGATTGAAGCTCTCCAGGGTGGGCTCGCCCGGGAAGAGGGATGGCATAAACCCAAGATCGAAATTATCGTTCATCCAAGTCTCACTCTCTAGTATCTCCTCTAATGAAATGAATGGCGTGGGAATTGGCTGGTTTTGATCAAACGAGTCTGAAGGATTGATGGCCGAGAGTTGAATGTCTGCTTGGATCTCGTCGTGCTCGGCCATGAAATTCACTGATACGTCCACTGATTGGGTTGATGAGACAACTTCACTTTCCCCTTGGCCATCCGATGGCGAAAGTTGAACAAGCGGCATGTCGGTATCAGCCTGAGTTTCATTGCAAGAGGACCTCTCATGGACTGTAGATGGTGGTGATATTGGTGAATTGGTGGAATTCTTGGGTCGCTTTGACGATAGAGCTTCGGACATTGTCGAGCCTCGTTTCGAGTTGGGCTCATAAAAGCAGTCATGGTTAGTTCTCCTACACCGCTGGCACGGTCGCTCTCCGTCACATCGAACTTTTGAGGTACTGCATGGTTTGCAAGCTTGAGCTACCCGACGACGATCGCTTTGACGGTCGTCCTGGCGGTCGGCACTGACATGGATGGCGGTGTGGTGACGAGCGAGTGAGTCCCTATCAAGGAGGTCAGCCAACAAGTACCGGTAGTTAGCAATAGCAAGCTGAAGACAGCTCACACTCGACCAAAGCTCTGGCCACAATCTGAACAAGCAAATGGCTTCTCCTTAGTGTGCGTTCGAAGATGTCGCTGATAATGCTCTCGGCGTTGGAAGGAAGTGTTGCAGGTATCACAGCACAGGTCGGGCTGCGAGGCTCCAGGTGACATCTTGATCGATTGCTTTCAACTGGCACCCGGTGCATCGATCGAATTAGGAAGCGGAGTAATTAAAATGGGAGAGAAACCGGGTTCCATCCTCGGGGCAACGAGATCACAGTGCCTTACCCCAGATTCTGATTTGACCTTTTATTGATTAGAGTGCTTATACCCCGCAACTTGGAGGCTGCGGGGTGCAGCGCCTCGGAAATCTAGGCCTGTATTGGGCTTAGGTCTAGTATCCGGAGCATCCGGATGACCAGTTCAAATATGAGATTAGCTCGGAAATCGGAAAAGGTTCCGTACTTGGTGAGCTTTTGGTTATTGGACTTTGTTTCGCGATTCAGAGCTGGTTGGTGGGTTTCCATGTCCAGCCAGCAAACCTCGATCTCAATGGAGAGTACGAAGGAGAAAGAGAAGGAAAAAAAATTAAAGAAATGGGGTAAAATGATAATATCAAGTAACCAAATTGGAAAATTTATTTGGAAACCTCTTTGCTTCAAGTGTTGACCAATTGCGAGAGCGCCTTCTTGTGGGCATGCAAATATGATGTCTAGTTGACTGGGTTTGATTGCTAGGTATTCCGATGGTGACTATGCGCTGAGTTGGATGGTATGATTCTCGCATTCATAGCATTTATGTGCATATATATTCATATTATTTCATTTTTATGGCATTCTATTTTCCTCTATATCATGTATTTCATTTATTTCTTACGGCCACTCTTTTCATCAACAGCGTTTAGTCTTCCTTATTTCCGTGGTGGATCGTTTGCGCACTGCTATCGTTTATCGCTTCTAGGCCTGAAGTCCCTGAAGGCTAAAAGTAAAGATCAAGAGCTATGTTCTAGTATTGGGTCTATACTTTACAAAGCTCGACCGGCCCTATGCATCAAAAGTGTAGAAACCATGTCAAATCACTGCGTGGTGGCGCCATGCGAGTGCATCCCGGCGCTGTCTCAGCCTCATCAAGCCTTGGCTTCATCCCGCCCACGATCTCGCCGGCAGGGTAACTAGGACGGTAAGGAGACGGGATGGGCCAATTACCGCGCACGCTCAAGCCGGGCAGCCTCTCAAAGCGTTCCAACTCTCCAACGGTCGCCGGGTGGCTGAGCAACCAAGCAACCAAGCAACTTGTGACAATCACGAGAAGGGACCAGGGAGGGAGGGTCTGGTTGCCTGATTGGTGCATGCAATGCAGGTCTGTTGGTCATGGAGCAATCACCAGAGAAAGCGGGTGATTAGCCTGCTTGGCTTGAGTACAGCACTGTGTAAGAAGTTTAACCATAGGTACGTCCGTAGTGGGATGTATCATAGGTGGGGACATGGGGCCAGCACACCCTGGGAAACCACCATCTTCATGTCCAGACACATTGCGAATTCTAAATAGAGGGAGGAGGGATGTTGCGCGCGACTAGCCACCTTGGCCTTTACCAAACTTTGGGTGTATGGACTATGGTGTGACTGGGTATCTACTGAGGCCCCTAGGGAAGGGAATTGGTGTTTGCGACGGTGAAGTGTGATTGAATGCGAGGAATACGAGGTGCGAAAGAATTAATCTCATCTCCAGGCTACCCCAGAAGGTTTTTTTCGCTCTGCCCTAATTACCCTGTCAGAACAGTGTATCACCAATGGTTCAGGGGTCTGTTTACTGGAGACTACGGAGTGCCGGTAGATGGTTAGGCAGACTGGCAGACTGCTCTCGCGTTTGGCTTCATGACATGCACCATGGTGGAGGTGGTTGAATCCCTGCTCGGGATGGCTCAGCGGGTCATCCATCAGCCAAGGTAATGTCAACTACTCATTGTGAAGGGAGCGTGAGAGCGCCTGCAAGAAGAGTGAAGACTGCGAGAGCTCTCGGCGAGCTGATGGCACGTGTTTCCTTTTCTTCCTTTTGCCCTTTTTCCTAGCTGAGCATTCAGTGCGAACTTGCAAACCAGCCAACTCACGCGCCCTGCATCATCCTGGTTTCTCCCCAGTCTGGTGAGACGCTGATCCACTAAACAAGGCCAATCGTGCCGCCAACTTCAGACGTCCAGGCCCAATGTGCTGTTTGGCTGCGCTAAAGTGTGTTAGAGTGCCTCAGCCACATGCAGCCAAGATGGGGCCAAGACGGGCTTTATCTTCCCAGGCCGGGGGAGAGGCCATGGCGTCTTCATCTCCGCGACGCCTCTCATTTGTCGCCTTTTGTGCGGCTGAGCCGTCTGCCTCTCTAGCTGCCCCTTCATTGACACCTTGACCATCGTTTCCTGTCCCCCCCGATACCTATACTTGTGCTGCATCACTCCACTGCTGGCACTAGTACTCGCAGAACATGTACCTACGGATAGTCATGTACTGTCTTGTACTGAGGCTTAGCTTTGGCGCCGATGACAGGGTTTTGTCCCTTTTCATGGCTTGGCTTGTTCATCCATGTCCATGCCCAGGCCCCTCCATCCAACCGCGTATTTGATCGCGCCCTCCCCTCAGCCTTGATACTTGTCTACGCCTCGGGAATCAACAATACCAATACTGGCACACTACGTACGTACTCGACTCGAACTCTGGGAAACACGACGCCAAATCCAAATCGTCGCCTCGTCATCCTCCAACCCCGACTCTCTCTGTATCACTCACACACACACACACACACACACACACATCGGGCCCTCAAACCCACCTCCCATCCTCGCCATGGCTCTTACTCAGACAGAAGAGTTCTTGGCCGCCCGCGCGGCGTTGACAGCGCTCCCCGTCCTCGGCCAGTTCATCCTGTTTGTCATGTCCGTCATCAAGGCTCCCAGGCGCGGGGATCCTGCTCGAACAGTCTTCAACTATCTCAAAGCAGCTATTCCAGTCTTTTCAATGTCCGTTCAAACCCCACCCTTCGTTCCCAACCAACACCATGGTCGAAGTTCTAACCCGCTCCGATGAACAGAGCATGCTGCCTCGATATTGCCCGATGCATTCTAATCATTACCGACTATTACTCCTATACAATTATGAACGCCGTCATGTCCTTCATTTTTCGCATAGCAGACATTCTGATCATCATAATGCTTTTGCGCCTGAGCACCGGGATCATCATGACCCAGGCCGGCCAGAAAACCAGTATGGCCAAGGTCGTCGGAACCGTCTCTTACCTCGCCGCCTTCCTTCTTTTCGCACTTTCAGCCGCCTCTTTCGCCCTGACCGTGAGACTCTATTATGGATACCTATACGATGAAGCCACCTCCATCCGCAAGCTCGCAATCGCTTTTTACGCCTTGAAGCTGGTCGCAGCTGTCTTCATCACCGCCTACGCCATAGCCGCAAAAGTTCAGACAAAGGCAGAACAACGCCTCGCTACGGTAAGATCACTTGGATGCCCAACCCTTCTTTGCACGACTAAACACCCATCAGGTTTCGATTCTTTCAATCGTGTGCTCCCTTCTCTGGCTTCTGAGTGCATGCTACGATGTCGCAACCATTGCCGCCGATGTCTACAAGAGGTACATGATCGTGCTCGACGTCATCCTTTACACCTGGCCCGTCTTCATCACGTTTTGTCTCATCCTTACAATCGGCGCCAAGAGAGAAGACGGCATCTGGTCGAGACCCCAGCCTGTCGTAGCCGCCCATCCTGCTAACCAGCCGGTGCCATGGGTTTACAACCAGAACGGCCAACCCGTGGTTTATTACCAACAAGCCGCTCCGGGACAAATGCAACAGCCGCAATATCAGGCTTACTATCAACCCATGGTGCAGCAGTTCCCTCAGCAGCAACCACAGCCGTATCCGCACCAGTTCACACAGCAGCCGCAACTCGTTCGGCAAGTCGCCCCGCAAGCCGTTCCTCAAGAGATGTTCTCTCAGGCTGTTGCCCGACCCGTGGAGCTTTCTCCTCAAACGCAATACGTCATGCCCAACCAAATGGGCGTTGCCCCAATGGGTGCCATAGTTCCCCCGACGAATCCAGTACAAGCCGATAACAAGCCGAACGACAGCCCTCTTCAAATCAACGCAGTACAGGAGAAATGATAACTTGATTCGAAGATCGTTATTCAAAGGGGAGAGCATCACTTGAAATGTGAAGCTTCACACGCCGTGTTTTTGGGGGGGGGGGGGGGGGGGGGTTGACATTGCGACGTCGTCATGTCGGTATTCGCCGATAACGTTCCCGGCAAAGGCAGTCGAGAACAGTTATTCAAGAGGCACACCCATACAACGAACACGGGTCTACGAGCGGCGGGACTCGTGACAGGAGCAGCTCTATAACAGTTAGGCATCATCGCCGTAAACGACTCGGGCCAGGATTATTTATGAAATATGCATGGTTGGATCAGATTTATACCCTACGGTCAATAGGCGCATGGCATTGGAGACGGACCTACAGATCACTCAATTCACTTTCATCTACTTCAAGCGTATTCGATATTCAACATATACCTCATACTCAAACTATTACTCCAAATGAACAAACCATACTACGCATTTGTGAACCCATCGTCAATAACCCCGTCAATCAACTTTCCTGGCTTGCGATCACCATGCTGGACATTCGACGTCGTCTCAAAGTTGGAAAACCCACTCCACTTAACGGCGCCTCTGATGCTGGCCTTGAAGTGGCAGATGCGATCAACACACGCCATCCCGCGATGCCAGCTCACAAGAGCCTTGGCTACCGGCGTGCACTCGATGGCCAGCTGCTCTCCCGTAACTAATTGCAACACGACCTCTCCGCCGCGATTCGTGCACGAATCGATGTTCATCTTGGTCACGATATCAACCTTTCGGGCCACAGTCACCACACCATCCCGAACTACCCATCCAAAGTCGGAAAAGCTGTCGCTGTTGGCGCTGTGCCAGCTAACACACACGAAGCTAAACTCGGGTCCGCAAGTCCCCACGACCCAACGGTGGGAAAATGCAGCACTGCCCCAGTCCCTCACGCCCCAGGCATGATCCCGTAGACTAAAGCCGTTGCGGATGTCATATGTGTTACCCTTGACAGTCAATCGACCAGTCAGAGTCCCGGCAATGTCGAAATGAGCTGCTGCGAATCCATCGCCAATAGCCCCGCGCTTTGGGAAGCAATCCACCGTCGGTCCTGTGTCGCAATGCTTCAGTTCAGCATGAATACCATCTTCTGGTTCGTCAATAGTCCAGATATGTGTGCCGTTTACAAACTCAACGGTACAATGCTCGTCTCCACTACCAAAACCTCCTCCAGCAACCAAGTCCTCAGCGCGGAGGGACTTGACCTGAGTTCGTTTGAACACTCCGTCTGGGCTCACTATTCCAGTCCACAGAACCGCTTCCTTTTCATTAGGTTCATGACCGAGTCGATGGAATCCGCCAACTTTGTTTTCATCGTCCCACCAAACGAGAACGACGCTATTTTGCCAGTTCGGTGTAGGCGGATAGGGCTGGCGCACGTTTGCTTCGTCGCCATAAGCAACAACCGAAGTCGTCGCATTCTGGACGCCGTTCGCTACAGCTGCAGGTGAGTTGGCTGTAGCCGAAAGGCCAATACCCATGAATGCCGCTTGGTAGCCGTATTCAACCATCAAGAATCGAATGTCTTGACTCAGGCCAGTTTGCAGATTGAATGTGGCGCGATTGAACGCCAGCATAACTTTCAACACTGCGTATGCCTGGCAGAATGCAAGACTGGACTGCTGTACCGGCTTGCCACCGCTCCTGGTATAGTGAGAAATGAACTTGTCCCACGAAACACCAGATTTGGCCACAATTGGCTGAATATATGCAAGATCTTGCTCTGGAGCCAAAAACTCGGCACATTCCCAGTCTAAAACTGCGGTGATCTTCTCGTCTTTCAAGAGCATGTTGTGGATGGAAAAATCGCCATGAGTGAGCACTGGTTGGCGCGTATCCTTGGGAACATTATTTCGTAGCCAGTTATATAACCAAGTCATGTATGTTGATGGCAAATGTTCGACGTCTTGCATGTATATGTCCCAACTGTCCAAACTAGCTTTGTAGCTGCTTTCGACAGTTGCCTTGGTGAAGCTATCCGTATCGGAACCGATGGATTCAAAGTACTCTCCAAATACTTCCAAAGGGTATGAATGGAGTGTAGCAAGAAGCTCAGCCATTTGTAGCACTGAGCACTCGGAAAGCTCTGCCTCTCCGCTCTTTAGGTACGTTGAGGCGAGCGCGCCTGGCATCCTCCTCATGGTATAGTACGACTCATCCTCTGCCAAGTGATATGGCTGCGGACACGGAAAATCAGTTTTGCTAAGTGACTGGAGCAAGTGATACTCTTGCTTGACCAGGAACATTCCGTGCGAAATGATTGGTGTACAGTCCTGTCTTCTGATCACCATTTCTTCGCCATTCGCCAACGTGGCCGAGTATGTCTGTTTCCCATGCCCTCCTACCATCCGCTCGAAATAAGCGACTGAGGCCGCGTCGCCAAGCTTTCTTGACAAAAAGGCTTGCAAATTCTCTTTAGTAAGTTGAGGTTCTCGAGACTCTGGTGCCTGGATAGTTTCCAGAGAACTATAGTATGACTCCGACTTTGTGCCTGACAATTTCGTATAATAGTCGCATTCCCATGACGCGGCTCTGCGAAGTAACTCGGAATTGTCTGCATGCCCCTTTCGGCACAGTTCCTCGGCAAGCCCAGCGAGTCGTGCTGTAAGACTCTCGTATCTTACAGACAACATTTCGAAATCGTCTGTATCCATAGTTGTATCGGATTCACTTGGGGACCTCCCTCGGCCAAGCGCAGTTATCATATCTGCTTCAATATCCTCGCCCTCGGCCACCAAAGAAAGCAAAAGCGGTTTAGATGGACCTGCACGTTTGAGTAGGTCATGCAGAACGCTTTGGACCACCTCAGCGGTGGCTCTAGCGTCAGAGGAAACGAGCTCAGGAATTATCACATCTTGAATTGATTTTATCGCCAATGAGATGGATTGCGCTGTGGAGCTTAGTTTCATTGTAGAAACACAGGATGAATACCACAGGAGGGGAACAAGACTTGAGTTCAAGTGATGAAATAGATTATTCTGTTAAAAATATTTAAAAGAATAGACCAAAGGTTCAACCGTCGCGTTATATCTTCACTACATGACCGAGTCTCAAAGTCTCAGAGTAGACAAAGTTTTCTCTCCGCGGACCTCGGGCGTTCCCTTCCGTTTCAATCGGATCAGAGGATTGCCCTCTCCCAAATTTAGCCGGAATTCTTTGCTCATCTGAAATCCAACCATTCTGTTGCATAGGCGCCACTCCGGCGAAGCTTACCCCAGATTACTCCGCACACTAGCCGGAGACTCTCACCAATGTCACGCAGCAAGCTTAGTCCACTATGCCGGATGGAAATCTCTCCAGATATCCGGGTTCCTAATAAAGGTTCACGGCCCTCGGAGATATTTTGACCGGTAGCGGGGTATCATGAAAGGATATCCTGGTTTCGCAAGTTATGTCCACAAGTTGATGTGATCGCAGATAGGAGCGGAAGTAGAACCTCCATTTCCATCTAGAAAGATCCGGAGAACATGTCGCACTTTTTATCGTCATGGTCATGCCCTAGCTCTACTTTTCAGTCAGCTAATCGGGTAGAGGATGCACTAAGTCCGTGGAGTTCGGAAACAGCGGTCCCGCGTGGTGGACAAGCGACGCCACGCGCGGGACTCAAATATGTCGTATAAGACTCCCCGTGGAGTAGTTAACTTAATCGATTCAAAGTAAAACAAAATTTTTAAAACCTCCGGGATGCTAGCTCAAACTATTCTTAGTACCGCGACATGCATCATTGGCTTTGCCAGGAATTGTTGGGTTCCCGAAACATTCTCCATAGCCCCTCAGCCCAAAGATGGATGTGCTTCGTACATCACCAAGGGATCCGAGGGGCCATGGGATGGACCTAAATCAAGTCTGATCAACTCAACCAATTTTGAATGGTGGTACTTCGACTCGACTTCCCGGAATGGTGACCAAGGAGTTGCCGTGTGGTTCATGAACTCGAATCCAGCCCGCTTCGGTCTCGATCTTCCAACGTCCAATTGGTTCATATTCCATGCTCGCTTTCTGGACGGCGATGCCTTGGATCTGGTTGTACCAGCAAACTCGGCCGTGATAAATACCTTCGGCGAGGGTTCTACCGGCTTGTGGGGAGGAACGGGGTCAGGCTGGACTGGAGCGAAAGATTTATCCAGGTTCACAGTCTCCTTCGATATTCCAGACAAGAAAATTTCCGGAATCGTGGATGTGACCTCTGTCAGTCTTTCACTTAAAGCCCTCGCCTCTCGTTGATTTAACGAATGAAACAGACTACGAAGCCTCGGAGCGCTGTGAACCTTGCTCAGGACTCAGATGCCGATCTCATGAATATTGGAGGCATGGGCTGGGCCATCTCGGCTCCGTCTGGCAAGTCCATCGCCCATGTCACCGTGGGAGATAAAGAAGTTTCTTTTACAGATGGCCGTGGCTATCACGATCATGTGAGTTGATTATTCAACAAATTAGGGTGTATTATGGCGAATTTTGACTAATATCGAGTTAGAACTGGGGCAGCAGCTTACCAGCTTGGCTGAACTGGTATGCCATTAGTGCCGAGGTTGGGCCCTTTGTGTGGACTGCGATTGAGGCCTACAAAGGGGAAGAGGGGGGCTACTTTAAGAATGCCTGGCTTACATTAAATGGAAATGTCATCCTTGCCAGCTTTGACGAGGAGAGCTTATTCGTTCGCCCTTGGGGCAATGGAGTGGAGTATCCCCCAAAGGGTTTCAATCCTCAACCCCTAGGAGTCACCATTTCCTTTGATGCTGGGGCCCATGGCAAGTATAAATTCAACCTGACCAATCACGGTGATTCTCCAGGTTTGCCTATTGGCAAGGGTCTAGCCAAGTGGTTTGGTTCAATTGAGGGTGGAAAAGTTGGAGAAGAACAATACCATGGCGTAGGCATGTTTGAATGGTTGGATCTTGCAATCTAGCCGTTATTAAATTTAGTGGAACTAGCTCTGGATTTGCCCCTCCGTTGAGCTTCAGGATTGTCCACAGCTATGTACATATCCAGACCAACAAGCAAGTTCCGTTGTCGCAAGGCTCTCCGGTTGCATAGCCCGTCAATTCGCATCATTTCAACCTCGCAACTGTGCTTACCCAGATTCAAAGTACCCCGAACGTGCAATTCTTAGTCGATGATATCGACGAAGAATGGAACCACACGGCCCCTTTGACTACATCAACAGTAGAATGATGAACCTCGGAGTCAGTAATTGGACAGACTCTGCGCGCAAAATATTCGAGTATGTCTCCGACAAACAACTTTCAATCCGCAATTCAGTGCTCTAACACATATTAGAAACCTTGCACCTGGTGATTGCGTTAAAATCAAGACATTAGAATCATTGCCAAATCTGATGGTTGGACCCTCAACAAAACCCACCAGATATCTGTTGAAGTGGCTAACTCTTTTGAATGAGGCATCTGATAAACTCAACAGGACTCACACAAGGCTCGCCGAGATCAAGGATCTCTTGAACATGCTGGTTTTGTTGATGTCATCGAGAACCGCTTCAAGTGGCCGTCCAATCAATGGCCCAGGGACCGGAAATACAAGGAGCTTGGTCTCTGGAATAACGAAAATTTCAATAACAGGCTTGAAACTGTCACTATTGCTCCATTTACTAGGGCTCACGGGTGGACGAGCAAGGAGGTCAATGTCTTCCTTGCCAAAGTTAAAAAGGAGTCGAATGATCCGACAATCCATGCGTATTGGCCAATCTGTGTTATGATATATGCATTGTTTACCATGGTGCTGAAGTATAGTAGATACTCGGTGTATGGGAAAAGGCCGATCTAGGTTTTACCCTGATCAAAACTCATAAGTGGGTAACCAGAACAAGCTACGATGAGGAACAATGTTTGAGAAATGTCTTTTCGAATATAAATCATCTTGTTCGAGAATAATAGTTCAAGTATGTTGAACAAGACAGATCAGCTTCTAATCAAATTTAATCATGGTCTACAATCATCCAACTCTTCATGGAAGGCTCTCGAAGTAATTGGTCACCGTTGACATTTTCCTACCAAGCTTCCCTCAATAAACCTCCCCATGAGTTTCTTGGAGGTCCCATATTCAAGTCTTAGCATATAAGTCCTCGTTTCTAATAATCACGGCTACAAATTCATTCATCATCTTCTACCCATGCACTCCGAACATGCATATGATTGGGTTCAAGTAGCAAAGCCTTACGTAGGTAACGGAACTGAAATTGGCTTGTACATATTGGCCATTTGGGAAAATTTTGACTATCGAGTCTCGCAGTAGAGGAATACTCTCGCAGTTTAAGACTGTCGAACCAAGAATGTGCATGTAGGCTTTTCAACAATGCCAAATACCAGGCAGCCGATCAACTGTGAGCCGAAAAAAAAAACAATCTCTACGGGACCCAAACAAAAGCCATCGAGAAGTGATAGCAAATACTTCATTCGAATTTAAATATCAAGATCCATCCAGATATAGAGCCGATCACCACTGTCGATCCGACGACAGAAGATGTGTTCGGGCGATACTCCGAAGGCAACCATATTAGTCTTTCGGAATTCCGTATAATCCATGTCCCATCAGAGCTCAATCCATAACCATGGCGGTAATTTGTGTTGATGAAGTCATAATCGCCTGGGTCGGGTTCCAGTAAATTCTCTAGATTTGAGACCCCATCAAGGTCAATGGCCCCGATTTCGGTGTATACATACCGACCCGATATGTCGAAAGAAATCTCGTGTAGGGTTTTCCCTATTTTAATCGACTGCAAAACTTGCCCTGTCATGATGTCGTAGACCATCAAAGGACAATTGTCTGAAGCTACAATGAGATGCTTCAAATCAGGCGAGAAAGCAATAGACTCGATCATCTTCTCATGCCTTTCAATTCTGTATACAGTTTGACCTGTCACAACATCCCATATTTTAACAGCCCTATTACTCTGAATAGGGATCGCTATGTGCTTTGAATCGGGCGAGAAGCACAAGGCTTTCGTCCAGAATCCGCGTTCCTTAAAGGTATTGATGCATTGACCCGATTCAGGATCCCATATCTTTGCCTGTGTTTGAGATACAGACGCCAAATACTTTGAGTCAGGAGAGAACTTGAGGCATCGGAGGTATGCACGAGAAGGTGGACCGGGTTTTGCCATGGGAGACGCTGGCAAACCAAGGCCCGCTTCGAAGTGGCCTCCCAACATTACCAAGACTTTCCCCATCAAACCATCACAGATTGCAATGCGTCTATCGCTCCTCAAGACTGCGACATACTTTAAATTCTCAGAGAAGGCGCAACTTATAGGGAAGCTAGACTCGACCCGTAGGAGATCGCCTGTTGTCTGTCGATATGTTCCAGCTTCCAGATCCCAAGCGTGAACTTCATTAAGGTCTTTCGCAAAAAAAAAGGTTTTAGAGTCCGGTGAGAATCCAAAAGGTGTGTATGATTTGCCCTGAAATGTCTGCAGGCATTGACCCGTTGCGGCGTCCCATATCTCAATGCAGCCCCCTCTTTGTATTGACATGGACATTAAATACTTCTTGTCAGGTGAAAATGTGAGTTTTGTTACCTCCTTTGAGATATATTCAGGTCTCCTCTTGGTCGGGTTGACGATGACATCCCAGACCCTGATTGTTCCATCGATGGATGTTGATGCGAGACGTTTTGAGTTCGGTGAGAAGGCGGCAGACGTGATCATCTTTTGATGGCCGATCATTTTTTCCACAATTTCGCCTGTTTGACAATCCAAGATCAATATTGCCGAACTATCCGTAGTCGTGGCAAGAAGTTTCGAATCGGGGGATAAGGCAATAGACATATCATGACCAGATCTCGAGAAGTCACGGTTAAGTTCACCTGTCGCCACATCCCATATCTGGGCATGGTAAGCTTCTGTTCCTGTCACAATATTCTTTGAATCTGATGAAAAACTCATTGAACGAAATCCGCCCGCTCCAATCTCAATGGTCCGTAGTTCCTGGCCAGTCATCGCGTGGCAGATGGTGATGAACTTCTCCCGTTTGGATTTTGGTATGGTTGCAAAGTATACCTCGTTGGGCGAGAACACAACCGGATACACCGATGGGTAGTCTTTGTGTGTTTTCAAGCATCTATAGTTCATAGTATCCCATATCTTGACAGTATCGTTATCCGCGGAGAGAAGATAATTTGAAGTTTTTGAGAATGCAACAGTATGGACTGCGAGATCATGCCCAGCCAGAGTCTGTAAGCATTGGCCCACAAATGGATCCCAGATACGGATTGCGTAGTCGCCAGATCCTGACGCGATGTATCTTGAGTCATGAGAAACCGAAACGGAAAGAACATAGTCCCGGTGCCCTTCAAGCGTCTGGATACATTGACCGGTAGAGGTGTCCCAAATTTTGACAGAATTGTCGTCTGAGGCCGATACAAGGTACTTCGAGTCTGGTGAAAATGCAATTGAATTGACCGCTCCACGATGGTCCTCCAGAGTTTGAATGCAAACACTCCAATCCGGGTTTGTGCTTGTGAGAAGGGAGTTCAAACTTGACTCTTCGTGGCGGAATAAGTTGCGGATAGTACTTTTCTCCGGTGCAAACATTAATGCTGATGAATAAATCTGGAGCGGCGTGGCGTTGATTATAGATAAACAATTGAGAAGCAATCGATTCGCATCGTGGATCAAGTCAACTAGCATATTCCCCTGTTTAGGCTACGGATATAAACTTAGCAAGCACCTGAGCATGATTCGACGAGAAAACTTACCTCAATGCAGCTCTGCAAAATGTCGAGCATCTTGATGCTGTCTGCAATCTTCCCCATCAATGACAATGCCTCCAACCAGTGAAGAAGATGCAATTTGAGGAAGTTGTGGACGTCATCGCCGTCTCTAAGACTAGCATTGGACTGTTCCAGATGATAAACCCAATACAAGCAAGCATATTGAACACACGGTGGCAGTGACTTCTCCAGCGTCGTAGCATCGATCTCTGAGCGGCTTGCTCCTGGTCGTTTCAATTCGCATAGGTCTTTGCGAAGGCAATCATTGGAATTTAAAAGCCGAATGCAGTGGGTTGCGATTGTACCTTGGTATTTTAGCTCATCGATCCAAAACTCGTGTGTTCCTTTTTTGGCTGGGTCTACAAGAAATTCCCGGAACGATAGATGAAAAAGTCTGATTGGAGCGTCCGACCTTTTAGGGACATTTAGCACTGAATTTAGAGATCGAATTCTGCCGGATATCGCTTTTGGGGGATATTGAGAAGCCGCGAGAGTGATGATGTCGAGAGAGGTTCGGCTAGAAGAACAATGGGGCCAACGACATTGCAGAACTCTTCCAATAACAACCTCTTATCGTGATCATTACGCCCATCGGTGAGCTGGTCCAAGACAGGAAAATAGGTTGCATCGAGCTTGCTGAGTCCGGAATTCTGGCTCTTTTTGTCATAGTTCAAGACTTTGGCTAGCTGGCCGGCTGGGTCAGACCATGCCTCGTCTTCGATAAAACGGCAGACGGTCGCTGCGAAGATGAACAACGGGACTGCCATGTTGACTAGATGTTGGAAGTTGGGACTAGGCCAGTCCGAGGACAGTTGCTCGTCTTCAAAGGCCTCGCTGTTGTAATCATCTCTAATCTTGGCGAGTTTAACGGCTAGAAACGTCGATATGTCATGTTCTATGACTGACTGGGGTATGTCGTGAAGAGCAAATTCTTTATATTCCCCTTTGATGTCATTGAATCCTCGACGAATCGGAGCCTCGGGTCTGCTTGTGATGAATATTTTCAGCTTAAGAGCACCCAAGTCTTTCGCGTGCGAGACATGATACATGATAGCCTTTATTTGGTCATGTCCTTCGCACTCATCCAATGCATCAACCACCATCACGATGATCTTTGCTCCACCGGGTCCATTTCCAAGTTGCTGCAACGGTTTCAAAATGAGTTTATCAAACTGTTCCTTCATAGACTTGCCAAAAATCGTGGGGTCATCCTCAATAGCCTTGTGGAGGGTCGACTTCAAAGTTGGCTCTTTAGCGACAAGCTGCGCTGCAATTGTAGCGAAGAATAGCTTCGCATGGCCTCGCGGTCCTTCACCTCTCTTGAAAAAGAAGCTAGCGCCAAGGCTTCCTCCATCTGAAAACGCCTGAGCAACTGTGCGTGAGATAGTCGACTTCCCTGTTCCAGCCATTCCATTCAGCCAAAAGATTGGCTTGCTATCACGATTTTCCGCCCATGACTGGATTTCTTGGAGCAGTTCCACTCGAGTGTCGTCCTGACATCGTGCGTCATGCTCGCCGGCTAGGGAATCAAAGGCTGCTTCTTGGACAATCCACTGAGAAAGAGTTGCTGAAGACGTGTTCACTTGATTTATGCCGACAATGGCCGTTGCTCCCTGCTCCGCAACCACGTTCCCAATGTTCACCACTACTGACCGGGTCTGCGGCTCTTGAGCCATGGGTTTCCTTCGGGGACGCCCTGAAGGCGCTTGTCTCGACTCAAAATCCAGGGGTGGGTTACAGGTGAAAACGCGACATGTTTTCGGGCTGTCAGATACGGATAATGGAAGTTGGTGGTGATGGAGAACCGCACGACGATGACAGAACCCTCAGCATAATTGATCAAGTGATCCTTCGCGTGGGGGCCATAAAAAGTGGCACATATGTGCCGGCTGTGAACCCACAGGATGCGGCTAGATACAAGGCGTTATTGGCCCAAGTATTTCCATTCATCACCATGGTCTATGGGCGGTAAATGTCTCAAGTCAGTAACTTGGTGTTCCGATCTAACTATAAACGATTGGCTGCCTGCTGGGGATAAGCGCTACGATTATTAGAGATACCCCGCCTGAGTTGGGCATGAACAAGGCTGTTGTTGATGTTTTTAGAGGATTGTGGTGGTTTTCAATCGGTTTGGAGTTCTCTCACCATTCATTCCAATCGACGCTCTTTCGATTCAATCTGATTCCCACGCTCTTGAGCCTTTTCTCAATTTGTATTGACCATGGCCGAGGTCATTGGAACGGTATCCGGGGTTATTGGCATTGCCACTGCAGTTTTGCATGGGATCAGGGTTGTCGTGAACGACATCAACGACCTCAAGGATGCTCCCGAGGCCATTTCCAGAGTCAAGACGGAGTTGCAAAATGTGTACCCAATCGTAGAGGGGCTCCAAAATGCCCTCCAGAACAATGACGGACAGGAAATTTTACAAATCAAAACTGTCCAGGGTGCACTCGAAGCATGCAAAGCGGCTTGCGATAGCTTTCACGCAGAGCTTCAGAAACTGACGAAACATTCTCGTGACGGGAAAATCGACTGGAGAGACAGAATCAAGATTGGGTTCTTTTCAAAAGACTCCATCGACAACCTCATGAGCGAGCTTGGAGTTTGCAAGGCCACAGTCTCTCTTGCCCTTAACGGTGCGAGTTTGTAAGTAGAGCTGTTCCCGCTCTTTTGCTCAGGGGAATATGAGAAGTGGCAAAGCTGATAGCAAACTCCAACGAACCAGCCTAGCAATCTGTGAGCAGCATAAGCAGCTTCAAACTCTCGTCAAACAAGGATCCAGTGAAACCCAATACGCAGCGACAGATACCAGGGACTCGGCCAGCAACGTCGCCGTCTTGACGAGTGAAATGGGCAAAGCGGTTGAGCTAATGAAGGGGTACCAAGAACTCCTCGATGCTCTCCAGTCCAAAGTCGCAGAGAATCAAACAAAATTAGAAGTGGGACATGTGGAGATGGTCGATTCAAAGGGTGCTGTTGGCATAAACAATGCAGATGGCACTGAGGGTAACTTGGATGTGAAGATTGCCGATGTCAAAAGCACCGGGTCGAAGGTAGTGGTCGGGTATTCCAAGGGCGTTAATTTTGATGCACTATTCGGCTGAGACACCATTATGAACCCAATAGAATAATACACTCTGTCGAGATCTGCTATTTAGGTATTTGTTGTGGCCCAGCAGGGTTGATGCCAAGAGAAACGAGGCTACAGTCCAGTCGAGCCTTGGCTTCACCGTCGAACATGATTGACGCTATCATGGCATAGCGCAAGTTCAGACCATATTAGGCAGTGGTTGAATAAGATCAAAGATGAAATTACAACTGCAAATATGGTTGATCGAATGTGAGAACCAAGAGAGGGTTGATTGATTGGCTCAATTCCACAGTCGTGGGTAACACTAACACCCATTCTTTGCAGTTCTCTCTCTCAGCCTAAAGGTTGCACATCAAGTCACTCAAGACAACTCGCGAGCACCGCTAAACTGGCCAGCTGATGGGCATACATGAGAGAAACTTGGTGTAATAAAAGGCAATAAAACACCGGTAGACAAGGCTCAGGTGCCACTAGCTGTCGGCTGGCTTCAATTGCGTGTCACGAAAAACGCCGTGTCCCGTTTGCTGACGGGCCCAACGCGAACATTGTTTGGATGCCGGAGAGTTTTGTGAGGCAGCAGCTGCAGCAACAAGGATGGATGGGCACCGCACTTTTAGTTATGTAGCTGCTCTCGCTCCGTGAGTCAGCTCACTGCAGAAAATCGGGCGACCGTCTCCTCGCAGGCTGTGAGTTGGATTGGGCAGTAATTGTTGAATCGTGTGGATTGACCAGCGTTGATGCTTCTCCTTGGCGACAATTTTAGGCAGGCTCAGCCCTTTTACAGCGGGGTCGCCTAGGCAGAATGTGCACTGCCAGGATGCCTTGCATGTCGTGCACATGCAACACAACACAACACAACACAACACAACACAACACAACACAACACAACACAACACAACCAAGCCAATGCTGCAGTCAATAGAAGCACAAGGAACATTGAACGAGGAAGAATAAAAGAAAGGAATCGCCCCCACACCACATCTCAGCCGCCCATTTTTGTCCTGGTCCTCAATCCTGCACCCGTACTCGCCTCCTTCACCTCGTTCAATCGCAACATCGCTGACAGACACCAAGCCAATCAACTATTCACCAATGCCTCTCAGGACGGATCCAGAGGAGTTCGGGCGGCGGAAGACGCCAGAGTTTTGCGGACGGGGGACACCCGATTTCACACCCGGGTCAACAAGGCCCAACGATGATGGGGTCGTAACGAACCTGTACAGGCAGAGATATCACGAGACGGAGGAACGATGGTCCAAATTCATGGATCCCGTGGCTGAGGAGGAGGCCCTCATTCGCAGCATCGCAAACGAACCCATCATTCATCGTCACATCCGCCGGAATAGGAGATGGATGACAGACTCCTTCACCATCCAAAGCCCCACCATGAGAGCTCACATCAAGGCCGCTCTCGACAAGTATCAGGACTTCGACCCTGAGCTGGAGGAATGGACCTTCAAGCGGCCCTTCAACCCACTCGTTCACAGGTGGACCCGTCTCCAGGAGCTGTTGAGCGAAACAGATCACGACCCAGAAACCAAGGAAACTATCCAGCAACTCATGGACTTCCTCAGTCCCATTCTCGAATCCTCCGTCAAGTCGCTGGCTCTCACCAAGGACACTGGCAAGGTTGTCTTCTCGGACATTTGGCAAATATTCCCTCCAGGCGAATTAGTCACTACCACCTTCTTCGGCGTCGAGGCAGTTTGCAGAGTGACCAAGTACGAATCGATCACACCGCCAAACCCAAGTACGCCACCTTACTGGGTCATTGAGCTCGACTACGTTGACTGGAACGGCGAGCAATGCGGATACTCTTCCACACGGGTTCTCATCAAGTACTTCAATGGAAAGAAGCACGTCAACAGTCTCCCTGTCTATCCTCTCAGCTTCAACAGTTCGGCTGCAGGGATCAAGGAGCGCATCATCAAGCGAGGACGCGAATTTGAGAAGCTTCGTGGCTATCACTTTCGAACTTGCCAGGGCACAGAGATTCTCCTGAATTGTGACGGCGAGGAACGACCTGTGGGTTCAATTCTCCCATCTTCTTCCTCCCATAGTTGATTTACTAACCCACGGGCCTCCACAGATTGCCGGGAGGGTCATCATCGATGCGTATGCTTATTACTACGCAATGAAAAAGCAGCGGCCCGATCTCAAGGCGCTGGAAACGGATGAAGTCAATGAGGACTTGAATGAGAAACCCGACGAAGATGATAACTCCGATGCCGGTACTGATTTCGGTGATGTAGACATGTTTTCTAGGCGTGTGCCCGGGTCAAGAAGGGAGCGTGAGCGTGTGCGTGAGCCGTATATGCCCCCTCCGAGACGACCAGGTCCGCCACCAATGGATCACTACGTACCCGACTATATGCCATCGAGGCGGCCAGAGTATATAGCCCCAAGGTCAACGAGGAAAACCACGAGCTACAGCCCAGAAAGGATACCGATCAGAGAGGCGCCGATAAGAGAACCAAGCCTTGAGAGGAAGCCTGTGGAGGAGGGTCCGGAAATGGCCGTCAAAAACTCCGCCGCGTTACTAGATCGCCACGAGACCCTCAACAATCTCACCGACGAGCAGTGTCTTCTCGCCACGCCTTGGGTGCTTGGGTTAAATCTCAAGACCAAGCTTTGGGGTATGTACTGCTCGACGCAACTCAACGCCTTTTCTTTTTCCCCTCGTTTCGCTAACAACCTATGTTTGTAGCTCGATTCCGCGTTGAGGACCTATCTCCTATTAAGTGGAATGACGAGGCTTTTGAGAACTTGATTTTGCCTGGCGAAGAGAAAGAGCTCTCTTGGGCGTTTGTCGAGAATAAGGCACTGGCCCACAACACATTTGATGACTTTGTCGAGGACAAAGGTAACCAACTATCCCAATCATCACAGTGAACGTTAATCCGCCGACTAACACGTCGTTTAGGTCGTGGAATCATCATCCTCATGTTCGGTCCCCCCGGCGTTGGTAAAACCTTCACCGCTGAAGCAGGTATGTTACAGTAAACAGAATATTCTTGTAGACACTCTCCATTTAACACTGAGATAGTTGCCGAGCGAGCCCGTGTGCCGCTCTATAATGTCAGCGCTGCTACTCTGGGCACTAACCCAAGCGATGTCGAGGCTTCACTCGAGCATGCACTCGATCTTTGCAAGCTTTGGAACGCAATGCTGCTCTTGGATGAGGCAGATATCTTCATCACTGCCAGACTCGACTCCGACCTGACTCGAAACGAGCTTGTAGCAGGTAAGCTACCTCCCAGCGAACCCCAAATCTGCAAGTCTACGGATTCCTAACCTTGCATAATTTGTCGGAAACACAGTCTTCCTCATGAAGCTCGAATACTACCAGGGTGTCTGCTTCATGACCACCAACCGCATGGCCAGTCTCGACCACGCCATCCAGTCGCGCGTTGATTTATTCCTGCGCTACACAGACCTGACCGTCACCGCGCGCCGCCGCGTCTGGCAGAACTTCATCAACAAGACTGGAGCCGAGCGCTTCTCTCTCAGCGAGGAAGACTTGGACAAACTGGCAGAGTTCAACCTCAATGGACGTGAGATCAAAAACCTCGTCAAGACGGCGCATCTTCTCGGCCTCAAAGACACGGAGACGAAGATCGGTATGGACAGACTGAATATGTTGGCGAACAACAGGCTTCAAGCACTGGAAGCATTGAGGTCGCTGTCGACGCAGTCATAGGGATCCGACGACGGACAACGCAATGGCTCACAAATCTTGAGTCCCATTACTATCGTGAGTTTGCATCGCAAAAGAATTCGGCATTTTCGTAAACGGAAGCAAGTTATTAGGTTTATTACAATAAGTAGAGTCCAGACATCTCGTTGAAAAAAAAAAAGAGTCACATCGTCAAGTAGACATCCTGCCATCATTGGAACTGTGCAGACATGAACAAGATTCCAGAAAGAGCCAATCCTTTATTATCTTTTTAAGTTGCATAGCCAAGCTCAGGCAACAAAGAGTCCCTCCATGGTGAACAGGGTTATCCAATCCGTAGGTCATACCCATTTTCAGCGCACCACTGTTGAAAGGTCAATCCGCTATCCATTTCCTTCATCCCCGTAGCACACTCGGCCTGTCTATCCCGCCACACGATGGCAAATCCCACGCCATCATCGAGATCCATCGCCAGGGAGAGGATATCCGCACTTTCATCGCTCACGTCTCCATCCCCTTTCTTGAGCGCCTGCTCCAAGCCCGGATATTGACCGCGCAGGTCAAACTCTTTGGTCCCATCCCAACGCTGAGCGACAAACGCGCCATTGCGGCCTAGCCATAGACCCCGTATGGTCTCATCGCTGCCGCCAGTGTGCTTGCTGAAGAGCCTCTCGGCGGCATGCTTCGGGATGTTCCATTTCTCCACACTCTTCTCGGTGCGAATGTAGAAATGGCCGTCACAGCCAAACGACATGAAGTGGGGACGGCAAACCTCATTAATGTCGAGGAAATCGGTTAAATCTCCATAATCTTCGAAACTAGTATCGTCTAGCGAGAATAGCGTCTCTTAGTTAACTGGATTATACAGTGTTTGCCAGAATATCCAGGCGTTTGTGAAAACTCAATACGGCGGGAAAAGTACAAACTGATGAAAAGATAGGTTACTTACTGACTGAAGCAATGTCTCCTCCATTTGGACGAGTGCACCGAAAATATTGATTGCTTGGCCCTAGGACAACGTACACGGTAGCAGCCCTTTCCTGAACAAGGTCAAAAACCTGGGGATCTCTGAACCCCGTTTCATCTTGGAAGCGGCTGAAGGAAAGAAATGGTTAGCTCCAAGATCTACAAGGTCAAGACTCCCAACCCGGAACCTTACCCGCAGCTCAAATCTGGACCACAGAAAAAGAACGAGTCTCCACAGAGACTGAGGGTGGGGGTCTCCTCCCGGGTTGAAGAAGCCATGGTTCAGCAAGCTTTTGAGCAAAATTGAGTGTTGATTGTGTAAAAATGGCGTATTGGTTCAGTGGGAAATTAAAAATCGCTTGATCCGGTTGTCATACTTATAGCTGGCTGGACAAACCTGCGTCGAGATGTCACTTCGTTGGGCCGTCCTCTGTCACGTCTCATTGTGTCGGACAATGAACCAGACAGGCTACGAGAGCCGCATCACGGATGGCCTTCCAGGAATCAACTGGTTCGCCGGTGTATTATTGTCCTCGGAGGTCACAAGTTTACCGTGGGACGGCTGGTTGGAACACCATGTTTAGCAAAGGCCCCGTCGGAGCATACGTGGTGATTGCTACTTTCAGGGCAACTCTCCGACTGTTACACCCGGGCATGTTCACCAAATCCGAAGTCACCACAGGGATTGCACAGTTTTCAGGACAGGAATCAAGTGTAGGTACAAAGAGTTTATTGTAAAAAGAAGGCTCATGTCGAAGTGAGACATAGTTGCAGAGGGTATCATTCATTCTCTCCAATGTCGGGGCCTGGTCTTCCATCACTTTATCGCTTCCACCTCATCATTATCATGGTCATCTGCAATCGAATCGGCCGTTCTTGACTATTACTTCAAATCAAGGTTTTGAATCCGGTATCCTAAGGTACGCCCCCCAACCAACCATTGTTCACAAACAGAAAACAAAAGTCATATCGCTGGTTCGCCTCTGCGCCAGATCTCGTCGCTTATCTGGTAGGGATGAAGCTTTGGGAATCCTTCTCCTGCTCAGAGAATGACTGAGAAAAGGCAGCCAGACCAGCGACAATTCCAGCAGCCATGAAGAGGACCGAGATGATGGACCAAATGACACCCCAGCACTGAGAGGAGCCACCATAGCGCTTGGCGAAGACACTAGCGTCGGAGGAGTTTACTTTACGAAGGATTAGATCGTCGCAAATATCCCAGACGCTGTAGAGAGAAGACATGACGCCGATGAACAGGACAACGAATCGCAGAGCCTGGGCGTGGGAGATGAACCAACATGCCACGAGTAAGCCGACAGCAAGTAGAACAGTAAGGATGGTGAGCCAATCACGCTTACCCCACCAGAGAGTGAGGAGGAAGCAGGCTGCGAGGACAAAGCTGGCGACCTTGCTGGCAACAATGTTGAAACCACAGAAGATCAGGAGGGCACCAATGAGCGATGAGCCCAAGTATCCAGCAGGCAATGTGATGGCACTCTTGCCGCCGACCATGTGGGTGACGCCGCCTTCATTGGGATCGAGACTGATGGACTTGACGCGGCCACCGGTGAGGACTGCGGTGATGGCATGGCCGAATTCGTGGAAGGCAATGACGAGCATCTGCAGTGAGTGTTGTTAGCGGGCTGATTGATCAATCACCAGGGCGATGATGGCTGTGCATGGGTCGCCAAAGACGGCCAGCAACAAACCACAAAGCTCTGTGGGATGGGTACACACCTTGAAGGGCCACAGAATCATCCGAACGTAGGGCACATTCCAGAGGATAGCAATGACAACAACGTACACGGCAATGATGCCCAAGGTGACTTTCTGTGTATGGGTTGGAGACGAGAGATCGCGGCGCAGCAGGCTGGAGTAGGCATCGGATTCGGATTTGGCCGTCATCTGGACGACGCCGATGCGGAAGGGCGCAGCGAGCGCCTCTGATAGTACTGTGGGAGCCATAGCGATAGCGATGGCAACGGGCGGTGTATCGTAAAACGAAGAGGTTTGTGTGTGTGTGTGTGTGTGTGTGTGTGTTTATGTGTATGTGTATGATTTGTGGTGCCCGGCACTTGTGTCGCTGGGTGTGTCGCTGTGACGCGATAGGGTGGGCGGAGGGGAGGTTTGCAAGATCACTGCTTTGTTGACTTGAGCTCAAGTGCAGGAGGGAGACGCAGATCGAGCCGGTATAAGCTTTGAGATGGCAGTGTTATGAGGCTCTCGTGGTCGTAGAGGTTGCGGAGATAATGTAGGAGGAGAAAAGTCTCCCAAGCGGCGCTGTGCGCCTCGTCATCCTGTCCCTGTGATTAAGTTCCTTGGAGGGGATGCGCTCGGTCTTGGCCGTGGGTTTGCTTGCGTTGGGTTGACGCGGCATTCGTGAGGCGGAGCTGAAACAGCGCCTCGTGTCTGTGTGGCTGGAGAGGCCTGGTGATGCTGTGATTGGCCATATCTAGGTGCTAGCGAAAAGAGCACATCAAAAGACGAAGAGACGAAGACGGATCCAGCCAAGTGCCCCTGCCAATCACGGCTCCACCTAACACTGCAACCGACGTCATCCTCTCTTGGCCGGTTGCTGATCCCGAGACTCAGGGAACGGGAAGGAATGAAATCAAGGGTCTTTCCAAGTATGATCCTCAAGCTAGGCCGAACCTTGACCGAAAACCACGCGACCCTTTTCACGGTTATCCATTTCTCTGAGCCACAATAGCAGCTGTAAAGTGAATCGGTGCCGGATTCCAATTGTCATGCCATGACGGCTATCGGCTAAAAACGTGTTGTGTCGTATGCTCATAGCCAAATCATCACGTCAACCACGGCCACTAAATTACCTGCCAGTCAGCAGCCGAAGGCTCGAAGCGGCCACGCACCACCGACTAACCATGCCCTTATTAGCGTTCCCGCGCGGCACTCGAAACGCCTCGCGACGGCAGTGAGCCATCCAGAATCTGCTCCAGCCCTTGATGCATTTTGAATGTCCAACAAGGCATGTCTCACTCTCAGCCCTGTCTGGCCCATTGATGCTGCATCGCGCCCCGGATTTTCTCCATCGCGGCAACCGCACGAGCCCATCACAACCAACGTCAAGCGTTATTAGCAGCAGGCATTTGACCCACGTCAGAAAAATATCCGTCAGGCCCCAACAATTCACTACTGCAAGAATACGAACACAGACCGACCAGACGATGCATAGAATTAATTATGCCAATGTCAGGATCGCTGCACAGCACACGTTGGCCCGACATCAAATCCTGGCTTCGGTGGATCCCCTTTTCAAGGAATAAAGGGAACAGATTTCTACCATCTCGAATCCTACACTTACTGCATTGATTCGGTTCCCAGTTGGTTCCCTACAATTCGCTGTCCTTATGGATGCAATAGTAGACAAGATCCCACCCCGTTTTCCCCATCCCCCCGTACTTTATAGATAAGATCCGAACCACCATGGACTCAGCGCCCCAACTTCCACCCCTCAGCCCCTTGGCCTCCCCTATCCTCGGCCACGCCCTCTCCGCCCTCTCCACCATCATGCCCGCCGATTTCGAAAAGCAGAGCTACTGGCACGAGCGCTTCGTTTCCGAGACGGCCTTTGAGTGGTTGCTGTCCTCGGAGGAATTCATCCGCATTGTCGAGCCGCTGCTCAACGGCCTCCGCCCCGACGCGCGTATCCTCCACATCGGCTTCGGCACCAGCGACCTGCAAAACCACTTCCGCGCCCGCGGCTTCACCAACGTCCTCAACCTCGACTACGAACCTCTGGCCGTCGACCGCGCCCGCGAGCTGGAAGCAAAGTCCTTTGGCGACGTCCAGATGCGCTATGCCGTGCGCGATGCCACGCAGCTCAACCTTGGCCACGAGGAAAAGTTTGACTTGGTCGTCGACAAAAGCACCGTTGACGCCGTGTCCTGCGGCGGCGATGCCCCACTGCGCCGCATGGTCTCCGGCATCCACAACTGCCTGGCCCCGGGCGCCGTGTGGGTGTCACTGAGCTACTCGGGCTGGCGCTTCGACCTCGAAGACCTGCCCTTTGACGTAGAGGTCCTCTCCAAGGTTCTTACGCCCAAGCTCAAACCCACAGACCTGGATGTTTTTTATTACTGCTACCTCCTGCGGTCCAAGCCAGGCGCGCAAACCAACAACACGCCGGGGACTAGCTAAACTTTCCGAATGCGGGCCCGTGATCCGGCCTAGCCATAGCCTTTGATCCAGAACATTGGGGATCGTCTGGCGATCCCTGAGTTTGACTTCTTTTTTTTTTATCCCGCGACAAGCCATGCCTGCGAAGGGGTGAAACAGTGAAGGGGGTGGTTGGAGTTGCAGTCTAACAGGGGGTTCTTAAAGGATCCCCCGGTAGTTGATCCGGATTACCACCTCCTACAGACTTGTATCCTCCTCCCACATCCAAGAAGCGACTTGTCCTGGGCCCATTCGCCCAACACCGCGGTGTCATAGCTCGCTATAAATTTTGCGCCAAGAGTCTGTACGTGTCTTCTTGCGATGTCAAACTCGTCTATAAGTCGCAAAAGGGGTCAAAAACAGTATCTCCGGCGTCATCGCTGAGAAGAGATTGCTGAAAGGAAACTGATCTTAGACCCAAGTTAAATAATATTCCATGGGATCATAAAATTACATCTTGCTTATTCCAACTGTCATTTAGACCTCCATAATACATCGGTTTTTAAGCTTTGTTCCGTCTTGTCCTTCGCATGACGTCCTGTTCGTAATATCGCTCCGTAAAAAAAGACGATCCAAACGCCAATAAATCCCGCTCAGTTCCCATGCCAATAAAATAGGCTTAGGTTTTTGCGTCATCGCTTGAGAGGCCCTGGTGAGTGATCAGGAAGTCTATGCTCCCTAGGCGGCCATGTATCCAGTTCCAGAGTGGAAGCCGGGCTGTCGTTGTCTTTATCCTTGTGTCGCCTCACCTCGTAGATTCCTCCTTCAATATCAATGTGATCGTCTTGAATCTTGATTCCTTTGCTCCCTCTCTGCAGTGTATCGGCCCAGCTACGAGTGGGTTTCGGGCCGTTGCTCAAACCCCGTGGACGGCTCGCGCTGCGGGCGGCGGCGGAAGTGTTGTAGTAGCTGCTCGACTTGGAACGGAAGATAGTCCGAAATAGGGGACGTAGAGCAGGCACGCTGCCACAAATGACTCCAAGATTCGCTTCTACCGCCGTCCATATCCAAAGGTAGAATCCTTCCCAGGTAACATCATACGTCTCATCAGTTACGTAGTGAGACCAATAGGCTCGCATCGAGGCGGCAAAGACGACGACGATTCCGAGTGAGAAAAGGACGATGAGCGCGATTCGTTGGGAAATTGGTAGTTTCAGTTTGAGCAAAGTCGGCAAAGGCAACGCGCAAACTAGTAAGTCGGTCGCGACGGTGGTGATGGCCTGGCTCCTGATTCCAGTGTTAGTACGAGCGAGTTAGGATGACTCGAAGGCAACGCACAATACCGGCGGGCCCTCAGCCTGGCAATCCGCGTGTCCATCTACAGTCCAGTACGATTTCATCGGTCTGGGCTAGTCATTAGTCCCAAGGTCGGATAGAATTGAGCAGGAGAGCTCGGGAAGCATACCTGCATTGCGTCCAGAGAACAATGAGGAAGATGAAGATGAGCGAGGTGACGAGAACAATCGAGCAATAAGTTACACGCCGAAACATCGAGTTTTTTGGGGCTATTCGTAGGTATGAAACAAGGATTGAGTCCTTGGCAAGTCCGGAAGAGAACAAGAAGAGGGTCTGGGCAGCTAGAGAGACCTGTCTGCCTTTGATGGCTTGTGTGGTTTTTAAATCCCAAATGTGGATATTCCAACCGTAAAGCTGGGCCGAAAGGATGACACAAACAGTGACACCAATCCCGAATACCTGCATTCAAAATGCAAATGTCAGCTCTGAGGGTTTCCCTCGTCTCGCATATCCTGAGCCAAGGTACTGAAGTAGGTGCGTACCATCGCAGCCAACATCAGCCAGTCATCGAGGCCGCTTTTGTTGACCTTGACCAATCGAACGTAAAGCCGAGCCAAGACAGTAATGATTGCAATAGACCCAATGGTCAACTCGACAATGAGGAGTGCATCCCCTCGACTCACGGGATTGACATAGTTGGGTGTGGGCCACGAAGCGATCACATCGGTCGGTGGATTACGCATAATTGCTGTGAGATATTCGAAGGTGACTAAGTCATCAAGACTTAAGAAGCAACATGACAGAAGAGGGCAGCATCGAAGCCGACGGGGGGCGGCGATGCGGGAACATGAATATAACTAATGGGCCGGTGCTGTCCATCTCCCGTCTCCCGGGAACTGGTCTAGTCTCCACATCTCCACGTCCCCACGCACACTCCAAGAGGACTCCTCTGCAGTAAACGAGTCAAGAGACAAAGGCCTCAGTCGATGGACCCTGTGTGCGCCACAGGGCAGACGGTGGTGGGAACAACATCTGGACGTTGGTGTCGCATGATGGTGGGACTTTACGAGTAAAGATGATGGCCTTGAGAAGCCCACGCTAGAGGAGGCCATGAGCGGATGGGGTGGAGCCTTGGGGGGGAGGGCTAGCACCGGGAGGCGTCGCTGTGCATCGGAGGAATAGACTGATCAATGGATTCCATTGCCGACTCGAGGCGAGAGACCGGCCAGGCAATCGGGGGTTCGCCGAAGAGGGTTTGGTCCGAGGGAATGACGGACGACGAGGCAGGGGCAGGGGCCCAGTCTTTTGGAGATGGCGATTTTCGAGGGGCGATCAGAGCGAGGGGCAGGCAGGGGACCCAGCAAACGAGCTGAGCCCAAGCCCAAGCCCAAGCTAGTTGCTCTTGTAGGCACAGAGGAGTGGCTATGACCCTCTGTTGTTGGGGCCGGATGGGACGGGGCGGCAAGACGGGGTGGCAAGACGAGACGAGACGAGACTTTGGTAGTGTCAGAATAATTAGAGGAACCTCAACAGTGTCCAAGTAGAAGGCCCGAAGAAGCCCTGCCACGAGTCCTTGATGCTGTGCAACGTCGGGCCAACTGCCAAGAGGCATGGGAGCTGATTTGCTTTTCCCATTTCTGTCCCTCCGACTGCCCTTTTTTCTCTCTTTTCTCTTATCTATGCGAGCGGGCCAAAAGCAGAGTACGCAAACCAGGATACCCCGAGAACTTTTGGGCTGAGTATAGTTGTTGGGACTGTTGGTTTGCCTAGGTTCGTATGATGTGTCGGGACACAAAACTGCAAATAGTCAATATCAATCCACTGCATCATTCTAGGTTAAGAAACCTAAGCACATCCATAGCTCCAAAATGGAAAGACAAGTCAGGTACGCCAAGCCCGCGGATTCGTGGTCCCTGGCCATGTCTCCGGGTCGCCAGCATCCCAAAAGCACGCACCAACGCCTCTGTTCTGCAACGCACACGACCTCGCAGCCAGCGATGAGGTGCGCGAACCCGGGCTTGCATGCGCCACCGTACGACCTGCATCACCGTCGGGAACGCACCAGGAGAGGGGCAAAATGGTGTCAGGGGCGTTTCTTGGTGCAACTCACTATTCGTCCGGACCTGAGCCCCGTCAGTGTGTACCTGTCGGCCTATTCTAAGCTCAGTCGCTAGGTGCAGGGTTTTTGTGCCTTGTGCCATGTACCATCCACACTGAAGCACCACCCACGGTGCAGACTTCGATGCAGTGCGCCATTAGCAAGGTTCGTCGAGTCGACGCGTTCTTCATTCGGCGCATGCTTCCAGGCCCCCCAAGACGATGTTGGGATACGGTAGCATTTTAGCCGTTTTACCACGGGTACCATCCGGAGACTCGGTGCGAGCGTGCCATTCCAGGGGATCCAACGGAGTGGATTTGGGTCAGCATCGCAACTGCAAACGGCCAGCGAAGAAACGTCCGGCATAGAACGGAGGAGGCGCGACACATGAGATGACGACGACAGTGGTGATGGTAGAAGATGGGGCGGCTGTTCATGGTTGTGTTAGAGCAAGACAAGAGAAGACATCGCTTGTGACGATGTTTCCCGGAGCTGACCTGGTTGGTGGAGAATGCCAATCGACTAAGCTGTGCCTCCGCAACAAAAGATGCAGACAGGGCCTCTTGCTCACTTGCTTGAAGACTTTTCGGACTTGTGAAGTGGGCTTTCCTAATTCGGTGACAGATTTCCGAGTCCATTGTACCTGCCCAATGCCAATCCACGTTACGTACTTGCCTTCCCTCCTTGTCTCTTGGCTTCCTAGGCAGGAGGGACGAATGCATAATGCTGCTAACTGTGTCTCCTTTCTTCTCAACCTATCAATGAGGGTCGTCTTATTACGGCTAGCCGATGACAGTCTCTAAGCCATGACGAAAACACCTTGCCCTGCTCCGTTTCTGCGTGGGATGTGGGATTATTGTGGACTGTGAGATTGATAATCGACGACAAAACGAAAAAAAGGCTCCGCTCTCGCCCTACAAATGCCCACGGAGAACCCACACACAAATTCCACAGCATCCCACCTTTGCGCGGCCGATATTCGCTTTGGCCCAAACAAGCAAGCAGGGTAAACACGTTGTCGAACATGGATGGATCTTGCTCAAATCCTACAGAGATGAATCCCCCAGGTTTTTGCTTTTCCCTTCCAGCTGCCCGACTTTGCGACTTTGCCCTTTTCCGCGCAAGACCCTGCCCATCAGCCAATATATTGCCCTTGCCCATTCAAGCACCCACCGGATTATGGATTCATGGGCATGGGTGCTTCGACATGGCTCGTGAGATATCGAACCGGCCGCATACCTTTTAGATGCCCTTGTCCATAAAACAAGGCACCATCTCTTATGCAAAATCAGCATCACCAGGGCATCCCATTCCATGCTAGCTTTTGCTGTGCCTCCTGGAGTGCCTTGAGATCTCTCTACGGAAGAGTTGCATCTCACTCAACCAAGGTCTGTGCCTGATTTGCCTCTAGGGTTCTATCGCACAAACTCACGCCATTCCAGCCAGCCCTGCAGACCCCACGGGGCCAAAGACCTGAACCAAAAACTTTGACTGGCCGGTCAAGTTGCATTTTCTCCCTCGTTTGTAAAACGGTGATGGCGGTCGTTTCCGAGGTGGCTCCACTCGAGGCCACCACTTGGCTACATAGAACACCCGCGCGCGCTCTGACTGTGACACTGTCCATTCACTGCATCAACGACTACTGCAACGCTGGAGCTGTAACGCCAAGATGACCCATCCGCCCCTGAGCCAGGTAATGCTGGAACACAGAATCGACTTGTTTTGTGAAGAACAAACAGGTCAGAACGGGGCGAGGGTTAGGGGAACACGGAGAGAAAACTTCGGGGTCTGCCACCACAATCGGGCCTTATTCCAAGATCCTAAACATCGCAGTCCACTTTAATCCGACGTACGTGCTCCAACTCAGTCCTAAAATCGTTGTCCTTCGAATGAACGCAGAAACGCGTACACATGGTCCATCTGATCGGGAACCTGGAACCAGTGGCCTTCCTGCTCAGCGCCTGAATACTCTCTGTAGTCCACCTTGTGACCTGCTTGGGAGACGATTTTTGCCGCTTGTCGTCCCAACTCGATGTCCACGTATGCGTCGTCCACACCGTGGCCTAGCAACACGGGAATCCCAAATGAGGATCGGTTTTGTTTCCCGTCGCCCGTCAGATTCAACGTTTCGCGGACGAAGGAGTCGTATGTAGTATGCACCTTCGTCCTTGCCTCTAAAGGGGTGTTGGTGTTCTGAGTGCGATTGGAGGGTGTGTCGTCGAGGACACTAACACCAGCTCCAGCACCAACATCAGACGCTCGGTGAGACTTCAGAATGCGCTCAACATTGTCGCCAAATGGAACCCAAGCACTCCCTCCCACGAAGCCACCCGGTCCTATCGCAAGATCATCCTCTCCCATCGACAACAACGTCCATATGCCGACGGCCCCTCCTTGGCTGATGCCACCCAAAATCAACTTCTCCGCCCTCCTGCCCACCCTCTTTCTCTCCTCCTCCAGCACGCGCCGCACATAATCCACCGACTCCGCGATGCCCTCCGTCTGCAGGTCCTGCCGCGCCGCGACATCCGTCAGCGACCAGGCCTCGAACCAGGCCGGCATGTGTTCTCTGAACGTCTCGCTCCAGAGCTCCCGCGAAGACGGGAACACCCACCTCCATCCTGGTAGCGCCTCCTGCAGGCTTCGACCATCCGATAGCCGCGAGTCCATCAGCTCCTCTGCAAACTCTTCCGCGCCGCTGCCCCGGCCGTGCAACATCACTGCCGTGTGTGTGTGCTCGTGGCCCGGCTGCGCATCTAGAACGTGGGCGGGGCCAAATCCTTGCTCGACAGACTTCTGCGAGCTAGCGGTGCTCGACGAGCCGCGGCGGGATGCATCGTAACTGTAACCATCCATTTCAGCCTACTCTATGTCGGTGTGGCGCTCTCTTTTTCACAAGCGAAAGGCGGAATGCGTGCCTGTGTCCCCTGCTGACAGCGACGATCATGTCAAGTGTCAAGTTCGAAAGTCCCCATACCCACTCTGGGTTCCTAGTCGACTCGACATGCAAGCCAAACGCAGTTAATTCCGCTCAATCAACCAACCAGGTGACGGCCCAACCCAACCATTCTAACGTCGATCAAATCTCCTCCTGCGTCATGAGTTAGCCTCAGCTTCATCCCATGTCAAATCCTAGCTGTGTACGGAGTACCACCAAAAGATGCCTCGGCCCATCTCCGAGGCTTCCACGTCCACATTCGAAACCTAGTCAAAACTTGTGCACCCCGACTGCGTATACCCTCATCACCAGTCATTGACATCAAGTCAGCATCTGCATCATACATGCATAGGATTCCGAATCGGGCCGGGGCTTTATGAGTCGAGAATGAAACGCTGGATTATCCAATCCGCACAAGCCGCGTGAGAAGCACAATTTATCTCATGAAACCTCGGCTGCACAGCACAATTTGCATCCATCATGGCTTCCACCCAGCCTTCAAATGGCTAGCTCTCCCGTCCCCGCCTCCCCAAATGCGGGGAAGCAAGGGTTAGCCCAATGGATCAATCGAGTCAATCGCTCCTACACAGTACCTAGATGGTTTAGCTTAGTGCACAAGACAACCCTCAACTCCGTTGACCATGCAATTGAGTTATGAATTCTGACACTAACACCAAACCCTCAACAATCACTCTTAGCCCAACAAGTTGGACTTCAACACCGGAGCAATGCACCGTCCCCGAGTCCTACCAACCAGACCTCCAGCGCTGCCATCCATCATCTATCCACCCCATCCCTGTTCCTGACATTGGCGATTACTACCCCCGCATTGTCTCTTCAAACATCACGCTGCGCTGACTTTTGGCTCCATCACAGCCTCGGTCGACTCCGTTTCCATCTGGTACAGTGGTGGCATCGGGTCCACGTCCCGACCGATCGCCCTCTTAAAGTACCAGGTCAGGCGCTCTGCATAGTATCGCGCGTGATCGCGATTGCGTACGCTGAAAACAAGGTCCAGCTCCTCGAGGGTCAGAGCTTTGGTCTCCGGAAGCAGGAAATACGTAAAGACCCAGCCCACCAGATTCCATGTGGCGTACCAAAAGAACGCATTTTGCCCTCCAAATGTCTCCATCATCCGCGGCCATGTGAAACTGAGGAGGAAGTTGAAGGCCCACGTAATGGAGGTGGCGGAAGCCATGCCCAACGCCCTGATGTGGAGAGGGAACGCCTCTGCGCTGTACGTGAATGGAACTGGGCCCATGCCAGGGGAATAGAGAGCCATGAAGATGTAGATGCTAGTGGCCAACAGAGGAATACGGACTGTCTCGGAAGCCACATTAAGATTGATGCCGGTCCAGAAGAGGCACATGCTCATCATAGGGAATGTCACCAACAACAGGTTTCGGCGGCCGAATGTGTCGATTGTCCAAACAGCAGGTAGGGCAAAGATCCAGTTGATTGCACCTCCGCCGAATGAGGCTAGCAACGCTTGTGGGCGCGAATATCCGGCGCCCTTAAAAATTTCGGTGCTGTAGTAGGCAATGACGTTGACTGCAAGGAGGCACCGGCCATTAGCCTTTGTCTCAAGCATTACAACAAGATATTTGCAAATGACTTACCGCCACAGAACTGCTGCATGAACATGCAGAACCAAGAAGACTGCGCAGCTCTCCAATTCCGGCGGACAGTAAAGAACTCTCTAAGGACATTATGGCCCTCCTTGGTGGTTTCTTCAACCTGAAGGAACTTCCACGCAAGATACATGTCTCGAGAAGCCTGCAGCTCGCTTCTACGGAGCTGATGCAACGACACAAATGCCCTCTGAAAGTCCCCCTTGTCCATGTACCAACGAGGACTCTCCGGTAGGCAGTAGACAAGTGAGCCGACAATCATGGGCGGGAGTGCGGTTGAGCCAATCATCCAACGCCACTGGGAGTCTTTGCCAAGGAAATCTACGTTCTGGAAAGCTAGGGAGGAAACAAATCCTATCATGATTCCAAATGCCGTCCACATCTGCCACATCATGGTCAGAGCACCACGAATGTTTTTCGGGGCACACTCTGCTGCGTAGATGGGCGTAGTACTTGATTTGGCACCAACAGCTAGGCCAAGAACAAAGCGAGAAATCAGAAGCGAGATCCAACTAGGAGAAACGGCCTGCCAAATAGCGGTGATGAAAGCGAAGAAGCAAGAGAATGCGATGGTACCGCGGCGGCCCCAGTACTTGTTCAGAGGAGCATTGAGCCAGCATCCGATGAGGGCAGCGGATGCATAAGGAGCTCCATTGACGAGTCCTTGCATGGTTGAATCCCTAATATTGAACTCGGAAAAGTAAAAGTCCTCAAGTGCTAGTCAGCACGAAGTAATGTTCGAAAGGGTATGGGGGCCAGCGCCATACATACCTGGGCACCATTGATGACAGTTTGATCCATACCTTGCACAATCGCACATCCTGCACATAGAGCACAGAGGAAGTAAAGCATCTTTGGCTGTGCAGCCCATCGGTGTTCGTTCTCGTATCGAAGGAGTTGCTTGTCGTCCTCTGACAATTCGCCGATGCCCTCATATCCTCTGGTAGAATTGTGAACCTTGGCCAGAAGTGCACCCTTCCGAAAGACATCCCGATGTTCTACAAGTCCTTTCTCCACAACAAAGGAGTCAACGTCTTCCATAATTTCATCGTGAGACATGTTGGCAAGAGGGTTCTGTAGCAGCGCAGTTGTGACCTTGGTGCCCGGAGTACTTCCCCTGACACCTTCAGGTCGTGTCACCGCGACCAGGGATTCCATGTTATTCGCCGGACTGAGAGATATTATCGTGTGCTTTTGATGAAGATCAAAAAGAAAAAAAGCCAAAGCACTAATGCAAATGAATGTTCGAAAGGATATTCTCGAGTGAAGGTCTGGGGTCTGAGGTCGCGAATGGAAGAAGTATTTAAATACTGACACGAGGCCAAAGACACCCAAGAGGATGGGTGAAGAACCCGGATGTCGTAAACTCTATAGAGCGATGATGATTTTTTATTTATTTTTTTGCCGTGACCAAAAGTTGACCAGAGATCCCAAGAGGGTTGTTGAGGGTGTGGTTCAGTTCTCACGCTGGGTGGGTGAACGACGCAGGTATTTTCGCTCTTCCCTCAATGTATCGACCAACCCTAACTTACTCCTTCCTGAACTAACTATGGGCAAGACTCGATTTTCGTCGAATGCCCATTCCAAGCAAACCAGGGCAAGTGCTGCGGTTCGTATGACCATGCTTTCAGAGATCTTACGGTCGGTCCTTACCATAACTCCAGAGAAACCCATCTTTTTCGCCGACATCGGGCCTCACCATGCGCAAAGAACCATGAGTGACGATATTTTTCATTATGCTTCCTTGATGCGGAAGTGGTGGTCGATTCTAAACTTTTGACTATCATCGTCTATCTCGACAGCCTGGCGAAAGCAACCGCACATGAGCCCCACCAGATCCAACCCAAGAGTAACAAATGCTCACTCTAGCTTTTATCGAGAAGGACAATCCACGAATCCAGGTGGATCATCAGGGTCAAAGTATCCTTGGTCGAGATGCTTCTGACACACCCAGATGTCCTCGCTGAGAACGCAATTCTGGCATGCAGGAGCATGGCACTGGTGCCAGCTCACGTGTAAACTCTCGCTTTCAGGAGTTGGAGGTTCTTCTTTGGTGACGGGCACCGTGACTTCAGAGCCTTTTGATTCAGAATCCCCTGGGTGGGATTGAATAGATACGGGTCGTTCCTTGGAAGATGGAGAGGGCGTATCATTCCCTTTGCGACTCGACAAAAGAGCCTTCCAATTGAACATCGACCTGACCCCGGAAAGCCGTTTCTGTTTTTCAATTATAACAATTCCATTATGCGGTGGGGCAGGAGGTTGGGACTTTTGGTGGGATATGCAGAGCCAGCGTTCATCCTTAGTGTCGACGTGGGCTCTTGGCGATTTGCACCCAGGCGTCACACAGCGATGTCGATCGCAGAGGTTCACGGATTGGAGTAACTGGGTCTGGTCACCAGATGCATTCTTGACATTGAGGCAAATCTGGCACGCTGTTGTATTTCCAGGAGCAACTGAGGGCGAAGACTCTGGAGGTCGCGATGCCGGCTGAAGCGACGTAGAATTTGGTCGTGGGCACGAGGCGCAACAGAAGACTTATGCTCATGACATGTCCAGCCGTTGCCATGGGCATCTACAGTCCGGGGCCTGGTGCAGCCGTGTTGAGCGCATCGGTGTCGCGTGCAGTAGGAAGCTTCCTGAGGGGCTTGGGCATTGGCAAAATCTTTAAAGGCGACGCCGCAAGTTTGGCAACGTTGCGACACTGAGGCTATCAAATTGACAGACTTGTGGCGACTACATGACCAGCTCACTTCGGGTCTGCTAACACTAGTTCCCAGGCGCTGATTGGGGTTCACGGTGGCTTCTTCGCGAGGCTTGTTGCACCCAAAGTGGGTACAGATGTGCCGTGAGCAATACGCCTGGCCTTCTTCAAAGTCGATTCCTTCGAGATTGGTAAACTTGGCCTTGCAGCTTTGGCACTCTAATCGCTCATATCGGTCTGGTTCAAGCTTACGGGTCGAATCTGATTGGTGCAGTTCGCACCACCACAAGGCGAACTTGTCTCGGGGCCGAGTGCAGGCCGGAAAACAGCATCGATGGCGACTGCAGTAGGAGAGTCCGTCAGCTGGGTTGAAGAGGGTGGTTTCGGCCATGTGGTAGTGAAAGGTAGTGCCCTCGCGGCAGGTTTGGCATATCCCGGGCGTCGCCATGGTTCGCAAGTGGGCGTGAGTCAAGCTGGCCTCTCATGTAGCCAGTTGCCGGGGATCCCGTTGAGCAGATTGAGCCTCGGCTCTCAACAACGACCGACAATACCCAGACAACAGCGTGCAGGTGCAGATTGCAGACTGCAGACTGCAGAAGACTGAGGGTGGCCTGATGCCGCGTCAACGGAGCATGGAAATTAGACAAACGAAGGCGAATGGAAACTAAATATCGCGCTGGACAACAATCGTCATAAATGCAGAGGCCGTTGACGACCTCGACCTCATCGTCAGTGAGCAATACGAGCTTGGGGGCAAAGCTGAGTGCATCCGTCCCGGCTGCCTGGCCGGGTGCCATCGTGGCTGAGCGTGGTTTGTGGGCCGTCAGATTGATGTCCTTGGCGGGCAAGGTCACGCCCAGCGGCCCAAATGCAATCAAGAAAATCTCTGTCATTCATTGATGACCGTCGTCGTGGAACCAAAGCTCCCCTGAGCTCTCGCCCTACGCCGGAGAATTAAACCTAACCGTCGCTTCCGTGTTTTCTCTTGTGGACCTCCAAATCTCACTCAGCATCTCCCCAGCACTCTGCATCGGGCTTCGGCTATTTACAGTGCTCCGCACCACTGCCAGGTCAGTCCCACCTGGCGAAAGACCAGACCATGTGTTTACTCGCAAGCTTTGCTGGTCCCTGCGGTTCCTCATGGAGGAAGCCTATTTTATTCAACGCGGCTTTTGTATATGTATAGCATTGGATGTATACAAGAAGTCTGGGTCTGAGCATGTCAGTGTAAAGACGAAACCGTTGTTAGCCTCTGACTATTAGGGAGAGGAAATGCTGGATTTTAGGTGCACAAGATGTCTCTGTTTGTTTATCCTCCGAGAAAGCAATTGTCCCCCCCCCCCCCCCCCACTCTTTGTTTCTTTTCTTTCTTCGTACCCGTGTCACGCTTCCGGGAAGGTTGTTTTACCCTTTCACATATTGGCATTGTTGTGAACACGCTCCTTGGATCCCCTCAACATCGGGTGTCTAGGGTAAGGAAATGACGGTGAGAAGCGTGCAGCGCTCAACCCCACCAAAAAGTCTGACAAGTCTGCCACTGCAGAGCCTCTGCTGCGACCGAGTAAGACAACACAACACTAAAGATGTTGCCAAAAAAGAATGCGGCATTCTACATAGTAGCACATAAACCATCCTCCAGCCAGTCACAGTCGCCTGACCAACCTGGTGGCACGTCTAAACCTTGTTTTGGGATGAGACTTTTGGGTCTCTATGCGAGGCTGTGAGACCTTGCATGTCCTAAAGCGGATGTTGCCCCGTCAACCAGGCGACGTAATCTCTTTGTTTAGGTGCCCCAAGCTCCTCCCTGGGAAAGAAGCTAGACCCCCCACTACCGGCCATGGTAAGAAGAGCGCCTACCGCTTTGCGCTCTTGTCTTTACTGTATCCAGCCCGCCGACTCCAAATCTAGTCATATCAGACTACTTACCTACCTACCTACATACCTCCCTATCCTCAACCAACTACCGAGAGTTCGTATCAAACGACTCGTCGCGATAATCCATTCCCCCTTTGCGCCTGATCGCTTCCTCGCTTCCTTGCGCGGATCGCTCTTCTCGCTCCCTGACAACAGCGGCGCAGGCCGTTTCGAATTCCATAAGCCGCCATCGCCAATCTCACACCTTTCGCCGATACATTCCAACATCCGAGTCAACCGCAATGGACGGGCAACACTTGCCCTCACGTCCACCGGACTACAGCCTTCCCTCGTATGACGAGGATGAGCTTCATCACACGCCCACCGGCCAGAACGCCGCCGCCGTCCGGTTGTTGACGTCTGTCGAAGATCCCTACAGCTCTCAAGCGTACGTTCCTGCCGCATTCCCACTCCGTGGCCCTCATCGTTTTCGTTGCTTCCTTTGTTTCTTCTCAATCTGCCCTCTTCCCTCCAAAACCACCAATCGCGATCCCTTCATCTGCTTTTCCCGCGTCCCCGTTCTTCGAGGCGGCTCCAGGCAGCACCGATACTCGTCAGAAAGCAGTTGCCCCAAAGACTCTCTTCCGTGATCCACCTGCAAAGTTGCAGAGTCAAGTCCAGAGGCCAACCAGCGATATCCTCCTTGCAGACATGGGTCGAGATCTGCCAGAGATTCCGGGGACCGCGCGCCGAAGGTTGCAAAAGCGGCAACCACAACAACATGGCTTGAACTATTACCCTCCAGTACCCCCAGGCATCTACCAACTGTGCAAGAAGTGAAAGAAACCAAAGACTCACCAAACCCAAATAATAGGATCCAAAACCAAAGACGCAACTTGAATTACCAAGCCCCTATCCGATCTCCCTCAAGAAATGGCTCCTCGATCATCGATGACGCTCCTCCTATGGCACCGCCTGACTCCTCCTACGTCCCTTATATGGCTCGAGATACCTCGCCCCAACGACCTTGGACCCCTTCATCACGACTATCGGACTTCTCCAGACCCGACTTCTCAATGCCCCCTCCAGCTGGCTCATACGAACCGTCTGACCTGAACGGAAGCCCTCGACCGGGAACTCCGTCCTCCAGATATGGTGGCAGCCCTCGTCGGCCTCTACCCCCTGCTCCACTCTTCTCAACGGGGCCACGGAACTCCCAAGCTTTCGCAGACGATGCTACCGTCTCAATTCCTCTGAGCAGTCTTGATGACGATGACATTTTTGGTCCTGAATCTGACCTTAGCGAAGCACGACCTCATCCAGTCGACCGCGGCTCATATCTCCCGTCTGAGTCACAAGAGACTCTGAGTGAGATGCCAGATCACTATGACAAGGTGGAACACTATGGACCCGCCCCAGATCAAGCCCAAGAGCGAAGAGGCGTTCGCGCTCCCCAGATCTCCAAAAAAGAGGTCCAACTCATCAATGGTGAGCTCGTGTTGGAGTGTAAAATTCCCACCATTCTCTACAGTTTCCTCCCACGACGCAATGAGGTCGAGTTTACCCACATGAGATACACGGCCGTAACTTGCGATCCCGATGATTTTGTTGAGAGGGGATATAAGCTGCGCCAATGCATTGGTCGAACTACGCGAGAGACGGAATTGTTCATTTGCGTCACCATGTACAACGAAGACGAGATCGGTTTCACCCGTACCATGCACGCTGTCATGAAGAACATCTCTCACTTTTGCTCCCGATCTCGTTCCCGTACTTGGGGCGAAAATGGTTGGGAGAAGATTGTTGTTTGTATTGTGTCCGACGGTCGTGAGAAGATCCACCCTCGCACTCTTGATGCCCTCGCTGCCATGGGTGTCTACCAACATGGTATCGCCAAAAACTTTGTCAACAACCGGGCTGTCCAAGCCCACGTCTACGAGTACACCACTCAAGTATCACTTGATTCCGATCTTAAGTTCAAGGGTGCTGAAAAGGGAATCGTCCCCTGCCAACTGATTTTCTGCTTGAAGGAGAAGAATCAGCGAAAACTCAACTCGCACCGATGGTTCTTCAACGCTTTCGGAAAAGCCCTAAACCCCAACGTGTGCATTCTTCTCGATGTGGGCACTCGACCTGGACACAACTCTCTCTACCACTTGTGGAAGGCCTTTGATACCGACTCCAACGTTGCTGGTGCTTGTGGAGAGATCAAAGCGATGAAGGGCAGGTTGGGTGCCAATCTTATCAACCCCCTCGTTGCATCTCAAAACTTCGAGTACAAGATGTCCAACATTCTCGACAAACCTCTTGAGTCCGTATTCGGCTACATCACTGTGCTTCCTGGTGCTCTAAGTGCCTACCGATTCCACGCGTTGCAGAACGACGAAACAGGCCACGGTCCGTTGAGTCAGTATTTCAAAGGAGAGACCCTCCACGGACAGCATGCGGACGTCTTCACCGCCAATATGTACCTTGCTGAGGATCGCATTCTCTGCTGGGAGTTGGTTGCCAAACGTGGAGAGAGATGGGTGCTCAAATACGTGAAAGGATGCACTGGTGAAACCGATGTGCCTGGTAAGTTGAGGAACAAGATGTTCCCTATCGTGTTAATATCACAACTTGCTAATACATTGACAGACACCGTTCCTGAATTTATCTCACAACGACGAAGATGGCTCAACGGTGCCTTCTTTGCTGCTGTTTACTCTTTGGTGCACTACAAGCAGGTTTGGGCCACCGATCATACTCTGGCTCGGAAGGTCTTGTTGCATATTGAATTTGTCTACCAATTCATCCAGCTCATGTTCACCTACTTCTCTCTGGCTAACTTCTACCTCACCTTCTACTTCGTCGCTGGCGGTTTAACGGACAAGAAGATTGATCCATTCGGACATAATATCGGAACTGTCATCTTTCACATCTTGCGGTACGCGTGTGTGCTGCTCATAGCGACTCAGTTTATTCTATCTCTTGGAAATCGACCTCAAGGAGCGAAAAAGTTATATCTGATAAGCATGATTGTTTATTCCATCATCATGGTATACACGTCGTTCGCAACCATCTACATCATTGTTCGACAACTCACGGACACTGACTCGAACATATCAATCGGTCACAACGTTTTTACCAACCTCATTGTGTCTATCTTGTCGACTGTCGGAATGTACTTTATCATGTCCATCATGTATCTTGACCCATGGCATATGGTCACCTCTTCAGCGCAGTACTTCATCTTATTGCCTAGCTACATCTGCACCCTGCAGGTCTACGCGTTCTGTAACACTCATGATGTTACTTGGGGTACCAAGGGTGATAACGTTATGAAGACTGATTTGGGAGGCGCTGTGGGTAAGGGTGAAACTGTCGAACTGGAAATGCCCAGTGAACAGCTAGACATTGATAGCGGCTATGATGAAGCACTTCGAAATCTGCGTGATCGCCTCGAGGTTCCCGAAAAGCCTGTCAGCGAATCCCAGATGCAGGAAGATTACTACAAGAGTGTTCGTACTTACATGGTTCTATCGTGGATGATCGCCAACGGCATTCTCGGCATGGCTGTCTCGGAGATTTATAGTAGCAAGGGCATTGGCGACAACTTCTATCTAACCTTCATTCTCTGGAGCGTGGCAGCTCTCGCCGTCTTCCGCGCCATTGGTTCCACCACCTTTGCCATCCTCAACGTCATCAACATGATAGTAGAAGGCCGTGTCCGCTTTGCTCTCAAGGCGCCCAGGTGGTGGGGAAGTGTGAGCGATCGTGTCAGCGAGAAGATGAGCAGTGTGGGCACCCAACTCAAGAGCTGATGAAGTTTTGTTTTTGCCCTTTGGTTTTGCTACTGCGATTGGTTTTCTCCTGCGGGTTGGAAAGGTTTTTGTCTTTTTGCGCGACTGCATCGGGTGTTCAGGGTCGTGTCTTTCTAGCATTGCATTCATGTGCGGGAATCAAAATGCGGGCTGTGCTTGTGTAATGATGATGTACGGGATTCGATATGGGAAATTGGTTTGTTGATGCCCGCCATGAGATAGTTTGGTAACTATGTGTTCGGATCATTTGCATGATGTAGATTCTGTCTATTGGGGATGGGGTTGGGGGTTTGGGTGCGAGGACTTTATACAAATAAAGCATATTTATACCCTTGGTGTCCTTTTCAACCCAAGTCCCACCAATCCGAAAAAAAAACACAATTCTGATCTTCATTCTCCCAGTTTCACGAAACATAAGTCTTGAATGCAAGTGTAGAAGGGCATCACCCCGACGATAGTAGAGCAGCAACATCAAAGTCACGACGAGATGGGCAGATCAGAACACACAAAGTCTATCAAGAACGCCGCTGCGTGTCAAAAAAAAAAAAAAAAGAGATCTCTTGCGAAATATTCCTACATGTGGAATGAATGCAATCCAACCAGTGCGCCTGGCAAAGTAAATGGAAAAAAAAATAAGATATGCACAAAACTCTGTGCCAAATTCATGACAAGACGCCCAATTTTCCTTCCCTCGTTTTGTTTTAGTCGAACTTTCATCTTAAACCCAACTCTATCATCATTTATTCCTCGTCTTCCTCGTCATCAGGAATCTAGAATTTCCATTAGCAGGCTGTCTAGGAGATGTCGGGGGAAATGTTTGTAAACTTACGTTGTCGTGGAAGTTGCGGCCATCAGTGGTAGCAGTGATGACTCCAGAGCGGATACAGAAGTCACCGAAACGCTCACCCTCTTCACGCTCCAGAGCGTATCGCTTCAGCAGAGGCTTCATGATGGAGAGAATTTCCTCCTCCTTGATGCTCTGGCGGAACAGCTTGTTGAGACGCTGGCCGTGGTAGCCACCACCCAAGTACATGTTGTAAGCACCAAAAGCCTTGCCAACGAAGGCGACCTCGGCAAGCCAGGGACGAGCGCAACCGTTGGGGCAACCAGTCATGCGCATGACAATCGAGTCCTGGCGCAGACCAACCTCCTCAAGGCAGCCCTCAAGCTTGGTGATGAGAACGGGCAGGTATCGCTCAGACTCGGCCATGGCGAGGCCACAGGTAGGGAAAGCAACACAGGCTGAGGAGCTCAGACGGAGACCAGAGAACTGGAGGTTGTCGAGCTTGTACTTCTTCATCATCTCCTTCAAGGCGGGGACGTCCTCATCAGCAACATTGCTGAGGATGAGATGCTGGTTTCCGGTAAGACGGAACTCGCCCTTGTGGACCTTAGCGATCTCGCGCAGACCAGTCTTCATCTGGAACTCGGCAGTGTCCTCAATGCGACCGTTCTCGATGAAGAACGTGAAGTGGTTGAGGCCAGTCTCATCCTTCTGCCAACCAAAGGTGTCAACGTTGCTCTTGAACTCGAAAGCACGCTCCTTCTCGAACTTTTGGCCCCAGAGCTCCTCGACCTTGCTTTTGAAGACTTCGACAGTCATGTCATCAATCGTGTACTTGAGACGGGCGTGCTTTCGGTTCTTTCGGTCACCGTTGTCACGCTGGACGAGCATGATCTTCTCGCACACAATATGGACCTCATCGGGCTTGCAGAAACCGAAAGATCGGCCAGTCTGGGGGTACGTCTTCTTGTTGTTGTGAGTGGTACCCATGCCACCACCAGCAAGGACGTTGAAACCAGCAAGCAGGCCATCCTCACCCTTGATCGCAATCAAACCGATATCGTGGGCATAGACATCGGTATCGTTGTGAGGGGGAATGGCAATGGTAATCTTGAACTTTCGGGGAAGGTAGGTAGGGCCATAGAGGGGCTCAAAGTCCTCAACAGCGTTACCGCCGACCTGGACCTTCTTGTCGTCCTCGTCAGTCAGCCAAATCTCGTGGTAGGCCGAGGTAGAGGGAAGCAGGTGCTCGCTGATCTTCTTGGAGTAGAAGTGAACTTGCTTGTGGTACTTGGACTGGGTGGGGAGAGAGCTGCACATGACGTTTCGGTTGACGTCACCACAAGCGGCGAGAGTATCCATCAGAGCGCGGTTGATGGCCTGCATGGCGGGCTTAAGCTTGCTCTTGATAACACCGTGGAACTGGAACGTCTGGCGAGTGGTAAGCTTCATGGTCTGGTTACCCAGTTCGTTGGCAATATCGTCCATCTGGATCCACTGCTTGGGGGTGGAAACACCACCAGGCAGTCGGCATCGAATCATGAAGGAGTAGGCAGGCTCCAAGCCCTGAGCCTTGCGCTCATCACGGACATCACGGTCATCCTGCATGTAGGTACCGTGGAACTTGGTGAGCTGCTGGTTAGAAGCGGAGATGGCACCAGTGGAAGTGTCCTTGAGGTCCTCCAGGATAGTACCACGGAGGAAGTTGGAGGCCAACTTGATGTCCTCGTTGGTGATAGGAGCAGGCTCTTCAGGGAGGCCATCGACATTGTCCACGCCGAGAGCCTTCCAGATCTTGGGCTCCCACTCCTGGTAGCCGGTCTGGTAGCCATCAGGATCCTGGTCGTCACCGAGGCCAACATCGGCAAGGTGCTTAGCACCAAGGTTGGTCAATACACGGTCGAGGTCCTTAGCAGGCTTGTTGTAGTAGATCTTGTCCTCCTTGCGAGGCCAGTAGTGGCTGTCGCCCAAACCGAAAACCGAGTAGTTGACGGTAGCAAGGTCGAGATCGGTGTTGTCCTTAATGGCATCCCAGAAGGGAAGACCGTTTTGGGGGAACTCACCTTGACCAGCAGTGGACGAGATGAAGACAATGTTCTCTTCAGAGGGAAGGTCCTCCAGTGGGTAGTCCTCCATGGCCATGACAGCGGTCTTCAAGCCTCGAGCACGACCTCGGTTGGCGAGTCGCTTGGCGACAGTGCCAGCGTTGCCGTTGTCGGAAGCATAGAGAATGGTCAGAGGGGCACCCAGGAGACCCTCAAGGAGCTGGTTGTAAGCGTCCTTGGCCTTGCGCTTCTGCTGAGCTCGCACTTCGGTACCAAAGTCCTGGGAAACAGCGGCAGCGAACTTAGGTTCCTTGTTCATGAGCTGGGTGAGCTGGTTGTCACGTGCGAGGAACTTCTTGAGTTCCTGTTTGATCAGCTCAGAATCAAGAGAGAAGTTAGGCAGGCCCTTCTTCTCATTCTCAGGGTTCCATCGGTACAGGGGCCAGTAGCCAGCGTCAACGGCCTTCTTAGTCTCCTGGAGGACAGTGAGGGCAGAATCAGACTCGCCGAAGTAAGGTAGGTAGGCAAGGACGACGGAGGGACCATTAAACTTGTCCGCCTCAAGCAGGGCCTGCAGAACTTGAGTGTAGGAGCTGTAGACGGCAGTAGAGGCAACGTAGACGTTTCCGTAGTTCATGGCGTACAGACCAATATCCTTCTTTCTTCGGTTGGCATCGGCATCGGAACGCTCCGAGAAGGGAGTCGAGTCGATAATGAGCATGTTGACGTTCTCGCCAGAAGCCAGAACCTGGTGAACGCCAGAGTTGCCCAGGTCGTAAGACCAGGCATCGGAGCCAGTCAGCCACAAGGATTCCTTACGGAAGAGGCCCTTGGCAGAAAGGAGCTTGGCAGCGGTGGCAGAACCGTCTGTCTCAAGTCGGGAAATGACGTCGTCGGCAATCTCAGTGGACTTGGCAGCGTCGTCTGCGTTCATAGCCCATCGAGCGAGCCAGCTCTTGGGGGCATCGGTGATGAAGCTGCCGTTGGTAGCAGCCTCCTTGACCTCGGCAACGAACTGGTTGCGGCGCTCCTTGCGGGCCAAGAGCGAGCCGAAACCGAACTCGGGGCTGGCGGCAACGGTAGGTGAAAGACCAGTGGTGGTCGACTTGATGGCATTGGCGACGTAAGCACGCTTTCCAAACAGTTGGTCGAGGATCTTGTTGTAAGCAGTCTCCAGCTGAGGGGCAGCAAGGTCATAGCCAGTGGGCTCCTTGTAGGCGCTCTTCTTACCAACCTCGAGGTTCTGGACGGGTTTCTCGGCGGTGAGGTTCTGGAGCACACCACGAAGAGCCTGAGTAACGGTCTCGGGGGCAATATAACCGAGCTGGTAGCCAACAATGCTGGAGACGTCACCAGGACCGCTCTTGATGGAGGTCAAGACGTCGATGAGGAGAGGTCCCCACTTGGTAGTCTTGCGCTGAATCTGCTCAAGCACAGCAATTCGCTTGATCGACTTAGGGATGGCCTCGACCAGCCTGGAGCCAATCCAAGGTCGGTAGAGACGAGGAGTGAGAATGGCGGTGTTGACGAAGACCTCGTCGGAGCGAGCATTATCGATGGCCTCGGCAAAAGTGCCAGCATCAGAGCCAAAGATGAACAGGCAGTTCTCGGCATTGGGAGCGCCGGAGTACTCAAAAGCGCTGTATGATCGGCCAGATGCAGTCTTGATCTGAGCCCAAATGCGGGCGGCGCACTTGTAAATATCCTCGGAGGTGACCTGAGGAGGAGCAACCTCGACGGTGGTGGCGGCCGAGGAGGCGACGGCGGGGGGAGTGCTGGACTCGCTGTCTCGGCTCGACTTGACTGAGGTTCCGGCAGAGGGCGCCTTGGAAGCGGTGGCACTGGCGGGTACGGTGAGAGATTCGACCTTCTCCGTGCCGTTGATGGCAATATCGTGGTCCGAAGAGACAGCTACGTGACCATCATCGGCGTAGATGCCGGAGGCAGAGGTGGTGCCGGCCTGGAATCGGCGGACGCTCTCAATGTCGAGAACATCACGGACAACGGCAGGGTCCTCGACAGCAATGGGCTTGTCGTTGGCGGAGGTGGAAGGGGCGAAGAAGTGGACGACACCCTTGCCGGTGCGGATGGCGAGGGCATGGGCGGTCAGGGCCATGTCCTGGGCCTCCTGGAGAGTCTCGGACTGAACAAAGGTCCATCCTGAGTTGCGGATGGCGGTGATAACCGAGTAGTCGGCGAATGTCCGGGGTTGGAGAGAGACGTGGAGGACCACGGGGTAGTTGGCCAGCTTGTAAAGGTGAGAGACTGAGGGGAGGAGGATGGCGGAAGTAGTGGTGACGGAGACCAGCTTGCCGGCGCGGGTCGGGGTGAAGACGGAAAGCAGAGGGTCGGCATTGTGTCGAACTGGGATGATCTGGAAAAATTGCGGCGGTCAGTTGTGCTATCATTTGGCTATTGCCCTCTCGCTCAAATGCTTGGTGGAATTGCTGTCGCAACTCATGACACTGGGTCGATTTTGGCTCTGCCGTCATGCGTCATGCCTCTTGAACGCACATTCCACCTCACTGAACAGGGATGGTGGAGGGGCCGACGAGCCGACGCAGGCACCCAGCAACCAGTGAAAGTGGAAGAAATTTTGAGGGGCCGGCCACCGTGACACATTGAGAGAGGGGGAGGGGTTCTTTGAATTGGCTTACTTCTGGGACTGAATCGGCGCTCTGGGCAACGAGGCCCTGGTCTTTGCGACCGGCATATCGCTTCAAGTGGGAGGAGAATTCGGAATCGGTGCCGATAGCAGGCTGGACGGAGATGATGGCATCGCTGGAGAGGTAGGCAATTCGCGCCACTGCGGGGTGAGAAAGACTTTGTCAGCTCAGGATTTTCTCAATGGGCGGGTTTGTGGATTCAATGGCAGGGAGTTCCGGGTCGGTCGTTTTGATTTCGGAATCTAGCGTGCTGATGTCGCCATTCTCGCCGCCTCCAAAAAGTGTTTTGGAGATTGGGGAAGAGAGCGAAGCGGCTCTAAGCCAGAGCTCAGCAGCGCATTCCGAGATCCACGACAGAATCGCAACCGCTCCGCCACCAATACAAAACAGACATCGGAAGAAACCCAATGCGCCAGATCCGTGAACAAAGGCGGGAGGAATGGGAAAGCAACTCACCAGCCTCCTCAGGCGTGCTGATCTGGTGCTGCGAAGCGTCCATCTTGTGTGTGTCCCTGTCGTGGTTCTCCCGTTGGTGGGATTGGGCGGGGCGTAGGACAAGAGGGAGAAGACACACAGACAAGGGAAGGAGAGGAAGGAAGAATGGGAGAGGGAAGGAGGGAAGAAGAGGGAATGAAGAGGGAGGAGGAGGAGGAGGTGTATGAGTCGGAGAAAGAAGCCCAAGAGACTAGACAGACTCAAGCTCACGCGGACTGTCGTTGGGGGGGTGTTGCGTTAGAATAATTTTTTTTTAACCCTGGGCTCCGAGCTCTGGTTTCTAAAGGGAATCTTCTCTATGGATCGCTTCAAAGCCGGCCCCAAAGAAAAGGGAAGGAAAAGGAAGGGACGACCTAACCTGGTTCCGTCCTGCCATGCTCTTGCCCTTGCCCGGCCTGGTCTGGTCCCGTCTCGAGCACGCCTTCCCTCGCCACGGGGCCAGTGTGAATGGGTAAGTATGGGGCAATTGGGGGCAACGGGATCCTCACTGAACCACCGAGTTTTTCCCCGCGCCAGCGCAAAACCCAAGCAACGACACAAACAAACCGCCAGTATTCGTTCAAGGCGACGCTTGATGAATCTTCGCCAGCGATTGCGTGATCGATTAGCGGGATATGCCATGCCCCGGACGGTGCTACGGGACCCACCCCACACTTGCGACCCGGGACCCTCAAGCAACGCAGCACCAGAGTCAGCGCCAGCGCCGCAGAAGAGACCGCAATCATCCCTCGGCGCACGTCTCCGCGAGCGCCGATGACAAATGGGGACGCTTGGATTTGCCTGGGATTGCGAGCACTCCATTCGTCTCTGGTGGCGCCAGCCAATGGCCGCCGCCTTCATGTGCCGGAAGGGTCGACGCAGGTAACCTTAGCAGTGCGGGCTGGTTGGGCGGAGGGTGGGTTGAAGGAGCTCCACCCCGACTTCCTGCTGGCGCACCGCTGTTGGGCCACCGACGGCCCGCGAGAGGGCTGACAACGTTGAGGTGAATGGCGCGAGGGAAATGCCTCTTTTTTTCTTCTCATCGGGACCCCTGGAGGCGGGGGCCAAGGTTGGCCAGCTCCGACTACCGGCCGGCCGCCGGTTTTTAACGATGACACCATCGATAGATGCAGACACGACAAAAGACAACCACTCCCTCTGGCGGAAACACATTTCTAATTGCAGCACATACGATGCCCTGCTGCTCCAAGACGGACTGCAGAATCTGCGTGTGCCTAATTAGTCAGTCGGCCGGTGACTCGGCTCAAGTTCAACCTCGCCCGTTGGTAGAAATTGCTCCGTTTGTTCAATACCCGTCGAGCAATTCCGAACACGGAGGCAACTCTAACATCATAGATGGTAGATTGATTAAATCCCTGTCCATAATTGGCTATTCGAGCCCCAACTCAATTCAATACCTACCTACCTAGGTACCTACCTATGGCAAGCAATGGCCCCCATCGTTCAGGTTTGTCCAGCAAGCACCGACGTTCTTCTCCACCACGGCAACCACCGCCACTAACATCGCCCAGAAATCCTCAATACCGAAAAAAGACCTACACATAGAGGAGGGCCCAGTAATCTTCCTACATCCCCCGCTTTGTCGTGATTATTAACAAGACTTTTTTCTTGTTTGATGTATCACTATATACTAAATGGATAATAGGCACAGTATGGTGACCTTAGATTATATCCTTCCTCCGCCGGCCTCGACTTCCGTCTCATTTATCCTCTCTCGTATTTCCAATCAACAGATGTTGTCCAATGCCACAGTCAATGCAAAATGCAACCGCCAAAACAAAAAAGGGACAATGCCCTACGCCTCCACCTCCCCGATGGATCCTTGCTGTCCTTGTTCACGCCCCCCCTTGATTCTTCCTAGAATTAGGTACTAGTAGGTGATCCCCTCTGCACCCTGACTGCCCGACATGCCGCAAGCCGCATCACGCAATGCCGGTTTCCCATGTCCACGCAAGCCACGTGCAAGCAAAAACGCAGGCCGCAAGCCGCAATCGCGTCGGCTCTCTCGATCAGTTGCCGCACCTTCGCCGCACACGCCGCATTTCCCCCGGCGCCGGCCGAGTCCCTTGTTTGGTGCATGGTGCTCGGCTTTCTGCGCCGGACTGGTCTCCGTTGATGCCGACATCCAAACAAGGGTCCCGCCCGACGTGATTTACTGCCCTATACGGCATCTCTGCCTCTATTTGGACGTTGTTCCAAAAAAAATTAAAAAAAAAAAAGGGAGGGGCCTCCAGGCCATTTGGAGGCAATTAATACCGTATTATCCATCCCAACTTGGCCTCAACATCTTCCTCGCGCGCCGGGGCCGTCACTGGCGGGGGGGAGTGCATTATCATGCACGAGGCAGATTAGGGAGCCATCACGTCTTCGCTGGCCTGTATTCAACAACATTTCGCCTCACCTCATTACCCCGCCTCACCTCCTTGCCTTCCGTCATAGATGGAAGGCATATCACGGTGTAGTGCTTTTAAACTTCGCCTGCCAGCATTCCAACTGAACCGGGCTTGTTGGGGTCAACGCTTCGAGCCCATTCATCGGCGTCATGAAGATCGAGCCAGTAACCCCGACCAAATGAGACCATCAGGCGTCCCAGACGTCCTCTACGGCCCTCACCATCAGGTAGGTCCTCAGCAAAAGGACCATCATGCTCATCGACTCCAGGGCCTTCGAGGATCATCAGCTGCATGTACTTCTGCAGGACCTGCCTGGCGTAGGCCATCATCACGAAGCTGAAGTAGACGCGGATCAGCATGGAGGCAGTGATCAGCAACATGCTAGTAGCAGTCTCTTGAGGGATGATCTGGCCGTGGGCGGCAGCCTCGCGGCGCAGGCTCTGGACGCCCTCTGCCACGATATCGGGAATGGACGTGGCCTGGGAAGTAGATGAGTTGGTAGACTGGTTCTTGAAGTACCAGTCCAGTCCAAAGGCGGCGGTGCAGGTCATGTTGATGACGGTGTCGAGAATGTAAATCCAAGCAAGGGCCAGACACTCGAAGGGGCTTTGTTTCCGGATGTGGGGAATCAAGCTGACGAGCAAGACGAGGACGCCGATGGAGTAGACGTAGGTGGTGAGCTGGAGAATGGAGAGCTGGAAGCCGGTCAAGATGGCGAGCAGGCCGTAGACGCCGGTGACCTTGTTGAGGATGAGGGAGAGCGAGATGACTTCGGAGCCGGTCTGCAGGTTGATGAAGCCGAGGAGGCTCTAGAGGCGCGAAACATGTTAGCACTTGTTCCTTCTCCCGAGACGAAGTGGCGACAGCGCATGCCAAGATGGACGCAACGAGGCGTCCTCGAGGTATTCAGTTCCTCTTACCTTTGGCCGGGGCACCCGCAGGTACAGTCTGGTGAACCGGGACATGGTGACGGTTGGCGGTTGGTGGTTGGTGGTTGGTGGTTGGTGGTTTGAGTGTCGAGAATTGGTCAAGGGTGTATTAAATTCCTCCCGTGGTGACGAGCCTAGAAACCAGAGCAAAGGCGAAAGGACTGCGAGGGCGGGTGCGGACGCGGACGCAATGGAGTTGCAGACAAGGCCAGAAGGGGAAGGGGAAAAAGGAAAAGAAAGAATGAAGAGCGGGAAATGAGGAAGACGACGACGAAACACGCGCGGTGATGACGGAAATGATGCAGCAAGGGTCAGGTCGTCGATGGAAGTGCCTTGCCCTCTCGCGCGCCCCACTGCGACTGGCCACTCCTGTCTCTCTGTCGCAGTCGGGACATCCGTCGCTCCCGAGATGGCGCGGCGAGGCCAACAAATGGCGAGGGCGCAGATCTGGTAGGGAGTCACGTGTGCATCCACGAGACAACCACAGCTGCAGCCTCAGGCGATGTGAGCCAACCGTTTGGGTGACTCAGCAGGTTCCTCTGTAGAGTTTTTCCACAGTCAGTCCATATCCTGGCTGCAACTGTTGGCTGGCTTCCCTGTCTTCTTTACTGGGGCTGGTGAGTAGGCGAAGGCCTTTGTGCCTCTTGCTCCTCCCCCCACTTCCACTTCCTCGTCCCTCGCTCAGCCTGAAAGGAACTGGGCCCAGCCATCACGTCACTCTACATGAGGGACGACGCACGGTTTATTGCGTGGATGGCCACATGGGCAGCTCTCTCTTTCGGGACTTTCGTAGCGCCTTGCATCGGAAAATGGTTCATTGCAGCACCCGGAATTCGACGTTCTTGATTTATGCATGGTACCGTGAACCATTCATTTGTTTCGGTCAGCCTTATTGTGATGTTCGACTACATGTTTTCTTGTTATCCCAGGTGTTGAGCAGTAATCCATGAGTAAGTACGGATACACATTGTCTACAGGACATGAGGCAGATAGGTACCTACCTAGGTGGGTAGGTAGGTAGGCACCGAAGCTCGGCGCTCATCAGGTAATCTGGTTTTGTCTCAGTTGTGCGAACACATTCTGTTGTCTGATGTCAATGTATACATCACTCCTGTCCAGTACCTAGGTTTCCTTACCTTGCTTTTCCCGTACCTATCCCGCCCCGTCTCTCCACCGCGTGCAGATTCCCTGTGGTCGCCAACAGTCTAGGGGGTTTTCCGTACATTGCGCATTGGCTTCTCTTGCACCTATTGGTATTTGGTTTCAAACAAAGGTAGGTAGGTAGGTAGGTACCTAGTTAGGTAGGTAGGTAGCTAACTGCAGCCACCACTCACTCATCACTCGGCACTCTCTCTGTCGTTCAACACTCCCAGACTACCCCCGAAAAAGCTCACCTTGTTTTTTTTTTTAATCCACATGACATGAGGTGGCTTTCGACCAACTCCACTGAGGCCAAAAAGCTGCTGCTGGCGACTGCGTCATTTCATCAACTCTGCTCCCGTTACGATCCTCGTTTTTCTTCCATCAGTACTTCTACTGCTGCCATTGCCCAGTCCCTCAGCCTGCTCCTCTGCCTTTCCTCGGCGAGATTTCCAAATCGGCCCCAGCAAGCTTCCTCTTCTGGCGCCGCTCGCGTCCACTCCAGCAAGCCACCTTCGTGCTCGCGTCGCCTACCCTACACCTTTGCCCCTCGTCGTGGTCTTGGTTTTGAGCTTGGTCTCCCCACCACCCCTCCCCATCACCAGACTCGCCAACGTGGGGTGCTCAAGCCTTATACGTCTCCTCCAAGACGCTCCATTTCTCGTCCAAACTTCTCAATTCCACACTCTCAAAAATCCAGAAAAATGTCATCCGCTGCGTCACTCGTCGAGTCGGCCAAGAAGTCGGCCGCCTACCAGGCTGTCAACGACCATCTTCTCCCGGAGTACAAGTACGTCGGCATTGGCTCTGGCAGCACCGTCGTCTACGTCGTTGAGGCCATCGTCAGCAAGGGCCCCGAGTTCTACGGCGGCATGACCTTCGTCCCCACTGGCAGCCAGTCCAAGGGTCTCATCCGCAACGGCGGCCTCACCCTGGCCAACCTCGATGAGCGCCCCGTCGTCGATGGTAAGCCCGTTGCTCTCGACGTTGCCTTTGACGGCGCCGATGAGGTCGACGAGGACCTGAACCTCATCAAGGGTGGCGGTGCTTGCCTGTTCCAGGAGAAGCTCGTCGCCATTGCAGCTAAGAAGTTTGTTGCCGTTGCTGGTAAGTCCCTGTCTTTATTTATGATATGTCATGATGCGACATGATATGATATGATGGCCTCCCTCCGGACATCATGACAATCTGAGGCTGACACAACCTCCCCCAACAGACTACCGCAAGCAATCCCCCCGCCTCTGCACCACCTGGAAGACCATTCCTCTTGAGGTCCTCCCCCTCGCTGCCCCCGATGTCCTCATCCGCCTCCGCGAGATGGGATCCCCCTCCCCCATCGTCCGCTCCGGCCTGCCTAGCAAGGCTGGTGAGTGCGTCACAGACAATGGCATGTGGATCATCGATGCTCCCTTCCCCCTCTGCTGTTGGCCAAGGACCTCAGCAACGAGGTCCAGGGCCAGGGCAAGGATGGTGTTTGGGAGATCAATGCTCTCGCCGCCGAGCTGGTCAAGCTGCCGGGCATTGTCGAGATCGGCCTCTTCCACGGCTTCAATGGTGCCGAGGCTGTCACCCTGGGCAAGCAGCTGCAAGCCCAGAAGCCTGTCGCCGCCTACTTCGGTCTGGCCAACGGAGAGGTGCAGGTGCAGAATGCCGCCTAAATGAGAAAAAGGAAAGACAAAAAGGAAAGAGGGGGAAAACCGAAAAAAGAGAAACGCCACATCATGTCCTCAAGGATGGATAGAAAGTGTGATGATAATTCTGGATAGACCACCATCTTGTCAATATCGGGACGAAGCAAAATATATTTAGAAATACAAACTTACATTGCTCGATCCAACACACACAACACATGCTTCGTAAACTCACCCCGGAGCATGTGGAAGTGATGTGGTGTAGCACTCACATCCCTGTTCCCTGTCCCCCATGTATGCGCCAAGCGAACCCTTGCAGCAGGCCGTGACCGAGGTAGGAGGAATAAGGTGAATAAGGGCATTAATGTTTTCTTATATAACGATCGTAGGCTCGTAGTCCTGGCTGTATTATACAAGCTCCCGCGCTCAGATCCACACGCTATGCTTGATATCCTATTCCGTGCATCGAAACGCAATGTCGCCTCGTCCACAGCGCTAGCATGGCTTGACCTCTTCCCCCGGATACTCCTATACTCCAATCCTAAACTCGGTCATCGGGCGGGGCGGTTTAACATGCGCATCCTTCTTGTGAAGGCTGGTTCGCTGGCGTCTTAACATCAATCACTGCGCACACGTATTGGTCAGTCTTTCGCAACACAAAGGCGTGGTGATCCAAATCCTACTCTGGTTGGAGGCCTGTGCCGCGGCGTCGGTGCCTTCCATGCCGGGCAGAGCCTGCGCTATCCTCTTGAAGAGGTTCTTTACGTTGTGGCCTAGCTTTGCGCTGGTCTCGACGAACATCAGGTTGTTCTTCTTGGCCTCTTCCTCACCCTGCTGCGTAGTGACCTCTCGCTTGTCGTTCAAGTCGGTCTTGTTACCGACCAACACGATGATTACATCATTGCCTCGCTCGGCCCGGACGTCGTCGATCCACTTCTTGGTATTTTGGAATGATTTGGCGTCTGGGAAAAGCGTGTCAGGTCAGTCTGCAGGTTTATATGGGTGCCTAGGTTGGGTGGGCGATGGGGGCAGTGTGATGGTGGTGGGGTCATGTCCCCAATCAAGTCAGGGGGAGGGGAATCATACTGGAGATGTCGTAGACGACGACGGCGACGCTGGAATCACGAATGTAAGAGGGGATCAAGCTTCGGAATCGCTCCTGGCCGGCGGTATCCCACAGCTGCAGCCGCACCGTCCGGTCCTCGAGGTACATGGTCTAGATGGAACCAGGTGTCAGTCGGGTGGTTGTGTCGTGTGCCGCATTCGCACCATGTAGAGGAGCTCACCTTGGACAGAAAGTCGATGCCGATGGTGGCCTGGTACATGTTGTCGAAGGAGTCGTACATGAATCGAGTGATCAAAGAGGTCTTGCCCACTGTCGGATATCGCCATCAGTCAAGTTGTTTCGAAACGGGGCCGAACTCGGTCGGTTGCGTCGTTGACGTACCACTTTGCTCTCCAAGAAACACCAGCCTGCGGACGGCGACAGCTGTTAGCCACGAACATGGGGGCAAGAATGCCTGGCAGGAAAGACGCCACCTACTTGAACTTCTTCAAGGGGTTGTTGTAGGATCCGCCTGCTTGCGCCATTGTTGCGGTTGTGTTGAATTATTCCAGGTGGGAGAGCCGGAGACGGATGAGATGGGATCAGATGGGATGGGATTGGATGGGACAGCTGTCAAACGCAGGCGGGAGATGTCGGGAAAGAGACAGGACTTCGCGCAGCAATGTGCGGAGGGAGGAAGGAAGGAGGAGAGGACAGCGTGGGCGAGGGCCAGGCCGGGACGCGGAAGAATGTCTGGTGGATGCGACTTGAATCGTGATGGTTTTTTAGGCGTCGAGTCGTGTTGTCCAAAGTTCCAGACCCCGGGAAAGGAGGTCAAATGTTCGTTAACGGGGCCTGGAATTGGCAGGAGGACACCGAGTTACATAAAGGAAGGTACTGCTCGACAGCCCTGTACCGCCCCTTCCCCGCCCATGACAGCCCGCCAGCCCAATACTTAGCAAGCCAGCCAAGGTTGGTAGGCGGGCTCCACCTTACGGGGCACGTGCCGATAAGAGACACCGCTCCGTTACATACGGACAAAGCCATATCGGGTTTAATACCTTGCCCGTTTATTCTCATGATTGGACTTGATTGCCTGGGCCCCATTAAAAAATTCAAGACTTCCTCTGAATCCCCCACCACCAAATCAATCCTGCATCTCGTCTGCGATCGCCAACGACATCTCGATCTTTTTTTGGTTTGGTTCGGCAACGCCCCTTTTGACCCTTCTCGACAAAGTTTGTCGGAGTCCAACTATGCCGGTGATCCAGTCCAAAACCGCCGGGTCCGGCGAGGCCCCCAACCAGCACAATCAGCCATCCCGTAAAGGCAAGAAGGCATGGCGAAAGAACGTCGATGTCTCCGAGGTGGAAAAGGGTCTCGTGGAGTTGAATGAGGAAATCATTCGAGGGTAGGACACCTTTCCCGTGTATAGCCCCCCCCCTTTGGCTTCATCTTTACTCACAATTTCAATTGTACAGTGGTGTCATCAAGGAAAAGGCCTCCGAAGACCTCTTCACACTCGATATAACCGGCGACTCTCGCATCGCCAAAAAGTCCAAGCATGTCAAGAAGGGCCTTAAGGCTGACGAGATCATTTCTCAGCGCTCTGCTGTCCCCGCCGTCTCTATGCGCAAGCGCCCCGGTGACAAGACCACCAACGGCCTCGTCCCTGCCAAACGCCAGCGAACCGACTGGGTGTCCCACAAGGAGCTCTCCCGCCTAAAACGGGTTGCCGACGGTCAGCACGAGAACACTGTTGAGGTTGCCGATGCCTCTTACGACGTCTGGGATATGCCTGCCGCACCTAAGGAGAAGGACGTCGACGACTTCATTCCTGAGAAAGATAGCGCCAAGGTCCCCAAGTCTATGAAGCAAGCACCTATTACCCTACTGGAGAGCGGTAAGCAGGTGGCTGCCGTCGCTACGCCCTCTGGTGGCTACAGCTACAACCCCATGTTCACCGACTACGAGGAACGACTGGCCGAGGAGAGCGAGAAGGCTCTTGAGACCGAGCGCAAGCGATTGGAGGCCGAAAAGGCGGAGGAAGAGAAGAAGGAGGCAATTGCCCGATCAGCCGCCGAGGCTGACGCAGCAGAGGCAAAGGGTAACCTCTCAGAATGGGAGGAAGATTCAGAGTGGGAAGGATTCCAGACAGACGCCGAAGACGACAAGCCCTCAGCCAAGCGACCACAGCGGAAGACCCAAGCTCAGCGTAACCGCATCAAGCGCCGGAAGGAGGAAGAGCGCCTGGCGAAGCACAAGGCGGCCATGAAGGCCCAGCGCCGCCAGGAACACCACATTTCGGAAATTGCTGAGGAGGTCGAGGAGGAGGAACGCAACCGCCAGCTGATCCTGGCCGTTGAGCCGGATAATGAAGTCATCACCGAGCTCAAGGACCACAAGCTGCGGCGCAAGCAGCTGGGCAAGTACAAGCTGCCAGAGAAGGACCTGGAGCTGGTTCTCCCCGATGAACTCCAGGAGTCGCTGCGCCTCCTGAAGCCAGAGGGAAACTTGCTCAAGGACCGATACCGAAGCATGCTGATGCGCGGCAAGGTCGAGAGCCGTCGTCACATCCCCTTCAAGAAGCAGGCCCACCGCAAGTACACCGAAAAGTGGACGTACAAGGATTTCACGATATAGACAACAATCAACTAGACCAAAAGCAGTGTTGGAGTTTAGCGGACGAAAAAAAGGAATCAATGTATTTATGGACTAAACTTTTTTTGTTGTTCTTTATTTATACCGGTCATGGATCTTTGGTGCCCCAGTTGGCTCTGCTCCCCCTTTCAGTTCTATGGTTTATGTACACGAAGAGCCAAAATAGACGGGAATACAAGTCGATCTAATACAACCGCGCAATATTTGTCGCCTACAAGTACCTGGATACTCTGAAAGACAAAATATTCATGATGAAATTGTTGAAATCTGCAGTGCTGTCGTCGTAACGTCGTAGCCTAGGCGTCCCTTACCAACAACGCCTCCAGAACAAAAAGAAACAAAAATACAAGGCTTTGTGCATATGGGTTTGCTGCTTCAGAAGCTCATTAAATCTGTAATATGAGTTAGTATACAGCAAAAACAATTGAATCACTTGGAAACAAGTAACATACCTCTACCAAATAGTCCTCGCTTAGCCCAGTCCATGGCCATAAGGCTTCGTGTACGGAAGCTCACGCTCTGAGCAAAGTAGACTGATCGCCAGGCGTACACAGCCCAGAGACCACCAGCAATGTTGTAGCCTTCACCAAGATCAAACACTGCCGAGTTTCCAATGTAGGCCAGGCTGCCCAAGTGGTGATACTCAAAGGCCTTGTGGACGGCGGCATCGACGTCACCATCTTGGATTTCGTTGATGCGAAGACCTTCAGACATGCGAGCCATTCGGTTGAACTTGCGGGCAAGGTACTGACCTTGCTGGTGAGCACGCTGGGCGGTGGCTGGCAAAGATGTAAGTTTGCTATCAATCTGGCGAAGAAGTTCACGTAGTTCTCCAAAATCCAAAGTGCCCGACTGATCCTTGTCGAATTCCATGAAGAGCTTGTCGAGGCGCTTGAGGTGGCTCACAGCCTGGGGGAACCGTCGCTTTACATCCTCGGCGACTCCACGCCAGTCACTAAAGTGCAACTGCAATGTCTCAGGGTCCTTGCCCTTTCTCCAAGCAACAGAGCGAAGGAAGGTGATGATGTGATCGGCCAGGTTGTTTTGAACAGTGGAGCAATCGCCAATAGCATAAACGTCACCCAAAGGCGCACCATTTACACGAAGGTGTGTGTCCGTCTCGAGAGCGTGTCGGTTAGTCTGGAATTTGCCCAGACTGTCTGAAAGAACTTTGGCGAAATTGGTTTGCGCAACACCGGTGGACCAGAGACAGAACCCGATGGGGAGCTCCTTGGTCACGACGCTACCGTCATCCGTCTTCTGACTGAAAATGATCTTGTCCGGCAAGACTTCCTTAACTCGGGAGTTGGTTAGAACCTGAACCTGGTCACGCGCAAAGCGATCCTCAGCATATTTGGATACGGTTTCATCATATGTGTTGAGAATGTGGCTGCGGCTCTGGATCAAGTGGACCGATATTTCGTTGCGCAACAGTCGAGGGAAGTGTCTGGTCAAGTCTTCATTGAGAAGGTCAAAGAGCTCAGCGGCAAACTCGACGCCGGTGGGGCCTCCACCGCTGATGACGAAGGAGAGCAGTCGCTTGCGCTCTTCATCAGAGGTGGTGGGAAGGCAAGCAATCTCCAGGTTCTGGATAATCTTGTTGCGGATTAATCGAGCATCGTTAATATCCTTGAGGAAGAAGGCATTCTCGAGGCCCTTGACGCCATGGGGATTCGTAACGGATCCGACGGCGATGACGAGTTTGTCATAAGGGACGTAAAACCTGATTTCCTTGCCGTGCGCATCTTGCTGCGAAACCTCAACCAGCTTGTTATTGAAATCGACATCCTCGGCCCGAGCACGAACGAAATGGCCCTTGACACGGCTAAGAACGCGACGGATAGGCTCGACGAGGGATCGCAGCTCGAGTGTCCCGACTGTTGCAGAGGGCAGCATGGGGGTGAAGAGGAAATAGTTAGTAGGCGAGATTACAGTGACATGATAATCATCGGGGTTCAGCTCCTTGAGAAGTGCCACTCCACCCCATCCGCCGCCCAGAATGACCAGGTGCGGTTTTTCCTTGAGACGTCGCTTGTCTTCGCAGTCATCATCATCGATGAAGGCTTCAGCAATGGGCAAGTTCTTTACGCCGCCGATGCGAGGTTCAAGAGCAAGCCTGGAAACATCAATATCAGTGAGTGTGGGCGCTTCCTTGTAGGTGCTAGCGTCGTAGAGGAAGAATGCGAAAACGCCGAGACCAAAGACGGTGATCGAGGTGCCGAGCCAAGCAGCGCCGCGGTAGCAGAAGTTGAGAATTGGCGACTTCCGCTGAGGGAGCGGCTTGCCAGAGAGTGCCCGCACGAAATAGTTGGAAGGCAGGCGTCGCATAGAGCTGTTTGTGGCCGTGGGACGGTTGGTTGCTGATGCTCTTGAGAGCTTGGCAAAGCTCCGCAACTGAGCAGGGGACTGTCGACGGGCAGCAACTAGGGGCATGGCGTATTGAGAGCTCATGAGAGCCGTGGGCTTGCCAGAGCGCACAAGGCGCAGCGCCGTGAGAGAGGAGGCCGGCATGATCTAAGTTTGGATCGCCTAGAATCGAGCTTCGCTTGTCCTGAATGAGAGGCGACAAAGGCACGAGGGACGGTGAGATTCGAGACAAGAGGGGGTTTGGAGCTAGTGCCAGCTCACCATGTCGCACTATGGAGAGAGCGAGGGGCACCTCGGAGGGAAGAGGAGGAGGTTGAGAGAATCCAATGGGTGGTGGCAACGAGAAGAAGAGAAGGCAAAGTTGCAAGAGGCAAAGAAAAAAAAGAGAGTCGAAGTTGCGAATGATTATGTGAGTGGTTTAGAAAAAAAGGTGGTCATGGTGGTGCAATGGCTGGCTGGGTAAGGTGAGGTGCCATGCGAGGGATGGCAGCAAGGTAGGTTGGTACCTTGCCTAGACACAGTGCTTGTACTACGTCATGGAAGGAAGCTCCGGTACGGTTCCACCAGGAACGTGCCTGCCACTGCATCTTCAATGAAAAAAAAATACATAAAAAAAAATAAAAACCCAGATAGGTACGTAAGGCAGACAGTAAACTCCCAAGACCGGCGACCGACTATCGGCGTCTCCACCGCGAGAGCTCCGTGGCCTTGTTCTTGGCTTTCAAAACAGACCCTTGCCGATCCGTTACCCTCGCGCAACCCGCCTGTGTCTGTACTCTGTAGGTGTCGAGTACCTAACGCCGCCGCTGCCCCTTGTCGTCGATGATTGATTGATCCATGACTACAGAGCGCCGTCTGCGCTATCGCCCGGCCTTTCCAGATCGACCACGCCGGCGCCTTACCGGAACGGTCGGGGCCCTTTGACGGGCCGTCTCCTGCTTGGGCTAAGGCTCAGTCCCAGTGGGCGCGTCGACAGTAGTTCGGCCGCCTCATGCTCCATCGATCCTTGCTTGCATGCGGATCTGGGCTGCCGAGTCAAGGTGGGAGTGGACCTGTACAGTGCTCGATGACGAACGCTCGACTTGTTGGTTGGTGGATGGCGAACTGTGGTGCCGTGTCGCCTCCAGTCACTATTGGCGAAGTCAGGCCTCGCATCGTGGGCGATGACGGCCTCGCCGGAGAGATCGGATCGGCTTTCATATGCCGCATACCACGCATTAGAGCTCTTTTTCTGCTCCTCTTTTGCATGATAGGATATGCTTCCCCATGCGAGTGTCTGCATACCCGCACATATTTATTGCTTTGCGTTTGTTATTTGTTCTTGAAATGTGCTGGATCAACGACATTGCCCAGATCCAGAAAACACGCACTGACCGAACCAGCCATGCTATATATCTAGGTACGAACTAGATCCAGCCCACGCATCAGCACCGGAAATATCTCTGCTCCACCCATCGCTCCTCCTGGTTGTCCAGCATGCTGCAAACCACTACCGTGATATCGGGGAAAACCGACGTTAGCCGATGCAACCCAACCTTGCCCGCCGAATACGTTGCCAATACGATGCGATCCTGCGAGACGCCGTGATCTACAAGTACCTGCACCGCCATGAGTGCTGCACCACCGCTGGCCATCTGGGTGTCGAGCAAGAGCACGCTCTCCTGCTTGCCAATGTCATCTGGTAGACGCAAGTAGTGCAACTCCGGCTCTCCCGTGGAAAAATCCGACTGGATCAGCACGCGGCCGGTCCGACAATCGGGGATTGTCTTGCGCAACGCCGGTTCAAACGCTGAGCCTCCTCGGAGCACGATGACGGCGCAAACCTCGCCCTTCGGCGCAAGTCCGTGGTATTTGTAACCCGTTGGGGTCTCGATGGTTGCCTCCTTGAACTGGACATTGTTAAGGGCCCTAAACAGTTGCAATGTTAGTTCTCCTTAATCCATCATACTAACGCACAGAAATTCGAGGCATCTTACTGTTCTATAATGAGGCTAGCCAGCCGGTCAAAGTAAAAGATGAAATCTTCCGCAGAAGTATCAATGTCCTGCAGGATGGTGTTCATAAACTTGATTTGTGATGTTTCTTGGAGCACGACGACCCTATCCGAAAGCGGCTCCTCCTTACATGCGGCTTCAAGTCGGGACAGGGCATCGCGGTGGTGTCGTGACTTCTCAAAGAGCTTCTTCTCGATGAACTGCACCATCATTTCTTGAACAATGTCAGTAAACTAAGTCTTGTGTTTGGTTCGTAATCAAGGGGAAGGCTCACCAAGGGCCACACGGTTCTCGATTCCCCTAGGCACGATGAGGTCGGCCACCTTTCGTTGAGGCTCAACATACTGCACGGCTGTATCAGCCGCCATTGTTCCACCAGTTCTAGTCACATGCTACTAAACGAACCTTTTCGAAGTTGGGTTTCACAAACCCGAACCACTGCTTGATGACACCTTCAATGTCGCGGCCCCGTTCTCGTACATCGCGGACAACTGAAAATTCAACATGTCTCAGCTGTGGCTCTCGTGGCATACGTGATTGTTGGCTAGCTATAGACAAAACTTACTTCTTCGTGACAAACAGGTATCTCCGTCAGCCTCGCAATAAATCTGACATGGGAGCAACAGTGTCAGCCTCATCCAGGGTGTGATCAAGATGCAGTCGACCTACGCCCATGTCAAGCAACTCGAGGACCCGAGGGTCATAGAGGGCAAAGATACCCTCCAAGACAAGCACGTGAGGCGAGTAGATGGATGTCGTCTGATTCAGGCGCTGGTGCTTTGAGAAGGAATAAACAGGGATTTCTGCACGTTTTCTATCACGAGTTAGCATCAGGTTTGACCATCTTAATGACAATCGAAGGCGGTCAAACGCACCCAGCCTTGAGATCTCGCAGTCTTTCAACCAAGATGTCAAAATCAATTGCCTATGGTAAATCACACAAGTTTAGTCTCCTTTCATCTCATTTTTCGTGTTATTGTTTTTCTCTCCTTCTCATCACCATGAAGCATAATTGCTCTTGGGATTGGCCAGATCATATGGGGAGTTCTCTTACATCTGGTGAGTCAAAGTCATACTCGTTGGCAAAAGCCAACTTGGATTGTTCGGGGGTCAACGATTTGTAGAAAGAATCCTATGAAGGCAATGAGCACGACGTGCGGTGGGCTAATTCGGATTCTGGGAACATGCCATTGACAGAATAACGACCCAAGGCAGATCGAGTTGCTTGACAATGGCCTGGGACAGCGTCGATTTGCCCGAGCCAGAGCTGCCGGCGACGCCAATGATGCTGACATCCGCCCACGGTGGCGAGTAGTAGGCTCGCTTCTGAACCGTGACATGGCTTTCGACTCCGGCCATGGTGGACAGCAGAGGCTCGTGTGTCGCGGCCGGAGGCTTTTTGGGGCTTAAGATGAAATGGGGATGCTCCCGTGCGAGGGATTATACTGAAAGAACAACCCCAGACAAGGCGGAGGATACGAGCGGGAGTGGAATTTGGGCTTTGGTTAGCAGTGGAGGGTCTGCATCGTCTTCAGGGTAGCCCTGTCTGTCCCCTGTCACGGCACGGCAAGTTGCGCTGAGGGCAGTGGTGCAGCAGAGCGACGGCGACAGAGACAGCGATTGCGTGAGTGGATGTGCGAGTGTGCTGTGGCTGAGCACAAGCCTCAGGGTGGTTGGACCGGGATCCACCTCGAAAACCGAGAGATAGCGAGGCAAGCCGTTTGCGAGCTTGATGGATCGCGAGCTTGATGGACAGCAGTTGATGGGACGGACACAGAGAGGGCGAAGATGTGTGGGCGTGTTGAATGTAAAGGTAAACCAAGAACAACAGGAGATAGGATCTAAAACGGAGGGCAAGTCACAGGTGTCTGGAGTTGAAGATGGGGAAAGGAGGAGAATGCCTGCTGACAGAGGGCTGTTATCCAACAACCCACAGCTGAATCGCAAGACGGCGGCGCCCGGCGGCCAGAAGCTAATAAGGTGCTTCAGCAAGGCGAGGCGAGGCGAGGCGAGGCGAGGCGAGAGGGCCATTAATAAAGGTACCCGAGGCCTAGCCTCCTCTATCTGGGTACCCAAACCTGCATAGCCCAGGCGAGTTAGACGCCGCTTGACTGAACCTGCCGCCTGTCTTCTTGGGACTCTCTTTGTCTCAAGAGATAAGCACTGGGCCGGGGACCTGCGAAAACGACCCATCGCCCGAACTGGTTGTGGTCATGTTGGTTCTGGGCGGCGTGATGCACTGAGGGTGGCTTGGCCTGGGCCCGAGTTGACTTTCCTGGAGACGTGAGGAGACGTCGGGATAGACACCTACCTGTTACGGGCACACGTGAGAATAGCCAGACATGGGGACGAGATTATCGATGTGACGAAACCAAGACAAGTCCAGACGATACCCTGTCTGAGACTTGACTTGGTCACTGCTTCCTTCTTGCTGGGCGATCTTCTCCATGCAGCGCCCTCCCACATGCATTCGTTCGTCGTTGCTTAGCAGACTTGTGGGTGTTGGTGAGCTAGGCCCGTAGGCGTGTAGGTAGGCTTTGCTGGTCGGCTTTTGAGACCGCCCTTTCACGTCACATTGGAGATGCAGACCCCGAACTAAGCTTAGCAGGAGGCAGCGGCATCTCCTTGGGTCTCACAGCTCGTAGCCTCGTTGTGGTCTTTGCCTGTGAGAGAACCGCCTTGCCCTTGGGACATCCTGATGCCCTTGGCCTATTTTTGTTTTCTCGTGCATCTTGATTCTTCGTGCCGAGTCTTTGGTGGCCCAGCCCGTATTGGGTTATTTTGCCGAGATGAGACCTCTTCCAAGTGCGGGTTGAGGGACCCTACCTCTCCTCCTTCAGCAACCTCTCCGCTGTTTCTATGTAGGCTTCAACGCCTGTCATGGGTGACTGCACTGAATTACAGTGGTGCACTCGCCTGTAGCCTGTCATCTCAGCGGGCTTTGACCCCGGAGCGGCTGAGTTGCTTCTCCGCCAGCCAGCAACCCTCTCTTTCGATCCTCAGGCACCGGGCAGGGCAGAAGTTCCAAGGTGGACCACCCTCTCGGTCACATGATTGGCTCACCAACCCCCCATCGTGCGTCGCCTGGGGCCCACGAAAACCGGGCGGCTCTTTTCCTTCGCCCCCAATCGCTTTCAACTCTGCTCTGCTTTCTCTCTTCCTCCACATTCCTCTTCCTCTTCCACTCCAGAGCTTTCTCTCCTCCACGAGGCTCGCTCGCTCACAGAGGCTGGCTCTCTTCTCAGTCTCCCAGATGCGCTGAACCATCCTCCATCAGCCTGCTTCACCAGCTGCGGCTACCTATCATCCCATCACACGGCCTCTTTCCCCCTCCCGTGGCTCCGAGTGCCGGCTGGCTACCCGATTCCTTTCCCCGACTCGTCACTATGGTATGTCCATCAGCTTCAGCTTTTCAGTTGCTACAAGGACCTTATCCAGTTGCTGACCGAGTCTCTAGACTTCGTCCGCATCCACCGCGACTCCGGTCAGACATGCCTTTGATAGTCACGTCGAGGAGATCAAATCTCCCAAGACGTAAGTGACCTATCCCCACTTTCCAGGTTTTCTTCCCCGACTTCCCTCGAGCACTGGTGATATGATGAACGCTATATCAATGGGAATCTCTCCTAGCATATAATGCGGAAATACGATATCAATTTTCTTCTTTCCTGATTCACCTCCGAAACAACTCGTCTTGTTACTCTGCCACCCCCATCATCGCGGGCACTAACATGCCGTAGTGACATTAATGCCTTGATCTTGGACTACCTGACCATGGAAGGCTACCCCAACGCCGCCGCAAACTTCTCCAAGGAAGCCAACCTGCAGCCCCACCAGGATACTGGCTCTATTGAGGCTAGACAGGAGATTCAAAACTGCATCCATGGTGGGAATATTCAGACGGCTATTGAGGCCCTGAATGATCTCGATCCCGAGGTAAGCTTTCCTTTATTTTCTTTCGACGCAGCAACCCCTTCAATATGATTAAAACACGAGTTTTACATGCACCACTCATAGAGCCTTCGGGCCTTTGATGAGGCACAACCACTTTTCTATGACTTTATTTTCTGTTGCTCTGAGCTACACCACTCGCACTGTTCGTGTCCTATAATGGAGACCTAACAAGTCGCATAGATTCTAGATGAAGACAAGGCGCTTCATTTTGCCTTGCTACGGCTTCAGCTTGTCGAACTAATTCGTACATGCAATGCCACCGGTGGTGACATCGCCCCTGCTTTGAAGTTCGCCACGGAGCGACTGGGTCCTAGGGCACCAACGAACTCCAAATTTTTGGAAGACCTGGAGAGAACCATGGCTTTGCTCCTGTTTCCTCTCGACTCGCTGGAGCCTCGTCTTGCCGCGCTACTGCACCCGGACCTTCGTCGGGAGGTGGCAGACAACGTCAACCGAGCCATCCTGGAAAGGCAATCTCAGAGACGGGAAGCTGCCATCCGTCAGCTCGTCAAGATGCGAGTATGGGCTGAAAACACCGCTCGTGACAAGGGCAAGAGTCTTCCTGATCGCCTTGACATAGGCCTTCATGGAGAAGATTCTGACGCCAACAGACGGGCCGCCCAAGGAGAGAATGGTCACGAACCGATGATTATGACTTGATTTTTAAGCGATATATTTTGACATGATGCAAGATCCTATGGCGTTTAGTGATGAATCACTTAGGCTAGCGTTGAAGTTTTTAGATACCTGTCAGGCGTTTAGGATGGCCCCAGAGATGGGCAAGGATATCCGGAGACACAACATCTCCATGGCGTTGGGGAAAGGATTGTCTAGAACTATGATTAACATAAAAAGACAACCCTCTGTTGCAGAGACACAGCCTGAGCATTCAGACTTGAAATTCACAATTGAAACAAGGAAAAGAACATGAATCCATTGCCTATCCTGTGTGTTCAAATTCCAATTGAGCTTCGTCTTCCTAACTAGCCCATTGGGTGGTGGTCGGCTAAGGGACGGTTGTTGCGGAATTTTTGATTTTGGAAACCAAATACCATGCATTGATTGTGTCTTGACAAAAAAAGAGTTTATTTACAACATGATGCCATCTGCACTGAACCGAGAGACCCCGTCTATTTCGTCCTGACGTGCTTGAGCTTCTTAGGAGAGTACAGGAAGTTGTTGGCGTAGGCCTTGGGGGTGATCTTCCTCGACTGGGGCTCCTGAACGAAGTACTCGTAGCCCTGCTTCTCGGCGAAGTGGATGGCATCCGTCTTGGTCTTGAAGTTGATGTGGGTGCCCTGCATGAAGTCGCCCGACGACTGCCAGCCCATCAGAGGGTTCTCCCATCGGTGGCCCTTAGGGAGGATATCCCAGTCCATGCGCCATCGCTCGCCACGCCACTCACCAGACTGAGTGGCAGGCTTAGTCTCCTGGTAGATGCTGCATATTACTGTCAACTTCTGGACATCGGAATCGAATGCTGTAGAGGGAGCGTAATTGGCTCAGACTAACCGAACAGTTCGGCCCTGGAGTTCGATGGGGGCACCCGAGATGGTTGCAGCAGGGAGAATCTCCTCGCTGCCGACCTGGATTCGCTTGAGGACGGGGGTGTAGGTGCTGGTCAGCGGTTAGCACATGGCCGGGAGAAGGCCTCAATGGGGGATTGGAATCGCGTACGAAGTGGCCTTGTCCGCCTGGATCTCGAAATCGGGCTGGCTGGTGGTGCTGGGAGCAGCCGGGACAGCGCCCGAGGCGGAGGTGACGGAGCTCTGGAAGCGGCGAGGGGCGGCGGCGAGGGCAACGCGGGGGGCGGCAGCGCTTCGCAGCATGCGAGCCGCGCTCTGGGTTCGGAGAGAGGTCATGGTGTCGCGATGAGCTCTCAATTGAACGGACTGAGGCGTGGGCGTTTCTTTGTCGACGGCGACGCTTGTGGTGGGTTGCGGCGATTGTCGAAGTCGAGCAAGCTGGAACAGGGCGGCGCTGATTGGCTGGTGCGGAGCGACGTTTTGCCGAAGAGGCAGACGAGTGCTTTTCGGCAACCTCGCAACTAAACATCTCGACAGAAAACCCACCCCATCTAGCCCTGCAATTGAGCGTCACGCAGACTCTCGACGGACCAACGCGGCAATTGAGCAATTCCTTCGAGTTCGAAACCCCCGACCACCCGCCATCATGAGCTTCGTTACCCGCCGAGCGCTCTCGACGCTCATCCCCCCAAGGTGAGAAAACACTCTGCTCGGTTATGCCCGCGGCCAGCCCCGGTTCTCCGATTGCTTCCGTTGCTAACGTGGAATGTGAAAACAGATCGCCTCCCCCAAGGTACGCAGCCCCCACGATCTATCACGATGATATTCTTTTGGAATATTATGAGGAAGAGGAGGATGTGCTCGATGCTGGACTTGTTTCCCCCCCCCCCCCCCCCCCCCCCCCCCCCAACGATGGCCCCCCGGTCGACCGACGATGAATTCGCGCCGAGCTTTGCGATGGCTGGAATCAGGGATTGGAGGCTGACAAGATCAATTCACACAGGCCATTGGCGCTGCCCCTGATGCTATCCGCATGCAGCGTGTCGTCAGCTTCTACGAGAAGCTTCCCCGAGGTGCCGCCCCCGAGGTCAAGGCCAAGGGAATCCTCGGCAAGTACCAGGAGAAGCACTTCGGCAAGAACCCTTCCGTCAAGCGTAAGGACGCCCTTGATCCCGCTGGCTTTCGAAGCCTGGAACCGCATAGTTACTGACCGCGATGCAGCCATCATTCACGCCATTGTCTTCCTTGTTAGCATCGGTTACGCCCAGAACTACTACTTCCACCTCCGTACGTATCTCCGAACTCGGTCGTCGGCGACAAGCTCCCCAAACCCGTTCAGCAGCTAACTTGGACTCTTTTTAGGCCACCACAAGAACAACGCCCACTAAATGCAGTGGCAATAGGCTAATTGGATGATTGTCTAAGAGGGGGCGAATGGTCGTGTACATATTCTTCCCGAACCGTGTGTGGTCGAGCACGCCTTGGCTTCCCTATGTATCTCTAACACGCAAGTGATGCGGCATTTCCCCGACTTGTTCGCTCCGCCTGTGACCTGTACTGGACCCCCTATGTGTATCAATCAATACCTGAGTAGTCGAAATCATGGCATTGACGAATTGGCCATACGCATGAAATCTGACATTTCCCCTAGTTGTTGGCTAACCAGAGAAGCTAGTTGGGCTTCTCCGGGCAGGCAAGGAATGTGATCCGTAGTGTCCGCCAAACCAGATTTTTCCGAGTGTCTTGGAATCCTGAAAGATTAGTAAGCGTGTCAATTACACCATCATGTGTCTAGCTACTAGATTTGGGGACTGTCCTGGGTTGAAGCTCGGGCGGCCCAGAGCTCCCTCGTCATGGGTTTCCCTTGCATTTTTTGCGCTGGCTAGACGAGCACCGCCGAATCGGAGGGGAATGGCCTGACATTGGAGAACTGGGCAACCGGGCTTGGCATCAGAATCATGCGGAGGATTGAGCCGCCATTTGATCATCAGACTTAGTGTCATCTGCTTCATCTTTTGCCAGCCAGACCGGCTAATGTAGTTTGGTTCATGTTGTAGAGGCGTAGCGGAGGGCGGGAGGTGTATCCAAGCTATCGGGTAAAGGAAGGTAGGTACCCGTCAAGCTCCCGCCCAGGTCAAAATGGAGGTGGCTCAACTAATCCCCTACTGAGCACTGAAGCAGCGCTGTACTTTAGAATGAAAATGCGCTGGAGTCACTCGGACCTCCTTGTGAGAGAGCGGGTACTTAGGTCAGGTTTTTTTTTTTTTGGCGAGCGTTGAAGGTCACGTTGGTCGAGAGGGGAGAAGGCGTGTGCGCGCTTGACTTAGTCAGACATCGAACAATGCGGTGGCACTGAAACAAAAAGAAAGCAAAGATTAAAAATCAGAAAGAGAATAAAATAAAATAAAATAAAATAAGAAATAAATATGGAAATATGTAGAAAGATGCGTGTAATGTTGCTCCAGGTCCTGAGTATTCCTCTCCGAGGATGAGGATCCTCTTCTTGTTTCTGTTCCTGGAGGGGCCACGTTGGTACGACAGCCTCGTCTTTCGACGACGCAAGGTACTTGTGTTTCTTGTGCCGGGACAGTCATTCGGCCAGTGCAGGGTGACCGTGCTAGATGTACAACCCGTACTCAGCTGTACCCCTGCCCAACCACATATCCCGTCCCTTTTGCGCACGCTATGCCTAAACTAGCAGAGCCTCCCTCTCTGTCAGGGAGTACCTGACCTACCAAAGTACAGTACCTAAAGCCCCTGTGGGGAGGTACCTGTCGGCTTTGGGCTCCGTCTGGGGGACCTTCCACATCACCACCGGTAGCCAGCCAGCAGCACCACCACCGCCAAAGGCCAGCCAGTCCTGCCGCAGTATTTCCGCAACCTCACCACACACTCTGACCTCGATCCTTTCGCCCTCTCCAAACCGAACCCACGGCTCCCGCCTCTTCCCCTCCGACGACCGATCGGCTCTCTCCCCCTCCGCCCCCCGCTGCGATACACATCTACCGACGCCCGCGAACGCCTTCTTCCGCTGCCTCTTCTTTCACCCTTGAGCACACAGCCTGGTCAAACCGCCTCCCCGCCCCGCGGCGCAAAAACGATTCCATCCACGCAACCCCAGAATCGCCTCCGAGCCTCTTAGCGCAGGACCAGCAAAGACTCTCACGCGACCAAGCCGCTGACCAGTCTACGAGGGCTCTCTTTGCTACTCCCTCCTCCACGAACGGCGCATATTCACGACGGATGATGGCAACAGAGGCTGCCGTTGACAAAGCCGCCGATGCCCCTGCCTCCGAATCCCAGCTCGTGAGTCTACCTCTGGTTTGCTATTTTCAGTCTAGTTCCCCGCGACAACCCCTCCCCCTCTCTCCTGGCATATTTTCCCATGTCTTTTTTGTTGTCATGATGTTGCTCTCGTCGGTCAAGCTCCTGGACCTTGTTCTGGTCGACCTGTTGCCGAGGACTCAGCTTCACCCGACCAGATTGGCACTTCGCTAACCACGGCCCCTGTTCCGAGGTTATACAGGTACTCGACGCTCATAATGTCGACCACGACCGTTCTGTGAATGTTACCCCCAGCATCGACGAGATTGAGAACAAACATATCAGCAGCGTCGATGATCAGGTTAATTCTGCCGATGTCAGCGTCAGCGGAGGTTCAGACACGGAAGCTTCTAGGGCCGACAGGAGCAAAGATGGTGACAAAGGTCACGGCCGCACCGGCTCCTCAGTCAAGAAACCCGCCACCTTCAAGGCTGTCTCCGTGAACAAGACCTTCCTCGCAGCCAAGGCGAATGCCACGAGTGCTTCAGCTAAGGCTGCGGAGAAACCGGCCGCCGGTTCAAGCACCCCTCCCACCGGCTCCGCTACTCTCTCCTCGTCCCGACCTCGACTGGTGGCCAAGACGGGCAGCAGCGCTCGAGATTCCTCCCCGCGATTTTCGTCTGCTGCGAATGGGAAACCTGGCTCCGCACCTGACGCGAGCGCCGTTTGGAACAAGAACCGCCGTATGTTGTGCATTCGAACTTGTCGAAGGCCGTCATTGCTGACTGGACTTTTCTAGCCGCCCCTCCGCCGGACCCTAAGAAGTTTACCGATGAGGAGTTGAAGAAGTATGGCATTCACATGGCTAGTCGCCTAAATGAGGAAGATGCTCAAGGGCAGAACAAATGGGCCGACATCGACGACGACGACGATGACTGGGCCCCCGAGGCCATCACTTGGGGAGATGGTACCAAGACGACTCTACCTCATCTCGACGAGCATCCGATACACCCTGGGCATCCTGCTCACCCCATTCACGCCGCACACCCTGGACCTCCTCCTGCCGTTCTCGCATCTCTGGCATCATCCGCTCCCTCCGCCTCTCCTGCACCTCCGCCACCTCCCGCCCCCGCTTCCGACAATGGTTCTGTGGCCTCCAGGGGCAAGGTCCCTGAGAAGCCTAGATCCCCAGCTCCACCAGCTTCAGTTGGCTCTCCCCTCCCGAAACCCAGCGGTCTAGCTTCCGGCAAAGGTCTGATCCTTAAGAGTGGTTCCCAAGATAAACCCACTCTTGTTGCCAAGCCTCCTGCTCCCCCGGCTCCTGTCAAATCCCCTTGGGCAACCCTACCTCCTGTGGATAAGGCTTCGCCTGGAGCATCTGAGCATGCCCAGCTCGTCCGAGGATCAATCAAGGATCATTCGCCCTTGAAAGGCATGACCCCACCTCCTAAGGAGATTGCTGCCGACGACTTCAACCGAGCCGCCTGGAGAGAGGGTTCTTATGGTAACAGGGAGCTTTACAACCCTTCCGGACGTCATGAAGGTGGATCTGATCGCCGCGGCTCCATGCGAATGGAGCAGCATCCGCGACATCCTTCACTGCTCCAACGACCCCCACCCTCCGATTACCCCGAGCCATCTGGTGCTTTCCAAACCAACAGGGTCTCTCAGGAGCCGCCTTTCGGCAGGCGACGGGGCTCCTCCAATGTGAGCGGTGGAAGTGGATCGTTCATGCGGATGATGAAGCCCAACGATGGACCTATGCAACCGCCGGAACATCTCAATGCCCGCCGAACCTCGTTTGCGGGCTCCGTTGATAGCCCCGTATCTCCCGGAAACCTCTCAGTATCGGCACAAGGTCCTCCCAGGCAGTCAGGTTGGATGCCTCGTGCATCTCCACGTGCGGTCTTTGCAACACCCCACCAAGCTGGCCCCCCTCCGGAGCCTGTCGCGGGACCGCCCCCACCTGTTCAACAGCCTATGGTAGACGAGGTCGAGTACCAGAAGAAGTTGATGCGGGAGCGTGTTGAGCTCGCAAGGAAGCGACGTCAGGAGGAGGAGGCCCGCGAGGAGGCTGAGCGTCGGGAGCGTATCCAGAAGAAGCTGGATGCCCTTGGTCCTGCCCCTGAGAAGAAGTCGGAGAAGAAGGACGTGGCTACGAAGCAGGAGGACGACACCCAAGTAACCGAGACTCAACAGCCTGAAGGTGATGCGGCTTCCAGCCAAGTCTCCTCGCCACTTCAGGATGACGCCAAACCTGCTGCTGGAACCAATGACGAGGCCCCGGCGCCAGCCGCGAAGGCAAACCCTCCCACGAACTCTGGACCTCCAGCTCCCAGGCGTGTCTCTCAGAGCCAGGAACCCAAGCCCGCCGACTTATGGGGTGCTGCATCCGCTTCCAGACAAGAACGATTTTCTTCTTGGGCTGCGGGCTCCCAGACAGTTTCCCGAAACGTCTGGGGCTCTCCTAACAATGATCGAGGCCTCGGCAATGGAACTTTCACTACCGACCTTGGCCGTGTTCCTACTGATGGCAGTGTATCCGCGCAAGGCGGTAAGGGCCCGTCGCCAATTGCACCACCCAGCGCCTCGCGTCAGTCTTCCTCGCAGGGTCGAACACAGCCTCCTGCGCCTATTGGATCCCGTGTCCCACGATATGGTGCCCCTGGCACTGACCTTGCTAGCAAATGGGTAGCCTCGGTATCGGAGGGCGACAAGAAGATGGGCGCTGCCAAACTGGCAGAGAGAGCCGAGCGAGAACGACAGCTCGCCGAACGAGGCTTGACGATAGAAGATGCCCAACCCGTCATCAAGGAGACTTGGCGGCCTGTCCATGCCCCCGGTGATGGCACACGACGATCTGTTGGCTCTTCTGAAACCCAGTCACACCGACCTGGAAACTGGAGAGCACCCGGCGAAGATGTTGCCAAAACCCAACCGAACAGAGGCAGTCACGCTGCTGGTGCGCACGATGGCCTCGTCGGAGCTGGAGGCACGAACGCACCCCTTCCCCCAAGTAGGGGCGGACTTCCTCCAGGTGCTAATGACGGCATCATTGGAGTTGGGGGGACGAATGCTGCTACTCAAGACGAGCTTCCCCAGCCCAACGCAGGAGTTATTGGAAGTAAGGGAGCGACTGGTCAAGGACGCCCATCGAGATTCTTCCCCCCTACGAAGGACGCCCGGTTTGAGCATGCTCCTCAGGATGCCTCGCGATCCAAGTCTCCAACTCCTCCACCTCCCACGATGGAAGGACACCCCGCCTATGAGGGCGACGTTATGCGCCCCCACGTGTCTCTGCCCAAGCCTCAACCCATTGTGAAGCTGCCTCCCACTATGGGAGCCTCACAACCCCCACAGTCCCGACAGCAATATTGGGGCAACCCACCTCCTCGAGCACCTCTGAGTCCTCATCGCGCACCCCTCACCGCCGGTGAGGCTACTCAAGAGAAGTGGCAGAACCGAATCAACAGTCTCCTCAACGGAGCCAGATCTCCACCGCAGAAGTCAATTGGCGTCGATCCCGCGAGTAAGAGCGCGTTGGACCATGCTACTCAACCGGACTCTGCGACGGTTTCCCTCCCTGGACCTGGCCCTGCTGCACGACCAGTGCGCGTTACCGATTCACCCATTACCAAGCCCATGGCCGAAGAGTGCTTCGAGGAACAGGAAATGGGTTCTCTGCCACAGATCAGGCTCCCGCACAAGGCTCCGGAGGCAGCCTGGCAGCCAGCACTCGCACAAACCAAGCCGCTGCCGAAGAGATTTATCATTCAATCGGCACTCATGGAGCCCTATTATTTCCCTGCCGAGGTCGTTGGCGGCGGTAACGCTTTGAGAATCCAGTTCCCTGGCATGACTGAGCCCAAGTTTGTCACTGTTCCCTTCTCCGCCACCCGAGGTGGACGAGGTTCGCATACTCGAGCCGGACCTCGACATCGCGGATCGGGACACGAACGCCGAGGAGGCAAGCGAGACGTCTCTAGCACCCGTGGCGAACATAACACACCCTCCGGCCGAGGTGGACGTGGAGGCTATCGCAGCCGAGGATCTGATACCTGGAGCCGCAGCTCCGCGACTCCCCCCTCGCTGCCCGTCTAAGCGAAAGATAGATCGAGACGATAGAATTGCCCTTGGCATCAACTCGAGCGATTCTACATAATACTAGCAGAGCACTTTGTGCCTATCCAACCTATTAATCTGACGCATGCTCACAATGTGCAGATCTATGTTCCACATACAACATGTGGGAGAACCCCCATTGTCAACGATCCCCCCCATGCTCATTTTGATGCTCGGGAAGGCTACTCATCGCAATTTTGTCTGCGAGGAGCTTGTACAACTTTGGAGCGCGCGTGTTTTCCATGACGTATTTGGCATCGCGGGTTTGCGACAGCCCCCCTCTTTGGGTTCTGCAATAGGCTTGGACTTGCAACGCTTCTGAGAGCATTTCCCTCTTACCATTGTTTCTTGTTTGCATTTTCCCTCTTCGCGAATCTCTTTTGGCTCATCCCCCTCTACGAACTCATCTCTTCAGCCATAGCCCGTCGGATTACTCTACTCTTACTCGATGGGCTAGTGGTGTGAAAGAATTTATTGTTGGACTTCAAGTCCCGTTTCCGAGCGGGGAGAGCGAACCTTTTAAAGATCTAATCAATTTTTTGGAACGAACGAACGGCGACGAAGTCGTGCGGACACGAAAGCTGATCGCTCATCTTGCGGGAAGAGAGGAGGAGATCTGGTCTTGTGCAACCGACGACGGCGGCGACCTCTTTAAAGGAAAAAGGTGCCTTGGCTTTTGCTTGGTCTTTTTGGGCTTTTGTTTTTTAAACATTGACGACCTACTGGTTGATGTTGCGGGACAAACCGGGCGGGGAGTACCAGGGAAGAGACGAGACACTTTTTTTTCTCTTTATTTTCTTCCGTTTCCTTTTGGAGCTTTGACGCAATACCGGAACTGGACACGACTTCAGGAGGATGACGGATGGGACGAAAGATGATGACAGGAGAGAGAGTCTAGCCCGGCCTGACGCTGTTTAAGATAGTGAATGCGCTGAAAAAGACAAACACAAAGTACGCGAAACGTTCTTAAAACCCACCTAGTCTCTCTCTCTCTCTCTCTCCTTTTCCATTATGTGATGTTGACATATATTATTTTTTCTTCTTCGTCCCTGTATTATTAACCAATACAATCGTATGTACTGAGGAAGCACAGAGGGCGGTAGAGGGGGCTGTTAATCTTTAGATCCATTCATGCATGATATTCATCACCGACTGAAGCTCCAGCGGCTCTACACTTGTCTCATCTATTCCCTATTCAGCCATCCGTCCGTCCGCCCGTGCTTGAATGACGGGTTTGCCTCCCCTTTCTCGCCTACAGCCAGCCAGCCACTCGCTTGACCATCCTCCACGTTTCCTTCTATCAAGCAACTAAACTAGACATGAAAATGCCACATGATATTTCCCATACTCCAGAAACGCCTCCTTGCCTTCGTCCCCACATCGTCCCCATCGTTTTGGCACCCATGCTAGGCTTGCTCGGGACCGTCACAAGTTCATTACTCTCGTTTCAACCCCTGAGATTAAGTTGACGTCTGATTGCGTCGCTTTTTTTTTGGAAGAAAAAAAAATAATAGGGGGTCGGGGGTGGGCCTAGTATTCTTCGACCGCACAGTTGGGGTGCAGCACGTACACGATCTGAGCAGCTGAAGCGGAGCTGCCGGCGCCGGTGTCGTCGGAGCCGTCGGCCCGAAGCGCCATGAGGATATGTTCCTAGAAGAGGAGGATGCGTTAGCTTTTATGCATGCAGATGACAATGATGATTTAATTGTTGAGGGGGGAGGGTGGGAATATAGGGCATCGTAAGTTTGCTCGCTTGGTAGCTTACCTTGACCATCTTCCTGAGGACCATGTTGGCAATCGCCTTTTCGCGGTGGTAATCCTCCTCGCCCTCGAGCTCATCCTCCTTCTGCTCGAGATACCAATTGATAATTTCCTCGCCGTTGACGCCTTCGCCGGTGCCGCTCTCGTCGTCGTTGATGCGCTGGACAAACATGTTGACCATCTTGATGTAGTTTTCGTAGGTGATGGTGTGCTTGCGCTTCTCGGGTGCCACGGAGCCTTCAGCTGGCTGCTCCTCAGCCATTTCGGTATCATCCTCGCGGGTTTGACCGATGGCAGCGTCGGCGGCACGGAGAAGTGTTTCGCTGTCCTCTTGCGTGTCCTCATCCATCTCGATATCGTCATGCTCAACCGAGATGATACTCTGCCGAAGCAGGTTGTATGCCTCGATGACCATGTCGGGGCTGATGTCCTCGGTACAGTTGACCTTGGCGATGGCTTCGGATAGACGGATCATACTCTCCAGCTGACGCACAGTGATGCGGTACGAGTTCTTGCCAACGCCACCCTGGGCATCGTCGGCACGCAGCTCCTTGTACTTCTCAACCAGGATGTCCTTTGCCTCGTCACTGAATTCCGGCCGAAAAGTCCTGGCAAAGCGGATGTATCGCTGAAGCTGCTCGGTGCTGAACTCGGGCTCGACAGCCTCGTCACGGAGCTGGTGGATGCCCACAATGTGCTCTGCAAGGTGACGGTCGATCTGTTCGTTGCACTCGTCAAGGACGACAAAGAAGAGATCGAAACGGGACATGATGGGCGCTGACATGTTGATGTTGGAGCGCAGCGTGGTCTTGCGGTTGTATCGACCGGCAACGGGGTTGGCAGCAGCCAGAATACTAGTCCGGGCGTTGAGGGTAGCTTGGATACCGGCCTTGGCGATGGAAATGGTCTGCTGTTCCATGGCTTCGTGGATGGCGACCTGGTCGGCAATGTCCATCTTGTCAAACTCGTCAATGGCACAAATGCCGTTGTCGGCAAGCATGAGAGCACCAGCCTCGATGGTGAACTCACCCGTCTCCTCATCCTTGATCACGGCAGCCGTGAGACCGGCAGCGGATGAAGCCTTTCCACTGGTGTAGACAGCGCGAGGCGCAAAGGAGCAGACGTACTTCAGGAACTGGGACTTGGAGGTCGAGGGATCGCCCACGATGCAAATGTTGATGTCTCCTCGAAGCTGCATACCTTCGGCAGTGGTCTTGTGAACACCAGACATGAGCTGGAGCAGCAGACCCTTTTTGACAACTTCATGACCATACACCATAGGGGCGATGGACTGGACTAGGCGAGAGTAGATATGGTCGCCGTGGACCATGGCTCGCAGTTCGTCAATCTCGGATGGGTTCATGGAGGCCAGGATGGCAGCTTGGGCATCCTCGACGGACTCTTCCCCCTCGTTGGCGGTATTCTGGGTCAAGGCGTTGACCACGTCAGCAGCACCTTGAGCGGCAGATTGACCACCTGTAGATGTGTCCGGAGTGACCATGCAGGCGAGGAAGGCCAGGCGGTAAGTGAGATCACGGACACCGAGGGCTTTGAGGCCGCTGATTCCGGCACCGCCAGCGTCGGCTCCTCGAGGCGCGTTTCGATCATCGCGGACGGCGGTTGGTCGCAGGCCAGGGAGACCCAGTTGGCTAACATCGGGAACCACAATGAGGGCTCCAGTGAAAATGCACTTCTCGCCGGCCTTGGCTCGGTCGACAATCTCACCACGGAGGATGACGTCCATGGTTCGGGGCATGCTGCCGGTGGGGATCTCAGAACTGTTCTCCTGGATGCGCACCTTTTGCCAATCTACAAAGGTGCTGTGACGGATATCGAGCTGCCAGGCAATGCGGTTCTGGCAAGTGCTGTTGGGGCATTGTGTGGGCTCAGTGTAGCGAAAGGTTTGCTCGACGTTGGGCACGACGGTACGACAGGCCTCGCAGACGAAGGTGGCCAGCGACAGCTCGGGACGGACTTCAGAGGTTCGAGTGACGGTACCGGAGATGGAAAGAAGCTGACCAATGTTGGCGGCTCGTAGAGCCCGCACTCTCGAGACCAGAGGCAAGTTGTAAAAGGCAATGGAGAAGAGCTTGTCGGTCTGCTGGTGCTCGTTCTTGCGGTTGGAGGCCTCGGACTGACTGCCGGAGCCAAGGTGACTCGCGGCGGATGTGGTCACGTTGCTCGAGGCGGTGGGTTGGCGATGCTCGCGGAAGTATTGAGGCTCGTACTTTGCGATCATGTTGTGGAGGGCGGCGGTGAGGAAGGGGAGGAAGCGGTAGTACTGGCGCATGACACCGTCGGCCAAACTACCATTCTCCCACGAGGCGAGGTGCTTGTAGTCGACGTAGAATGTGGAGAGCTGGTAGGTTTTCATGCCCTTGATCTGGGCGACATAGTACTTGTCCGTGGTGACGGCGCTGGAGGTTGGAGCGCCAGAGGGGGTGGGCTCTTCGATGAAGCTGTTGCGGGCGAGGGGTTCTCCATGGTTAGCCGCAAGCATCTTTTGACATTATACAGATGCTCCTCTTAGATGCTTAGATTGGATGGATACTCACTTCTCAATGAAGGACTCAAAGTGCTCCTGGACCAGCAGGCCAATTCGGTCCTCGACGCGGGGGATGTCGGCGGTGCCTGGGATCCTGGAGCTTCGGGGCACCTGGTCGTCGGCGAAGCCATCTCCCTCGTCGTCGCTGGGGGCGGCGACTGGAGTTCCCATGTTCTCCGAGGGCGGGCCTCGCGGTCTCGATGCCGAGGATGAGGGGTATCCGTAGTTGCGTCTAGGGGTTGCGCCGCCGGCCCGCGAGGGGGCGTCGGACATCATGAACCCAATGTCGCTGGGGGTGGCCATGGCGGGCGACAAAGGAGAGGGGGTTTGTGCGGGGTGGGCTGTCTTCAGGGAGTTTTATTTATTGGCCCAGCGTCTCGCTTTGAAGTTGAGGTGGTGATGGAGGTGGTGGAGTGGAGGAGGAGGAGGAGGAGGAGGAGGAGGAGGAGCGTTGTCGAGATTGATCGTGGTGTTGAAGGCTGGTTGGTGGTTGTGGGGGAAACGGCCAAGTTTTGCTGGGGCACGTTCTGGCTTCTGTGCGGTGGGCGGGCGCTAATTGGAGATTAGGCATGACGCGTCCAGCACGCGTCGAGGGGCTCAATTAACGCGTCGGCACTTTAATTGACTGCATGAGTCTAGGCCTTGTCTGTATCATCTCACCAGGTCACTACCCTATTGTGTCATGGAAATTTGTATAGCTATCTGTATTTTGAATTTAATGAAACCGGTTGCGGTTATAGTGAGTGGGTGATAAATTTTTTGGCTTGTCTCCTTCCTTTATCTATTATCTTTACTCTTACAGATGTCCCGTTTCGTTGTGTGGAGGTGTGACTTTTCATGCATCCATCCTCGAAAAATATTCCTTGCATTGTCTACATCTCGAACGGGGCGAAGTAAATAACACGATTTGACCAAACGGCCAAACCATTGCAGGCTTAGTATCCATTACTGGTATAATCCATAGTTTTTTCAACCAGAACCGGAAAAGACGAAGAAAAAGGGAGACAATACATAATCACCACAGCGGCTCTGATCAGAAAAGGGAGTAAGAAGAAAGCAAGAGGGACCAATATTTTTATAAAAAAGAAAGGAGAGAGAAAGAACCCCGAATTTAGGAATCGAACCCAAGTCTGCTGTCTCCCCATTAGGGCGCGTTTCTGCCAGAATGTCATCTGCCTGTGTCAGTAGCCGTGTTACCATTACACCAATTCGAGTGAGTTTGAGAATGGATGACGATAAATTTTAATTAATATAGTGTCCATTACAGGAAGGATACTTTGATATAGTAGTGTCCATCTGTGTTACACTTAGGTATCCATGATTTTAGGTTTGAGGACCATGAGGGTCTTAGGAGTCCCTACTCCAGGCATAGGATGTGCTATGCCAGGCTATCATTAGTTGCTGTCGCCTGGCTCACCCGGTTCACGCTGGTGGAAATTAGGATGGACATGCCACCGAAAACACAAACGAGTTCGAGCCTCCAGTTCAGGACAATTGCGAAGATCTAGCAAGCTATTGTAATCATCAGCACCAGCTACCCTTCGGATGCGAGGTAGGACGCAGCGACGAGCTCTACAATAAAGACTGATATCAAGGGAAGGTAGAAGACGGTCCAGTATGCTCCTCGGCCGTCAATCTCGCCGTTTTTCACTACCTTTACCCCGCAAAACACACACAAGGCGTAGCATGAATGCTGTGAGAAAAACATGTTACCATATATGGAAGCTCATCAAGGGCTGTCGCAGACATGGTGCCTCGTGTGCCATACAAAGATGGCGCACTCCCGACATCAGGACTCATGCTATTTTGGGTGGAGTAGCACTACCTCGCAGACAATGTAAGAAGTCTGTTTAGATTACGGAACTGTTTTTGACCTTTGCGCTCTCTCTCAATCCTTTGGGTGCCTGCCTCACGCCGTTTTATCACACTGGTCTGGTCTCGTTGCGGCCACCATTCATTGCATTGGGGCTGACAATAGATGTGCTAAACCCGCCCACAACGCCGAATCCTGACATAAAGATGACATGATCTTCTGCGACTGACACAAGAGCAACAAACCCTATATCGACTTGAAAGAGATAGTAGCCCTGACGAGGCATTTTATAGGTACTACTTGTCCTTGACTATGTGGGGGAATGAGGCTGATAGGCGGATAAAGTGGAGCAAGGCGGCGGACGGAGTCACGGAGGAAGAGGAAAAAGGCACCCACTCCACGCCGCTTGACTCCCCCCTTGAGTCCTGAGAACTGATCCATCTCCAACCCACCCTATGACAACTTGCAAACTCATTTTATTTCCTCATTTTATTTGACCTCCATTCATGAACTGAACTATCTGGAACGAAACCTTCTGTTAGTAGCGAAGCAAGATGGAGCAACCTGCTCCAGAGGCTCAATGTCACGGATCCGACATGCAGCCCGAGGAGTGCCGCATGTTGCTGGTCCCCACCGAAATTTTGAACATGATAGTTGATCATCTCGATCAAGCCGGGATCAAGTGCCTTGTGCAAACTTGTAGAAAGCTTGCATCCGTTGCTCAGCCACTCATGATGCAGCGGGACATTGATGATGGGATATACAACTCCCTGGCTTGGGCCTGCTACTATGGCGACAGCTCGCTGGGACAGACGTGTCTGAAACTAGGTGCATCGCCGAATCCGACTTTCTTTGTGGACGTGACTAGGAGTCTTCAGTTCGCAGGCCAAGCTGGATGGGAAGACATATTTCGGAGTCGGCCGTATCAGGGGGAAGTCTCATGTCCTGTTTTCCCCACCAAGAAAATATCTGGGGTCCCTCTGCTTTATCCATCCGAGCACACCTCTTGTAGTGCTCTCGCCTTAGCGACAAACCGGGACCACCTTGACATGGTCAAACTTCTCTTGAACTCCGGGGCTGCTGTCGTTGAGAAACGAAGGGGAACTTCAATGAGACCCCAGCCCTCTTCGCATCCATCCAACCCCATGGCAGATGGCAGAGGCTTCTCTCACGAAACAGTAATTAGTTACGCCCGCTCAACCCCGGTTGCTCTCGCACTCATTGAAGCTGGCGCCGCTCAGCATATCAACCATTCAGGCATCTCTGGGTTCACACCCCTGGAAATGGTGCTTTCATCAAGTAGCGTTAGCAAAACTAGTTGGAGACCAGATGTAGCCGAATCTGAGCTGTACGATCTCGTCAAAGTGCTCCTTGAGCATGGTGCATCGCCGAAGCGAGAGAATTGGAATTCTGGATCACTCCTTGGTGCTATGGCAACCGGGTACATCAGCGTATTCAAACTTATCCTTCAGTACTCCACGCTGGACTTTGAGGATGAGCATACAGATCATAGAGAGGTTTTATCAATCGCACTTGGCGATACTCAGTCTCAAATAGCCAACGGTCCGATGCCCGAATCTCTTCAAACCCGGTTTCTCACCACATTGCTTGAGGCTGGTGTTGCTCCCAACCAGCAACTCCCAGAGCAGGGAACGCTTTTAAATTTCGCAATATCATTGAGAAACCGACGAACTGTTCAAACACTGCTGGACTGGAAGGCGGACCCAAATTTCACTGATGAAGCCAATTTGAGTCCCCTGTCAGCAGCAGTATTAGCTCATCGAACCCTACATGATACCAATGCCTTCATAGTTCCTCTGGTGCGATGTGGAGCTCACATTGATCAACCATCTTTATGTTGGGATGGGTTTTCCCCTCTGATGCTGGCGGCTGGGGATTTGATAAATATCTCAACTTTCGATAGTCTCATCGGACTTGGAGCCAACAGGGGTGTCTTCCGCAGAATGTCCTCCAATGCGCCATTGACCTCCGTACTCCAATGCGTTCTTGTAGGGTTTCCAGAACCGATCTTTGATTGGGAGCAGGACAGCAACCGCGCCCTCTACTTCCACAACCGGCTGGACGAGCTGAAGATTGACTCAGAATACCCTGATGATGCGATTCTGGAGTCACCTGCTCTCTTCATGTTCGAATTGAAGAGAAAAACGAAATTTGACGATTTTATTCGGCCATCTATAACTTTAGAACACTTTTATACGTACGGAGGAAAACATTTGCTCAACTGGGCGTTGGAAACACTGTATGATTATGATTTGGAATGGGCCGTCGATATGATTTTGCCCCATTACTTTCAAACAACCAGACCCGATGATCGTGAGTCCCCACTTTGGTCTTTATTCAACCGATGCAGAGTCGACGAATATCTTGATTGCGGGACATTGGACCAGACGTATCGAATTACTGAAGCCTTTACCACTGCTGGGATCAGAGCAGAGAATGACAAGAATGGCGAGACTATTCTTCACCGAGTCTTGAGATTGAACCAAGACTTCCCAGATCAGGAGTATTGGGATCAAGTTGTATGGACAAGAAAACGTCTTGACTTTGGTCAACGGTTATGCAAGAAAAGCAACCAAAGAGAAACGCGAATGGGATACCCTCAGAATTGGCCAGAACTACTTTGCGAGAAGCCCACATATTTGAAAATTCGACGGAGTAATATCGGCAACATGATACACCTTCTCATGAAACACGGCGCCGACTTCTATGCACGTGATGGAAAAGGAAAGACGGCATTCGAATATGTCAAGGAGGACCAGATTTTGGAGAAAATTCCGATCGAGTTGCGAGACATTGAAAAAGAGGCAATGACCAGGAAGGAAAGAGTAAGAACTAGTTAGTACAGGGCATGCGTTAGATAGGAGATAAATGCATGTGAGCACTCAGAGTCGTTATTGAAGGGGGTTTGGTGAGAATAGATGCATGTATATATGTCGTTTGAAGGACGATATCATTATATGCCATGTCCAAGATCAGAGAATGGACTCAAAATCCAACGACTTGTCGCCCTGTTCCCCATTGTCGGTGACGCCCTCGGAGATCTGCTTGGTCTTGATCTGATTCCGCCTTCTCAAAATTAGATAAATCAACGGAAGGGCAACGTCGCCCTCCTCTTGTGCTCCGGCTTTGATTTTGTTTGAGACCCATGCGACGAGCAACGCGTTGTATGCATAGACTGGAGATATAATTCGTCTCATTGAAATTACAGTAGTTACAAATTGCCGCAAATGCTTACCGCCTGAACATCAAAACATGCCGAAGAACCCAGCACCAGCTGTAGATGTGCCAATGGGTATAGCGTACCCAGTGATGGCAATCATTGGAACAAAAATAGCCACAGCAGCGCGCTTCTTCAAGCGATCAGAAATGTATGTGACGAGGGCAAGGATAAAACAGGCCGCCACGTAGACAGGAATCGTCATGTAGTTCACTTGGAGAGATTGGTAACTTTACCGCTCGTTGGTAGGTGGGAAACCTCATTTGGAATGTCGGATGAAACATACCGTAAACCCTTGATGATGGTGGGCAAGAAAGTAGGGATTCCGTATGCGATCAAGCCGCCAAACGTACCATGATGCATCGTCTATTGCTCTGACTCTATGATCACTGTGAACAATAGTACCAAGTGTAAAAATACCACTACGACATTAAGGCGAGTGAAAATAAAAATTATAATGGAGTTAATTTATTTCTTGTGATATCCATCACAGTCTAGTGCGTTGTTTGGTTCTTCAGCTATCTAGATGTAACCCGTCTAATGTACTGCAAACTAGTTTCTACCCATGGCACGTTCGATCGCCGCAAGAGCAGCAAGCACCTTTTCATCCTCCTGTCTTCGTCCCACAACCTGGAGACTCACAGGCGCGTTCTCGTACCTTTCGGGGGCGTACATCTCATAAACGAACTTGTCCTCGTCGTTCTTGGGCACGTAGCTGGTGTCCTTGGGGTCTTTGGCTGGGTCCACGGTGGTGACCGGGAAGACGGCGGCAGGGTAATCAAGCAGGTTCCACTGCGACGTGTATCCCCAGTAGCGGGACTGGTCGTGAGGAGTGGCAGCGCCGAACGAAGGAGGGCAGAGAATGACATCAACCTCCCGGCCGTCCTTGGCAGCAGTCTTGTTCCAGGCTTGGGCGTAGGTTGTGCGGTACTCGTCTCGTTCCGCGCAGAGCTGGAAAAAAAAGTTGTGACGATTAGCGTTTGAAAAACTTTTTGTCAAGGTGAGATTTCTTCCTAGCTTACTTTCCAAAGCTCATGTTGGGTGCGGTTCTTGACGTTGGGTTGCTCCTCGATGATGAATTTAGTCAAGGGCAGGACTGGTTCTCCAGTCTCCTTGAGTGTTGTGAGGGCCTCCTCACCACCATCTGGCCAGTAGAGTCCTGAAATAATCTCCCAGGCCTTGGCGTGATCGAGGGGCTCGCAATCCCAGTCAACGACCTCCATGCCCGCCTTTCGGCACGCGTCGGCAACCTCTCGCAGGGCTCGAGTCATGGGAGGATGGGGCTGCACAACACCATCCCACCACTGGACGGCAATCTTAAGAGGCTTAGTGAAGGTAACTGGGGTCCAATCCTTGACGGTGAGGGACGGGTCCAGGCGCCAGGGCTTTGATGATAGGGCGACCTTCATGAAGATTTCTAATGATTCACGGTCTACGACCATGGGGCCTCCTGTAGATTGAATCGACTCCTTTCCAGCCATGATACTTCTCTGTCCCACGACGGAGACTCGCTTCAAACTCGGCCTACACGGGACTGGTTAGCTTCTGGGATATGGGTTCAATGAGTCTTTTGAAAGTATTTCAACGCACTTGAAACCGTAGGCACCAACATGGGCACAGGGGCAACGGACACTGCCACCAATGTCACCACCAACACCCTGTTTTTGGAAGGGTCAGCGTCGAGCAGCATGGTTTCAGTCTGGCAACAACTTACAAAGATGCTTCCGCGGATACCGAGCAGCGCGGCTTCTCCTCCACTGCTGCCGCCGGAAGTCAAGTTGCGATTGTAGGGGTTGGTGGTGCGGCCGTACACTGGGCTGTTGGTCTCTAGGTGCATAATGGTCTGCGGCTGGGTTGACCGGGCATAGAAGACGCATCCCTCCTCCCAGAAGGTGTCGTAGAGAATATTGGAGCCATGCTTCTTACCAACCCAGGCGGCAAAGGATGCGGACGTGGTGACATCCGGACCCACCATGCCGTGGTGCTCCTTGGTCGAAATAGGCAATCCGAAGAGCGCTCCTTTGGGTTCCGGAAGTGAGTCTAGGTACTTGGCGCGAGCAATTGCCTCATCCCACATGAGATCAATGAGGCAGTTTGTCTATTCTTGTTAGCGAGAAAATCCATGTTTTTTGTCCTGTTCTGTTCTGTTTCCGCTTATTTTCTTTTCTTTTTTTACTCGAGATAATCTCGAAGTTGGGAGGTTATGGTTAAAAGAAGGGGTTGTTGGCTTACGGCAGCATGGGCCAAGGCGGCTCGTCGCAGGAAAGCCCTGGTTACTTCCTCGACCTTGATCTTTCTTGAGTACAGAGCGGTCAACAATTGAGGAACGGTGTAGTTTTCTGTGATTTCAATCTCTCGAGGAGTCAAGACAGCCTTGGGCAAATCCTGAGAGCTTAGTGGTAGATCGGCCGGGATGCCCTCCAGCTTAGGCTCAACCTTGGCAAGGCCAGCATCTCGCTTGGCTCTGGCCCAGGTGGCCTTGTCTTCCCAAGACTTCAGTTGTTGAGGATCCGACATGTTTGATTCTTTTTCTTTCTTTTCTTGACAGAATTAAAAGGAAGAAAGGAAAAGAAAAGTAAAGAAAAGTAAAGAAAAGAAGATATATATAAGTATGTATATGGGAGATTATTGACAAAGGTGCATCGGAAATAAAAAAGAAGATGCAAACAGCAGCACACTGAATAATAAAGGCCTTGGAGGAGTCACGGGTGTCGGATGCAAGTGGAGCTGCGACCGGGACAATAGCGAATAATACGCCGGCCCGGCAGGGCGCGAGCGAGGGTGTAGGCGTGCAGGGAGCGTATTACAAGGCAACTAACAGCGACATGACGGGCAATGTGCGGCTCGCTAGGGAGCTAAAAGACGCCAGATACGGCCCAAGGAGCCCAGCACAGGATACCCTCGGTCTCACCAAAAGCCGAGCCCCCATCATGTTCTGCGTTCCCCGAAAAGCGGGGGTTCCCCGCTCAAGAACCACCCAAGAAGCCCACCAGAGGGTTCCCTAGATCCCTAGAGGGTCCCTAGAGGGTCCCAAGACAGCCCAAAGTGCCCCATCGCAGGCCCAATGGATGGATGGAGGGAGGGAGGGGACTCGAGGGACACGCCCTAGCTCAGTGGACCCCGTCGTCACTGCTACCGCCTGCGGCCCTCCGATAAGCCGCCCGTCAGTCGACGACAGCCACTGAGAGACGTGCTGTACGCTTATCCGCAAGGACAGCAGATAATTAGATGACTTGCCGTTCCTAGGTCTAGCGTGATACTGTAGTAAGTAGCTCGTTGCCCATGGCCTTTGCCCCAGAGGCAGAGGCAGAGCCAAAGCCAAAGCCAGAGGCCCCGTAACGCTGGATCCTGGCATCCCCCTGGCATCCATCCTTATCAAAGGCCTCCCTCGTCGTCGACCCCCCGCCCTAGGGCCTTGCTGGAGAGATAACAAATCCTCACGCTCACTGCACATTCGCGCAACACGCCCGCCGTCTTCGCTCGCAACTGCATTTTGTCCTCTACCTCCGATCCATGCCCGTACGTGGGTCGGACTTTTTTGCCGTTTGATCGGCGCCCGCCTCCATGTCCTCCTCTGCACCGCAGCCCGGCTTCCGGAGGCGAAAGGGGTCCAAGCATAACAAGACCGGCTGCTTGACGTGTCGTCACCGGTGAGACAAAATCTGCTTGTTGGCGCCTCGAACCCCCCCTAGCCTGTTGCTTGCCGGGACCGGCATCTAGGAGAACAAAGTGCGTAGAGAATGTGTTTCCTGTCTGTGGCACATGTTTGCGCCTGAACCTCAGGTGCATTCGCGGGCCTGTTCGCGATGTCGTCCCTGGCCTGCAGCCAGAGACGCTGCGCCGGAGTCTGGCTGGAGCCGCCCTCTACTCATGATCATGATGTATTATCGATGCCGCCGCCCTTTAGCCCTCCTCTGCTCTGCTGCCAAGCACCCAACCCCAGACGCCGCAAAAACGCCATGTTATGGGGCACTACCGACATTACCCTATAACGCGCCATCTGACTGTAAGCGAACAATTCAACTCTTTCTTATCTGGTATGTCGCACTAAACACACCTTCCACTGACTTCGCTTGGCATGGGACAATGCTGCCGCCTGTCTGGCCTTCTTAACTTCGGAGGTTGGCTTGGGCGACTATAAAACCTGGCACAGTCACTTGCAAGGATCGGATGTCTAGACGACGACACCAAACTTCGGGACAATACTGCCCCTGAAGAAGTCCAAGAGAAGAAGTCTCTATTCCATAGCACTTGTACGGTGATAGAAAAGGAGTTGAGAGGTTGGAGTTACTATCCTAATGTTGCTCTAGGATTGTTAGACCTTGTTTATGCGTATAAGAGCGCAGTACTTATTTTCTTCGACCGCCTTATGCGCAACCGACTAGGCGCGGGGGGTTTGTTTAGCCAGGCAGATCCAGAGTTCAAGAACAACGTCATGGGCATTTCACGATCCAAGATCCGCACCCAGATCGAAAATACGTTACATTATATTTCCCACATTTCTGCCAGGGCGTTACCCGAGTCTGCTCTTCTGTTCCCGCTTTTCTTCGCAGGCGGCGAAGCTACAGAACAATGTCACAGCGAAAGGTTGTAGATGATGCTTGAGACACGGCGTTTTCAAAATGTATCTCGAGCTCTCGAGATCCTTGAGGATCTATGTGACTTGCGCTCATCTGGAAATGGAGCTGGCGTTGATTGGACACAAATTTTGGATGCATTAGGAGATGATCTCTTGTTGACTTGAGCGGCACTATTTAATCCCATAGTTAGTTGGGCATCAGCCTTGTCTGTGCGCTTTATATTTGAATCAAATGATTAGACAGTCTAATAAGACTGAGAAGAGATCAAACCTTCTAACAGACAAACACTGAGCATACAGGGAAGCAATACATGAAACATAATTTTTTTTTAATTCTCGATTCTTACTACACACTTATAGATCACCATTGATGAGCTGGGCACGTCTCAATCCCAAGCTCCAGTCCTCCCTGGTGTTCATGCTCACGCTCACGACAAGATTGTCGTCATCAAGACCACATTTCTCATACAGAGCCTCGGCCGGGCCAGAAAATGTTGCTTGCTTGATCTCCTGCGACCTGCCCAGCTGGAAGATGGGAACAACGACTAGCTCGTCAGTGCGAGCGAGACCCAGACCATAATCGTCGGTGATAATCTCATTGCGCTCGTGCCGAGTGATGACCTGGAATCTGTGCTAAGTTGTTATATTAGTTCTATTGTGTTCATGCAGATGTGTCCTGACGCCTAGGCCATGACATAGACCTGTCCAATCCCCACTCTAATATTGCTGAAGGCCAGATGATAGCCCGCCATGCGGGAACGCAGAGACGAATCAAGGTTTGACATCTCTAGATGATTGCGATTGGAGACACGTTATTGAACAGGGAATAAAGAACAAGATCCAAGGACTGATAATGAACAGGCTCGATTGGCGTAGGACTTTTTGTTGGAAGTGGTCGGACGGGCCGTGTTAGTCATAGTGTTGCTAGCCATCTTCGTTGTAAGACTCCAGGAGGCTTTAACTTCTCTAATCTTCAACAATTGTAGGTGAAAGTTGGTTGACTGCTTGGAAGGAGAGTTTAGACTTTATGAGAAATGGTTAGGTCTTAAAATCCTGTTATTTCTCTGTCTGAATCAAGGGCAACACTTCTAATATATGAACAAAGGCTATTCTGAAAAAAAATCAAAAAATCTTGAGCACGTATACGACTCACTGTTTGATTGATCAGCTAAATGTAACTTGGCCCGCAGGATTCTTGGGTTACAATGTCCATTTCGCAACTAACTTACTCCAATGAAGTGGGCTACACAGATCACGCCTCCCATTTCCTACAGATACGACCCATCTACCTCTGTCTCTATTCGCCGCCTGGATCCTGTTGAAGAAAAGAAGAGCCTCATTCCTTCGTCGCAGGCTGGAAAAGACCGCACCGAGCGTGTCGGACGCATCGCCCCACATGCTTTGCAGCGGCAGGCGTAATTTAGCGCATTGAACAACGGACTAGAGATGAGAGCCGGGTGCCTGATTGGCTAAATTGGTCCGCCGTCATTTTTTCGGCCAGAAAAAACGCGTATCTGGCGCCCAGGGTTATATCAGGCCAGCACTCAGCCAACAAGCAGCGGCCGCTACAACTCATCTTTTTTATCTTTGATATCTTTCTTGACAAAATCAGCCGCAGCACCTAGCGGCTCCCCCCATACGCATCATTCGGGTCATCCCCAACACAATGATGGCACCAGAAATGATTTCCAGGGTCGTGCGCCTTCTTCACAGCTAGCAACTGCTCGTATCTCTTCTGGCCCCAGTACCTCTCTGTCCAGTTGTGCATCACATACGAGCTCTCGGAGAAATAGCTGTTCGGCCCAAGCTTATACACCGTGTCGTTCGACTGCTTCGTCGTCAAGGTTCGCGCATTCCACAGCATGAGCGCCGAGCGAAAGCCCGGCGAGATGGCCGTGTCGCCTGGCTGCACGCTCCCCAGATTGCCCGTCAGCGACGTGTAGAGGTAGTGGAAGCCGCAGCGATAGCCCGATGGATCCGGCGACGTCTTCTTGTCAGGATTCTTCAAGGACGCAACGCAAATATCCAGCACGTCCATCATGGTCGAGGCGAACTTTGTCTCCATGGCCTGCCGCGAGACAAAGACCGAGTTCTGAGAGCCGGTAGCCTCGTCAGAGGGCGGGTGCGGCGCCGGCAGCGGGTTTGTGACGACGAGTTGAAACTTGTTGGCGGGCATGGTGAGGAGGTACTGATAGGCCGACTTGAAGTTGTTCTCCTGCACATCCGTCGCCTGCAGCACGTCCTTGAGGCGGTCGCGGAACAGAATATAGTCCGGCTCTTTCTGACCGCCGGCGTAGAAGTACTCAAAGTTGAACTGCCAAGTGACTGCGCAGAGGCCACCTGTCGCGTACTCGGTGGTGTTAATAAAGAAGCCGGGCTGCGTGCTGACCTTGTGGTTAAGCATTAGCTGCCACGCGGCGAAGCGAGTCCACATGCCGCGCAGCCACTGGTAGCCAAACTGCCGCGAGTCCGGGCAAAAGGTGCCGTTCAGGGGATGAAGACGCGGCTGAGGCCTCCGCCGGGCACGGCGTGGGCGCGGATCGTCATGGAGAGAATGACGCCCCAGACACCGCCGCCGCCGCCGCGCATGGCCCAGAAGAGCTGTGGATTGTGGCGGCGACTGGCGATCTTCTTGTGAACGACAGGCTGGCCGTTGGAGTCGCGACCGACCTGCAGGACCTCAATCTCTAGCACGTTATCGACGCCAAGGCCCATAGATGGCGCAAAAGGCCGTGGCCGCCGCCGAGATGGAAGCCGACCATGCCGACGGTGGAGCACCAGCCTGAAGCAACGACGCGGTCGTGCTTGCCGAGAAGTTATGCATCTCGGCGAAGATAGAGCCGGCGCCAAAGCGGAATGCGCCAGCGGGGGCCAGGGCCGGGTCCTCGCGCCAGGTGGGCATAAAGGCCTTGTCCTTGAGCAGGATCGTGCGGATAAGGATGCCGCCGGTCGGGCATGAGTTACGGCTGTTATACTCGTGGCCAGTGCCGGCAGTAGCGATACACAGGCGGTGCCGCGCGGCAAATGTAAGGGCGGCGGCTACATGGCGCTCGTTAAGCGGGAAGACAACAATAAAGGGGTTCCAGTTGCGGTACTCGTTCTGGTGCAGCGCTGCCTTACACATGTCCGACACGCTGTTCCATACAGAAGGTTTATCGGCCGGGTTGAAGCACGGGCGCTGCATCTCGGCGATGTCCTCGTAGTAGTACAGCGCCCTGAGGCCCGCAGGCGAGGCCCCTAGGCCATAGAAGGACTGGTTCTTGTCAGAGCCTGTCGGCACCGGCGCCGGCTGCGGCTGCGGGTAGCTGCTCCACTGGAGGCCGCGCCGGGGCACATCGGGGTCTAGCGCCCGCTCCAGCTTGCGGATGGCTGTCTTGGTAGGCCAGCAGCTAGAGTCTTCAGGTGTGCACCAGTCATGGTCGTCTGTGAGCGCTGTGTGTGTATTGTGAGGCGCCGAGGGCAGGGCGCCGGTAGATGCTGCTTGTACCGAGTCGGCCGGGTCGCATGAGCCGGCGCCGCAGAAGTCGTTCTCGGGGCTGCACGAGTAGCGACAGTGGGCGCTGCACGGGTTGCACCGGCCCATGGCCCATTTCGTGTGTTCCTTGTCTACTGCCGGCTGGTTCGGCGCTCCGCAGTCAAGCACGGCGTACGAGTACACCGGCTGGTACTGGAACTTGAAGCGACAGGTAGTAATGGTGCCGCTGGGGCTGGCAAGGAGCACTAGGCTGGGATCCTCATCGGAGTGTGAGACTGAGTAGCGTTGCACGCCGCGACCAGGGTAGTTTGGCCACTGCAGCGATGCCTGGCCATCGGCAGTAAAGTCCCATCGCGCGAGGCCCTGTTCATAGTGGCTGGATACCTGGAGTGTGCGCCATGAGCCCAGCAGAGCGGGGGTGCTCCGGCAATGCCTGGCTGGGAGTGGCTCACAGGGCTGGGCTTGGTCTCGGTCTTGGTCTTGGGCTTAGACGCCTTGCTGCCGGCTGCCGAGATAGCATCCGGAGAAAAGGCACATCCCGCCTCCGACGCCTTGCAACGGAACATAAGAAAGTTGCCGCACCCAGGCGTGTCCATGGCGGAATAGAAGCTTGCCGGCGCCGGCGCCCCAGTATGGTTGCATGCCAGAAAGGCTACCTCGAGCCCGCCAATATCTGGCAGCCGCTGCACCAGGCAGTCCTCCATGTGCTTGGCGCCGCAGTGCAGTACCAGTTCCCCAGGGCCGCGCTGCTCATAGGTGCATGTCTGGGGGTATGGGCTGTCGGTAGTAACAGTCAGGACGTTGTCGGTAAAGGTCTGCGCGAACTCGAACTTGCCGGACCCAAGCTGCTCGGCGCCAAACGAGCGCCAGGTGCCCTGCCAGGGGGAGATGTTGTTGCTGCTTGCAAAGGCTGGCATACCATATTCCAACAACGGGAAGCTCGCATATCCATTGCTGTTACTACCACTTTCACTCTTTTTCAGAGGCGCGTTGCTGGGGTCTAGTAGCACGGTGCTGTCTAGCTGCGCCGGCACGCATGTGTCCCAGTGGTCGCCGCACGCAAAGCACTGGTCGACGCAGTCGCTTGACATGCGCGGCACGCTCGCCACGTCCGTGCCTGTCCAGCCCACTGTCGCCAGATATGCGCACTGAACGCAGCGGGGGCTGATGAGCGGCTCAAGGTCCTCAGGGTCCTTCGGGTCCTGTAGCTGTTCGCGCAGCGCGTCGTTTGCGTTGAACTCGTTGGCTATCACAAACGCCGTGCGGAAGTAGGCCTCCTGCGGCAGCCGGAACGCTGTACCATCAGCGCCGGGGATTACTGCGCAGGTGCCGTGCTTCATCCACTCGGATAGGATGAAGCATTGCAAAGTGTTCTTGTACTTTGCGTTTGTCGGCCAGAAGTAGTTCAGCAGGCCGTTAAAGGTCGTGAGGATCTTCTCGTCGAACTCCTCGCCGTGCAGGCAGCCGTAGGGCTGGTTCTTCTCGCCGGAGCCGCCCGCCGACCCGGGCCACAGGCCGTGCAACGTGAAGTGGGCCGAGCCCGGGGCGAAGTCATTATCCTGCATCGACAGCGTGTAGGCGTCGATAGGTATCAGCCCAGCTGGCTGGTTAAAGGCATTGCATAGCGAGAACGGCGGCGGCTTCTGCTGCCACCCGCCGCGCTTGTCCTTGATGGTGCAGCGGAGCTTCCACTTGAGGTTGCACGTATCGGCGTGGAAGTTGAGCGGATTGAAGCGCCGCATCATGATCGGGTTGTCGGAGCAGGCGTCCGACTTGCCGGAGCACGAGGCGGCTACCAGGCAGGCCAGGGCCAGCACCAGCACAAGTTGGGCGTGCCAAGTCATGTCTGCTTGACAACGCACACTGATTTATAGTGCTCGTTTGTTGTACCGCTGCTATCGTATTTCTTGTATTTCAATGGTGTCTGGGATGGGAGCTTGAGGACGGACACATTGACTCTATATATATTGTATATATGTACATCCAAGATCAATATAGTCGCTTGGTGACTTGCCCAATTACAGCCTCTATCCTGCTAAGCCGGAAGGGGCAGACCTGAGTGAGCTGATGCTGGGTAGGGATGGCCAGTGGCGAGCTGAGACAGGGTCGGACACCAAATCATTGGAGGCAGAAGCTCAGGTGGGTCGAGGCATTAGTATATTAGAAGTAAAGGCCCAGCCATGAAGGTATCGAGGCCTCGGGGGACCCAATTGTGGCCCAAGCCCCAATCCACAGCATCAGATGCAGGGTCTTGATGCATTCCAGCTACTTACTTGGGGCATAGCTGAATTCGTATATAGTTCGTATAATGTAGCAGTATAGATAGTTAACAGCGCCGGCCCTGTCACCCTATTTGGGCCTCGCCACTGGTCAGGCAGATCAATGCAATCGCCTCTTCGGCATCTTTTCCCCGAGACACTTGCAATTTGAGACAGTGTCTAACGTCGTCGGCCACAAGTCAACCGGCCACATCGGATGAAAAGGGGCTAGCGTACGGCCTCTCCTACTTGGGTATAGTTCGTGACCTCTTGTGACCGGTTGGAATGACATCTTGCAATGAAGGTCTCAGCAACTTAAACCTTTTGTAAGGAGATAAAAAGGAATTACTTGAACAGAGGAATACAAGAAGAAGAAAACTATGGAATTAGCTTTTACCTTATTCTAATATCTATTTTTATTAGCTAGTTATTTGTATTTGAAGTTGATGTGTTGATGTAGGTTGTGTAAGCCAGCTGGTCGTTTGGTACTAAGATATACCCAATCATACGGGCCCATAGATTACTTAAACGGGAAAGGCGCCAAGCCCAATTAAAATAGGTGACTGGTTGACCTGGGCCAGTTGACTTGTGGCCGACGTTATTGACCAGTGTGAAACAATAGTTTCGAGTGATGTCTATCCCTGCGTGCCAAAAAAATGATAGGTACTTTGACTTTGAACGTGCCAAAAACTCGATACATATAGACGGCTCCTAAACTTTGATAAAAGTGGTATTCCCCAGCCAATGATTTTAAAGAGATGGACTTGAAGAAAGGGCTCTTTGCTCTGGGTTTGGTAGTTGTCCGTTATTGTTGGTTGCAGTGCGTGAGGACTGATCATCAAAAACTCTATTGAAAAGCCCATCTCTATACCTCATTTAATCCTCTCGCTTGGTCACAAGCAGTACTATTGTACCATGATGCGCTGGGAAGCTCAGCCAGCCTCCAGTATCGGGCTGTCGTGGTCTGGAATGCAGTCTGAATACGTAAGTCTCAGTTGATGCAGGCAGAGTGTAGAGGCAGGGTAAGTTTTATGCATCCGAAATGTGATGATGTTACCCCGCCAAAGAGTCGCTCCAATCAGAAACTTCCTTTCGTGAACCTTCCGTTGTTTTCTCACACAAGTAGTCGTGCGAACACTCGATTAACTTTCAATAGATCTGACTAAGACCCCAATTGTGCATATCCCCCGCATTGTGGGGGTAAATTTAGATATTGTCCCCACACCGCCGGGTGATCTGAATCTATCCGGGCTTAGCGGTGACTAGGATCTTTAGCTGCAGTGATCTAGGTAGAACTAGCCCGTCGAAACAGGACTAGGGTAGGAGCAAGTTGAGAGCAGACAACTTATCAAGCCACGAAAGACTTGATTGCTGACTGGACAAGGGCTGGGAAAACAGAATGCCGGCATAGCGTTCTACGATGGTATCCCTCTCCTTTCAGCTCACAAAGGATCTGTATGCCATGAAAACATAAATAGGACGCTCCAGACCAGTTACAACGACAAATAAACAGGCTGCATAAAAGCGAACCAAACCTTTTACTCACTTCTACAATATACGGCCGCGTGTGATCCTGCTTCCATAATGAACACCGAAAGCCTCCCAGACTACCTAACCATCCCAGGGAAAACGATCCCTAGCTTCCACTGCCGCGTTGGTAGAAATCACAATGATCGTCAGCCTCTGCCAGCTAACACCTACGGGTACCCTGTACCTGGCGTGCAGGGACCTACTCCTCCGTCGGTCATGGCCCTTGACTACTTCGCGAGGTATGAAGCAATAATACTTGTATTTTGCAATATTTATTCCGGCTCTGACCTTGATTCTACTTAGTGACCAGACTTGGGGTAATATACTGGCCCATGGAGACTTTGATTACATCGTTGTCGGCTCAGGCTTTACTGCTCTCGCATTCATTCAGAAGGCCCTCGAACTCGACCCGTGTGTCAAGATTCTTTGCTTAGAGCGTGGAGGTAAGTATTTCCTACCAGTTTCCCTTGTTTCTTTATTATATACCGTTATAGTAGAGCCGTCGTCTCATACTTTAGTTTGTTACAGGCTTTTGGCTTCCTTCTCACTTCCAGAACCTACCAATTCCTTTCAAAATGGTTCTGGGAGGGCCTTCTGAGACATTCCCTGGACCCTCTCACGCAAGACCTTTGAAACAAAGGAGCTCAAGTTTTGCCACGGCTCTTGCCCATTTTTCGGTGGACGATCTACATTTTGGTCCGCATGGAGCCCAAGGCCAAGTCTAGACCTCATGCGCGACTTTCCCAAGGCCCTGAAAAAGACTGCTGGACATGAGAAATTCTGGAAAGAGGCCAAAGAGCTTTTGAATGTCACACCCGCAAGTCAGATCGACGATGGCATCTTTGGAAGCCTACAGACTGCCATTGATCGCATTCTTAAAAACTCGGTTGGCAAGATTCCTACTGCGGACTATGTTGAGTCAGCTCCACTTGCTGTCGGACGACGCAGCCCAACTTCTCGTCTGCGATTCAACAAGTTTTCTGTCCCTGGGCCTCTTCTTGGCATCTTGGAACGACAGAGGCACCTGGCCAAAGCTAACAAGGGAGCGCCTTTAGAAATAATGGTTGACTGTGTGGCGAAAACCATGGTTAAAGGCGACGATGATGATTTTGTCCGCGTTATCGAAACCAGCAAGGGTACTTTATCGTGGACTGGTAACAAGACCAAGATCATCCTCTGCGCTGGAGCCATTCCCAACGCCACGATGTTGCTGAACTCTTTCGAGAGTTGCCGTGACACCGTCGGCAAGAGGCTTACAGGCCACTTCGTGACACATATCTCAGCAAGATGCCCTGTGAAGAACATCAAGGGCTGGAAAAAAGAAGACACGCTCAAAATCGCTGCTGCATACCTGGCTGGCAAGGATCCCAAGAGTGGCCTACAGTATCACGTCTCGGTCACGGCGCTGAATAGTCCCAACCCGAAAGACGATGAAGAGGACGCGGCTCGTGAATGTCCAGATTATGCTGCGGCGGCGACCCTCGATCAACTTACTGGCTCTGAGGACTACGTTGTGTTTGGTATGAAACCGACCTTTGCAAGAAAGGATAAAAGCTAACCTAGTACTGTTTAGTCTGCTCGGCTCTTGGGGAGTTCAGCGAGAAGAACACCAAGAATCATGTCACTCTCAACAAAGGCACTGACCCGACTTGCAACGTCACCCTGCAATACACCTTGAGTGAGGAGGATTATGCCTGTTGGGACGTGATGGATACGGCAACCTACGATACTATTAAAGAAATGGCAGGCGGCGATGAACACGCGTCGAGTATCGAATGGTGGGATGAGACAACTCATGGCTGGATTAAGACAAAACCAGCAGTCGACACTATTCGAATCCCTGGTATTGTTCATGAGTCAAGCACTTGTTTTATGGGACCCAAGAAAATTGGTGGTTCCGTGGATGAGCTTTATCGTCCTCATGGGATTGAGAATGTCTATGTTACTGGAGCTGCCCTTTTTCCAACTGCGGGTAGTTGGAATCCCACGATGACCATGTGTGGATATGCTCAAGACTTGGCTCACAAGCTGCATAAAATGAAGCCTCAAGAGAACGAGTGAAGGGAATAATCACGTCGCGGGATGATTTGCCGCGACGTACCCTCGGAAAGGATCTTTATCTAAACTCTGCTAGAATAGGTGTGAGTAAATTGAGGACACTTGGAGGCTACCTTGTTGTGTTGGATAATTATTTATTAAATATCTGTCCTAATACTAAATTACATATACTATATCTATTATGGACTTATATTCTTACTTAATGTATAAACTTTCCTAGTATTGGGAAATAGAATAATAATACCCAGTATCACGGCCTGGCTACCTTAAGAGGCCCTGACAACATCACGTGGAGATTAGATATAGACCTAGCATACCCTATACCAAGTGTGCTCTGCTTCGCAAAGCTGGCGCCGTCTTCTATGTCAAGACAAGCGTGCCGCAAACTTTAATGGTTTGTGAAACTGTGAACAGCATTATTGGCTGAGCCGTAAACCCTCGGAACAAGAACTGGTCTTGCGGCCGTAGCTCGGGGGGAGAGGGCGCCATGGTTGGTATTCGAGGAGGCATCATCGGTATAAGGACCGACATTGGCGGTTCCATCAGGATTCCTTCTGCCTTTAACTTCCTATATGGAATTCTAATGATTCTAGATTTTACCCATCCTCCGTTGCTCCGCGGTATGGATCTTGTCGTCGAGACTTTGAAGCAAAATGGCCACAATGTTGTGTCGTGGGCACCATACAAGCATGACTATGCGGTTGACATGATCAATAACAAATCTATGCCGCCGATGGTAGTATAGTAAGCTTTTAATTGTTATGGAGTTTTAGGAATAGTCAATTGACAACGTGGTAGGATGTCATGAAGGTGATCAACGCCGCTCAAGAGCCCGTGATCCCCAACTTCAAAGACTTGCTAAATCCGGAAATTGAGAAAACCGACATAAACGAGGCGTGGGATGTCAACTTGCTGAAGTGGGCGTATCAACGAGAATACTTGGCGAAATGGCTAGAGGCGGAACAGGAGATGGGCAAGGAGCTCGATGCCATTGTCGTGCCCATTAGCCCCTCAGCTGCCATACGACACAACCAATTCAAATACTACGGATATGCGAGCGCCATAAATCTCCTAGACTTCACCAGCGTTGTTGTGCCCGTCACTTTTGCTGATAGAAAAGTGGACGTCGGAAAGGAGGACTATCGGCTCTTGAACGACATGGACAAGTCGTTCCAGGCTGAGTATGACCCGGAGGCCTACCACGGAGCGCCGGTAGCTGTCCAAATCATTGGGAAGAGGCTCAGCTGGCGATTGCGGAAGAGGTTGGAAAGTTACTTGGGAATGCGATTACACCTTGATTCCAGACTATCGTATCAAGTTTGACCAAATCATATGGGATCCGAGACAGGTCGAGATAAGTTGCCGTGTAAGTTCCTGAGAGAAGAAGGAAAAGGAAGCGGGAGAGGACGAAAATGTGCCAGTGTTGTTGATTAGTGATGATGTTGAAGATTATGGGAAGCTGTTGGACGCCTCCTCTCGTGTTGAGGTGTCGTCGCCAAGGAAGAACGCGCATCCTCTCTCCAGATCCAGCGCCTTGGAACCCCTGGTAGTAACAGGTCATCTTCAGAGCGGCTTTTTCTCAAGCACTACTCCAAGCGGCCTGCACCGCTTTGCTCCATCTTTCAGCAGACTAGCAGCAATGCAATCTGCACCGTGCTGCTACCCATGGCTATTGTCGATTCGGCACTTCTCTACGCCCTATTTATGTGTGCGTCGGTGCAGAAGCCTTCTGGTTCGCTGCTCTGTTGTACCTATACCGCTTCCTGCGCGGTCTCACTGCTTCCAGTGACCTTTACGAGTTGGAGATGCACGAATGCGTGTAGAATTTCATTGCCCATGTTTCCCAAGTCCCGTTAAACTTATACTGTGAGGTTGGCCTGGTGTTTCGACTTTTTATTGCCGGCATCGCTGGAGGGGAGTGCAGCGAATCGATGGAATACATACAAAACTGCCTCCGATACATCGAGAATTGGACCAACTTCAAGCATGTGTCCAGGCCCTGAGAGCTTTTGGAGTTACTCTGGGCCAGTGGCTGGACAGATTGGCAGATTTTGTTGAAGGAACTTGATTGGCAAGTTTCATTGCCTTAATGATGCTAAGTTGGTCTGGTACCCGATTCATCATTGCCTCGAGGCCTGCTTATTAAGGGGAAGGCCAATTAACGGATTAAGCCGAAAATGTGTGTGTGTGTGTGTGTGTGTGTGTGAACAATAAAACCCAAAGTCCCTTTAGACACGTCGATAATGAATGAACCGCTGAACTTGCTCCATCATGAGATAATCGATCCTCTACAACGCTATTGAATCTCGCATGGGATAAATTCAGGAGCTGGTATGCCCGTTACAAGGCAAGCATCCGTGGTCATGGGTTACTTGAGAAGGTGGCGACATAATCGAGGTCGTAGGGATGGCATCGTAAGGCGTGAGAAAGAGCAGGAACAAGGCAAAGAATTCGAGGTTTTAAGAATTTGGACTACTAGGCGAAATTACCGATTTAATCGAACTTGTTCGGACAAGAGACAAAAAATTGTAGAACTTACGCCATCTGATTTGTGTGCTCGACTGAATCAATTCTCGTAACGCATCCCCACGCTTTAATATTGCTCTTTGGGCTCTGCTTATTCTTTCCAAATACCGAATTATTGCTTCTGATTCTCAAAATACTTCGACCGTAGTTATAGAGGCGGCCGTGGTCGAGGTCAGCCATGAAAAGACGTAATTGATTGCAGCAACCGCGTTCATGGATATGGGTTTTGATGACCTGAGCTGTGGCGACTGCGAGGGGAAACTGAAGTTTTAGGGAGTTCCAGAGTTCTCGGGCCCGCTGGCCAAGAGGTAATGAATGAGGGAGCATATGCTTGCAGGCTTTAGATTCTTTGGCAAGCAGGGCTACGCGGAAGGCATTGGACGCCACATCTCAATGCGATGTGCGTGTCATCCCTGACATGCTGACATCCACCAAGCTTCATTTTCTTGTCTCCGACAATAGTTGAGTCCTTACACTACTCGTAACTATTCTAGACCCGGTTCTCGAACACCATCTGTGGATGAACCCTTGCGTCAAGCACTTTTCCGTCATGAAGGCGTCCGACCTGGTTCTCGTCGACCCCGACGGATTTGTGGTCGAAGGCCGGACCCAAGAAGTCATCAACACCGCCGGATTTGTTATTCACTCTGCGGTTCACAAGGCTCGCCCCCGACGTTACTGCGGCTGTCCATGCCCATAGCATCCACGGCAAGACATGGAGCTCTTTCGGAAGGCCCATCGAGACGATTACACAAGGCACGTGTCACCTTCAGTCCAATTTGTGCATTTCATGGTCAAGAACTGACTTTCCTGGATGCCTGCAACTTCTATGGCAAGCAGAGCGTCTATCGGAGCCATGACGGTGCTGCCCTGGCTGAGGAAGAAGACATCACCATCACCCAGGCTCTAGGAAAAGACAACAACGTATGCATCTTGCAGAACCATGGGTACGTATCCTGTCACTGTTCACGAATAATTTGATTCTTTTGACTATTCTAATATTTGAGAAACCGCCAGTCTATTGACCACTGGTGCCACGGTCGACGAGGCGGCTTTCCTGTTTCATAGTCTAGGAAATGCGTGCCATTCGCAAATACTAACCGAGGCAGCCGCGGCGAACGCAACCAAGAAGACACTCATCTCCGATGATATTTTCACTGCTAATGTGTACCAGAGTTCAGTAGGTTCCAAATACTCTCTTTATTTCAACCGCGCAAATGAACTGACTAGCCCAATGGGACAGTCTATATGTCGAGTTCCAACCCGAGTTTGATTTAATTATTGAGGTGTTTCCTCGAGTGTCTTGGTAGATCCTAGGGACATCTTAGTACCGAATGGTGACTGAGAGCCGAGCTTTCTCAAGTGATTCATAAAACCTCTGTGATCAAAGAGCTTGATTTATATAAATAGTCTTCTATCTGTGTCATTATCATGATGCATCATATTGAGGGTGCAAGCAGACGGTCGCATGCGGCAATGTGGAATGGGAAATGAAAGAACAGTCACTGCCCCTTTGCAATCATCACTTGCACGTTTGCCTCTTGCTTCGTCATTCCTCGCCTTCGTCCTCAAAGAGCGTGTCGGGGCTGGCCATTGTTTTAACTGACTACTGCTTCAGCCTAGCTTCAAGCATTGCTGTCCGTCCGTAAGCGGAGGGATAAATCTTAACAAGCTCGAGGCCAGCGGCATCAAATATCTTTTCAAAGTCGGCCTTCTTTTTCTCTTGGCCCGTCATGCATAACAAAGCCATGTCAAGCCAATAAAGGTCCATGTTTTCTAGGACTTCGACCATATCAGGGATCAACATATCGCAGATGACCAGGCGTGAGTCAGGCCCCATGGCAGATGCAGTATTCTTTACAAATTCGATGCAGACCGGGCTGTAAAAGTCATGGAGGAAGCGGCGCATAAAGTAGATGTGGGCATCTGTAAGATGGACGCAGAATGTTTAGCTGGGATTCTTTTGGGCAGCGGGAGGGTACACTGCTATCTGGGTAGAACCAGGGATACAAGGTAAGCGGTAAGGAGGTACGTACTCTTGACGGGTTGCGGTGTAAAAGCATCATATGTCATGAGCTCGAAGCCCGGATAGTCCCCTGGCTTCAAGCTCTCAATGACGCTGGGCAAGTCTTGCAGGATATACTTGGCGTCAAAAGAGCCGTCGATAAGGTTCCGGATAGCGAAGCAAGACTGGCCACGACCAGCACCGATGTCGACGAGGAATGGGCGCTCCGGATCCTTTTCGATCTCATCCTTAAGGGAAGCAAATGGAAACATGCCAGTGACGGGCATCAATTGGTCGACCATGAACATGTTGGTGTTCCAAACCTCGCGGCGCTCTGGGTCTGGGTCGATATCAAGCAGTTCGTAGTACGACTTACCCAGGTGCTCCTTGCCGACCGAGTACACGGCGGGGGACTTGACCAGATCGAAAACATCTTCGGGCTTGTGCGAGTTGAGGTAATCCGGGAGGTGGATCCAAGCGCGGGTGAATTCCAGGGTGATCATGAAGAAGGAACCGAGACCCTTGGGGTTGAGGGCGCGCGAGAGGTCATTGTGGGCATACGTGTCTGGGGCTGTCTCGACGAAGACGCCGTGGTTGACGGCGACGCGGTAGATACGATGGATGACGGTACTGGCAACGTTGGTGATGCGGGCCAACTCATCAGCAGTGATGGGACTGCCGTCTTCGGGCATGGCATGGTAGGCTCGGATTCCTAGGATGGTGTGGAATGAACCTCCAAGGCTCAGAAACTCGAACAGGCGCGACACCAAATCAATGGGCTCCTGCAGAGCCACTCGGACACGGTCGGTTTGCTTGACGACATTTTGGTGGCTGATGGGGTTGTTCTCGTAGGCCTCGAGCTCGGCGACTAGTTTCTTCGCCTCCTCAAGGGCCTTGCTGACTTTGGGGTGAACCATTGCGGTTGGGGGAGTGAGCGAGCAGCTTTGGGGGTGTGGCACAAAGTAACAAATAAAAAAAAAGCACCTGCAGTGTATCGGACTGCAAGAGGAACGAGCACGAGCAGCAAGTATACGACCCGGGAATCTGGATAGCCCAGTAATGGTTCGTTCACACGATGCAGTTGGAGAAGGATGGGTGGACGGATTCCGTGGCTTCGGGACACGACCGGACGCGATAGTATAAGTGAATGAGTTGAGAGAGGCGGGGTACCCAGTTCAGAATGGGCACCATTGTCGGTCGATGGCGGCAGGGGCGGAGCGTTTACTATCAGGTGAGGACGGTAATTAAGAGAGCCAAGGAGAGGAAGCAGGCCAAGAAGGTCAAGGGCCCCCAGTCGACCCACCCGGGCTTGGACTTGTCCGCTGAAGAACCTCGTGGTACATACTGTGTAGTAGGCGTGGGAGGCATGGTAGGCATGTAATGGAAGAGACTGTACGTAGTAGTTGCCAGGGCTTGAGAATCTTTGTTAGAGGGAGGGAAAAATATGCAATGGGAAATGTAGTGGTGGCGGTGGTGGTTGGTTGTGGAGGTTGGTTGTGGAGGGGAAAGCGGGTTTCGGGTTTTGCCCGTTGGCTGTTGTTGGCTGACGACCCCAGGCATGTAGACTACATATACATGAGGTGCTACTGTATCCGTACGGACTAGGTATAGGTACTTCATAACCCTAGCATTTAGCCTCTGTTGCAGCTATCGACGGGAACGTGCTTGGACCAAGCCAAGTGTCAAGTCAAAACAGAAACACCCCGGAGGTTGATGATAATGATTGTGCTGCATGTAGACTACTCTCTGGTCCGGACATGCAGCGATGTACACAGTAATGCAATTATGGGCGGTGACCAGACCTCTTTCCTGCCGAGGCTGGCCAGTACTTCGTACGTGCTGCACGGCTGGCCGGGGGCGCTGTTCCTCCATCTGCGCGGCGCCCCTGTTATACAAGCAACAACCCAATCAGCCCCCATGGGAACTCCACCAAGTTGCGTTGGCTGCTTGCACAACTGGGAGAGAGCCAGGGTCGACGCAAGAGCGGGAGGGGTCCGTTGGAGAATGACAGCTTCTTATTCAAGGAACCCGGGTCCCAGGCTCGGGTGGCTTTCTGTTGTCGGATATCAGGTTCTTGGTATTTCGACGGCGTGACCCTCTGACGTGACCCTCTTCACAAGCCCCCCCTGCCCCCCCTGCCCCCTCCCTGACTCCTACCTGCTCCCATGCTCTCTATTGCTTCCGGCCAGTCGTTTTCGTCCTTTACAGTTGTCCAACATTGGCTCTCTCTCACCTCACCCTCTCTCATGACCGCACGCAGAGAACATGTGTGCCCATATCTAGAATTTTCTCCTCGTACATAGCATAGCCACCTCGGCTCCCGGTTGACGCTTTTCATCTATCCATCGAGAAACAAGCCCCGAAAAGCCACCACGCGCAAACCTTTGTTCCGCCGAGTTGGCCCGTCATGTCTTCTCCTGCTAGCCGCCAGGACGAGGAACAGTCCATCCAGCCCGATAGCGTACGTACCCGCCCTCCACCTTCTCTGCCTAGAGTCGCTGCGCCGCTTTTGAAGTCTGCCCTGGCGACTACTGCCCGTCCTGTCTGCTGAGCGTCGTGCTCGTAGTTGATCGATAGTGCGAGCTGACCATGGAAAACCTGTTAGGACCAACGGAGCGTCGACGATGATGACGAGGTTGGTGAACCCCAGCAATTGCAACATCGTAATTTATGCGTCCCGCGGAACGTGCGCGGAACCGAAGCATCATCATGAGGGAGTTTTGGCGTGGCTTCAAGAAATTTGCTGATCGCATGGCGCCCCGGTTGCTCCCGTCCACAAATCGACTCCACCCCCCGGAATGATGATGTGCCCTAGCGCCGTGCTTAGGGGCCTTGCAAGCCGCTTAGGTGCCTCGCCAGCCGCTGTGCCTGGCAAGTTGCAGTGCTTTGGGTGCCATTAGAACGGGGGCCTCCACGTGGAACTGCCCCGCTCCCACTCCTACATGGACTTGTGTCGCACCTAGTGGTAAATCATCAGCTGCGAACGGATCGGCCCGCTAATCCGCGTCCTCTGTTACTTAGGTTCACGACGATCAGAGCGATAGGTCGTCGCTAACGTCCCTTACGTCGTCGGTTTTGAGAGGCATGGTTGAAGGAGGCAGAACTTATGCCGTCTATGGGAAAGAAGGTCAGAGCCCGTTGCCGCTGCACACAAAATCCCCTCTCCCTATTCCGCCTTGGCAGCTCTTCTCTTCACCACCTCATTTCGCCGGTACCCAATGCCTACAATTGTCTGGGAAGCCCGACATAAAGTTTCTAGTGGTAGTTCGATGCTATTGGAGCAAGCGCTACTAGACCATGTGCTGACTATGATTTCCGCCAAATTTAGAATATGGATTACCAATGGATGAGGCAGAGCTGGATCGCATCGACATGTGCCACGCAAAATACTGCGCACTGATTGACAAGAAACGTCACTTGGCCCCCATCTCCAATCCGCAAAAGATCCTGGATCTTGGGTGCGGGACAGGTTTGTACCATCTCTCAACCTTGATTTTTTTTTATTGGGGGGGTAGGGGGGTTTAAAAAAAAAACTCTAGTTTTTCCCCTTGTTTTTGCTCTTGTAGTCCAACTTGGAATGCCGTGCTGACAATGTCAAACCTGATTAGGCATTTGGTCTATTGAAATGGCCGAGGAGCACCCTGGCGCAGAAGTAAGTCTCATATATAATATACCAAAGCACGTTCCACCCCCTCCACACTAGAAGCAGACGGACACATCCAAAACAGAAACCATTTGACTTTCGCTAAATCGGAGAATTTCTCGCAATGGTTGGTGGCTGACCAGAAACCAGGTCATCGGGACCGATGTGGCCCCCACACAGCCTGAGTGGTAAGAACGGGCCAACATGAATGATACTGTGACATTGCCCAGCATAGCGGCTAAATAATGACTTGCAGGGTACCGCCCAACTGCCGCTTCGAGCTTGACGACATCGAGAGGGAATGGACTTGGAGGGAGAACAGCTTCGACTTCATCTTTGCGCGAGACCTGTTACTTGCTATTCGGGATTGGCCAGCCCTCATCGATCAAACCTACACGTACGTCCTTGTCCCCTAGCCAAAGCCCGTTCTGCACTGAACTCGCCACCATCGCCGCCACTATTATCCCCTGGACGCACCGTTACTAATGCCTTCTTGGAGACAGTCACCTGAAGCCCGGCGGCTGGGTCGAGTTCCAGGCCATCGTCGGTCTCCTGGGCTGCGACGATGACTCAATTCCTGAGGACAGTTACCTGCGCAAGTTCTCTGGCATGATGGAGGCAGCTTCCTCCAAGTACGGAGCCAGTCTCACCGACCCTATGAAGTGGAAGGGCTGGTTTGAGGACCGAGGCTACACGAATGTCACCCAAAAGGTCTTCAAGCTGCCTTTCAACCCGTGGCCCAAGGACCCGCGGATGAAACTCCTGGGTGCTTGGGAGATGGAGAATCTTCTTAGCGGACTGGAAGCCATGGTCACGAGGATGTTTCAAAAGGGTCTTGGCTGGTCCGATGCCGAGGTGGCCGTGTTTCTAGCATATCTGAGGAAGGAAGTGAAAAATCCACGAATGCACGGGTATTGGCCCTAGTGAGTAACCCAAAGAAGCGTCCTTGGTGTGTATTTCTCGTCAGATTGCACCTGAATGGACGTGGATTATCATTGACCTTGAATTTGCACTGATGACCTTTTCTAGCTACGTGGTGTACGCACAAAGACCAGAAGACAAATGATTACCGTCATTAAGATCACCCGCTCAATAAATCAATCACTCACTCATACATCCACACACGCGCCTACTTCTCCATCTCCTCTACTGACTCGGGAAGGAATGTACTTTGACCTCGACTCAATGACCTTGCATCTGGGGCCAGGGTCAAACGATTTCCCGCCAGGGACATGTTTCACTGGCCTCGTTTGGAACCCTTTTCAAGCATATCATAGCACAGAGAACAATTACGGGAAGAAACAATGAAACTCTTTGCACATACGGTAATTGTGATGTCGAGAGATGCTTGCATTGACCCACAACTAGCTTCTTGTAATTGCTGAATCGGTTATCTGTACCTGCTACAAGCTTCAAAACTGCAGACAGTGTGAAGAGTATCACATTCTTGGAGCACGCTCACAGCTCGTCCTTGAGATCGTTTGCCGTGGCGAGTCGGTGCGTCTTCTTCGGAATGGATCCTTCAACTGGACATAGGGGGTTTGTTGCCACCAGACCGAATAATTCGTACACAAGATCTGCCGCTGCTCGCGTTGTAGATTCTGCGTTGTCGTCATATGGTGGTGAGACTTCCAAAACATTAGCTCCTATGATGTTTAATGAACTAAATCTTCTGAGAATTGCTTTCAGCTCCCTTACAGTCCATCCGCCAGGCTCGGGGCACCCGGGGCCTGGAGCAAGACCGGGCTCTGAGTAATTTTGAAATTAATGTGTGTAAATATGCTCAAATGGTTTGGTAGGATTACCCAACACGTCAATGACAATACTGATGTACACCAGATTGTCCCCAACGGTCTCAAGAATGCGATTTGTTACACCATCTACTCCCAATGTATCCAAATCTATCTTTATCTGACAAGCGGACGGCCAATACTACAAGGAGTATGCCGAAAGTTACCCACTCTCTCGATGTATTTAAGATTGAGCCTAGTATCCTCATCATTTGTGGCATAACCGTTGCCGAAAAGGCGGGTTCGGAGACCGGCATGAATGTTACCATTGTCAGGGATGAGACCCTCATGGTAGGCGAACCAAAACTGTTGGTAGCGGTTATGAAAAGCGTTTTTGACGTGCCATGAGCGAACTTACCGGAGTTCCATGGTTGTAATCCGTTGTAATCCGATTGTTCCGAGGACCAGTACCCAGTTAATGACACAGGATTATATCTGCGTGCGATTTATTAGAAACGGCTGTACTAAAGCACCTTCCAGACGTGGTGGCGAGGCGAATCTTGCGTGTCCAAGTGGCTGTGAATTGAAGGACGCTCACAGGGCTGTAGATCTCATGAAGCGCTCGCAGAGAGGGCAAAGCCACGGAGTGATCACCTCCTAGTGTAATGGTTCTGGGGTGGTGGATTCCATCCTTACCGAGAGCCTTGGCGGAAGCACTTTTCGGCTGACTATTTGCTGGACGATGGAGAAGGTCTCTATATGCCTCAGTCATCTATTTGAAAGCCCCTGCGTTGTCCCTATTCATTATCAGCAAACGTACTCATCTGAACCCTTTGACGCAGTTCCGAGCACCAATACCAGCTCGTTCCTTTGCCGCAGCTAAATTGCCGCAACTAAATCGCTTAGGCATGCGCACTTCGATAAAAGACTCACAACGGCGTGACCGGAATATCACCACAATCAATAACGGTTGCCCAGTTCTGATAGGGGTTGATTCCCTGTGCATGATTAAATTCTCTGGCTGGGGCTTGTCGCTGGCTGGCACTCCGAATTGCCCTTGGACCAAACCTAGCTCCTAGGCGGTACACAACAGATGTATCAAAGGGAACACCAATCACAGGCATGTAAAATGGCTCATCTTGCTCTACCAAGCACTCTACGTCAGGGATATGAGCAAAAGTTTGGATACCAGTGAAGCTGTAGACATCTTTCCACCGGGTGATGGTGTCATGGTCCTTCACGGGCTTGGAATTCCCACCAAGAACCTGGCCTGGTAAAATTGTGAGACAAAAAGCTAGGATCAAAGCCATCTAGAATGAGATGAATAAAGACAATCGTATGCCTGATCCGATTCAATTAGATCTAAAACCGAGGTCAGCTGTCCCTATAAACAATCCGCAGCCACGGCAGGATACGTCCAGCAGGCCTCGATTTCACTGGTTCGGCAACGTGCAAAGAGTTATGATCCATCAATTGGACGCACCTATGGCATGTCCATTCCAGCCACAGGCACTAATATGCATGTTTATCAGCAGGATAGTATGCTACGGCATGTTACATTTGACGTGTCTAAGTATTCGCGTATCAAGCAGACACATATCAAGAGCAGCTAGAACCCAGTATCAAATGTCGTCAATCTTTCATCTGCCGATGTCCAGAGACGAATCGCAGCTCAACGTACCGTATGGGCCGGGGAATTTCCCAGATTGGATCAGCTTTCAACTACTATGCGCTCGATACGCCGAGATGCGCCCTACGCCGCAAAGTTAACACTCGTGCATTCACTGCTGTCCGAGATCTAACTGTAGAGAGCAATAGTGCAGAGGTGCGAAGCATATTTGACTTGACACATGCTGCTCCTATCCGTTTACTTAGAGGGAAAGAACTGTCTGGCAATTCTTGTTCCTCTCCACGGTGGATCGCTGCACGCCATCTCTTGAGTTTCCAATTCCTTCAACTCACCAAAACTAAAACTGAAACTGCAATCGCTATTCAATATGGGCAAGCCAACAATCCTTTACGTTGGTCAACCCATCGTGTTTGCACACAACGCATGGGCAGAGTTTGAAAAGAATTTTGCAATCATGACGTACGATCTGAAATCCAAAGCCGAGATTATTGAGGCCTTTGGCGATGGTGGAAAGTAATCCAAGATTAATGGAACTTTTCGACCAAACCTGGCTCCCAACATGCTTCCCTCTCTCGACAAGGAAGTTATTCGGTATCTGCCTTGAGCTTGCAAGATGACCCCATATTGCAACCATGGGTACGATGGGGAAGACCCCGAGGAGCTGGAGCGAAAGGGAATTTGGGAATGCAACGGAGCAGGTCGCGCAACCGAGTCTACTGCGGATGGTGGCCTCTTCCTGATCCTAGCGGTCTTTCGTCTAACCACCTTCTGCGAGCTGACAGTGAAGGAGAAGAAAACCGCAGACTGGTTTCATTTGGAAGGTTTCTGTAGTGAGACCCACGAACCTGGTGGCTAGGTACTCATCGGCATCGGTGACAATGGTGCTGCTGTTGCAAGACGGGCCCGGGCTCTTGGAATGACAATCCATTATTTCAAAAGAAAGCGAAGACAGACTATTGAAGAGTCTCTTAGAAACGCAGTATACCACGACAAGGTGGAAAGCTTGCTCAAGGTCTCCGACTACGTTGTGCTCACGTGCCCACACACACCCCAAACTCACCACCTTATCAACGCCGCAACACTAAAGTTGATGAAGAAGGGAAGCCGATTGGTAAATATTGGACGAGGAAAGTGTATTGATGAGCAGGCACTAGCCGATGCTCTCGAGTCTGACCACATTTCAAGTGCTGGCCTTGATGTGTTCTATGACGAGTAAAGTAAGTTGTTAACACGACACTGGACCATGGCAAGCGACTCTAACTATTCATAGACCTGTAGTGAACCCTAAACTACTTGAAAACTGGAGGGTTACGCTCCTCCCTCATATGGCCGGAGGAACAATTGATGCGAACAGAGTAATTTACCCTGCCCCGTGTTTCGCGATGAAACATTTATTACGATTAGCAGCCTAGCCAGATACCATCGTTAACCTTGGGGCCAAGAGATCATCAATAACCCCAGTCTCAGAAAAAGAAAAAAGAAGCTGCCTGAGATTGGATGGGGATAATCTATATTGTTGAACCAATGGCATTAGAGACCTAAGCCATGTGGGGGGTAATGTGAACACCGGATGTCAACGACGCCGAGCTAGAGACTTGGTATCAATCACTGTTGTCAGCATATTCCTGGCTAAAATGTTCAGATAGCCCCCACATAAAGGTTGAGGAATAGGCAGTGCTATATGCTCATCAAAACCATAAACCGAGTGGTTGGTCCATATGCCGTTTTCTTTATCCACGGCACCATGTAACCAACCTATTTCAGATGGCGGTGGGTAAAATTGTCTGGTCCACATATCATTGTTATATGGAACCTTGAGGATTTCCAGAACCAGCCAAAAATGGTTTGCTGCCATGGCCGGGATCAATATGCAAAGTTCATGTCGATGAATAAGAAAAAGTAGCAGGTTTTGGGGGGTCGTCACAAGTGGATACGGCTTGTGCTTGAGTGAGATATCGACCATTGCCGCGTGAGCGCTTGTGGAACATGGCGTCATGACATTGCGGTAGGTACGTCGGCATTTTTGGTGGCTGCAGGCGTCGGGAACATTGGCATGGTTGTGGAACTTGTGGCTGGTGTGATCACTGATCTTGCCTACTTGGGGGATCTCTAAATCGACCTTTCCCCCGTGACAGATTCTCAGCCACAGGGGGGCCATCAAGTTGGAAAAGGGACAGCAATTTGGAAAAAGTCCAGTACCTCTGACACTATATAACTTACTGACTATTTTAGGTCACTTTGCATCTTTGTGTGCCACATTCTATTTTAATTTTTTTCTAAATTGCTGTCCCTTTTCCAACTTGATGGCCCCCCCAATGACAGATTCTCAGTCATGGGGGAAAAGTCGGTTTAAAGATCCCCCCCTAGTGCTGCCGAGAACTTGGGACAGAGCACAGGGGTCTGCGAAATCATGACTCGGGAGCAAAAATACACACACACACAGGTTAAACATGTAAAACAGACCTACGAAACGCGAGATACCCTTCCTTGCTTCCTCTCCATCTTACCGCCCATTTCTCTGATGAAGGGCACATGAGCAAAGCGAGAACCACAGAATGATCCGGTGCAATCCAGTGCAACTCCCACAGCAGGCGAGAAAAGTCAGCCCGTGTGTGCCCACTGTGGGCATATAATACTGTGCAGTTCCAGGCGCGACTGTGATGTCACCCTTGCCACAAAACCCGAACACTCAGGATCCAACGAGTAAACGAAGCTGCGAGGTGGCTATGGGTCCGAGGGCACCGTGCCACTATTGAAAAAGAAGCAAGATGAAAAAGAAAAAAGGATGGGCTAAGGGGAAAAAAAGATGCTATGGATATGGTCTGGCCCTGTGTGGTGGCATGGGACATGCAGATACCAAACTTAGGCCTCAATTTCAAGTGCGAAGACTTTGGGACTGGATCTAGCCAATGGTCGTGTTTGTTTGGCAGCCTTTTCCTTGAGGCGGCAGTCCGAGTAGAAAATGAGCCGCCCCTTCGTTCCAATCTGTGTGCGAGGGTAGGTACCGGTATGTTGACCCCGCTGACCGTTGCTGGAAGGCTCTAGACCTGGGACGAATTATCAACTTGAGCTGCCACTCCAGTCATAACAGAGGATATTGAGTGTCCTCGGCTTTGCCCATAAGCAGCCACCTGTCACACTAGCCTACATTTCTGGTGCCACACGAAAAGCAAATACCGGGGTCCCAATTCTAGCAAAAGCATCACGCACACCGCAGAAAGTATTGAGTCCAAGCAGGCTGTCCTATTCACCGCACTGTTCAGCAAACAGGATACGAGTGTCAGTGTCTGTGCGCTCTGCTGTTTTACACAAACTGCCCGCCACGCTATCAGTGTATTGCCTATAGTCTAGTGCGTAGTGAGATGCATAACCGCGTGACCCAAGGTACTCATTGGAGTAAGCTCGTGCAAGCCTCGCCCTCCTTTTCTTTCTTCCTCTTTTCGCAAGTCACCTCCCACAGCAGCGCTCGCTACCTCCAGCCTCTGCCCGTCCTGCGATCACCATGGCATCGACCACTGCCATGCATCGCAGTCCCTCGTGGATGATGAATACGCCAATACACGACGCCGTGGTTGGGTTGGGTTGGGTTGGGTTGGGTCGGGCTGCTTCTTTCGTGAACAGTGATCGTCATCCTCCTCAGCACAGATCATGATGGCGACCGTAAAGAAAGCGCCCACACCATACGCCCGCTGCAGTCGTAGCCCAAAAGAACGCAACCAACCATTTGCATATCTGGTGGCCGATCCCAGAGCCTCTTGTGCACTGTAGACACCCGCGTCTGCAAATTGCAGCCAAAGAACTCGCGACATTCACCCGATTGCATGCCCTGCCCTAATCACAGGCCGCTCCGGAAAATAGCCCAGTGCTGTGCACACCGGTGGGTAAGTTAGGAAGTCTCAGGGCCAGGCTGTCTGAACAGGAGGCTAGTAAGGGTCATATCCCCGGCACAGGGGGCGGGGCAAAGGCTTTGGGCCACGGACTCCCGTCGACCACATCGACACTTGTCCCTCGAACTCGAGGCATTTGACACTGGAGCTCTGTATCAAACTTGGCCCCGGACACACAAGGCCAAAATTATCAAAGTGAATGACTCTTAGCCTAAGATTTACGCGATAGGATACCCAAGACCGTTCGCCGGCGCCCCTTGTCACGGCTAAATGGAGAGTTCCCTTGCTTCCTGTTCCTTGCTAAGCCTCTGTCTGCCGTTCAGATCCCTCAAATCCGACGCTAGCATACTCCAATAACAATGCACGACCTTCATACCTCTTCCTCTGTCGTTCCTGGTGATGATACGACCCTCAAAATTCCCACGACGACTCGAATAGGCTCCGGATCTGAAGACAAAGAGGGAAGGCTTGAGGCAGGTTCCTGTGAGCTCCGTGTGGCGCCTGATCCAAGCCCTGAGTTACTCTGCGGAAATACAGAAGGCAACGACGAGCTACTTATCTTCGGATATGAGAATAACCAACCAGAGAGAAAGGAGCTCGTTGGCGAGACGGGGTGGCAGATGTCATGGCCCTCGGAACCACGAATCCGACGGCCGAGAAGAAAACAGGTCGTTCTGTGGACGTGTGTACGTGTGTACATTGTTATTTGTTGATGATTTGCATATGGAGGGACATGGACAGATACAGAACTGACCAACAAAATTAGTGCGGGTGTGGACAGAGCGGCATGCCTCTGAGCACTGATCCATGCAGTTACTGCGGCTCACCGAGATGCGTTTACTGTCCGGTGACCAAAGTCAAGTCAAAGCCACACACGGAGCCATTGTAGCTAGATTATTGTCCAATCCAGAATGGGAGACCCGACTGTGGTCAGATAGAGAAGATGATGACCGTATGATGTTCCTTGCGTCCGGGGAGGTCATTGGGAGGCCCTCCTTTAGGTCTATTGGTCGCAGGGGAGTGAGGCGGCCAGATCGTCGGCACCGCCTCTGCACATGCAACTGGAGATTCAGCGACGAAGCTCGATTGCGCGAGGCACCTACAAAGGCGTCCGAGGCAATCGGGCTAAGGTCAAACATAGCCATGTCAAGCAATATGGCCGTTTTTATTTGGAGCCATTGACCTCCTCACGAATCATTCCAACCCCCTCTATAATGTGCACTTTCGCTCCCCGATGCTGCCCAACTTGCTTGCAACACATGCCATGGGTGAATTCAGACTCAAATCTGAGTGGTGCGACTTTGGATTGGGGGCATGGGAGAAATGTGGCCCGAAGTTGGGTGTTCCAGCTGGCCCACAGCCTTTGGTGTCATGTCATATATCAACTCGCTCTCCAGCATATCGCCACTTTATCGCAGAGTTGAAAGTTTAGATGGTTAACACAGCCTAATAAGTCATCGTCAAAGCCAATTTTATCAACGTTGGAATTTATTTGACAACATAAAACTGGGATTGTCCAAGTCAAACATGCAATTTGGCCAAGGAACGGTCCTTTCACAGCCATACTTTGACTGGGAGAGAACCGAATTCAGTCGTGAGAACGAAAACGTGCCATGGACACAACAGACAAACCAAGAGGGTGGAGACGATACACCCTTGAATATTTTCCTAAATATTCCAGTCCACTCTCCAAAAGCACGATATCAGTTGGAAGAGTGTTTCCTGGCCATAGGTTTGGATAGTGTATTGTCTAATATGCGAATTGGCCGTTTTGGAAACTCATCATTGTGGATACATGACGGGAATGGGCGTCAAGGTCGCAGCTACAATGGTATAATGGCAGCCAAGAAAACACACGAGGTGTTACAGCTCAAGGTAATTAGAAGAAGGGGTGACTTCGATCCTTGAAAACCCGGCATGCTAACGGGCTCTGGAGCGTTTCGGACAACAAGGGGAGCCAGATGCATCGATAAGACGCTTGTAAGCTTTTTAGTGCCTTGTCAGGCGAATGACTAACCCGATCACAGCCATGTGCACCATCCAACGAAAGACACTATTGCGGTCTTAATCCTTAACGCAAAATTCTCTGAGTGTTCTATTCTCAGAGATTTCTTTTGGAAGTACATACGAGGACAGAAGAACAAGGCTTCCATTGGCTTTGACATTGGTGTGAGTTTTTCTGCTATCCTCCCGGAGCATTGTGCCAGCCTCTGCTTGTATTAACTTCAAAGAAGAGTGGAGGGAGAATCTTTTGCTTGTCTTGCCACCTACCTTCGTTTGTGTGGAAGGTTGTCAATACAGGTGATCCCAAGCATGAAGACCGGCGGAAAAGAAGAGATGGAACGGCTTGGAGAAAGTCAATGAACCTTTCATTTCTCTCCGAGGGCATCCAGCCAGAGCCGACAACTATTGACATTCTTCACGAAAACCAATTCTCCCTAGCAATACATGGCTACGGAAAATCCACATGGACCGCTCATTCTTTTTCCGACACTTACTTTTACGAGCCAGACCCCAACAATCCAGATACCATCGACTATTATACCGAAGACTCGGCCGATTGCAATGAGCCCAACATCTGGGATCCGATTTTGATCGGGGATGTGGATGTTCAGAAGCCGTTTAATGACCCACGAGAATACTTTTTGACAATTCTAGGGAAACGACTCAATCAAATCTATGAGGTGTCAGAGAATATACTTAGTCTTCTCCAAATGCGGCTTTCGAATTATGTAAGGGTGCTAAAGGACATTTTCCGATCCTGGCAGCACGCAGCGCTGACCAATGTTTGCTCATAGTTTGACGGGAACGATGCAACGTTATACGACATTCCATCCTCGAGAGATTCGGCCCAGAAACTTCTCAAATCTACACAAAACAGCCGTGAGTGGCTCAGGCAGATTGAAGAACTCCTCGCATTGATCACCGATACACTTTCTGCAATTACAAAGTCCTGGAGAAGCTTCAAATATGACGAGTGGTCTTACTTCACTTACAATAAACGTGTGTGGGCTTCTGATCTCGAGATCAACAACAGAGTTAAAGAGATAGAGGGTGTTTTGGAAGGTTTAGCTGATCTGACAGCCAAGTGTCGTCAATTTAGGAAGAATGTAAGCATCCCCACAAAATTCAGTTACTAAATAAGTTAGCTCCATCAAGAGCCAACATACATGTTATCGCCTTTTTTTTTATCGTCTTCCGCATTCATGGCAAAATCCGTTCTTGTCCCTATTTCGGCACTCAACCTATCCTCTTCACATGCAAGGGCCCAAAATGCCTATACTAACGACTCTTAGCTTGAACTCGATCTCGGTGTACAGAGTGGCCCTGGAATTGTATTACAATACTGGAATATCACGTTTGTCGGTCATCCCTTCTCTCCTATCAGAGCTGAAATGTACAGACATTGACTTAGGGTTATCCAGTTGCAAATTATCACCCCAGTTGTGGTGTCCGCGGCCCTAATTCAGGCTGAGATTCTAACATTCGGCCCTGTCTTCTGGCGGTTCATTGGTATCACCACCATTTTATTCTTAGTCTGTTGGCATATGGAGCCTGCTTTGATGCCTGGGTGGTACATGAACATCACGAAGATATTCAAACCCACTCCACGGCCCGGCCACTTTATTCAATCTCTGGTGGATGGATGGCATGTGCCAGGCTTGGGGTTGTATCGCAGGGCCGATGTTGGACAGAACCGGCCGTAAAATGAGGCTGCTTATCCATCGAGGGGACCACCCGGGTACGGAAAGCCTGACATGATGCAACGTCAATCTTGTATGTAATATGATGATGCTATTTTCCTTCTTTCTGGTTTCGTTACAAGCGAGGCTTATACTCAATTTGAACAATCTCCACGCGCTATACCACACTTCATGCAAGAACCGTTGTCAGCCCATTATTGGCTCTCTCGACGAGCTCCAAACTTCGTCCGACAGGGAAGCCATATGATCAATGTATTGATACCCAACCCACACCATTTGATTTGATAGGATCTCGAAATATTTTAAGAATGGTTGCCTTGCCAGTAGTCGATCGAGAAGCGATTACTATCTGACCACAGCCTTGATGCAAAATCACGCACGCTTAGGTTATCATCGAGCTATCTTGATCGTGAACGTAAGTCGTGTAGTCAAGCACCGTACGCTGACACCCACATAATAGCCCTGTGGTTGTATCCGTGGATATCACTCGCTGAATAAAACAAAATCCGTTGGCCAAAAGCCACCTACTTGAGTCAAGCCTTGTATGACAAATGGCTGTGCTTCGTCTTTGGCACTTTCATGTACTTCAAATAAGCCTCAATTTTCGCCTTACAACGTTCTTGCTACATACCTCGGTTGTAGTACAAACAGATTATTGGTCTTTGGATGACCAAATCAAAACAGAAAATGATACCTAAGCCCGACAGAAATTACCGAATATCTTCAGAACCGACCCAGATAAGCCCGATATTAGGGCGGAAGATGATGTAATACAATACTTTTTTTTATCCTTGTCTATTAAGATAAAGCCAGCAGAAAATTTTCAAAGATCATGCAGCACCGGAATCGCCCAAAACATCTTGAGTACTGGGCATGAGGGCGGTGCTGCAGCGAACCTGTTTAGATTCACTATTTGAAAGAAGGGGCCCCGAAGATGACAAGCAGTCATCAAATCCAAAGGCCAGGGTAAGAGAGAGCGGGCGCACACCCGCGTTGCGCAAACTTTCTTCGTTCGTACGTGCATCTAATAGAACTCTTACTTAGCTTAATTGAGATATTATCCTCCGCCAGCAACAAAGCCAACAGTCAAGCCTTGAACTTGACACTTCCATATTGCATGGGTATAAGAAACAAGAGGTGGGAACAACCTATCAACTTACTCAATAGGTCAAAATCAGAGTTGAAGTGGTGTGAATATTTACTTCGACACCTTTATACATGTTACAATGATCAAATGAATAGGTCTAGTTCCTCACTTGAACCTACTTCTGAAAATCGACCCTATTTTAAACAATCTATTTTATCTGGAAACATAATTATAGAATCCTGCAAAAGATGCCATCAGTTCAATACGTCTCGTATTCCCATCAGTTATATGCTTCATGTATCCATTTGATACTCACTTATGTGCTCTACCAATTATCCACATCCCATACTCGATGAGTAAGCCAGATATCGATCTCTCACTCATGGAAACTTGTGGGTAGTTAGCCCGTGACACTTGCGAAGGATTTGTTGCTCCATAGGTAGTTCTATGTTTATTGAGATAATCAACAAGCATCTTAGGCAGTTTCATATCGATAATAGGAATACCATATTTGTAGGAGCGGCCGCTGGGTGTAACTACAAGGATATTAATTCCTTATTTCTTGATTAAATATGTCGATTTTCGTCCGTATACTTGGTAGAAATTAAAGAAATTACTAAAGCCGTAAAACCCCAGTTCCTAATTTTCATAGCAAGAATAACCTAAAGGATAACCAAATCCCAGACTAAAGAACATGACCGATATTCCGTAAATGTGGATGGAGTTTCCTGCTTCTTGGGGGTTCTGCCCGTTATATGCTTGCAAGTAGGGTATTCCATCTCATTTTTGGTTCATTATCCTCGTTCTCTTCGTCCTCATTGTCCATACCACTCTAACTAGCCCAATCAATACTCCCTATATGGTCGACAAACCAATAGCACTTCTTTAGTCTTGTTTTATACTTCATACCTCGATATTCTAAAAGTTCCATTAGTCTCCCTGCGGAAAGCTCCGGTGGCGAAGGGCGACACTTAAAGTCCTCGCCGACCACCATACCGTATAGATACACTATAGTTAACTCTGGTAGGGTCCTATTCTTGATTAAACTTGCAACCATGCGAACCAGTGCTTTTTTCCTAAGGCCCTTATTGTTATTCCTGAGGAACTCAGTCTCTGTTACCTTCCTATCTTCAATGTGTGCTGCACTAGGTCTCTGATCCAGGACCAAAGTCTTTAAAGATGAGCCTGTTGCCAGGATGATGATTCGCCAGTTTGCCAGGCAAGCTTTCTCGGCACGGCTAGACCAGGAGTATTCCGGTGCGGAATCCTTGTATTCCCCCTAGGATGGTTGTCACAGATAGAAATGTTTTACTGGCGACAGTTGGTGTTATATACCCAAAAGGCTTCGCGAAATGAAGGCGCAGAGGAGGTGCACTGAACTCCGGGGTTGTCTGTTAGTATTCAGAAGAGGAACCACTGCCCCTATGCAACTCTAGCGTGTTAAGGTTCGTAAAGAACGGCAAAAGCTGCCATACTTGGATGGACTCCATGCCTAGCTCCTTGGCGTCATTCCATGCTTTCCGCCAGGGATCGATGGCAGTACATAAGCCTTTCACTCGACCCGTCAGAACCTGCAGTCGGCTTGGGTTCTCTGCATGGAGCAGCTGCGGCATCGTAAAGAGTTTCTTTGCTTTGTCTCGAGCACCTTAGCCGCCTCCCCAACCTTTCTTCCGGTGGTAGGCGCGTTAAGAAGATGGGATACATGGCGGAGGATCGCCAAGCTCCAAACTTGATTCATGGAGCCCGATCTCGTGCAATTCGATATCAGTGCATAATCGAGGCTCGATGATGGCGCTAAGGCATTTGCATGTGCACATTAGTCTAGCAAGCTCATGGGGGTGAGCCATGATGCGATGCACAGGAATATTTCGTCCGGGAAGATACCCAGTATCGTCGCTGGCATTGTGGGAAGACGAGCCGACTCAAAAGCACGCGGTTCAGGGAGCAATTGACCCGTTATATTTTGCACGCTTCCTTAGTTTTATTCTATTTTCCAAATGCCCAGTACCAATTTCTCAGCAGTGAGTCGCGCATCGTCTCGGCACTAGAAGGGTGAGTTTCTGCCTGGCTCGCTGCCTCTTGACCCAGAGCTCAACGCGTCTCGTCAGCTTGAACACGCACAAGGATGAGTCGTATTCACACTCCTCGCGAGCTTAGTTCATACCGGTGCTCATTATCCCACGCTCCAGCGGACACAATGGCCCACAAATCGCGCCCTATCTGTTCGAAGCTGCAGGGAGTGTACCGATGTGAACTTTGGTGAGAAATTTCACGCTCAACGAGGAGAAGAAGATCTAAAGTCCATCGCGTTCGTTTGCCCGTGTTTCTCTGGTTGGAGCATCACGCGTGGATGTCGGGCTCATTGCCGCCTCGATGCAGGGACATGGTTCAGGTCTGACGCCCTTGAGATCAATCCCCTGCACTTGAGCCTAAAACTTGGCAGCTTTTAGCGGTACAGCCCCCATCTCCAGGAGTCCAGATTAGTCTAGAGCCCTGCAGGTCGATTCTCCGCGGCGCAGATTGATCACCATTCTTACATTGTAGCCTTGGGGCATTGCCATTCACAGTCCCCTGCAGTGTTTATGTGTTTGAAAACTGTGCAACGGCTTTGTGCGTTCATCACGCGTTCTCGTCTGTTTTCCCTTCATTCATTTTGATTCATGACATCATCGCTCGCGAGATTCCGCTTTGCTGCCAAGATCCTGGTGTCTTTTTATCGCGTCGCGTCCAAGATATCGCACAATCTGTTGATTATTGTGCGAGTGGGGTTCTGCCGCCGCCAAGTGAAAGTGAACGCAATTTTCACATGACGGAAACTTTTCTTTCATATCTGGTCAGGGTCGCACTGTTCATCACTGTCAATACTCGTAAGATAGATATCTGGGAGGCGAGACATTGCATAGGAGGCACGGAGGCAACCGACCATGAAACTGGCCGTGATGTTGAGTGGCGCCACAGCGTTGCTAGCAAGCGCCATTTTGGCTCAATCCAGCTCCAACGCAACCATATGCGGTCAGCAAAGTTTTGGTGAAATTACCGACTCTCTTATGTGTAAGTAATTAATACAAGGCTTCAATAACTGATAGCTTTCTCAGCTAACCCCTACGACTAAGATTACCCGAATGCTTGGAACCCGAAGAGCCCCAAATACGGTTTTGTGTGCATGACAGTCGACAACAGCACTCCGGCCTATGATGCGACGTGGAACTGGGACGAAGACATTCAAGATGTTCACTCTTTTCCATATGTACGGTTTGGACATGGAGACCTCCCTATGCGTCTCAGCAGCCTTCGTTCAATCCGTTTGTCGACCAAATGGATCATGACGTCGGGTACCCCCGATCAACCCCCACGAACGTTCAGCAATACCTTCTGGGCGGAGAATAAAATGATGCTGCAAGAAAACGCTGTTCAAGCCAACGCTGCTTGGGACTTCTTCCTCGATAATGATCGGAACAAGACTCTCTATCCTCAAGATGCGGCGATTGAGTTTATGGTCTGGCTTGGTAGCGTCGGGGATCCCTGGTGGCTCGGCCGGCAGAACGGGACAATTTTGGCCAATGTGACCCTTGGAGAGACCGAATTGTAAGTTGTTTGTGGACGAGCATATCAACCGGTTCTTATAATTCTTAGTTCACTCTATTACGGACGCAACTCTGGTGGTACCCACGTGTTTACCGCTGTGACCCGAACAGGCGAGGACATCCTCTCCTTTGATGAAGATTTCTACCCTCTCTTCAAGTACATTATGCAAGAAGCATATGACCACCCGGACACCCCAAGCGATCTTCCCGAAGACCCATATCTCGGAATCGTCGAGTTTGGCACCGAAACTTGGCTCTCTGATGGCAATGTTACTTTCACAGCTGCTAATTTTGGCATGCAGCTCGATGGTGGAAATAATAGTAGTGCTAACTCTCATAGCGATAACGAGTCGTCAACCCAAGGCGACGATAGCGGTGCCGTTTTGACGTTTGGCGTACCAGCAATCACCTATTCGTTGATAATTGCACTAGCTACAGCCTTGATTTCGGCGGGATTAAGATAAATTGAAGATATAAATGTCTTACGACAATATTATTCTTGTTCCGGAGATCGATCCTATGTAACTGGGATGTCATGTGTCTGTTATTTCATGTTTTACCACCAGAGCTAGTTACCCTAGAGCTTATAGAGGAGTGGAATTTTGAGTCAATCCTGCCAGATGGCCGTTCCTGGGGTAAGAATTTAATATAAATGGGGTAGCAAAAAAATTTATTGAATTAAGTAATGATGAATAAACGTAGAAGGGAAAAATAACCCATACTTTACGGAGAGGGATAAATTTGTTTCCCCTTGGATCGTCCCATTCAATGGAAATGTTCAACATCAACAACAAGAGGGAACTTCAAAACGTACACCACTCCAGGATCGAACTTACAGTGTGATATACACAAAATCTCTACTTATGTTTAGCTGCCTTACTGGAAGACAATAAAACTTTGCTTCCATATTCTCTCTTTCCGTAGGATAATGTTGGACATGCTACGCGCTGCCACAAATAGCTCGGCGGACAGGACAATGAGCTAACCAAGGATATGTTCCTTTCCCCACATTTCTTTTTGCTTCGTATGATTATTGAGCTGAGATTCTAGCCTACCGGTCTGATGATTCCTCTCCGTATCCGAGTCGTTGGGAGTGGATACTAAACCACCAATCCCGAGTGGAGATACCGGACTTAAGGGAACAGCAGTCGAACGGAACTTCAGAATTGTCCGGCTGGCAGAGAATCATTACAAATCAGGCAGATCCGTAAATGATGCTAATCTTTTAGGGGTGAAACCATATTTTGGATCTTTTCTCTAGGATGTTAGCTTACATTGAGCATATGTATAAGTATAGCGTTGTAGCTTGACGACTTGATAGCGGTGTCTCATGCAAAGGGAGAAAAGAAAAGTCAAGGCATGGAAGTATGAAGATGCTTCATAATACTATCATTCTCTTTTTTATGGCGTTTGCTTCGATCCTGGCCTCAAATACATCCAGTTGCGGAGTAAATAACACGTCTTGGGTAGTCAATACCACTTCTGGCTTGTTCTCACCTTACTTTCCTGAGTCTCACCCAGATATCGCTTCTTTTCCCGACATCCCATATGCAGAAAGCCCCTCCGGATCCCTGCGATTCGCACCACCGGTTTCACGAACCTCAAAGAACGGTGAAATTGTCCATGCGACTCAATTTCCTGCTGGCTGTTTCCAATATGTACTTCCAGCCTTGAGAAACAGCATTGGATTTGCTGCCGAAAGGTCCATGTCATTTCAGCGAGGCAACTTTACAAACACAAACGAGGACTGTCTACGATTGTCTCTTTTTGGACCGAAGAAAGCGTTGCAGAGAACGCTGTCTAACGCACGATCGGATTATGGTCGCGATGGGGAAAAGACCCAGAATCTCCTGCCGGTTATTATTTGGATTCATGGCGGCGGATACAGCTTTGGAGGAATAAACACACCATACCTGCTTTCCCCCAACTGGGTACAGCGCAGCCAAAATCACCTTGTTGTGCAAGTACAGTACCGGCTCAACTTGCTCGGTTTCCCCAACGCTGCAGGCCTCGCCGCTCAGGGGAAAAACTTGAACTTGGGCCTGCTAGACCAGCGGTTGGCCGTTGAATGGGCTCGCAACAATGTTGCTCAGTTCGGCGGTGACCCTGATCGCATTACGCTCTGGGGTGAGAGTGCCGGTGCATATGCTACAGACGGCTACCTTTTTGCCTGGGCAAAAGATCCTATCGTGAAGGGCGTCATTGCAGATTCCGGGAACGCCCTGGCCATGGGTGCCTACAATGTCAACTCCAGCAACAACGCCGTCTTCTCACTTGCTTCCAAATCTCTCGGGTGCGGTGGCCTTTCTCCTGCTGAGGAGCTCGCATGTATGCGCCAGGTGCCTGCACCCAACATCCAAAAATACCTTCAAGCCGAAGTCGGAGAAGGCGGTGCTGCCGATGACGGTATCGCGTTTGGGACGGTTGTTGACAACGTTACCGTCTTTGCCGATTATGCGTCGAGGATCAAACGTCAATATGTCGGATTTCCTTCCAGCATACCGCTCTTGATTGGCACCAACGCGGACGAAGGAACTGTCATGGCACCATATGACTTCAATGGGAGCGCCACCGCTACTGAACTGCCCGCTAGTTTTATTCCGATCGCTGAGGCATTCCAGCGGAATCTTGAGTGCACAACCTTGCGAGAGGCTCAACTGCGGGCATCTATAGGCGCGAGAACATACCAATACTTGTATGCGGGAAATTTCAGCGACATATCCCCGCGACCCTGGCTCGGGGCGTATCACGGTTCCGAGCTTCCGTTGATATTTGGCACATATGGAATTGAAGGGCCAGCTACGGGTTTTGAGACGCGCGTCAGCGAGCGGATGCAGGACCTTTACCTCGCGTTCGCCGCCGATCCAGAAAAGGGATTAAAGACGGCTGGCTGGCCTCCGGTATCAGGCAAGGGACGCGACAGCAAGATTATGAGATTGGCGGCAAATAATGTTGTTGAGGAGGTGATACACGCAGAACAGATGCAATCTAAGTGTGAGGAGAATTGAGTCACTAGATCAAATTTGTTGCTGGTAGTGGGAACAATACATCATCATAGGTACCGAAGAACATCTAGATTACATCTTCGCACTTGCCAGATTATGAGAGGCGATATTGTATAGTTATATAATATCGTCACGAATATATCTGCCTCGGATTGCGAGGTGATGTTTGACAAAAAGAAAGCGCTGTTGATGATTTTTATTTTGTGTAGGGTTGTCGTGCTTACTCAAGATCGCATGATAACATAGTTGAGCCGCCAATTTCCCAAAACTCTCTGACCTTCAGAAAGGAGGCGGGGTAGGTGCTAGCTGAGGAAGATTCTCTAATATATTGTAGCGAGTATTTTGCTGGAATATACGCATATTTCACGATAATCTTACCTATATCGAAGAGCAGACAGTTCCTGTAGAGTGGGCTGAAATCAAATCAAGAATTGGTCTGTGGCCCACGGGTATTCAATTCAGATGAATATGAGCTACATCTTGCCCAAAATGCTTTCATGAGGACCAAGGGGGTAATTTACTGATGTAATATTTGGCCCATCGGGCTCGCGTTCAACAAGCTGGCGCATGGACGGTTGAACTCGCAATGGCGTCCTGTCACGGGTGCATTCTCGTTCAACCAAACTACCATGCGATAGAATCGTGGACGCCGGAGCCAGCAGGTATATCTCGGATACGGCTACATTGGAATAACAACTCACAAACACGATGTCCAATTCACATACGACCATAGGTGCTAGAGAACTCGGGGTCCCGTCCGCTCCCCCATAGATAAGCTAGCAACCGGCGGATTAGTAGTTGGGTCGGTGATGATCAGCGAATCCCCGCTGTTGTATGTTTTTTTGAGGCACTTCACATCTCGCGCAGTCTTCTTTTTCCTTGTGTTGGGTGTGTTGGTTTCTTTTGCTATTACATGCCTGGGAATGCGTCTGGTCTCCCTAGGTTGCTTCTGATGCAGCTCCTAGACATGCTGAGGGTTGGTAAAGGCTGTGGTTCATGGCGTCTTAAACAAACGTCGACATATTGCACTCTTACTTTTGGATGAAGATTTTCATGGTGTTGGTCACCTAAAAGGGCATCGAAAGCGACCCCTTTCGTGGAGCTGCCCCTGTTTGCAGCGAGGGGTTGGCATTTTGCGGTGGAATATTTGGCTACACTGTCGGCTCATGGTTCAGGGACCCTTTGCCGCCAAACAAGTCCTGAACAACAAATGGCTCATCCATGTCTGGCAATCGTCAGCATCCAATCTAGCAGAGGATGATGCGTCACCTGTCTCAGCTTGTGGCCCAATGTGCCCCAATATGCATGCCGCGCTAAAGTTGATGTACAAGTAAAGTTACGCGTACGCTCGGTGCTATGTTATCATCCGATTACAGTTGGCGAGCGTGTTATCTGCCTATGTATCCAGAGTATGTGTGGGATGGCTCAGATCCTTCTCCAAACCTAGTCCTTTGAGTAACTCGACCGAGAAAACGATGACCAGAAAGTCATGTTGCAAGAAACAGCGCTTCGGCGAAGCGTCTTGGCGGTTCTTAGTCTAGTATGAGGACCTCGAACCTAAGTCTATTGTCCACCTTGACCAATGCTGCTTCCTTTCACTTTGGCGGGTGTAGCCTGGAGGCATCTGTAACATCAGGCCCCTTCTGCAAGGCACCCTTCAATCTTACGCTTTGGGGAACTTTCGCCTCCTCTCTTCATTTCCTCATTTCTTCGTCTGTTTAGTGTTTACGGTTGACCAGATGTGACAAGGGAATCGGTTGATTCTAGCTACGATAGTGGACTGAGGAAAGGGAGAGGCCGAAGGGGAAAAGCCGAATTGGAGAGGGCAAAGGCGAGAAGCCGAAGGAGACAAGGATAAATAACAGTAAATATAAGATAATGATAAAAAGCATTCGGAGGCCGCAAGCAGATCCACTTTGAGGTTCCAAGCCTCTAGGGAAGCCTTTGGGGTTCTGGTCCCATCAGGATAGCAACTTCGCCGGCGGGTAGTCAAGGGACGTGACAGCTTGATCAACTGAGCCTCTTGATTGGCCGAGCAAGTTTTGGCCAGAGAGTTCTTTCCCACCTGTCTGGGTGTCTCCCCTGGAGTATCCGAATATAGCATCGTGTCCAGTGAGAGTTGGGCTCGATTCCCACAAATTGTATCCCTGTTCATCGCCACACCAGTTCAAACATCTTGCCTCAATGGTGGGCGGGCTGAGACTGATCAAACCTTTATGTTCCGCCTAATTCTCAACTGTCATCTTGGACGGAATCATTATTATTTGCCTGGGTTGTTCATTCGTTCTGTCTTCTGTTAATCAGTCGCTCGTTTTTATACTACTAATCGCACTTTCATTCATCCCTTTCTTCACTGGTTAAAACCAAAACTCTCTTTTTCTTAAATATATATATATAATAAACGGAAAGCCACTTGCTATCAAAACGATGGTCCATTCGGTTGCTTTCGTCACGCTAGCGGGTCTAGTGCACATTGTAGCCTCACAGACTGTTGTTAAAGCTGCCGAAGGATTCGCGGCTGGCGTCACTGGAGGCGGAGACGCCACGCCAGACTATCTGGATACCATCGATGAGCTCACCGAGATGCTCACGGATAGCACGGCCCGTGTCATTGTTCTGTCCAAGGAGTTCGACTACACCGATTCCGAAGGCACCGAGTCCGGCAACGTTTGCGCCAGCTGGGGTGCCGGTGAAGCCTGTCAGAGAATCTTCCAAGACACGTGTGACTCCTCTATTGCGGAGACGGCCACCTGGTACACGGCGGCTAAAACACCCATCGATGTGGCGAGCAACAAGACCACCATTGGTGTTGGGACTCAGGCGTCATCAAGGGCAAAGGCCTGAGAATGCGCACTGGATGCTCCAACGTCATTATCCAGAACATTCAAGTCAGCGACCTCAACGCCAAATATGTCTGGGGCGGTGATGCCATTTCCTTTGACGGTGCTGACCTCGTCTGGGTTGATCATGTTACTAGAAGTCAAGTTGTTTGGCAACGACTCTTCTCTTGCTAACTTGGTGGTGCCACTAAGACTGCGCGTCCTGGCCGCCAGCACTACTGCTTTGGCCACGAGACTGGCACCCGTGTCACTCTCTCCAACAACTTCATCAATGGCGTGTCACCCTACTCCACTAGTTGCAACAGCTACCACTACTGGACCTTCGAGATGGTGGGTGAGGCTAACGAGATCGCCAGGCAAAGCAACTACATCTACCACACCGCAGCCGTGGTCACTCCTTCATCCACTCCTTCATCCACTCCCCAGACCACCCTCTTCACATTTGCTATTTCCAAACCAACTACACCCCAGACCACAGCTGCCACTCCGAGCTCACCATCGGATTCCACCGGATCTTCCGTTCCCATGTACGGCCAGTGCGGTGGCAATTTGCATACGGGCTCTACCAGCTGTGCGGAGGGTACTTGTGTCAAGTACAACGAATGGTACCCGCAGTGCGTCTAAGAGGAAGAATACAGCTTGAGGGACTGCCATCGGGGGAGGGGTCTTGCTTTTGCCTTTATCTACAAGTCCTAATAAAAAACGGTTGATGGGTTTCATGTGCTAGCAGACAAGACAATGCCGAATAGCACACGAAATTCTTACATCCTTTTCTATCTTCTTGTTATACTAATTATTTATACCTCATCCGCCACAATAATAATATCTTGAAGCTATAAATAAGATACTTGGGCTAACTATTTCTCGTGGGCCCTGTAGGAGGGTGGTTGCGTATCAGGTGTAGGGATGTTGTCTGCCGTAGGTGACACCTGCCCTCCAACAGCCCCCAAACGCCAATTCCATGTTCGTTGGTGTACTCAGTATCAAGTGCACAAAACAAAGGCTCAGAAGCCAAATGGTAGAGTGAGCAACTGCCTGTTTGTTTGACTGAGGTGGAATGGCCTATCCGGGGTGGGCGTCCAAATTTGGCTATATTGGCAGGGTGTCACGCGTAAAACCCACTATACCACTAGCAAAAGTGTAAGGCACCTTACTACAGGTACTAATGCAAATAGGCCATATATACTCGCGACACAGGGTTTTTGAAACTTGACTCGACAGATACATCCGGCGGAGGTTAAATACGCGGACCGAGGTCGAAGAATGATGAGGGGTCGGATGTCGGCTTATTTCAAAGGAGATTGGACAGCACTCAAGGGTTTTGGGGTTCTTTTCTTCAGACACTTCTGACAGGACTTCCGAATCCTGATTCAATTGGGAGAATCCGACGGAGAATAGAGGCTGGCCAATGAACCACCACCCGTGGGCGTTGCTTTGGGTAATTTCCGCCAGGTTTGATCCAAAAACCCGCTCTCCATAACGTTGACGGCGGCCCAGGTCCGATGGATCCACAACATAATCATGCCCACATTTAGATTTTCATATGATGAATGGCGACGATTTCAGGCTTGGACAAATTATCTAATCATCGTTTCCGGTAAAGAAATTAATTCACACAATTCTATCCTTAGGATTAACTTCAAGACGGGATATTCCCGTGGCTCAGGTTTCGGCAAAAGTCCTTCATCATTGTTGGTATCTGGCATTGTCATCGTCCAATGAAATATCGCTTACAAGTTCCTTCAAGCTTGTCCTTTGAAGTTTACCCATGAGGCTCTGTGCTTTGGACCCTCCTTGCTCACTTGGCAGGCTCTTGGAAACCCCCCCCAGACTCTGCACAGTCTTGCGCGTTCTATTACTCATTCAACGCCATGCATCTCAACCTTCCTACGATTTGCCAAGGCAGAAGAAGCGTCACGTAACCCTTGTCTTCGTTTCTCCCGGCAATCGATGGTAAGATGTTGCGTCTATCGCAGACGCACATGAGTGAGTTTCAGGTACGGAAACTCAGCGTCCATGCGTACCAGTACCCAAAACCCAGTATTCTTGCCTATGATGATGGGCCGAGAAGCTTGTTGCTCGTGGGGTGAGGGACAATTGCTCCTCTAGAAATGCGTGCCTGTTTACTTTGACCCCAGCGCTTTCCGTGTTATCTAGCTTTCGTTTCTCATGCTGATGGATGTACTAACATTGCTGGTTTCACATATGAGATTCATCCAATTCACAAATTCTCCTCCGGTTCTGTCTTGGCGCAGAATATTGTTCAATCTCGTCAGATTCTGTACATTTCCTCTCCCCATCCTCTATAACGCAGTAGGTTAGGGTCGTCAACAGGTTTCTGAAAAGCGAAATCGCCTAAGTGCATCAAAAATCTACAGGCTAGGAGGGGCATGAACGAATGACTAGGAGGTTTAGCTCAACGCGTCTTATCATATAGTTTACTCTCCCTATCATATCCACCAAAACGCCTCGGTGGATCATGATATTTCGTGAGGTCTTGGTTACAGGAAGGATAGTGTGGGTCCGCAGGAGCCTCCTAACAATAGATAAGGCAACTTAGACAGTGAACAAATTCTTCACCAATTTGTTGAGGTCAAGCCACTTCTTCGTTGCTCTCCTAGTCTCGGTTCTGAAGTGGTGAATCAAACAATCTGAAAGGTCACGGGACCTTCATTAATCATTATTCAGTGCGCAACCTTAATCCTTGGAACTGAATTGCACATTTGTTTCATTCTCTAATCTAAGCACACCTCTCTAGAAGCGCTATCTAGGATCATCTGCATACCCATATTTCCATACCCTCGCCTTCCCACCATCTCACACTTGCAGCCCTACTCTACAGCAACTAAGCCCAACAATTAGTCTCCTATCAAACCAAGTACTACAATTGAAGATATACTAACAGTGGTTGGTGAGTTGCCAAGGATGCATGATACAGTCAAGTCGTCTACAGGACGCGCTTGAACGAAACTGCACCCTAGTCAAACAATTAAGTTGGCGTCTCTTTGAAGGTTCTGCGAAGAAGTAATGGTAGTCCGTTTTATATCATCATTTGAATATCATTATTATTATTATTATTATGCCCTATTGCGACCAAAAACAGGGCTCCAAGTCTAGAATCACAAGCTCAACATTCAAGGTCGGTAGATCGAAGCAATTTAGAATCTATGTGTCGAGAGGTCGAACTCCGAGTTCAGTCTCCTAAATCCCAGAACATTATTTTACCACAATTTCTGTCTCTTTCAATATAATAATTGATCGATTCCACCATGCGACCTTTTCAGTAGCATCTTATTCCTCATTAGATGCTTGTCTATGCTGACCGAAATCAAGTGCCATGCCCAAAGAAACACCACAGTGATCAACGTTAGCGAGTACACGCCCCGGCTTTCTCCTCAAGTCCAACTTTTAGCTTTTGTCCAAAGATTCTCTTTCAAATACGGTAGGGTGGGCATTATGAGACGAATGATGTCGAACAAGCCGGTTTACAAACCATGTCACTGACTCGCTACTCTGTACTCTAAAATACTAGAGGACAAGGTGGCGGGTGCCTCTGGAAGAAGATGAATAGCTCAAGAGAAGCATTCGAGCCTAGTCCTATCGTCACCAAGTTTCAAGTCCTGCGAAATCATAACCCTCCACCCAAAACAATCGAGACCCATGAAGCCGCAAAGTACAAATGGAAACCCACATGTCATAGAATTAACAGATACCTAAAGCTTGGGACAAATTAATGACACGAGCGACATCGATAATTGATTGGCCTTGTTCGGAAACCCTTCAACTAACAGCACCCTGGCCAACAGTCTGCCGCTCACAATCTCACATCCTTTGTGTGAAAACGCACACTGTGGAGTGTCTGGTTGGTTGGCATCTGGAAGGAAAGGCACAAACGCCATTGGCCAGCTCATGTCCAAAGGAGTTTCATCCCTGAAAGATGGGAGCCACCATGCTTCATCCGTGCGCATCAGCGTGCCACGCTCGTCCGAAGGTGCCGAGATTTTTTGTTTATGCGAACTGGCGTTGGCTGCCCAGCAAGGCCTCCAACTTATGGAACGCCTTACTGGATTAAGTTCAATACGCGGCCATAGTTCTTTCCATCTCATGGTATATGTAAAGCCATGTCCAGGATCCTTGGATCGTGAAAGACGTGATAAACTGCACTAGGTACTGTTGCCTCCATCCTCCACGTGATAACGTAGCCCGGGGTCAATGCGGCACAGCAACTGCAGGAGCCTGCCTAATCTCGGCTCACTCCGTAACCAATATTAATATCACCGCACTCATCTTTTTCTCTCCTGCTTCTTCGCCTTTCCATCCCGAAACGCGACCTGAGGAGCGATGTCGGATCAAGAAAACAATAGCCATCCCCCGCCTTACACTGACGAGGAACCGTCAGTTGAGGCTTTGAGAGCCGATTTGGGAGCCAACAACGGGGCACCCTACTCGGACGGTCTGGGCGATACGCATGAATCGGAAGTTCCGGCTGTTACTTCAACCCCGACGAAACAAAAGAGATTTTCGAGCCCTTTTCTCGTTATTTTGTCCTCAACAGTTTTTATCTCGGTGGTCGCTAGCCTTATTCTCCTTTCAGTTACAGCAAGGTCATGGCGTCACGGCTTCTCATCCCAGCTAGGAGAGAAACCAAGCACCAAGGGCCAGTCACACAAGACACAAACCAAAACGAAGAACGCTGTCGCATACCGTCTTGATTTTCCTGCACTGTATCCAGATATTACGTCAAACTCGGATTCAGAATGCCGCGCAGCGTGGGATACGCTAACTTCAGTTCCTTGCCACGACAAGTTATTCGATCGAGGCAGCGACAATGGTACATTCAGGTTCATGGGATACGACCCAATGTACTTCCTCCCAAGGATCTGTCGGTCCGGCTGTAAGGACGCTCTCACTGAAGCTTACAGCCAACTGTCAAGCCATTGTTCTTCTTCTGACACCTTCATTCTTGATGGCTACAAGGGCATGTTCGGCACCATGTGGCTCGAGCCGGGTCCCGTAGCTGCAGTGGAGACCCTGCTGCGCAGAGCTGAGCATGTATGCCGGTCAAGTCCCGTGGGAGATAGTGACTACGAGTACTGTCCTGTCGAGATGAGCGAGCGTTTTGGCATTGCCGATGGAATGAATGTGAATCTAAAGGGAATCACCACATTTATCAGTGATACAGACCAAAGGCGAATCGAACCAGCGCGCTGGCACAGGGGCAGAAAGGGCACAAAGAAGTACAGTTACAATTACAAGTTCAAGGTTCGAGAGCAACGCTATGGTCCCGGAGCCGGCGAAACCTCCTGTGGCTGGTGCATCTTCGACCTTCTCAACCGCACACTCAACTCTTGGCAGCAAGGCGTCGTGCTCAGTCCCGACAGTGACCAACCGGTTTCGCTTCCCGAATTCATCCGTCGCGTCAGGACTGCAGGCAGACGCTGCGCGCCAACAAACAAGTGGAACAGCATGTACGACGAGGCTATTTCCCAGTACATATCTGCTGGACTCTTGCCCGCCGACTGGGAGAAAACACTTCCATCCGGCGACGTGCACTTCATGATTAAAAACGGTCCTGAGGAAGGCGACTCGCCAGTTTCGGAAATCCTCGCTGAAATTGAACGTCTTTCTTCTCCTGACGCGAGCAAGAGCTTGGACGAGGCCGTGGCGCCACTGTCCAGGTCCAAAATTTGCCTCTCCGCTCTTGCAAAACAGTACACCTCGGCGAAGTGTTACATAAACCTCTCCCATGAAACTTTGTCCATGATGCTTAAAGAGGATTCTCGAAGGCTCCGATCGGCATATTGCGGCCAAGAATGCTCTGATTCCATCGACAACTGGTCGAATCCCATGTGCGACTCCCAAGAAACGATGCCAGAATTCCAGAAGTTCTTTGACGAATATACGGCAGCCAAACGCCAGCGAGACGTGTTCTGTGGTTTGCTCGGCGAAACCTCCTATCAATGGGATTGTGCTCAAGCATTGATGAACTTGGGCAAAACGGATTGGGCATTTGTTGGCCGCCCCGAAACACCTATCTTCCTTGCTCAGATCGATAATGCACTAGAGGAGTTGAAACATAGGCTCCACACAATCGACAAGGAAAATCAAAAACTGATTGAGTCGGGTGGCTCCCGTGCTGAATCAAAAGCGCGTCGCGAGCGAGAGAAGATACTAAGCAGCAGTGTTTGCGCTGGCTGCATTTGGACTTGGTTCGCTGGGGACTTGGACCAGACAATGGAATACATGCGCGGAGCGAAGTCCCCGTCCGAGTACGTGCACCTAGCCAAGAAATACCACTCGACCTGTACATCTCTGGGCGCAAATTGGCTCGGCGGCGAGCCTTACGGTGACGACCCAGTAATTTGGCGTGTCAAAGACGAGTATGGGAAGATTATGCGATATATCAAGTCACCCAAAGAAAAGTTTTATGGAGGGTCGCTGTACGCGGTAAACGAGGCGAACGGACAGGTGTCTATCTACAGGGACAAGTTGGGCTCGAGACCAAGTGTAGACATCGGTACGCTATGGGTTGTGCTTCAAGCTGAGAGAGGCGTGAAGGCAGCTGAAGAAGGAAAATTCGAGGCTTGGAAATTGGAAGAGGAAACGCACAGAAAAACAACAGATGCAGAAATCTGGGAATTCAAGCGGGGATCCATGTCGTACATTGGGCCCAAGGATGGGCTTTCGCGGACGAAAGCTTCGGAATAAGGATTAGACATAGATTTGCAATAATACTTGACCTTGAATGTGGTACAACATACCTGTACATGCATCTGTTGAGTAGTGCGATTTAAGTTCTTATCCCTCAGTCCGAAATTATGCATGTATTCTATCATGTGTTGGGTTCCTGTTGTCTTTGTGTATTGGGTAAATATCAAGCGTTTCGATGCCACGGATAAAACCATCGATATATCAAAACCACGTGCACCCTGCCTAGGTCATCTAACTATAGCGCAAGACTTTATTAGGAACTCGATTCAACAATATCGATATCGCTTTTCTCCAAGGTTATAAAGTTGGTGCCTATGCCAATCGTACGTTACTATTGCTCCAAGTTAGTCCTTATAGCTATAACGTGTTTCAATAGAGGCAACTCACGGCCTTGGTCAAGGTGGACATCTCCGATAGCCATGTGGATCCAATATCCCCGTCGCCTGGTCGCTGCATCTGTTCCGTCGCCATCTGAAGAAGCAACAGTCGCCGCCTCTCCATTTTTGTATTTGTCGTCGTCAGGCACCTCTCTCCAGCATCGTAACCCTTCGATGTCTGCTCTCTGGGGCTTTGTGACCTCAACGCCTTGCTTCTCGATGAGTGCCACGTCGATTGCCTCATACCAGTCCCATTTCGAGCACGACACTGTCACCTCCGTAGTAGGAGGGACGATTCTTTCAAGGAGGCGATCTATTGTAGGCAAGGTATGATTTTGCAGTCTTTCGGCGAGTAAAGATTTGCTGTCATACGGCCAAACAAGGCCCGTTGTCTCATCAATGCTACCGTAGCCAAGTCTTTCGAATGTAATCCGCAGGTAGACAAGTGAAGGGAAGAGGGGTTTCGGGTAAGTTTTCTCAGCCTCTGTGCCTGGATTGGCATCACTAGTGAAACCTAGGCTCAACGGTAGTTCTTTCGGTGGCCATACAAGCTCAAGAGAAGTCAGCTCCGCAAGTCGTTGTAAAGGAATGATGTCTTGAAGGCTGCGGAGGAGAACAGGTGACGCAATATGGATGGTATTGGCTCTATACAGGATGTCTGTTCCCTCTATGTATCTATGTTTTAAGTTAGCGCCCGATGAGAAGTATCATTCGCCGCCGAGAGACCCTCTTGTAGGCGGGTGGTGGAGAGGAAAGAGTGCAAGTACATACGCATTTCGGCAAGACAACAGCCAGCCCATGACTCCAATTTGGCACTTTCCAGGCCAGTCGCCGGGCCATTCATTGCACATTCCAGATCCCTCTAAGCAATAATCTTCATCTGGTTCGCGAAAGTGACCCCACGGATAGTTACGTCTCCTCCCTAGGGGTAAATGAGTCCCTGCTGGAGGATATCTATGGCAAACAGAGCCAAACCATCGCCATTTCATTTCCTCGGATTGCCTCAGATGGGAGTCAACTGCTAGGCTTTTGGCGTGTATTCTTGCGTGAATGGCCCAGGATGGATAAGGTTTCTTGTTGACCAAGTTCAAGGGGTGCTCAAATCGCAGATCCATGTGAAGGGTCCGTCCCCCAAAGGCGAGGTGCTGGATGTGCTGCCGAATCTCGGGCGGCAGGCGGCCAAAGAACAAATCTGGTTCATTTTTGGGAGACGACGCGTCCCGGGAAGACGGCCGCGTGAGAGCATGGCGAGCGACAGTCTTGGCCGCAGGCTTGAGGATGATGCTGCGGAAGCCGTCGTCGCGGCGCTTACATTCTCGACAAGCGCGGTGATACGGGCCCCACGGGACGAGGCGCATCCAGCAGAAGTTTGCAATGCCGTAGACCTTTGCGATGGTCAGGAACAGCAGCATGCCAAAGGTGGCAAAGACGGCCATGGCGATGTCGGGCGACGATCTGACGAAGCCTCGGCGCCGGCCGCGGGCAATGACGTCGGGCCAGCCGTCCCAGAAGTCGGCCATCTCATCTCGGATGGAGAGAGTCGGCCACTGGAACTCGCTCGCGATCATGGTGGATGGTTCTGGAGGGCATGCGGAAGCCTCCGAGCCTGGTCCGTCGTCGGATTCATGCTGCGGTGTTCCGGGAGCTGTGCATGAGGAGAAGGTGGAGTGGAGGAGCGGAGCAGCGGAGCAGCTTCGGCGTCATGGTGGCTTGTGATCTGCGACACGCTTGGGCCGTGCAAATTGCCGCAGTGCGGTGCAGCGCGCCGTGGCCGGGGGATCGACAAAAGTCAGCCCACGACACCAACATCAGCAGACGGCAGATGTCAGACGTCAGGGGTCAGACAACACCCGCCAGACCAGCAGATGGAGAGTCCAGCTTGTGTACTGTAGCTGGTGTTGCGTTTCTACTGAGCTGAGGCATCGTTGGAAGAGGGTCTTGTGCAACACACGTGGTTCAGGCCGTGGTCCTTTTTATGATGAAAGCCCCATCACTGCATTGCCAGACGCCTCGGTAACGTTCCGATACATGAGTAGTAGCCTCAATACGTGCATATTTATTCCCGACTGCTGGCTTCCGCCATCTACTACAAGAATTTCGCATTCTCGGGCCCTCCCAGACTTTCAGAACGAATGATCAAGGGTGGAAGCGAGAGGAAGAGAAACAGCGGCCAGTTGAAAGTGGACAGCCATCTCGTATCAACCAATGCAACATCATTCACTCCGTCATCTCCTTCTCTTCCTGGCCGGTTTTCCCGATTGCTCTAATCCTCTCTCCTCGAAACCAAATTATTCCAATGATCGGAAAGCAAAGCACCGCAAATAACAGGGCCAACAGTGTATTTCCCCATCCATAACCAAGCTCATCATACATCTCGGGCGCAAATATTGGAAAGGCAAACCCAAGGATATACGTCAAAAGCCGTGTAGCTGCGCCAGCGCTCGCAGCTCGAGTGCTGCCGAATTCATCCACCAGGTAAGCTAGCAGCCCTTGTGCGAACATAAAGCCCCCAATGGTGAAGAAAAAGACCCCAAAGTCGACGACAACCCAATGAGCTACTTCTTCTGCCGCCCACGCGTACCAGACCAGCCCAACGACTGCCGGCAACAGGCCAATCACTACATACGAGAGGCGGTATTCAGGCGTTGCTTCGCGATCTGGGAACTTCGCGACTCGGCTGCGCCATAGAAAGTCCATCAGTCTACCACCAATCTGTGCGCAGCAGAACGCACCAAGAGCGATTGCGATATAGTGGAGACTGGCCGAAGTTTCGGATTGATCATATCGTATGACCCAAAGCGAGGCAAAAGTCGAAAGCATAAGGGTGTATATACCGAACTCGATTGCCATGGCCAGGGCAGTCATCTGAATTATAGGGCGAAACATCAGAAGCTTGACGGGCCTCGAAATAGCGGGACGGAGATGGACTCGTATTTCTTGGATGACGCCCTTGGCCCGAGCAGAGAAAGATCTTCGGGACATGTTATGTCGATTATCTGTAAACAATATACAGGCACGCGCAGAGACGGTCACAGCGGGCGATATGCACAACGGGTCGGTCCAGATCAATTGGGATTTGTAAGGAGCAGCTAGATAGTGGTCGCAGAATGCAGTCACCTATTTATAGTGCAGGGATTCCCTTGTGAGGATATGTGGCCTTAAGACCTAGGCCTATAAGGCCCCTAAGGTCGGCTTGTGGCCAGCCGCTATATTTATAGCAGTAACTACCTTTGCCTAGCTGCTATATCTATTAATACTTCCTTTAAGCCTAATTAAAGGCTTATCCTTAAGTGCTATTATAAGGCTATTTTAATCTTCTTTATATATATATTCCTTATATAATTATAAAGTTATTCTTTTTTTATTGCTAAGGCAATTATTTACTTAAGTAAAACTTCTTTATTGCTAGAAATAGGCTTTTTTACTATAGCTAAAGGTATTACTATAAGCTTTTATAGGCATTATTTATGCTTATTTTAGTGTTTTTAATATAATACTTTTTTTAATTTTAGCTTTAATCTTAAAGTATTAATAAAAGAGTAATGCAATAAGCCTATTAATAGCTTTATAAATATATTAGTAATATTTTTAGCAAAAGAAATATATTATAGTTTAATTATATTATTTTTAATAGCCTTTTTTATAAAGTAATATTGCACTTAAATATACTTTATATAAATATAGAATTTAAGGTTATATATTAGCTTTATAGTACTTTAGTTATCTATAAAGATTACTATTAAAGCAATTAATAAGCTATTAAATTTCTTTATAAAGCTCTTTATTTATATAATTTATAATACTGCCTTTATTAATATATAGTATTTAGCTTTTATTAAGGACTTTACTATAGTTTTTTAATACTTATTAAATTATATAATTAAGCCTTTATTTATAAAGAATATATATCCTTTAGTTAATTATACTATTTTTAAGCAATTAATATAATTAAAGTTATAATAGCTATAAAAATTAAATAAATTGCTATATAATTTTTCCTTAAGGCAATAATAATAAATAAAGTAATTAAGGCTCTTTTTAATATATTATAGCATTCTTTTTATAGCCTTAAGTTATTATTTACTTAAGCTATTTAAAAAGTATACTTAAAGACTATATATAAAGGCTAAATTAAGCTAGCTTTATTATAAAAGATAGTTAATTTTTTTTATTATTAATATATATTCTTTATTAATAGCCTCTATACTAAAGATATTAATTGCTTTAATTAAATAGTAAATTTCTATTTCTATTAATATATTTATAGCTTTATAATTAAAATATTTAAATTACTTAAAGATATTTATTATATAGTCTCTTTATAATAATATAAATAATCTATCTTTTTTTACTATAATAGCTATACTTAAAAAAAGCTTAAGAAATTTAAGTAACTTTATCTTTACTTTTTATATAAATTTATTAATAAAGGTATTTATATTCTTATTATTATTAATAACTATAAGTATATTATCTATATATATAGCTATAATAATCTCCTTTATTTAATCTATATAAACTATAGTATTGCTTTATAGCCTCTTAAGGCCTAATTTATTAAATATTTTTTTTAGTTTCTTTTACTACTATTAGGCACTTTACTTAAGGCTATATAAAGCTATAAGCAACTATATAATATACTTAATGCCTTATTTATAGCCTACTTTTTTAGCTAAATATTTATACTTTAGATCCTTAAAGAATTTATTAAATAAAAGAAAGATTATAATATAAATATCTTCTTTTAGCTTTTTATTTAAATATACTATAATTATATTATTTTATAATAGCTTTTTCTTAATTTATATAGTATAAATAAATAATATCCTTTAGAAGTTAACTTTTATAGTTAAAAAAAAGGTCTTTTAATAATTAATACTTTCTTTTTGCATAAAGCTATATACTATAAATTAAGCTTTATATATAACTATTATACTATTTTTATCTCTTTTATATTAATTTATTTACTTTACTATAAGTAGTCTTTTGCCCTTTAGTAACTCTTTTTTTAAAATAAATTTAAGTATGCCTTTATTAATAAAAGTATAAATCTCCTTAAAGAATGCCTCTTTTTAAAGGTTAGTATTTAGCTAATTAAAGGCATTATAGACTATAGCTAAATTAGCATTAATATAAATAGCTAAAATTTACTTCTTTATAGCTATTATTAGTATTATAAAGTATTTCTTAAAGTTATTAAATACTCCTTTTAGCTATAATTAAATAATCTTTTTACCTTTTGCTATAAATAGTAAAATAGGCTTATAAAATACTATATATATTATTATAATAACTTTCTTTATCTTAAGGTTTTAAATTCTATATACTTTAGTTCCTTAAAATCTTATAAAGATTCCTTTTTAACTATAAAGCAATATCTTTTTAAATTTATTATACTTTTTCTATTTAATATAAATAAATGCCTTTAATCTTAAAATCTATAGATACTTAATGCTTAATATATATTTCTTTTTTAGAATTAAATCTATAAAGTAAACTTTATAAAGGGTCTTTTAGTTTAATAACCTTATTGCTATAATATTAGCAATATATATAATTATAAGAATAATCTCTCTTTATAGCCTAAAAGGGATATTTATTACTATTATTATACTTTTTGCCTTCTTTTAAATTATATAGTTTGCCTATTTAATAAAGCTATTCTATTTATAGCTATATAGCAGTATAATAATTATAAGGATCTCTATCTTTAAAAGGAGTTTATTAACCTTTTTATTAATAAATTTATAGCTGCTATTAAATTATATCTTTTAGGGTAGACTATAGGCTATAATAGTTTTAAATACTAAAAGATCTTTTTCTATTAAAGTAATAGTATTGCTTTTCTTTTTAAGTAAATTACTATAAAAGTAATAGCTTTTATTATTAATTATAAGCTTAAAATACCTCTTTTTATTATATATATATAGACTTAACTTTATAAAGTCTATATAGAAAAGGTTAAGTATATAGTTTACTCTTTTTTATAGTATTTTTAGCAAGAACCTTATGCTTTTAGTAAGCTTATAGTCTTTATAGGGTATATTAAGTAGCTTATAATTATTAAGCCTATCTTTTATAATCTTAAAGGTATAATTAAAGGCTTTTTAATTTATATAAGTAAGTCTTTAGTACTATATTTTTACTTTAAACTATTCTATTTATATTAGTATTATTTTAAAAGTAAAGTAATAATTTATTATACTTTCTATTGCTTTAAATAGAAACCCTTAATTAAGAATATTAAGGGTTATAAAAATCTTATTATTACTATTAAAAATTTTATTTTTAATTATATAATTACTAAAAAATAAACTTTTTTACTAAAGATTATATTTAATAAAAAATCTTTAATAAAAACTATATCTTTAAGTATTATAATTTTTATTCTCTTTTTTTCTATAAATAGTATAATTATTACTATTCCTATAGCTATAAAGTATATAATGCCTTTACCTATAAAAATTAATATTATTTTATTAAGTTTATACTATTTATCTTCTTTAAACTATTTAAAGTTATTAATAGTATATATATTAGCTTTTAAATCCTAAAGCTAATAGTCTTTTTAATTAATAAGGCTTAATTCTATAAATATTAAAATAGTAATAAAGTTACTATTTCCTTTAACCTTTAGTATAGCATTATTATTAATATTAAAAGAACTATATAATTACTATTTTAATAAACTAAAAATTATTGCTATAGCTGCCTTTTCTATTAATAACCTTATAAAAGCATTACTAAAGAACTTCCTTACCTTTAAGCCTTTATAGTATATAAAAATAGTATTATTATTATTATTAAAATTATCTTTAGCTTTCTTTATATTTTTAGCATTTTATTTATTTAATTCTATATATAGGGCAGTTTTTTTAGTCTTTTTAATAGTTTTATTACTATTATCTTTCTTTTTTAATCTTTTATTTTTATTGCCTTTACTCTCCTTCTATAAAGATAGGCAGTTCTTTATAATATAACCTTTTTAATTATAATTAAAGTATTTATTACTTTTAGAATCTTTTTTATAATTATCTTTTTTATTTAATTAAATACTTATTTATATATCTTTTTTATTACTAAAATCTTTATTTTTCTTTTAAAAAGTCTATAAACTTTTAGCTTTATTAATAAAGTCTTTTTATATTTTATAAATAAATTAATATTTCCCCTTTTGCTTATAGTTATATTAAAGTGCATTTTATTTAAAAAAGACCTTTTTAATACTATTTATAAACTTTATCTTTTTTTAATACTTAAAAAGCTTATTGCTAGCTTTAATAATACTATTTGCAATATAGCAAAAGTTATTAATATAACTTTAGACCCCTTATAGTTTCTTTAAAATTAAAGACTTTAATTCTTAATAAAAGTTAATTAAGCTTTATTAAAACCTTATATTATTATATCTTTTTATTAATAGCTTAATAGCCTTTATATTAATCTTTATTAAAAATAATAATAGCTTTAATTTTTATAAAACTATTATTTTTATAGTAATAATTAAATATATTTTTTTTAAATATAAAATCTTAATCTCTTTATACTATTTAATAGTAATTATAATATAAAAAAGATATTTCTTTTAAGCAATTTAATTCTTTAATCCTTTAAATATATTATCTCCTTTTATCTTAAAGTTAAAACTAATAAAATCCTTAATTTTAATTAATTATAAATTTATAATCTTCTTTTTACTTAAAGTAAGCTTTATTAATATCTTTTTATTCCTTAAAAAACTAAATATTTTATTTAAAGCTCTTAAGGGCTCCCTTAAGGTATAAAAGAATTAGCTTTTTTAGTATTTAAAGCTTTTATTTTTATTATCTTTTACTTTAAATTTTAATTTATTTTTAGGCTATATTTTATATTTAATCTTTAATTTATTTTTAATTTTTTAATTAAAGTACTTTTATAGCTTTTATATTTATTATATTATTTTTATTATTTATTATATTATAATACTTAAATTTAGCTAAATTTTCTATAGGTCCCCTTTAATAGGCTTTATTAACCTTTTAAAAAAAAGTAAAAAATCCTTAAGATTATTTTTTCTTTTAGTAAAATCTTCTTTATTATTAATCTATTTAATTACTTTAATAATAAAGATTAGCTTTAAGGCTAGCTTTAAAGCTATTACTTAAGTCTTAAGACTTTAATTAATTAATATTATAAGCATTAACTTTAAGGGATAAACTTTAGATTAATTTAAACCTTTTAAATAGCTATAATTTCTTTTTAAATTAAAGCTTTAGGCTTATAATCTATAAATAATATATAGGTATATATAGAAATAATTATAGCAGGTAATATATACAATAGGTTAGTCTAGATCAATTGGGATTTATAAGAAGCAGCTAGATAGTGGTTGCAGAATGCAGTCACCTATTTACAGTATAGGGATTCCCTTATGAGGATACGTGGCCTCAAGACCTAGGCCCACAAGGCCCCCGAGGTCGGCTTGTGGCCGGCCGCTATGTCTGTAGCGGCGACCACCTTCGCCCGGCCGCTATATCCGTCAACATTATCTGCTCCTGCCAGCTCTCTTGCTTTTCGACGGAGGAGGACTGGAGCATATGTTTCATGGATTATAAAACACCCAAGAATTAAAAAAAGAGCATCAAAGATGGAAAGAACCCAGAACAACCAAGGCCACCACAGATGCTGAGCAGCCAAGCCACCGACGATAGGACCCAAGGCGGGACCTAAGTAAGGAAGTAAACCAGCAATCGCCAAAGATTTGCCCCTGTCTTTGGCCCCGTACATGTCAGCAAGAACCGGGCTAGTTAGCTACGGAATTGTTAGCCCGAGAGGTGATGTATCGAATGTTATCAACCTACTGTTATGCCAACACTGGCTCCAGAAGCGGACATGAGCCGTCCAAGAATCATGATTCCGGGAGAGAACCCGACCGGGCACAAAGAGTTCCACAGAATATACCATAAGTTTCCTGCGAGCCAGATTGGCTTGCGACCGTATGTCTCTGCCAAGGCAGCCACAAGAAATGGTGCAAACCCGAGTCCCAGGAAGAAAGCAGAAAATGCAATTTGACCTGTCGTGGCACTCATTCCAAGATCATCCAGGACTTGGTCCAGTGCTGGTGCTATCATGCTTGCAGACATGGTGGTGACTAGCTGGCTCCCTGAACAGACTACAGCAACGGTAACCTTGCGATAGGATGGCCAATTGTACGGGTTAGCTGGATCATCAGGTCCATCCCAAGTAACCTAGTCAGTTTCAATAGGCGTTGGTTGATCTTGGACTAAACAATTGGCAGAGTCTATCTTACCTCATAATCTTGAAGAGCAGTAGCGCCAGAGTTCGCCGCTTCTGTATCGGCTGGGGTCTTTTCTTGCGACATCATCTCAATACTACAATGGAGTCCCAGGTTGTTGGACGCAGTTGGGGGCACTTTGCAAAGCCCGCAAAAGGCTGGAGCGTTTCGGGGCGTCCTTCTATTCTTTTGTACCCCGTCGTGAGTCAATTCTCGTAAAGATACCAATCAAGATGTTGTAAGGCAGGGATACTAAGTATTGAGCAGTTGAGCCTATTAAAAGTGGGCGATAGCAGAGACGATGGGCAGTTTGCACAACAAATTTCGAGCCCCAGTGAAAATTAGACCACATAGAACCCTGTATCTTATCTAATCAATCTCATCAATGAGACCAGGTGAGTTGACGTAACTCGGTGGTGAGCTTCTCCGAGGTTCCATTCTTTATCTCCGAGCTAACGCTTCGCAAAAGTCCCTTAGCAAGCATCCTCCTAAAAAGTACTGCTGGTTTATCCCGGCTTCAAAGTGATTGGCCAAGTTTCCACTGGCCTTTGAGTCATGGTGGAAATTGTCGTCAACTGTGGAGCTGCCCCTTCCCACTGAGTTGTATTGTTTCATCAACAAACCGCAAACAGGAAAGCCCAATAGGTTAAAGAATTGGGGCAGATAGTCCTTTCTTCCAAATAGCACTTAATCCTACTTGTGGAATTTAACACTATCCATATCCAAGCCTTGCACTAAACGTACTTTATTACAAAAAAAAAGCCTCCACTTGTTCCTGCAATTCAATAAGTGTTAGAGGGAGTAATTGAACAAAACTGTCGGCTCAATCACTCGGGCTAGGGGATTGATTTGGGCCTAAAGGTATCTAATCTTAGCAACATTGACGATAGTGGAGAGGGGTTGCTGTTTCAATTGGGATCATTAACTCTGAAATGCAGTTGAACGTTTTATACGATACTAGTAATTGTAAAGACGGCAGTATTATAAAACATGTTGTAGGGGATATTCTACCTCAGAAAAGACATTTTTAATTCAGATGAATGCCATGTTGATATATGTAGTTTGTTGTTGGAACGGAACGCCGGCCAAAACACATGCCCTACCCAGGAAGATATAGGGTAGGGGATCCGATTTGATACAAACAGCCTATTTAAACAGCTGTGAACAACTTAATTGGGCGTGAGAGCAACTGATCAGTTCCGTTAGGGTGTTCCTGAAAAAATGGAAAAGGTATCAAAGGATAAATTCTCGAGAACGCACCGGAACTCCTTGGGAAGTTCAAATTCATTGGAATTTTAGAGTTTCAAAAACAAGAATGAACTGGAGAAAACTGCTTGATGATTTCCTACCTCTCTATGGCCTCCGCTGTAACTGTTTGGCCCACATTACCCTGGACCAAAAACTCTGGGCTTATTTTTTTACTATTAGATTTTCGAATCACCAGTCATCGTTTAACTTAGTCTCAAGTAACAACTTTCACAAAAAAGTGAGCATGCCTCAGGCAAGTTAAGCATGGTCAATGAGGGTGATGGCGCTAATGACAAAACACTTCTTGAACAGAACTAAGCTCACTACTTAAAGAGCGGGCTACCTTAGGTGAAGTGTTGGTAAAAGCTTATTGCCAAGGAAGTCCTAGGCCCTCCCAAAGTTCTTCTTTAAAGCCTGCAGATGCAAAAAGAATTGCACTTGTTTGATGAATTTTCGATCGTATTTGAAATGACATGTGCGCTGATAGCGATGAATCCTAATTCCACCATCGGATTCATTATTAGGAAGAAGCTTTGCCTTGACAAGGTTGCATCATTTCGTTCGCTCGGTTTTTCGTTTTTGGTAGCTCGCTGGTCTGCCACAATCATGAGTACCTCGAACCTCGCATTTAAAAAGGTCTAAGAGGAGGGAATGGGGTTTGATCGAGAAGGAATCTTTCTATATTTAGCTGTCATCTAGGACGCATTGAACGCGGAGGGAGCGGACGATATCGACAATTGCGACCAAGGGCATGAGGCGGAGAGGCCTCTCCTCTTATATCACTCCATGAAACCAACACCTTTAGATGTAGTGCCACTTTGCATCGGCAATCACACGTCATCACGTTGCAAACGACGGTTCATCGGTGCCTTTGCCCTACAAGGCGATGGGTGGAATCATGCAAGCTTAAAGGACAGGCCCTTGATTGGATGAAAATGAGTCAAAATCACGATCCATTGCCCAATCACCACAACAAGAGAAATCATCAGCAAATCATGTTGGCCCGTCTTGTTCAGCTCAGCGGTGCGTTCTACCCTTCCGGGCTAGTGCCTCCTCTTTAGATCTCAGCTTGATGATCGCCACGCGCGTCTTGGTTGGGAGTGGCGGTGCGCATCATCAAACCTGACATGTGGACACGCCGTCTCAGCCCTCAATGATGCCAGCGGCTTGGTTACACCCCCCAACTCATCGGAGAATACAGATGACAAGTTGTCAGCCCTGCCAGGCAAAGCGCAACATGCTTCCCAGTATGGCTAGCGCGGTTTCGACACTATCCACAACTTAGCAGATGTCGTAATCTGGACGGAGCCAAACAACCTCTCAATTTGACCTCAGAATGCCAGAGGGGGTTGTCTTTCAACTCGCTGACAGAGTCAGGTGCTAAGATTGGGCGGGATCCAAGACTTTTTGGGCTTGGCTATCGTATGTTTAGAGAGTATTTGTGAACTTCTGAAAACATATAAAGTCATGGTGCGGCATGCCTCATCAAAGTCGTGGCCTACATCGAACAAAGCTTCTCTCAAACTATCGTACTCAACTCACCATGACTCCCACTGTCCCCTTGATTTTCATCTCTGTTTCAATGCCACAGATTGAAAAGGCTGCTTCTACAGCCCAGACATCTTCTCAGAATCCTCCTCCGCAGCCTCCTGACAACAGTGGGGGAAGTACTACTCCTTCCAAATAACCCATTTTTGCAGCGAGAGAGCTATTAGGCCTCTTTACGCAAGGATTGGAATTCTCTTGACGAAACCTGCTTCAGAACAACTTTCTACGGGCCTAGCGGGTGGGTAGACTAAAGTCCCTGGCGTGTATATGTCTCTTGGAGTCATTACTGATTACCCAATATCCTGGATCAGATGAATATTTGTGGTCACATAGCTTCCATTTCCCACCAACCCGGCTTTTGTTCTTTGGAAAAGATCTGGAAATCGGTCGCAGATTAAACACTGGTATGTCTCTTGGGCTGTTGCATCGTACCCATGCGAGGGGTAGGTAGAACAGGGGAAGCGGGAGACATGACAATCATTTACACCAGGTGGCTTCACCCCCAAATGTTTCCAAGTCGTTTCTATCGAAGTAGGATTTCACCAAGTCATTCATTAAGGGCACTGGTCATTTTCAAGGTTAGAGGGTTTGGGTTTACGGGAAGCCTCACAGGCTGAAGTCATATCGGGAGAGGTTCAACTTGGGTGGACATGTTTTGCAGTTGTTGGAGTTCTTGTCTGCGAGGAAATGTGTCTGATGTCAGCTTGACGTGGTTGGGCTTTTTGTTTCTTGTTGTAGATGGCATCCGTGATTTATTTCAGTCCTTACAAAGTGGATATCGTCCTGAGTTATACGAAAGTGTGCACATGTATGTGACATAAGTACCGTAAAAACTCACAAAGTGCACAACGTCAAGGGTACCAAATCGACCCACAAAATCTCGGGAAGCGGACAGGATGTCCAATAGAAGAACTGGATCGTGCTGATGAAAGGCCATACGCACGGACAAGGACAACGACGGACACAGACACAGACAGGCACGGATACGGACGGACATGGACACAGCCGCTGGAAATGGACGCAGTCAGAGGCCGAGTCAAGTCAAGTGATGCGCAACCGAAAAATGCAAGGAACAAGCGCAGACCTAGGCGGAAGTTCGAGTCCATGCAAGCACAAGCACCAAGACAGGCGCAAAGGCCTTCTATGTGACGGCGATGACAAATTGGCGCAGAATAGAGATAGGCACATTATGAATTATGTAGGTTTCTATGGTATTACGCATGGGTGACTGCAAAAAGAGGCAACCCATTTGAAAGTCAGCGTAAGTAAGCACCCCTCATAAAGAGGCAAAAAAACATACAACAGCAGGGATTCGCTGGTCATCACCGACCCAACTACTAATCCGCCGGTCGCCAGCTTATCTGTAGGAGAGCGGACGGGGATCCCGAGTTCTCTAGCGCCTATGGTTGTATGTACCAGCCGGTGCGGTACAATGGTACATATACCATCTATTCCAACAGATCTTCTATAGCTGAAGCCCTCAAGGATCGCAATGCCCACTGGCCTATCGAAACGCCATGTTTAAGAGTAAGTCTATGGCGGCCACTATTTACGGAATTGATCATAGTTTTCATTTCATATAAAACCTAGAACATACTCATCAAATGTCTACGAGCTACTGACTAATCCCTCAAATACTCTTCGTTTTAGCGTGACCCACAAGCAGAAACAAGAGATCCAGTGACATCGGATTGTTTCCGCAGACATCAATCCACCCGTGCCCGTTTTCTTGGCCTTATTCCATAATCTGACTCCTCTGTCTGAATTCCTATTGCCACTCGGCCTGCTTGACTGCCCTTGGCTTCGTACCAATTACGAGGCTCAAGAATGTCCAAACTTTCAAGCTTCCTCCCGATAGCTAGCATATTATTAATATTTAAGTTCAATCCGTGTAGTCTACGTGATTACTTACTGATAGATTTCTCTGTTCCCATAGACAACATCTGTTCACCTCCTGGCGCTATCTCACTGATTGGGTTTGTGGGCGAGGAAGTCTGTGGAAGAGACTAGCGTCTGTTGCGAGTCGAGGAATTTAGATCACCCAGACCAAGTGGATCAAGGTGCGCGCCAGTTCCGCTAGGCATGTTTCCCGGCTCTCGGTGTCTTCGATCGGTGCGACTCAGCTTAGCAGTGGGCTGGATTGGCTTCGGAGACCCGAGCATTGGCGGTATTTCGTTTATGTCCGTAGGCTCGTTTGTTGGTGATTCAACGGGCGGGTCCGACACTGATCTGGGCACGGTGCAGGTGGTTGAAAGGAGAGTGATAGACGAGGAGTCAGCGGTCTTGGACATGACAGCAAAATATTCTTCCCCTCGATCAACATCGGAAAATGTATGGAAGCTAGATTCAAGGCGCAGACTCGCTGAAATGCAACGCGGCATGTCAGCTGCAGTGTTTTTATTTGAATCATCAGGCGTTTCCACTAAACCCAAAAGCTCGCTAACACCTACACAAGCCATGGTTGATTCATCAACTAACACCATTTCTGTCAGCCCTCTGTCCATTTTCTCGCGATTTATATTGATGGCTGATAGGCACGAGCTGTAAATCTTTTTTTTTTTTTTCAGGAACAGATACTTACAATCCTTCGTGATTGAACATCGTCGTAGATGGGAGCAAGTCGATTCACGATGTAGTTGAACTGTTATTTGGGTGTTAGGATCCCATGATGAGACACTTCTCCATTGCAAGACAACCCACCCCGTGTCTAAAGAAAAGGGGCTTAGGGATAATGTCTTTTTTAGTTGGATGTACTCGAGAAGTTTCTGCTCAGCACGGATCAGTTCCCTCTTTTTTCCCCATGCATCTGGATGTTGCTCGTCTCCGTCAAATCGTTCGTTCGGTACTTGCTCTAGAGCATCGGCAAATACCCGCTGGGTTGAGTGACTAGTCACGCCCCCACCTCTCCAATGGAGAGGTGGCAACAAAACCCGTAACCGCATCGCATGCATAACCATTTAAATATCTTTATATATAAATTAGATAAAAATGAAATAAAATTAAATTAAATAATGCTTTATATAATATATATAAATTTAAAATAAAATGTAAAAGATTTTTAAAAATAAAGATTTAAATTAAAGAATAAAATTATAAATATTAAAAGCTTATTATATAATATATAAAAATAAATATATAAATATATATATTAAATTTAAACTTTTAAATATTATATTAAGATTTTAATATTTAATAAATTATCTTTAAATTATTTTATATAAAATATTTTATTTTTAAATAATATTTAATATTTAATTTAAAATATAAATAAAATATTTAAATAATTCTTTTTATTTTATATATTATATTATTAATAAAATATATTTTAATAAGATTTTATTTTAATTAAATATTATAATTTTATTTATAATAAAATTATATATAAAAGTTTAAAAATATTAAATATAAATTAAATAAAAAGTATTAAAATAAAAGTAAATATATAAAAATATTATATATTTTATATTATAAAATATATTTATATATACTTTATTAATATAGCTATATTAAAAAAGATATAAGTATTATAATAATTAATAAATTAATTAAAAATATTAAAATAATATATATAATAAAATCTATTCTATAATATTATTTATACTATAAGTAAATATTTTATATATAATTTTCTTTATTTTTAAATAATTTATTGCTTGCTCTATTGAAATAGTTATAGCATGCGATGCAGTTACGGGTTTTGTTGCCACCTCTCCATTGGAGAGGTGGGGGCGTGACTAGTCACTCAACCCAGTGGGTAATCGCTTAGTCGAATGGGAGAGAATATCTGTTTCGATTAACCTTTCATCCAAACCCAGTTCTTCGACTGACGCATCCCTGTCTAGCCACCTGTTATGGACTTTGAAGATGTTTTGAGCTTCATCGAAGAATGTATGAAGTGATAGTTGCCCAACGTTGACAAACTGGACCATCATTTGACTAGTCTGCGGGCATCCAAGCACGCATGCCTGAATAAGTCGATGATCTTCTTCAGCAAACTGACTATGCGGCACTGTGACAGCTTTCGAATTTTGAAATCGTCGCCGTTGCTCCTCTTCTGCAGTCAAAACGAAACCGTACCTTTCCAGTATTGCCCAATTTGGCTTTGGAAGTTCCACCCTGTCACGGCCGAGTCCACGGATGATCTTATCCAATCGATCGTTCTTCAAATATCAGCATTCAAACGTCCTAACTTGGGACCTGGTTCTTTATTTACCTGATTCTTTTCATTCGCAGAGAAGTACCACTTCGAAGAATCTACAAGAATCTGCAAAGAGATGTTTCTTGAGCTGAACAACGGTTCCCGGCTTCATACATTGCTTCGCCATTGCCACTTCCGCATACTCCGGCTCAGAAGAGAGCAGCATGTTACTCAGGTGATTCACGTACTCCGGCTTCTTATCGAGCACGCGATCCCATATCTTAAGGATCGCACGGGATTCTTCTGCCGCTCCCATCACAGACTGTCTATCCCTATTTGTTACCCCCTCTTGAAGGATGATGCTGTCTCCGCTTCGCTACAGCGGCCGGCAATAAGCCTAGTCCACTATTAGGAGTATTTTAATAGTTTGTCAACATTAGGAAGACCAAACTAATCCAAGACGCAATCTTCAAATTAAGAGAATTTGGGGATTTTACGGAAAGTAGTACGTATTCAAGAGGGGCTTTCCGAATGGAAGAGCTCCAGGATGTGTGTTGTACTTTAGGCACTTCATGGAAGACTTAGATGATGGAGCTCCGTCTTCGTCCAGAGATGGCGTTCAAGAATCATGCCTGCCCAGTGCCGGTTTCGTTTTACTTACTCACAAAAGTCAGCAATAGAGAAAATCCAAAATTAGAAGACTTAATCGGCATATTCGACAATATGTGTAGCACATGCAGAGGAATGGTTGACAGGTGAAATGCTTTCTACATCTCAAAAGTCGAAGCTGACGCATAGCGACTTAGACTGCCAACTGCACTAGGCTACGGAAAGACTTCACTCTTCGCAGCCATATCAAGTTCAATATATCGTGGGACCAGACTCTCTGTCAAATTAGCTTAAGTGAATAGCCGTGGAATTCTTCACATTGGCATACTCGGGACCCTGAGATGAGACGGTGGATCAATTTCATGATTGTTAACATTGAAGAGTGGACCAAGTTGAAATAATACGTGGGGTCAGTTTTGAATAAATGCAGTCTCGATGTTCCAGGTTCACATGAAATAAAGGTCAACGTTGAGGAATCGGGGCGGGAGTAAAACCAATGTCAGCTTCGGGATGCTTGGTGGGCGACGGGGGCCGGGGACCTCTGGTGAACGGGTTAGCTGGAGCCTGTGACCATCACTACCGGCAGGCGGGCCGCCAAGGCATTTTCTCGTTGAGCAGACTTCTGTTCCTGTTTTTCCTTCCTACTTTATTCAACTAAAGCCAAGATGGTTCTTTTAGGGGTATAGGCCACTTGGCGATATATTACATCACATCGCTCTCTACCAGCTTGTTCCACTTGCCATCAGCAACACAAAGTCGCCGTTTCAGGCAGCTCATCTCACATCTACCTAGGTAGTCTCGGAACTGCAAATTAATTCTAGCCAACTATGTTGCGCAAATTAGCACGCCAACAAGCCTTCCCCTTGGCCATTGTTGGGTGGGAATCTGTGGGGGTAATGTGGGGCGGAGCAAGCCGCTTCCGACACAGTCAAACTGGGCCGATTTCCTGCGGGCGGTGAAGCGCAAACAAATACAAAAAAGCGCGAGCATCAGCATCCACAAGCGAGCTTTGAGCGCATTGGAACCAAGCTCACGACGGGCGACGCTTCGAATTGGCCTGTACCAGGAGCAACACGTCATTTTCTGCGCTTCCGCCGTCCCTCCCGCTTCCTTCGGACGTCTCTGCAGTGGCACTGGCTCTGCAGCAGTTGCCTTCACGGCCGTCGCACGTCGGGCAGTGTTCGAGGCCCCCCCGTGTTTCCAGAACACACGGAGCATACGCGCCAGGCCGCCTGCACCACCCAATCATGACTACCGAAAAGCATCACTATGAGTTTGGCGGCCCGTAAGTATCCCTCGCTGTCTCGTAAATCATCAAGCTCCAATTGGATTGGTGCGTGCTGACCCTGAAATGCACTCCCTAGGCCAGGCGCCACAGGCATCGTCTTCGGCCTCCCCATCTTGATGAACGTGCTGTTCCTCGGGTGCAACGATGTCTCCGGCTGCCCTGCCCCCGCGCTCTTGGATCCTCGCACCCTCACGTGGGACAGGCTCAAGGCCCAGATGCCATGGCCTGAAGACGGCATTTGGGGCTTCGCCAGCTGGGAAGTCACCGGCTGGCTGGCTGCCTACTACCTCCTCAGCTTGATCCTGTACCGCGTCCTCCCCGCCAATGAGGTGTACGGCACGAAGCTTCGCGAGTCTGGCCGGCCCCTCAAGTACCGCTTCAATGGTGAATATTTTCAGTGAGCCCTGCCTCCAAAGAACACTCCTGCTAATAGAATGCCCCCTCGTAGCCTTCCACGCCACGGTCGTCCAGCTGACTGGTTGCGCCATCGGCACGTACCTTTACGGAGCCGACTTTGTCGTGTGGACTTTCATCACCGACAATTACCTACAGCTCCTCACCGCAAACATCATCCTCGCTTACATCATTTCCATCTACGTCTACGTCAACAGCTTCAGCGTCAAGAAGGGAAATCCAGACTTGCGAGAGCTGGCCAGAGGAGGCCATACCGGCATCTTCATCTACGACTTCTTCATCGGCCGCGAGCTCAACCCCCGCGTGACCCTTCCTCTCATTGGAGAGGTTGACATCAAGGCCTGGCTGGAGATGCGACCAGGTCTTACCGGATGGGCTCTCCTAGACTTCGCCTTCATCGCGAAGCAGTATCGCACCTACGGATACATCTCCGATAGCATCATCATCGTTGCCTTGGTTCAGTCCTACTACGTCCTGGAAGGCCAGTACGCCGAGGCCGGCCTCTTGGGCATGATGGATATCATCACCGATGGGATGGGATTCATGCTTAGCTTTGGCGACATCGTCTGGGTTCCCTTCCTCTACTCTACCCAGTGTCGCTATCTTTCCGTTTACCCGGTCCACCTCGGATGGCCGGGGGTTGCTGCGATTGGAACTGTGTTTTCCATTGGCCTCTATATTTTCCGCTCCACCAATTCGCAGAAGAATAGGTTCCGCACCAACCCTTCTCATCCGTCGGTTGCCAACATGCCGTACATTCAGACCAAAAGAGGAACGCGACTGCTCACTGGTGGCTGGTGGGGAAGGGCTCGTCACATCAACTACTTCGGAGATTGGGTTCAGTCTCTGCCTTTTTGCTTGCCCACTGGAATCGCCGGTTATCTCATCTATCCCGCAGGTGCTGCTTTAACTAGCGCAGGCGTTATGAAGATGGTAGACGGCCGAGAGGTTGTCCAGGGCGACGCCGCTGGCTGGGGAATGCTCTTCACCTACTTCTACTCAGCCTGGTTCGGCTTTCTGCTCATTCACCGCGAGCGAAGAGACGATGCCGCCTGCGCCGAGAAATATGGCGAGGACTGGGAAAAGTACAGGAAGCTCGTCAAGTGGAGAATCATTCCTGGAATTTACTAGACCAATTCCTACTTGTAGTGGCACTACGAAAGCCCCACCACGCAGGAGGATTAGTAAAAAGGGGTGATTTGGTGAGCCAAGATCAAATGTAAATTCGACAGATAGCTCATAGACAAAAATAAATCTGCCAGGACTGCCGGATAAGTCAAAAGAAATTGACACCGTGCTCTTCATTGCTCCTCCAACGTCAATGTCCCAGACTTTGTGATCATAAATTCGTCGATAGCAACGTCTTTCCCACTCTCCTTTCCGCATCCGCTTTCTTTGATGCCTCCAAATGGAGCCTCTGCTGATGAATTGTTTCCGGTGTTCTGAACATTTGAAATTAGCTGCTCTCCAACATCATGACAACAGGAGGACGAAAAGAAAGATAGAAATAGTGTGCAACTTACCAGCCCAACCATGCCAGCCTCCAGTTTCTCAAACGTCCTCCACAATCGATCCACATTCTTGGTAAAGACATAGCTTGTCAATCCCATGGTCGTATTATTGGCTCTTTCAATCACCTCAGACTCGGTATCAAAAGTCGAAACCCCCAGCACTGGCGCGAAGATCTCGTCTTGGCTTAGAAGCATATCATCGGTAACGTCAGATAAGATGGTCGGGGCCATAAAGTACCCCTCTACATTTCCCCCAGAGGATGATGATGGATGCAGTCTCTGGCCTGTTCCGAGAAGGATTTTGGCCCCCTTGGAAAGTGCATCCCGAACCAGCTCCTCAGCCTTGTCCAGGCCCCTTGGTGTTGTCACAGGGCCCAAGGTAGTGTCGTCCGCCATGCCATGTCCAACTTTAAGAAGCGACGTCTTTTGGATCAACAGGTCGGTGAATTTGTCATAAATACCCTGCTGGATGTAAAGCCTATTTGATGAGACACAGGCCTGCCCCGCGTGTCGCCATTTTAGATTCATGAGCTGGCCAATGGCCTGGTCGAGGTTGGCGTCATCGAAGACGATGAAGGGGCAATTTCCTCCTAGTTCCAAGGTGGTCTTCTTGAGGTTTATCGCACACAGCCCCGAAATCAGTTTGCCCACGCGTGTGCTTCCGGTAAAGGTCACCTTCTTTACCAACGGGTGAAGGCAAAGGGCCTCTGCTACCGGTGGAGTGTTATCGAGGCCAGTGGTCAAGACGTTTAAGGCACCAGGAGGGAAACCTGCAAGGAAAGCCAGACGGGCGAGAGACAGGGCGGAGACTGGTGTCTCTGGAGACGGCTTAACCACCATAGTACAGCCAGCAGCTAGCGCAGCGCTCGCTTTTCTCAGCGTTAGGGCAATCGGGAAGTTCCAAGGAACCAACGCGGCGACAACGCCAATAGGCTGCTTGATGGTGAAAGCCCGGCGGCCGGGAGTGGCAGATGTTATGGTTGAGCCCTGGACTCGTTCAGCCTCGCCGACGAACCACCAAGTGAATGTCGTGGCATAGTCGATTTCCCCGTATGCCTCGGCCAGGGGCTTTCCCGTCTCGAAAACGAGAATCTTGGCAAGGTCATCTCGGTTCTCGATTATGAGTTGATGCCACTTTAGCAGGCACTGCGCCCGTTGTCGCGGTGTCCATCCAGAGAAGTCTTTGAATGCTTGGTAGCAGGATTGCACGGCTCTGTCAACGTCCTCGCCGCTGCAGTCTGGGCAAGACGTCCAGACCTTGCCCGTTCCAGGGTCGAGTACGTCAAATCTCTTGCCGGAATTTGCGGCAATGGACTCTCCATTGACCTGGCAATCGGAATGGGCCAGGCTCTTGTTGGCCAATTCAAAAGGCAGGGCCGCGGCGTGGCTGGTTGACATGGCTGGAGAGTGTCTTGGGATCAATTGGCTCCTTTCCTTTGGTTGGCGACCACTGACTCCAGGGAACTATTAATTGGTCTTTGGGCTCAGGATCGGGCTCAAGCTCGAGAAAAGCCCCGGTCGGACAAGATCGTTACAAGAACGGCTAAAGCTCGATTCTTTTACTCCACAAAGTGTTTACGGAGTAGACAGCCTCGCTCTCGTCTCCCCGAAACGCCACAACTCCATGGCCACCCGGCCCGGGGCGGGGATGCGGGGATTGGGCGGCACGCTCCGAAGCCATGATTTCGACCCGTGGACGGCTGGTCAAATTAGGTTGCGTGCCTCCTGAACCCGATCCTCAAACTATACTCAATGCGGCACCACGCTTTTCGCGGCTCCGGGGGTCCATGGGGGTGTGTGATGGTGGCTTGTGTTGGGTTCTGTCATCGAGCGCATTGGTCGTCGACCTCTGTTTGTTTTATTTACCATGGCATCTAGCCTCCGTTCAATCAGTCAATCGATGCATCATCAAGTTCCGCAATGTCACAACAAGTCAAGTCACCAAGTCATCGATCACGAACCAGCCCGTACAACAGGCTGGTAACCATAGCAGTTGCGTTTGGTTCGTTTGTAAGCACTTTCTCCTCTCCCTCTCCCTCTCTCTCCTCTCTGGCAAATCCAACCAAACACGTCCCTAACCAGTTTGCCCTCCCAAGACGTATGGATATTGCTCTGCAATTATCGGGAGCACCATTGGCCAGCCAGGATGGTACGCCTTCTTCGACCTCCCCCAACAGGGGCAGCCGGGCTATGGAGATAAAACCGCCCAAGCCATTGCAACAGCCAACGGCCTTTACAGCTCCGGCGGAGCCGTTGGAAGTCTCTTTGTTATGTGGGCCGCGATGGTCTTGGGGAGGAAGGTATCCATCCAGATTGGAGCAGCCTGCGCAGTGCTTGGTGGTGCGCTTCAGGGCGGTGCAGCAAACCTGGCGTGAGTCCCCCTCGACGCACATGTCGGAATGTTCATCCGCTCACCCTTTGAAGCATGTTTCACGTAGGAAGAGTCATATCCGGCATTGGCATTGGAATCCTCGTCACCGCATGTCCCATGTATCTGTCGGAGCTGTCGCCGCCGAACAAGCGAGGCTGGCTGGTTGGCCACCACGCAATTTTCCTAGTCTTTGGTTATATGCTTTCTGGTTGGCTCGGGTATGCCTGCTATTTCGCGACTGACAAGAACGCTTCGTTTGCATGGCGTTTCCCGCTCTGCGTGCAGTGTCTGTCGCCACTGGTCCTCCTCGTCACAAGCATCTGGATTCCCCGCTCGCCGCGATGGTTGCTACAGAAAGGACAAGTTGAGCAGGCATGGAAAGTGCTTCAAGCGCTCCGAAAGTCTCCGCATGATCCCGGTGACCTCGCTGCCAAGGAAGAGCTCTATCAGGTCAAGATGCAAATCGCACTGGATACTGAGAAACTCAAAGCAATTGGCTGCACGCCATGGACGGCCGTGTTGAAGAAGAAGAGCTATCGCAAAAGGATGATCATCGGTTTCCTTACGCAGTGGGGTGCTGAGTTTGCTGGCCCACTCGTAATCGTAAGCAGCCAGTGATAAGAGTCACGGCCTTGTGTCGATGCTGACAGGTCCACACAGAACAACTACTCCGTCATCCTCTACACGAATCTAGGTCAAACAGGTTCGATGCCTTTGTTGCTTTCCGCTCTGTGGCTTACCACGGCCGGCGTTATCTACAATCCCCTTGGTGCTTGGCTTCATGATAAAATCAACTCACGCCGATGGATGTTCATAGTCGGACTCTTTGGTTGTTTATTCACAACCTCCGGTCTGGTTGGATGCATTGCCCAGTATGGTGGCACCATGAACCAGGCAGGTAATGCTGCCGGCGTCTTCTTTGTGTTTTTGTATCTTGCATTTCAAGGGTAAGTCGTGCCAAACAGAAACTGGTCAGATCTCAAACATGGCATTGACAAACTGCAGTACCCTTTGCGACACAACCATGTACATATATGTGTCAGAGATTTTCCCGACCGAGATTAGACCCATCGGAATGGGTTTCTCACTGTTTGGTCAGTTCGCATCTACCATTATCCTACTCCAAACAGCCCCCATCGGTATCGAGCAAGTTGGATGGAAGTACTACTTGGTCATCATCGTTTGGTGCATCTTCTTCATCCCTATCGTCTATTTCTACTTTCCCGAAACGGCAAAGCTCTCTCTTGAAGAAATTTCCTCGCGGTTTGGTGATGATGTTGCTGTTCATGTCAATGACGTGACAGATGCTCAGCGTAAGGAGCTGGATGAGTTTCTCAAAAGCCAAGACCTGAGCATGATCGTTAAGGATGACCGCCCGTTTGCTGAATTGGTGGAAGAGAAAAGCAGAAATGGACTTAGTTAACAGCAAGTGGGGTTAGAAACAGTCTACAGTCAGGATACTGAGGACTCGAGGAGGGGGGGAGTGGTGCTGTTGTCAATACTCTTTGTATCAACGGCGATTATAGTTACCCGATCTCCACACTATTTGAAATAAATGAAATAAATGATATGGCGACCGACGGCTAAGGATTCTACCTACCTTTATTGTATGGGTACTTTCTCCTCTTCATACTTCTTCTTCTTCTTCTTCTTCTTCTTCTTCTTCTTCTTCTTCTTCTTCTTCTTCTTCTTCTTCTTCTCCTCCTCCTTTTGTGCAAGACACATCTCAAGTCAATGATTCGTCATCGCCCTAGAGATGCATGCATTCAGACCACCACCAGACGTCGCACGGCAACAGGGAAGAAGCGTAAATTGAAACGATGCCTAGTGAGTCACTGCCATCTTCCCCAGCCCTCTTTTTTCTTTTTTTCCTTTTTTTTTTTCCTTTTTTTGTTTTTCAGCTTTGCTCTTCTCAGGCTTTTCGATACATGCCTTGTCCCCGGGCCGCTCAGCATCGGGTGACTGCATTAAAGCAATGTCGATGGCACTCTCCGTGTGGGGTCTACAGCCTCGCCCTTGGTACCCCCCACACACAAGGTGCAGTGTGCCATGCCTAAACATACTTAGTTTGTGCGGAGTAGCTCGGTTCTTGAGTTCTCGTAATCAAAACCATTATCTAAACTCCATTTTCTTCACTGCCGTAATCCCCCATTTCTTTCGTAGTCCTCAAAATCCTTCAAGCTTATCCTCAGTAATACCGACCTCCGTGGTCTACTGAGCGTGGTCATCGAAAATGGGCTCAATTCAAGCTACCCCTACTGATTCAGCCCCTGAATCCTTACACAACCTGCGGTGTTTCGACAGTCTTCCGGACAAACGCAGAGTATGGCATGCTGAACCAGGGTCAAGAGAAGAAGGATTGGGGCGGCTTGTCCTTCTTACCCCAGACGTCGTTGCCGATGCTGCACGCTCCTGTATAAGAACTGGTCAACGTGTTGCCCTTAACTGGGATCTTACAAAACTCGATATTGCCAACTTTAACCGCGCACCGACTCAACATCATATCACATCTCTTCTCGGCGGTGCAGGCTTCGATGATGTATACATCTTCAACCCGCAACAATCTTCACAGTGGGATGGACTACGACACTTCTCTGCGCCATTCCCTACGCCGGAAAACCCTTCACAGAGGCTTTTTTACGGTGGAACAACAGCTGTGGAGATATCCGATCGATCAAACACACGGATTGGTATTCAGCACTGGGCCAAGGAAGGAATCTGTGGTCGAGGTGTGCTTCTAGATTATGTGGCTTACGCTGAAAGAAACTCCATCAAGTATAGCGCCTTATCCGACCACGCTGTTCCTTTGAGTGTCTTGAAGCAAATGGCGCAAGAACAAAGAGTTCAGTTTCGACGAGGAGACATTCTGTTCGTGCGCATCGGCTTGACAAAAGAATGGGATACTCAAATGAGCCCTGCCGATCGGTTGGCATACGCGCAAAGTTCGAATCCTCAACATGCTGGTGTTCAAGGCACAGAGGAGATGTTGAGATGGATCTGGGACGAAGGGTTTGCAGCTGTGGCAGGCGATGCTGTCTCGTTCGAAGTTTATCCCCCTCAGAAGTCGTATGCCGGGACGGATGGAAACGCAGTTCAAGGCCTGTTCATGCATGAGTACTTGATCGCGGGATGGGGCCTTCCTATTGGAGAGCTATTTGACTTAGAGGAATTAAGTCGGAAATGTCTTGAGCTTGGGAAGTGGGACTTCTTTGTCGCCAGCTCGCCCCTGAATATGCCTGGCGGTGTCAGCAGTCCATCAAACTGTCTAGCCATCTTCTAATAGGCAATAGCACACACAAATGATAAATGTAAAACAATATTCAATTCATTATTATGCAGGTGTACCTATTCTTGGAAATCAAACTCCACTATTCCCAAAGCTTTGCAGAATCTTTGCAAACTTTTCCGCCAGACCCCAAGATCGCAGCCTCTGGAGCATAACCTGGGCATCCTGGATGATCATTTTGATTGAACCATCCGCCAGAATGTCTTCAGCAGAGCCAATTCTAGCGGGTCCGCCGGTTTGTATCCACTCTTCGATGGCTCGCTTCTGATCGAACTGGTGATTTGGCAGATCCAGACGTACTTTAATGCCTTTTTCTGAGTGACCTGACCGAGGGTAGTACTGGGCAAATGCAACAATAAATATGTAGCTCATAAACAAACGCATGATTTCACATGGCGCTGATACCAGGTACTCATTAGCAACGGCAACAATTTGTCCAGCGTGCCAGGCAAGCATCCGTGCTCTTCTGGGATCGGTTCCCAGGGATGAAATAAGGCGTCGGCGAGCGAGGTTGATGCCTTTGTCTTGGCTAGAGCCCCGAGACACTACACTACGGACAATAAATAGAATCATATCCATAATGTCATCTGCCGTGTATAGATGAGAGTAGTGGCAGAGAAGACTCGAAATGCTCGCTTCGTGTAAGCTCGTTGTAGCTATTAAAAACGGGAGACACTTACTTGTAGCTCACAAGATCCGCAGCCGAGGTAGGTTGGTTCATGGTTTTGAGAAGACAATCAAGTGCTCTGAGTAAGGATGCCTTTGACTGTTTTTGGCCAGTCGACAAGGACGAAAGGCCAAAGTATTCCGTGGTTGAGACAAGTTCGAGTTGTTTCAGGTCCCATAAAAGGCGCCCAATAACCTGGCCACATAAGCGTTTACCCCAGGTTGAGATTTGCTCCGGTATTGGCGACCCTGCTATTGAAGAGCTAATGACAACTGACACTGACACTCCAAGGGCTGTTGGTGGCAGTCGAGACCGTAAGGCTGCCCACGCACCTGCAGAGGGCGCCTCCCAAAGAGAATCGAGACAGGGCAGCTTCGGAGGCAGCTCGCTCAAATCGATAGCACCTCTACGGCTGGTTAGGGTGCACAAACTACAATCATACTCAAAGGACGCCCATGCAATGCGAGTCTCATTCTCCTTGCACGCCCAACTGAGCCACTCTGTCTCTGGACTACTTTGCAAGTTGGCAGGTACGGAGACGTTCAAGTCGGCGTCTTCCTGTACACCTGGGCGGGATTTTAATAATCCAAGACCTCGTAGGCTTCCAAACAACACGCCACGGGTCCGATCAGCGTTCTGGTAAAGCTGTCGATTTCCAGAGCCAAGGGAATATATCTGATGTAAGCACAACGATGCGAGGTAAGATATATCAGAGTAATTTGCAGTATCAGATACGCCCTGTTTTCCGAGGTCAGCGGCATAGTCAAATCAAACTAGCGATGCATCATACCACCCAGCTAATGATCGGAGTGCAAAAGTCGCTAATTGAACAAGAAAGTTCGCTAGCATTTGGCTCATTTGACAAAACTGCACCCAGGCAAGCCATAGAAGCCAAGAGCATTGTTGGACAGTCTGCCATGTTCCATGTCGGTGTGTGAAATATTGGCTGAATAAGCTGGAAAGCTGAGAAGTAAACGTCTAGGAGTCGCTTAAGCAAGTCAATGCCCATGGAGGTGTTCGGCTCCGTCACTTCTTCTGGTCGCGGAAGCCTTTGTTCGGATAGGATCTGAACAAGACCTTCCAGGGCTGCTGTCTTGGTTCCGGAATTGGTTTGTAAGGTGGTCTGCAGGACTTCTCTCAAAGGGGGTAATGGACACCTTGCCGAGGTCGTGTCTTGGCCTTGTTCGAAAGGCCAGGGTAGTCCGGGTGGCTTTGGTTGGCTCTGTGCTGCAGAAGGAACAAAGCCCTCAGGAATCGCACTTGAGCCGATCAGGCCTGTTGGAGCAAGTAGCCCAACATCAGGAACAACGGATTGAATAGCAAGCTCAACATCTGGCACGTCAAAGTCCAGCCAGTCAAATCCGCTGCATCTAAAATCAAACTGAACACCACTGCTCAGCGATGGGCCAAACATGGTAGTGTCTCCGGCCAACTCAGGTCCGCCCGAGTAGACTGGGCTAAATTCTTCAGCATTGAGTAGCATAGGGTCCAAGGGTTGGCTCAGGCTCGAGAAGGTTCCCGGGGATGCGGTGGCAAAGTCGGTTCTGGATCCCGAGTCACTGGACGAGTGGGTAATGTTTGAGGGGTCGAATCCTTGCTCTAGCACTTGGGTCGCCGCATGGTAGCCTTGGTCAACTGGCGGATATGAACAGGACTCAACCATGTTCCCCAAGGCGCAGGAGTGACATGGCAATTTCCTGTCGCATTTGAGTTTCCTACGCACACATCTGTAACATGACTTCTGCTGGGAACTATTGGTCGGAAGATCGATGTTGTGGGATGCGCGCAAGTGGCGAAGGAGGACGTCCTTCCTAGAGAAGGCCTGGTCACAATACAGGCATGGGATTGTATTGCGACGGGATGGTGGCAGATGAGTCAAGCGATGTCGATTGAGGTGGCTCGGGCGGGAGAAGCTCCGGTCGCATTGGTTACATGCTAGAGTCGGGCGAGACAGGTTCTGTCACGAGCATCAGTCTCGGCCCTAGGGCCTTGTCCAACATACATGAGCCAGTGATCACGTTCATACCGAGTCGAGATTGTGAGGTGGACTCAACATTGTGCAATTCAAGTCGGGCGCTAAAAGGACTTTGTCCAGGCCATATACAGGACCGGGCGCAAAGGAGTGTGTGTGAGGCAACGAAATTTGTCGTGCGGAGTTAGGAAACGAAAATGATGACGATGGATGGTGCGTGCTCCTAAGTCGGCCTTTGGATGGAGCGGGAGAGGAAGAAGAGGGTGGATCTGATGGGAGGATGCGGGGGTAAATAGTGTGGGGTGCATTAGCGCAGTCTAAGGGCTACGAGGGTGGAGAGGGGCCAGGCGACAGCCAGAGGCAAAGCCACAGTTCAGTTAGAGCCAGAGTCTGGGCCGAAGTAGGTCAGCCATGAGCTTGACCGCATCTACAGCGTTAGAAAGGGACTGTTTTCAAATCTTATTCATTCAAATTCATCTATCTCAAGGCGTGCCCAATCACTGCTTCCTTTGAGACGTGTTTGTGTTTATTTGTGCTGCATCATACACATCTTCCCCCATCCACCTCAATATTAATCCCCGTTATAAAAGCTGCCTCCTCACTCGCAAGATAGCAACAAGCGTTTGCGACATCTGCCGGGGTGGATGGCCGTCCGAGAGGAATGGTGGAAACAAAGCCTTCTCGGTTCTCGGGGGTGTCGGCCTTCCCTATGAATAAGTGCGTCCTTGGACCAATGTTAGCAATGTTAGCGAACCCTCGGGCCTAGACATTATCACTCTAGCGGAAGGGCATCTGGAAGGAAGAGAAACTAACATTCCAGTACTTCCAACGACCGGCGAGACAGCGTTGAATCGAATTTGCTTAGGCCCGTACTCGACCGCCAGCCCCTTGGTGGCTGTAAGTACGGCTCCCTTGGAAGCATTGTACCAGGTGAGTCGCGGTCTTGGCCGGGTAGCTGCTGTCGACGCCACTTGGATGAAGCACCCGGGGCGGCCCTCTTTGATGAAATATGGAAGCAACACAGTCGTAGACATGTAGATTGATTTGACGTTGACGTTCATGACCAAGTCGAACTCGCTTTCGGTGACGTCCTCTGTTGCCTTGTTGGCGTATGTGATACCGGCGTTGTTGACCACGATGTCAAGGTATCCATAAGATTTGAGGGCGTCGCTCAACAAAGCCTCCCAGTCTGTCCGCTTCGTTACATCAGCTCTCTTGAAGCCACAATTCAGCTCTTCTGCGACTGCTTTCCCAGAATCCTCTGAGAGGTCGGCAATGAGCACTTTGCAGCCCTCTTGGGCGAACTTGGTAGCGATGCCCTTGCCGAACCCGGAGGCGCCCCCGGTGACGATGGCCACCTTGCCGTCGAGACGCCCTGAAGAAGCCATTGCAGTATCACAAAAAAACAGAAAGCAGAATGGAAGAAGGAGGAATGAGAGATGTAAGGAGGTGATGGGATTGGTCAGGGTGTCAAGTCCAACAACTTACACTCTTCTTGTTTGCAGCCCCAAGTTCAGATAAGCTTACCTTCGGCTCGAACGTCCCGGTCACGTCCCGACCAGGGGCACGCGGTGGCACGCTCCGGCGGGGGCCAGGACGGGCGGCACCGTCCACTGTGTGCATGGCCTCGGACAAGTTCTCCTGGACACACAATTGGCCCGCAGCTGACAAGGATGCTCACGGGGCTTCCAACCCGTGGCCGTGGCGCCCCCTACATCGGAGTCAGTCCCTCCTGGGCATGCTATGATAAGTCGCTGCGCATCATACGCTTGAGCTGCCGCAAACCCCAACGCGTACGACGGCGCATCGTACACAATGGCAACTACAACATTCCGAATTCTTGTCCTTCCCGGCGACCATGTCGGGCCCGAGGTCATGGCCGAGGCGCTCAATGTCCTTCGCGTTGTCGAGCTGCATCGGCCCGCGGTCAAGTTTGAACAAACATTTGGCCTTGCTGGCGGCTGCAGCATCGACAAGCATGGGGTCCCTATCACAGAAGAGGTCTTGGAGCAGGCCACACGTAGCGATGCCGTTCTTTTTGGGAGTGTTGGTGGTCCAGAATGGGCCAATGCTTCGCCGGGACCCGAATCGGGACTCCTCCAGCTTCGAAAACGGCTCAACGCCTTTGCAAATCTTCGCCCGTGCGAGTTCCTCGTTCCGTCACTGGCAGACGCATCGCCGATCAGGTCCGACATTGTCAAGGGGACCAAGTTCATCGTGGTGCGAGAAAATTGCGGAGGTGCCTACTTCGGCGACAAGGTCGAGGACACAGATGTAGCCTCCGATCTCTGGGTCTATACACCACCGGAGGTCCAGCGATGCGCCCGTGTGAGTGCCGCCGTCGCCCGCATCCTCGGAAGGGATGGAGATAGCAAGGGCGGTGGCGGTCCGGCGGTTGTGTGGAGCGCCGACAAGGCCAATGTTCTGGCGAGCGGGAGACTGTGGCGAAGGGTCACCCAAGATACCTTTGACAAGGAGTTTCCGGATATTGAGCTTCGCCATCAACTCGCCGACAGCATGGCGATGCTCATGGTCAAGAATCCTCGCGGGTTCAATGGAGTGGTTCACACCGATAATACTTTTGGCGATATCTTGTCAGATATCTCCGGTGGTATCGTCGGTAGCTTGGGGACTCTTCCAAGTGCCAGCATATCTGGGATCCCCGGCGAAGGAAAATGCAACGGCATCTATGAGCCTGTTCACGGGAGTGCTCCTGACATCGCCGGAAAGGGTGTAGTAAACCCTGTTGCACAAATCCTCAGTCTGGCCATGCTTCTCAGGTATTCGTGTCTCCTTGCCGATGAAGCATTGGCCATTGAACAAGCTGTCGCCCGTGTGTTCGATTCAAGGGAGAATGGGGGTATGGGTATCAGATCCAAAGATATGGGTGGCGACGCAGGAACCAAGCAAGTAGGAGATGCAATTTGCTCCGTGTTGGGGGAAACTTTGGCCAAAACCAAGGATTCATGAGGCCTCTTATAATATATACCCGCGTTCCTCCTGAGCATGTGGCCCATTGCTGCATTCATTGGCGGCTGGTCGCTTCATCACTAACCTGAGCGACGACGTGGTGTAAAGAAAACCTGAGGCTATGAATTCTGATGCTCCAGGCTTGTTGGGTTAGCAATCACATGAACACAAATTCTCGATCATGAATATGACATCAACTTATCAGTAATATTGGACGGTAATGACTCCATGACGTTGGAGTCACCTTGTTTTTCTTTGTTGCAACTTGCACATTGGTTGGAGAATCGTTGGGCTCAAATTAGAAGATCTATTTCGATTACGTTAAGGTGTAAAATTCAAGCCATGCAGAACTATCTTTCTCGATGCTAGCCCTCCCAAACACCATATATATATATATACTGTAAAAAATGATAATAAAATAAAATAAAAGGACACGTGCGGGAATAATCTAGTGTCAATAACTTGCGTCGAAGGCACAACTTGACCTTGAATTTTCTGGCCTCTTTGGTAAGCCAACAGTGAACTCAAGCTGCAGTCTTTATTTCCTTGGGTGCAACATCTTCTTGCTCGTAGGAATGAATCTACTAACGTCAGAATCAAATGAGGATGCACACAAGCTGTCGACATACCTGATCAGACACGTGTAACCACTCCTCGATACTCCGAACGTACGGGTCCCCCATCGCATCGTTCAATGCCTCATGCCCCCAAACTATCATCTCATCAAATTCTGCAGTGACGTGCATAGAGCCAATCTGTTCAGGTGCGTCGTCATCGTCCTCGATCCGCTCAGCTGCATTCACCGGAGGAGCTTCATCAGGCTTTCGCTTTAACACAACACCTCTACACTTCTCCGGCAATTTGATCGAATTTCCTTGAAGCTTACGTCCTCGAAAGTAGGAAACCTTAGAATCATCTGCTCGTAATCTTAGTTCGAAGTCAAGAGGGTGCGGTAGCAACTGTCAGAACCAACGTACCCTCATCCGACGTTGGGTTCCAGTATTCTGAGACGGTGTCAATTGGGCCATCGTGGTTGATGCGGCATGGCAATATGTTTGCCACGACCTTTGACGTCTTTTCGTCAGATTTCAAGGACAGAATCGGTTGCGACATGGGGTTCATCTGGTGCAGTGGTTCGTTGTCCAAGAACAAGGGCGGGAAGAGGAACGCGTCGAGGCGCGTCAAGGGTGTCGCTATTTTTCTTATCTTATCTAATCAGATAAGCACACCAGTCTGTCTTGGTTCACTGACTTCAGTTCAACACCACAGACGCACACAGCAAGACAAGAGCGCAGTAGGTTTGATTGGTCCAAGGTTCCGACTGCGCAGAAAGTAGTTTGCATTATATTCGAAAAATAATCCCCCCACTATCGTCTTCCATCGAATTTGGCGCTGTTGATTATTCCCTCGCCCACTAAGCACCCCCACACACCTAAGCCACGGCCCACACACCATCAACAAATAATCGATGACATCAGGACTGCTTCGATCCGAAGAAGTGCATTTTCACCTAAGATCGAAAGGCGATCACCGCCATCACTTATTTCAAATTTCGTTTATATCTTTATATTACGAGTATTCTTCGTCAATTCAAATCGCTTGAACCTGCGTCCCACATCCCTGCCAAGCCACCGCCACAAACCAGTTGATTCGATGTGCTGGGAACTTGGCGATCTTTGTGCCATCTGCGTTCGGGGAGGAACTTTAATCTGTGGTGTTGATGTCATGTAATGTGTGCTAGACTTTAGCAGGTATAATACCGTGTGCTTAGTCTCCCAAGGCTCCCCATCTTTGTCCGCCTCCTCTCCAACTGACACGTTGTGGCTTTTCTATCACTGTCGTCGTTTCCTCATGTGAAATATTCTTCCATTGAATTTAGTTCAAATAAGTCAACATGATGCAAATTATTGTCTCAAAATTTACCCTGCCTCTCGTCATTAGGAAGATGATCCACGGCGGTAGCGAAATTATCCGGAATTCCCTGAGGAGCTTGGTCTGGGGCCCTGCGTTAGCTGTCGCTAAGCCTGCCGTATTGTCTATTTTTCGCCGTGTCGAAACAGGTATGCTCTTAATTATTGATGAGCCTACGAAAACCAGATATGTCTTTGGCCAAAAGTCCTCAGACAAGTTTGTGGGAGTTCTCGAAGAAACTGGATTACGTCGCCGACCCGACTCAATCCCTCGAGTTACGATGGTAGTCAAAAACGACACTTTTTGGATGCGAGTGTTTTTGTTCGCAGACATGGGCTTTTCTGAATCATATATGTTGGGAGACGTCGAATGTACAGATCTGACATCTTTTTTTCAGGTTTGTTGGCGGGCTCGATACTCTAGCTCAATCTGACAGGAATTCCAGCTTTTTATCGTCAATCGAGACAAAGTGGCTAACGGTACCACTTGGCTCTCTAAAGCTTTATCCACATTTCTAAATTTAGTCCGATCAACCAACACACTGTCGAACGCGTTGCTCAATGCTTCAGCGCACTACGATATCAGCAATGATATGTTCGCTGCTTTTCTCTCCCCAGACATGACATACTCTTGCCCCGTTTGGGGTCGGCACAGCAAGGAAGAACAGTCCCTAGAGGAGGCTCAGATGACCAAGTTACGATTGTTTATTAGTAACGCACGCATTCAATCCACTGATCATGTTCTCGAAATTGGAACTGGTTGGGGGTCATTTGCCATTGAAGCGGTGAAAAGTACCGGTTGCCGAGTTACAAGTCTTACCCTCTCCCAAGAACAGAAAGTTTTGGCTGATAAGAAAATTGGAGCTATGGGATTGGCGGACAAAATAGAGGTGAAACTCCTCGACTATAGAGCATTGCCTGCTCCCGAGGTGCCATTCGACAAAATAGTGTCTATTGAGATGCTGGAAGCTGTTGGTCAAGAATATCTCGCCACTTACTTTAATTGCATCAATAGGCAGTTGAAGAAACAGGGTGGTATCGCCGTCTTCCAATGCATCACGATGCCTGAGGCTCGACACGAGACATATTCAAACTCAAAGGAGTGAGTTTCCACCTAACAAATAATACAGGTATTTATTACACTACTGACTTCCTCGTAGTTTTATTAATCACTATATTTTCCCTGGTGGATATCTACCTTCCACAACCCAACTCTTAAATCACATAAGTAAACAGTCTCAGGGAACGCTCATTATAGAAAATGTTGAGAACATTGGGGGACATTATGCAAGAGCACTAAGGCTCTGGAAAGAAAATTTCTTGTGCCGCTTTGAAGAGATTATTAGACCGGCGCTACTCAATAAGCACCCAGAACTGACAAATGAAGGTATCGAAGTGTTCCGAAAAAAATGGGAGGTAAGGCATGCTTCTCAAGAATTCTCCCTTACCTGATCCAGACCAAACTGATTATTCTCGAAAGTATTATTTCTCATATTGTGAAGCCGGGTTTATGACCAAGACACTCGGCGATGTCATCATCACGGTTGGGCGAGAAAGAGCTACGGAGTTGATGGACGGAATCCCACTATAACTTCAAAACTGAATGACATATGTCATTACGAATCAGTTTGGTCCAGTCTTAGGGATTCTTAAAGTCCCTTATCCAGTATGGTAAGTCTATTAGGGTATCTCTAGTAAGCCTTTTTCGGCTATCAAGTCACATTAATGTCAACCCCTTCGTTTCTTTCTCGATTTGTTTCCTTTCTGTCCTCCTCCAACTCCACCTGCTGTCAGTTTGGGCACATATCTATTGGCATGGTCCACATCAAACCCTTGCTTGTGCTTCCGAAAAAGTAGCATTGTCGCTCGAGCATCCTCAATGCTTGAATGGGCCCCATCCTGGATCTCCACGCCCAATAGCTGTTGTGCTAATAGCCTCAACGCTGGCTTCCTGCCGTTTCCATACTTCCTAAACGCAGGATATTTCGCCGTATCTCGGATGTCTCGCGCAGGGTGGCTAAGTTTTAGAGCTTCAAGGTCATGCTTGAGGTCATGTCCGATCAGGATCCGGCCTTGGAGAAGTTTGTCCATCTCCTGTTGGACTTCCTCGAAGTCTCGTGCAAACCGCATGCTCTTCTGGCTTATTCCGCTCACAGAAGTCCTCCAATTTGTAACCTTTTCCTTCGGCCTTACATAGGAATCGTAAACTTGTCGCCCATGAAAATCGACAACGCTGACGCGAGCCAAAGCGGATTCGTACCCGCCCGGCCCAACGCCCACCATCTCGCAATCGATGGCAACGTATTTTCCAGTCTCAATTCCTTCTATGAGTCCACTGTTTATTTTGTCCTTCTCGGAAGCTAGCATCATAGAGTGATCCTTGATCCCTAGGTCATAGGCCTCAGCGAGGGCTTCTGCGGATACGCCACCGTTGTCCTCAACCCAAAGAGCGAGAGGTGGAGATGTGGCGCCGTCGGTTGGGCCATCCTCGATTTTGGTGCTATGAACACCTCCCATTTGCTTTTTCCCTACTGGATGTGAACTCTTGGGTGCGACTGGTCGTTTTGTGGTCACTCCTCCGTTGACCTTGAATTTCTTTGCTGGTGGCTTGGCAACAGGTTCTACAGGCTTCCGCTTCAAAGAAGGCGTAGATGCACTCTCAGCCTTGAGTTTTGCTTGAAGCTTCTTCCAGTTCGATGATAGTTCGGCCATCCTCTATACCAGAACGACGGTTGGTTCTGAGTGGTGTGTTCAACCCACAACATCATTCTAAGTAGTCGGGTGGAAGCAAAATACTTTTGACCAAATGTGCATATTCAAAAGTCAACTAAGCAAATTTATGCATCTATCGGGGTACTGATAAGTTTGTGCCAAGTTCACCGCCTTTCGATAAGCCAGCGCCTTCTAGATTCTGCCAGGCCCCTCCAGAAATCATTACTTTCAACCATCTACAACTTCACGCTAGAAAACAAGCTTTCATCAACAATACCGACGCACAAAGGCTTTTCATCATGGGTGGCGGGGCTCCTGGAGGTGATGCCTCTACAGGTTCCGATACACCCCGGATCAAGGGGAAAGCAACCCCCGAGACGCTGGTTACGGGATGCTTCGCCTGGGTGGAGAAGGAAGGACAACCGCGCCGTGCTGAGATCCTCAGTATCAAGACGACAAAGAGCGGCATGCAATTTTACTGCAACTTCGATAACTTTAACAAGCGACTAGATGAGTGGGTGCCAGTAGCCCGAATCGACTTCACCCGTGACGTTGAGTGGCCCAACCCGGAAAAGGACAAACCCAAGGATCCCAAGACAAAAAAAGCATCATCTGCGCAGTCTAAGAAGAATCAAGTTTCGAAGAAGGCGCAGAAACGACCAAGCAAGAGGGAGCAATCAGTAGCCTCTGAAGCAAATACCCCACATCCTTGGACTGGTGAGTGCCCTGCAAATGGTCTTACAGCAGGTCAGCTAACTAGGAACTGGAAGAATTTGTCGATTCGCAATCGCGACAAAAGTCCTCTTCCGTCGGGCCTGATGGAGATTCACAGGCGAGACCGAGCGTCGAGGGTGGCGCCACGCCTATGGCAGGAGATGAAATGGACGTAGACGACAAAGACGACGATGTTAAGAAGGAACCGAACGACTTCAGTCGAGAAGTGGAAACAGAAAAACTAAGAACCTCGGGGTCGATGACACAAAACCCAACCGAAGTTTCACGAATCCGAAATATTTCAAAAGTCCAGTTCGGAAGACATGATCTGTATCCTTGGTACTTTTCGCCATATCCCGAGATCTTTAGTCTCGAAGATGTCATCTTCCTCTGCGAGTTCTGCTTGGGTTACTACGGAGACGAGAAGGCATTTACAAGACACCGACGGAAATGTACACTCCAACACCCACCAGGTAACGAGATTTATCGCGATGAGACAGTCTCGTTCTTCGAAATTGATGGTCGCCGACAGAGAACTTGGTGTCGCAACCTCTGTCTGTTGTCCAAGATGTTCCTAGACCACAAAACACTCTACTATGATGTAGATCCTTTCTTGTTCTATGTCATGACGGTACGAACTGAAAAGGGTTGTCACGTAGTGGGATATTTTTCCAAGGAAAAGGAGAGTGCAGACGGATACAACGTGGCATGTATCCTCACGCTGCCACAGTATCACCGAAAAGGCTATGGTCGATTACTAATTCAGTTTTCGTATGAATTGTCGAAGATCGAGGGCAAGCTAGGGTCACCAGAGAAGCCTCTATCAGATTTGGGTCTGTTAAGTTATCGCCAGTATTGGTCGGAGAACATTCTAGACCTTCTCTTGGGTTACAATGAACGGGAGGAAAAAGCAACTATTGAGGCCATCTCATCAGCCCTAGCCATGACGACCCAGGACGTGGAGCATACACTCCAGGCGATGCGGATGCAAGTGTATCACAAGAGTGACCACAAGATTGTAATACCCGAGAGCCTGATCAAGCAGCGAGAAAAACGGAAATTGAAGACCAGGAGGACAATCGATCCAACCAAGATCCAATGGAAGCCACCAGTATTCACGGCGTCCAGCAGGACTTGGGGTTGGTAATGGACTGGTCCTCTTGTCTGGATCTTGCCCATGCAGTTTTGAGGAGGAAGTGAGAGGGCGGGTTGCGCGAATATGTAGCGAGTATTTTACACAATGATACCCAAATTCCGGAAACGACGAGCACTTGACCAAGGTGAATTCTTTAAGGATGCCTGCCGTGGGATTCGGTGTCCCTTGTATCCTCTCATTATCCAGTCCTAGTGGGTGAGCTAAAAACCCCGCAGCCCCTGTACAGCGACCCATCGCCCCTGTAGCAACACCGTCACAGGCCAAAGCGCCGTCCGCGTCTCAGGTACAGAGCTCCCTCGTCAGTGCTACGTAATTTGAGAATCCGCCTGTCCATCTGCCCAGCTGCCAACTTGCACCAACAACCTTAGCCGTCGAATCCCATGTCGCAACCACAACACCAGAGAAGTTGTGTCTGAGCTGGTCTCTTAACTCTCTGGCGCATCCGCCCGCACTCACAGCATCAGGCGCGTTTTCAATCCCTCTCAACGATCCACGTGCAGTCGCTCCAGCGGCACTCTCACCATGATGCTCCAGCTGGTGGCAGCGAGCTTGTTCGCCTTGGGCGCGCGCACCATCAACGCCGAACCTGAGGGCGAACACCAAAAGAAGCTGGACGACTTCATTTCGGCATGCCCTGAATATACCCTCTACTCCACCTTCCCACAGTATGTCTTTCCCTAGAGCTGTCCATCGATTCTTGCTAAGCGCACACCACCTTTGTGTCAGCCATCCCTTCAGCCCAGGTCCAAGAGAACTCCCATACCAAAGACCGAGCCCAAATTGCCGTACCTTTAAATCAGGCGAGATCGAAAGAGTTATCACAGAGGTAACGTCGCGCATCCAAAATCCCGATCTTGCGCGCCTATTCGAGAATACATTCCCCTCGACGACAGACACGACCGTCAAATTCCATACCAAGGGCAAGGAAGAAACAGGCTTCTTCAAAATGGGAAGCTTTGGTTTTCGAGACGAGGGTGCATGGGAAGGGCCCCAGTCATTCGTCATCACTGGCGACATCATTGCCGAGTGGCTAAGAGACTCGACGAACCAACTACGACCCTACCAACCACTAGCCAAGAAGGACCCGGCCATACACACTCTACTGCTCGGTGCCATCAATACACAGTCCGAGTATGTGATTAAATCGCCCTATTGCAATGCTTTTCAGCCGCCTCCCATCAGTAACCTTCCTCTCTCCAACAACGGTCAAGACGACAATGTCCATCCTGCATACGAACCAAGCGCCGTCTTCGAGTGCAAGTATGAGCTGGATTCTCTAGCTCATTTCCTGGCGCTAGCCAATGACTTTTACGAGCATACTCAATCGACTGGTTTCCTCAACAAGAGGTGGTATCTGGCCATCGAGACGCTGCTCCACGTTCTCGAACAACAATCCCAACCAACATTCGACCCCGAAACAGGCAGATATCAGCGTAACGAATACACGTTCCAGCGACAGACCAACCTGGGAACCGAGACCCTGAATCTTCAGGGTGTAGGAAACCCTTTGAACTTCGGGACAGGGCTGGTCAGATCTGCATTCAGGCCCAGTGATGATGCGACGATTCTCGGATTCTTCATCCCGGCCAACGCCATGATGTCCGTGGAGCTACTACGGACCTCCAAGTTGCTCAAAGCCTCAGGTAAGGTAGCACTTGCCGATACATTAGGCCAGTGGAGCAAAAAGATAAGGGAGGGCGTGCTGGAACACGGTATTGTCAAACACAAAAAGTATGGTGACGTATATGCGTATGAGGTGGACGGGTACGGCTCGTCGATACTGATGGATGATGCCAATTACCCCTCGCTTCTAGCATTACCCTTGATGGGATTTTGCGAGGCGAACGACCCGGTGTATAAGAATACGAGAAAGATGCTACTAGAGAAGTCCGGCAACCCCTATTTCCTCGCAGGACGAGACTTTAAGGGCATTGGAGGTATGTCTAAAGTTATGAGCCTTATTCCTTTGCTTAGAAGTGGTTAACTGATATTCGCAGGGCCTCACATTGGTTTGAAGAACGCCTGGCCGATGAGTCTGTTGATCCAAGCTCAGACATCCGATGACGATGCTGAAATTCAAGAGTGCCTGGAACTTGTCTTGAACTCTGCCAAGCTTGGCCTCATCCACGAGAGTGTCGATGTAAACTACATGTCACAGTACACGAGGAGCTGGTTTGCTTGGGCCAATGGGGTGTTTGCGGTAACAATCCTAGACCTGGCGAAGCGGAAGCCATACTTGATTTTTGGAGAAGGGGCAGAACCCTATGAAGTTTGATGAGTTTGACAATTCCGGTTGACATGGCTGGGCCAGATGCACTGCAGGGAGGGGAGGTTGAGACATGAGACAGTTTAACAAGACGGGAGGGCAATGGGGCCGACAATTCATGGTTGACGGCCGAGTCATTTGATGAGGTGGAAGAGGAGAGCGAGAGCAAACACGACTTTTGAATTGCTTACCCTATATGAATTATACGAAGCACATGCACATTTCAGAGCACACAGGGAGGACAACACAGCGCTAAGCACGAATTCAATCCCATAATGTGACAGTGCTTCGCCCATTACGTACTAAGTTGTTTGTTTGTTTTTTATCGGCCGAATCGCTGACAGTGATTAAATACAACATGACATCTCCACGAGTCCAAGCAAGATGCAGAATCCCGGCAGCCACCAGAAGCTCCCACGACTCCGTCGAATCTAGCAGCTCTCAGCGAGCAAGATCCACAGTTATCCGCAATTAACCCTCCTTGATCCCCTCTGGCGCATTGCTATCGCAATCACAATCACCTAGAGCCAGCCAAAGCCAGTTGGCCTTCCTTCTTTTGTAAGAGGCTGAGCTTGGAGGCTTTAAGCCTCCGCTGGGGCTCGAGCTCGTGTGCCTTTGCTGTTGCTTTTTCGGTATTAAAGGCTGCCGCCCAAGCACCAAGCGCCATCATGCTCCCAAAACAAGCCATCATCCTCCACCCGGTCCGACATCGCCGTGCTTTTCGGCTTGTTTCTCAGTTTGCGCCGGCTGTCTGCCTCGCTTTGGCTCCCGTTCCAGTTCCGACACCAGCTTGGCGCATTTCTAATAAGCGGGGGAAAGCAATTGCGCATTCGCCTTCTCCTTTGCCTTCGCTTTTAAGAAAGCACCGTCGTCCATTCTCCAGAGCCTATTGCTGGGAGAGCCCTCCGCTTTCCCTACCCTACACTCCGCACTGCCGCCACCACCATTCGTCCTCAACACAATCACCGCCGTCATTTCTTCTAGTTGCCATGTCAGAGGCCAAGACGCCAATCAATTTCATCCGCGGCTGGCCTGCCCCGGAGTTGCTTCCCGCCTCGCTGATTGCTGATGCATCTCAGCGGCTCCTCGCCGATCCGGCCATCTACGTCCCGGCCTTGCAGTATGGCCCAGATCCGGGCTACCAGCCGTTGCGTGAGGCCCTTGCCAACTGGCTTTCTGTTCACTATGGCATCAGCCCCGACGCGGAGCGCATTTGCATTACCGGCGGTGCGAGCCAGAATGTGGCCTGTATTCTCCAGAGTTTTACTGACCCGGCCGTGACAAAAGGCGTGTGGATGGTGGCACCTACGTATCACCTTGCTTGTGCCATCTTCAACGACGCCGGGTTCGGAGGAAGGTTGAGGGCATTCCCTGAAGATGAAGAGGGCATCAATCTGGAAGTGTTGGAAGCCAGAATTCGCCAGTTGGAGGAAGAAGAAGCCAAGAAATCCCAGGCCCAGGTGAGCATTGCTACATCTTTCTCGGCATATCCGAAACACCGCTCCATCTAACAGATGCAACAGCCCTTCAAAGAGGTCGGCGAGCACCGAAAATACTACCGGCATATCATTTACGTTGTCCCGACTTGCTCTAACCCATCAGGCAAGACAATGTCTGTCCGCCGTCGTGAGGGCCTCGTTCGTCTTGCACGCAAGTACGACGCGCTTATCATTTGTGATGATGTCTACGACCTCCTCCAATGGCCCATAGACAAGCCTATTGGAAATCCACTGTGTTCCAACGAGTCTCCTGAAATGATGTTGCCTCGCCTCTGCGATATTGACCTTGCCATGGGCCAGTCCCCAAACGATCCCAAGGGCTTTGGGTATGCTGTCAGCAATGGCTCCTTCAGTAAGATGGCTGGCCCCGGTGTCCGCACAGGATGGCTTGAGGGGTCTCATGCGTTTGCTTTTGGTCTTGCGCAAACAGGATCATCAAAATCCGGCGGCGCGCCGAGTCAGCTCTGCGCCGCCATAATGGCTGAACTCGTCGAGTCGGGCACACTCCCAGAATATCTCGCAAATACGGTACGCCCAGGCTTACAACGCCGTCACCGGATCCTCGTAGATGCAATTCATGAGCATCTCGCTCCGTTGGGCGTCACAATTCGTGAGGCTGGTCTTGTGGGTGGTAGCGTCTATGGAGGCTACTTTGTATGGTTAGCTCTCCCACCAGGCGACTCGGCCAAATTGATTGCGGATGTTGCCTTGGTCGAACAGAAGCTCATTATAGGCAATGGCAACATGTTCCAGGTACACGGAGACGACAAGACAGTAGATCTTGATAGCGCCATCCGCATCACTTTTGCTTACGTTCCAGAGGCTCAGTTAGTTGAGGGCGTTCAACGGCTCAGTATTGTGATGCACAATATCAGGGCACACCCGGCCAAGTACGAAAAGTTCCACAAGAGTGTATCGGACTCTGCGATGATTGACGCCAACAAATAAAATAAAAACTCGAGAAAAAGAAGACTGGGGTATTGATTGAGAGACTATCGCAAAATCTAAGTTGAAGGACTCTCCACCACCATCTATTTCTTAGAAAAGAAAGACATAATGTTTCCTTGGCCCTTTGGCGCAGCCTTTTTCGCCTTGCCTGCTGATGACGACGGGGTTGATGATTGTGTCTGCGATTGGGCCACAGCTGGTTTCTTCGCGGGTGGTGGTGTCTCGTCCTCTGAGAAGGATTCCCAGCCTGGTTCCTGTACGGTGACTTGGTTAAAGAAAAGCGAGCGTTAGCAAAACGGAGCATGTGGCAAACGAAATTAAATCTAAATGTCTTACCCATGTAACCTTGATCATCCAGAGTTCGCTTCTTTTTCATCACCCGTCGTTTCCCTCTTCGTCGCCCATCTCCACTACTCGATACTACTTCTGTGGGCTCTTCTTTCTTTATTTCCGGCTGAAGGTCTGGCTCTGGTTCTGGCTCCGGAACCTCCTCCATTTCTTCATCAGCCGGCTCATCATTCTTGTCCGATACCTCGGCATCATCATCTTCATCATCCTCCATCATCTGCCTCAGAGCCTCTTCGCGTTCCTTCCTGGCCTTTTTGACAGCATCAAGATCTGCAATCGGCTTCTTAGCAGGAAGATCCGAGTCGTCGGCTTCTCCATCATCAGACAGAGCCATTTCTGTGTCCTCTTCTTCCTTCTTGGGAGATGTCTTGGGCTTAGGCTTCGGCTTTGCCGCAGCTTTAGCAAATGACTGCATAATTCCTCCCGAGAGGCCTTTCTTCAATGCCGGGGGTTTCTTTCCGGCATTTGAAGATGGGGTAACATCCTTTGAAACAAGCCCCGATACCTCTTCTTTGATAGGCCTAGAATCGGTGGGTGATGGTTTTGATGCTGGCTCTTCTTTGACCTTGGTCGCAAAAGGAGCTTTGGGTGCTCCTGATTCTTGCTTCACAGGTTTGGATGCCGCCGAGGACGTAACCTGGGAACGTGACTTACGGTCTCTTCGTCGCATCTCAGGGTTTGGGATGATTCCATACTTCTTTGCAGCAACAAAGGCATCCTCAATCTTGGAGTACTCTGATAGTTGCGTTGAGACATCAGACAGGAGAGATAGATCTCGCTGGGGGTTAGGTGCCAAACTGTAAACATGAATGGAAGTGACCTCTTGATACTCCGACACGACACCTGTTCCACCCCCCCTTGTGTTAGCTTTAAGACCTGATGAACTGAGCGTTGGTAGTATGAAGTACCGTTTAAGTCTTCTTGCCTAGCAATAGTTAGTGTTGTAGTGGCAACATCTTCAGATAGAGCCTCTTGCTCAGGCATCGATCTAGACATCTCAACATCCCCGTCTGCTTGAACATGCTCCGAGCTCTTGGTACCGTAGACAAGATAGGTGGCATGGACAGAGTCAGCACGTTGGGCATTCTGATATTTGTGGAAGTCGTATAACATTCTGAGAAGACTTGTGAGCGCGGGCCACATCGTAGTATGCAGCGTATTAGTTTAGGCAGACTCACTCCTTTGCGGTGTTGACATGCACATCAAGTGCTCGGCTGAGAAGGCGATATGTGATCTGCATTTGGCTTGAGTTTGGGGCCATGGGATGGTGAAAGCAATACTTACCGGCCGCTCCTCACTGAGCAGACGATCTGCGAGAAATTTCTTGTGTTCATCCATCTCCAATAAAATGAAAATGAACACTGGATTATCGCAGAGAACCACCTCAATAGATTGATTGGGAGAAGGGAGAGAGGTTTTGGTAGGATATCACCCAGCACTGGCTTGGAAAATGGCAGCTCCGATAGCGCGAGCATCAAGAGACGCGCCCACCCTACGCGGTCTCACGTGCTACCCAATTAATCGGGCACGTGATGTAATGGTTAGATGCATATTTGACCTTGGCTCCGCACCAAGGTCTCAGCTGGTTGAGCTCTAAGGCATAATATTGGCATAGTAAGGCAGTGCGCCAAATGAAGCGTCATCGCCAGTACCGCGTCCAAGCGCGACGTAGTCTTTCTAGGTCGCATTACAGGTTTGCTCTCAGGTGAAGCGAAGGATCGACCTCCGGCCTCAACAACCCTCCGCAAGCCCCTGCCATCCGATAATACACAAATCGTCTTAACATCAGCACTTGGAATCGGTGGTTTTGTTTCCTCCCTCCTCGCGGTTTTTTTTTGTTTCGATCCTTATCCTCCCCATGGCCGACGCCGATGTACCAGATTCGACCGACTGGCTCTCGACGCCACTCTCTGGCCTCGCTGCGGTCGAGAGCGCTCTACGCTGCGAAGTCTGCAAGGACTTTTACAAAACTCCTATGATAACATCATGTTCACACACATTCTGTTCGCTATGTATTCGCAGGGCGCTGTCCAATGACGGCAAGTGTCCGCTTTGCCGCGCCTCAGACCAGGAGTTGAAACTTCGGAGTAATTGGTGCCTTGAAGAGACGGTGGAGGCATTCGTCAAAGCGAGAGCTACAACTCTTCACTTGGCGCGCAATCATGGAGAGCCAAACCCTATGTCAAAGCGGAAAGTTGGAGATGATTTCAATGAAACTAATACAGCGCCCGAGGGTAAGCGGCTACGGACGTCGGCACGGCTGAGGAAAACTCGAGCTAAAGTGCCACCTTTGGATGCCGCTCCCTCCGAAGGCGAGGAGGTAGTGGAGATCTCAGATGATGATGAATACGTGCCAGAGCCCGGTAAGTCTAATAAGGCACGGAGGACGCAATATACATACTGACGAGTTGCTTAGAAGATGGCCTCGTCCCTTGCCCTGTCTGTCAGGCCCGTATGAAAGAGTGGCAAGTTTTCTCTCATTTAGAGTCTTGTTTAGGCCCAACGCCTACGAAACCAAAGCCTGCTGCAAGCAGTTCTAGCATTGGATTTAGCCAGATCCAACGGCAACAAGCAAAGCCCCCCGAACGACTCCCCGCTATCAATTACTCGATGCTCAGAGAACAGGCTCTCCGCAAGAAACTGGCTGAACTGGGCATCTCTAACCAGGGACCCCGTGCGTTATTGGAGCGTCGGCATAAAGAATGGATTACCTTGTGGAATGCCAACTGTGATGCGATAAAACCAAAGAAACGTGGTGAATTGTTGCAGGACTTGGATATCTGGGAGCGCACACAAGGCGGGCGTGCACCAGTAATGGGGAAAACACCGCACAACGGTACCGTCATCAAAGACAAGGATTTTGATGGGGCGGCGTGGGCGGCAAAACATGACACATCATTTAAAGATTTGATTGCAAACGCAAGAAAAAGTAGGATGGAGGCTAAGAAAAAAGCTGAAGAAGCCACCAAGGAATCTATCGCGGAAGCTTCATCCACGGCAATGTTGCCAGCACCTCCAGAAACCGAAACGCTCCCAAGTGCTCAAGGGGATGGGTTCGCTAAGCTAGACCCAACCCATCTGATTCATCTGAAGACGATGCCAGATGCATCATTAAACACTCCAACCGAGGCATGCGGCTATGGAAGTTTACCGCAGCCTCACACCTTTTCAAACCACGACGGGACCCCTCACCATGAAATTCCATCCTCAAACCAGGAGTTATGGCAGCTCGACGCTTCGACAGCCCACCCCTCTCTACATCCATCTACGGAGAACCATGTCCATCAGAAGGCATCCGACTTTTCTATCCGACCTCAGCACGGGATCCTACCGACATGGGACCAAGGACAGCATGCGCATGCCCCTGAACCTCTTTACAGCGTCCCGAGAGAGCTCACTTCTCAAGAGTCAGGACCTCATATTGGATACCCTGAAGGACCACTTGATGAACATTGACACTGGCGGGAGTTGTGTTCTGGATCGATAACGAAAATGGAATTATTCAACGCTGTAAAATACCAAACCAATGTACTTTATAGGTATAGGCTCTAATGACCCGCCAATGAAACAAACACCAAGCGCCGACGTATATCCCAAATCATGATAAAATGCTGATATCACGTAATCATAATGCTGGCAAAAGCAGCCTCTGCTTCTCTGCATGTGAATCCTCCCCAGTTTCAATTGACATATTGGCAATGCGCGTTTCTGAAGTAGGTGTCCCTTCTTTTTCGCGAAGAGGTTCTTCAACTGGCACGGCGGGTATTTCATCGAGTTTCTTTTGTAGGTCCATGGCCTCCTTGGCATCTTGTTCTTTCTGTGCCTTGTCTTTGGCAGCTTCTCTCTGGCGCTGCTCCTCGGCATCTTTCTCGCGTTCCATAGCTTCCATAGCTTCGAGTTCCTCGTCGATTTCTCCTTCATCTACAACGGCTCCAGTAGACTCTGCTAAGATTGCACTGACCTCATCCGCTGCACTCATCTGTTGGCGTACGCGATCCATGACAGTGTCGACATGGTCCACTCCGCCAATCTGTCTGTTGAGGCTCTTGAGAGCGCTGCCAGATGACTCCATTACTTTGACAAGTTGGATGTTGTCGGCGGCTTGTTCAAGCTTGTTGGCGACTTCTTCAAGTTGGTTGAGAGTGGCATATCGGGTTGCAAGGGACGCTTCTGCAGTCTTTTTCGACTTGAGAGCAGCAAGTGCGGCAATGCGGTTCTTCCGGGCAACGGCATCTTTGGTAGCTTGGGCGAGCTCGTCGATGCGTGTATTCAAAAGAGCAGTTTGATGCTTAAGGCTCTCCGTAAGCTCCTTCAGGGATGCGATGGCCGAGTCCTCCTCGGTAATGCCCCCTGTTCACCGGATCCCTTGACTCTGATCGTTTGGCCGTCATACTCGATCACGGCTTTGTCTCTGGATAGAAATTTGAGCAAGACGTCCAAATCCATCTCCGATATGCGCCTGTCTTTGAAGAGCCTCGATGAGAATAGCTTCTGGAACTGCCCTTTAGTGAAGACACGATCGAAGCGAGATATCTTCTCGGCCATTAGATCGCCGAGCTCCTTCGCCGCAGTCTCGAGGCTCTTGACTACCACAAACTGGCCAGTAGGCAATTTATCATCTCCCCTCGACGGATCTATGACGCCAAGTTGGCGTAGGGTCCAACCCACGACGGTCCATGGCAGACCTGCCCAGCTGCGGTTGTAGATGCTTTGTTGTGACCTGTCAAAGTCCTGGAGGGGGATGAGTTCCCGCTCGGCAACAGCTTCGCGCACTACCGTGCCAAGGGCAAGCGGCTGGCCAAATTCTTTGCTTTCTAGAGACCGCAGGAGAGAATCGTTAAGAGCGAGGATGAATAGATTCGGGGCGGATCCGCGATGGGAGATGAGACCGCGCGAGGTCAAATGGGAGAGGGCCTGGCGCCACGCGGACACGTTTGCGGTGTATCCATCAGGGTTGAGGGTCCGCTGGGATCTGAAGTCGGAGTAGAGCGCCGGTAATCGTGACCTAAGAAGGAGAAGGAGTCAGAAATGCCTGGCCTATTTTGCGGCGCAAGTTCAAGGTACCTCCGGAAGCTCGCATCGTTGTCGATTAGGTAGTCTGCGAGCTCACCCATGATACACGACATACAGACCGCCGCAGCGCAGGCGCGCGAGGGGGAGAAACCCGAAATGAAAAGGGAGAAAATGAAACGAAGCGGCGATTCTGTCCCGGGTCAGAGGTGGAGGGGAGCGAGAAGGGATTTCCGCAGCTGGGCCGTGAACAGGGCAGGCAGGGTCGTTGCAGACAAAAATGGTCAAGACCAGCCCAACCGTGAAGTCGAAGACAGGCAATGCCGTGTCAAACAGCCTGGACCACGAATCCAAGGTGGGGCTGCTGTCGGCAGGGACGATGGGCGACAGGGGAGGACGGCGCACCGCCGCACAGTACCTACTCCGTATTAGCTAACTTAGCCTCTTTTGGGATGGCTTCTCATTGGGTATGTCGGTGGACAAGGACGCTATCAGGACAACCCCAATCCCCACCGGAAGACTGACGGCCTCTCCGCCGTCCAGAGGGGCCAGCAGTTAAAGAAACAAATCAAGCCATCTTTTCCGGCCACTAGACGGTCACAACTCGAGGTGTATCATTATATTCTCCCACCTACACGCACCATCTTGCAGTGTCGGGGCCCGAAGCATCAGTTGCCTCTATAAGTCTTGTCTCCTTCTATATGGTTCACCTCTCCTTTCCCAAACGTAGGTAATCATGATTCTTTCGTTACGATGTCAACCCTCACTCACTTGGCCCTCCAAGTGGTCCTCGGTCAATCGAAATCTTCCTGCGCACCGCTTCCAGACGCTTGTCCCTCGCCAGCATCACCGTGCAGAGGCGCCGTTTCCAAGCCTGCCATGCCACCAACTGCGCTGGCCCGCCGTGAGCGCATGTCTGTCAATGCCTCACTCTCTTCATCGATGTGACTAGGACCATGCCCGCTGTCGTCCGCTGGTCCCTCTTCATTATCCGACGTATCTGGGCTTTCAGCGAGGCTGTTTTGCAGAGACGCCATGAAATCACCGGCCACGGAAAACTTGGTGATTCCATCTTTATACGGGAGCGTGGCATACCGTCGATGTGCTTCGTCAAGGCATCTTCGGGCTTGGATGTGCTTGGATTGCTGAAGCCAGGCATCGGCAGCCAAGACCGTCCACGCCGCCGACTTTCGGCGACGGGAACCCCAGTGCCAGCTCCCCACACCCTCCTTGGAGGCGTAGCAAACACCGAGGCGCTCTTTCATGAGTGCGTCACCGATCTTGCCCAAGATCTTCGACTCGAGAAGTCGGATTCCCCAACGCCCTGCATCGTCAACACTCGTCCCACCTCGCAGCCGCAGTAGCTCCAAGCCTAATGTCAAGCTGCGCAGCGCGCCGTAAGGAGAGCAGCACCGAGTGTTGTAAGAATAGAAGGCTGCCTCTAGCATCTGATCAATCGTCTCCGCGCGGCTCTTGGACGATATCTGCTGTGGCATGATTAGGAGGCTGACGGCGGCCATTTCATTTGCTGCAGCGTGATGTTTCCATGCCTTTGAATCACCAAAGTCCGATCGCAATAAATCGTAGGTTGATTGGGCGAGTTTCCAGTCTCTAAGCATAAAAGCATAGTCGGCTAGTTTCCGCATAATAGCTTCAGGAGCTTCGGCTTGGAAGTACCCTGCCATATTATAATTATCTCTCGAGCTACTTGGGCTCGACGAGGATCGTGAACTGCCACCGAAAGCCCACTTCCTTGACAAATTCATAAAACGCCCCGTAATGCCTCTGCGCCGTGAAGCAACTTGATCATTCCAGATAGAAACGTGCCGTTCCATTGTTGGAATAATAGACTGTGTTACCATCTCCCGCACAAAAGTCCGAATAGCAGTAACGTCCGACTCAAAGATGTGCCGAGCCGGGTCTTCAAAATCCTCGTCGTCTTGGCTTCGTCGGATGTCCTCCAGCTCCTCAGTTGCTGACATCCAATCACTTCGAGGGAGCTGTATGCTATCGTCGTCTGTCTCCGCACTTTGAGTGCTTCGTAGCCTTAGAAGGTGACAATGAAGCCCTAGATGGCGCTTCATCTGGTCAAAGAGTCCCATAGACCGTGTGATGTCATCGTTCTCTTCATCGTGCACTAGGACGTAGTATCGCAGATAATCTCCATCTACCCACACAGGGAACTTCTTGTCTCCTTGGTTGGTTTCCGTATACAGCCTTCTAAGTTCTTCAATGGGGTTTTGATTTCGGGAGCTTATGGCAATAACACAAGCAACTGGATGTGAGAAGGTTTCGTGAGGTGATATGGGTAGCCCTGACAATAAACGTCGTAAATACAACGCATAGTATGGCGAGGTTTCATCGGCCTCCGGCTCCAACCCTACAAAGCCGCCGTGTGGCGTTGCTCCAAATGACTCTTCTGCATAGGATAAGTGGCGATCAACCACAGTCTCGACGTCAAGGAGAAACTGCTTGTCTCGCTCGGTGCTTGCTTGATTGCCATTCGAGGCTTGCGAAGGCTGGGAGTGCTTGAGGCCCGATACCTTAGGGTCGGGATATTCAACATTCTCTCCAAATCTTGCGAAGCGAATTGAAAAATCCTCAGTCGCACGGTTTAGCCCATTACTATCCCTAATCGTAACTTTGCCTTGTATGTCCTCTCCGAATGGCCGCAACAGCTCCCACAGGCCATACCGGAAGCCCTTTTCGTTCATTAGGGCCTCCGTGTCATCCGATGCATATACGGCCACATGGGGGACATAGGCTCTGAGAAGAAGGTTTAACGGTTCACTTTGGCTATCGCCGGCATTCGAGGCGGGGGATCGGGGCTGCCGGGAATCGAATACAGTATTGGAGAGGACTCGAGATGGGGAACCCCGACCGGCTGGGGAGATAGACCTCGAACCAGGGGGCGATAGAGTTGACGCATAGAGAGAAGCCGCTGTAGGGTTGGAGCGGCGAAAAGGTATACTGGTCTCAGAGCTAGATAGGGGAGACGAGTCGAGGACCGAGGCTGAGTGCCGCGTCTTGGGAAGTTTCATGGCCGAGGCAGCCATAGGCAATGCCTGGAGCGGTTCCGTCGGCGAGTTTTCATCTTCAAGAGGTTGTGGCATGAATGCGACTTTGCGGGAGGTTCGAATCGAGGAGGGATGAGGAGTGGTAGCGGTGCCACCGGGGCGGGACGACGACAGCGGGAGCGGGAACCAAGAGGGATTCACGAGGCGCGCCGGGGAAAGAACGGTAGGAGGTCGATGGACGAAGCCAAAACACGGCTCTGCATGATACTAATACTCAAGTCGTAGCCCAGGCGAGTCAAAGTCGGAGGAGGGAGAGCAGGGGATAGAGCGCGCAATTATCATCTCTCACAGGAGTCGGGCGACAATGTGGACTCAGAACAAGTCGCGGATGATGAGCAGGTACGTACCATAGTTTGCCAGAGCTCCAGTGCAGCGTCTTACCTCATAAGGTCCTAGACGCAACGAACCTTGCCCAACGTGGCAAGCGTGTGCCCAGGATCCCCACATCGCTCTACCGGGGCACCGACACCCTCGGACACAGTACAATCATTGAATGGAAAACTGCAATGCGGAATGAAGGGAATTCGGAAAGGTGAAGGGGAAAAAAGACAAAATAAAATCCAAATATGCTTCTCAGCACGAGGTTTATGAGATCTGCGTTGTCTCGTGCTAGGCGCAGCCAAAATGACAATTCACGAAGGAGTATCACCACTACCCGCCTTATCATCCTCTGTGGCAGGGTCGTATTCCGGTACCTGCATAAACTCCATGTCTGACAAGGCACAAGGAGCTTGCCAGCAACCAAAGCTTTGTTTCTCTATCGCTGGGCCTGCTTAAACCAGGACTCCTCGACGGCACAACACTTCATAGTTACAATGCCTTCAGACCTTACAGACTACCTTGCCTCGCGGTACCTTGTTGCCGATCCCAAGCCAACCAAAAAACGCAAGCGTAAGCGCGGCGCTGAGTCAACTGGCCTGCTTATCACTGATGACGATGATTCAAGTTGGGGCAACAGAAACGCTGGGGGTGATGAACAAGGCGAGGACGGTCCTGTGACCGTGCCAGGAACATCTGCGGAGTTTCGCAAAGCCAAAAAAAGCAACTGGAAGTCGATGGGAGGTGGCCTGGATCAAACAGCACAGGATGACAACGCCGATGAAGCCGATGCTATACTCGCGTCAGCGGCCGCCGAAAACGACGCCGCGAAGGAAGCCGACGATGAGATGCCAATAGTGGAGGGCGACGGAACTGTTGTAAAAATGAGTGACGGAACTCATGCAGGTCTGCAGAGTGCGGCGGCCGTGTCAGCGCAGTTGAGACGACGACAGCAGGAAGAACGCGAAGATTTCGACCGCCACCGCAAATCAGCAAAGGAGGAAGAAACAGTGTACCGAGACGCCACCGGTCGTCGAATCGATATTTCTATGAAGCGAGCCGAGGCACGACGCGCAGCCGCAGAAGCGGAAGAGAAGGAAATGGCAGCCCTTGAGGCCCTCAAAGGCGACGTGCAGTTGGAGCAGGCACGGAAGCGGCGCGAGCAGCTTGAAGATGCTAGGCTCATGAAATTCGCGCGGTCAGCCGATGATAAGGAAATGAATGAGGAGCTCAAGGAGAAGGAACGTTGGAATGACCCCATGATGCAGTTCATGGCCGAAAAGAAGGATACAAGCGCCAAAGGCAAAAAGTCGAAACGACGCCCTGTATACAATGGCGCTGCACCGCCAAATCGATACGGTATCAAGCCGGGGTACCGGTGGGATGGAGTCGACAGAGGAAATGGATTTGAGTCAGAACGGTTCAAAGCTATCAATCGACGAGAGAGGAACAAGGGACTGGACTATTCATGGCAAATGGATGAATAGTTATAATGTAGATAGTATGATGCTTTATACCCCAATATGAATTGGCGCATGGATACGCAAAAGATCAATAACATGATTAATAGCCACTATGATGCCGACTGTTCCGGTTTCGATGGCGAAAACGCTCTGTGTGTATATTTTGCTAAGGTGTATTAAAACAAGGGACTCCAGCCTGCGGTATTAGGCTAACCTTCCTCATGCCACTACAAATCCCTCCTTCATACCATGACCAGAGGGACTTGCGCTTGCGGCGCGTCATCTGCGCAACGAAGAACAAAGCAACTAGTCTCTACTCACTACATGGACATATGCATCGTCCCATCAACGTCTGCGGCGTAGTCTCTTATCTGGTCCGTACTCGCAGATCTGCTTCACCAACCGGATCCAATCGCCCTTAGGCATCTGGCCTGGCTTCTCGCCAACGCGACCCTGGAACTGTTTGATTAGATCACTAATGACGATGCCCTCCTGAGGGATCTTATCCAGAATCTCCCATGGCTCAATGACAGCGCCAGACGGGCCGGGAGAACCACCTAAGCAATCAAAGTCAGCGGTTGTGTTCCCAACGCAATCAGCGCACCCGTGTAGGTGTTGCGAGTCAAAGTGCAAAGGGTCAGAAAGCTTACCACCTTGAGTTGGGTTGGGGCTGCCTGCTCTGGACGCTGAAGGTGTGCCCCTGGCACTACTACTAACCAGCTTCAGCTTCTTCTTCTTTGGGCCAGCACCATCCGACATTTCACCAGCTGTCGCCTCGCCATCGCTTCCGGAGCCAGCGCCCATCTTAGATCGCCGTACGATGGCGCCTTGTGGAAGAGGTGTGCCTGCACGACTGCCAGAAGCAGGAGTAGCTGTCTTCTTTAGCTTCTTCCTTGAGGATTCGTTACCGCTTGATTCCGAAAGCGCTGGTGATCCCGATCGTTTAAGCGACTTGCCCTTTTTGGTGGTATCAGGTTTCTTCCCTTGAGGGGTTGAGGTGCCCTTTGAGCCAGAGCCCTTGGACTTATCTTTCCCATCAGCGTCCTTTCCGGACCCCTCTTTCTTCTCCTCGTCATCCTTCTTGCTTTCGTCTTTCTCCTCGTCCTCTTCGTCAGAAGAGCTGCCCTCGTCCTAAACAGAGTCAGCAGAAGAAGGTCATTGAGTTATAGGGATGCTTACCGAGCTGCTCCAAGGGTTGTCCTCCGATTTGTCACTTTCATAGATGTCTTCTCGGTCTCGCTTGATAAGGGCCTTCTTGGTCGCCTTGCCATATTTTTCTCGCTCGAGCTCTTCCCGCAGCTGCTCTTTCAACTCTCTATCCACTTCCTGCTCATCACCATCACCAAACAGATTAGCGCCAAGTTGTTCACGGCGGATGCGATCCTTTGATTCCTTGGTATCTTCATCGTCATTTCGCTCGAAAAGAGGCGCGTCGTCATCATCTTGGAACTCGTCGCCTGACATATCGATCTCATCGTGATCCTGCTTCTCCAACCTTGATGCGGCTCGGAAGGTGTCGCTTTCAGTCTTGATCATTTGTCCACGTCCATACAACATCCGTCTCGTCGCCTCTAGGTCCTGTTGACCAGCACGCTTCTCCTCGTCCTTCATGACCCACCGGCCAACATCGACCTTCTTGTTCATGAGCGCTTCTGCCTCATCGATCGTGAAAGGCTGAAATGGAGGTTTCGCAGTGAAACGATACCACTTCTCGAGAGGAACCATGCGGAACACAGACTTGTCAATCATGAAGGCAACGTTGGCCTCGGATAAAGCAGCAACGTAACTACCAACCCACACGTTTTTGCCATCAGCATCTTCCAAATGCCATGGAAGGGCTTCTTCATATCGCAAATCGGATTCTTTTTTGGCAGCCAAGGTTTTGGGTGCTCGGTTGAAGCTTGTCTTTTCTTCCTTCTGCTTTTTGGGTCGTTTAGGGTTTGGGTCTTTGGCAACAGGGGCAATCTTGGCCTGGTCAATAGCCCTTTGGGCCTCACGCTCCGCCTTGACTTGCGCTAGCCTTTCTGCTTCCAGTTCGTCTACGGGAGGCTGCTCAGGAACCTCCACTTTGACGGCTCTCCCAGGTGGGGGTTGTCGAGCATCGCGCCGGTGAAGCGTGACGGGCCTGGCGAAATCGTCTTGGTCCGTAGGGTCAATGGGCTTATCACCCATCTTGGCCTGGGAAAATTTCATCATATGATAACGAATACCATCGAGCAAGGCTTTCTTGGTGGTCATGATAGGAATATCAGTGACATTAGGAGGAGGGGCCTCAGACCAGCCACCATGCTGCCTGCGCAGCTCCTCCATAGTAAGCTTAGGCCCTTTTTGAGAGCCTGGCTTTGCTTGCTGCGTCGAGGACTTGAGCGCGGGCTTCCGCGAAGCAACAAGCGGATTCGCGCGAGGTTGTTTGCGCATAGGCCTCAAGGGATTGCCCTTTTGGCTCCTCGAGATGCCATTCGGGTTTCCAGAAGGCGGAGCACTCATGTCGATGGCGACCACGCTGCGCGACAAGATTATGTTGAGAGAAGGCTCCCAGTCGAAGGTGAGGCAGCAGCGGAGCGCCTAAGCCTGGGCAGGCTATTGATCAAGACGGAGAGACGGGATACTGATGGGCGCGTTGTATTCGTCAGGGGGGGGATCTTATAGCAATCGTCTCGGAGGCAGCGATTATCGAGCACTCGCTTCGAAGGCCTAGGGAGAGAAGGCGTAGGTATTGTTGTTGTCGAAGTGGATGTTGATGGAGGTCGGAGTGAAGAGCCAGGTACTGACTAGGCTGGTATGTTGAGGACAAAGGAAAGCCAACCGAGCTCGCCAAAAGTGTGGCTTCTTGCCTGTGGCTTGCAGCAATGCTTTGGAGCCTGAAGTTTCATCGGTGGCGGAAAGGAAAGTACCTAGTACCTGTCTGTGAGTGACCTACAGCAAACATAACTGCTACCTGCTACCTTGGTAGGTACCTAGGTAGTCTGACCCACAGGCAATGTGGGCCTGATGTAAGTAACCGCTACATGCGGCTCTACAGCCCTGTTGCCTTCACTGTTGCAGTGATTTAAGGTGGAGGAGGTATGGGGAGAAACCTTGCTCTCGAAAGAGGTCTGGGCAGGGAGTTCACGGGCAGCAAAAGGAGGAGAGGTAATTATTGTATGCAATTCCATCATGAAAAGCTCGCAAAAATACTTTGTTCTACCTATGCACCAGCAGATTGTTGGTTGTTCGTCACGGTCCAAGCACAGCAGGTGAGAGAAAAAAAACAGGGCGGGTTCCGAAAACGATACACAGTGCCCATGCCGATTCCTGCACTCGGGGCATGGCTTCTTCCACAGCTTCCGTGCATTTGCTGCGGGGTACACACTCACTGAAGTCGTACTACGGCGAATCTATTCGGGTGCCCGACGTACCGTTTATTTCTATCAATTAGCACTGTATCACCAAACGCACCTTCAATCCCTCGCGAATAGTATCCATCGATCATTGTGGAGATGACGGGACAATCTGCAAACGACTGTTCAAACCTCATCAATCACATTCGTCTCACTTGGCCTCAGACACGATCCCCATCCCCATCGTCTATCCCTGTCTTGGAAGTCCCTGGGTCCCCTCTTCATTTCCTCCTTCTCATCATCAGCACCATCATCACCATCATTCTGGATCCTGCTTCTGTCTTGGCTCGCCCTGCCCAAAGTAGCTTTGTGCCAAGTGAGGTGATGCGCCCGAACTGGATCCAGCTGTCTCAGTCCATCGCCGTTTCTCTCCCTCACATGGAGCCTCGAACAGACCACGGCAACAATCACATCAACCCTGGACTATCCCATAGCAGCCCTACATCTCCCACTCAACCCGCTTCTTCGTCCTAGCAGGAATTGCTCCCTGCGCCTCGCTTTCTTCCCTTTCTTCCTGCAACTTGGATCTCATCGATCTTCAATTGGACTCCGGGGTCTCGTCAAACGGCCTACGATATGCCCCTCGCATTCTTCATCTGATTAATTCAACCGAACCCATCAACAACAGGGTTGACAGCACCACAATCAGCCATAGCCCGAGTCGTCTTATCAATAAGGCTGTATAATTTCTCGGGATTTTTCCAACTACAAGATCAACCCATCGGTCACCTATCATGCTGTCCAACCACCAGGGTAACCCGGCTGCCGCTTCTGGCGATTCGCCATCGGGTCTTGAGAATCACCTGCGAAATCTAATCCTGTCAAATACTCCCCCGAGTCAAAGTTCTTCGCTCAAACCTTCCCCCGCCACTCGGCATTCCTTGCCATCTAGGCTCGCTTCAACAGACGCTGGGAAGCCTGCCCAACCTCTTGATGACCAGGCTAGTAGTATCAATCCTGGAGCAACCACATCTAGGCTTGCCTCACAACCACAAAAGACTGGGCGGAAACGACCAAACCAAGCCCAGAGACGGCAGATGAGTTCACAGCTTTCCATTCCAATTGATCCTCGTCCTCAGCAGCCTTCTTCGGCCCGGCCATATTACAGCCCAACTTCACATCACTCTCGACCTTCACAATCTTACCAACGCCATGTGCATTCGAACTCCGTTCCTCGTGCCCTACCCCAGGAAGGCCGCTCAGGGTATTCGTATGGGCCCAACCCCTGGAGTGGCTCTCCACAACACCATGGGCCCTCTCCCCCCGGATTCCCCCCCAATTCATCCCACGGCCCTTCTTATGATCAGAGACGCGGTGGACATGGGCAGCCTTATAACCACAGGCGCCCACAGTACTTTAGGCCGGAAGAGATCACTGCGCAAGCCGTTCTTTTAGATGCTCTTTGTTTCCATGTCGTCTCCAACTCTGAGATTGAGTTATCGGAAATTGCGGACAAGGAGGCATTCCGGTGCCGTATCGAAGCCCTTAGCCGTGAAGCCATCACACGGTATGAGAGTGCAAACAATCCTGGCCTTCGGTTTGCCCCATTCTCCGTGGAAATGAAATGTTTTGGCAGCCTGTCATCAGGCTTTGCCACGAAAGCATCAGACATGGACCTTGGCTTGCTCTCCCCCATGTCCCCAGTCCCTCCGGATGCCGCCGGTTCTCAAATCCCACGCCTTCTTGAAAAGGCGTTCCTAGACGCCGGACTCGGTGCGAGACTATTGACCCGGACCAGAGTCCCAATTATCAAATTATGTGAAAGCCCACCTGAGAAGCTCTATCAAGATCTTCTTGAGGAGCGGTACAAGTGGGAAAATGGACTTGACAATGAGCATCATGATAATCAAGACGATGAAGACCATGATCACAACCTTCTACCCAATGATCACGACGAAGATCATGGCCATTCTGCACCGGCTATAAATGAATCACCTTCTGCTGCAGAATTCACTATCTCAACGCAAACCGCAGGTGAAACTCAAAATTTCCAACTCAAGCAAGGGCCTAAAAGCTCTCTTTCCTCTTATTACGGTTTAGCTAAACGAATTCTTCGGCGAGCTGGTGGAAGGGACGCGACGATCTCCAACTGTCGCGATTTCACCGACCAAGACTGGAATATTCTAAATCGTGTTTCCGAGGCATTCATTGCGGGCCTTGCTGATTCGGGCCTTCGAAAACGCTTGTCCAAGTATACACCGCTTTCAGTGAGTGAAAAGAAATCACTCTTAGGCGTCTTCACACAAGTCGAAGGCGAACAGATCATCCAACTTTGGGAGAACAAGGGCATCTATGAGCGTAACCAAGCCCAGCAGTTTCAGATCGAACAAGCCATCAGAACTTGGGAAGATGTGCAAAATAATGGAGGTTTTGGAGAAGATCCCGTTTTCTACACGAAGCAACTCCAACTCATACTAGACAAGATCAAGAAATCGCCTTCTGTTCAGTTCGTAACGTTAGAGCAAGGGCAGCACGAGACTCCAGCTCAGTACTTTGCGCGTTTCACGGGCATCATCAACGCTCTAAAGCCAGTAGGGGATGAATTTTCATTGCCTTGGCTTGAGACAACCATGACGCACTACATTGCAGGCATTTACCAAGAGGACATCCGGAATGCCGTCCATGAGTGCACAAATTCTTGGAGCGAACCCCTTCCAGTAAAGGCTATCTCACGGAGGCACGAGAGTCTACATCTTGCATGGGAACTTGAGAGAGCCCTCGAAAAGGACTTATACGATGAGCCATATGTTGAAGACATTAAGGACTACGTCAAGCTGCTTCGATCACCACTTGCAAAAACCCAGACCTCAAACTTTGACGCTATTTTTGTCATTCCTCTCACTCCCGAGTCATCGCTCCTCGTCAGCAGAATCCGGGTGATCCCAGATCCTCACCGAATGGCTCCCAACCAACCGCGGGACCGATACCGAGACCGTCTGGAGTTCCCCAAGACTGGTGCAGGTGTGCAATGTGACATCAATTTCTCGGCTCACCTAGCCCTTCAAAATACCCTTCTCTTGAGGTGCTATTCTCACACAGATGCTCGAGTTCGCCCAATGGTATTGTTTGTCAAGCATTGGGCCAAGGTTCGCGGAATTAATTCAGGATACCGTGGGACCTTGAGCAGTTACGGCTATGTCCTGATGGTTCTCCACTATCTTGTTAACATAGCCCAGCCTTTTGTATCTCCCAACCTTCAGCAGCTTGCTCCTCAGCCTCCCCCTGCTCTGTCTCCTATCGAGATGGAAGGGACGATTATGTGCCGAGGCCACAATGTCCAGTTCTGGCGGAATGAGGACGAAATCCTGCAGCTCGCTCGAGCAAATCAGCTCAACCATAATACAGATACAATTGGGCATCTTTTGCGTGGTTTCTTCGAATACTTCGCGCAGAGTGGTATAATGAGTTCCTCTCAGGGGAAAGGATTTGATTGGGGCAGAGACGTACTCAGTTTACGGAGCCAGGGTGGCCTTCTAACTAAGCAAGTCAAAGGTTGGACTGGAGCCAAAACGGTTCTTGAGCCTCAAGGTGGGAGTGCCCATCCCCCACCTGAACAAATTATTCCCGCTCCCCCGGGCCTCGTGCCTCCCCCGGGCTTGCCCCTCCTCTAGGACTCGCTCTACCGAATGTCACAGAAAATGACGCCACGGTCAAACAGCCGGCTACATTGACCAAAAATAGCGAAGTCAAGGAGGTCCGACACCGGTACCTCTTTGCCATAGAGGATCCTTTTGAGGTAGATCACAACGTCGCTCGAACTGTCACTCACAATGGCATCGTATCTATACGTGATGAATTCCGTCGAGCATGGAGAATCATCAAGGCTGCGGGAGGTGGCAGCACACACGAGGACTTACTACGTGATGTTAATGATGTTGAGGAAACTGCAAGCCCATTCTTACGACTGTTGGACGATATACATGGGATTGAGCCTATACGCGGCGAGTAGGAGTATGGTAGTGCTGGTTAGGATTGTTTACTGCAAGGTTGGCGGCACGGCGCGAACGGAGGCCTCTTGGCAGGGCTGGATGTCAGTTGTTGGGCGTAAGAGAGGGAGCATTAGGAATAGGACGCTGTCGAATTCTATATTCCGCTTCTACCGATACTGCTTTGTTTTCGTCGACTTGGGCTATCCATTGTAAAAGTAGTAGGATCACATTGAACAATTTCCAAAACGTCTGTGCCTATCTATGTTGGGGATCCATTTTCTCAGTCTACCCAGGATATTTGTTGTCACATTGAGTATTACTCGGTATGGGAAAGTAATTCAAACGGATTTCTCGTTGCATATCGCTTGGTACAAGTACCGTGCTGGTTCGTTGACAGGTGCTCTTTTGAAGGCCGGGGTCGTTTTGGTTGGGACTTATTTGTCCCAAATACCGCATGCTCGGGAAATGCCACAAATTTAGATATGATGCTAAGAATGGTGTGACTGTTTTGCTTGGAAAGGAACAAAATTGTGCCATCAATATCAGGAAACTCGGGTAGAGACGGCAACAAGGTCAACATTTGATGGAGTCCAGGGATGACTTCTTTTGTTGCCGTCAGCGACAAAATTTGATAGAGAATCCGCAGAGAATAAAACGCCGCTTGTAACTGAGCGACAAAATGTATGGTGTCCCAGGACACTCTCGTGTAATTCAGGCCTGGTGAGGCTTGTTGAAGTGTTTCGAGAGCATATGACTGCTTGCCTTGCTCGCAACAGTAGCGGATATCGAGTGAGAGACAAAGAATATACCACGATAGTACCATGTCATCTCCCGTTGCTTTCCTAACCTCGGACATCATGCCAACCATAGTCTCTCCGAATTCTTGAGCAGATTCCTTGGTCATCAGGGTGACCTGTCGTCCCTTTTGAACGACACTGTTTACTCGGCGATACTCTTGAACTGAGGACATTTGTCCTGGGATAGACCATCTGAGAACTGAATAAGAAAGTTGTCGAATGGTTGTGCTCTGTTCCCAAGCGCTCCCTCGAGTAGGATGTTCGATGAGTATAGGAAGGAATATTTTATGCTCATGGAAAGACCCTACTTCGGCATGTTGCAAGATGAGTTCTGAGATGCGAGGGTCCAAGTTGCCGATAGGGAGAGAATATCTTGCCTGAGAGGCTGGCAGAGGTTCGGATTCATGTCGCAAATACTCTTGACAAAACAATTCATATCCTGAAGCATCGTTGGTTGGATCCAAGCACGCCTTGAGGATCTGCGGGAGCGTCAGAGTGGGGTTTTCCTTTCTCTCGTATGCAAACCGACAGAGCTGACTCGAGGATGAAAGTCCAAGTTTCTCGCAAATCTGTCGTGGAGAGAAGCTCGCGCCTGTCAGGTTCAAACTCGCATCTAGATAGATGTCTCTGAAAAACATCACACGGCCATGCCCGAGGTCATGTACAAGCAAGTCAGAGTCCGAGGTCAGCACTGTGCCTCCCGTTTCAAAAAGGTGACGTGCGCAGTAAGCGTCAGCCTCGCCAGGGACAAGGCAAACTAGTTTTCGGTACCGGGCAGACTGTTTGAGGGCGTCAATGATTGCAGGTACATGGAAGCTGGGGGGGAGGAAAGGTTTTCCTGGGGGCGGTTGCAAAGTAAAGAGTGCCGAATTGGCGAATAAGTCCGTAGGTGAGGCAAGATAGCTCCGGGAGCGCCCCGTTGGGTCTATGGAGTGTGCAATTTTCAACTGCCGAAAACTCTTGGCCATTCTCTCCATACGGACCGCCCGCTTGGCCAAGGGGAGATAGCCATCGAAGTAGATGGCCTCGCTAGGATGCTAATTAGTTACGGGGCGAATACCCATCACATCCAAGGCCCTCCCACTCACATACTTACACGACGCCCGTTGAGCTCGTCAAGCCATGCAACAGCGGTGTCGGAAAGAAGTTGATAGGACGGCAGGACTACGCCGTTTTTGTTGCAGATGTGCAGTACATGGTATGCCAAAGCAGGGCCGTCAATGACGACAGTTTGATTGTCCAGGAGAGTGTGCGTGGCAAAGGGCTCCAGGGTAGAAATGAGATGAGGGATGCCCATGATACTTTTGGTTCGTGTCTACGGAGAGATAGTTAGGACAGGAGTAGAAACTGACAGAATATGAGGGGGTCGGATCGTGATTGATCAATTGATTCGTGGGTGTGGGGTTGTGCAAAGCTGTGCACAGCATCCCTCTCATCTCAAATCATTGGTCTTGGGACTTGCCGTGGTCAGTTCTATCCTGTGCTCGTTTGTGTCTATTTTCTATGCGAAGCCAATCCCGGTTTCCTGCTGTACATGACAGGCGAGTGTGATAGATAGGGGTGTGGAAGCAAATGTTCATCTGACAATTCCTTTCCTCCTTTCCTGTTTACGGTTTTGCGGCAGGCGAGACTGCGACTTGGGCTGTGACGCAGCTTCCAAGTTCCCAATCCGATACCGATATGCCCCGCTTGCTGAACAAACCCCGCTGTGACACAACCTGAACTGATGTCACAGTTTTCCACACTGTGCTATCCTGACCAGCTGACTGGGCCGGCATCCTTGATAAGCCCCAGTGCGACCCAGCCACGGAGCATTTCATGGCCTCCATGACCTGGTACTGTATTTGGCGGGATTTGATGTCACCCTAGTTCTGCCCAGCCCAATTGCGGCCGCAAGAAAAAAGCAAGGCGTCACCATATGGGCCGTGTGGTATTCGGGGGGCTCGCACGGCCCCTTGTACCCGCCCCTTGCCGAAGCCGTGAAGGAAGAAAAAAAAAATAGCTTCTGCACCTGAGCATGCAGCCCTTTTTTTTTTCAATTTCTTCTTCCACCTCTTCCTCCTCCCCTTTCCTCTTTCACATTCTGTCACCTCTTTCTCTTCCCTCATACTCTCAATTCATGGGTTGGTAAAGATGCGCAACACTTTAATCTTCGCCGGCAATTCGTGCCCAATCCTCACAGGCCAAATTTGTGAGAATCTGGGCATGACTCCTGCGAAGGCGGAGCTGACCCAATTCTCCAATGTGAGCTTCCTGTTGCCACCGCTTGGGCTTTGCATTGATTCTCTTCTCCTTGACTCTATCACCTCTAGCTGCAAGGCCCAGCCCTACAAGACATCTGATGGAAACTAACTTCATCTTAAGGGCGAAACAAGCGTTAGGATTTTGACGAGCGTGCGAGAGAAGGACGTGTTTGTTGTCCAATCCGGGAGCCCCCGCATCAACGACTCCATCATGGAGCTTCTCATTATGATCTCAGCCTGCAAAGGCGGCTCTGCCAACAAGGTCACCGGTACGTGCCCTTGTCTTGTCCTCTACCAAATGAAGACAGGCTGGCTAACATACACAGCTGTTCTCCCATACTTCCCCTACAGCCGTCAGTCCAAAAAGAAGTCGCACCGCGGCGCAATCACCGCTCGGATGCTGGCCAATTTGATGGGCGTCGCTGGCGTTAAGCACGTCATTACTGTCGACCTCCATGCCTCCCAAATGCAAGGCTTCTTCAAGTGCCCCGTCGATAATCTACACGCTGAGCCTATCCTTGCCAGATGGATTCGCCACAACGTTCCGAACTGGCGGGAGGCAGTTGTTGTTTCTAAGAACCCAGGTGGCACCAAGCGAGTCACTTCGCTTGCTGATGCCCTTAAGCTCAATTTTGGTATCGTCACAACTGACCGAAGACGTGGCGGCAACATGACTTCAAGCATGATTATGAACCATTTTGACAACCCTGAGCGCCAACCAGCGTTGGAGTCTCATCGGCCAATTCCTAGAAAGGCCCCTACTGAAGCGGAAATCGCTACTGATTCTACCAGCACTCCAACTAGACCTTCTCGGATTGTGACTGACTCTCAGGGCTCCCCTCGCCGAGTCAACGGGTCCTCTGCACGCTCATCAAACCTGACTCTAGCTGAGTCAGCGGAGGATTTAAACATCACACCTCCCGCGAAGTCTCCCGACCCTTCGGTCAATGGCGAGGCGGATTATGATGACCACAAGCCTCAGGAGGTGACAACTGGCCGTTTGGTTCATGGTCGCATTGTCGAAGACGATTACCCGTCACCTTCTCAGTCTCCTGCTGACACTAGTCTGACAGAGGAGGACCCAATGGTTATGTCTCATGCTTCATCATTTTTCTCCCCAGAGCCGCAGTCTCTTGGAGGATCTGGTGATGCTGCTGATAGTTCAGACGAAGAGGACACCGCCTTTGAAGACCCTAAAGCTGAGCACATGATTACCTTGGTGGGAGACGTAAAGAATCGAACTGTCTTCATCGTTGATGATATGATTGACAAGGCCGGATCTTGGATTGCAGCTGCAGAGACTGTGGTTAAGAGGGGCGGAGCTAAGAAAGTCTACTGCATGGCCACCCACGGCGTCTTCGGTGGCGACAGCCTGGAACAACTTCAAGCTTGCGAGAGCATTCACACCATTGTTGTCACAAACAGCTTCCCTATTGACAAGGAGAGGGCTCGTAACATCACGAAGCTCGTCATCCTCGACCTGTCGTTCTTGCTAGCCGAAGCCATTCGACGGAACCACTATGGCGAGTCGATATCTCCCTTGTTCCAGCATTATGAGTAGGCGAGGTTGGAGAAACCCTTGACCTTCTTGCTCTTTTGCTGTCTTTGCTTACACAGATGCTCTGTTTCCCTGATGACTATTTATATGGATGTTCATTTTTGGTTCTTGTCTTTTAGCGAGGCGTCTGGCGGAGGAAAGGGTGGTTTCGCAGGAGGAAATCCCGGACCATTCTCTCCCTGGGGAATTTAACCACATGTCGAGAGTAGGTTACGAATTACGATTCCAGTCGTGTTTTTTTTGTGTTCTCATGGTTTGTGAAGTCATGGTCTACCTTGTTTTTTCTCCTTTTGACTCTCGTTGCTTTGCCCTTGCCCATCAAAACGAAATCCCCCCCTCCCCCCATGATATTGAAATCTGCTTCTCTCCTCAACCTTTACTCTCCTTAGAGTATATCCCAGCGGTGCTGTCACTTGTGACGGCAAGGGCCCGATTCATCCCAGAATGGGTTCTTAACGGAACGTTGGTAGAACAAATTATTCGTTCTTAGAAGGCCCCTGACTCAGGCCATACTTGGTCTATGCCTTCTTTTGAGGGCAAATGGGTTAGGGGCAAGAGAAATTTTCGAACATCTTATATTTTCTTTACCATGTGAACAGTGGCGGGTTCAGGAGAAGAGGTTATCCGTGTCACTTCTCTAAATGCAACTTGAATGATTGGCTTAACTGAGCCAGCACTTCGCCAGGCGAGGCTTAAATGTTGGAATGCCATTGAGAAGCACAACCTAAGAGTACAAGATCCATAGATTTGGTCTAGTCGAAATAAACAATATTTGTCTCAAATATAGAAATAGCAGGTACCACCACAAATACGATCGACATTGCCACCAACTCTGATTCGCATATACATGTGTTTAAACAAATCCAGCCCTTGAGGAGGTAAACTTCAAGATCCATGGCTGTTACACTGAGCTGTTGAGGAATGTGACCAGAATTGCGGCCGCAAATTGCGCTCTCAACTTATGAGCTCTAACATTTTCGGGAGACGTATGTGGGTTACTCTTGATATTGCATCTATTGGCCTTTTCTATAAAGAATACCTGCACCGGCCTATAACCAAGGGCATCTTGTTAGCCACGACAGTTGCTTCTTAAACGAGGAAGGGAGGTTGAGGTTCAAGGCCTACCTGATGGTTGGGGAAAATTAGGGTGTCAGCAACGACTACATTTTCTCGGCGGGTGGCGTTGAAGACGATGACCTCTGCAATGTCATTGGGGGTGAGAGGCTCAACGCCACTGTGAAGAGTGTAAGCAGCTGACGGCAACGCTCATCGTAAGTTTGACTGTGCTTGGGTGAACTCACGCATAGACGGCATCGGCCTTCGCCTTGTCGCCATAGAAGCGGACGACTGAGAATTCCTGGAATGGGGAGAGTCAGATAAGAAGAGGTCGGCGACGGGGACGAAAAAGTTGGAAACAAAAAACGTCCTCAGTTTGAAAACTCACGGTCTCAACTTGGCCGGGGTCAATCTCAATCACACGAACACGGCTAGAAATAAGCTCCTTGCGCAGGCTTTCAGAGAAGCTGCGGACGGCAGCTTTAGTCGCACAATAAATCGAACCTCCGGCATAGGGCTCGCGGCCGGCAATAGAACCGACGTTGATGATGTCGCCGTGGCCACCGTCGGGGCGAGCAAGGAAGATAGGAAGGATGGCCTGAGTCATGTTGACAAGACCGGTGACGTTGGTCTGGAACATGACGTTGATGTCATCCTCGTGGATCTCAGGGGCACGAGCAACTCCCTTGACTAAACCTCTGAAAGTGTCGGGTTAGCAATAAATTCATCTTGGCTTTGGAGGTAGCTGTACGCATTGTTGACGAGAACGTCAATACCCCTCCATTCTTCGGGGAGGCTCCGCACAAAGGCCCTGATCTCGGCGGGTTTGCTGACGTCAAGCTTGAATGGCAGGACCTTGACGCCATCTCCAACATCTTTGTTGATCTCGGCGGCAATCTCCTTGAGGGTTTCAATACGTCGGGCTGTGAGAATAATACGGAGGCCGTGGTTAGGCGCAGTGCGAGCAAACTCCAAGGCCGTGGAGCGGCCGATACCAGATGAGGCGCCAGTGACAATGATGGTCTTGCCGGTGAGGCGCTTAGCCGCAGCGGAGGAGGACATTTTGCGGATTGACGAAGGAGAGTAGATGTACGAGAAGGAGGATGGGGGGGATAATGGCTGGATAGCAAGCAGAGGGCTTGCAGAGCGTGTAAAGAGAAGAGATGAAGAAGCGCGCAGGCAGTGAGAGACGTGGTTTGCGAGGGTAGTGATAAGGGTGGGGGTGGTGGTGAGAAGACGCCGGCTCATGTGTGCAAATGGTTTGCCTATGAGCTGGCGAGAAGGCAAAGGTGGGGAGGAAGGGGAATAAAGAAGATCCAAATCAGCCAGCGAAGGTTGAAGTGATAGACAAGCGTCGTGAAACGAAACCGGCGAATACCAGTGGCAACACGAGCACACTCACTCCTGGATAGGTAGGTATGTTAGGTGGCTAGCTACCTAGGTAGGGACAAAAAAAAGAGCGCGGGAGGGGACGGCTATGTATCTCGTGCCCAGCTCCGATATTCCGGCCACAAGCTACCACAAACCAACACAAAAAGCCAAGCCGAGCAGGCTAGCATTTTCAACAAAAGCAATGGGCGAAGAGATCCTATAATGGTGTCTCTACTACACTGGGCAATTCCTTGTCCGTCTACTTGTTCAAGCAAGTTTCTTTTTGTTGCTTGCGGTAATGCCCCTTCTCCCACCCAAATCCGTTCCCATGACATGATGCAAAATTTTATGAGCAGCCTATCCTTACAAATCGAGTAGGATGGATGGACCTTGAAGGACCCCGATTGTCTCCACATATCGTCATTGCACGTCAGTTTGGCCGGGGATAAGGCAAGATCTTGCGGCCGTGATAGGCCAGACAAGCTTTTTTGAACCCCAAACCCACAAACGGGGGGTGCTGAGAAGAGTGATCCGGAGAATTCAAAGTGCGACGCCCTTCAAAATAAAGCGTGCGATAGTAGCAACCGGCTTCAGTACAGTGCCTTGTTTTACGGACCTACAAGGTGAAGCGGTCTTCTGCAAAAAAAAATAAAAAAATCATGCGCCTCTATCGAGTTGAGTGTTTAGTTTTCATTTCTCATTCCCTTGATTTTCTGAACGATACCATACCACCGCGCCACCTGCTGCACCAATCACCACGGCAATAAAGGGTGACTTGGTTGGCTTGTTGCAAAGAGCCGCATGCATCACCCATTTCCTCATTTAACACGGCCCAAACGGCAGGAGTATTGGCTCTGCTAAGCTCGGCAATACTGTAGGTCCTTGTTTCTTCCTCTTCTCCCCCCCGTCTGCTCCTATGCCTGTGTCCCCTTTGCCGCCAAGGAACGACGCTTGGGCCTCGGCTGCGGGCAGAACCTCGTGCGACAAAGTATTGGGATCGACGAACTTGGCCTTAGAATGTTCCATAAACGACCACGGATAGTCGTCAAACCCAGGACAGTTGTAAATATAAAGCTCCCGCCGCTCCTTCTCGCCCTCAAGTCGTGCTGCATTGATAGCTGCCTGAACGGTCCCCTGGGGACTACAAAACGGAACAAAGTAGTCGAATTCAACATGGGCATCACCCCAGCCCTGTCGGTTGAAATAGTCGAACCGCCAATTGATGACACCGCAAGGTTGGTGCTTCCGGATGTGACGTAGCCAGCTGCGGCCGAAGTCACTTACCCATCCACCCCCAACGTCGTACACTTCAGCTGCCATGGTGTTGCAGCGAAGCCACATCCAATTACGTTTGTAATACTCTGTCTTGTTGAGCGGCCGGTTAAAGAGGGTTTCGGCCACGTCCTCGCTCGTCGGCACCCTTTGTTTGCATGGGCTTGAACTAGGGACTGTCCTCGCTACTTCGGAACTATCTAGGCCCGCCTTAGAGTAGTCCGCCATCGGGCCTGGGATTTCGGCTTCATATTTGATCTATCCCATGTTAGCTTCTGCCATGTCGTACTTTTTCCACACTTCACCGCCTTCTTACACTAGGTTGTTCTTGATCCGTGACTAGCTCCGTTGCCGTCACCGTTACCGTTACAATGTTGGGTATGGTTGGCACCGTGGCTGAGTTATCAATTGGTGTTGCTGGTGCTGTGGTCAGGTTCGTTGCTGTTGGACCCATCCCCACATCTAAATGTGTCGACATGTTGCCATCTGCCACTAATCCTTTCGGTGACATCGTCGGCATGGCTTTGGCCCAAGATGCTAGAAGGCCAAAAGCGCAAACGACCGGTCCCAAGTCAACTCTACCCATAGTAAATCTGTGTTCAGAGACAGGGATATTGGCTAAATTGAGCGAAGAGAAAGGGTGTGGTGATCAATTGACCGGCAGATTCTTGCGAACAAAAAGAAAAATGAAAAAGGCGCTGAGGAAAGTTGAAGGGGTTGTTAATCTGGAGCGTAGTTGTATCCGCGGTTCTCCGAAAGGACATCAGCCATCATCTGTTTTCCGAAACCATTGTGAACTCTAATCCAAGTTTAAATTGTAACTTTCCATCTAGTTAGCGCGTACCCACAACAAAAACGCACGAATCACTATTTCATACAAGAAGACGGGCAACGCCTGCCTTGGTAAGTCGTCACGCACCCAACGCCGTCGCTCATCCAGGTTCTCATAATTTCCTATGTCTCCTTCTACAGCAATCAAGGTGCATAATAGTCACGCCTTGAGGGATCCATAATCTTTTCGTCGCAAATTAGACTTTGCCAACTACCGACTGGCCATTGGAGTCGGATTTCTCAGTGCTCTCTCTGGACTCCATTTCCTGCAGTTCTTCGAGTTGCTGTGACTGCCTAGGTTGATCCGATTGCGCTGAGCAGCCAGATTGAGTAGATTTACCTCGCCGGCGAGCAATCTCTTCGGAAACCAAGGCATTTCGTTGTTCTCGAATGACTAGTCGATCCCGTCGGTATGCGCCGGCCGTCACGAGAATGGCAGCTGCAGAAACCACCACTGCCACCTTCATGTCAGTTCGGAAAGCCTCTGCATACGCGAATCGAACTTCGTTTAATTGTGACATGCTGAGATGTGAATCAACTCCGCCGAGTGTTGCCAATTGCTCAGTTGTCAGGACACCCGTCAGGTATTTTGTAATCTTCTGGTGTAACAAGGCCGATGAAGCCGCAATACCCAAGCTACCACCAAGCAGGCGGACCTGGGAAAGTATTCCCTGTGCCGGTGCTACCATACGTCAGTCACATAGTGTAGATTCTTGCGCAAGGGCGAGGTTTTACCATAATCCCGGATCGATACTTCAATTGACGACATCATGGTCGAGGCTGCAATGGTCAAGCCAAACCCAAATCCGCAAAAGGTAATAAAGCCGAGAAGCTTGCCCCTGTCCACTTCGTGCGACAAAGTGGTCAGTAAGCCGCATCCCAAGGTCATCAGACATGACCCTACCAAGAGGCACTCGAAAACATAATTTTTGACTGAGTTGATCTTTCCGCTCGCGGCGCTCCCAATAGCAGCCGTTCCCAACATCGGTAAAAGCATGACACCAGCCTCGAGAGCTGACTTGCCGCCCACCACCTGTATTCTCACCGGTATAGCGTAGATCATCATCATATATGGAAATCCGAGCAGCATGGTATTTAGGTTAGCCGTAGTATATATCCTGTTTCGGAAGATACTGATGGGGAAGGCTGGTGCAAGCCGACCCTCATACCGGATATGAATGCTGTATTGCCAGGCTGCCAGCAGTGCCCAAGCGAAAAGGCCGCCAAGCAAAGGGCCCAAGAAGATAGCCTTGTTCCACTCATTCCCAGATGAGGACCCAGCATTCTGGAAGGAAAATACGACCAATACAGCAGCAGCAATGGCGAGAAAAGATCCAGCGAAGTCGAGCTCCTTCCAGCTTCGTCGTTCGATAGAGGGGAGATATTCTACTTGAGGCCAAGTAAGAAAGAAAATTGCTAATGAAACAAAGCCGATAGGTCCACTAAAAGGAGGGAAGAGAATATGTTAGCAAAATGCAAATGAAATCATGTCCTAGGCGTACTTAATCCAGAATACCCATCTCCAGCTGGCATAGTGAGTGAGTAAGCCACCAACAACAGGACCCAATACTCCAGAGAGTGCGACTATCATGCCAACCAACGCAGCAATGTGATGTCGTAGATGGGCCGGACTCATTTCAGGCACCATGATCATGGCCAGAGAGTAGAGGCCTATCCGTGATTAATTCTTGGATCTTGGGCGAAGCTGGAACGAAGCCTACCAGATCCACCGACTCCCTGGAGAACACGAAAGGCAATCAGTTGATTGAGACTCTGGGCAAATCCGCATCCGAGGGAGAAGGCGAAAAAAAGAATGTACGCTGCAATAAACGCATTGCGTCTCCCCACGATGTCAGACAGGCGAGAGAACACGACAGCACACCCAAGATAAGCTAGCGTGTATGCCAGAGCGACCCAGTTTACATTTTCAAGAGCCTTAAAGTGAACGCCAATGGTATACAAACTAGTGGCAACGATTGAGGTGTCGAGCATGGAAAGGAACAAACCAAGCATGATACTATATATTTTGTCTGGTTAGTACCTATATCTGGGGACGGACTGCGGAAGTCATCAGATGGTTACCCGATGCATAATAACCAAAAGCGTGTCGGTGGAATGGATGATTCTCGGACCTCGAGGTCTGCGGCGGGCGTGTCATTGTTTTCCAATGTGTCTTGCTCCTGAGAGCTGTTTCTAGGCGTTGACACCATGGCTGTCATCGGTCAAGCGGAGGCCAGATAGCATGAGCGTCCAAGTTCTTGGTCTGGCTGGTTGACAATTTCGTCTTGGCGGTATACAAAACCAGAAGGAGTGAAGATTTTATGCAGGATTAGGGATTAATAAATAGACAATCATGGGTGGGAATTCGGGATAAACGGCAAGGACCAACTGTCCGTGAATTGATGAGGTGCCAACCGGGTTTCGATGGTCAGATACCCCTTTTGGAACTTAGGGAGACCAGTTCCATATTTCGGGGACCGGTAGCAGGAGAAAGAGGATGTGAGAAGGAGCATGAGACATGGTCAACGTGGACAGCGACGGCAGTATTTGATGGACGCGTAGCTGAACGGTTGGTTGATGGTTATCCCGATTCGTGATTTGCAGTACAGCCGGCTCGCATTCGCCTGTGCTGCAGCGTGGGTCCCATCTGGGGGAGTCTGACCATCTATATGTACGGAGCCCGCCCGGGGTGGGTTGCAAAAGTGGGCTGCGACTACGGATAGGGAGGGTAGATAATTTGGCGATGGCACAAGTACAGGAAAGGAAATGTTGTCTTTCTTTCCAAGATGTATCGACGTCACAACGCAGTCCTCTGTGTTGATTAATCCAAAGCACCAGACGAATTTGCACTGTTGACAACACATAGGCTGGTTGTTTGCCTTCAGGTGAATCAATTCGGTTTGAACGAGGTAGCAAATGAGTGTGTCAGTACGGAGTACGTACGGATGAACAACAACGCGATGGATGACCCACTCCAAGTCAGCTGCCAGCCAGTTGAACACTGTTTCTGAGCGATTTGACGCCGCCTCCACTCGGAGGGCTCTCTCATCAGTCGCATTCGGTTGCACGGACCACCCGCTGTTCAGGAGCCTTTTTCTGTTGCCTTGCCTAATGGCCAACTGGCGGTGGCGGGCCTCGGGGCTCATCTTTCCTTGTCAGCAACCACCTAGTCTAGTTACTGTGTATCACCCTCCCTTAGATGCTTGCTGACTATCCGTATGTGCCGATACGGTATTTCAGCCTTGTGCATCGCCTAATTGAGTTTAGCCCAGCTCGCATCCGCTAGCCGCTTCCCAAGTGATCCTAGCGCAGTACTAGTCACCACCATTCGGACGGTACGAGTTAGGTATTATGAAAACTGTGGTGCTCCGTCGAGAGAATTATCAAACTCACGTCTCCGAAGGCCTTGAAATGTCGATGCACATCTTTCAGCCACCGTCTTAAAATTTTTCTTATTTGTCGCCCTCCTTTTTCGTTTTCCCTCATTCCATTTGTTCTATTCGAATTGTTTCCTGAATCCTACAATAGTCAATATTCTTGGACATTGTCGGTCGTTGTCCAAGGGCATCGTACAGTTCGGACATCTGGTTCATACAGTCCGAAATTGGCCTGGCGGAGTGTACCTACCTAGCGCATAGAGGGGACATGCTTGCTGGTGTAGGTACCTGGGGGTACAGCACCCAGGTGGGGCAGTACATATACAAGCAGCTGTTCGCCTGTGTGCTGTAGGTACCTTGCCTAGCCCGCGTGGTACGTGCCTCCAGAAGCTTGAGGAGCTGTTGGTGGCGCAACTGAGTAGATGCCTGGGCACACAATGTTTGCTCCACTCCTTCATGGCAGCTCAGAGAAAGCAAGCTGCCCGATTTCTGCACCGTCCAGCTATTGTAGCCTCCGTCACCTAGTCTCTGGCAAGCCATCGTCACACACCACCATTGATCCCTGGTATCGAGGGTCCATCATAATCTGCTCCGAGGCACCCCAAGTGCAGTTGTATACGTACGCACGCTGCCACGTGCTTGAAATATCCTCCTTTGCCAGAAGTCACTCACTCACTGCCCTCCAGGCTGTTCGTACCAAGACGCTATGATGACCGACGTCATGACCCAGACATCACCAGTTCTTCACGGTCCCTCGGAGAAGGAGAAGAAATATGATCGTCAACTTAGACTGTGGGCTGCCTCTGGCCAGGCAGCACTGGAATCGGCCAATATCCTGCTTGTTAACTCAGGCTCCGGTACCGTTGGTGTTGAGACGCTCAAGAATCTTGTTCTACCAGGTCAGTCCAATAACTTTCCATCATGGCGGGTGGCTAATGCAACAACCGTAGGCATCGGAAAGTTTACCATCGCCGACCAAGCTATTGTTGGCAATGAAGACCTTGGTGTTAATTTCTTTCTCAATGAGTCCTCCTTGGGCCGGTCGAGGGCCCAATGCTGCACTGAATTTCTTCTCGAGCTCAACCCGGAGGTAGAGGGAAACTGGTACCCCAAGACGCGTGTATGAACACCACCTCCCTCTGTATCAACGACCAAACCCCCGAATTGCTAATTTACTTCGAGGGTTCCTTTGACATACATGAAATGCTAAGAAGCTCCCCTCCCTTTACCATGATTCTCTACAGTCTACCTTTGGTCCAAGACCAGGTCCAAATTCTCAACCACTACGCCAGCCAACACCACACCCCCATACTGACGGTCCACTCTGCTGGCTATTATTCCTACTTCAAGACTACTCTGCCCGGAACCTTCCCCGTTGTTGATACTCATCCAGATGAGACTGCCACTACCGACCTTAGGCTGCTCAACCCCTGGCCTGAGCTGATTGAGTTTTCTAATCACATGACCAAGGATATCGATAGCTTGGGCGGCCATGAACACGGCCATTTGCCCCTAGTCGTGATTTTGCTTCATTACCTGGATAAGTGGCAACAAAGTCACGAGGGTACCTATCCCAGTACCTACGCCGACAAGACAGCATTTCGTCAGACTGTTTCGGATGCCATGAGACGAGATAATCCTGAGGGTGGTGAAGAGAACTTTGAAGAAGCTGTGGCCGCTGTCATGAAGCACATTTCCCTCCCTTCTATTCCAAGTTCCCTCAAGCAAGTTTTTGACTACCAACATGAGGATTCTGTACGTTACCAATCGTCATCCTCTTCCTACTCCTAAATTGGCTAATCGTGTTCCTTAGGCCCAGGTTAAGTCCAGCTTCTGGCTTATCGCCGATGCCGTGAAAAGGTTTTATCTTGAACAAGGACAATTGCCGGTCCCCGGTGGATTGCCAGATATGAAAGCGCAGTCCAGTGTCTACATCAAACTTCAGAACATCTACAAAGAAAAAGCGCGTCAGGATGTCAACCAAATCCTAAACACGGTTCGTGGGACATCTGGTGGAGAAGATATTGACACAGCTGAGATTGAATTGTTTTGCAAAAATGCTCGCTTCATCAAACTCATTAACAACAGTGGTCAAAACGCAATCAGCCTTGACCAGGTGGTTGGTGAGTCGATTGGGCCTCTTCAAATCGTGAATATTCCAATTAACTAATCGTTTCCCTCATGGATAGATCAAGAGTTGTCAAATGATGAGATTGCGGCCATGGCTGGCCCAGAAATGCCCTTATCTCTCATCCCCATTTACCTCGCGCTCACAGCCACGTCACATGTTGCAACCGCCTCGCCCCAGGACATTGTAAAATCCATCCACCAGCAAGTACCACAAATTGCAAAGACCGAACGGCTTGCCAAAGCGGCAGAGGAGGTTTCCCGAGCGGCTGGCGGCGAGCTGCATAATATCTCCGCTGTTACAGGTGGCATGGTGGCTCAGGAGATGATTAAAATCATCACCAAGCAATATGTCCCAATAGACAATACTTGTATTTTTGATGGGATTGAAAGCCGATGTCAGGTACTTCGGCTGTAAGCCAGGGCTCAAATCGATCCCGGTTTCTTGATCCTGAGGCTCGGTGTGCCCAGGAATGGATGAGCCTTCCCAGGTCTATCAAGAATTCCTCATATTTTCGGTAGGCAAAAAACGATTTCAGTCCTTCGTTTGGGGCGCCAAAAAAGAAGAGATTGCCAATATACCGTTTTACAAATGACCTGAATCAAGCGAGGCATAAGCGTGATAGACGCCCCAGGTGAACCGAGGTTACTCTGGGGTCAGTTTAGTGGCTATGGATTCCATTGGATTTCTATGAGACTCCTCAGATATTAGAATGGTGGTTCTGGGCTTGCAAGAAGAGCTAAGGATGACGCACAATCACAGGGCGAGTTAGGGTTCCATGAGCGTATCTAAGCTACAGAGATGAGTGACACGGCGTCTAGCTGATGGGTTGGAATACCTAAGTCCATTAGGGATGAAAAACGCGCATGAGCCCCCCCCCCTTTTTTTTTTTTTTTCTGCTCTAGACTTTCTTTGGAACGATCTACTAAACATATCAAAGAAGTTGTGACCCTTCACCTGAGCGGATTGAGATGAGTCGCGAACCGAATCGACGACAGCCTGTGGGGTCATGAGTCCGTTCATCCCCTCGATCCTCTCCATCTTGGTCAATTTGTCCTGACTAAAGTGGCAGTTTCACCTTGAGTCCATCACAGTTTAGTTTATCGCGAAGGGATGCATTCACTTTCTGGCCTCAAGTCAAGCCAATCCCGAGTCGCCAAGCCAATATTGGCTGGCCTTTACCGAGGCGGTTTGTGTCATAGCAACGCCCGCCATCACATTAACCAATTTAAAATACAACACTGCAAAGGAAGCCGCGCGTAACACGATTTATGATAGTGTGTTCCACTTGCAAGAGCATGGGTGCATGGCACCAAGGCCAGGAGAACAGCCCAGTAGCTCGATGTGGCAGTGCATGAATCCATAAACTTCTAGCCACATCATATACCTATCCCTGAGGAACTATGGCCTATAGCCGGCCAGAGGTTCCGACCGAAGAGTCTGGATAAAGAAAGGCCGGACAGAGTCGGTCAAACGGACACGGGTTCGTGGGGAATGCGGAGGAGGGGTCACTTCATCGTGGTGGGTGGCCGAGAAAGGGGCCGGGTCCCAGGGTTGGTGATTGGTAATGAGAGGGCTGGGGTACAGGATTGGTGTGCTTGGGACGGACCGAAGATCCTTGGTGCGGATAAAGAGTCGGTCGGAACATGGCGATGGGCCGATCGTTCGAAGTTTGTGTCAGTCACATGTAGCCACGGGGCCGACGGGGAGGCTCAAGAGCGAACCTATAAGCCGAGTCAGTAGTGGAGGGGGTGACGCGTGGTGGCACATTTCGAGATGGATCATGAGGTTCGTTTTCGGTTTCGAATTAGCCGGTGAACATTGGATACAGCAAGTGGTTTTGCAATACCGCATCATCGCAACAGAGGGGCCGTTAGAGTGAGGTTGATCATAAGCATCAACAACGGGGAAGAGAGAATGATGAGGAGAAGTAGTAGACAGATAGGTGAGGGTCGGGCTATTATCTACCGAAATGCGGAGATGACTAGGCTATCCGCTCTCGGTCTCCCTCACTGGCGGGATAATACGAATGCGGAATGTCCAAGAGCTAGCTAGTAAAGGTTCCAGTCGCGAAATCCGTGCTAATTACTCGACCCAAGCATGTATTGATGGAATCGCACCTAGAGTTACGGTGTGCTCCAGGCTGCATGGGGCTTGTGTTCCATTGTGGATGGAGTCTGGCCAAACCTAAACGCCACCCCGCGTGCGAGTCTGGGGGAGACACAGCCAAAGTCTGGGGCTGCCCTTGGGCATTATTGGAGAATTGGAGCTATGTTGCGCCTTGAAGCCATGTGGCCCATGCCACTGAAAGCAGGAACTGTCATGATTCCCGCAATATCCCTCCCCTTAGCCGTGGTGCTTGATGTGCCGAGGCTGCTACCCATGCGGGATGCACTTCGCAGGACCGGCAGGATAATGCGACGCTCCTTGGTGATTCTTCCTCTCCCTTGAGAAAGGGCGCCTTCCTGAATATGAATATGGCGCCTCGCACATCTTCCAATCTGAGGCAATCCCACTCACACAGCTCAAAGCACTTCAGCTTATACTACACACCTCTTCCACGCACTGGGCAATCCCGCGCTTCGCCGCCGCCGCTCAGCTCGGCTCACAGAAGCCTATTCTGACATTTTTGCACACTTATCCAGCCAGGTGCATCTACAGAGGCAAAGTGCCAAACAGGGGTATTTCCTTTCCTCCAAGCAGCGCGCAATAACACACAGGCTAGGCCCTGAAGCGACCCCTCCTAGGACAAGGGTACATCATGGCCTGGCCCTGGTCACCCCGGACCAGAAAAGCGGCAGTGGCTTCCTGTCCCCGTCCTCTTCCTGCAATGCAAGGTGTGCAGAACAGCTGCCCAAGCTATAGTCCCAGTCCTTCGCCAGACCATCATCAAGGTCCCCGAAACTCCAGCCGACGAGGCCTGACAACGATGCGTTTGGCTCCGCAGTGGCAGACGAGACCACCATAACCATGGTTCGATGTTGTTCTTCGGGCCGTCCAAGCAGAGTGCAGCTCAAATCCCAGGGGCGTACACACTGTTGAAATCGAACCCCCCCCCCCCCCCCCCAAAGTTGGCATTGCCTGCTTTACGCCCACCTACCGTTTCCGTTTCTCCCACATGTCTGTTCAACGCCGTGTCGATCCTCTCGTCCCGCCACATTGCCGGCCGCACCTTGCTCCTGCTCCGCATCAACCCACCATTGCCTGAAGCTCCCCGCCTTCGTCAAGTGCAGGACGGGAGCTGCCGGGCCCCTGGACACCAAGGCAGATGAGACCACACATTATCCCATCCTAACCCGATCTAAGCTTACCAGGTACGGTTTCTACTTCCAAGCTTTCACACATTTCAGTCACATTCGGACTCGATATCCACGACCTGCTTCATCTCACATCCATCCATCTTGCCTCTCCGCTCGGCTCACCCCCTCCCCTCCCCTCCTCTCATCCATCTGTGATCACCAAGTCCACCCCCCACCCCCGCCTTCAACCTCCCACACAAACCCCATTGCACCGATGACCTCGAGAAGCGCCCATCTCAAATTCATCCGTCACCCTTGCTCGGCCCAAGCCCGCTTCTCCGCATTCCGGCTTCCGTTCGTGCCCTAAACCGATCCAGCTTCCCGTCAACACCTTCAACTGTGTCACTGTATATATTTTCCATGACCCCTACCTGTCTTATCCGCCTTGGTCTTCTCAGGCCTTGAATACCCAGCCCTATTCACTCCACATCTTTCAAGTCCGAATATGTTCGGTTCCCTCTTGCGACTCCAGACAACACTCTCAAACCCTCGGACCATGTCAGCCTAAACAGACTTTCACTCACTCAGTACACTGGCCCTCGCGAATCGACATGCCTCCTTCAATTTCCATTCCCACCGGCAGCGGGATGTTTCATACTTGTAATTTGAGCCCAGAATAATACTTCCACGGTGATGATGCTAACCTCTCGTCAAGTCCAAGGTGTGACTCCCCGGAAGCCTTCGATGGGATCGCCGTACAGTCCAAAAAGCTGTCCATCGGGCAATAAGCGGATCACAACTCCTCATGCCTGCGCCGAATGTAAACGGCGTAAGATACGGTGTGACGGCAAGCAACCATGTGGCCAGTGTCTATCTAGCCGTGCCCCCAAACGATGTTTCTATGATAAGCATCGTCAGCGAGTCATCCCCTCCAGAAAGTAAGCTCTTGAGGCAATTTGAGCAAGCTCCATTCTGACAGTTCAAAGGACGCTTGAAGCTCTGTCTCAATCCTTAGAGGAATGCCGCTCTATTCTGAAACGGTTATATCCCGACCATGAAATATCTGCTCTCCTTCCCTTGTCTCGTCAAGAGTTGCTGGGCATTCTAGATTATACATCGACGGAACCGTCGACAGCACTACCATCTCCCCCTCTCAACACCGGATCTCTTAAACCAGAACTTCCATTACGCACAGAAGGAGGGCTGGCTATCCTTGAGCAAGTGCCTCCTCATGGGTCCCTCTCAGACGAAGAACGTCGCAACGGAGACTCTGTTCCAGGAGAAGCCGATGACGTCAATGCTCTGTCTCTCAACATGGATCGACAGTCATCGTACCTTGGCGCATCGTCCATTAAAGCGGCACTCCTCGTCATGTTAAAGATTCAGCCTCATCTGAGAGAATCGATAAGCCCAGCCTCGAATCACTTTGAGTCGGCAAATCCACTGCCATCACTACAACACCGAAACGCCCCCACCAACGAAAACTATCGTGTTCCATGGTCTTGGAAAGGCCAAACACTTGTTGACGCCTATTTCAAGCGCGTACATGTCTTTGTGCCAATGCTTGATGAACCAGCCTTCCGAACAGACTATCTCGAAGGCCAACGGTACGACTCACCCTGGCTAGGCCTTTTAAACATGGTTTTCGCCATGGGCAGCATTGCCGCTATGAAATCAGATGACTTTAGTCACGTTGATTACTACCACAAAGCAATGGAGCATCTTACCATTGACTCATTTGGAAGCAGCCATCTTGAAAGTATCCAATCTCTTGCTCTTATCGGAGGTTACTACTTGCATTATGTCAACCGACCCAACATGGCAAATGCCATCCTCGGAGCAGCACTTAGAATGGCTAGTGCTATAGGCTTACATCGTCAGTGTCAAGCCCAAGGGCCTGAGGAAGGGGCCACTGTTGAGGCCCGGCGACGAACTTGGTGGTCCCTATTCTGTTTAGACACCTGGGCCACTACGACACTCGGTCGGCCAAGTCTCGGACGGTGTGGCCCTGAGGTTAATGTTCACCCACCTGAGGTGGGGTTAGATGAGGTGAGTTCGGTTTCATTACCCATCTTTAGCCTATAAGCTGACTCTCCTGGTCAAGGATCGTGACTGTGCTCAGCATGTCGGGTTTTTGCCTCTTGTCGAAAACATTACATTCTGCCAGATTGCTTCTCAAGTCCAGGACATGCTTGCTGTGGCTCCCCTTCTCAAGCCAGAAGATCGTCGAAATCTAGATGGCAGGCTTGTCACCTGGCACAGCAAGCTCCCTTGGATCCTTCGTAGCACTGATCCATGCGCTGAGCCACTCTACCTTTCCCGCTGTGTCATGAAATGGCGATATCAAAACTTGCGCATGCTCTTGCATCGACCTATCCTTCTCAGCATGGCTACAAATGGCTCCAACACTCGGACTGATGATCATGACTTGGCTGCTGTAGAAACCTGTCGAGAGATGGCAAAGGCAACCATCGAAGATATCTCACGTGAGTGGGCGGGGAACCAAATGTCCGGCTGGAACGCGGTTTGGTTCCTCTATCAAGCTGTGATGGTGCCCCTGGTAAGCATTTACTGGCAGGGAAGCAGCCCACAAGTGTCGGAATGGCAGTTACAGATTGAGCTAGTCCTTGACCTTCTGAATGCCATGAAGGATTGGTCATTAGCGGCTTGCCGAAGCCGAGAGGTTGTGCGGCGCTTATACGAGGCCAGGCACCAATGCTCAAATGAAAGCCCGTTGTCGTCAAGTGGGGCCAGTCAAAGCATTACAATGGGAGACGTTGACATGCACATGTCTTCCATAGAATTGGACTCGGACGATATGATGGATATTCTAGGGCAATATGGCATCTGGGACCCTGATGGAATGTACTGGGGACAACCGTCAGATCCACTTTCGGTGGAAAGTGACATGTATAGTATTTGCAACGAAGGCACGATGCATATGAGCCATGGGTCTAGTTCTTTGGGGGAATCCAGCATGGGAGGTGCATTCTTGGTGCAATGATGCGTATAGGCATATGCAATAGGCGCTCATAAACGGGTCTAGTTCAATGAACACGTGTGAGATATTCCAATGCCTGTGTTGACTACCTGTCTAAACCACCTACCTACCTACCTGCTTGAGGGCAGATGTAGTGTAGTGTACAAGATAAATATTGTCAGTATCGCTGAGTAGTGACGCATTGTTGCTTTTGCTTCATCTCCATTCAGGTCTCTAAAGCACTCTCCTAGAGTCAGAATGTACGTTGATTAGACCCCCAAGGGAGGTAGGTACCTAGGTCCGAAGATGATGCGTCAGTCAGCGTTCCTTCCTCGCAAACACACCAATGCTACACTACCAACCACCTGCCTATGTAGGTACGCTATAAGGCTTCATCAGCACGTATTGTCTTGGCGTTTTCCACCTCTCTGGTCTGGTTTCATTTTGCGTTCGTGCCCTCAAATCCTCTTCGCCCTGTTTCGCATTGGGGGCTAAGTTACCTGTGAGTTGGCTGGCGTCATGGAACACGCCCTCACATGCAACAACCTCAAGTGTCGGAGGGAGCTGGGGGATCGTGCCCTCGTTACAACATGCAGGTAGGTTCCTCATGATGGTGTACGCAGACCATTTCCTCCTCGCTGATGCTCGAGGCCCAGTCATATCTTCTGCCTCGACTGCGCTCAACAACTCGGAGTTGCGAGTCAAGAAAATGCACGGCACACTACTTGTCCGGCTTGCAACTCGCAGCTCAATAGCCCCGACGATGCAGTCATTTCAAACCTGAACCCGAGCGAAGATTACAAAACCAGTGTCCTAAGTGGTCTCAGCCCAAACATCATCATGGAATGTGCGGGTCGGGCACTCAGCTTCTGGGCCTATCAGACGACCCAAGACATCTACTACCAACAATACCTTTACAAAACACTGACGGAAAAGTACTCCAGCTTGAGTGTTCGTCTTGAAAAGACTGCAAACGATGCGAACTCGGAGATCGAGGTCCTTCAGCAAAAAATAATAAGTCAAGCTCTTCATATTTACCTGTTCGCTTCGCTACTCAGCTGACCGTAAGCAGGTCTAGCCGCCGATCAAGAGGTCTTGAGACGCAAGAACGAGGAAATCGCTCAAGCGTACCGAGAAAAGAATCGGAAGCTACTCCAAACACAGGAACTTTACGACAAGGTCAAGAGAAAGGCAGAAATCGGACACATTAAGCAAGCGGCATCCGATGCTGTCGATTCATGTTTGCCCATCGCGCCACAGGTGAGCCATGGGATTGGCGACATCTCTGATCCTAGGAGAGGAGAGGGTAATATTATGCCGAAGTTCAGTCAAAATCACCAACTTGATATAACCAATATGAACACGGGATTCCCCGAGCTCACACTACGCTATCTAGAGAAGAGGGTCGATGGCCAAGAATCGGAGGAACTTGTCATTGTAAGAAATATCTCCGATAAATGGGAGATATCCACTAACATGGCGAAGCCGAGGTCTCAAATCCACCAACCGGAGGCATCCGACGCCCTGTATTATCTATTCCATCAGTTTTGAGCGGAAGCTCAAACCTCACGGGACTCGCGTCAATCTCAGCCCAAGGTCCCGGCATACTTCGACAGTCGCCAGTGGCAAGTGCTCCGACCCTTGCCAACAATCGAGTCGGCCTCATAGGGGTTGGCTTGACTTCTGGGCTCAAAGTCAGCCAACCGACCAACTACCCTAGACTAGATGTTTCAGTCCCACATCACTAATTGTTAGTGTGTGGTATTTAGCAACTGAAATGGATGGCGGGAGATACACGGTTGAATCAGTGATGGGTTCTTCAAATCAAAAACTCCTAAGCCAATTTCAGCTAGCGATGATTGGAGTGATACTAATGAAGAAGATAAGAATCCTTGAAGCCAATTTTGCTCAAAGGAAAGTATATCCTTAGTAATAGTTGCTCCATAAATAAAAAAAATAACTGCGGTGGTGTTCCGGAAGAACAATATATTCGCGTTTTAATAAAGGACAACAGAAGCAAGCCAGGTGGTACATAAAAAGTGGCACAGTATTGAGGAGGCACCTTTCCCACATACCAATAACAAATCATGCATCACTGCACAACTATTCCGTATCCAAAACGGATAGTACGAATAAAGGAGCGGGCAAGCCAAATAAATGACAGCAGAGTAAAATAGTAATAGCGCAACCTAGTCACGACACATATGGTAATATTTCAGGCACATAAAGCCAGGCCACAAGTCTGAGAAAGATGGCCACGATGGGCAGCGGAGAGCTTCGGGAACGATTCAAGTTCTATGTGTGGAGAGTTATAAAAAGAGCATTGGCATGAAACTGCTACTTAGGACTCTACTCGAAGGATGGAATCGACATACTCCAAGCCACATATGCCGATCAGTTCCAGCGTAGTAGGATCTTCACTTACTGAACAAAAGAACACTGCCAAACTTGGAGTGGTTTATGAAGCATTGACATCTAGTCTCATAGAAAATGGCCTATATACACACCCATGCAGTTTTAAAGCGAGTTTAGAGTCGCAAAACGGATGGTCGACGATTGGGGACACTAGCTCTTCTAGCATAGATTATATTCTTGGCTTTAAGCAAGATCCAGAATCATTAGATTTGGATATAGGCACAGCGGCATGCCTATCGATATCGACAAAGATGGGATCAAGCGCCCAAAGGGAATTGCATTATGTGCTTCCTGTGGAAGAATGGATCGGGAACGAGAAAGCGCACAGAATGAACTATGGAACTAGAGGACTGGGTACGATAAGCTACGACAAGAGGAGTCGGATTTGCAATTGCTTGTGAACAAGGCCAGAGCAACGGCTGTCAGGCGGTGTTGTTGCATGGAGGAGATGCGAGAGCAGGTTGAGTTGTATAAAGTTTGGTGTCTAGAGCTTCGAGTTTGACGTGATTGCATTAGCCGCAGAGAAGAGTGAGGTTCGGGTACTGGCTGCATCGGTAAGGAAGACGTAGGGACTGATTGCCGGGGGGAGGGGGCAGAAAATGCAAGAAGTGTGGGTTTATACGAGTGTCAAACAACCGGTTTTCGCTTGAGGGCTTTTTTCAGTGGGGAGGGGAGATGTACTGTGTACGTTTGGGTGAGGCATTGCACGATTCGGTGCTATAATCGCTTGCTTTCTTTTGATGGTAGAGTCATAAAAAACAATGTCTCTAAGCAATATATCTTAAGAAGGACATGATATTTCCACTTGAGAGGGAAAATGTTTCATTCGTGACTGAGGGGAGGATTCCCTGAGAGCCATGACAGTTACGGGCTAGACACGACTGGGGGCTGCTTTATCTCGAATAAACGCCGTTCCAAGAGGAATTGTTGTGATGTCGGATGCCGCGGTTAGGGCGATGACGGTATTGTGCATGCAAGCAACACCATAGGTACCTATGTCCAAGTACGTACCTAAAATACCTACCTCGCATGCAGCCAGCCAGCGGGTCCCTTTTGTCACTTTTTTTTTTTCCCTCTGTTTGTCAAGGGGGGGGTTAGATGACAACACTGCAAACGATGGTGGACAAAGAAAGTACTTCGTAAATCAATTACCAGCCAAGAATAGAACGGTGCGAGAGACGATTGGCTAGGCGATGGTTTGGTTTCATAGGTAGGTTCCTACCTACCTAAATGATGCACAGTATGTACCGTCGAGGTAATGTTCGTACAGAGCACAATCGGAGTACTGGTACGAACACTGTGTTGCAATCTTTATGGCCACCCAATGGGCATGATGCCCTGGCTGCTTGTCTGAGCCATGTGGTTACCAGTAGTCCCAGTTTGGGTCTCATATGTATGGCTCTCTTGTCAGCGGGAATAAGAAAAGGTGAGAGAAAAACATGACATTCACGTGATCTGGGACGCCACGACCCTAGACGGAGTACGAGGCATCGGGTCGTATATCCTCCACTTCACGACATCTACATATAGTCATGCAGCGCCGCGCCACCTGTCACAACCTCGAGATCCGGGCACTGGGGAAGGACAGGCCTCAGCTGATGCCTATGAATGGATCTTCATTTTGTCTGGCTATCCTTCGAAGCCAGCGTATGCGATGCTCCTTCCGCCTTGGTTAACCGACTCATTTTCTTATCTGCTGCGCTGCGCTGATCCGACTTACATGTACCTACCTAGGTAGGTACCTACGCGGGCGGGGGTGGGTTAAGCACATGGTTGCTAGCAGAATTACACCTCCGCCTCACTATGTGTAATTTTAATCATTCGCGGACTATTAAATCTAAATATTCTATCTAAAAAAAATCATTTTCTAGCTGCTAGGCTCTTTTAGCAGCTATAGACTTTTGGCGGCTATGGGATTTGAGCTGGTCTTTTGGCGGCTATTGGATTTTGGCTGGGCTGTTGGCTTTTGGCTGGGCTGTTGGCTTTGGCTGGGCTGTGGCTACGGGCTGTGGCTACGGCTGGGCTGTTGGCTTTGGCTGGGCTGTGGCTACAGGCTATGGCTACGGGCTGTGGCTACGGGCTGTGGCTACGGGCTACGGCTACAGGCTACGGCTACAGCTATAGGCTACAGGCTACAGCAAAAGTCATTGGCAATAAGAATCGAACGCGCAAGCAAAATAATATATTGATCTATTTAACCATTGCAGCAGCTATAGATTTATTGATATAAAGCTGGTTATTTTCCTTATATAGGTAAGTTAGAAAGAGGGTATTTTAAGTTAGCAGTTACAGCTATATTATAAGGTGGTAGGTGCAGGCAGGCAGGCAGGCAGGCAGGCAGGCAGGCAGGCAGGCTGTGCGCAATTAGGCAGGATTTTAAGTAGGGAAAGGCTTTTAGGCAGCTAACGCTATGCACAGCTAGGTAGGATTTTGGGCAGATAACCTATTGCTAGCTATATGCAAATTTACCTATGCCTTTTATTTGCCCTGACCCTGTGCAATTGCTCAACTCTGCCTAGAACCATGTCCTAAACACCCCCGCCCGCGTAGGTAGGTACCTATGTGCATGTACCTGTACGTTCTTTTCCAGCCTGCAGGTACCTCTCCACCTCAGCTGGGAGCAATATCCCAGCCAAAAGCCCGTTTTGTCTCCACCGAGCATCTTCATGTCCAGATTGGTATCGAGAACGTGCGTTCCTACACATATGTACCGCCAAGGTACTTACTAGAGTACTGATTGTGATGATCCCCACTCACCCTTTTCATCGTTCATCAAATCATCCTCCTTGTTCAGTCCGCACCCCCATCCATCCCTTCACACCATTCCTCTTACGCCAAATCTATTCGACACAGCGTTCCCTCAGCCTGGTTTGTGGCTTGGTTGACTCGTGTCCCTCTCCTTCCCGTAGTCTTCATCCCGTTCCCTCTCCTCTAGCTCCCTTTTCACGTCTGTCGCTTGCGATGTGTGTGTGTGTGTGTGTGTCTTGTTTTCTTTGGGGGGCAACCAAACTCAAAATTCCCTTCGCTCTTACTACTTCTCGCTCCAGCCCATGCCTCCTCCTCACACTCGCTTCATCTACACCTAATCACTCCAATTTCATGCCTCGGTCACACTCTATTCTTATTCTCTACTAATTCTACTCCCACATATTTCTTGTCTTCACTCTCGCTCGCTTATGCCAACCCCCCTCACTCGCTCGATCCTCTCGCATACAATCTTACCTTGCTCCAAGCTTCGAACGTCCTCGACTCCTGAGACCAACCCCTTGTCGCGTTACGAAACAAGTCTCCCTTCTCGGCTTCTCAAACACGAAATTGCTGTCCCTGGGCTGATTCCCTTCGGCATCCAGTTGCACCACCGACAGTTCTCCAACCTACAGTGACGATAAGATCCATCGATCAAGCCCTTCGACACCGTCACAATCTCGTTGATGCCCTAAATCGGTCGCCCTAATGGGTAAAGCATGTTAGTCGCTTCGCGCTCCCCCTCTCAGACCAAACTCACAAAGTCCGTCTCAAAGCTCAATATGGTGTCATCCTCGACGCTGGTTCCTCTGGAACCCGTCTTTATGTTTACAAGTGGAAGAACCATGCGGCAGCAGTCAAAGACGCCGATTCCAGGGGGCTAAAGAGTCTTCCCAAGATCAAGCTCGAGAAGAGTAAAAAGATTCACCCTGGTGTCTCCTCCTTCGCCGACAGCGTCAGCCGAATCGGCCCCGACCATCTCCAAGAGCTCATTGAAATGGCCCTCGACGAAGTGCCCCACGAGAAAGTCCCCGAGACTCCCATATACCTAATGGCCACCGCAGGTATGCGACTTCTCTCCGAAATGCAGCGAAAGGCTCTCCTCCAGACTATGTGCACCTACCTCCGCGCCAATTCCGAGTTCATTCTGCCTGATTGCAATGCCCATATCCAAGTTATTTCTGGTGAGACGGAAGGCCTTTACGGGTGGATCGCCGCGAACTATCTCCTTGGCGGCTTTGACACGCCCCGAAGCCACGATCACGGAAAGGATCATCACACCTATGGCTTTCTGGATATGGGTGGCGCCTCTGCCCAGATCGCCTTCGCTCCCAACTCAACTGAGTCTCAGAAACACGCCGACGACTTAAAACTAGTCCGCATGCGAACCCTCGACGGCTCCCCCTCCGAATACAAGGTCTTCACTTCAACTTGGCTAGGTTTCGGCGCAAACAAAGCCCGGGATCGCTTTGTTGAGAGCCTCCAGGAGCAATACAAGGGCGAGAAGGAACTCCCTGATCCATGTATGCCCAAGGGTCTCCGGACCACTCTGAAGGGTGACCCAGTCAATGGCAGCACCGAAGACCCCTTTTTAGTTGGAACCGGCGCATTCGAGGAATGCCTCAAAAAAACATATCCACTACTTGGCAAAGAGCTTCCTTGTGAAGATCAGCCTTGTCTCATCAATGGCCAGCATGTCCCTGCCATTGACTTTGATATCAACCATTTTGTGGGCGTCTCCGAATACTGGCACACAACTCACGGTATCTTTGGCACCAAGCACAAGGCATATGATCTGAACACATACCAGAAAAAGGTTCATGACTTCTGCAGTAGTGAATGGAGTGATATCGAAGATGATCTGGATCTAGAGAAACGCAAGAAGTCGCCCGAACAAAAGACCGAAGAAGCCCGCCAAGCATGTTTTAAGGCGTCTTGGCTTATCAACATGCTTTATGATGGTATAGGTGTCCCCCGAGTCGGATTAGAGGGTGGCTACAAGAGTAACTCGACCAAGGATGACGGAGATCACGAGAAGGGCTTTGCCGATCCGTTCAAGCCCATGGACAAGATCGATGGTGTCGAGCTCAGTTGGACCTTGGGCAAAATGGTTCTATACGCAGCTGGCCAAGTTCCCCCATCGGGCGACGCTCTCCCAGTGGGCTTCGGAACCAACGTCGAGTCCGGCAAGCCAAACGACTTCGAGCCCGCTGGGTCAGTCCCTATTCCCCCAAGCTCTGACCACGATGACGACGACCTCGATGATGTGTTGAAGAAACCGTCAGGCTCAGCGTCTGGTTTCTTTGCTTTCATTTTTGTTGTTCTTATGCTTGCTTTCGTGTTCCGCAAACCTGAGCGGAGAAGAAAACTGCTTGGTCTAGCTCGCCGTCGTCGTCGTTCCGGTGGCAGCCGTAGACCTGTCCGAGGCTTCTCTCTCACAAACAAGCTTTTCAGGCGAAGTACCAATGGATATGAACGGGTTTTAGAGGAGGGCGATTTGTCAGACTTTGAGCTGGGCGATGTGGATACAGACGAGGAGGAGCATTCCGACGACAGTGAAGCGTCCAGACAGGGACGAGCATCCGGACTGGCCACTCCCAAATTTAGTGGGCGATTGGACGAGTTGCGACCTCCACCCTCAGCTATGGACCGTGCCGGTCTAGTCGTGCGAACCGAGAGCAGGGAGAGACTGGCACCATCGCTTCAACAGATCAATGCTGGGCGTAGGAGTCGTAACGGGAGCCCTGTACGGTCCAAAAGCCCGTTCATGACACCCGTCGCCGAGGACTAGCCCGAAGTCGGTCAAAGGAAGCACGATAAGGCATGTGTTTCTTATCTCTTGCTGCGGTGTGTGTATGTTGTGTGAGATGAAATGGGGTTCTTATTTGCTTGAATTCACTAGGGCGTTGGAATGGACATGGTACTAGGAATATCGGCGTTGTGCAGTGCAAGGAAAACGCATGTGACAAGATTACTCTAGCAGGCGTTGCTGTTATTAGCTCAGTCCAAACGAAATGTCACAAGTATTTGCGACATTGGAGGCCTTGATTCAGTCGGATCTTTTTTCGCAGGAAGGGGTTTATGGCTGGAACAGTCGGCCCTCGGCGTGGCATACATCTCTCAGGTAAATAACGGGATTTTTTGCCTAATTAGCCATGTTGTGAGATTAATCCAAATATGTGTCTATGCATTCCAATAAAAGCAAACGCTTGATTATATCGCTACCATGAGATGAGAATCCCTCCTCTACGGCTGGTTCGCATGATTTCCTCCCTTCTGGGTAATCACATTTGAACCACATTTTACGTAGACCCATATGAAAGGGAGGGGGACAGAGCGAAAACGAATGGAGAAAATGGCAGCAGGGCTGGGGAGAGACTTTGTAGAAACGCCAACTCAAATCCATGTCTGTTCTGCTGGTCAATCGGACTGCTTCTCTAGAAAACTTGGATCTGATCGGACGCGAGATTCAAACTTGCGCCACCAATCCTCGAAAGCCTTGAGGGGCACGACTTCGACTCCGCCAGGGCCTGCAGTGCCGCTGAAGCTAGAAAGGAAGTTGAATGCGTTCTGGATGATGCGCTGAGCGAGAATCGCGGTACTAGGCTGGGGGGAGTTGGATGTGCTGCTGCTGTTGGCCTTGCTAGCAGCCAAGCGCTGTAGTTGTGAGGCGACAGCATCCTCTGGCTCGACGGATATGCCAATCATGAGCGCGGCGTCGCCTCCAGAGACTTTGAACATGGCGCTTTCTTTACCAGGGCCGATGGCGCCGAGGAACTTGAAATTCGGGGAAGCTGACGAGGCAACGTTGGCAGAGGTAGCAAGGTAGATTGCAGCGGCAGTTCCCGGCGGTAGGGCGACACCAGGGAGCATGAAGACGACAATGTGAGAGAATGACTTTGCTGTAGGAAGGTTATAGAGAAGCGAGGTGGGAGAGGGTGTTGAGGCTGGTTCAGTGATGAGGGGCTGTCCGGCCGGGACGATGCCGAAGAGAGGCGACGACATTGTGGGAAGACGATAGTGGCGAGAGTGAGGATGAGAATTGGTTGGGTGCGTCCTGGTGACGCAGGTCGGTGATGTGAATCTAGTGGGCGTGGTTTTTGGTTTTGCGGTGGATAGTGTGAGACGATTGGGCCAGAAATAAAGTCGAGAGGAGAGCGTGACTGACTCAATGTGTCTAATTACTGTCAGACTCTGGTGTCTCGGGGGGGGCCACACTCACGGGCAGGCACGCAGCACACACGCTGATGAAATGGTTGCTTTTAGAGTGTCTTGTGGAGGCATGCCAGCTAGTATTTATCCTCTTTGTGATTTTTCTTCTCTCTTTCCCATCTTCTCACTTTCCTTTGCGCACTTCACCCCGTTTTTCCTAACTCTCCTTCCTGCTTCGCCATCCCCTGCCCCAGTGCTAGGGAAGAGCTTTTTAGTATGCGACTAGCAGACGTGGGTCGCGCAGATGGAATGATCATGATGCTTCCATGGCAATTTGTTGGCTAAATTTAGTGCAGCCTGCAGCCTCCTTGAAAAGTCCCCATCCTGGTCGATTCCGGTCCAAATCGGTCCTCACCGAGACTCAGGATACAGCTCGCGATCACAATTGGAATCGCATACCTTACATCCCAACTATTGCTCGATTGCCTGGGCACGCGGTCTCTTTCACTCGCCAGCTATAAAAGGCCTCATGCTAAATTGTGTTGCTCCCTCCCCACAGCCACCCCACCTCCTCTGCCACTCCCAATAACCTACCCTGCACTCGCGTTGGAGTCTTGCTTTACAACGACGACGAGGTGAGAAAGAACAAAGTATCCCTCAACCATAGGAACTGCAGCAAGAGAGGACTCTGCTTAAAATGCCATTAAAAACTAATATGGACTTGATCGACGATGTCGATATGTAAGTTTACTTCACATCTTAGTCAAGAGTCACAACGAGTCTAAACTCGCTCAACGTACAGGTTTCCTTACAAAGACACGGATCCCAAGTCATACAAGAGGATGCAGGATGGGCTATACACACTAATGTGGCATGATGAAAATGGACCATATCCAATTGGCTATGTCATCGAGCGGGTTTTTCAGGAGCTGCTTGATGTGCCAGTCAACGTCAAGGGTCACATGGAGTTTAGTGATGAGCATCGCACTGTCACACTTTTCCAGCTGCCCACGGAGGAAGAGCGCACAGAGCGAGTCGCCGCTTTAGCTGCTTATTGGCGTAGCAAGGGCACATTCCCTCTGCTGCACGGCTGGCGTAATGAACTATGGCCTGTATACGGCCGCAAGGGCGAGCTTCTATTTAGCATGGAGCGAGCTGCCATGGGCCTCATTGGCACCATGCGCTACGGCGTCCACATGATCGCCTACATCAAGGACGAGTCTGCTCCTCATGGTGTCCGACTCTGGATTCCCACCCGCGCTGCCGACAAGTCGACCTTCCCGGGCATGCTTGACAATACCGTCGCTGGTGGCCTAATGACAGGTGAAGATCCTTCGAGTGTGTCATCCGAGAAGCCGATGAGGAGGCTAGTTTGCCTGGGGTAGTCGTCCGGAGCTGCGCAAAGTTTGTTGGCAACGTCACATACGTGTACATCACAGACGCAGACAAGGTGGGTGAGGGCGGCTTTATTTACCCCGAGTGCCAATGGGTTTATGATCTTGAATTACCTACCAATGTCGTACCCCAGCCCAAGGATGGTGAGGTCGAGCAGTTTGAGCTCTGTGATGTGGACCAGATCAAGCGCGACCTCGCTCAGGGTCGCTATAAACCTAATTGTGCTCTTGTCACACTCGATTTCTTCATCCGCCATGGCATCCTGACCAAGAGCAACGAGTCTGAATTGGAGAAAATCATGAACAGAGTTCGTCGTGAAATTGCGTTTCCCGGTCCGCATCAAAGCGACTGGCACCCGGCTTCATGAGCAAAATTGACACTCGCTGGTTGCGCATGGGGTGGTGCTTGAAGGAGGGGAAGAATGTTTGAGGAACTGAGTGTTTATCCCAGAAAACAATTGCTTTTGGTGGGCTCGGGTTGTGACTTCGCTTTTACTGGGTATCCTCGACACGATCCTTAATTGATAGAAACTACATTCTTCCCCCAGGTACGCAGTATGAGAGCCTTGGACATTGAACTGATTGCGCCCATGCTTTATTTCTTGACCAGCAGGTAGGCATTATCGACCCGGAGGGGCGTGAGCTTCTTGACAGGGCCTTGGAGAGACATGAGGAGACCGCCAAACGAGACGTATGCGTTGCTGCATTTGGATTATCCATGTTAGCAAATACACTTTAGAAAGTATGGGAAGTCAGTGTGACCAGTTTGTTGAACCAACACCGAAATGAAGCACAACGTACATGGTATTTCCATCAAACGTTTCCTCAAACTTGTAAATCTTCCCATAACATACGTAGTCGTACAGGTCAGCAATGGTAGCAGGCGCATCACCAGATTTGCCGATGTCTCGCCACCCTTTGTCGTCATCCTTGGAACCGTCGAGGGAGAGGGTTGTTGACAGAACAACGTGCAGGGTATCGGAGACAGCGCAAGGGAATAGCTCTATATTAATGTCCAGAGTCATGACCGTTTGTGAATCACTTGAAGTGCAAGAGATTCGAGCAACTCTGTCATACTTGGACTGGTCGTAGTCGGTTACTGTGAACGACTCTTCAAAAAGGGTTGCGTCGCCGCCACCAGACATGTTGGGCACTCGGGTTGGGTTGGCGTTTGTCTAATTTGCTCTCGTAAAAAAAAATCTGTTTCTTTCGAAACCTTACGCTTGCGGCTCTTCTGCGGCGGGGACTAGGGCTGAATGGTCACTTCAGCGTCGGCTGGGTGAAGGAGGTCAGAGATTGTCGAAGAGGGCGGTTCTGATGTGGTGGAAAGAAATTGTTATGAGAAGCGTGTTGGAGTTTGCGAAGTGGAGTTGGGTTAGGTGCATAAAAATGGCACTGTGACATGGCCCTGACGTAGGTATTGTCTAAGCGGGGCAGAGAGAGGGACACCCCACCCACAGTCTCGCACACTTGGCAGCGAACTCGTTCTGCAGTAATAAGCAAAGAGCTCGTAATATTCAGCTATAGGCGACTTTCCTTCTATTAACCTTCTTGTCTAAACACTAGGGTTGTCCAAAATAGTTACAATTAACCCGCTATGTCCTTCCGCAAGCGCAATGTGGTTCTTGGGTCTTCAGGGCCCTTAACGCCTATTTCAAAGCAGCAGGAGAAGTCTCTTGCGCCAGGCACAAGGCCGTCTCCGTTGGACGGAAGATTGACCACCTCAACCGGTACGCCATCTCTCGATCAACTCCTCGCTGGACATGCAGGGATGCCAATGGGAACGTCTCTGCTCATTCAAGAGATGGGAACCACGGATTTTGGAGGCGTCCTTCTGCGCTACTACGCCGCCGAAGGTCTTGTTCAGGGCCATCATGTCCATCTTCTTGGGTTTGACGACGCCTGGAGACGTGAACTCCCTGGTCTTGGAGCCACTGGAGATTCGAAAGGCAACAAAAGGAAGCCGCCATCGGATGACAGGATGAAGATTGCCTGGCGCTATGAGGCTCTTGGTCAGCGCAGCATACCACCAAGAGGTATCTATCACACACCACTGCCCCATTGTAGAAAAACCATGACGTGCTGACCTAGTAACAGGCCAACAGGGATCTTTGGGGCCTGGACATGGCACGAACCCTTTCTGTCATGGGTTCGATCTCTCCAAGCGACTGGAGAACAGCGCCATCAAGGGCCAGTTTCATAGTTCCCCTACACATGAAGCACAAACATCTTCCGCCCAAGCCCCTTTCAAGAAGTTCATAACCGAAATTACTTCAAGAATAAAGAGCTCGGCACCTTCAACTGTTCATAGAATCGTTGTCCCGAGTCTTCTTTCCCCGTCCCTTTATAGCTCTGTTGCCTGTCAGCCGAGCGAGATACTCCAGTTCCTACAGGCTCTGAGGGCACTCCTGCGTCAATTTCCTACCCAAACCACTGCTTTCTTAACACTTCCTGTTGCTCTATTCCCCAGATCTTCAGGACTGACAAGGTGGATGGAGTTACTGTCAGATGGTGTGCTAGAGCTGATTCCCCTTCAACATCAAATTCCGATCGCCCAGGAGCGCTGCAGCGAGAACAAGGGCCAAGGTCTACTTCGTGCACATAGTTTACCCATATTCCATGAAAAGGGAGGGGGTCTCGAAGGGAGTTGGGCGCGAGAAGATCTTTCGTTCAAGCTCAGCGCCTCTAGCGGCTTGATTATCACACCATTCACTTTACCGCCGATTGCAGACGAGGAGAAGATGACTAAGTCGTCTAATGAAGATAAATATCAAAATGAAAACCTCGATTTCTAGAGCAGCTGTGGGAAATCGTCGATCGATCCTCAAAGTGGTTACGACAAACATGACTACGCTGGGATAACCTAACCTCACCTACCCGACAGCTCTTATCTTATCTGCTTGTGGTTGATGCCTTAGCGAGTTCCACCAGGCTCAAATTTTCACCAGTACATGTACGAGCGCCCTCAAACCCTTGCCAAAAATTTTTTCTCTCTTCTGACCAACATCATGGACGCAATAGGTAAGTCTTGCTCAACAATTTCTTATTCTCTCTCCGAATACCCCCTCCCAAGAGACACCATGATTATGCACTTATTAATCTGTCAATCCACTGATTTTCTGTGATGACACAAAATAAATTACGAAGACGACTTATGATTTTGTCTTTGCCACTCTCTCCTCTCTCGCCACGCTAAACAGAGACTTTACTAACTTTGCTTGCGTGGTATAGGAATTACTAGTGCTTCACCTGCTCCAAAATCCGTTCGCATATCTAAAATTGCAGGGCGGTATCTTGTCTTTGATGCAGACGCTGCTACTTTCCTTCGACGAAACAAGAACGTCATTGGTACTCTCGCTGGAACTGCTCCACAACAACCCACCCAAAATATTTTTCTTGGTCTTCCCGTGGAGCTTCGGCCAGAAGAGGCTGAGTCGCTTCTGAACCGGGAGGTGGCATATCTTGTAGATGATGTAGCTGCCCACCAATCCGTGCTGCGGAATCCTGAGCTCGAGGCGAAGAACGCCTACCTGGAGTCGCTTAAGACGCGGAAGCAGACGGCACAGAAGGTGTTAGCAGAACGGAGCGCTAGGAAGGTAGCTGAGGTCGCAGAACGCCGTGGGGCCCTTATCTTGCAAAAGGAAATTCGCACTAATGCAGACGACGACAATCTATTTGACAACTCTACACACCGATCAGACACTGCGATTAGGTCTCTTGGTGTCACGCCTACTTCCAGCGGACCTCTGGTCTCACGAGCGACGGGCCACGTGCTGGAGGCCGACCATCCCGCAGCAAGTTACTTGTGTCGATTCCTGCTCAGTTCTGGCTATTATCTGACTCCTGGACTTCGCTTTGGTGCAAAATATAGTGTGTATCCTGGTGACCCATTGCGATTTCACGCCCATTTCATGGCAAGTCAGTACGATTGGGACGCAGAGATTCCCATCCTTGACATTGTAGCCGGAGGCAGGTTGGCGACCGCTGTGAAGAAGGCGTTCTTGATTGGGGGTCAACAACCAAGCTGTGAGACATCACCAGAAAGCCAAGTTCGATCGTTTAGTATCGAATGGGCGGCAATGTAGTACCAGTTTAAAGCTCCTACTGTGCGTGTGATGGGTATCGACAACAATGATTCTCTCTCAACTCTCGCGGGACTCATATGCTACCAACTAGAGTTAAAAAGGTGTAAATAATGAAAGAGAAACACCCCCATTGTAGTCGCACTGGAGTCATTTCATCCCCTGCCATGTCCCAATTACTTCCCACTGCCGAACTAAATAATGCTTCCTAAAAATTCCTACCTTGGCTAAGGCACGAAGATGCGGCTGAAACTAATGACCTCTCGCCGGCAACAGACGCATTTATCGAAGTTGTTCATAGCCAGAGATACGCGACAATCGTCACAAAGACTTAGACACCGACAAGGCCAGACAATGATCGTACGTGGTGAGCTCTGGCATACAACACACTGGGGCCCATCACTGCCAAATCCGGAGCCGCCCTCCTCCCACGATGTCGAATTCTTTTCATCCGCGGGGCTCCCCTGGCGTCGTGAGAGGAGCAATTGTTCCAATAATCGTTCTTCCTCATCAAATCCCAACTTAGTGTTGCGGCCAGACACCGTCATGCCCGGGCCGCCGGATTGAAGTCTAGATTGAAGTAGACCAGACCCAGGTATTGTTAAAATTCGTGTGCGTTGCAGTTGTTCCATCTGTCGATACTTTGATCGTGTCATAATCCCGTCATCCTGGAGATGCGCAGATAGCTTCTTGGCCTCTTCTCGTTCCTCGGGGTTGGTGGGGTGCAGGAGTCGGGCTAAATCTGATATTTGCATTGGACTGTCGACAAATGGTGTGCCATTACGAGACATCTGTGGTGACTGTTGTGTCGGTGTTCTTTGGCCATCGTCATCCTCCGACTCCCAGCTGCTCTCATCATCAGTTTCCCGGTCAGTGGTTGATATGGAGATGACGCTAGTGGTATCAAAATCGTCCTCATCCGGATGGAGTTCGAAGTCGCCACTTGAGTCGGTCGAGCCCCACCATCCTCCTTGGAGCCAGTATGAATACAAATCTTTGTCAAGATCAGATTCATCCTGATCTTGTGCTGTTCGTCTGAACTCAGCTTCAACATCGATCCCATCTGTTTTGGGAATTCTTCCATTTGCGTTGAAGGCGAAATGCGCACTACCACGGCTTCGACCCTCTCGGCGGTTCGCTGGTTTCTGAGGTTTTATGGTTTTGGGATGTCGAGCAAGCCAAAGCAGCCAGCCGGGCCGATATCGAATCCGTAACGCTCCAAGACACCAGAGCAAAGACTTCGCACACAATCTAGCGAGGAGCTTGTTGATGCTCAATAAGAACTCTAGTGCCATGAGCCACCGCGAACTTCTTTCTGCCGCTCCAATACCTACGCGAAGGCCTCGTTCGCTACGGCCCTTCGGGACTTTTTGTGCTGCTCGCTCCCTGGCATATCCATTGGATGCAATCGTGGGCCCCCCTTTGACTGGAATTAAGCCAATGGCACCAATTTGGTCATATCTTGAGTCTGGCATACCACCGCCCAAGAATTTTCTCTGTAGCTCTTCGACCTCCCTAAAACGTTCTTCCTCGAGCCATGTACGCCGTTTTAGACTCACGCCGCGATCCTCGTTGAGATAAACGGCCTCGCTAGCCATAGTGATGGCACCAAATCCAGTTCGAAGGAGCGCCGTGTAGAAATCCATTTCCCGAGTAATTCTGATCTCTGATAATGATACATTTGCCTGCATGTTTTCATGAGCATGAGTGAGTCGTTGACGAAATGACATGGACGCAACATCCTGACTGATGGGAGGAGCTAAGGCGGAGAGTAATAAGGCCAGGCTATAAATAGAAACGCACATGACGATTCCTATTAGGACGAGCACATGGGGTACAAAGCCGACAATGCAAACAGTCGGGAACCGTAAGAGCCCTTGAGAAGAGGGGCTATCGAGATCGAAAGAGGCAGCGCTCCACACAATGCTCCCCATAAAACAGAGACCCCAAAACCCTGTGCTGACTAGCCGATATTTGCCTTGCATGTCAAATATGCCTAGAATGTGGCTCGTAATATGAGTCATTGCCGAGAGAAAGGCCACTAAAAGAACTTCTGGGGGCGTATTCACTCGTTTCATGATCATGGAACGACTCAAAGCAATGGCACTTCCTAGTGTGGATGCCCCCTCGTCAATAGGCCGGGCCCTGGAGAACAATCCCCAACCAAGCTGATTGCTGATTGCAGCCTCAGCCTCGGCAAAGGCAAGTGATTGCTCAAAGAGGGTCATGCCAGTCTCAGGGGCCACAGGGCGACCCTGAACGGCGCAGGAGATGGTTTCAAAAAACTGGCTTAGGCAAAAGGTGCCGAAGAGAGGCCAGAGCAGAGAAAGCGAACCCCGTAGGTCATGGGCTGAACCAGACCCGCTCCAAGGAATCATGTTAACAGCAAGACAGGAGTGCTCATCACTGGAAGAAAATAAGAGGGTAGAGCTGAAAGTGTTGAGAAATACGCTTGTGTGCGAGAACATGAGATCTGAGCTCTTGGTAGCATTTCCCCAACGTAGCTCTGCGAAGTTGGGCGAGGTTTGACATTGGATAGATTGAAGAAGTTGACGAGCCTGCATGACAAGCAAAAATATAGGAAGGAACCGAAGTAAGAGCCGTGTTGGCCACCGGAGACGCAGCCGTCGTCGAGTGGCAGCAAAGATGTGTGTTCGGTTAAGGACGACTGCCATGGCAATGCAGCAGAGCGCCCATTTACTCGTGGCATACCCAAAGACGCTTCCTAGCCCGCGGGCGCCATCCACGGACAGGCGCGATGTTGGAGCGATAGGGTCGACATCGACCCCCATCCCGTCGAGGACTCCAACGTCGATGCCTCCGTTCGCAAGGGGCTCTGTCATGATATCTTGTAAGCGAGCGGCGGTGTCGGCAGGTTCGGGGATGAATCGGCTAGATCGGGAATCGAGGGTATCGGGAAGGGTAATGTAGGAGCCGAGCTTCTTCACAATTCGGGGGCCCGCCCAGACAAGATCTTCGAGGAGCGGCGCATAGCGGGTCACGTTGACAGCCCAGGCGGAGAGGTCGTACCAAGAGCCAGTGATGATGATTGAGCTGGAATTCAGGTATGCATGGGCGAAGCTCGGTGAGGGTGGTGTAGACTCGATAATGCCGATGGCCATGGCCCTATCAGAAGAGTAGAGTCTGGGACCTCGACAGATGGGTCGCGAGGTAGTTTGGCAATTGGGGGGAGTCGAGATCCTGGGATCCTGGAGTCTGACTGAATGCCTACCAATGCGGCACGGTAAAGTAACCGGGCGGGGAGGAGATGAGACCGGGGCGACCGCAGTTTTCTGGCTGAGGTTGTTTCGGTTGACTAATGTATTAGAAGACGTGGGCGATGTATTGAGAAGAAGGCATCGTGAAGTGACTTGTCCTGGGTTACGCTTGATGAAGACGCAAAGACGAGAGAGACTGAGACAGATAGGTGTGTTGTTGGTGCATTAGGTGGAGTACCAGTAGTGCCAGTTGCGTCCTGGTGTACTGACTTATTCCAGGTACATTGATTAAACGACCCAAGGTAGGTACCTAGGTACCTATGAGGGGCCATGGTACCTGGGTACCTACCTAGGTAGGTAGCTAGATAGGTACCTGAGAAGTGCCGCCAGGCGTGGTACACCCTTATCAGGGACATCCATAAGCGTTTCAGGGCCCTGCCTGTTGACCTCGATTGATCAACTGGCTCAGAATCAGCTTTGCAATTGAGAATGTTTTGGCAATCTGGATCCTATTCGCCACTGAAGTTTTACTAAATGCGCGAAGGGCGCTCCGGTCCTCATTCCCTTCGTTGGCAGTTTCCTCCATCGCAAGTACCCCTAGCAGTCCCAATTGCCCAGGCCATCGAGTCAGAGATGGAAGCGATCGCATTCACATCATTGACACACGTTCAGACCGTACTATCCATGCATTTCTTCTCCTTCTCCTTCCTCTATCTCTTTGATCCAAGGACCATCAGCCTGTCAATACTACTTCATTGAGCGAGGCTCCCATTGCTTGGCTGCTTCCTTTACTAGCTTGAACTGCACGGGCGACAAGCATCTGGTGTAGGTTGGAGTCCGAACATGGCAGGCTTCCCTTAAGCCAAAGATTCGTAATCTCATCTCGAGATGGGAGATATGCCACACAACAGGCAGCAAGAATCTCACTGTGCTCTGATGGAACAGGATCAAGGACCATAACCGGATCTTTACCATCCTCTCCTGCTACAAGTGCTGCAACACCTCCTGCAACAGTATCCACACAATCGATACTAGCATCAGCCAGAGCCGCTGCCGCTACCGTGACACAGCCACCCAAAACATTCATCATATCCCATTCTTCAAAACCTTGCTCTACAGCAGTTTGACGAGCCTGGTCTCCCTCGATAATCGTGACCACAACGTCGATGCCACTCTTAGGCCATCGGTCCGCAATTAAAGCCCCACGGAGAGCTGTTTCAAGGTGCGTGCTTAGGTCCCGTTCACTAGAGTCCCTCAAGTACCCTCTTCGTTGTCGTGTAGCAAATGGGGCAAACTTAACATGAGTTGAGAGAACCATATGCGGTGAGAAGGGAGCTGATCGGGGCAGTGATCTTGGCCCATGAACGGTGCACGTGAGCTTCATGCCCTTGCTTGCAGAGCCGCTTTGGGGTTCAATCTCAAGGTATGCTGAACCAGAGGCAGAAGGGGTAACACCGGTTTTGAGATCTATCAGGGTGTTTCAGTGCTTGGTGATCGCATCAAATATCTGGAAGCTACTTACATTGAGCGCGGATGCCATTTGTTGGACGACTGCGACTGGGAGTCGAGAAACCATCTTCTTCAAACACTGGGGGATTGTTACGCCACCTGGGCCATTAACTCGTCGCCGATCTGCCATTTTTGGACAACCATCACTTGCTTGCAAGCCTCCACCTTGATATATTCTTCTGGAAATGGTTTTCGCGAGGCCAAGTGGAGTGCAGTGTCTTCAAGCCCCTCAAAATGCAATAATGGGAGAGTATCTTGCTAGCGTATGCTGTTAGTCAGCAAAGCCCCATCTATTTTCTTGTTGAAATTTGCGATCCTAGCTGCGAACTCGATTCAACTTTTTCATCTTCTACTTCACCATCCACACAATCCAGTTGCTTGGGATGATGAATCCCGCCTCACCAATCTCCAAGCGGAGTTTGGCTTGCCGCTGGATAAATATCAGCCGTTGAGCTTCTCAAGCATCATTTATCGGAGTGTGTGGCTCCTTCAAGGTATGTGTGGTGTGCCTTCTTTTCCTCCGGCATTTCGAAATGATGATTCTTCACACCACTGTTCCCGCGAACCCTGAGCGCTTGAACAAACATGCACTACCATCTGATCCCTCTTCTCCTCTACTGCATGCCAATCCGCCGTGCTCTCTGACACTACTTCAAGAAACAGACACTAACATGAGCACAATAGGTATTACAGGCGAAACCGAGCGAAGCAGAACAAACTTTTGCGCGACTCATCCGAGTAAGTCACAGTGAATTCAATTCCTACAGATCCCCACTCATGTCGATGATGAGAACACTTTTCATCCAGTTCTGCTACTGAACCATTGTGATGACTCCCAAATTACCAAACCAAGATCTCTGATACCACACATCACCTTGTCGCTTCATATTCTGCACCTTGGGTTTGTCGTGCGCTGACATTGAAGAAACAGGTTTATCCCGTCGATCGGCGGCGCGTCACAATTCCGGATCATACATAGAGTAAGTACGAAGCATGTTCACGAGGACGCTAGTGGGACATTCGTATATGATGACACAAGTTCTATCCATTCAACGACTTCATTTTGGCCAAGTTACTCTCCCGCACCGGAGTTTCTCGCAAGAGAGATGATGACCAGGTTGTGGAGAAGTTAACTCTAGCGTCGTGGATGTTGGCAGTCCGTTTTGGGTTGCCGATGCACAGGGCCGGCCAAGATGACTGAGTAAACTGGCTTGTCTGAATCGTAATGTCCTCCCATATCAGCTGGCCTCGTCTCTGAAATTTTGCAAGGCATGAGCTAACCGTTTGTTAGGGCGCCGCGAACGTTAGTATTGTACTTCGAAGATTGTAGACAACGTCGTAGCCATGATAGATGAGTGAGGTAATATGATGAGGCAATCAACGGGATCGCTTTCATTCCTCGTAGCAACCTACAGACCGTCATCACACACGCCTGCCTGATGCATTGCCATTTCTTATAGAATAGATCAACTACAATATATTCTTCAGCCGTGCTTCCGTGTTTGTTCCATTCTCGACCTCTTCTTGTGAAGATCATGCATGCCAAATATGACAGCCGAAACGACTCGTCGGCAGAAAGTCAAAAACTGTTCAGATTTAGCGTGCATAAATAACAGCTTTTTTGGTGCTCCCCATTCGTTTGACACGGAGTCCGGGGGGTAGATAATTGCACCTCCACACCACCCCATCGTAAGAGAGTGTATGTGATACGAGGTGTGAGAGATGCATCAATGTGTACCATGGCTGTGAAGTTGGGAAGAAACGCACAGCAAGGAATGAATCTAATTGCCCACAAAGTCCATTTTGGGATAAGCTGGTGACCGGTGGAGGCCCAATCAAATTAGCCCTAGGCTACGATGACAGCAAGTACCTACCTAGGTGCCAGGCTAGTCAGGTCCGTGTCAGGAGGTCGCTCGTCTCACCTGGGACCCGAGTCGCCAGTACCTGGCTTTTAGGGACTACATCGTCACTTACCTGAAGCGACTTGCTCCTGGCCAGAACCGCCGCCTTACAGCCACCTCTCCTCATCATCCCCCTTCCTACATTGGATGAGCGAGTTTGAGCACCACACTCTCCTCACTACGACGACTTGCGACAGCAATAACGACAACGACATAGGACTGGCAGCGACATCGAACATCACTATCACCGTCGATCGATCCTTATCACGACGACAAGGCTCCCTGTATCATCGCTCTTTCCACAGCAGAACCCCCCTAGCCTCAGGTGTCGGACCATCTAGGGCTAAAGCCCATATTTCCATCCAATTCGACTTCGAGCGCGATCCAACGACGCGCTGGGGCGTCCCCGCGCAACCGTTGTCCGATGCCTCCCTATGCCTTGCCCACCGATTCTAAGCTGATGCCCCGACATCACGTTGGCGCCTTCTCCAATGGCTATCCACGCGGAAATACATTTGATATATCCCCTCACAAGTAGGCATCGCACTCAACTACATCCTATGATGATTCCCTCTTACTAACTATGGAACGCTTTGAAGATTCAGGCCTCGAAACCTAACTCCGGCTCAACGACGACGACAGAAACTCCTCGTTCGCCTAGGCGTGGTTGTTGTTATACTCCTTGTTTTCAGCGTGTGGCTGTGGCCTTCCAGTCCCGTTGCATCGCTCGTTTCCTTCGGTCTCCTTTCTACCGGCGGGGGCCTAGAACTTGAAACAGTCCGATACTATGACTTGACAAATGTTCAGGGAACTGCCCGCGGCTGGGAGCGTGAGGAGCGTATCTTGTTGTGTGTCCCTCTTCGAGACGCTGAGCCTCACCTACCCATGTTTTTCTCCCATCTCCATAACTTTACCTATCCCCATCATTTAATCGACCTGGCATTTCTCGTCTCTGACTCGAAAGACCGAACACTGGAATTACTGTCCGAGAACTTGGAGGCACTCCAAGCAGATCCCGACCCCAAGCAGCCGTATGGGGAGATCTCCATCATTGAGAAGGACTTTGGGCAGAAAGTCAACCAGGATGTGGAGAGTCGCCATGGCTTTGCTGCACAGGCTAGTCGAAGAAAGCTGATGGCTCAGGCTCGCAACTGGCTACTCAGTGCGGCCTTGCGCCCCTACCATTCTTGGGTGTATTGGCGAGATGTCGATGTCGAAACAGCACCATTCACTATTCTAGAAGATCTGATGCGGCATAACAAGGACGTCATCGTTCCTAGTAAGTGTATTCCTTTCTCCAATGCACATGAGCAGTTGCTAATTTCGAACGAGATGTCTGGCGACCTCTTCCGGATTGGCTTGGTGGAGAACAACCGTATGACTTGAACTCATGGCAAGAATCCGAAACGGCCTTGGCGTTGGCCGACACCTTAGACGAAGACGCCGTCATCGTCGAAGGTTATGCTGAATATGCCACCTGGCGACCTCACCTTGCATATCTCCGTGATCCCTACGGGGACCCGGATATGGAGATGGAAATTGACGGGGTCGGAGGCGTCAGTATTCTGGCAAAGGCAAAAGTATTTAGGTCGGGTTGCCATTTCCCAGCGTTTAGCTTCGAGAAACATGCTGAGACAGAGGGCTTCGGCAAGGTACGCAATCACACTATTCGGGATTCACTCGTGCTAACGTTCATATGGTAGATGGCTAAAAGGATGCAATACTCCGTCGTCGGCCTTCCTCATTACACCATTTGGCACCTGTATGAACCTAGCGTAGAGGATATCCGTCACATGGAGGTACGTTTCTATCTGTGTCAAGCCCCGCGACCTAGCATGGCATCTGATGAGCCATGTTATTATTTCCCTCTTTCTTCTCGTGCTGACACATCTGCTTAGGAAATGGAGCGAGAGAGGCTTGCTCGCGAAAAGGAGGAAGAAGAAAAGAAGAAGAAGGAACAGAAGATTAAAGAGGAATTCAGCGACACTAGAATCGAGTGGGAGAAAGACAAGCAAGAGATGAAGGATTTTGAGACACAGCGTGGGCAAGGTGAAGATGGAGGCCAGGTTCTATCGAAAGAGGGCAAGGCCCCCGATGATGTTTCCGATGACAAGCAGGATGTGACCAAGTCCACCCGCAAGGATGAAGAATCGGAGAGGAGCTCTCAAGGTGATGTAGTCAAGGCCGAAGCCCCTGAGAAAGATGCCAATGCAGAAGGCCAGGCAGACAAGGCAGGTGCGGTCCCGAAAGCTGGCAACGTCGGCGTGAAGGCAAACAAAGAGAAGAAAGCAATTGCTTAGTGGCGCTATGCGTATCTGACAAGCTTACAGTGGCTGGTAACGTTTTTCAGCTACTAACTGTACAATCTATGTCTCGAGAAGAAGTTATCGTATAGATTTGGGAAGTTGAGGTTTTCTGTAATTTGAGTTTTTGGCAGGCCGAGATCCTACCTCCACTATATGACACTTTAGAAGGCGTCTGGCACATGGACATTGGTTACGAAGAAGAAATCACGCGAAAAAAAAAAAAGGGAATAAACCGAGGTTTGGTCTCATACAACAAACAACCACAGGCTTAATTGTGTGTGAAGTGTGTATAGCCGCTCTATAAAGTGATAATCAAGCAAATAAATATTTAAGCCCGTTTATCTCACATGCACGTACTTGACTCCAACCACATTGGGTGATACCAACATGTTGTTGCATGTTCAATAACAATCTGTCTCTAAGAGGATAGCCGATGAAGCGGCGGAAAAAAGTACGTGCCAGGCCACATATTACCCGTGGCACCTAGTTGCGCAGTGCTTCCATCATAGCCCCTGGGTGCCCCACAGCGGAATCAAGGGGGGAACGAAGCCCACCCAACCCCCCAGCGAAACTCCAAGAACTGATCTGATGGCAAACAGCCAATCAGAGAGTGCCTTGGACGACACCTTATTGAAAGACCTGAGCTTGACGCGATAGCTACCCTGACTTACCTTTCCTGGCAGCACCATACAATCACGCTGAGTTTTTATTTCTGGCACTGGCCCAGAGGACACGGTATTCAGGTCGTCTGGACGCATCTGCCTCCTTTCGGTCCATAATTTATTGTCAGGCTGGTCCTTTGCAGCCCTCGATCCGATCGAAACCGTCGCGCGCAGAACGGCTTCCGCTTCGAACCGATTCCGACTTGAGGCGAGCCACCTCATCCTCTAGTCATCACTGTACCCCGGTATCTACCCTCGGACGCTGCATGCTGCAGACCATGAGTTGCGATGCGCAGCCCTCTGCTGCCATGGAGAGTCCTCGATCTTCTGGCCTTTCTGCCCTTGAGAACCGCAGCATCCCCCAAGGATGCAATACCGAAGTCGCCCTGTCTCCGTCGCCGTCGACCCAGTTTCCTTGGTGATCTCAGAGTGCATCTCTATAACTTCCGCGATTCAAAAACATGCGCGCTCGCCACATTCTTCTGTCTCAGCCATCCTCGGCGGAAGCCCCAATCCCATACACCTAGGCCCTCCCAGCCCAGCTCTTGGCGGTAGGAGCAAGAGCCCATCAGGTAGCATCAGCGGCGACAGCGCCCAGGACACTGGCCTTGCAAACCGCTGGGGGCTCCGCGGTCAGAGGGGAAAGAGTATGCAAGACAATCCCATGATTGCAGGCTTTGGAAAACTGAGGCATGAACTCGCCGGTATCAAAGGTTCGCTTCATCGACTGCGTCTGGCCACATCCCACTAACTTGAATCAGACATTCGTTCTTTCGATGCTCCTTCCATTCTTGCCCCTTTTCTTCATGTTATCCAAGCCAAAGGCACCGCCGCCCCAATAACGATCCTTGCATTGGGGGCACTAAGAAAGTTCCTGGCTTACGGCTTCATCTGCCCGGAGTCCCCCGATTTGCTTTGGCCATGCAATCCCTCTCTGCCGCTGTTACACACTGCCAGTTTGACATTAGCGACTCGGGACAGGTAGAAGTCGTCCTTCTCATGATTCTTAACCTTATGGAGGACATGATGTCTGGTCCCGGAGGTGATATTCTCAGTGACGAGAGTGTTTGTGATATGATGGGTCGAGGGCTGGCAATTTGCTCCCAACCGCGCTTCTCTCCAGTGCTGCGCAGAACAGCCGAGGCTTCAATGGTTAGAATGTGTCAAATCATATTTGAGGATGTCAAACACCTTGAGATCGAAGCTGGGGATGATTCCGAAGTGCTGGATCAACGAGTTGATGAGGAACTTGACGGTATGAAAATGGGCCACGCTACAGCCGAGACCGACAACCTATCCGCTGAGCCCAAAGCACTCGAGGTACCCAAGCCCGAAACACTAGACACAGAGCGAACCAGTAGGGATACCGTGACAGAGCTGGACGCAGTAGCAACCAGCACTAGTGATCCAAGCGAAGAGACGGAATCCCTCGACCTAAGACCATACTCTCTTCCTTCTGTGCGAGAGCTCTTTAGAGTTCTTGTCAATTTCTTGGACCCCAACGACCGACACCACACTGATACTATGAGAGTTATGGCTTTGCGGATTATTCACGTTGCTCTAGAGGTCTCAGGCCCATTCATATCTCGGCACCCTGCTTTAGCTGTCATTGCTGAAGATCGACTCTGCTGCTACCTGTTTCAACTTGTCAGGTCTGATAACATGGCCCTTCTTCAAGAATCCCTGATCGTGGCTGGCACTCTATTAGCCACGTGCAGAGGGGTTCTCAAGTTGCAACAAGAGCTGTTCTTATCCTACTTGGTAGCATGCCTGCACCCAAAGGTTGAGATTCCTCGTGAGCCTGGGATTGAGCCTGCCTTGTATGCCGGTATTCCTCAAACACCCAAGCTTGCGAAGGCCCCTCAATCATCACAACCTAACAGTGGGCGCTCAACCCCGGTTCCTGTCAAGGACCGCCAAAAGCTTGGTTTGGAAGGCGGTGCCAGGAAGCCTGATGCTCGGCAAGCTATGGTTGAGAGCATTGGCGTGCTCTCAAGAATGCCAACTTTCATGGCCGAGCTCTTTATCAATTATGACTGCGACGAAGATCGAGCTGATCTATGTGAAGACATGATTGGACTATTGTCCAGAAATGCCTTACCTGACTCTGCGACTTGGAGCACAACCAGCGTTCCTCCTCTCTGCCTCGATGCACTACTACGGTATATCCAGTTTATTGCTGAGAGACTCCATGATGACCCTGCTTACGAAGGATATCCCGATCCAACTGTTCTGAAGGAACAAAGGCGAAAGAAAAGGATCATCATCAAGGGTGCAAGCAAGTTTAACGAGAAACCAAAGGCTGGCCTAGGCTACCTAGAAGCACAAGGCATCATTGAGAATGCCAACGACCCAATTGCAGTTGCCAAGTTCCTCAAGGGAACCTCCCGGGTATCGAAGAAAGTTCTTGGCGATTTCCTTTCTAAGAGGGGCAACGAAGATATCTTAAGGGCATTTCTAGATACCTTTGACTTCAGTGGCAAAAGGGTCGACGAGGCCCTGAGATTGCTGCTCGAATCTTTCCGACTGCCTGGCGAAGCGCCATTGATTTCCACAATTGTTGAATACTTTGCTGACAGGTTCTGCTCCAGCGACGACCCCGGTGAAGTTGCCAACAAGGACGCTGTGTATATTCTAACATATGCTATTATCTTATTGAACACCGATCAGCATAATCCAAACTTGAGTTCATTGAAACGGATGACTCTGGAAGACTTTTCTAGAAACCTACGTGGGACTAACGATGGACAAAACTTCACTCCTGAGTATCTTCGAACGATTTTTGACTCAATCAAGTCAAATGAAATCATCTTACCCGATGAGCATGACAACAAGCATGCCTTTGACTATGCTTGGAGAGAACTTTTACTTAAGACGGAGTCTGCGGGAACTCTCATTCTTTGCGACACTAATATTTACGATGCTGACATGTTCGCTACCACTTGGAAGCCGATTGTCTCTACACTGTCGTATGTCTTTATGTCTGCTACAGATGATGCAGTTTTTGCAAGGATTGTGACAGGTTTTGACGAATGTGCACGAATCGCTACCAAGTATCGAAGCACTGAGGCGCTTGACCAGATTGTGTTTTGTCTGAGTCATATGTCTACTCTAGCCACCGAGTCTCAATTCAACACCTCACTCAACACCGAAGTCCAGGCCGGGGAAGGTAGCGTGATGGTCAGCGAGCTAGCCGTGAAACTGGGCAGAGACTTTCGCGCACAGCTCGCGACCCTTGTGCTCTTCCGCGTCGTGACTGGGAGTGAGGAATTAATCCAGAAAAGTTGGAGATATGTAAGTTGTCTATTTTGATCTCCCGTCCCTCACTAACCAGTATCTTTAGATAATCCGTATCTGGCTAAACCTTTTCACCAACTCATTGATACCTTCGTTTTCTCCAAGCATTATCCCCTCTCTGCCCGTTCCAGCCATTCCGCTTCAAACCCCATCTCAGGTCATTGATCGTGTATCTCGGAACTCAGATACCGGTTTTTTTTCCGCTTTCACGTCTTATATTTCAAGCTACGCGGCAGATGACCCTCCAGAGCCATCTGATGAGGAGCTAGAGAGCACTCTATGCACCATTGACTGTGTAAAATCGTGCAAGATGGCAGCTGTTTTTTGAAAACATTGCGTGAGTTTTTTTTTTTTTGGTGCAGTCAACTTCTTGTCCGTCTCTAATTTGTGTTTCCTTAGCCAACTTGACGCATCGACTACAGCAACTGTGGTGGAGTCGCTCCTCGCTCAACTTCCTGAGAATAACAACACGACGGTGATTAGTGTCAAGCAGGAGAATATGCCCACCTCCCCCACCAATGGCCAGCACCCCACAGAGGGATTGCCAAAGTATGATCCTGGCGTCGCATATATTCTAGAGTTTAGCACCTTGCTTGCAACGAGGAACTCGGACTCCATTGAGATTATGGGTAAGGTGGTGTTTGATACTTTGCAGGGATTTCTCCGTGATTCCACCCAACATCACGCCATCATCATTTCCAGGGCCACATTTTACGCCCTCATGATCCTCAAAGCCAGTTATGTAAGTGATGGCTGCAGCCGGCAAGGCAAGTGTACTAATGCAACCGAGAAGGAACACGATTTCGTTAATGTTCCATTCCTCCTTCACACGATATCGAGCTTGCCACAAGATGCCTTAGGTAAAACATCTGATCTTACTCTAGCTGGCCTTGCAATCTGCATTGACGAACCTGGTCCTTTGCGACGTGAGATTATGACATCCCCCGATTTTTGGGCAGTACTTCGAACTCTAGCCGGGAGACCTGAATCGGCGGCATTAGTATTTGGAATTCTGGAAAGGGAATTGATGGCGACCCGCAGGCAATTCTGGCAGACAATTATGAAGCTGCCATATTACTGTTGAATGATTTTGCCACCGCCGCAAACCCAAACCAATTATCTTTACAGCAAACGGGTTCTCACCAACATAGAACACGTCTAGAAAAGAAGGAGGGGAAACGGTAATTTACCTCGGGCTCCCAACGGAACATTTCAATTGCTAACCAGTTGTAGTCAATCCGAGATGGTTGCAAGAGGGTCCAAGGCTATCGATATTTTATATAACCTCACTGCCCGCATCCCTCACCTAATGCAACAATCTCAACTTGAGGCTAGTGAAGGTTTGTCTCTATCCGCATTTCCCATCAAACGTGCGAGAGTACTAACTCGTCGTTCGTTCTAGCCTGGTCGGCGTACTGGTTGCCCATCTTCCAAGCATTCACAAATCAGTGCGCGAACCCGTGTCGTGAAGTGCGGCAATTGGCCTTCTCTGCGTTGCAACGATCGTTGCTTTCGCCGGAACTTACCTGTAGTGACCCTAAAGAATGGACAGCCATATTTGGCAAGGTTCTATTCCCCCTAATTCTTCGGCTGCTGAAGCCGGAGGTCTTTTCATCCGACCGTGATGGCATGAGCGAGATGAGGGTCCAGTCTGCTTCTCTTTTATGTAAGGTGTTCTTGCAGTACCTCGTGCTATTATCTGAATGGGATGGGATGCTGGATCTTTGGATCAAGATCATTGAGATTATGGATCGTCTTATGAATAGCGGTCAAGGCGATAGCCTGGTAAGTCAACAGCTGTGGGGACCAGGGCAAAAGAGAACTCGATCGGGACTAACCAAGTGCGTTGTAGGAAGAAGCAGTTCGTGAGAATTTGAAGAATGTCATTCTGTTCATGTCCAGTAGCGGATACCTCGTTTCACCAAGAAATGATGCATCCAAGGAAAAGCTTTGGGCAGAGACTTGGAAACGCATTGACCGTTTTCTACCAGATCTTCGGGTTGATCTTGCTTTAGAAGAGCCCCAAAGTGAAGAAGATTCCGTTGTTGGTGAGGTAGACCAAGGACCTGCCAAAGAGACAGCAGTGAATGAAGAAACACTCGGTCCAGAAGGGAGCTCTAGCGACAACGAAGAACAGAAAGAGAAGGAGTTAGTGAAAAATGAAACTATCGAGCAATAAGGTCGCTGTGTAACATGGATAGAACGGCCAAGCTCAGAGTACCAGGAACGATGTTAAAGATAGATTATATTTGTTATTGTGAGGGTATGGGGGCTGGGTTTGGCTTTTGTTGTCCATTAGTTTAGAAAGAGATGAAAGTCGACTGTACAAATGGAATATCATACGGCTCACGTTCATAAAGGATTTGGTTTCCCTTTCTTTGCATTGGCAAGTTTGGAGCGCTTCGAGGAGCTCTCTCGGGATAAGTTGCGTCGTGTTGTTCATAGCTCAGTGCCTAGGCCCGTATGCAAGATTGTTTTCACAGTCGTCCCTCTGCTCTGTGGGGGTTGACGTCATCTTCAATCTGGTGGGCGCACTATGATGATTGAGGTGTTAAGTCTGGTTGCCACATCACATGTGATACCCGCAGGACCCACCTGGTACCTGCCTCAAGTCCTCAGTAGCGAGGTGGATGGCCAGCTCTGGGCTTTTGACGAAGTTGCAAACCCGATCCTCGGAGCAGTTCAGAGCTTTTCGGCTAGTGACGCAACTGCCGACACATGAATCCAGTCCCTTCAAATCCAGTCGCGCAGCCCGACCTCGGCGACAGGACATGCCATCTCATCCACCAACATGTCCGAGTTCCCAGATCCATTGAGCCCAGCGCCCTCCGAAGCCCTTCCTCTCCCAACGACTCCGAACCCGGTCGGAGACGCGCCTGTCTTTCCGCTGCTCCAAAACAATGGCGCCTCGAGCTCATTATCATCAGATGTCGCTGGGGCGCCAACCTAGCTGAAGAAGACGATAACGATGATGAGCCTGCGGTGGCCAAACCTTTCGTTCGCACCAACAGCCCCGATCCAACCTCCCACATTGTCGAAGATGTCTTCGATGACCGCGTCCCTGATCGCCTCATCTATAAGATGCACAAGTTCAGTCTGTACGAGACTGCCAGTCGCTACTATATCGTCGGCGTCGACGTAAGCGAGAAGCGTTACCGGATTCTCAAGATCGATCGAACCACAGAGGGCGCCGAGCTAAACATGACAGACGACAAGATCGTGTATAGTCTCAAGGAAATGAACCAATTATTGGACACTATAGACGATGGAAATCGCGGCACCGGTGGAATCAAACTGCGTTGCACCACCTGGGGCTTGCTGGGCTTCATCAAATTCACTGGGCCATATTACATGCTTCTCATCACTAAGAAGAGCACCGTTGCCATGGTTGGAGGACACTACATCTACCAAATTGAGGGCACGGAGCTTGTCCCTTTGACTCCAGGTAAATTCAAACCGGACACACGCAATACTGAGGAGCAGCGGTTCCTTGGTATCCTTAACAACCTCGACTTGACAAGGTCATTTTATTACAGCTACTCGTACGACGTCACACGCACTCTACAGCACAATGTCATCCGCGAACGTGAAGCTCTCGGTCAAGGCATCCTTCTACCTTCAGACGATGACTTCAATTCTATGTTTGTGTGGAACGACTATCTGCTGCAGCCAGCTATCACTGCCCTTCGAGATCCTTATGATTGGTGTCGCCCCATTATTCATGGCTACATAGACCAGGCCGGTAGGTTGTGCCTAAGATACAGATAGGGAGAATTTAGCTAACGTCTAGCAGCCCTATCGATTTATGGGCGCACTGCCCACATCACAGTCATTGCTCGTCGCTCTCGTTACTTCGCAGGGGCTCGGTTCCTCAAGCGGGGGGCTAACGACTTGGTAAGTTCATACACGCGTGACACCCTACTACAAAATTATTGCCTTGGATGGACTCTTCATAGACAATTTACGGACATGAACTCACGCTCTTTTTATCTATCAGGGTTATGTGGCTAATGATGTCGAGACGGAGCAAATTGTTGCCGAATCCCTAACCACATCTTTCCATGCCCCCGGCCCGCAGCTTTACTGCAGTCCACAGTACACTTCCTATGTCCAACACCGGGGCAGCATCCCACTTTATTGGACCCAAGACAGCACCGGGGTCACTCCAAAGCCCCCAATTGAGCTTAACCTGGTCGATCCTTTCTACGGTGCAGCGGCCCTACACTTTGATAATCTCTTCGAACGATACGGTGCACCCATCTACGTCGTCAACTTAATCAAAGCCAAAGAGCGACAACCCAGGGAATCAAAGCTCCTAGAGGAGTATACTTACGCCATCAACTATCTTAACCAATTTCTTCCCTCTAACAAGAAGATCATCCACAAGGCATGGGATATGAGTCGCGCATCCAAGGTCCGAGGTGGCGATGTCATTGGCAACCTTGAGCTGATTGCCGAGTCCGTCCTCAATACGACTGGTTTCTTCCAAAACGGCGATGGCATCACAAGCCCCATGACAGCCCAGAATGGCGTGGCGCGGACAAATTGTATCGATTGTCTCGATCGCACTAATGCAGCCCAGTTCGTCATCGGGAAGCGGGCACTAGGTCACCAGCTCCATGCCCTTGGCATTCTTGAAAATAAATCGGTTGAGTATGACACCGATGCTGTCAACCTCTTCACTCATATGTGGCACGACCATGGCGACACCATTGCAGTCCAATATGGCGGCTCCCAGCTTGTGAACACCATGGAGACATATCGCAAGATTAATCAATGGACTAGCCACTCCCGGGATATGATTGAGAGCTTCAAGCGCTACTACAACAACTCTTTTCTGGATAGTCAGCGTCAGGAGGCATATAATTTGTTTCTGGGCAATTACATCTTTACACAGGGACAACCCATGCTTTGGGACCTTGCAACCGACTACTATCTTCATCATGCCGATCCCCGGACTTGGTCAGCGAAGACAAAGCGCAACTACATCAACTGGTTCACAGATACACATTTAAGCGAAAGAAAGGTACCTCCATACGTGCCCAATCGAGATATCGCCCGCTTCCACCCTGTTGAGTTCTTCGACGACTACTGGCTTGAATATTACCGACCCGCAACACTTTCTTCTTTCCCCAGAATGTTTGCTTACAAGATGAATTCCACAATCAAGTACATCCCACTCAAGTCAACTCAGGATGGTCGGTATGACCTAAGTCCCTTTCGCGTTCGCACTGAGGCCGACGCAGACCCATATGACAAGAGGAGGCCAAAGAAGGACTCAGGGACTAGGACATCCCGCTCCACTTTGAAGACAAACAGCGCTTCATCCACAATTCTAAGCAGAACGCCGACAAAGGGCATGTCTCTTCGTTGGCTTCAACCTGTTCAAGAACAGACAACATCAAGAGAAGATGCGGCCAGGCCAGAATTAACGCAGACTGTTCAAACCAATGATGTTCTCTTTCAAACAAAACCCTCGGCACTGGACAAGTCCAAAGTCGCGCAATGGACCTTCACCAAGGCCGTTCATGACTCTCTGAATCCATCTGTAAAGGACCAAGAGGCAGATGATTATGAGCGATACATTAAGCACCCTCAAAACCTCCCCCTTGTAGTGTCGAGTGACACTCCTGTGGATGTCGACTCGTCAGAATATCGAGAGTATGTCAATGGTGATTGGCAAGACGAGGGTCTCATCGTGAAGGGCACTGAGGAGGAAATAGACCTCTATGCTGAGTTGCTCAAGGTAGGGGAAAATCCACTGACGGTAACTGAAGAAGACGGTCCAAAGAAGAGATATAAAGCTTATCGAAAGTGGCTGCGTGGAAAGTCATTCTTCAAGCAGCAGCCTCTCGATTGAAGAAGATAAGAGATAAAATTGCGAATCCCGGCTCATTTTGATGGTCACCCATTAGGCCCTCAGACGGATTGATTTTTGAAAGAGAGCGGCTAGACGAGGCTCCTTGTCCAATATCTCCGTAAGTGTCTTGGGCGGTTGACTGTGTGTTTGGGCCCAGATCGTCTCCAGCATTTGCGATGTCTGAATTAACTCTTGGCGTATAGCGCTTGGGTCACTCAAGTCGATCATCAAAGTATCATCATGTTCAGACAGATTCAGCCAACAAAGGGACAAGGAGCAAACAATCTGCTCTAAGCCCGCGCCTTCCTGTAGCCTGGGCCAGCAACTCGTCACGGTAACTCTGAGCGCCCTTGTTGCTGCGAGAGCGGCAGCCGGGTACGCTAGAATAAAAGGATCCTCCATGATGGACGATATAACCGACAAAATATTCTTCACAGAAACGATTAGCGATCGGAAACTCATAGAATTTTGGTCCGCGGATGGTGGGGCTTACTTTCATATGTTTTACCGAGTAGATACCCAGACAATTGATGATTGATGCCATACAGTCCATCAGAACCTCGACCAAATTCGCATGTTGTGGGGCGTGAAAATAGGCTGCAAGCACCCCTTCTCGCAATGCTCTGTCCAAGATCCGCCTTCGTTCAAGGCTCTGATTAGACTTGTAGGTCTTTGCCAGACCAACAAGCACACTACAGGCCGGCACGAGAAGCTTAATCGACTCATCCCCCAGAGTGAGGCTAGTAACGTGAAGGAGGGTAGGTAAAACAGCATCTTCAATTACAAGACCAATGCCTGTGGTGTGAAGGATAGTTGTGGGGCACTTCCTCACGAAAAATCCCAAAATCTCCAATCCTCTTAACTTCACTCCACCAGACTCGTCTTCCACAATTGCAAGCAAAACCGGGGTAAACAAAGACCAATGGTTTTGGAGCAGGGCTACCTTGAAACAAATGTGTGTCAGCAACTCGCCCACAAGTGCCGGCTCTTATGAGAGCATAGGAGACAAACCTCAGATACCTGAACAGTCCAGCACAGAGTTGAAACCGCCCACGGAGCATGATTCTTCCAGTAACTGGCAGTTTTGTGAACAGTTTTTGTTGCTTGATACTGAGCTAGTCTCCCAGACGCTGTGGTCCTTGATGATGACTTCGCAAATAGCGGCCTCAAAAAATCCTGTAAGACGGACCCAACGACAAAGCAAGTCAGTCTTTGAGCAGTAAGCTGGATACGAAGAAGATCTAGCGCAACAGTAGCTGCCTTCTCAGTGGTCCATGGGTCACGAGAATCACTCAGCGCGACAGCTCGAAGAAGTGTCAAGTCATCTAGGTCGTATGACCATCTAGATGATAGAAGTTGTAGGCAAGCAATGCCTGCTTCTGCTATCAGGGGATACCATTCTGGTTCTATAATTGTCAACGGCCTCATTCGAACGTTGCAAACTAGTTCGTCTTACCTCGCCCAACTTCCAGCGACAGGAGACTCTCTCTCACAGCGCATATAAGATTGAAAACTTGATGTTCGTCCCAAATGTTGTGCTGTTCACTAGACAAGTACAGCGATGCAGCAAGGGCAGAATTGTGACGGCTCTAAACAAAGGGGGGAAACCCCCGCCAGATCAGCTTACCGTTTATGGAGAAAGTTCCCAGGGCAGAACCCGGAGTGGGGGACATACCGTTGTATCGAATGAGGCTGATATCTGAGTGGTTATGTCGTCAATGGAAGTGCTAACTGGAAGCCCCAGAGATTCAACCCATCTAATTAGCCCAAACTTCATGACTGAACATTACGTGTCTAGTTTGGGGTTACATATGCCGCGCGCCTACCGGGTAAGAGTGAATCGAGTTTGCCAAGATTGGCAACACTTAATAAGGAATCCAACATGCTGGTGGGTAATGTGGTTTATGTGGGTGGCACAAGAAAATTCAGTTAAATGACAAGCTCTTAGAATATGATCGGCGGTCGCTCGGACGGACAAAGGTATCTTCGAGTTTGACGGGATTACAACCCAAAAAAGAAAAAAAGATCTATCTTTCAGGTTGCGTGAGGATTTCAACACGCATCTGCCCGGAAACACGACCACAACCACGATGCGAGGAGGAGAGGAGGTGGAGATCGACCGCACAGGAAAGCATTCCTCTGCCAGACAGTGCTATATCCTCGATCCACACTGTGTTCCTAATTTGGTCGGGTACCAAAGCAAGTCCGTTCTATATTCTCCCGGTGTCATGGCCTTCCACAATCTGGAGCTTCTTTTCTATCAGTCGCTAATAACTACTTCGCTCTCATCCTAAGAGTGGAAGAAAGCCAGAGGCCGATCAGCGAAATAGAGGTGGTTTTGTCAAATGCATTATCGCAAGTTCTTGGTCCAGAACAAGTGATCCAAAGGCAGCTAGCTAGGTGGTGTTTTTTTTTCCTTGGTGTGTTCAGGGTAAAGATATGCCCAGTTCCTTTCCCCGCTGTCTTACTTCTTCAATTGCCCCGGCCGGATCCTTCTCCTCAGGATGACGTAGCTGCCATGCAACGCATACCTCCAATGCCTTTCCGGTCCATTTGCCTGGTTTAACTCCCAATGCCTGTGCAAGTTGACGGCCATCAATTAGGCGTTTTAAAGAAGGCGCTTCCAGCACATCCAGTTTCACGAGGTGGTCTAGGAAGGTCTGCCAGCCGACAAGGAATTCATGAGGCTCTGTATGGCACATTAGTAAACGCGCTATCCAGAAGAATATCAGTCAAATTTCACTCACCCGCTCCATTTTGTTTTTTCCATTCTTGGAGAGCCTCCATAGCCTCCACTAGGAGTGCATTCAGAACTTGTAGACGCCAGGAACCTACTTGTCCGTCCCATTTTCGAATAGCCATTCCGAATCTATCTCGTTCATTGTGAAAGTGATCTCGCCTACACACAGCCTGTTTCAAGAGTAAAATCTCGCCACGATTACGATAGGAAGCAGTAACCATATCACTCAATTTATTAGGAGCTCGAAACCCTTCTCGAGCGGCCACGGTCACGGGTGGGGGGGTATTTGCCTTTCTACTAGGGCTTGGCGGATCATCTACCACCATCCAAGGGCACAGAGCGGCCAGGTTCCACGCCGAGTAGATGTCATCTTCGTTTTGGATCAGCAGCTGACCAATGGAACCCTGGATCCGGCACTGAATCAATTCTTCGAGACACTCGTATGCGATGTGCCATTTCGAGATATCCAGGTCCGGCATAGCCTCCTGGGCAGGGTCGGTGAAGATAGCTGAATACAGTCCAATTTTGTCGATAAGCTCAAGTGAGATACGAGGATATGCACCTAGTGGTGGTTAGTCGGCCTACCATATCATCAAGGGGTGAAAGGGCGAACCTTTAAGCATCTTTTCCAACTCTACTCCAACTCGCTCCCGGCTAATCTTGACGCGGAGGGCTTCAAGTACACTGTGATTGGCCATGAACTGGCGTGTAGTAGGATCAATGGTGAACTGAAGACGGCTAGCAAATCGGACTAGGCGCAGAACTCGTAAAGGATCGTCCATGAAAGTTTGGAAAGGTTCAAGTGGTGTCCTGATAATTTTCGAGGCCATGTCCTTGAGACCACCAGTAAGATCCTCCACTTGGTCGGTGTGCAAGTTGTAGAATAGTGCATTAACGGTTGCATCACGGCGGAGAGCATCTTCCTCAGCGCTACCAAACTCCATCTGAGGGTTGCGGCTATCCTCAGTATAAGTTTCCTTTCGAAGATTGACAAAGTCAAGGTCAAGACCAAACATTCTGACCATGGCAGTTTCAAGGTGTTTTGACTTGTCAGGGTTTCGGGCCACATTGTGCAGGCTGCCAATGTCATCCGGCCCAATACCATGTTTAGCGACCGCCTCAGGCTTTTCGCAATAGTCACACATATATTCAGCAAATGGAACGCCTGTCATAGCGTTGATTGCCACGTCGATGTCGTGGCTCTCAATGTGCAACAGTTTATCGCGAACCCAGCCACCTGCCCATCGCAAAACAATAGGTTCGCGAGCGTGCCCAGCTTCATCGATAGATTTTGCCACATCAATTAGCAAGTGTCGGAGCTGTTGCTCGCGACAGTTTAGCTGAACCGAAGCATTTACCATGGCCGCGGTCGTGATTGCACGTTTCACTGGGGAGTGGGGGATGAGAAGAGATTTTGTGATAGGGCTTAATACCGCTTGCAATGATTTCTCCCCAAGAAAGCTGTCGAGCTTCCGCTTCATGATCATACCTGGGCGAGCCAGGCGTGACAGCATAAAAGAAGCGGCCGTGATTAGGGGCACCCGTCGAGGGGTTCAGCGGCTAGGTTGGTAAATTTCCTTGGAAGTACCAGTCATTTGTGGTTCAACATCCCGATTATCGTCTCCGTTGGCGGTGACCCGAGATTGAAGAGCTCGGCGATCGGGCAATGATGCGTTTCCGCGATGTGCCTTGGGAGGATTTTGCTTGCGCTACCCTCCCTAGATAGACATAGACTTGGTGAACGCGGCTCGTTGGATACCCACGGTAGAAGGCGGCCAATGATCAACGTATGAGTCAGGTGGTCAGCTACCTTACGAGGGACGAAATATGCGTAACCAATAGAATTCCAGTACACATTTGGAATTATGGGCCACAAATTGTCTTCACTGTGGCAGTATTTTCTCTGAGTCAACAAACAGCCCTAAATAATTCGAGATCTAGATGGATCTGGCAAACACCCTTTCGATAAGGGTGGATATCAACAGGAGACAACCATCAAACCTCTAGTGAATACCAGTACTATCACATGCCACGAAGCTCTATGCTTATCCAAGATGCTAAACCCCCTCTGTTGAAGCAAGGTACACAAGCAGTATTTCAGGCTTCAATGAGCACTTAGGCTAGCATGACGATCCCTACCTCTCTTGCATACTCCTGTATGCCCGTTCTCTCCAAGTCTACCGCCAAGCTAATGAAGAAAGGAGAATAATCAAAGACAGAACTGGGGACTGATGGATATCGATCCTATATCCATGCCTACCACCCTTCTCCAATCTTCACTCCCTTTACACTAGGTAGCTCTTACGGTGCCCCAGCCTACGGAAGGCCATAGGGATCAGTGTCCCAAAATTCAATTTGAGTGATTTTTCGTACTGCGCTAACCCTAATGTCTCCCTATCAAAGCTTTTATCTACATACAGCTTCATATATCATTTAAAACGTAAATATAAATCTATTGAATTGGAGGCATGTTAGAACACTAAGGCTTTAGGGAGTTACGTAAGAAATAGGGGGTTATTAGGACCGACTTAAAGAAGGCTCGCTAAGCCTTTAGCCGGCTAGCCTATATTAAGAAGAAAAGAAAAGATAGACCTCCTTAACCTTAAGGGGTGTGAAGAGATAGAGGACTCACCTTAATAGGTGGCGGGGCTCTTAAGCACAGCCATACAGGTACACCGCCATACCTCAGATAAAAGACACATCGCCGAGCGGTAGACCAACGCTCGGCAAGTTGAAGCTTACATACAATACACAAGTCACCCAGAGACCCATCTTGTATCACCTTAATCAGCCAACCCTTATAAGGGGCAGGAGCTAGAGTGAATAGATATATAATTATTAGATAGCTTATATAACTATTTAATAACCTTAAACCTATATATATATTATATTTATTTTATAAAAAGATAGATAAATTATTTTAATAGATAGTAAGGCTCTTAAGTATAGCTATACTGCTATCCTATTATACTTTAAATAATAGATATATTATTAAGCAATAGATTAATACTTAATAAATTAAAGCTTATATATAATATATAAATTACCTAAAGATCTATTTTATATTACCTTAATTAACTAATCTATAATAAAGTTATATAATAAATACAGTTAAATAGGCCAATAAAGTATTAATCTTTTAATAATAAAACTAAAGCTTAAAGAGCTTTAGTCCTTAATGCTATACTATAATTAAATAGGCATAATTATAGATAGACTATAGATAAGCTCTAGCTAAAGGTTAGGGACCTATTTATAGGTTTCTAGTATTATACAACCCTTATATATTTACTTTAGCTCCTGCCCCTTAAGGTTAAAAAGGTCTATCTTTTTATTTCTTCTTAATATAGACTAGCCGGCTAGAGGCTTAGCGAGCCTTCTTTAAGTTAGTCCTAACAACCCCTTATTTCTTATATAACTCCCTAAAGCCCTAGTATTCTAATATGCCTCCAATTTAATAGTTTTAATGTGCTTAAGCTAATGAATTTGCATGTATAGAGTATGCATATAACTAATGCATATATATATAACTATATATTAGTTATATATCTGCTGACTAATAATATGCAACTGAAAATATAGCTTCAAACGGGGCAGTACGGGAGGGGTGCCCCAAGCTAAAATTGAATTTTGGGACACTGATCCTGTTGAACCGTACCAGTCGTGTAATTGTGTGTATTCTCCTCGTTCTTCTTCTTCAGCCTTGCTTCATTGCTCAGGCTCTAAAAGAGGGGTCGGGCTGCGCTAGACCTAACAGAGCTACGGTGTATTCACATGACTTTCATCCAATCATTTCGAGCTTCGTTTCCATGATCCGAAGTGCGTACTGATGTTTCCCCGTGTGCACGATACCTCGGGTTTAACAGATCCCTATGGCCTTCCGTACCAGCCCAGTGGTGGGTCCTTGTTAGCTTCAGCTCAGACAAATAACCACATCACAAAACACTGCCATTGCCACACCATTGCCACAGGGGCCGTGCGAGTTGACCTGGCGCCAAACAATATCCCCCCCGTCAAGCTCAATATCCAATCAATCTCCCAGGCTTGAAATTCCAGGTTACAATCTAATGTAAGTATGTGGTCAACCTAGCATCGCAAGCCTCAGTGGCAAGGTGCGGGCGTTACCTTGCACCGATGCGTTGACTGGCAACGAGCAAGCACATTGCTTCCGAGGTATCCATGAACTATTCTCTGGTCAACTCCATGGCGTTCCAACCATCAGGTCTGGGCTAACGCAAGTACGCTACCACCCACCGTTGTAGTAGCATTCTTTTCTCCCACGTCATGGAAAGGTGACGGCCAAAGGGTCACTCACTCGTTACATTTAGGTCGTTATCTCTTCCGCAGCGAAATGGTGGCATTGTTTTGTACATCCATAGTAGTGTGCCCATACCCTCACATGTCACCAAGCTAATCGCCTGTACATTTCCTTGGGGAAATGCAATAACCACACACCAAGCAAAAAGCATTGGGGTATGGGGATGTAGTCTTTTTCCTGCCTTGGCTCTTTAGAAAAGTCACTGAGATATGATCAAAGGCATCATTACATTCTCCATCTCGTGTTCCAGATTCTCAGGCAGTTAATCTAGGAACAACCTTGTCAATGAAAGGCAAGTCTCTCCATCCAGGATGGAGGAAAGGCAACTACGGCGGCCGATCCTCCAATAGAGGTGTGCTGCTGTTCCACCGTGATCATCACCATGACGTCAATTGCCTCGACGATCCAGACTTTCCACGCCGCTAGCACATCAAGCAATGCTCGTGAGACTACCGGTACATAGCTACATATCCAGCAATCCAGTCGACCACCCTCTTGACTGGGAAACACATACGTGCGGTAACTTAGCCACCCCCCTCAGCATCAATTTAAAGTCTAGGCCGATGACCAAGGTTTGCGGGGTAATCTCTGAGCGTTGTCGCTCTAGACTGGGACCTTGACTCAACCCATGTATTTAACACACCGGATACCTTGCCAATACCTATTGACTGAAGCATCCACTCACTCGGCTTCCCATCATCGGCATTAAAAATACTGTCCTGGATCGTATCCCCGGCTCCATATCTAACTGAACCTGTTGCCCTCCTAATCATGGAACATCCCATCAACCAACAACAACAACAACAACAACAACAACAACAACAAAGTGTCGAAGAGCCTGTTCCAATGACCATGAATGAGTCCCCAGTCACTGGCAACACCAAGCAAGACCGCAGGTTGAGTGATGAGTGGGGTTAGTTTCATTGTCTCGCCTTATCCATTTCATCGAATGCTGACTTCGGGGGCAGACGCTGCTAAGGTTCCTCCAAGCCGCTTCCAGAAACGCAAGGGCTCCATTTATGCTACTCCAAACTCAAGAGATGGCCATATCGACAGGAACTATCAAGAGAAATACCATGCTAAAATTGCCGAAATGAATGGAGGAAAATGAGGCGTGATGCGGTCGTTGCACAAATCTGGTCGAAGGGCACGAATATTGACAAATGAAAAATATCAGGTACTACCAATTTAAACCTAACATACCCAACCAACCCATCTCCAGTGTGCACGGTATTAATCATCAAGACCATCAATATCAATCGCATCTGGGTTCGGCATGGCGACAACACTAGAAGCCGTAGCTCTTCCTTTGGACTCAGTGGTTGCCGCGACAAACCCCTGTGGGGCCCGTGATTGTTTTTCCAGTGCTGCCATAGCATCAGTGACTTCAGCATCGTCAATGCCAGGGCGGCGTTGACTGCGAGCCAGAGCTTGCGAAGCTATGAAGTTGACGTCGGTATTGTATTGAGCTTGAACACTCCGCTTGATCCGCAGCATCTCCTTGAAGGTGTCTTCATTGCCATGCTGGACCTCGAACTGTTCCCATTTGGTCCAAAATTCGGGGCTGGTCCGGGGATCACAAAACTGTGACGCATGTCCGTAGATAGCACGCGCACGGTCAATCTCGCCAAGCCGCTTCTCCATGTCTGCAAACTTGAGACACATATCCTTGGCCTCATTATCTGGGAGTGCCGCAATTGCTCTCTCATAGATCGGCCGGGTAGAGGGTAAGCCAAAGTTAGAAGCTGATTTGGTGATGTAGAAGTTGAACATGTCTGCACGATCCTCATCTGCGACTGCCCGAGTGGCTCGCTCATAGATCCGCATTGCATGTCGTGCTAGGCCACGTTCTTCTTCAAGGTTTCCATACATAAGATAAATGGTCTTCGCAAACTTGGGAGGACAGTCCTCGACGGCCTGTTCAAAGAGATCGCGCAATCGCTCGATGCCAATCTTTCGGTCGACGGCCTTCGTGAGATACAGGTTCCACAATTCGAAGGCGACAGGATAGCTGAAGAGATCGAGACCCCGTTCATAAATTTTGAACGACTCCTCATAGTACCTGTGCTCCTCCAGGAGGTTGGCATAATTAACCACTGTTTGAGGAGTTGCGATACGTAACTCAAAAATGCGTTCATAAACTTTTTTCGTCTCCTCCAGTGTCGAGACACTTTCGACAAGATCAACATAAAAGCTCCATAATTTCCAGCTTTTGTGTACTCTCTGCTGTGGGGAGAGCGTCTCATCAAAGTAATCAACTGTCGATCGCTTAGGAGCTTGCACAGCCTTTGCCATGATTCGAACGGCATCGTCAAAATTTTCATTGCGAAGCTCCATTTCCGCCCACTCAATCCACATATCTGCCAATTCTGCCACAGACTTGAAGGGTACCTTGACGGCCTTCTCCATAATAATCCGAGCATTCCGCAGATCACATCCACGCTCATAAAATTTGGCATAACTGGCCCAGAGTTGGTGGAATGCGCCAACAGCACGTTTGGGCTGGATAGCAGCAATGGCATTCGTGTAAGTCTGGGCCACCTCTCGTTTGTTGGAGCCCCAGAGAGCCACCCGCTTCTCCCACTCAGGAACACTGTTTGGGTTTTGCCGGAGGAGAACATCGTTGAGGAGGAATGGTCGTCGGTCCATGAGTTGTTCGAATCGCATCATTCTTATGTCAAGTTCAAAATCGGCGTCTTCATCCTCCAGTCCCTTTTCAGCGCGAGAAGACGCGACTTCCATAAGGGCACCGATTATTGATTCTTCGAATTCGGTATATGACTCAAATATCAAAGTAAAGTCACGAACGGTCATGACTGTGGTGATTCCCTCCTCGAAAACGTCTCGAGCGCGTTCAAAGCTCCCTCTGCGGATCCAGTACGTAGCGAGTCCAACCCAAAGCTTTCCTCTCTGGTCAGCGAACCGAGTAATACCGCTTCTGATAATGCTATTGGCGTCGATGCCCGTCTCGTAGTCAGTCTCAATCTCAGCTGCATGGTCAACTAGCAAGTCGACCATCTCGCTCCAGAGTTCAAAGTGACCTTTACCATGCTTGCTGACAAAGCGAGTGTCGTTGAGAATGTCAATGAATTTATATACGGCTTCGGTGTAGTGCCCCGTTTGGGTAAGAAGCTCAATAAAATCTTCAGTGTCTTCCGGGTGAACTTGCATATATCGTCTCCAAATCTTAACAGCTGTCTCGCCAGCGGCTGAGTTAGCAAAAGGCCTGTATACAGCCCATATTCGGTTGTGCTGAGTGATAGGAAGGCCCCTCAGAGCTCGATCAAAACTCCGGCGAGTGAAAGTAACTAGAGGTTGTTGTGTAAGAAACTTGAGGTACAGTTCCCATATTCGGGGCATCTTATTCAAAAGAATCAGGGCTCGTTCGAAGAGGGCATTAACCTTGCGGTATTGGGTGGCGTATGCCGCAGGGTTCAGTTTGGTCACATGCTTCACTCGGAACAAGAGGTACTGCAGTGTGTGTTAGATATGACATAAAAGCCAAATGAATGAAAAAGCGAACCATCTTCCACAACTTGTAGGATCGAGGCAGCTGAGCACAGGCTCTCTCCATTACGAAGGCTTGCTCAACGATGGTACCGTGACGGGTCTTGAATTCGATGTACGTCAACCATGGTTTGATACTTCCAGGCTCGCGGAGAATATCTTGCTCGTAAACCGAGTCTTCGTTGGACTAAGAAAAGGACCAGGTTAGCACATATTGAACACGGAACCAGACAATGTACCAAGAGACATACAACCAGATGGACCTGAGGCTGTCGGTGGCCACCATTCAGTGAGAGTGCGATAGGCGCCATGGTGTTCCTAGTAAATCAAACGGAGGGAAGTTTCGGCAAACACCTCCGGCGAGGGAGCGGCAGCACAGGTTCAACGTCAAGCCGTGTAGTGCATCGTCGTGAATTTGGCGAGACGCGAACAGGCGTCCTTCAGGTCACTGGCGATAGCGTCGCCGTCCACCGCCGTCGTGTGTCTCACGGTTTCCGATCCCCGTAGTTGTCGTCGTAGTTGGGTGGTTGGATTCACGAGCACGCTGGCAGGTAAGCTGCTATTCAGAGGTTTAGCCGGAAGTTGTATTTTTCCATCCAATTTGCTTCGCGCCACGACAACAGACGGCCAAGATAGATGGTCCCACAGACAGCTCCACTTCACTTGGCCAACACTAGCTGAGTGTGGTAGTGTGGTGCCCACCCCTTTATAGCAATATCTACCACATAGCTATGCAGCGCCCATTGCCTGTGTGACGACACTGTAGGCGGGCAAGCCTGACAGCTATCCCATCCTCCTGTCCCCTCAAATTTTCAGTCTACGTGTGCTTCACATTTAATTTGTCCTCCAACCGTCATCATGTCGGGGGCCGCTGTATTATCCCTTTCTCCTTCAATCTCTTGCAAGAGACAACTAACTAACCACAGACGTAGGATCGCGAAGCTGTCTTCCCCACTCGGCAGTCGCTGGGTCTGATGAAGGCAAAGCTCAAGGGGGCTGAGACTGGCCACAGTTTGCTGAAAAGAAAGAGCGAAGCTTTAACCAAGTAAGTGTCCTTCAACTAACTGCTGTGTTCTGAAGCTGATGCGTTATTCCACATAGGCGATTCAGAGGTCCGTTTCCCCCGATAAACCACGCGGAGACGAGCTTCTATGCTAATCATGCTCGACAACAGAAATTACCCGACGAATTGACGAAGCCAAGCGGAAGATGGGTCGCGTGATGCAAATCGCTGCCTTCTCCTTAGCCGAAGTTACTTATGCTGTAGGAGGCGATATTGGATATCAAGTTCAGGAGTCGGCCAAATCTGCTCGTTTTCGAATCCGTACAAAACAGGACAACGTCTCTGGTGTTCTGCTTCCCGCTTTTGAGAGCTATCTCACTGAGGGCAACAACGATTTCGGACTGACTGGCTTGGGGAAGGGAGGTCAGCAAGTTCAACGATGCAGGGAGACCTATGCCCGCGCAGTGGAAGCATTGGTGGAGCTAGCCAGCTTGCAGACCGCTTTCGTCATCCTCGATGAAGTAATCAAGGTTGTGAATCGCCGCGGTAGGTATCCCATAACCACGGGATTGCAATAACTCATTCCGAACACAGTTAATGCTATCGAACACGTCATCATTCCTCGGACGGAGAATACCATCAAATATATCAACTCGGAATTGGACGAGTTAGATCGTGAAGAATTCTACAGGTTGAAGAAGGTCGGTGTTCGAAGGTATTGCGCATTTAAATGCAGTCTAACCGATATTAGGTTGCGAACAAGAAACAGCGAGACAACGCAGCAGCCGATGCTGAAATGAAAGCGAAACGAGAGGCGCAGGCTGTTGCAGCCGGCGCCGATCCTCGGAGCGAAGAAAATGGCCCTGCCGATATCTTAGCCGCCGAGGATGAAGATGACGTTATTTTTTGAGAGCTTGAAGGTTGGGATTAGTTATCTCAAGTGAACCTCTGTTATCCAAGTTGGGGCGTGAAAGCACAAGTCGCCAACACTCGTACGACTTGACACCAAGCAAGAAACAGCGAGACTGATGAATGTTGATGCTATGGGATAGGAAGCGCAAGTACCACAAGGTGGACACATTGTTTTCTGTATTGTTTCTAATACTATCGACTTATTGTCGTTGATAGGTGACCTTGATGGCCTTGTCGCCCAAGCTCATTCCGGCTGTATTCTCCTTCGCAGTGATGGCACCCTGATCGGCCTCATATTCCACAAAAGCAATGCCTCTTCGTCCTGGCACTAGCCTTATCTCTTTGAATCCATCGAAGCGCCCAAACACACCCGAAAGGGCGTCGATATCGTAATCGTCCGGGATATTTTGCACAAAAAGAATCTTATTGGGTGGGAGGTACTCGTCGGGAACAACGGTAGAGGTGGAAGCACCAGTCGACTTTAAGCCAGACGGCCGGGCCGTCTTTGTTGGCCGGTTATCTGGTGCAGGCCCGGAGCCTCTCTTGCCGAGGTGCCTTTGCTCTTCCGCGGCTTCAAGGGCTTTCCGTTTGTCTGCCGGGTGTTAGAATACGCGAGAACCAAGGGTCAGAATGTGATCAATCACCTTTCTCGGCCTGTCTGTGCCGCTTATGAATCTCGAATTCTTCCTCGTTACAATTCAGAGCAACGGTCTTGTCGCTTTTGCTACGCGCCAATGCCACTCTCATGGGTTTGTCAAAAAGTTCAAATCCTTGAACTTCTTCGATAGCGTTGAGAGCACTTTCTGGATCGTCAAACACAATGAATGCCTGGCCTTTGGCCTTCAGATTCTTTTTCGCAACGACGTCCACGACATTGCCAAATTCGGAAAATATGGTTCTCAGTGCATCGTTGAGCGTTTCGGGTTTGACACGCTCCTCGAGATTCTGAACGTAAACACTAGAGACGATGTTAGTCGAATGTTCTCACGTTGCGCGTCGGGTGTGCAATGACACGCACGTGGAAATAGGTGGTCCCGCAGTCATTTTGATAAGCTGTCTGCAATTCAGTGGAAGACGACAACTTCTAAACATCAAATGAAAAGGTAGAGATGCTCACGATTGTGGTGGGCTCTTTAACATAATGGGGCCTATATGCATATGCAAATGTGGCTTATGCACTTAAAAGCCTGCCATGCTAGATTTCACAATACAAGCTGTTGTTAAACCCGAGGTATCGTGCACACGGGGAAACATTAGTGTTAAACCCGAGGTATCCTGTACACGGGGAAACACCAGGACGCACTTTGGATCATAGAAACGAAGCTCGGAATGATTGGATGAAGGTCATGTGAATACAACATAGCTCTATTAGGTCTAGCGCAACCCGACCCCTCTTTTAGAGCCTGAGCGATAAAGCAAGGCTGGGAGGGACAAGAAAACAAGGACATACAATTATACAAATAGTTCAGTTCAACAATTAAGAGTCTTAGAGCTATATTTATTAGTGCAGCTATAACTATTCAATTGAGCTTTAAAAGCAAGAAATAAACCTTATATCCTAATTCTAAACTAAATAGGGTAATGGCCTTGCTAGACGCAAGCGTCAGACTTCACGCTAGGGCAGCCTTAAGGAATAAGGGTTAGGCGCAGGATAGAATAGAAGTAGGATATATAATAAAAGAGAGGAAGTATTATTAAGCATTAATAAATAAAGGAAAGAGATTAAATTAATTAATTAAATAACTAAAGTAAGTAATTAAAAGAATAAAAAAGTATAATAATAATTAATATTTAATATAATTTAAGTAATATATTTTAATTTAATAGTAGATTTATTTATTCTATAATGCCTTAAGTTTTTATTTAATAATAAAAAGTTTTATTTTTATAGCTTAATATTATTATATTATTAAATATATATTAAATCTATTTTATTTATATTTAAATTAAGCATTATAAAAAAGCTTTTAATTAATATTTTTATTATAATAAAGTTTAATTACTTTAGCCTTTTAAAAGGGATTTATTTTAATATTATTAATAATAGCCTTTTTATAAATAAAGCTAATAATAAAAATACTAAAGGTATTAATAGTAATTATAGTACTACTATTAAATTTATTAATATTATTAATAGAGCTATATTTACTATATTAATAAAGTTAATTAATATTATAGCTATAATTAAAATTAATTTATTTAATTCTTTAGCCTTTTATTTAAAAGGCAATAAAAACTTTATTATTATTTTAAAGTAAATAATAAAGACTTTCTTTAGCATTTTTTCTATTATTATAGAGCTATTAATAGTACTTATAGTAAATATAGTAGATCTATTTAATAAAAACTAATTGCTTAATATAATAATAAAAATATAGTTTTCTTTATTTATTAATAGATTTACTATAAGATTATAGTTAAGTAATTTAATAATTTTATTAATATAATAGTATATAGTGCTTAATCTAAAGTATATATCTTTTATCTTTATTATTAATTTATAAAAGTATTAATATAGATTAATAATAATTAAAAGGAATATAAAGATTTAAAAAGGGTATTAATTAAGCTTTAGTTCTTTTTTTAGTAATTTTAATTAAATATATAAAGCTAATTAAATAAAGCTATAGCATTTTAATTAAATATTAAAAAATTTATTATTAAGCTTTTCTTTTAGTAAAAGGTCTTAACTTAAGCTAATAATAAATTTAATAAAGCTTATATTAAAGTTTATTATAAAAAAGTTAAATTAAAAGGCAATTATTTTAGCTAAAATACTATATTTTATATTATTATTAAAGACTTAAGGGAAGTATAGAAGGGGGGGAGGTATATAATTAAATTAAAAGCTTTTAGACCTAAATTAATATAATTTTATAGTTATATATTTATTTAATTTTATTTTTAGCTCTATTAATATTTATAATTTTTTATTTTAATTTATATAAATGCACTTTACTATTTATATTTTACTATTATTCTATTTAATCTTTTTCCTTTATAGTTTAGCTATAAAGGTTTAAAATTAAGCTAAAAAAGGTTATTATTAAATTTCTTTTTTAATTATTAATAGCTTAAAGGTATTTATAAAATATAATTATAAGCTATAGTAAAGAAATAATTTTAATAATACTAATAGTTTTAGCATTTAATCCTTTAAGCTAATAGTTTTATTTTTAAAGTAAAGAGTAGGCATTTACTATATTTAAGTAATAAACTATATAAATATATTAAAGCTAAGGCCTTTAGTATAATTAAATAGGCCTTATTATTATAGGGGATAAAAGGCTTTTAAAAAGGTTATAATATAGTTAATAAAATTAAAGTTAATAATATTTAAGAAAGTATATCCTTTATATTTTTTAGGGCTATTTAAAGTTAATAGATATATTAAGGCTTTATGCATTAAAGGTAGTATAATATATTTATAGCAGCTTTATATTAAATTATATAATTATATAATAGTATATCTTAAGGTAAATATCTTTTTTAAGGTAAAGAATTAAAGTAATAAATAGTTTTTAGTAATTAATAATTTAATATTAAATAAAGTATTTTATTTATATTTATAATATTTTATTTTATTAGTTTTTATTTATAATATATATAATATTAAGTATTTATATTTATAGTATATTTATAGAGCTTAAATTTAATTTAAAGTTAGGCTAAAAGCTATATTAATAGCTTTTATTTATTTATTTAAAGATACCTTATAATACTTTATAGTATAGTAGTATAAGGCTTTTAAAAGTCCTTTTATTATAGTTAAATTATATCTTTTTATATATATAATTAATATAAAAAGCTATAAAAGTAAAGATATATATTAATATTAAATAGATTATATATAAAAGCAATTATATATATTAGCATTTATTATACTTATTTATATTACTATATATAAAGTATATTTATTAAGGATGCTTTAAGTAGCTAATAGATAAATAACTATCTTTATAGTATTAAGGTACCTATATATAAAGGTATTAGTTTTTAATAATTATATTTTAATTATAAGATTATTATTATTTTATTATATTTTATAATATCTTAAGGTTTTAATAAATTGCCTAAAGATTTAAAGTTACTATCTATTATTAAAGAGTTATAGCAATAGTACTATAATAGATTAATTAAAGATCTTAGCCTATAGATTAGCTTTATTAATATTAATAATAGCTAATAGATTATTAAGGCTCTATAAAAGGCAGTTCTATAGAAAGCTATTAATTAATTAATTATAAATCTTAAGCTTTAAATATTATTTATAGCTATAAGTAGCTAATAGCTAAATATAAGGTAGAGAGAAGCTATTAATAATTAAATAAATATAAGTAAAATTGCTAATAAAAATATAATTTAGCCTTTATAAGGCTTAAATTAAGCTAATTAATTTAAGCTATTTAATAATAAGGATTATAATAATATATTTAAGCTAAATATATATATTTAGCATTTAATTAATAGTTATATATATAAATTATATTAATTTTAATTAAGCTAAAGCAATTATTTTCTATACTATCTTTAGTTTAATCTATAAAAGTAGTATTATTAAGTAAGGGTTTATAGTTATTAATATCTTTAACCTTTTTTATAATAGATCTTAAAATCACTTAAGTATTTAAATTATATATTTTATTTAATATTGCTAGTACTATTAAAGCTATTAGCATTATTAGTATTAAGTTTTAATTTAGCTATATAATAAATGCCTTAATCTATATAATAATAGATTTTAAATTAATTTAAGTACTTAAATTATATAATTTTATTAAATATACTAAAAATACTAAAAGTATTAAAAATACTAATAAAAATACTAAAAATATTAAAGCTAATATTATATTAAGCTATATTAAATCTATTAAAGCTAAATATACTTTTACTTTATAAAAGTTTTATTATAGTAAAGTAAATATAGAGTAAAGTAATAGCTTATTATTTTATAGATATAATATTAAGTATAGTATAGCTAAAATATAAATAATATTTATAGATTTAAAAAAAAAGAAAGAGTATAAAGAATAAATATAGCTATACTTTTAGTTAATAAAAGTTTATTATTATAGAATAATATAAAAATTATATAAAGCAATTAACTATTTAAAAAAATAGTTTATTAAAAAGAAAAGGCTTTTTAATAGCTAAAAGTAATATAATATTATATTACTTAAGCAATAGATTATAAATATAATCTCTTTTTATAGTGCTTTTTATAATATAAATACTTTTTTTATTAAAATATATTTTTTATATTATTAAAAATGCAATAAATAAAAGCTATAGTTAATTAAATAAAAGGATTAATTTAGCTTTTCTTTTAATAAAGCATTTAAAAGTATATAGTTATATAAAAACTGCTTTATCTTTAATTATAATATAGAGCTTTATATAAAATATATTATTAAAATTAATAGAGAGAGGCTAAGCTATTATAGTTATCTTTATAAATAGCTTTAATATAAGCATTTCTTTCTTAAGGTTTTTAATAGCTTAATATTAATAAAAAAAAAGCTTATTACTATTAGCTTTTTATTTAGCTTTATTATATAGATTAATATTTTTAATAGGCTAAAGTAAAGTACCTATACCTATTATATATAGGGCTATATTTATATCTTTTTAAGTAATATATAAAATATAATTACTAAAGTCTTACCTTATCCCTTAATAAAGGTACTTAAGGATATTATATTAGTGGACAGGGACACTGGCCAAAACACACACCCTACCCAAAAGGGTATAGGGTAAGTAGGTTCAGTCAAAGACCAAATAGCCTTCCTAAGCAGCTGCAAATAACTTAAAAGAGTATTAAAGCATTTAATTGAATGCTTTAAAGTGTCCCTTAAAGAAAAGAAAGAAAGAAAATAAAGCAGAAAGTTATAAATAAAGTAATATTATAAAGGGCTATATTAGGACTTCAATAGGGTCTAAATATAAGGAATTTAAAATTTTAAAAATAAAAATTAATTAAAGAAAACTGCCTATTTATTTTCTATATCTTTAAGGTCCCTTTTATCTTTTTAATTAACTTAATAATAGATTAATCTATATTACCTTAAACCCTAACTTATCCCTTCTTAATGCCTTAATGCTTGCCCTTAAGTAAACTAAAGGCATAATATAAAAGGAAAACTTTAAGCTTAATCTATTTAAATGCAAAGAAAATCTTAAAGGAAGTATTTAATTAAATGCTTTATATCTATAATTTATTATTTAACCTACTATTATCTCTCTTTATAATTTATTTTACTTTTAATATTTAATCTTCTTATTTTAACTTTACTATTACCTTTCTCTATAATATAGTTTTTAATTGCAATATTAATTAGTATAAAATTAATAAATAGAAATTAAAGGTTTAAATAGCTTATAAATAGCAATTATAATTTTATTCTATTAGTTTACTAAAATTAACTCTTTTAGTATATAAAAGATTTAGCTCTTTATTTAAAAGAGTTTAAAAACAGCCTATTAATTAATTTAAGGTAAATTCATTTATTTAATTTTAGTAATTATCTTTCTTTTAATAGAGGCAATATAGTTTAAGTTATAATTATCTTATTAAATTTAAATAGCAATATTAATAATATTTTTAATTATAGTATTAGCAATTATAGTATAACTCCTTTCTTTTATTATACATTTAGCTAATTGAAGAACTAATAAAGGCAGTATAAAGCATTTATAAAAACTCTATTTATTATTTTTAATAGTAAGTAAATTTAAGTCTATTTAATTAAATTGCTATAAAATAGCTAACTTAAATAAAGGTATCTATTAAATTAATTAAATTAATTTAATTACTTGCCCTTTGCCTAAAAAGTTAATAAATATTTAATTAAATGCATTAAAATAAGTAAATATATTTTAATTAATTTAGATTTCTTTTTTAAATATACTTAATTAAGCAATGCTTATATAAATTAATAAGCTAATAGGCAATTTATATAAAGGCTAGATAAGTTTAATTATTAATTTAAGCTTAATAGTAGGTTTAAAGGCAAAAGTCTTAAACTTAAGGTATAAATTATAAAGGCAAGTTGCTTTAATGCTTTAACTTTAGCAGTTTAAGGCTTATTTAAAACCTTCTCCTTTATTATTACTTAAGGTAATAATAACTCTAATAAACTTACTAATTTTAATAGGAAATCTATCTATTATTTAATACCTATAGGTTTAATAGCATTTAATTAAATTATTAGCTAAAGGATAATAAGGCAATTAAGGGCTTAATAGTAAAGGTAGACTTATTTAATAGCTATTGCCTTAAGGATTAAGCGGCTTTAGAATAATCTAATATTTATTCCTAAGAGTTTAATAATTAACTTCCTTTTAATTTATTATATAATAATCTCTTAAATTAATATAAAGCTATTAAATATTAAAGGAACTATTTTAAAATCTTAAAATATAGATAGATTTTTAGGTTTTAGTAAGTTCTATAAGCTTATATTAATTAAAGAACTTTCTATTAGCAATATTAAGTTTATTAAGAATAATAGTATTAATAAAGTTTTATATTTAATTAGTATTTAAAGTAATTAATTAAGTACTTTTCCTTTATTTATACTTAATAAAAACCTAATTATAGTGCATTAATGCTAAAGGGGGATTATTAATAGTATTATACCTATTATTAAAGATTAAGGGCTAAATTATAAGGCATTTAATAATTAAAGTTTTAATAAATCTAACTATTTTATAGATATTAAGGAAAAGAAGGAAAGCACTTAAAAAGCTATATTTTTAATTTCTAGCTTACTTAATAATAGATATAATAAAAACTAAGAAATTATAGGGTAGCCCTATTTTAGTTATAATCTCCCTCTATATTATAGTAAGTGCAATAGCTTGCTTATTCTAAAGGATATTAGCAATATTATAAATAATTAAATGCCTTAACTATCTATCCTAAATAAAGAAGCTTTAATAGATAGCATTAATAAAGTAAGTAAAGCTAATTAATAGCCTTTTATTATATATTGCTTATTAAAACTCTATAGGCATAAAACCAATTAAATATTTAATCTTTTTAATATTTATCCCTTTTAGTAAAAGCTTATAAAAAAAGCTTTTTTACTTCTATTTATTTTTTTTAATTTTAGTGCTTATAATTAAAAGATTAGTTTAATAAATTATAAGGATATTAGTAAGTCTATAAGTAAGGGTAGTAAAAAAAGCTTAAATACTAAAGTTTAAAGCTATTTCCTTTTTCTATAGGTTTTTAAATAAGTCCTATAGATCTTAATAATAGAATATTTAGGCTTAGCAAAAGTCAAAAAGGAAGTCTTTAAAGCAATTAATATTAATAAATTAAGAATTTAAATTGCTTTTATTACTTAAAATAGATTAAGTTTTTAATTTATTAAACTAATAATTTTAATTTATTTAAGGGTAAAATAATATAGATTAACTATTAAGCAATTAATTAAATGTTTTAATAGTATTTTCTTTACTAAAAGAAAAGAAATCTCTAATTCTGCCTTTATTTTAAATAACTCTTTTAGCTATATAAAGGTCTTTACTTAATATTAAAAATTGCACCTTTAAAGTAATTACACTTAAGGTTGCTTTCTTTAGCCCTATTATAAAATAAAGTAAAGATTAATAAAGAGTTTAAAAGCTTATAATTAAATACTTATAATTTAAAAAATAAAGATTATTAATATTTTATAGGTATTATAAATAAAGTTAAAGTAATATAACTTACTATAAAATTATTAAAAAAAGGGAAAGAGTTATAGGCATAAAATAGATTAATATAACTTAAGTGCCTTTATTTTTAGTTTAGTATTATTTAAGTAAATTACTATTTTAATATTTATATATATATAAATATTAATAAGTTTCTTAAAATAGTATACTTTTTAATATTTAATAAAAATTTTATTAATATTTAATTTCTATTTTAAATTTTAAGGGTTAATTTTCTATTTATTATAAAAGCATTGCATTAGCCCTCTCTTTTATTCCTTTCTTTTTAGCTTATTATTTTTTACCTCCTTAATTCTTTTATACCTTTAGTTATTACTATAATTTTTATTCTTTATCTTATAATAGCTTTATATTGCAATAAGCTTAAGTCTCTTGCCTCTATATCTTGCAATTATCTCCTTAATATATACAATCTTACTATTAGCTATATTTAGGCTTTTAAATTCTTTTATTAATGCTCTATTTATTAGTATACCTATAATAGTTTCTTCTATAAAGCTTTAACTAATGCTATTAATACTACTATTAAATAATTAATAAATACCTCTTTTTATATTGCTTTTTAACTATTATTTTTATTTAATAATTAATTAAATACTTTTAAATTTAGTAATACTTTAATATTTAGATTTATAGCTTTTAAGCTTTTAATTAATTTAGCTAGCCTTTATATATTAAAATTGCCTTTAAGGAAGATAGTAAGTAGACTAATTGCAAACTTACTTAATAGTTTATTTTATAATTGCTATTTTATAATTTAATACTTTATTTTAGAGTAGATCTTCTTCTTTAGCATTAACTTTAGTTTATATATATCCCTATAAAATAGGCTTATTTAATAGAATACTTTTTAATTTAACTATTAACTTGCCTTAAATATATTAAGGCATTTATTATTACCTTTATTAAATATACTAACCCCTTTATATATTATAAATGCATTTAATTATATACTTCTATAGTTTCTACCTATAATAAATATATTCTTACTCCCTTTTATATATATATTTTAGCATTAAATTATATAGATAGCTACTATATTAATTGTATTTAAAACAATTAATCTAAATGCAAATAGAGCTTCTTTTATAGATACTAACTAAAGGGTTTTTATAAAGGCCCTTATAACTTTCCTTTAGGTAGTATAAATACTATTAGTAAGTCTATTTAACTATTAACTTTTATAGTAGATTTTTTTAGGCTAATTACTTGCTTATAAATTATATATAATTTTTCTACTAGCAATATAGCTAGTAATTATTAATTAATTAAATAGGCATAAAAAGTATTTAATTAAAAGCATAAAGTAGGTTTTAATTAATAAAAATAATAGTTTTTAGCTTATCTTTTAGTATAAACTAATTAAATATAGTTTTTAATTTATTAATAATAGTTTAATAAATAGAAAATAGCACTATAAAGCAATTAATTAAGTGTTTCTATACCCTTTAAGGCTATTACTATTATTATATTATTTTAATAACCTTAAAACTTAATTTCCATTAAATATATTTAGATTTTTAAATTTTTTATAAATATTAATACTTTATTTTCTATTATTTTTTATACATTTTTACCTATTTTTAAATAATTTTAACCCTTTTACTATAATTTTTAGGCATTTCTATTCTATTTTTATTAATTTTTAGTATAATTTTTAAAGTTTTTAAATAGATTTTTAAGGGATTTTTAGGGATTTTTAGTATTTTCTTAAGGTTTTTAGCCAATTTTTAATTATTTTTATCTAATTTTATTTAGTTTTACTATTCTTTTGCTTGCCTTTAATTGCTCTTTATTTTACTTTCTTACTTTATTTTAGGCAGCTTATTTTTTTTTAGTATAGTATTAGTTTTAATATCTTTACTTCTCCCTTTTTAATCCTTAATACCCCTCCCCTAATAGCAATTTAACTATCTTTAGCCTAATGCTATTACTAACTATTTAATTAATTGCTTACTATATTTTAGTATTGCATTTACTAATTATTGCTTATCTTTAAAATTTAAACTTTAATAATCTTTTTAGGCCTAATATAAATATATATTATAGTATTATTATTTAAGCTTTTTATAGCATTTAAATTAAATTTATTCTATTTCTACTATTCTATAGATTTAATTTATATTTAATTAAATGCTTTCCCTTCTTTCCTTACCTTTAGTAATACTTTTTAACTTATACTAAAAGTCTCTTTATTATCCCTACTTACCCACTACCTATTTTTATCCTTTATAAACTTTCTTAATTAATTACTATAAATTATATTAAAAAGCTTAACTCTATTTATAGTATTAAGAATATAACTCTTTATTTTATTAAATGCATTAGCAATTCTATAAGGGCCTAATTAATATAGCTTTATTTTTACAATATAAGATATATCCTTTTAATTTTATATATTATACTAAAGAATTAAATCTTTAATAGCAAAAGGCTCTTTATATAGCCTATATTAATTCTTTTTGGTCTTTCTATTAGTAATTAACCTTTAGAATGTAGTTATTTATTGCCTAGCTTCTTTTATATCTTTTTGCTTTTGCTTTAAGATCTTAATCCTTTACTTAAGCAAGTCCTTAATAAAGGTTATATTATTCTATTTAATTAAATACTATATAGGCACTTCCACTTCTAAAGAAAGGACTAGCTTCTATTTATAGAGTAAATAAAAAGGTAATCTCCTATATAAGGCATAAATAGCTGCTCTTTTAGCTAATAAAGCTATTAATAAAATATTTATTTATTTTCCTTTTTTTTTACCCTTTTTTTTTAGGAAACTTATTATAGTAGTATAACTACCTTTAATAAGTCTATTTACTTTAGGGTTATAAATAGAAATATTAATAACTTCTATATTAAAGCTATTAAGATCTTTAGGAATCCCTTTTATAATTTCTTTTCTATTATTAATAACTACTTTTTTTAGCATTTTATATTAATAGTGCAATTTTCTAAAGAATTTTACAATATAGTAACTATTTAATTTTAGGATTGGCTTAGCCTCTATTTATTTATAAAGATTGCATTTAGCTTTTAGTATAAATTTAAATCCTTTATTAAAAGGTATATATTATTTATTAAAATAAATCTTTATTATTAAATAGATAGGCTTAATAGATATAAAGGCTTCTATTAGTCTTTAGGGAATATATATTTAATATATTAAGCACTGCTTAATAGCTTCTATAATACTCTTTTTTGCACTTTATTAATAGTACCTTTTAAAAAGGAATATATAAATAGCATTATAACTATAATGCTCTCTATTAATATAGTATAATTTAATTAAATCCTTTTAAATATCTTTTTTCTTTATAATTAATCTTAAGTTACCTCCCTATTCTTTAGCTTTAATCTATAAGTAGCTACCTTTTATAAAGTATTTTTTAGCCTTTAGCTATAAGCATTAATAATTTTATAGGGTAATACTTATTAGCCTTTTTAATAAAAGTAAATATTTCTTTAATTGCAATAAAGGTTCACTATAATTCTTTTTTAACTCTATTAGTTTATTTTTAATCTTAATAATATTAAGATAAGCATTAATAAACTCTTTAATATTACCCTTAACCTTTTAGTCTATTTAATTAAATACTTTTAGACCTTTTTTAAATAGCCTATTAGCTATATTATTTTTATTTCTAAAAATATATTAAATAGTAAAGTTAAATAATAAAATATAACCAATCTATTAAATAACTATTATACTAAAAATATTGCTAGCTCTATTATTAAGCTAATAAACTAAAACTTAAGAATCTATCTTTAAGATAAAGGGCAATCTATATATATAGCTATAAAGGCATTTAATTCTATATAATATACCCTTATATTTAAGTTTAATAGTATTATACCTTTATTCTATAGAAGTTTAAAGATTAAATTTATACCTTATTAAATGCCTCTTTCTCTCTATTATTTGCATTAATACTATACTTTAGCCTTCTTTACTAGCATTAATTATAAAGATAACCTCCTTAAATCCTTTAGAAAGGTCTAATATTGCTAGAATAGAAATAAAGGTTATTTTTTCTTTAAGAACTGCTATAGCATTAGCTTATTCCTTACTTTATATCTATATAGTATCCTTCCTTAATAATTAAATAAAAGGTCTAATAATCTAAATATATCTTTTAACTTAAATTTAATAGTAGCCTATAATTCCTAAAAACACTTTAACTTACTTTAGGTTATAGTATCTTTCTTACTTATTAATCTTAATTACTTTTTCTTTTACTAGCTGCCTTTTAGCTATATTATATAAGTATTTAATAATAACTATAATATACTAATAGAACTTTAACTTCTTTATAGAAATTATGCATTTAAATAGCTTAATATTTAAAAGAGTTTTATTTAAATTAATTAAATGCTTTAGGATAAATTTCTATATACTAAAAAGTACCTTCTCCCTATTATATTTAGTTTTTAGTCCTTTAATAGCAATATTATTTAAAAAGGCTTAATAGACTTTTAATAATAAATTAAAGAGGATTTTAATTATAATCCTTAAGAACTATACTATTAAATTAATTCCTTCTTGCAATAAGGTATATATCTTAAGAAGCCCTAATAGTATATTAAAAGTTATTAAATTCTAACTTTTCTTTATTAAAAAAATTTAATTATATTTTAAAAAGAAATTTAAAAGAGTTAAAATTTTATATATTTTAAATTTAACTAAGAATTTATTAGCTCCTAAAGGAATTAATCTATTTTATATTATATATATATTATATCTTTTAGCTAAATTAATTAAGTAAAGTCTACTATTCTTTTTTATTATTAATATATATAAATTCTAATAGGCAGTATAAAACTCTTAAAGGATTCTTTTCTTTATTTAAGTTTTTAGCAATTTAATAACCTTTTTTTCTAATCCTTTAGGGATTAAAATGTTTTCTATTTACTAAACTTTATATTTAATTATCTTAATAATCTATAGAAGGGCCACTTTAGGGTTTAATCTTCTATACTCCTTAAAATCTTAAGTAAATGCCACTTCTTTATTATAAAGAATTTCCAAAAGGATACTTCTCTCTTTATTAATAAAGATCCCTTTTATTTAATTAATTACTTTCTAAAATCTTTCTTTATATAGCCTTAATCCTTTAGCTATTTTAAAGAACTTAAGTATTAAAAGCTCTAAATACTTAAACTTCTCTTTAAGGTCTTCCTTTACTTTTTCCTACCTTTTCTCCTTTTAATATAGATTCCCTTTAGGGATAGATCTATTTAATAGAATATTATCTTTAAAATATATTTTATTGGCTTTTTATTTATATATTATATTAATAAGTGCTACTTTTTTTTTTAATATATAGCTAATTATAGCTTCTTCTTTACTTTTATTACCTTTATATAATTAACCTTTAATTAATTTCTAACTATTAATTAAATTACTACTTTTATTAATACCTTATTTAACTATTTAATTAAATGCTTACTATTATTTTCTTTTAAACTCTATAATTCTATTAATCTAAAAGAACTTTAGGAACTTATTTTTAGTTGCCTTAAATAGTCTCTATACTCCTTAAGGCATTCTATTTAATATTTTTAGCAATAGGCATAATAATCTTAATTAAGCTAAATTAATATTATAGAAGTATTTCTTCTTTTAAAGATATATAATTAAATATAACTTTAGTAGCCTTAATAAAAGATATTTCTAAAATAAAAGGAATAGAAATATATTCTCTTAAAGCAATATAGAATCTTTATACTATTTAAATATTTTTAAAAAATAGCTTAATATTTACTTCTCTATACATTTAAATTTAATTATTAAAGTAGAATATAATAAAAGCTTCTATAGGCTTTACTTTTAGCTTGCATTTTTATATTATTTTATTAAAAATAATATTTCCTTTTAACTTAAAATCCACTAAAGCTTTTTAAGTTATTCCATTAAGGTTATTTAACTTTACTTAAATTTTTAGTAGTTTTTAGCATTAAGCTAAAGTTCTTTAATGCTATTAATTTAAAATATTTATATAGATTATTAAATATATTTAATTAAATATAACTTTTCTCTTTTTAGTTATTATATAGTTAATATTAACTTTATTAATACTTTTTTAATCCTTAATAAAGTATTCTTTAGGCAATAGTATATAATAAGGTTTAAATTCCTCTTTAATTAATATACTATTAATACTATACTGCTTAGCAATATAATTAAAGTACTCCTTTAAGAATATTGCTTTTAGATTATTAATTATAATTAAATTAATAGCTTATTAAATCTATCTCTTTTTAAGTAAGGATTTAGGTTTTATCTATTTAATTTCTTTTATTTCTTTTATATAATTAAAAACTATCTTTAAGATATTATTACCTAAAAGAGAGTTAAAGGTAATTAAGTCCTTAATAGTTATTTAAACTTTTAATTTTATTACCTTTTTATAAACTTATTTTCTTATTTAAATAACTTTAAGCATTTAATTAAAAGCATTTTAATTCTTTTTTTTAAGGATAATATTAGCAATCTCTTTATTTTTAATAAATTCCCTATTTATAACCTAAATAAAAGATTAAATTCCCTTTTCCTTTTTTTAATTAATTAATTTCTCTTTTAATTTTACTTTTATGCATTTTATAGTATTAGTTTTTAATATAATATTAGCAATAAAAAAGTTATTAATTAATTCTATAGCTTAATTATTAATAAAAATGCAATTAACTTTAAGTTCTTAGGTCTCTTTAAGGGAATTCCTATTAAGCATTAAGGAGCTATACTTTAGTTAATTAATATACTTAAGGAAGTCTTTAATTAAATACTTCTCTTTTTTAGTAATCTACTATTTCTATATATTTAGCTTATTTACTATTATAACCTTAGCTTAACTATAAATCTTAAAGGTAAGGAATTCTAGGATCTATAAAATAACTATTTTTCTTACTCCTCCTTTAATAGCAAGCTTATATACTAGTTTTAAGGGTAGTAAGAGTTCCTATTGCCCTATTTAAATAAAGCTAATATTACTATTATAGTCTATAAATCCCCTTTTTCTATCTTCTATAAGAAATAAACAATAGTTTAGAAAATGCCTTACTTTTATATAATAGAAGCACTTTAGATCCTTATTATAATTTGTATTAATATAGAAGTTATAATAGGGATATATATAATTAAATTCTTCTACTTAATTAAGGTTATTCTTAACTAGCAATAATAATTCTATTTTTAGTTAGTTAATCTTTTAATATATAATTCTCTTTAACTCCTGTAATTTATTTATAATATTTTAGGCTATATTAATTTATAGCTTTTCTATTTTTTTAGTAAAAAGACTTAATTCCTTTTTTAAGCTTTAAATAGAGTTAAAAAACTTAAGCTTTTAATACTAAAGTTAATTTTAATAAATAAAAGGTTTTTTAGTTTTTCTAAAATATCTAAAGTTATTATTCTTCCCTTCTATCTAAAAGATTTAAATTCCTTTTTTAGCATTAAGGAAGTTTTTAATTAGCCTAATTATCTCCTTATACCTTATTGTTCTTAAGGTATTTAGGTATTTCCCTTTCTATTAGTAGATATTAATAATAATATTTTTTAATATAGTATTATAGATAGCTTAAGCCTATACTATAAAAGCCTTTTAGCTAATAGAATCTACTTTTCTATTAAGTTAGGCATACTTTATAAGTTACTAAAGGATAACTTTATACTTTATAGACTAGATTAAAATTATATTTATTTACTAAAGCTTGTTTTTAGGTAGATTTAATTGATTTAAATCCTAATACTTAAAGGTTTCTAAAAGGTTTTACTTTATAGTAGCCTAATTATTGCCTTTTAATAAGTTTATAATATCTTAAAATACTTTAAAGATTATATAATATATAAAAGCTTTACCCTTTATACTATTTATAACTTTTTAGCTAGTTATAAATCTATTATATAATCTAAGGAAATATATAATATTCTTTCTATTAAAAATTATATTAAGCAATTAAATAAAGGTAATAGTTACTTTTATTATTTTAGCTAATATATTTAATTTATTCTTTTTAGGAATATTAGTATTAATAGTATTAATTAACTTAAAAAGAATAGTTAAAGATTATTAATTATATTAACTCTCTTTACTTTTAATAGGGCTTAAGGGGTTTAATTGCATTTAATTAAATATTCCTTTTATTTTTTTATCTAAAGGTATTAATAAATTATAGTTATTAAGATTCCTATAATAAGTATTTTAGTATATATATATAAAAAAGTATAGGCTAGCTGCCTAACTCTTAAGGTTATAAATTACAATAAAATAATATATATATATAATAAAAGAATAAAATAATAAAATAAATTAAAATATATATTAAGATAATTAAAAAAAGTAAAAAAAAAGAATAATAGTATTATATTTAATAAGGCTTTATTTTAATAAATTTAAATTAGCTTTTTAAAGTTAATAATAATAGATAAAATAGCTAATTAAAATAATAGTAAGTATATATATATACCCTTTAGCTAAAGTCTAAAGACTAATAAAGATAATAAAAATTTCCTATCCCTTATAATTAATTAAAGATTAAATAATTTTCTTCTTCCTCTTCCTTTTCCTTTTTTAGTCCACAAACCAAGCTTTTAGCAGTCTTAAGTATACTTTAATATTTAAAAGTATTTAATTAAATGCTTATGCATTATTTATACTATTATTTCGCCTTATATGCCTTTATACTAATATATTAGCATTATATTAAATTATTGAATTTTTCTATATATCTACCCTAATTATAGTAGTAAGTTTTCTTTTTTTAAAATATAAACTTATATTAATATCTTTACTTACTTTTAGTATTATTTTTAATCCTAATGCCCCCTATTTTTATAAAAGTAATAGGTTTTTTAATATTTAGGAATTTTTAGATCTTTACAATTAATTGTCTATTACTTTTTTAGGTTTTTAATAATAGCTTAAAAGTATTATTAAAAAGTTTAATTAAATACTTTAGTGTCTTTTTAAATAACTTAAAGGCTTCTCTCTATTATAACCTTTAAATATATTAGTAGATAGGGATACTAGCTAAAACACACACTCTACCTAAAAGGGTATAGGGTAAGTAAGTTCGGTTAAAGATCGAATAGCCTTCTTAAGCAGCTATAAATAACTTAAAAGAGTATTAAAGCATTTAATTAAATGCTTTAGAGTATCCCTTAAAGAAAAGAAAGAAAGAAAATAGGGCAGAAAGTTATAAATAAAGTAATATTATAAGGGGCTGCATTAGAACTTTAATAGGGTCTAAATGCAAGGAATTTAGAATTTTAAAAATAAAAATTAATTAAAGAAAACTGCCTATTTATTTCCTATATCTTTAAGGTCCCTTTTATCTTTCTAATTAATCTAATAATAGATTGATCTATATTACCTTAGATCTTAACTTAATATTTATATCTTTTAATATAAATTAAAAAAGCTAATGCCTTAAGATCTATTTAAAATAATATTAATATAGCAGTAAGTAATAAAAAGGGCTTTATAATAGCTAATTTTTAATAACTTACTTTATTTTAAGATTTAAGTAAATTAAGCTAAATTAAATAGTTAAAAAGATATACCTTATAGTATTTTAAGGCTTTTATATAAATGCATAAAGCAATAAAAGCTATTAGTATAAAAAAAGGCATAAATAGTATATATTATTCTTTTAATTAAATATAGTTTATTAAATAATTTTAATTTTTATATTAATAATCTTATATTTATATTATAGGCTAAAAAGTAATATATTTTTCTAAAGCTAAATAGTAATAGTAATAGTAATAGTAATAGCAATAAAATAATAAAGAAAAGTAGCTTTAATAAGCTAAACTAAAATAATTTTAAGGCAATAAAGCTTAATGCTTATATTAATAAAATATTATCTTTTAGTATATTTTTATTAAATATTATACCTAAAGTTATAAATATTAAAAAGTTATAATTTATTATTAATATTATTATAAAATGCATTAATTTAATAGCACTAAAGTTAATAAAGCCTAAAGTAAGTAATATAAATATATAGATCTATAAGGGCTTTAGTAGCCCTTATATTTATTTAAACTATAATTAAAGGTATATTAACTTAAATAATCTATTATACTTTTTTAAGGTATTTTTAACTCTTTTTCCTTAAGGTATTAAAAGTCCTTACTATATTAAAAAGGCAATTATGCATTAAGCAGCTAGTAATATAAAAGAAAAGATTAAAGACTAAAGCTAAAGTAATAATAATAGCAATAGTAATAGTAATAGTAAAGGCAATAGTAATAGGATTAATAATGCTTAAGGCAGTATAGCTATTGCTACTATTACTATTAGATATAAGTAAGTATAAATAAATAATAGCTTTAGCTTTATTAATTCCTAAAATATAATGCTAAAGGTATAGGCTAAGGCAATAATTAGGCATTATAGCAGCTAGTTTAAAAGCTATTATATCTTTACCTTTTTTATTTTTAATATTTTAATACAGTTTTATAATTGCAATATAAATATAATAAATATAAGGCAATTTAATTTTCTTAAGGTTAAGGCAATTATATAATCCTTAATATTTAAGTGCTTTATTTAAGCTAATATAAAGCTAAAAAGAGATAGTAAGATTAATAATAAAAAGATTAATAAGCTTTTATATAGTTTATTTATTTATAGGTATTAATAGCCTATATTTAAAAAGGTATAGATATATATATAAAAGAAGCTATAATTTAATATTATTTATAGAGATATATTAGCAATTTAGCTAATATTAAACCCTTTTAATATTATTAATACTATTAAATTATATTTAGCTATATATAATAAGTATTATCTTAAGAAAGTAAAAAGGGTTTTATTAAATTTAAATAGTAATAATTATAATAGAATTAAGCTTATAATCTTTAATTTAATAAGCTTAATACTTTTCTTTTATTAAAAAATCTTTTTATTTTTTAAGTATTATATAAAGATTAATTAAGATTTAATCTTTAGCTATATTAAGCAATATTATAGCATTATAAAGATAAATAAATATAGTGCTTTATATATCTATTCTTTACTATAATTATAGGGTAATTTTAGCTTAATTTCTTTAATTACTAAAAATCTTAAAATAGAAAATAATACTATTATAGTATTTTACTATAAAGTTATATAGTATATAAATAGTATTTTTATTAAAATATATAGTAGTTTTAGCCTAAAAGACTAATTTAATCTAAAGTTTTAATTAATAAGTTAAATTAATATTAATATTTAATATATATAAAATCTTAATAAAAATAAAGTATTTAATAATCTTAATTAAATATTTATAGCTAATAATATTAATTATTTAATAGTATTGCTTATTTAGCTCTTTACTATATTTAAAAAGAAGGCTAATTTTATAATATATAAAATATAGCACTATAAGTATATATATTTATATCTAAAGTATTTACTTTATATATTATTAATAAGGCAATATAAGAAAAGAAAGAAGTATTGCTTTAAGGCACTATAGAACTTTATACTTAAAACCTTTTTTAATATTAATAGTATTTTATAGCTAATATAATAGTATTTATTTATTAATTAATAGAATAAAGTATCAATAGTTAGCCTATAATATAATTATAATATTTTATTTATTAGTATATAGACTTATATACTAGCCTTTATATACTATTTAATAAACTATATAAATAAAATAAAGGATCTACTATAAAAGCAGGCCGCGGCTGCAGTATAGCTCTTCTTATAGTTATAGTTGCGCTCTATTGCTATTTTTATTCTAGCTCTAGCTTTAGCTTTTTCTTCTTTTATTGCTATTACCGCCACTTCTATTAATACTTAAGTTTTAAGTAATAAAACTACAGCTAAAGTAAATAAAAGCTATTAATTCTTACTTAAAATTGCAAATTATATCTTTATAAAGTAGCCCCTTTTATATATTAAGGTTATTACCAGTCTTTTATAGTATTTTAAAAAGTATATGAATATAAATAAATAATTATTTATTAATATAATAGCTTTATATTAAAGGTTATTTTAGTAATAGGCTTATTTATATATAGCTAATAGTATATTAACTATAAAAATAAATACTTAATTTAAATTTAAGTTTATTTTAATAGCTACTATAAATAAAAAGCTATTAGATCTTAATATATATTTATATTAAGGCTTTATACTTTAGGACCTATACCTTTATAATTATTTTACTATTATTTATATTTAAAAGGGCTTTTTATTTAAGTAAGAGTACTATATATTATTTAAGGCTAATTAAATCTATAGTATTAATTAAATTTAAATACTATACTCTTTTATAAAGCTTACTATACTTTACTTAAATAACTATATAAATATAAACTTTAACTATAAGAATAAAAAAAAGGGCTACTTTTAAAGATAAATAAGCATTAATATTAAATAGGGCCTTATTATATATATAGATATAAAAGAGAGAAAGTTTAAATAAATAGTTTAAAAAGTTAATTTAAATAATTAATAAATAGGCTTAAAGCTTTAGTTTAGCACTTTAGGCTTTTTATTTTATAGAAGGACTTTTTAGGCAATAGCAATAAAAAGAATATTATAGTAATTTAGTATAAACATTAAGCAGCCTTAATTAAATGCCTTTACTTTATTATAGGCAATATTTAAATGCTAAAGAAATTAATAAAAAGAATATATAAAAAAATATAAAGTAATAGGCAGTATATAAAGGCAATAAACTTAATAGAGCTAATATTAATATTAATAAAGATAAGGCTAAGGCTAAATTTAGCTATTAGTTTTCTATAATAAAATTAATTAATTAATATTAATTTAATTAATTAAATAATATTATATAGCTTAAAGATACTTTAAGGGCTATAGTAGGCTTTAATTAGCTTATAGCTAAATTGCTTAATATTTTAATAGCCTTTTAATAATTAAATAAATTTTAATCTAAAATAATTAAAGCTTTTATTAATAATATAAAGATTAATAATGCCTTTTCTATAAAGGCAATTATTATTAAAAGCAATAATTTAAGTATTATTAATATAAAGCTACTTAATGCTATTAAGCTATAAGCAATTAAGTTTATTTAATGCAATGCCTTTAAGGAAATTAAATAATAGATTTAAGGGATTAACTTAAATATAAATACTATTATAGAGATTGCTTTAAAATTAAATATAGCTATTATTAATATTTTAATTAAGTTTAGTAAAAAGCTATTAGTAATTAATTAAGTAAATATAAAAAAAGCTATTTAAAGGCCTAATACTAATATTATATTTAAGCCTTTTATAACCTTTATATAGGCTAGCTATAACCTTATAGTAAGCTATATGCTTAATAAATAGCAATATATAGCCCTATTCTTTATATATTAATACCTTAATTGCTTTAAATAGCCTAAAGGCAAGCTTAAAAGTAAAGATAATATATAGCTATATATATTTTTAGGCAGTAAGGGCAATATAGGCAAGTTATAAATAATTAATGCACTTTTTATATTATTTAAAAGAAAAGATATTAGCTATAGGCTTTTACTAATAGCAATATTTAATATTACTATTGCCTAAATTAATAGTATTATTATTTATTTAATTTATAGTATTAATAAAGCAATAATTAATATAAATAAAGCTAGTTTTAATAGATTTAATATAAGCTTATATATTATAAATAGCAAAAAGCTAATATATTAATATAATAAATAGGCCTTTATTATTAATAAAGTTAATATACTTAAATTTTTAAGCTTTATTTAAATTAACTATTGCCTTAAATAGCTATATAATAATAAAGTTAATTTTAGTAATATATTAATTATTTTTCTTTTTAATAACTTTTATTAATTTTATTTAATTTAAAATAAATCTATTATTTTTTTAGCCTTTTTAATTAAATAATATATAAGCTAAAGTAAATAGTGCTATATTTAAAATAAAGCCTATTTATTATAATTAAAGTTTATAATTATTATTATACTTAATAAATAAGTTTATTTAATAAAGAATATTAAACTATAAGCCTTACTATTATATATTTACTATAGCATTTAGGATTAAATAAATATTAACCTTTTAAATTAATAGTACTATTATAAGGGCTAGCCAATCCTATAGAAAATAGGCATTATAATAATTATACCCTTAAACTAAAACTATTAATACCTTAACTTTAAGGGATGCCTTATATTTAATAGAAACTATTAATGCTTTATATAGATCTTTTTATTAAAGCATTTATAGAAAGATAATAGCTTTAAGAAAAAGAAGGCCTTACTTATAATAAGGGTTAGCAATAATAGTAGCATTTCTATACTTACTATCTTTATCTTTATGCCTAATATACTAATAGTTATAATATAAAATATCTATTAAGGCCTTAAGGTAGTTAATAGAGCTAGCTATAAAGCTATTAGTACTATATTAAATAAGGCATACTTTAGCTATTATATCTTTAAGAGCCTTATTATACACTTTAGGCCTTCTATAGAGCTACTATTTATTAATAAAACTATAAATAGCTTTAAGTTTAAGTGTATACCCTAAAGTATAGTCTTATTAATGCCTATTTCTATAATTATACTATATATTAATAAAAAAGCTAAAAAATAGCTATAGTAGCAATATAATATTATTTACTATAGATTGCTATATATATTAGTATTTGCCTATATAGACTATAAAATGTAAAATTGCAATTTAAATTGCATTAGCCTTAATTTATAAGGCATATAAATAGTAATAGTAAATAAGTATAATATCTTAAGTATATATAATTTATATAGCCTTTATATATAGCTATTGCAATGCTATATATTTAATAGTATTAGGCTTATCTTAAAGGTTTAAAATAAAAATATAATTAGCAATACTATTTTACTAAAAATAATTATAGTAAAAGTAAGGCTAAAAGGGCTTTATAATATTACTATAAAAAAAGTGTAAAAGCTTCTTTTTATTATTTAATTGTTTTATATATATAATTTTTTAATTTAATAAATATATATATATATTTATTTAGGTATATATAATATAATGTAATATAATGCTATTAATAAGAATGCTATTAATAAGATCTAAAAAGATATATACTATTAGTATATTTTTTTTTTTTATATTTTTATATTTTATGCCTTTATGCCTTTTATAGACCTATAGATCTATAAAACCTAATATTATATAATGCTGCTATATAAAGTTATATAAAGGTTATATAATACAAATAGAACTAAATTTTCTAATTGGGCAGCAGAAGGAAGAAGGCCGGCCCAACCCCCTTGCCACCGCTGCCTATTAAGGCAAAGGCAAAGGCATATACACGCGCCGCGGCATTACTGGAAAACCTCTCATTCCTTAAGGCATATATAAGATAACCTTTAAGACCTATATCTTTAATAACCTAAATAACTAAAAAACCTTTAAATAAAGCTATAAAGTGAAAATTACTATAAAATAAATTAAAAAGCTTAAAAATCCTTAAGGACTTTTTTTAGTTTAAAACTACTTAAATTTTTAAGCCTATAATACTAATTGCTATAAGATATTTTATAAAAGAGAAAGCTAAAGCTAAAAGCTTAAAATTAAAGTTTATTTAATTAATATAAAAAGTAACTATAATAATAAAGCTATTTTCTAAAGATTAAAAATTGCTAAAATATAAGCTTATAATATTTTACTATAATTAAGAAAAATATAAAATTAAAGTAAATAGAATCTATAATATCCTTAATTAAATAATAAAGAAAATAAGCTTTTATTATATTTAAATATATTTATCTATAATAAATAAAGGGAATAATAATAATAATATTATAAAATTCTATAATAACCTTAAAGCTATATATAGAATTAATAATATACTAAAAGGAAAATAAGCTTAAAAATGCTATTTTAAAGTATTAAAATAGACTTTAAATCTTAAAATTATTTAATAAAATTAAATTATTAATTAAGAATAATCTATAAAGATTATAACTATAAGAAATATTGCTAAAGCTTTATATCTAAATATATAATTTATAGACTTAAAATAATACTTTAAAAGTTACTTTTAAATATTCCTTTAAATTATTAAAATATAATATAAAGATACTATTAAAAAAAGTACTTATATACTAGCTGCTTTTACTTTAAGTTTTAAATATAAAATTAAAAAAAGAAAAGAAACTAAAGGAAAGCAATATAAAGCTTTAGTATAAAAGGGGAACTTTAGATCTATATTTTAAGGCTTAAATTTACTTTTTAAAAAATATTTTTATTTAAAAAGCTTATAATTTAAATAATTTAAATTAAAAAATAAAAATAAACTTTAAAGAAAGATAATTACTATATTTTATATAGGAAATTATACTTTAATGCTAATACCTAAAAGTATTAAATTGCATTCTTTAAAAATATACTTAAGTAAATAAAAAGGCAAAAATAAATAAATAAAAAATAAAAAATATAATTAAAAGATTAAATTAAAGTCTAAAAACTATATAAAAAGCTTAAAAAGTAAATTATATAATTAACTAAAGATTTAAATTAATAATTAATATTATAAATTTTAATTTTAAATTCTATAGCTATTTTCCTTATTTTATATAGTAAATATCTATTATAAATCTTAATTATACTTAATTTAAAAATAATATTATATATTTTTAATAATAAAAAGAAATTTAAGAATTTTAAATTAGCTTTATTTAATAAAGTTATCTTTATTAAATTAAAGAACCTTTTAATTTTAGGATATAAAGATATAAAAATTAAAGTTTAAAACCTATAAAGTAAAGCTTATTTCTTTATTTTAAGGTGCATTACTTATTGCTTATAAATTAAAATAAATTTAATTTTATTAAGAAAACTCTATTAATATAGTTATTAATAGAATTAAAGAAATAAAGATAATATTTTAAAATATAAAAGTAGGCAAGCTTTATATAAATTAAAAATTATTTATAATTAATATATTTTAAATTATAAGTTTATTACTTAAAAATAAAGCTTATTTATAATAAATAAACTTTATTATAATTTATAAATACTAAAATATTTATAATAAGTAAAAGTTATAAAATAGTATTATTAATTAAATTATTTAAAACCTAAAGCATTAAAATACTTAATTAACTATACTATTAATATAAAGATTAAAGGCCTAATAATAGTTAAATGTAATGCTTATAGATTAAATAAAATAAAATGCTAAGAGCACTATAAACTATAAATATAAAGCTTAATTCCTAAAGAGTAAGTTTCTTTAGACTTTTATAACTTTTAATTTAATATAATAAACCTTTTTTTATGCACTATTATAATAAACTATATATTAAAAATATATTAAAACTATTACTTTAAAAATTAAAAAGAAAAATAATTATTATTAATGCTATAAAACTTTATTTAAATATTAAAAATAAAATATAAAATTAAACTTTAAGTAATAAAAATAAACAATAAGCTTTAAAAAAGCAATTTAATTTATATATAGCTAAATTAAAAAGAAATAGTAATAAAAAAAAGTGCCCTTTAAATATAGCAATAAAATAGATTAAAAGAATATTTTAAAGGAATAATAAAAAAGAAAATAAAAGTTCTTATAATTAAAAGTAATCTATTAGCTAGACTATAGCTAAAAATAATAAAAACAGTAATATATCTACTAAACTAAACTTTAAAATAGGGACTTAAGTAAAAAATACTATATAAAAGCTTTCTTTTATTAATTTAAAGCTTAAATAAAGATTATAAGCTATAAATTACTTACTTTAGGATAATTAATTATAAACTATTTATAATAATTAAAGATATTTAATTAAAAAAGAATTAATTTATATTTAGAATAAGCCTAAAGGCTTAAATAGATTATTTTATAAAATATAATTCCTAAAACCTTTTTTGCATTTAGAATTTAATTATTAATTAAATATATATAACTTAAGATATTATCTTTAATAAAAAAGACCTCTTTTTAATAAGTAATATTAAAATAAAAGAAACTATAAGTAAAAAGACCCTTAAAGAAATATAAATATAAATAAAAGCTCTTTTTAATATTAAGTAAATTAATTAAGTAAATAATATTAATTAACTATAAAATAAGCTTTAAACTATTAAAATAAGCCTTTAAAATATAGTTAAAAACTTAAAAATTAAAAAGAAAAAGAATATAAATAAATTATAGATTAAAAATAAAAAATATACTTAACTATAGTTTAAACTCTTTTTAACTTTATTAAAAAGTCTAGCTTTTGCCTTTTTAGCTTTAGTAATAAAGTAAAAAGGAAAATACTTAATACCTTTAATATTAAATATTAGCTTATAAAGGGAATAGATTAAGCTTTATTAAGCCTTTTTTATAGAAATAAAAGCTATATTATTTAAAAAATATAAAAATACTATTATAATTAAGGCAATATATATTAGAATTAAATATAAAAAGTATAAACTAAAATATAAGCTATAAAAGAATAAAATAGACCTTATTTAAAAGAAATAAAAACTTTATTAAAAGAATCTACTTTAAGTATTAAGTTTTTATAGAAATACTTTTAGGTATAAGTTTAAGGCTATATTCCTAAAAGTAAAGAAAATATACTTAAAGAGTTATTAATAAATAAAGTCTTAAATTAAAATATTAAAAAGTAAAATTAAATTTTATAATTTATAATTTATTAATTATATATAGATTTATATATATAAGTTTAATAAATATAAATACTTATAGAAATATAAAGCTAAATTTATTATTTAAAAAGATTAATAGCAAAAGGTAAATTCTAAAGAAATATATATTACTATATTAATAGGAAAATTATTTAAAACTTTATTTATAATTATAATAAGATTTAATCTTAAAATACTATAATTTAATATAATAAATGCATTTATAAATGCAAAACTATTAATAAATATATTTATAAAACCTTTATTAAAATATAGAAAGGGTAAAAATAAAGGCTAAATGCTATTACTTAAAAAAGCACTTTATAGACTAAAAATTGCATTTTTTTTATAGTAAATAAAGCTTAAAATAATATTATAAAATATTAGTTTTAAATTAATTCTTTATAAACTATATTACTATAATAAAAATAGAGTTTTTATTTTCTTTTATATAAATAATATTATAATAATATATATTAAAAAATATAAATAAATTATAAATAAAGCAATTATAGATTTAAAGTTAAAATATAAATTAATTAATAAAAGCAAGCTATAGTAATTTCTTAAAATAAAAATTATCTAAAAATAAAATTAAAAATTAATTTAAATAATTTAAAACTTATACTTAAAGAAGATTTATAAATTATATACTTTAAATAAAGGAAATGCAACTTTAATAAAGAAAATAAAACTTTTTTTAAATAAATAAATTGCTAAATAAAGTATAATAAACTAATATAAATAAATAATTAGCTTAATTCTTTATATAGCAATTATTATTTAATTAAATATTATATTTACTATATTATATTTTATAAGATTTATAATAAATCTAAAGGAATTATATATAAAGGCAGTAAATGAAATATTATATTATTTTTATATAATTTATTTCCTTACTTTATAGCTTAATAGTAAAGATAACTTTTTAATATATAGTAATATATCTTTTGCTAATAATATATTAAATTAAAAAAGTTTATAAATATATATAATAAAACTTTTTAATAGATTAATTAAATAGTATATAAATAAATAAAATATAATTATAATATTAATTATAAAGATAGAACTATTTGCTTTCTTTTAAGCTATAAAGAAAGGACTTTATTAATAAAGACTATTTATAGAACTTAAAATTAAGCTTTAGAATTCTATTTTAAAACTTATTTATAATAATTAATAGATAATTAAATTTATTTAAAATTCTTTTAAAAAATTAAAGATTAAGCTTAAATATATTAATATATATAATTATTAATTAAGGCAATTTATAATAATAAGAATAATCTTTATTTTATATAAATAAAATATAAAATTAATAGCTAATAGTTTAATAAAATTACTATAAGGTAAATTATTTTTTAAAAGCTAAAATTAATTTAAATTTATAGATTTAATAAAATGCATTTAAATATAATAAAGTTAAGATTTATAAGAATATATAATTAAGGAAATACTAAAAGGCTTATAGCTTTAATATTTAATATTATAAAAATAGTAAAGAAATAAAGTATTAATATAATAAAATTTATTAATTTAATACTATTATAATAGCTATTAGCTAAAAGGTAAAATAATAAAATAAGCTATAAAATAGTAAAATAAACTTTAAAATAATTTTAATTATTTTATTTATTAAAGATAAAGGTCTTTAGTAAATAAAAAGGTATCTATAATGTATTTATTTAATATAACTTTAATAGTAATATATTGCTTATTTTTCTTTTATAATATAAAAATTAATTTTATAATTTAAAATATAAAAATAAAATACTAAATTAAACTCTTACCTTTTTCTTAATATTATTGCCTTAAATATAATCTAAAAAAAACAATACTATAGAAAGGGCAATAGAAAAGCTATTTTATAATTTAAATTAATAAAATAAACTATAAAATAGTAAAATAAAGTGCAAAATAATAATATAAATACACTTATATAAAGCAATAGTATCTATTAGAATTATAGTGCTTATAGCACTATCTTAAGGTACTAAAATGCTTTTAATATTTTCTATTGCTTTAGCCTATAAGGGCTAATAATAAATAAGTAAAGTAGAGTATAAGCTGCTACTAAAAGGCACTATATAGAGCAAAACTATTAAATAAAGCTTAAAATTTAATTTAAAAATACTTATAGTTTAGCAGTATACTTAATTGCAGTAGAAAGTTCTTTTGCTTAAGCTATATAAGTAGCTTAAGCCTATATATAACCTTACTATTAATTTATACTATTAAAATAAAATTAGTAATATATAATTTAGTTTTAAGCTATAAAATAACTTATAGTAAGGGCAATAAGGAGTTAATAAAGGGGGGGAATAGCTTTTTAAATAAATTATTACTATTATAAATAATTAATAAAAAAAGAGCTATAAAACCTAAAAATAAACTATAAAATTTAATTTTAAATTATAAAATTTAATTTTAAATTATAAAATTAATTTATAATATAATATATATATTTATTAAAATAACTATAGTTAGTATATATAAGTTAAAGATTAAAAATACTATAAAATTATATATATAAAATTATATTAAAGCTAAAAAAAGAAAAAAGAAAAGAAGTTTAAAATAAAGAAATAAATTGCTTTATTTATAAGTAAAAATCCTTTTATAAAAATAAAAAGTAAAATTAAAATAAAGTAATTTAAAGAATACTTTTTATTATAATTTATAACTATTTTATTGTTTCTATCTATTAAATAAATAGTATTTATAAAGTAATTAAAAATATCTATATATAATAATAAACATTAAGTAAATAATACTAATAAAAATGCAATAAATATAAAAATAAAATAAAAATGCAAAATAAAAATAGAAAGCTATAAATAAAGTATAGAATTAATAAATAAATAGTAAATAAAAAATATATTAAACCTACCTTTAGTAAATCTAAAGGGGTATATTAAACCTAAGGTATTCTATACATAAAGAAACACTAAAATGCACTTTAGATTATAGAGATAAAGCTTAAAATAATTAAATAAAGGTTATATAAATACAATATAGCTCTATTAGGTTTAGTGCAACCTAACCCCTCTTTTAGAGCCTAAGTAATAAAGCAAGGCTGGGAGGGACAAGAAAACAAGGACATGCAATTACATAAATGGTTCGGTTCAACAATTAGTACGCACTTTAGATCATAGAAACAAAGCTTGAATTGATTGAATGAAAGTCATATAAATACACTATAGCTCTATTAAGTCTAGCGCAGCCTGACCCCTCTTTTAGAGCCTAAGCAATAAAGTAAGGCTAAGAGGAATAAAAAGAAAAATAAGGAGAATATATACAATTATACAATTAGTTTAATTTAATAATTAAGAGTCTTAAAGCTATACTTATTAATATAGCTATAACTATTTAATTAAGCTTTAAAAGCAAGAAATAAACTTTATATTTTAATTTTAAACTAAATATATAAAATAATTTTAAAGATTTATATCTTTAATAACTTAAATAATTAAAAGACCTTTAAGTAAAGCTATAAAATAAAAATTATAATAAAATAAATTAAAAAGCTTAAAATCCTTAAGAATTATTTTTAATTTAAAACTATTTAAATTTTTAAGTCTATAATATTTATTTTTATAAAATATTATATAAAAAAAAATTAAGGCTAAAAGCTTAGCAATAAAGCTTATTTAATTAAAATAATAAATAACTATAATAATAAAGTTATTTTTTAAAAATTAAAAACTATTAAAATATAAGCTTATAATATTTTATTATAATTAAAAATAAATAAAATTAAAGTAAATAAAATCTATAATATTTTTAATTAAATAATAAAGAAAATAAGCCTTTATTATATTTAAATATATCTATTTATAATAAATAAAGGTAATAATAATAATAATATTATAAAATTTTATTATAATCTTAAAGCTATATATAGAATTAATAATGCATTAAAAGGAAAATAAGCTTAAAAATGCTATTTTAAAGTGCTAAAATAGACTTTAAACCTTAAAATTATTTAATAAAATTAAATTATTAATTAAAAATAGTCTATAAAGATTATAACTATAAGGAATATTATTAAAGCTTTATATTTAAATATATAGTTTATAGACTTAAAATAATACTTTAAAAGTTACTTTTAAATATTTCTTTAAATTATAAAAGTATAATATAAAAATGCTATTAAGAAAAGTATTTATATATTAGCTACTTTTACTTTAAGTTTTAAATATAAAATTAAAAAAAAAGAAAATTAAAGAAAAGTAATATAAAGCTTTAGTATAAAAAAAGAACTTTAGATTAATATTTTAAGGCTTAAAACTACTTTTTAAAAAGTGTTTTTATTTAAAAAGCTTATAATTTAAATAATTTAAATTAAAGAAATAAAAATAAACTTTAAAGATAATTACTATACTTTATATAGAAAATTATACTTTAATATAAATATCTAAAAGTATTAAATTATATTTTTTAAAAATATACTTAATATTATACTCTACCCTTAGACTTGCAACTGCTTGCAGCCATCTTAAACTACCTTTAAAACATCTAAAACTATAATCAATCAATCCTTTATATTAAGCTACCCCTAAATACAATAGCGCATTAAGAGTATAGTGCTAATACTATAGCCCTTTTAATAGTTATTAATTTAAAAAGATATAGCATTAAAAATAGCTAATATAACTTCCTTTTTACTATTAGCTAATATAGTAATATACCTAAAATAAATAAAGTAATAAAAGCTAATAAAAGCCTTATAATTAATAAAGATAAAGAAGCCTATAAAGCTATTATTAAAATTATTCTATTTTACTTTCTTAAAGTAGTTTAAAAGGTATTTTAAATCTATATTAATATATATAAAATATATTTTTATCTTTCCTTTAAAACTAATATAACCCTTAAAAAAAGATTTATTAATAAAATTACTATTACTATAATAATTATTATTATTATAGCAATAATAGCTACTTTAATTAATTTAAGCCTTTTTTTTCTTTAGCTAATATAATAGTTTTATATATTAGTCTTTTTATATAGCCTTATACCTATAAATACTAAAACTAATAAATATATAATATATAGTTGCATTAAGTATAAAGTTACTATTTATATTAAAGATACCCTTAAGAATATTAAAAACTGCACTTTAATAGAAACTATATAAGCAATAAATTAAGCTTATAGTAACTTTTATATAATTGCAATATATTGCCTTTTTAATAAAAATATAGTTTTTATTTTCTTTATTTTAAAATAAACTAAAGCCTTCTATAAAGAAGAATAGATAGCTATTGCATTTAAAAATAATACTTTTTTAGCTTTTTTAATCTTTACTATTTTAATAAAAGGAATTTAAATTAAATCTATCTTTAATAATATAAATAAATTTATTAAAACTATTAATAATATTAATACCTTAAAAGTTAATAAAATAAAGCCTATTTAAGCCTAAAATAATACTATAATAAAAATAAATTTAATTCTTTATATTCTATTAATTAAAAAAGCTAATAGCTTATATAATAATAGGCTACTCTTTAATATTAAACTCTATAATTATAAACCCTTTAATAAAAAACTAAAATTTATTTAATACTTTTAATACTATAAGTATAGCTATATTATAAAAAACTATTAATTTACTTTAATCTATAGCTAATGCAATAGCTTAATATATAATAATTGCCTTATTAAAAAGGGAGAAATCCCCTATTGCTATACTTTATACTATAAAGACTATTTAGCCTAAAGCTATATTTATTTTATAGTAAAAAAGCATTAAATCTATATAAAAGAAGGATACTATAAATAATTAATAAAATATAAAAAATGCACTTTAATATAGTAAAATATCCTTTATATATAATAAAATAGCTTTTTTAAAAACCTTTCTTTTATAGCTTCTCTCTTTACTAAAAGAGTTAATTAACCTTTAGGCTCTATAAATAAATAATACTATATTTTATTTAATGCTTCCCTTTCCTTTAGTGCCTATACTTTATTGCTATTATTTATTAAATTAACTCCCTTATTTATATTTAATTAATATAAATTTTATTTTAAAATATATACTATTGCCTTAAGTTAATCTATTAGGCACTATATGCCTATAATAAATATAATATAATTATACTTTTAAAATTAGCTAAAAACTAAAGGATTAATGCTTTAATAAACTTTAGAAAATTAAACTATATTATAATTTATTACTTAAGCTATATAGCTCTTTATATATATAAACAATATAGATTAAAAACCTAAATCTATTAGGCTAAAGAAAATTAAGCTAATATTAATTTTAATTATTATTATATAAAATAATTATAGTATATAACCCTTTAAAAGGCAAAAGAAACTTAAAAGCAATATATACTTTAATTGGCCTTACTTTAGCCCTTTAAATAATTATAATTAAAGACTTTAATCTATATTATTTAATTTAAGACTGCTATAATAAAACTATTTTATATAGCTTAACCTTTTTAATAGAAATATAATAGCTAAATATAGCTTTAATAACCCTTTATAAAATAGTAATTTAAAAAGTAAATAATACTAAAAATAGCACTTTTAATTTAATTTAAGCCTTAAAGAATAGCTATACTATTTATTTAGGCTTTAATTATAACTTAAATAGCTTTAATTATATTTTATAGTAAATATATATTAAGCCCTTTATAGATATACTACCTTCCTTTTTATTAAACCTTTAGCCTATAGCATTTAACTAATATATAATAAACCTTAAGAAGGCTAAACTTAAAGTATAAATTACTTTTTATTAAACTTTTAATAAAATAACCTTTATATAATAGTTAAAATAGGCAATTAAATAGCTAATTTAAAAATTGCATTAAATTACTTAATATACTACCTTAATATAAAGGCAATTTAAGCCTAATTGCAATAATTAATAAAACTAGCTTACTATAAAGGCTATTTATTAACTTAAATAAGCATAAAAATATATATAATGCAATAATATAATAGCTAATTGGCTAAAACTATAAGAAGTAGGCAATAAGCAAAAGGCTTATATAGCTAAAGCTAAATAAATAGCTTAATATAATACTCTATTTAAAGCTAAAATAGAAAAGGGTATAGGCAGCTAAAAGAAATTTTAAAACTTAAAAAAATAGATATAATTTTAAAGCAATATTGCCTTAGCCCTATTATAGCTCCCTTCCTTTAATTGCCTTAAGTAAGATTTTTTAGCTATAAGCTATATTAAAAAGGCAATTATATTAATAAAATACTTTTTCTTTAAACCTTAAATAAATAATTAAAATATTAAATCTATTATAATAGATTTTATAATATAATCTATAAATATAGACTAAATACTATAAAATGCTAAAAACTTAATATAAAATTATATTAAACTTTATAAATTAATATACTTACTCTTTAAAATCTAATTATAAAAAGCTTTTAATAGTAATAGATTCTCTATTAGCTTCCTTAAAGTATATAGTAAGCCTTTTTTAAAAGCCTTTATTATTATTATTAATATAAGTATTATATTTAAGTACTTTCTATATTGCTTTTACTATATAATTACTACTATTATTTTTAAATTAAATAAAATAATAGCCTAAAAATATATAGCATTTAAATAAAGATCTATTTCCTTTTTTAATATTATTAATAAAATAATAAAGTTAATAATAGCCTAATAAATAGTAATAATAGCTAAAAATTTAAATATACTCTTTAATAATTAAATAGAAAATAGGCCTTAAAGGTCTATTAAGCTTGCCCTTATAGTTATAGTAAAAGCAATATATATAATATAGGCCTATAATAAAATAGCATTACTCTTTTAATTAAACTTTATTATAGCCTTTAATTTAATTAACTATAAAAGGCTTATTACTACTCTTTATAATTAAGGCTATTTATAATAATTATTAATTTAGCTTTTTAGCTATTTATTTAAGTATTTAATATACCTTTAATTTAATAATAAGTTTTTTAAACTTTATAGCATTAAAGTTAAAGTTCTATAGGGATTACTGCTCTTTTTTATTCTTTTTATTCTATTTATATTAAGGCTTTATATAGTACTTAATAAAATCCTTAAAATTATAGTAATTAAATTTATTAATAATATAAATATATTTATATTTAAAAAAAATATAATAAAGATTTAAATTTAACTTAAAACTATATAAATAATATATATATTTTAAGCCTTTATTAATAATATAACCTTTAAACTTACTAAAGCTTAATTTCTTTATTTTTTTTATTAATACTAAAAGCATTAAGTTTAATTAATTCTTATTTATAATATAATTTAACTATAAAAATTATACTATTTCCTTAAATTATAGCTATATAAAAAACTACTTTAAGGCCTATATATCTTTAAGCTTAAAGGAAAACTTAAGTGCTAAAAGTAAGCCCTTACTGCCCTTATAGTAAGTATATAGGGAGTAAACCTTAAGGCTGCCTATATAATATATATATATATTATTAAATCTATAATTGCCTATAGTGCTAATATATACTATTTCTTAATAAAAAGAAATAATAATCTAAAAGGGATTGCTAAAGCCCTATTAATTAAATAAACTTAAGCCCTTTATACTATTAAGGGAGGCTATAAAGCTACTTTAATTAAACTATTAAAAAGTAAGCTTAAAATCCCTTTATTAAATATATATTTTAATAAATAATTTGCTTAATTTTAAGGCTAGCTTTAAACTTAAGGTATTAAAAGATTTATTTTTTATAATTATATTAATAATATATTAAATTTATTATTATTACTATAATAGCCTTTAGTATAAATTAATATAGAAATATAAAAAGTAGTTTATTAATTAATTTTTTAATAGAAAATATAAAAAAGACTAAAAATTAATTAAAAATTAAATATTAATTAATTAAAGGCATTAATAAAAATAAATTAAATATAAATCTTATAAATAGTATATTAATAATAAAATAAAGGCAATTAAAATCTTTTTATTTTATATAAAAAAGAAAACTATTTATTTATATAAAGAACTTAAAAAGTATAAAAGCTTTTTATTTATTTAAATATAAATAAAATGCATTAAACTTTAAAGTTTCCTTTTTTAAAAAAAGATCCTTAAAGTAAGTATACTTTAATACTAATATAAAAATACTATTAAAATAGTTAGCTATATTATACTATATTGCTTACTTTATTTAAGCTAAAAGAAAACTTTATTTAATTTACTTTATAATTTCCTTAAGCTTAAATAATATTTATTTAAAGCTTAAATTATATATTGCTTTATTAAATAGCTAGCCTATTTATATATTATATTATACTATAAGCTAGCTATTAAGCTATATTTAATTTAAAATATATTTACTTTTATATTGCCTTTACCTTTTAATAACTTTTTTATTTAAGTGCTTTAACTTTTTTATTAAAAGAGAAATTAATATATTTAAAAAAACCCTCTTTAAAAAGGAGAAAAAACTAACCTATTATATAAATAATATACTAAAGCCTACTCTCTTTAATAGCTAAGTCTTTACTTTAGCTTTATTTAAACTCTATCTTTATTTATTGCTATATTTAATTTATACTTATTTACTTTAGCAATACTATTTACTTTAAGTCTATATTCTTTCTAAAAGATATAAAATCTATTTTATTCTCTTTACTATTTCCCTTTTTATTCTTCTTTTTATTATTCTTCTCTTTATTCCCTTTATCCTTAACCCCCCTCTATTTTAACCCCCCTTTAACTTTACTTAAGCTTAAGCTATTACTTAAAGAGTTATACTAGACTTTAATCTTTATTATTAATATTAGCTAATATAAATCTATATTAAAACTAATATTACTTATTACTATTACTATTTTTAAATATTATCTATTCTTAAGTAGCTTTAGCCCTTTTAATTAAAAAAGGTAATATAGCTATTAAACTTTTAAAAGCTATAGCTATATAATTAATTCTATTAATTAATTTATAGAGCTAATTAATATTAAAACTTATAGTTAAAACTATAAATATAGCTTAAAAGTGCATTTAAATTGCCTTTCTTTTAGCTCAAATGGCCTTAGCCCTTAATTATTAAAGCTCTTTTTTTTATAATCTATATTAGCATTATATTTATAATAGAACTAAATTAAGCTATACTTATTATAGCTATTCTTTTCTATAAAGTTACTATTAATATATAAATATTAGCCTTTATTAAATATAATAATAGCTTATATAACTTATATATATAGGTATAAGCTATATAGCTATTAGCTTTAATATTTATTAATAATTAATTTTTTATAGCTATAAAAAATAAAAACTATATATTAGCTTAATCTTAATATAGATTATTCTCTTTATCTTTTGCTATTTATATAATGTATATAGAATAGAGTAAATTCTATACTGCCCTTAAGATTAATATAGCACTTTCTGCCTTAATATAGCTAGCTTAATATTTTAGTATTTATTAATATTAATAAAAATGCTATTTATAGCTATATTAAATATATATTACTATTATTATTATTATTATTATTATTATTATTATTATTATTATTATTATTATTATAGTTATTATTTTTAATTATATATAATTAATATAAAATAGCAATAGAAATAATAATTAGCGCTTATATAAATTAAATATTTTATATAAATAATATATTAGTAAAGTATATACTTAAAGGCAATAGAAAGCTTTTATAAAGGCATATAAAGAAAGAAAAAAAGAAAAGGAATTAAATGCACTTATAAAAATTAAGAAATAATAATAATAGCACTTAAATAAATAGTAGCCAGCCAGCCACTAGCTAGTAGCGCTAAAATAGTGCCCTACTCCCTATAATAGGCCTATAGTATAGGCAATTTAGGCCTATTGCAGGCTTTACTTTTACTTTACTTATTAAGCCTATAATTAAATAAATAAAATATTTTAGTAATAGCACTAAACTAACTTTTAATCTAATGCTTCTTTATAGAGGACCTGCATTAAGTCTAATATTATATTAAATAAAGGTTTTTATTCTATTAGTATAGTTTTTTCCTTTATTTATATAGTATAGAAGCACTATTTACCTTATAGGTTTATAGAGTATTAATAAATAAATAAAAATATACTTAAGTAAATAAAAAGATAAAAGTAAATAAATAAAAAATAAAAAATATAATTAAAAGATTAAATTAAAGTTTAAAAATTATATAAAAAGCTTAAAAAATAAACTATATAATTAATTAAGGATTTAAATTAATAATTAATATTATAAATTTTAATTTTAAATTTTATAGCTATTTTCTTTATTTTATATAGTAAATATCTATTATAAATCTTAATTATACTTAACTTAAAAATAATACTATATATTTTTAATAATAAAAAGAAATTTAAAAATCTTAAATTAGCTTTATTTAATAAAGTTATTTTTATTAAATTAAAAAACCTTTTAATTTTAAAATATAAAAATATAAAAATTAAAGTTTAAAATCTATAAAGTAAAGCTTATTTTTTTATTTTAAGGTATATTGCTTATTATCTATAAATTAAAATAAATTTAATTTTATTAAAAAGATTTTATTAATATAATTATTAATAGAATTAAAGAAATAAAGATAATATTTTAAGATATAAAAGTAAGTAAGCTTTATATAGATTAAAGATTGCCTATAATTAATATATTTTAGATTATAAGCTTATTATTTAAGAATAAAGCTTATTTATAATAAATAAACCTTATTATAATTTATAAATACTAAAATATTTATAATAAATAAAAGCTATAAAATAGTACTATTAATTAAATTATTTAAAACCTAAAGCTTTAGAATACTTAATTAATTATATTATTAATATAAAGATTAAAGGCCTAATAATAATTAAATATAATACTTATAGATTAAGTAAAATAAAATACTAAAAGTACTATAAATTATAAATATAAAGCTTAATTTTTAAAAAGTAAGTTTTTTTAGATTTTTATAATTTTTAATTTAATATAATAAACCTTTTTTATATACTATTATAATAAACTATATATTAAAAATATATTAAGATTATTACTTTAAAAATTAAAAAGAAAAATAATTATTATTAATGCTATAAAATTTTATTTAAATATTAAAAATAAAATATAAAATTAAACTTTAAGTAATAGAAATAGATAATAAGCTTTAAAAGAGCAATTTAGTTTATATATAGCTAAATTAAAGAGGAATAGTAGTAAAAGAAAGTGCCCTTTAAATATAATAATAGAATAGATTAAAAGAATGTTTTAAAGGGATAGTAAAAAAGAAAATAAAAGTTCTTATAATTAAAAGTAGTCTTTTAGCTAAACTATAGCTAAAAATAGTAAAAATAGCAATATATCTATTAAATTGAACTTTAAAATAGGGATTTAAGTAGAAAATACTATATAAGAGCTTCTTTTTATTAATTTAAAGCTTAAATAAGGATTATAAGCTATAAATTACTTACCTTAAGATAATTAATTATAAATTATTTATAATAATTAAAAATGGTTAATTAAAGAAGAATTAATTAATATTTAAAATAAGCCTAAAGGCTTAAATAGATTATTTTATAGAATATAATTTTTAAAACCTTTTTTATATTTAAAATTTAATTATTAATTAAATATATATAATTTAAAATATTATTTTTAATAAAGAAGACCTTTTTTTAGTAAATAATATTAAAATAAAAGAAACTATAAATAAAAAGACCTTTAAAGAAATATAAATATAAATAAAAGCTCTTTTTAATATTAAGTAAGTTAATTAAATAGATAATATTAATTAACTATAAGATAAGCTTTAAACTATTAAAATAAGCCTTTAAAATATAATTAAAGACTTAAAAACTTAAAAACTAAAAAGGAGAAGGATATAAATAAATTGCAAATTAAAAATAAAAAATACACTTAACTATAGTTTAAACCCTTTTTAACTCTATTAAAAAGTCTAGCTTTTACCTTTTTAGCTTTAGCAATAAAGTAAAAAGGAAAATACCTAATACCCTTAATATTAAATACTAGCTTATAGAAAGAATAAATTAAGCTTAATTAAGCCTTTTTTATAGAAATAAAAGCTATACTATTTAAAAAATATAAAAATACTATTATAACTAAAGCAATATATATTAAAATTAAATATAAAAAGTATAAATTAAAATATAAGCTATAAAAGAATAAAATAGACTTTAACTTAAAGAAATAAAAGCTCTATTAAAAGAATTTACTTAAAGTATTAAATTCTTATAGAAATATATTTTTAGGTATAAATTTAAGGCTATATTTCTAAAAATAAAGAAAATATACTTAAAGAGTTATTAATAAATAAAGTTTTAAATTAAAATATTAAAGAATAAAATTAAGTTTTATAATTTATAATTTATTAATTATATATAGGTATATATATATAAGTTTAATAAATATAAATACTTATAGAAATATAAAGCTAGATTTATTATTTAAGGAGATTAATAGCAAAAAGTAAGTTCTAAAGAAATATATATTACTATATTAATAGGAAAATTATTTAAAATACTGCTTATAATTATAATAAGGTTTAATCTTAAAATGCTATAATTTAATACAATAAATGCATTTATAAATATAAAACTATTAATAAATGTATTTATAAGACCTTTATTAAAATATAAAAAAAGTAAAAATAAAGGCTAAATATTATTAATTAAAAAAGCACTTTATAGATTAAGAATTATATCTTTTTTATAGTAAATAGAGCTTAAAATAATATTATAAAATATTAGTTTTAAATTAATCCTTTATAAATTGTACTATTATAGTAAAAATAAAGTTTTTATTTTCTTTTATATAAATAATATTATAATAATATATACTAAAAGATATAAATTAATTATAGATAAAGTAATTATAGATCTAAAGTTAAAATATAAATTAATTAATAGAGGCAAGCTATAGTAATTCCTTAAAATAGAAATTATTTAAAAATAAAATTAAAAATTAATTTAAATAATTTAAAATTTATATTTAAAAAAGATTTATAAATTATATACTTTAAATAAAGGAAATATAACTTTAATAAAGAAAATAAAACTCTTTTTAAATAAATAAATTGCTAAATAAAGTATAATAAATTAATATAAATAAGTAATTAACTTAATTCTTTATATAGTAATTATTATTTAATTAAATATTATATTTACTATATTATATTTTATAAGATTTATAATAAATTTAAAGGAACTATATATAAAGGCAATAAATTAAGTATTATATTATTTTTATATAATTTATTTCCTTACTTTATAGCTTAAAGGTAAAGATAACTTTTTAGTATATAGTAATATATTTTTTACTAATAATATATTAAATTAAAAAAGTTTATAAATATATATAATAAAACTTTTTAATAAATTAATTAAATAGTATATAAATAAATAAAATGTAATTATAATATTAATTATAGAAATTAAATTGCTTACTTTCTTTTAAGCTATAAAGAAAGAATTCTATTAATAAAGATTATTTATAAAACTTAAAGTTAAGCTTTAAAATCCTATTTTAAAACTTATTTATAATAATTAATAAATAATTAAATTTATTTAAAATCCTTTTAAGAAATTAAAAATTAAGCTTAAATATATTAATATATATAATTATTAGCTAAAGCAATTTATAATAATAAAAATAATCTTTATTTTATATAAATAAAATATAAAATTAATAGCTAATAGTTTAATAAAACTACTATAAGGTAAATTATTTTTTAAGAGCTAAAATTAACTTAAACTTATAGACTTAATAAAATGCATTTAAATATAATTAAATTAAGATTTATAAGAATATATAATTAAGGAAATATTAAAAGGCTTATAGCTTTAATATTTAATATTATAAAAATAGTAAAAAAATAAAGTATTAATATAATAAAATTTATTAATTTAATGCTATTATAATAGCTATTAGCTAAAAGGTAAAATAATAAAATAAGCTATAAAATAGTAAAATAAACTTTAAAATAATTTTAATTATTTTATTTACTAAAAATAAAAGTCTTTAATAGATAGAAAGGTACTTATAGTATATCTATTTAATATAATTTTAATAGCAATATATTACTTATTCTTTTTCTATAATATAAAAATTAATTTTATAGTTTAAAATATAAAAATAAAGTGCTAAATTAAACTTTTACCTTTTTCTTAATATTATTACTTTAGATATAATTTAAGAAAAATAATACTATAAAGAGAGTAATAAAAGGGCTATTTTATAATTTAAATTAGCAAAATAAACTATAAAATAGTAAAATAAAGTGCAAAATAATAAAATAAATACATTTATATAAAGCAATAGCTACTATTAGAGTTATAGTACTTATAGTGCGGCCTAAGGCTATTAAAATGCTTTTAATATTTACTATTATATTAGCCTATAAAGGCTAATAATAAATAAATAAAGTAAGGCATAAGCTATTACTAAAAGGCATTATATAAAGCAAAACTATTAAATAAAGCTTAAAATTTAACTTAAAAATACTTATAGTTTAGTAATATATTTAGCTATAGTAAAAAGTTCTTTTGCTTAAGCTATATAAATAGCTTAGGCCTATATATAACCTTACTATTAATTTATACTACTAAAATAAAGTTAGTAATATATAACTTAATTTTAAGCTATAAAATAATTTATAGTAAAGGCAATAGAGAGTTAATAAAAAGGGGAAATAGTTTATTAAATAAATTATTATTATTATAAATAGTTAATAAAAAAAGAGCTATAAAACTTAAAAAGAAACTATAAAATTTAATTTTAAATTATAAAATTTAATTTTAAATTATAAAATTTAATTTTAAACTATAAAATTTAATTTTAAATTATAAAATTAACTTATAATATAGTATATATATATATATATATATTTACTAAAATAATTATAGTTAATATATATAAATTAAAGACTAAAAATACTATAAAGATATATATATAAAATTTATATTAAAGCTAAAAAAAGAAAAAAAAAGAAATTTAAAATAAAGAAATAAATTACTTTATTTATAAATAAAAATTCCTTTATAAAGATAAAAATAAAATTAAAATAAAATAATTTAAAAAATACTTTTTATTATAATTTATATTTATTTTATTATTTCTATTTACTTAATAAAAAGCATTTATAAAGTAATTAAAAATGCCTATATATAGCAATAAATACTAAATAAATAATATTATTAATAGGCATTAAATATAAAAGCAAAATAAAAGCATAAAGCAAAAATAAAAAGCTATAAATAAAGTATAGAATTAATAAATAAATAATAAATAAAAAATATAATAGATTTGCTTTTAGTAAATCTAAAGGGGTATATTAAACCTAAGGTATTATATATAGGGAAATATTAATATATACTTTAGATTATAGAAATAAAGCTTAAATTAATTAAATAAAAGTTATATAAATATACTATAGCTCTATTAGGTCTAGTGCAGCCTAACCCCTCTTTTAGAGCCTAAGCAATAAAGCAAGGCTGAGAGAGATAAGAAGAAGAACAAGGAGAATACACATAATTATACAACTGGTTTAGTTCAACAGCTATTAAACCGAACCAGTTGTGTAATTGTGTGTATTGTTCTTGTTCTTCTCAGCCTTGCTTTATTGCTTAGGCTCTAAAAGAGAGGTCGGGCTGCACTAGACCTAATAGAGCTATAGTATATTTATATAATGTTTATTTAATTATTTTAAGCTTTATTTTTATAATTTAAAATGCATATTAATATTTCCTTATATATATAATACTTTAGATTTAATATATTCTTTTAAATTTACTAAAAGTAAATCTATTATATTTTTTATTTATTATATATTTATTAATTTTATATTTTATTTATAGCTTTTTATTTTTATTTTATGCTTTTATTTTACTTTTATATTTAATATTTATTATTATATATAAGTATTTTAATTACTTTATAAAAACTTTTTATTAAATAAATAAAAATAATAAAATAAATATAAATTATAATAAAAAGTATTTTTTAAATTATTTTATTTTAATTTTAATTTTAATTATTTATTTATTTATTAATACTTTATAGATTTATAAGGTAAATAATACTTTTATATTATATAAATAAAAAAAAACTATATTAATAAAATAAAAACCTTTATTTAATATAATATTAAACTTAATATAGATTTTTTATAAAAAAGTATTAAATTAAAAGTTAATTTAATATTATTATTAAAATATTATATTTATTTAATTATAAGGTTAGTAAATAAAGTAAAAGTAAGGCCTATAATAGGCTTAAATTATTTATACTATAGGCCTATTATAAGAAATAAAGCATTAATTTAATGCTAATAGCTAATAGCTAGCTAGCTATTAGCTATTTAAGTAATATTATTATTATATTTAAATTTTTATAAATATACTTACTTTTCTTTTTTCCTTTTTTTATATACCTTTATAAAAGCTTTTTATTGCCTTTAAATATATACTTTATTAATATATTATTTATATAAAATATTTAATTTATATAAATATTAATTACTATTTTTATTACTATTTTATATTAATTATATATAGCTAAAAATTATAATAATAATAATAATAATAATAATAATAATAATAATAATAATAATAATAATAATAATAATAATAATAATAATAATAATAATAATAATAATAATAATAATAATAATAATAATAATAATAATAATAATAATAATAATAATAATAATAATAATAATAATAATAATATTAATAATAATAATAATAATAATAATAATAATAATAATAATAATAATAATAATAGTAGTATATATTTAATATAGCTATAAATAGCATTCTTGCTAATATTAATAAATACTAAAATATTAAGCTAGCTGCATTAAGGCAGAGGGTGCTGCACTAACCCTAAGGGCAGTGCAAGATCTGCCCTATTCTATATGCATTATACAAATAGCAAAAAATAAAAAGAATAGTCTATATTAAAATTAAACTAATATATAGTTTCTATTCTTTATAGCTATAAAAAACTAACTATTAATAAATATTAAGGCTAATAGCTATATAGCTTATGCCTATATATATAAGCTATATAAGCTATTACTATACTTAATAAAGGCTAATGCCTATATACTAATAGTAGCTTTATAAAAGGGAATAGCTATAATAAGTATAGCTTAATTTAATTTTATTATAGATATAATACTAATATAAATTATAGAAGAAAGAGCTTTAGCAATTAAAGGCTAAAGCTATTTAAGCTAAAAGAAGGGCAATTTAAGTATACTTTTAAGCTATACCTATAGCTTTAACTATAGGTTTTAGTATTAATTAACTCTATAAGCTAATTAATAAAGTTAACTATATAGCTATAGCTTTTAAAAGCTTAATAGCTATATTACCTTCTTTAATTAAAAGGGCTAAGGCTACTTAAGGATAGATAATACCTAAAAGTAATAGTAGCAATAAATAGTATTAATCTTAATATAAGTTTATATTAACTAATATTAATAATAGGGACTAAAGTTTAATATAATTCCTTAAATAATAGCTTAAGCTTAAATAAAGCTAAAAGAAGATTAAAGTAAAAAGGGCTTAAAGATAAAGGAAAGAATAGTAAAAAGAAAAATAAAAAGGAAAATAATAAAAAAAATAAAATAGATTTTATATCTCTTAAAAAAAATATAAACTTAAAGTAAATAGTATTACTAAAGTAAATAAGTATAGATTAAATATAATAATAGACTAAAATAAAGTTTAAATAGGGCTAAAGTAAAGATCTAACTATTAAAGGGGGTAGGCTTTAGTATATTATTTATATAATAGATTAGTTTCTTCTCTTTCTTAAAGAGGGTTTTTTTAAATATATTAACTTCCCTTTTAATAAAGGGATTAAAGCACTTAAATAGAAAAATTACTAAAAGATAAAGGCAATATAAAAGTAAATATATTTTAAACTAAATATAGCTTAATAATTAACTTATAGTATAATATAATATATAAATAGACTAGCTATTTAATAAAGCAATATATAGTTTAGGCTTTAAATAAATACTATTTAAGCTTAAAAAGATTATAAAATAAATTAAATAAAATTTCCTTTTAGCTTAAATAAAATAAATAGTATAGTATAATATAGCTAATTATTTTAATAGTATCTTTATATTAGCATTAAGGTATACTTACTTTAAGGACCTTTTTTTAAAAAAGAAAACCCTAAAGTTTAATATATTCTATTTATATTTAAATAAATAAAAAGCTTTTATACTTTTTAAGTCCTTTATATAAATAAATAATCTTTTTCTTTATATAAAGTAAAAAGATTTTAGCTATCTTTATTCTATTATTAATATACTATTTATAAAACTTATATTTAATTTATTTTTATTAATGCTTTTAGTTAATTAATACTTAATTTTTAATTAACTTTTAATTTTCTTTATATTCTTTATTAAAAAGCTAATTAATAAACTACTTTTTATATTTTTATATTAATTTATACTAAAGGCTATTATAGTAATAGCAATAAATCTAATATATTATTAATATAATTATAAAAAGAATAAATCTTTTAATGCCTTAAGTTTAAAGCTAGCCTTAAAATTAAATAAATTATTTATTAAAATATATATTTAATAAAGGGATTTTAAGCTTACTTTTTAGCAATTTAATTAAAATAGCTTTATAGTCTCCCTTAATAGTATAAAGGGCTTAAATCTATTTAATTAATAGAGCTTTAATAATCCCTTTTAAATTACTGCCTCTTTTTATTAAGAAATAATATATACTAGCATTATAAATAATTATAGATTTAATTATATATATATATATTATATAGGCAGCCTTAAGGTTTACTTTTTATATACTTACTATAAGGGCAGTAAGGGCCTGCTTTTAGCACTTAAGTTTTCCTTTAAGCTTAAAGATATATAGGCTTTAAAGTAGTTTTTTATATAGTTATAATTTAAAGAAATAGTATAATTTCTATAATTAAATTATATTATAAATAAAAATTAATTAAATTTAATACTTTTAGTATTAATAAAAAAATAAAAAAGTTAAGCTTTAATAAATTTAAAGGTTATACTATTAATAAAGGCTTAAAATATATATACTATTTATATAGTTTTAAATTAAACTTAAGTCTTTATTATATCTCTTTTAAATATAAATATATTTATATTATTAATAAATTTAATTATTATAATTTTAGGGACTTTATTAAGTGCTATATAAAGCCTTAATATAAATAGAATAAAGAGAATAAAAAAGAGCAATAATCTCTATAGAACTTTAGCTTTAATGCTATAAGGTTTAAAGGATTTACTATTAAACTAAAGGTATATTAAATACTTAAATAAATAGCTAAAAAGCTAAACTAATAATTATTATAAATAGCCTTAATTATAAAAAGTAGCAATAAGCCTTTTATAATTAATTAAATTAAAGGCTATAGTAAAGTTTAATTAAAGGAGTAATACTATTTTACTATAGGCCTATACTATATATATTGCTTCTATTATAACTATAAGGGCAAGCTTAATAGACCTTTAAGGCCTATTCTTTATTTAATTATTAAGAAATATATTTAAATTCTTAGCTATTACTACTATTTATTAGGCTATTATTAACTCTATTACTTTATTAATAATGCTAAAAAAGAAAATAGATCTTTATTTAAATATTATATATTTTTAGGCTATTATTTTATTTAATTTAAAAATAATAATAGTAGTTATATAGTAAAAGTAATATAAAAAGTGCCTAAATGCAATACTTGCATTAATAATAGTAGTAAGGGCTTTTAAAAAGGGCTTACTATATACTTTAAGAAAGCTAATAGAGAATCTATTGCTATTAAAAGCCTTTTATAATTAAATTTTAAAGAGTAAGTATATTAATTTATAGAGTTTAATACAATTTTGCATTAAGTCCTTAGCATTTTATAGCATTTAGTCTATACCTATAGATTATATTATAAAGTCTATTATAATAAATTTAATATTTTAATTATTTACTTAAGGTTTAAAGAAAAAGCATTTTATTAATATAATTACCTTTTTAATATAGCTTATAGCTAAGAAATCTTACTTAAGGCAATTAAAAGAAAAAAGCTATAGTAAGGCTAAAGCAATACTACTTTAGAGTTATATTTATTTCTTTAAGTTCTAAAGTTTCTTTTAGCTATCTATACCTTTCTTTATTTTAGCTTTAAATAAAGTATTGCATTAAGCTATTTACTTAACCTTAGCTATATAAGCCTTTTACTTATTGCTTACTTTTTATAGTTTTAGCTAATTAACTACTATATTATTATATTATATATATCTTTATATTTATTTAAATTAATAAATAGCCTTTATAGTAGACTAATTTTATTAATTATTGCAATTAGGCTTAAATTACCTTTATATTAAGATAATATATTAAGCAATTTAATATAATCCTTAAATTAGCTATTTAATTGCCTATTTTAACTATTATATAAAGGTTATTTTATTAAGAGTTTAGCAAAAAGTAATTTATACTTTAAGTTTAGCCTTCTTAAGGTTTATTATATATTAATTAAATGCTATAAGCTAAAGGTTTAATAAAAAGAAAGGCAATATATTTATAAAGGGCCTAATATATATTTACTATAAAATATAATTAAAGCTATTTAAGTTATAATTAAGGCCTAAATAAATAGTATAGCTATTCTTTAAGGCCTAAACTAAATTAAAAGTACTATTTTTAGTATTGCCTGCTTTTTAAATTACTATTTTATAGGAGATTATTAAGGCTATATTTAGCTATTATATTTTTATTAAAAAGGTTAGGCTATATAAAGTAGTTCTATTATAGCAATCCTAAATTAAATAGTATAGATTAAAGTCTTTAACTATAATTGTTTAAGGGGCTAAAGTAAGGCTAACTAAAGTATATATTGCTCTTAAGTTTCCCTTATCTCTTAAGGGGTTATATACTATAATTATTCTTATATAGTAATACTTAAAATTAATATTAGCTTAATCTTCTTTAATTTAATAGATTTAGGTTTTTAGTCTATATTATTTATATATATAAAGAGCTATATAGCCTAAATAGTAAATTATAATATAGTTTAATCTTTTAGGGTTTACTAAAATATTAATCCTTTAGTTTTTAGTTAGTTTTAGGAGTATAATTGCATTATATTTATTATAAGTATATAGCATTTAATAGATTAACTTAAGGTAATAGTATATATTTTAGAATAAAACCTATATTAATTTAATATAAATAAGGGAGTTAATTTAATAGATAGTAGCAATAAAGTATAGGCACTAAAGAAAAAAGAAATATTAAATAAAGTATAGTATTATTTATTTATAAAGCCTAAAGGTTAGCTAACTCTTTTAATAAAGGGGAAAGCTATAAAGAGAGAGTTCCTAAAGAAGCTATTTTATTATATATAGAAAATATTTTACTATATTAAAGTGCATTCTTTATATTTTATTAATTATTTATAATATTCTTCTTTTATATAGGTTTAATGCTTTTTTACTATAAAATATAGCTTTAGGTTAAATAGTCTTTATAGTATAAAGTATAGCAATAAAGGATTTCTCCCTTTTTAATAGAGCAATTATTATACATTAAGCTATTATATTAGCTATAGATTAAAATAGATTAGCAATTTCTTATAATATAGCTATACTTATAGCATTAAAAGCATTAAATAGATTTTAATCCTTTATTAAAGAGTTTATAATTATAAAGTTTAATATTAAAAAGTAGCTTATTATTATATAGGCTATTAGCTTTTTTAATTAATAAAATATAAAGAATTAAATTTATTTTTATTGCAATACTATTTTAGGCCTAAATAGGCTTTACTTTATTAACTCTTAAGGTATTAGCATTATTAATAGTTTTAATAAGTTTATTTATATTATTAAAAATAGATTTAATTTAAATTCCTTTTACTAAAATAGTAAAGGTTAAAAGAGCTAAAAGGGCATTATTTTTAAATATATTAACTATTTTTTTTTTTTTATAGAAGGCTTTAGTCTATTTTAAGGTAAAAAAAGTAAAAACTATATTTTTATTAAAGAGGCAGTATATTATAATTATATAGAAATTACTATAGGCTTAATTTACTATTTATATAATTTCTATTAAAATGCAATTTTTAATATCTTTAAGGGCATTTTTAATGCAAATAGTAACTTTATGCTTAATATAGCTATATATTATATACTTATTAGTTTTAATATTTATAGATATAAAGCTATATAAAAGAACTAATATATAAAACTATTATATTAGCTAGAAAAAAAAGAAGCTTAAATTAACTAAAATAGCTATTATTATTATAATAATAGTAATTATTATAGCAATAGTAATTTTATTAATAAATCTCTCTTTAAGGGTTATATTAATCTTAAAGGGAAGATAGAAGTATATTTTATATATATTAATATAGATTTAAAATACCTTTTAAACTGCTTTAAGGAAATAAAATAAAATAATTTTAATAATAGCTTTATAAGCTTCTTTATCTTTATTAGTTATAAGGCTTCTATTAGCTTTTATTGCTTTATTTATTTTAGGTATATTACTATACTAGCTAGTAGTAAAAAGGGAGTTATATTAGCTATTTTTAATATTATATCTTTTTAAATTAATAACTATTAAAAGGGCTATAGTATTAGCGCTATACTCTTAATGCACTATTATATCTAGGGGTAGTTTAGTATAAAGAATTAATTGATTATAGTTTTAAATGTTTTAGAGGTAGTTTAGGATGGCTATAAGCAATTATAAGTCTAAGGGTAGAGTTATTAAAATTAATAATATTAATATAATAAAATTTAAGATTTTATATTTATCTTTTAATTAAAAGTTTAATTCTTTTAATAAAGTATTTAATTATTTAACTTTTTATATAAGTATAAAAGGATATAAAATACTATTTACTAAATATTAAGAATATTTTTATTTATTTAAGTAAAAAGTTCTATTAAATATTAAAAAATTAATATTAAATATAAATATTAATAGTTTATTTTTTTTATTTTAAAGAAATTATATATATTTTTATATAAACTATATTAATTAAAGAATATATATTTAGCTAATAGTATTATAGTTTATATTATTTATATATTATTAATCTTAAAGAAGTTTAATTAATTCTTTAATATATATTAAATATAATATTAAAAATAGATTATTTTTATATTCTTTTTATAATATTTAAGGCTTATAGATTTTAATAATTATAATTTTATTTATATTTAAATATTTAAAAGATTCTTAAGAAAATAAAAAGAAAAAAGGATTTTCTAAAAATAATTAAAAGATTAATTAAAATAGAGATTAAAGTAAAAGTTAAGATAAGGGTTAAAGTAAGGGCTAAAGAAATAGTTTAGGTAATAGTTAAAGTAATAATTAAAAAGTTAATTAAAGGGATTATTTAAAAGATAATTATAATAATATTATATATATATATAGATATAAGTATATAAAAGTATATATATAAATAGAAGTATATATAAATATTAAGATCTTAAATAGTATATATAGGTAAATGCATTAATAGATTTATTTAATAAAGAATAAATTAAAATTAAGCTATAATTTATAAATAAAATAGTAAATATAAAAGGAAATAAATAAATAAAGAATTAAAAAGGCATTATAAGCTAAAAGAAATAGATCTATTTATCTTTTTATTTATAAAATTTTATTATATAAAGTTATAATAATTATTAATTTATATTTTTAGTTAATATTAAAATAATAACTATCTTTATTTTTATTATATACTTAAGTATAAAGTAAAGGTCCTAAATAAAATAATAATAATATAATTATAATAAAGCATTATTGCTTAAATATAAATTAAATTTAAATTAATAAAAGGTTCTTAATATATCTATATTAATAAAAGTATAATACTAATAATAAAGGTATATTTCTATAAATATAATTAAAGGTTAATAAAAAAATAAAAAGCTTAATTAAAGTAATTATTATATCTTAAAGTATATTTAATATTAATTATTAATTCTTAAAATTATAAAATATATATTATATAACTCTACCCTTAAACTTACAATTACTTACAGCTATTCTAAACTACCTTTAAAATATTTAAAACCACAATTAATCGATTCCTTATGCTAGGCTACTTCTAAATACAATAGCGCATTAGGAGCATAGCGCTAATGCTATAGCCCTTTTAATAGTTATTAATTTAAGAAGATATAGCATTAAAAATAGCTAATATAACCCCCTTTTTACTACTAGCTAATATAGCAGTATGCCTAAAATAGATAAAGCAATAGAAGCTAATAGAAGCCTTATAATTAATAAAAATAAAGAAGCCTATAAAGCTATTATTAAGATTATTCTATTTTACTTTTTTAAAGCAGTTTAAAAGGTATTTTAAACCTATATTAATATATATAAAATGCGCTTTTGCCTTCCCTTTAAGACTAATATAATCCCTAAAAAGAGACTTATTAATAAAATTACTGCTATTATAATAACTGCTATTACTATAGTAATAATAGCTGCTTTAGCTAATTTAAGCCCTTTTTCTTTTTAATTAATGCAATAGTTTTATATATTAATCCTTTTATATAGCCTTATATCTATAAATACTAAAATTAATAAATATATAATGTATAGCTATATTAAGTATAAAGTTACTATCTATACTAAAGATGCCCTTAAGGATATTAAAAACTATACTTTAATAGAAACTATATAAATAGTAAATTAAGCTTATAGTAACTTCTATATAATTGCAGTATATTGCCTCTTTAATAGGGATATAGTTCTTATTTTCCTTATTTTAAAATAGGCTAAAGCTTTCTATAAAAAAGAATAAATAGCTATTGCATTTAGAAATAATGCCTTTTTAGCTTTTTTAATCTTTACTATTTTAATAAAAGGAATTTAAATTAAATTTATCTTTAATAATATAAATAAACTTATTAAAACTATTAATAATATTAATACCTTAAGAGTTAGTAAGGTAAAGCCTATTTAAGCCTAAAATAGCATTATAATAAGAATAAACTTAATTCTTTATATTCTATTAATTAAAGAAGCTAATAGCCTATATAATAATAGGCTACTTTTTAATGCTAAACTCTATAATTGTAAACCCTTTAATAAAGGATTAAAACCTATTTAATGCTTTTAATGCTATAAATATAGCTATATTGCAAGAAACTACTAATTTACCTTAATCTATAGCTAATATAATAGCTTAATATATAATAATTGCTCTATTAAAAAGGGAGAAATCCTTTATTATTGCACTCTATACTATAGAGATTATTTAATCTAAAGCTATATTTATTCTATAGTAAAAAAGCATTAAATCTATATAAAAGAAAAATACTATAAATAATTAATAAAATATAAAGAATACACCTTAATATAGTAAAATGTCCTTTATATACAATAGAATAGCTTCTTTAAAAACCCTCTCTTTATAGCTCCTCCCTTTATTAAAAGAGTTAATTAACCTTTAGGCTCTATAAATAAATAATACTATACTTTATTTAATACTTTCTTTTCCTTTAGTGCCTATACCCTATTGCTACTATCTATTAAATTAATCTCCCTATCTATATTTAATTAATATAGGTCCTATTCTAAAATATATACTATTACTTTAGGTTAATCTATTAGGTATTATATACCTATAATAAATATAATATAATTGTACTTTTAGAATTAGCTAAAAATTAAGGGACTAATACTTTAGTAAACCCTAAAAGATTGAACTATACTATAATCTATTATTTAGGCTATATAGCTCTTTATATATATAAATAATATAAACTAAAAACCTAAATCTATTAGGCTAGGGAAGATTAGGCTAGTATTAATTTTAATTATTGCTATATAAAAATAATTGCAGTATATAACTTTTTAAAAGGTAAAGGAAACTTAAAAGTAATATATACTTTAGCTAGCCTTATTTTAGCCCTTTAAATAATTATAGTTAAAGACTTTAATTTATATTATTTAATTTAGAACTGCTATAATAGAACTACTTTATATAGCTTAATCTTTTTAATAGAGATATAATGGCTAAATATAGCCTTAATAACCCTTTATAGAATAGTAATTTAAAAAATAGGTAATATTAAAAATAGTACTTTTAATTTAGTTTAGGCCTTAAAGAATAGCTATACTATTTATTTAAGCCTTAATTATAATTTAAATAGCTTTAATTATATTTTATAGTAAATATATATTAGGCTTTTTATAAATATATTGTTTTTTTTTTTATTAAATCTTTAGCCTATAGTATTTAATTAATATATAATAAACCTTAAGAAGGCTAAACTTAAAGTATAAGTTACTTTTTGCTAGACTTTTAATAAAATAACTTTTATATAATAGTTAAAATAGGCAATTAAATAGCTAACTTAAAGACTATATTAAATTGCTTAATATATTACTTTAATATAGAGGCAATTTAGGCCTAATTGCAATAATTAATAGGACTAGCCTATTATAGAGGCTATTTACTAACTTAAATAAATATAAAGATATACATAATATAATAGTATAGTAGCTAATTGGCTAAAACTATAAGAAGTAGGCAATAAGCAAGAGGCTTATATAATTAGGGCTAGGCAAGCGGCTTAATGCAATACTCTATTTAAAGCTAAAATAGGGAAAGGTATAGATAGCTAAAAGAAATTTTAGAATTTAAAAAGATAGGTATAACTTTAAAGCAATATTGCCTTAGCCCTATTATAGCTCCCTTCCCTTAATTGCTTTAAGTAAGATTCTTTAGCTATAAGCTATATTAAAAAGGTAACTATATTAGTAAAATGCTTCTTTTTTAAATTTTAAATAAATAATTAAGATATTAAACCTATTATAATAGACTTTATAATACAATTTATAGGTATAGACTAAATGCTATAGAATGCTAAGGACTTAATATAGAATTGTATTAAATTTTATAAATTAGTATATTTACTCTTTAAAATTTAATTGTAAAAAGCTTTTAATAGCAATAGATTCTCTATTAGCTTCCTTAAAGTATATAGTAAGCCCTTTTTAAAAGCCCTTATTACTATTATTAATATAAGCATTGCATTTAGGCACTTTTTATATTGCTTTTGCTATATAATTACTACTATTATTCTTAAATTAAATAAAGTAATAGCCTAAAAATGTATAGCATTTAAATAAAGATCTATTTCTTTTTTTAGTATTATTAATAAAGTAATAGAGTTAATAATAGCTTAATAAATAGTAATAATAGCTAAAAACTTAAATATACTTTTTAATAGTTAAATAGGGAATAGGCCTTAAAGGTCTATTAAGCTTGCCTTTATAGTTATAGTAGAAGTAGTATATATAGTATAGGCTTATAGTAAAATAGTATTATTTCTTTAATTAAACTTTACTATAGCCTTTAATTTAATTAATTATAAAAGGCTTATTATTACTCTTTATAATTAAGGCTATCTATAATAGTTATTAGTTTAGCTTTTTAGCTATTTATTTAAGTGTTTAATATGCCTTTAGTTTAATAGTAAATCCTTTAAACCCTATAGCATTAAAGCTAAAGTTCTATAAGGATTGCTACTTTTCTTTATCCTTTTTATTCTATTTATATTAAGGCTTTATATAGCGCTTAATAAAGTCCTTAAAATTATAGTAATTAAATTTACTAATAATATAAATATACTTATATTTAAAAGAGATATAATAGAGATTTAGGCCTAACTTAAAACTATATAAATAGTATATATATTTTAGGCCTTTATTAATAGTATAACCTTTAAATCTATTAAAGCCTAACTCCTTTATTTCTTTTATTAATACTAAAAGCATTAAATTTAATTAACTTTTATTTATAATATAATTTAACTATAGGAATTATACTATTTCTTTAGATTATAGCTATATAGAAAATTATTTTAGGGCCTATATATCTTTAAGCTTAAGGGAAAACTTAAGCGCTAAAGGCAGGCCCTTACTGCCCTTATAATAAATATATAGGGAGTAAACCTTAAGGCTGCCTGTATAATATATATATATGTAATTAGATCTATAATTGCCTATAGCGCTAGTATATACTATTTTTTAATAAAAAGGGGCAGTAACCTAAAAGGGATTGCTAAAGCCCTATTAATTAAATAGATTTAAGCCCTTTATGCTATTAAAAGAGGCTATAAAGCTACTTTAATTAAACTGCTAGAAAGTAAGCTTAAAATCCCTTTATTAAATATATACCTTAATAAATAACTTGCTTAATTTTAAGGCTAGCTTTAAACTTAAGGCACTAAAAGATTTATTTTTTTTATAATTATATTAATAATATATTAAATTTACTATTATTATTATAATAACCTTTAATATAAATTAATATAAAAATATAAAGAATAGTTTATTAATTAGCTTTTTAATAAAAAATATAAAGAAAACTAAAAGTTAATTAAGGATTAAGTATTAGTTAATTAAAGGCATTAATAAAAATAAATTAAATATAAGTTTTATAAATAGTATATTAATAATAAAATAAAAGTAGCTAAAATCTTTTTACTTTATATAAAGAAGAAGACTATTTACCTATATAAAGGACTTAAGAAGTATAAAAGCTTTTTATTTATTTAAATATAAATAGAATGCATTAAACTTTAAGGTTTCCTTTTTTAAAGAAAGGTCCTTAAGGTAAATATACTTTAATGCTAATATAAAAATACTATTAAAATAGTTAGCTATATTATATTATATTGCCTACTTTATTTAAGCTAAAAGGAAACTTTATTTAATTTACTTTATAACTTTTTTAAGCTTAAATAGTATTTATTTAAAGCTTAAACTATATATTGCTTTATTAAGTAGCTAATCTATCTATATATTATACTATATTATAAGCTAGCTATTAAGCTATATTTAATTTAAAATATATTTATTTTTATATTGCCTTTACCTTTTAATAACTTTTTTATTTAAGCATTTTAACTTTTTTATTAAAAGGGAAGTTAATATACCTAAAAAAACTCCCTTTAAAAGAGAGAAAAAACTAGCCTATTATATAAATAATATACTAAAGCCTACCCCCTTTAATAGCTAGGTCTTTACTTTAGCCTTATTTAGACTTTACCTTTATTTATTGCTATATTTAATTTATATTTATTTACTTTAGTAATACTATTTACTTTAAGTTTATATTCTTTTTAAAAGATATAAAATCTATTTTATTTTTTTTGCTATTTTTCTTTTTATTTTTTTTTTTACTATTTTTTTCTTTATTCTTTTTATCTTTAAGCCCCTTTTATTTTAATCCCTTTTTAGCTTTACTTAAGCTTAAGCTATTACTTAAAGAGTTATATTAGACTTTAGTCTTTACTATTAATATTAGCTAATATAAATCTATATTAAAATTAATACTATTTATTGCTATTATTACTTTTAGGCATTGCCTATCCTTAAGTAGCCTTAGCCCCCTTAACTAAAGAAGGCAATATAGCTATTAAGCTTTTAAAAGCTATAGCTATATAATTAACTCTATTAATTAGTTTATAGAGTTAATTAATATTAAAATTTATAGTTAAGACTATAGGTATAGCTTAAAAGTGCACTTAAATTGCCCTTCTTTTAGCCTAAATAGCCTTAGCCCTTAATTGCTAAAGCTCTTTCTTTTATAATCTATATTAGCATTATATTTATAGTAGAACTAAATTAAGCTATACTTACTATAGCTATCCCTTTCTATAAAGCTACTATTAATATATAGGCATTAGCCTCCATTAAGTATAGTAATAGCTTATATAGCTTATATATATAGGCATAAGCCATATAGCCGCTAGCCTTAATATCTATTAATAGTTAGTTTCTTATAGCCATAAGGGATAGAAACTATATATTAGCCTAATCCTAGTATAGACTGTTCTTTCTATCTTTTGCTATTTGCATAATGCATATAGAATAGGGCAAATCTTACACTATCCCTAAAATTAATGCAGCACCCCCTACCTTAATATAGCCAGCTTGGCATTTTAGTATCTACTAATATTAATAAGAATACTATTTATAGCTACATTAAATATATATTGCTATTATTATTATTATTATTATTATTATTATTATTATTATTATTATTATTATTATTATAATTATTATTTTTAGCTATATATAATTAATATAGAATAGCAATAGAAATAGCAATTAGCGCTTATATAAATTAAGTATTCTATATAAATAATGCATTAATAAAGTATATATTTAAAGGCAATAGAAAGCTCTTATAGAAGTATATAAAGAAGGAAGAAAAGGAAAGGAATTAAGCATACCTATAAAGATTAAGAAATAATAATAATAGCACTTAAATAGCTAGCAGCTAGCTAGCTGCTAGCTAGCAGCGCTAAAATAGTGCCCCACTCCTTATAATAGGCTTATAGTATAGGCAATCTAGGCCTATTGTAGGCTTTACTTTTACTTTATTTACTAACCCTATAATTAGGTAAATAGAATATTTTAATAATAGCACTAAACTAACTTTTAATCTAATGCTTCTCTATAGGGGACCTATATTAAATCTAATATTATATTAAATAAAGGTTTTTATTCTATTAGTATAGTTTTTTTCTTTATTTATATAGTATAGAAGCACTATCTACCTTATAGGTCTATAGAGTATTAATAAATAAATATAAAATATATATTAGTAATTATTAAAAAAGTAAGTATATAAAATATTATATAAAGTTGCCTATAGATTTAATTATAATAGAGAATATAAAGTATATATAGACTATTATAATTAGTATTTTTTTATTATTTTAATAAAAATATTTAAGTAAATCTATATATATATATATAAATATAAGTAAATATATATAGATATATATAATAGCATTAATATACTTATATATTTATAGTATATAAAAATGCAATAATAAATATTAGCAATAGATTTAATATAGTCTTAAAGTATAATAAAAAAAAGAAATATATATATATATATATATATATATATATAAAAAGAGAGAGAGAGATATATAATACCTATTTACTAAAGTTATTATAGATTTTAATTCTTCTATTAATATAAAGGGCAATAGATTTAATAAATTAGCTTAAAGTATATAAAATCTCTTTAGGTTTATTTAAAACTATTATATATAGTAAATATAAAAGAGATTTAATAGTAATTATCTATTTAAAACTAATAATTTATTTAATTATTTTAATTATATAATTTAAAAATATAAAAATAAAGTATTAAGCAATTTTAATTAATAAATATTTTAGCTTAAGCTTAATTTATAAAGTATTATATTTAATTAATTAAATTAATAAATTTTAAATACTTTTATTACTTTATTATTTAGCTATATAATATAATGCATTAAAAAAGTATTAGCTTAAGTAAAATTAACTCTATCTATTAGCTTAAATACTCTATTAATAAGTAAAGGTTAAGCTTATATAGCTATTATATTAATAACTAATAATAAAAATAATAGCAATAATATATATTAAAATATTCTTTTATTAATAGAATTAAATATTATAGTATTAGATTTAAAATAAAGAATAAAGGTATAGCAGTAAGGCACTCTAAAGGCAGTTTTATAGCTTTAAGAAGGATTATTATTAAAATTATATTTTAATACTATTAATAATACTTTAAATAGTATAGGCATTAAAAAATTAATACTATTTAAAGCTACTATTATTAGCGCTTTTAAACTAAAAAAGCAAAAATCTTTTAAAATATTAGTTTTATATTTAAGCTAAAGCTAAAAGTAAAGTTAATAAAAGAGATCTTAAAAGGATTAATATAATAGAGTTTATAATTAAATTAAATTTATTTAAGTTAAATTTAATTAATTTTAGCTTATTTAATTTTAATTAAATTATATTTAAATAGATAAAAGCTATTATTTAATAAATTAATATTAAGTTCTTTCTTTTTATAAAATAAATATAAATAAATTAAATTATAATATATTTAGTATAATTAATTAATTTAATTAAAAGTTTATAGAAAATAAATAAGCATTTAATAAGCTTAGCTAATATATATCTATTCCTTAAAGTAAGGAAATATTAATAGTATAGAACTTTTACTATATACTTTATAATAGAATTATAATATTAATATAAATATATAAAATATATTATTATAAGTTTTTTAAGGTTAAACTAAAAGAGATTTAATAAACTATTTAAATAAAATAGAAAATAAATAGTATACTATAATTTAGCTATATACTATTTTTTTATTTTATATACTTTCCTTTAGGCTAGCTAATTGCAGTTTATAAAGATTGCTTTATTTAACTTAAAAGGCATAAGTTAATTATAGCTAATTAAGTTTATTAATAGTTAGATTATAACTATATATATCTAAAAGAACTTTAAGATCTATTATTAATAAAGAAAAAGTTAATTATATTAAATATTTACTTTAGGTAGATTATATAGTATAATATAGCTATTAGTAGCAATAATAGTAATAGCTAATAGAAAAAGAGAAAAATATAATATAAAAAGTATATTAAAGGTTTTATTTCTATCTTTTTAAATAATATTTAAAATATAGCAATAAAGGTACTTTTATATCTATTTATTAAAGCATTTAATTAAGTTTATATTTTATAGTATAGGCCTTATTAATTAAAGCTATAAAATCTTTTAAAATTGCTATTAATATAAAGATAAAAGGTAAAAAGAGCTTTAGTATAATTAAAAAGAAATAACTAATACTATAAAAACATTAAGATTAATATTAAGGAAATAAATAGCTAAAGGGCACTAAAATAGAGCATTTTTAATATTATTTATTAATTAATAAAGCATAAAGAGCTATTTAAAATTAAATAAATATAAAGAGTATATATAATGCCTATAAATAATTAAGGCTTAAATGCTAAAGTAAGGCCTATTAATATTTAAAATATCTTTTTTAAGTTATATAAAGTAAATAAAGTTAATTTTAATAAAAATAAAAATAGTAATAATAGTAATAATAATAATAGTAATAATAATAATAGTAGTAATAGTAATAATAATAGGCTAAATATATATAAAAGAGAGATAAATAGTAATAATTTTAATAATAGTAATTATAATAATATATTAATATTAATAGGTAATAATAATTAAAAAAATAATAAAAGGGAATTAATAAAAAAGATTGTTTTATTAAGGATATTTAATTTTAATTTAATGCTAAAAGTAATTAATACTAAAAAGTTATAGTTTCTTTATAATGCTTTAGGCATTAATCTAAAAGAAAAAGAGGTAAATAAATAAAGACCTAATAGAGAAATTAAAATAGATGCAATTAATATAAATATAATTAGTATACTTTTAGTAGATTATTAAGTTTTATTTATAGATTTAATAAATATTTAATAGATATTAAAATTAAAACTATATATTTATATTATCTATAAGGCTTAATTTATTAATTTTTAGAACCTATAGTTTTTTTAAAAGCTTTTTTAACTATATTTCCTTATAGATTTAATAGGCTATTGCTTAAATAAAAAAGGTACTATAAAAGGCAAAAGTAAAAAAGAGAGCAAAAAGAAAGCTAAAAAAGCATAAATAGTATAAATAATAAATAGATAGGCAAAAGTAAATAGTAATAGTAAGGTATATAGAGTATATAGTATTTATTGCAATTTATATTCCTTTTAATTATTAATAGCTTTTAGATTAAATCTTAATTTAAATATAGTAGTAATAGTAGCTTTTAATATAAAAATAATAATAATAGCAATAATAATAGCAATAATAGTAGTAATAATTAAAATAGTAATATAAAAGCTACTTTTATATTTTAAGACTTAATATTAAAGATATAAATAAAGATAGTTCTTTATTAATATAGCAATTATACTATATACTATTAAATATTTTCTTTTTTAATTTTTAATATAATAGTATAGTTATAGAATTAAAGAGTAAATATAATAAATATAGAAAAGGGCTCCTTTTAGAAGGTTAAGTAGCTATTATAGAAAATAATAGCTAAAAGGATAAAAGTAGCTAAAGTTAACCTTAAGAAGTATAGAATAATAAAGAATAAGTATATAAAGGAGCTAATTTAATCTATTTTAATCTATAGTTTTTAGCAATTTATATTTTATAAGTTTTAATTAAATATATAATAAAAGATTAAATTATTAATTATTAAGTATAGTCTTTTAGTAATTTATTTTATTATTAATTTATATAATATTATAAACTTTATTAAGCTATAGCTTATAAGATATTAGTAATATAATAAGAATATTATTAAGCTATTTTTAGTTAATTTTAATAATAGTAAAAAAAGGAAGTATTTATTAATATTAAATTTAATAAATTTAGCTATTTACTTTTATTATAAATTATCTTTATTCTTAAAGCATTATATTAAAGTTAATAAAAAGTTACTTTTTAATTAAGTAAGTTACTATTTTACTACTATTAAAATTAATTAATATAGCTTACTTTATATATATAGTTTAATTTAATTATATAAAAGTATAAACTTTAGCTTGCTTTTTAATATAAATAGAAACAATCTTTTAAAAAGCAATAAAGTATATTAAAAGGATATTATTTAATATTTAAATAGTATTTTTTATAAGGTAAGTAAATAAGGTTTTATTTCTATATAATTGCATATAATATATATATATAAATAATAAAAAGTATTAAGTAAGATAAATAAGAAAATAAATAAATAAATAAATAAGTAAGTAAGTAAATAAATAAGTAAATAAATAAGTATTAATAAAAAGGGAGGGCTATTATAATTTCCTTTTATATATATTAAGTTTACTAATATAAAGCGTTTTATATACTATAAAAGTGCAGGACCTTAATAAGCTATTATTTTAAGTTACTATAAAATAAAGAATAGCTATATTTAATATATTAGCTTTAATTAATAATATAGTAAAGCTATTAATAATATTTAATAAAAAGGCAAACTTTTATATAGAATTATTTTAGATTTATAAGCATAAGGCTATATATATTAAGTATATACTTTAGAATAAAAACTTAAGTTAGTAGTAATAATAGTAAAATATATACCGGTTTAAATTCCTTAAATAATTAATAAAGAGAATAGGATTTAATAAAAAGGGGATTCTTTTTATTAAGCAATTCTATATATTTATAAATTATTAGAATAAATTAATAGCTATAGAATTGCAGTATAACTATAACTTAATGTTTATTATAATGCAATCTTATAGCTTATTTTTAATTTATTACTTAATTAATTATATAATAAAAGTAAAGAATTTAATTTAAAAGTAAATAATTATAGTTATAAAGTACCTTTTTATATTAAAAGAAAGGATTAAAATGCAGGCAGTTAGGGCTATATTTATATTTATATTTATATCTATATCTTTTTGCATTTTAATAAATAGTATTAATAATAATAGCAATAATACTTATATTTATATTAATATTTATATAAATAATATTAGCAATTAAAAGAGTAATAAATCTATTAAATAGTAAAATAGTAATAATAATACTTATATTAATACTAATATTAATATTAATACTAATATTAATATTAATACTAATATTAATATTAATAGCATAAAGGAAAATAAGATTTATTAATTCTTTATAAAAATAGCTAATTGCATTTTTATAGATTAAGCACTATTAAAGGTTAAAGTAATTATTTATCTTTTAAAATATTTAATAAAGCTTTTATATAATTATTATTAAATATATTTTAATATTAATAACTTATATTAGCTTATATTAAAAAGGTAGCTATATCTTTAAAAGATTAATTAACTTAAAAATAATAATAATTAATTTAGCTTTAATATTTATATTAAAAAGTAAAAAAAAAAAGTTATAGCTTTAAATATATATTTATACTATAAAGAGGTCTTTTAAGATATTTATTTATATAATTATATTACTTTTATTTATATTTAGTGCAAAAAGTTATACTATAGCATTAAAGACTTTAGTATTTCTTTTAAGCCTAAATGCCCTTTTTTAAATAAATAAATATAGTTTTTATATTAATATAAAATGCATTTAATTATATTTATTAAAGGCTATTTTAGCTTAAACTTTATTAATAAAAAGAAATAAAATAAAAAGCAATATTACTAAAAATAAACTAAAATATATTTTATTATACTTAATATACTATAAAGAGAGAGTTATTATATAATGCCTTTATTTTTAAAGCTTAATTAATTAATTAATTAATATTAATATTTAGGGAATTTCTTAAGATAGTAATTTAGTATTTTAGCCTTTTTATACTATAGTATTGCTTTATATTTAAATTATTATTAGGCAATATAAATATAATTACTATTTAAAATAAATAAAAATAAAATATCTTAAAATAGATTTTCTTTTTTATAGATAATATTTAATTATTAAAGCAATTAGCCTAAAATGCTTAAAAGAATATATAGCAATAGGTATTTATATTAAAGGATATTAAAATAGCTATAAATAGCAATAAGTTATATAAAGGAAATAAAGACTATTATAATAAAGATAATAGTAATAGCAATAATAATGCTAATAGATTTTAGGATAATAACCTTAATTAAGTTATATATTTTATTAATATTATTTAAATAGTAGCTAATAGCAATTAAATTATAGTAGGATTAAGGGAGCTAGCTTTAATGCTTTATAACTTTATTAGGCTTTAAAGTATAATAAAAAGGGAAAAGGAAAGTAGAGATTTAAAGGAAAGCATTAAGTAATAAAGAAAAGAAAAAAAAAAGATTTAATATTTATAGAAAATAATAATATTAATAGTAGCTAGACTTAAGTGCTTAATTTAAGTAAAATTATAGCTATTAAGGCTTAATAGTTAAGGCTATTAAAAGCAATAAAGCATTAAATTTAAGGCATATTAAAGATAGATAAAGAAAAAAAAAAAAAAAAAAAGGCATTAAAATAATAATAAAAGTAATAAAAAAAGCAATATTATTATTATTATATAGTCCTATAGTTATAATTAAATAGGCATTTATATTTATAATTATAATCTTTAAAATAGATATTGCTTTATAGTTTATATTTAATAAGCAATAAACTATTGCCTTTTTATTAATTTATTAATATATTTAGCTTATAAAAAGTAATAATAATACTATTAATAGTTTTAGTATTAAAGAAAATAAATGCTTTTAGTAATTATATTAGTTTTTTAATAGTAAAGGCAATATAAATAAGTTTTAAGTAATTAAGGCAATAATAAAGCTTTTTATTAAATAAAATATATTATATTAGCTATTAGTAATTACTATATTAAGTATAATAGCAATAAGTATTAATAGCATTACTATTTATTTAGCTTATAGCCTTACTATTAATAGATCTTTATTATTATTATAGTAAAACTATAATGCAATAAATAAGGGATTAATTAACTAATAGTAAGTAATAAATAGATCTATATAAGCATTATAAAGAAATAGATAGATATTTATTATTAATAAAGTTAGTATACTTAAGGCTAATATATTACTAAAGATTAATAATAAGCTTTATTATTTAATTAAGTACTTTAATAAAAGCTTTAAAGGCATTTTTATTATTCTATTTTATAGTAATTTCTATTAATTTAAGCTAATTATAAATAAAATATTTTTATTAAATAGCAATAAATTCTTATAGAATTAAAATAAGAATTTATATAAATAGAACTATAATAAAGTATATATATTATAGAAGAAGTTTATAATAGTAATAATGCTTAAAGAGTAGGTCTATATTATTAAGGACTTTAAGCTATTTGCTTTATTATATTATATTTATATAAAGATTTAAGATTATATTAATATTAATATATTTAATAGCTATTACTTTTAATTAAAGTATAAAATCCTATAGAAAATAAATATCTTTATAATTATACTATTAAATTAAAACTATTAAAACCTTAATATAAAGGCAGCTTTAGCCTTTTAAAAATATATATAAAAGCTATTATATATCTTTCTATTTAAATATACTTAAATAAAAAGTAGCTATAATTATTCTATATAAATAAAGGCAATTATAATCTTAAGTTTAAGCAATAATAATAAAATCTCTATATTAACTATATTTATATATATTTTTAATATATTAATAGTAATAATAAAGAATAAATATTAAAGCCTTAAGGTAGTTAATAGTATAAATTATATAGCTATTTATATTATAATTAATCTAAAGCATTATAGCTAATAGATATTAAATAATATTATTATTTATTTTAGCTTTTTAATAGCTATTATACTATTAATAGATTTAATAAAGAGCTATAACTTTATAGGCTTACTTAAAGGTATATTAATACTAATACTATTAAGTAAAAGGATTAATTTAATAGTAAGGAAATAGCTATAGTAAAAGCATAAAGTATTATAAAAGGGTTTGCTTTATACTATTGCCTTTATCTATACTAACTATAAGGTATAAGGTTAAATACTAATTAAGGCTAATTTTAAGCTTTATAGTAGCTATATAGTCTTAAATAAAAATAATAGCAAAAAGAAAAAAGTTAATACTATAATGCAATTAAAATGCAATTTTTATAGCTTATATATATAGCTATTATAGTGCTAATTGCTAAATAATATTATACTATTAATAGAGATAAAGGAAAGGGATATAATTAATAATACAATCCTATAGAATATAGTAAAGGCTAAAGTTAAGCTTAATTAGCTAAATAAAAAGATAGTAAATTAAGCCTATATATTAAAGTAATAAATAGATTAATTAAGCTATAAAATAATTATAATTATTATTATTACTATTATTAATAATAGTAATAATAGTATAGATAATATAAAGGATATAAAGATAGTTATTATAAAATAGCTTTTATATTTATTTAAAATTTATAATAGAAAGATTATAGTTTTTTATATTATTTAAACTATATATTATATAGAATTTAAGAGTCTTTTTTTTTCTTTTTTAATTATTAAAGCTAAATATATATATAAAATATAAAATAAAAAGCTAAAACTATAAAAAGCTATAAATATAAAGCATTAAAAAAGGCAATTAAATAAAATAACTTAAACTATTAAAACCTTTAGTTTAGCACTAAAAGTAGCTTAATATTTACTATTTATTAAAATAGAAATTATCTATTTTAAAAGGCAAAAGGTTTACTATTTATATTATATAGTATTATATATATATAAACTTTCTAAAAGGCCTATTATATAACTTAATTTTAAATACCTCCTTAAGAGTTAAAACCCTATAATAATTAGCTAAATAAATAAAGAAAAAGTTAAATTATATAAAGTTATATAAAAATTATATAATATTTATACTTTTTATTATATAATATTTATATAACTTATATATAATTTTTTATCCTTAGCCTATAACCCTAGCCTATAACTACCTAACTAACCGATCGATTGACTAACTGCAGCCTTATAATAATGCATGTATATATATGCACATAAAGGGGAGGGGGAGGGGGGGGGGTAAGTAGGGTAGTTAAAGCCAGCGCCAAATAGGTCTCTTTTAGAACAAGTTCTTTAAAGAGTATAGCTTTATAGCCTTTCTTAATAATATAAAGGGCTTAAGTCTATTTAATAAATAGGGCTTTAATAATCCCTTTTAAATTACTATCCCTTTTTATTAAAAAATAATATATATTAATATTATAAATAATTATAAATTTAATATATATATATATATATTATATAAATAGCTTTAAGGTTTACTTTTTATATATTTATTATAAAGGCAATAAAGGCCTATCTTTAGTACTTAAGTTTTCCCTTATGTTTTAAATGAAAATTATTTAAATTTAATATTTTTAATATGAATAAAAAAAATACAAAAGTTAAATTTAAATAAATTTAAAGATTATATTATTAATAAAGGCCTAAAATATATATACTATTTATATAGCTTTAAATTAAGCTTAAGTCTTAATTATATTCTTTTTAAATATAAATATATTTATATTATTAATAAATTTAATAACTATAATCTTAAAAATCTCTTTAAATACTATATAAAGCCTTAATATAAAAAGAATTAAAAGAATAAAAAAAAGTAATAAGCTTTATAGAATATTAGTTTTAATATTATAAGGGTTAAATAACTTACTATTAAATTAAAGGTATATTATATATTTAAATAAATAGCTAAAAAGCTAAATTAATAATTAATATAAATAGCTTTAATTATAAAGAATAGCTATAAGCCTTTTATACTTAATTAAATTAAAGGCTATAGTAAAGTTTAATTTAAAAAAATACTATTTTATTATAGGCCTATACTATATATAAGAAAATAAAAAAAGGCAGCCTAATGCACTATTTTATTATTTAAGCCTTTTAGAATAATAGAGTTAAAGGCATAAAGGTTAGCTATAAAGTTAAAGGGCAATTAGATCTATTATATAGGGCTTTAGGATTATATACTATATCCTATATATAGATAGAAGCAAAAGGGAATATAGAGAATATATCTTTTAAGTGGCTATAAAGCAGTAATTTAATTTTAATTAATATTATATTAATATTAAAATACTTTAGTAAATATAATATATAAATAAATATAGAATTGCTTTATATAAAAGAAATAGATATTATATAGTAATTATTTATATATATAATTATAAAGGTTTTTATTAATTATATTTATTATAGAGATAGTAGTATTAAAGGGCCTATTGCTAAAGTTATTAGGCCCTTATAGCTTATTTATATTATTTAATAAAGCTAAAGTAAAACTAAAAGTAGATTTTATATTAAAAGAAAGTAGCTTAAATTAAAAAGTATATATATTATTTAATAATATAATATAAAATTATTTAAATAATATAATAAAAGCATTAAAGAATAATTCCTTTTTATTTAATATTATTTATTTAAATGATTTCTTGAATAATAATAAAAATTTAAATATAATCTTTTTAATAAACTTAAGCTAGCTATATTAAGACCTAAAGTAATAGGCCTAATAGATATACTATTAAGTAGACCTTTCTTTAAGAAAGACTAAAAGTTTAATATAATAATAAAGATATACTTTTATTTTAGTATTAATAGATTTATTATAATATTATAATTTAAAAGGCTAATAATATACCTAAAGTAGAAAAATAATGCTTTTAAAGTAAAGATAAATTTAAGCTTATTAATTATTTTATTATATAAAATAGATTAAGGCTATTTATAGATAGAGAAATAATAAAGACTATATAGGGGTAATAGCCTTAATAAGGCATTTTATTTAGCGATTTAAAAGTAATATAAAATAATAATTAAATATAGTATTATAATTAATTATTATTAAGAAGTAGTTTAATATTCTTTTTTAAGCTAATTTAAACTATATAAAGAATAGGGCCTATTAAACTTATAAAAAGAAATATAATAGAAAATAAATAAAATATAAAAAAGGAATATATTTTAATACTAATAATAATTAATATCTATTATAAAGGTAATAAAAAGGTAATAATTTATAATAAATATAAATAATTATAAATAATAATAATAATAATAATATAATTAATAATTTTACTTACTTTTTCTTTAAGGCTATTTATTTATTTAATTTCTTAAATTAAGGTATATAAATATATATAGCTATTATAAATAATATACAGGCATACATAAAGACAGTCACAGCAGGCAATATACGCAATAGGTCGGTCTAGATCAATTAGGATTTATAAGGAGCAGCTAGATAGTAGTCGCAAAATGCAATTACCTATTTACAGTATAGGGATTCCCTTATAAGGATATATGGCCTTAAGACCTAGGCCTATAAGGCCCTTAAGGTTGGCTTATGGCCGGCCGCTATATCTATAGCAGCGACCACTTTTGCCTAGCCGCTATATCTATTAATACTCCCTTTAAGCCTAACTAAAGGCTTATCCTTAAGTGCTATTATAAAGCTATCTTAACTTTTCTTATATATATATTTCTTATATAATTATAGAGTTATTTTTTTTTTATTGCTAAAGCAATTATTTACTTAAGTAAGACTTCTTTACTATTAAGGGCAGGCTTCTTTATTATAGTTAAGAGTATTGCTATAAGCTTTTATAAGCGCTATTTATATTTATTTTAGTGTTTTTAATATAATATTTTCTTTAATTTTAGCTTTAATCTTAAAGCATTAATAAAAGAGCAATATAATAGGCCTATTAATAGCTTTATAAATATATTAGTAATATTTTTAGTAAAAAGAATATATTATAGTTTAACTATACTATTTTTAATAGCCTCTTTTATAAAGTAATATTATACTTAAATATACTTTATATAGGTATAGAATTTAAAATTATATATTAGCTTTATAGTACTTTAGTTATTTATAAAGATTACTATTAAGGCAGTTAATAAGCTATTAAGTTCCTTTATAAAGCTTTTTATTTATATAACTTATAATACTGCCTTTATTAATATATAGTATTTAGCTTTTATTAAGAACTTTATTATAGTCTTTTAATGCTTATTAAACTATATAATTAGGCCTTTATTTATAAAGAATATATATCCTTTAATTAATTATATTATTTTTAGGCAGCTAGTATAATTAAAGTTATAGTAGCTATAGAGATTAAATAGATTGCTATATAACTCTTTCTTAAGGCAGTAATAATAAATAAAGTAATTAAGGCTTTCTTTAATGTATTGCAATATTCTTTTTATAGCCTTAAGTTATTATTTATTTAGGCTATTTAAGAAGTATACTTAAAGACTATATATAAAGGCTAGATTAAGCTAGCTTTATTATAAAAGATAGTTAACTTTTTCTATTATTAATATATATTTTTTACTAATAGCCTTTATATTAAGAATATTAATTGCTTTAATTAAGTAATAAATTTCTATTTCTATTAATATATTTATAGCTTTATAGTTAAGGTATTTAAATTGCTTAAAGATACTTATTATATAGTCTTTTTATAATAGTATAAGCAATCTATTTTTTTTTTGCTATAATAGCTATATCTAAAAAGAGCTTAAGAAATTTAAGCAACTTTATTTTTACTTTTTATATAAGTTTATTAATAAAGGTATTTATATCTTTATTATTATTAATAACTATAAATATATTATTTATATATATAGCTATAATAATCTCCTTTATTTAGTTTATATAAACTATAGTATTGCTCTATAGCCTCTTAAGGCCTAATTTATTAAGTATTTTCCTTAATTTCTTTTGCTATTATTAAGCACTTTACTTAAGGCTATATAGAGCTATAAGCAACTATATAATATATTTAATGCTTTATTTATAGCTTACTTTTTTAGCTAAATGTTTATATTTTAGATTCTTAAAGAACTTATTAAGTAAAGGGAAGGTTATAATATAAATATTTTCTTTTAGCTCTTTATTTAAATATACTATAATTATATTATTTTATAATAGCTTTTTTTTAATCTATATAATATAAATAAATAGTATCTTTTAGAAATTAGCTTTTATAATTAAAAAGAAAGTCTTTTAGTAATTAATGCCTTTTTTTTATATAAAGCTATATACTATAAGTTAAGCTTTATATATAACTATTATACTATTTTTATCTCTTTTATATTAATTTACTTACTTTACTATAAGTAGTCTTTTGCCTTTTAGTAATTTCCTTTTTAAAATAAATTTAAATATACTTTTATTAATAAAAGTATAAATCTCCTTAAAGAATGCCTTTTTTTAAAGGTTATTATTTAGCTAGTTAAAGGCATTATAGACTATAGTTAAATTAGTATTAATATAAGCAGCTAAAATTTATTTCTTTATAGCTATTACTAGCATTATAAAGTATCTTTTAAAGTTATTAAATGCTTCTTTTAGCTATAATTAAATAATCTTTTTACTTTTTACTATAAGCAGTAAAATAGGCTTATAAAATACTATATGCATTATTATAATAACTTTCTTTATTTTAGGGTTTTAAATTTTATATACTTTAATTTCTTAGAATTCTATAAGGATTCCTTTTTAACTATAAGGCAATATCTTTTTAAATCTATTGCACTTTTTCTATTTAATATAAATAAATGCCTTTAACCTTAAAATCTATAGATACTTAATATTTAATATATATTCCTTTTTTAGGATTAAATCTATAAAGTAAACCTTATAAAGGGTCTTTTAGTTTAATAACCTTATTGCTATAATATTAATAATATATATAATTATAAAGATAATCTCTTTTTATAGCCTAAAAGGGATATTTATTACTATTATTATACTTTTTGCCTTCTTTTAGATTGTATAGTTTGCCTATTTAATAAAGCTATTTTATTTATAGCTATATAGCAGTATAATAATTATAGGGATCCCTATCTTTAAGAGGAGTTTATTAATCTTTCTATTAATAAATTTATAGCTACTATTAAACTATATCTTTTAGGGTAGACTATAAGCTATAATAGTTTTAAACACTAAAAGATTTTCTTTTATTAAGGTAGTAGTATTACTTTTCTTTTTAAGTAAATTGCTATAAAAGTAATAGCTTTTATTATTAATTATAAGCTTAAAATACCTCTTTTTATTATATATATATAGACTTAGCTCTATAAGGTCTATATAAAGAAGGTTAAGCATATAGTTTACTCTCTTTTATAGTATTTTTAGTAAGAACTTTATGCTTTTAGCAAGCTTATAGTCTTTATAAAGTATATTAAATAGCTTATAATTATTAAGCCTACCTTTTATAATCTTAAAGGTATAATTAAAGGCTTTTTAATCTATATAAATAAGTCTTTAATGCTATATTCTTGCCTTAAACTATTCTATTTATATTAGTATTATTTTAAAAGTAAAGTAATAGCTTATTATGCCTTTTATTGCTTTAAGTAAAAACCTTTAGTTAGGGATATTAAAGGTTATAAAGATCTTACTATTGCTATTAAAGATCTTATTTTTAATTATATAATTACTAAAAAAATAGACTTTCTTACTAAAGATTATATTTAATAGAAAATCTTTAATAAAGACTATATCTTTAAGTATTATAGTTCTTATTCTTTCTCTCTTTATAAATAGTATAATTACTGCTATTCCTATAGCTATAGGGTATATAATGCCTCTATCTATAAGAATTAGCATTATTTTATTAAGTTTATACTATTTATCTTCTTTAAACTATTTAAAGTTATTAATAGTATATATATTGGCTTTTAAATTCTAAAGCTAATAATCTTTTTAGTTAATAAAGCCTAATTCTATAGATATTAAAATAGTAATAAAGTTACTATTTCTTTTAGCCTTTAATATAGTATTATTATTAATATTAAGGGGACTATATAATTGCTATTTTAGTAGGCTAGAAATTATTGCTATAATTGCCTTTTCTATTAATAACCTTATAAAAGTATTACTAAAAAACTTCTTTACCTTTAAGCCTTTATAGTATATAAAAATAGCATTATTATTATTATTAAAGTTATTTTTAGCTTTCTTTATATTTTTAGTACTTTATTTATTTAATTCTATATATAAGGCAGTCTTTTTAGTCTTTTTAGTAGTTTTATTACTATTTTTTTTTTTTAACCTTTTATTTTTATTGCCTTTACTTTCCTTCTATAGAGATAGGCAGTTCTTTATAATATAACCTTTTTAATTACAATTAAAGTATTTATTGCTTTTAGAATCTTTTTTATAGTTATTCTTTTTATTTAATTAAGCACTTATCTATATGCCTTTTTTATTGCTAAAGTCTTTACTCTTCTTTTAGAAAGTTTATAGACTTTTGGCTTTATCAATAAAGTCTTTTTATATCTTATAGATAGATTAATATTTCCTCTTTTGCTTATAGTTGCATTAAAGTACATTTTACTTAAAAAAGACCTTTTTAATACTATCTATAAACCTTATCTTTTTTTAGTATTTAAAGAGCTTACTATTAGCTTTAATAATGCTATTTATAATATAGCAAAAGTTATTAATATAACTTTAGACCCTTTATAATTTCTTTAAAGTTAAGGACTTTAATTTTTAATAGAAGTTAGCTAGGCTCTATTAGAACCTTATATTATTATACCTTTTTATTAATAGCTTAATAGCCTTTATATTAATCTTTACTAAAAATAATAATAGCTTTAATTTCTATAAAATTGCTATTTTTATAGTAGTAATTAAATGCATTTCTTTTAAATATAAGATTTTAATCTCTTTATATTACTTAATAGCAATTATAATATAGAAAAGATATTTCTTTTAAATAGTTTAATTCTTTAATCCTTTAAGTATATTATCTTTCTTTATCTTAAAGTTAAAACTAATAAAATCCTTAATTTTAATTAATTATAAATTTATAATCTTCTTTTTGCTTAAAGTAAGCTCTATTAATATCTCTTTATTCCTTAAAAAACTAAATATTTTATTTAAAGCTTTTAAAGGCTCCTTTAAAATATAAAAAAGTTAGCTTCCTTAATACTTAAAGCTTTTATTTTTATTATCTTTTACCTTAAATTCTAATTTATCTTTAGGCTATATTTTATATTTAATCTTTAATTTATTTTTAGTCTTTTAATTAAAGTGCTTCTATAGCTTTTATATTTATTGCATTATTTTTATTATTTACTATATTATAATATTTAAATTTAATTAAGTCTTTTATAGGTTCCCTTTAATAGGCTTTATTAACCTTTTAAAAAGGAATAAAAGATCCTTAAGATTATCTTTTCCTTTAGTAAAATCTTCTTTATTATTAGTCTATTTAATTACTTTAATAATAGGGATTAGCTTTAAGGCCGGCTTTAAAGCTATTACTTAAGTCTTAAGACCTTAATTAATTAATATTATAAATGCTAACTTTAAGGGATAAACTTTAAATTAGTTTAAACCTTTTAAATAGCTATAATTTCTTTTTAAATTAAAGCTTTAGGCTTATAACCTATAAATAATATATAGGCATATATAGGGATAGTTATAGCAGGCAATATATATAATAGGTTGGTTTAGATCAATTAGAATTTATAAAGAGCAGCTAAATAGTGGTTGTAGAATGCAGTTACCTATTTATAGTATAGGGATTCCCTTATAAGGATATATAGCCTTAAGACCTAGGCCCATAAGGCCCCTAAGGTCGGCTTATGGCCGGCCGCTATATCTATAGTGGCGACTACCTTCACCCAGCCGCTATATCTATTAACAGCTATATATTTAAAACTATTTATTTAACTATTTATTAAATATTAATATTTATTTAGACTATAATTAATATAGTAAGATTTAAAGTAAAAAAGCTTATTTAATTATATATAAAGAGATTAATACTAAAAAGAATTACTTTAATAAATCTATTTTAGTTATTATTTACTTTAAGCGCAATATACTATAAAGTAAGCAATTAAATAAAGGGCATAAAGTATACTCTTTTAATAGTTTTAATATTAAGACTCTTTATATAATATTAAAAAGAAAAAGTAAATTAAATTAATATATAGGGCTTTATAAAGAAGTATATAATTATATTATTACTTAAGTTTTAAGTAAATATTAAAGGCATTTTACTATTTAAAATAATAAAACCTTTTCTTTTAATAAATAATATTTTATAAAGATATAAAAAGATAGAAAAGAAAAGTAAGTTATTATATTATAGACTTTCTCTAAAGAAAATAATTTACTGTTATAGAAAATTTAAATTATATTATAATTATATAAATAAACTAAATATAGTTATTAAAGCTAAAAAATACTAAAGTTAAAAAGCCTATAATAAATAAAGGTTAGACTTTAATAGTAATATTTATAAAAAGCGCTTTATAGCTTAAGCTTTTAATGCTATTATAGATTTAAAAAAAGCAATATAAATAAAAAATAAAGTTATAAAATAAAATATTTATTTTATTATAATTATAGTAAAATTGCTAATATATAGAATTATATTTAATATATTTATATAAATAGAGTATTAATAGAATTAAACTATTTAAAGATATTTTAAAACTATATATTAAAATAAATTAAAAAAGTTTTTTAGAAAAATATATATATTTTATAAGTATTTTTTATATATAGTTATAATAAATACTATAATAATAAAAATAATAAAGATATTAAATATTTAAGCTAAACCTTAAAAAGCTAAGGTATTAAGGTTATTATAGCTTATAGTTAATAGCTATTTATAAAGTATTATTTAAAGTGCTAAAAAGATTATATTAATAAGCTATTCAAAGGGTTAAATTGCCTTAAAAGTATATAAAGAATATCCTTACTTTAATGCATAAAGTATTATAGTAGAAAAAAGCTACTATAAAAGTAAGGCAAAAGTAAAGTAATAGTATTATATAAATTATTAATTATAGTAAATAGTTATAAAAAGATAGAAATAAAAGCTATTAAGGCTAAAAATATATAATAGTAAATAATTAATTGCCTTTATTGCAATAGCCTAAAGTAATAGTAAATAAAGCTACTTAATAGATAATTTTAATACTTTATTAAGCTAAAGCTATATTAATAGAGAAGATATTATTTATAATAAAGCTATTATATTAATACTAATATCTTTAAATAGTATTAAGAATAGTAAGATTAACTTTAAAGAGAATGCATTTAGGCATTAATATAGCTTTAATAGCAATAGTATATATAGTAAAATACTAATTATAGCTTACTTTAGATTTTTCTATTTTAATAGTATTTTAGCTAAATATAGAATTAGCTTAATAAAATAATAGCCTATAATAAATAAAAGAGCAATTAGGCCTTTTAAAAGGCAAAAAGGCAAAAAAATAAACTATTTAAATTTTAAGTATATTTTTATATACTATTAGTAATAAATATATAATTAACTATAATTAAAGATATAGTATTAATAATAATTTAAAGCTTATATTATAATAATAATAAAGGTATAAATCTTAAAGACAATAAAAAATAAGCCCTAAATTATAATAATATTATAAAGATAATAGCTAATAGCTTATAGTTATTATAAAATATACTATAAATACTACCCTTAAGTATATAAATACTGCCTTTAAGTTTATAATATTTTTAGCCTATTAATAAAAGAATTAAAGCTAGAATTTAATTTATATCTTTTAGCTTATAGCTATTTAAATAGGCTATAAATATAAAGCTATTAAAAGCCTTATAATATTATATAGTTTTATTTATATTATAAAGTAATAGTAATAATACTATTTATTATATAGTATAGAAATGCTTTATTAAGGCTTTAAATAATAAAGACCCTTTAATAGGCCTTAAAATAAAAGAATTAAATATAGAAATAGTAAAGAATATTATTATAATTACTAATAAAATAAATACTAATAGTAATAAAATCTATTATTAAGCCTTTACTATAAATACTAATAAAAACTATAATAATAGCAATAAAGATAATAAATAAGGCATTAATAGACTATTTATTAAAAGGCTAAAGTAAAATAATAATATAGGGCTAAAGGCAAAGTAAATATATATAAAGTAAATTAATAGTATTAATTAATAGTAAGTAATTATTAAAGCATTAATAAATAGCCTTAAAGAAGATTTTAATAAATTAAAAGCTATTAATAAAAGCTATTTTTAGTATATATTTATATTAAATAAAATAAAGGTATTTATTATAGCAGCCTTTTTATAAGGCCTTTTATAATAAAGATACTCTATTAATATTAATATATAAGGTATATTATAGAAAATAGATAAATATAATTTATAGCCTATAAGTTAAAAAGATTAAATTATAGTCTATAAAAAAGCTCTTTAATAGTATTCTTTGAACTATATAGTATACTATTTAATTAAATAGAATATATAGTGCTATAGCAATTATATTTATATAATATTTTATTTAATAATTAGCAATAAGGCCTTTATATATAGAACCTTAAGTTATAAATAAATATATTTAAATAAACTAAAGGGATTAATTATTTTTAAGGAAAAGCTAATTGCTATATATTTTTTATTTAATTTTATTATAAGAGTATATATTATTAGAAAAGGCAAATAAAAAAGTAATTATATATACTATATTAAAGGGTATATTATTATATTCTTAAATAATATATAAAATTTTAAAAACCTATTATTAAAAAGAGAATTAAAATAGTATAGATTATACTTTTAATTAATTAAGGTATTAAAAATAAAAAGCCTTAAAATATAAATACTATAATAAAAGATTTAAGGGATTAAGATTAAATTATATAAATAATAAAGTAGCCTTAATTGCAATAAGCTAAAAAGAACTATACCTTTAATAATAATAAAGATAATAAAATATAAATATTAGGCTTAAAAATATTAATTAATAAAATTATATTTTTAGGAATATTTACTATAAATACTAAATAGTAATTATTTAATATAGAAATACTATAATTTACTATAAATAGTAAATAGTAATTATTTAATATAGAAATACTATAATTTACTATAAATATATTAGCAAATAGTAAAAGCAATAAAGGTATTAAATAAAGAGAGTTATAATACCTATATATTTATATACTAAAAGGTAATATATTTATTAACTTTGAGAATATATAGTTCTTTATAAAATTGTTATTAATATTATTTTTATATAAAAAAGGCAATCTATAGTATAGTAAAGAGGCTATTATAAAGCTAAGAAGTTTAAGTTTTAATATAGTATTTTATAATATAATTTAAGAAGAGCCAATAGAGCTTTAAAATATAGGCAGTACTTTAGTAATATAATAAATAGTTCTTAAGCTATTATACTTTTTTTTTTTAGTATTTAATATAAAGGTTTAATTAAAGAATAGGCAAATAAATATAATTAATATATCTAAAAGTAGCTATAAATAAATTAAATAGATTATATAGAACCTTATATTTATAAGGTTTAAGATAGCTAAAGCTAAACTTAAAATAGTAAAGTAAATAAAGAATAAAAAAGTAAAGAAATTACTTAAGTATTTAATAGCCTTTAGATATAGTTAGATTAAATTAAAGGAAATAAGTTTAATAATATATAAAAGAATTAAGTTATTGCTTATTTACTATAATATATTAGCAATTTAATTTATATTAAACTTAAATACTATTATAAACTCAATTAAATTATAGCTTACTATATATTAATTATATAATTTAAATAATATAGAGTAATTCTTATAAAATTTAAATTAATTTATAAAAAGATTAAGGCTTATAATATTTAATTTTATTAATTTAATAACCTTTTTTTATTAAAAAATATATTTATTCTTTTAGTATTATATTAATATAGGGAATTTATTTATATTTAAATATATTAATTACTATTATAATACTATAAAGATAAATAAGTATAATGCTTTATATTTATATAGGCTTCTTTAAGTATATAAAAATATAAACTTAAGATTTATTATAGTAAATAATAAGGGCTTATATATAAAGCTAAAAGAAATATAAAAAAAATAAAAAATAAAAAGAAAAGATTAATATAAAAAAAGGAAACTAAAAGAGGCTTATTTACTATATTAATAATATATTTATAGAGATATATAAAGTAGCCTATAATAATAAATATAAATAAACATAAACTTTAATTAATAAAGTAATAGTAATTAAATATAGCCTTTTTTAAGTTAAAGCTATTAAAGCAATTAATATATACTAATATATTAGATTTAATAATAATAAAGCTTTTATTAATAGAGCAATTTAAAAAGAAGGTAAACTTCTATATTAGCAATATATAGATTTATATAAATACTTTAATATACCTAAAGTATTTCTTTAGGCAATTAATAGTAAAGTACTATCTTTATTGCTTTAATATATTATAGAATATAATAAAAAAGATAATATATATAGCTTAAGGCATTTTATATCTATAATATAATTATATTATAGTAAATAAATAGAACTTAATTATAGTAATTAGCCTTTAGTATAACTATAATATATTATTTATTAATATATAAATAAAGATTATAGCATTTATATACTATTTAATAAAATATATAATAAAAATAAAGAATTTAATCTAAAAGTAAGCTATAATAGCTATTAAAATGCTTTAGCTTATATAGACTAAAAGTAATATTATAATTAATAATGCTTAAACTCTATAGACCTTTTAGAGGCTATTTTAAATATTAAGGCTATTATATATAGCTAAACTATTATAAACTTTAGTGCTATTTTAGGCAATTAAGCAATAATATTAATAGAGTAATATAAAGTAATACTTTCTAAAGATTATAAATTAAATCTTTATAAAAAAGCTACTTTTTTAAATAAAAGTAATATTTAATATATTAGGCTTCTTTAATGAATATAGTAATATATATTAATAGATATTTTTAAATATAATAAGCCTATATTAGTTTTTTCTATAGTAATAGAACTATGTAAAAAAGTATTAAAAGGATATAAAAAAGTATTAAAAGGATATAAAAAAGTATTAAAAGGATATAAAAAAGAAAAATTAACTAAAAGTAAATATTATTACTTTAGAAATAAGTAATTAAAAGCTTTTATACTTAAAGGTATAGATATATTATAAAAATATATTATAGAATATATATCTATATAACTATATAAAAATAATTATATTATAAAGTAAGCCTATAAATAGCTATTATAAATATTTTATATTATTTAATAATAGTTAAAAGGGATTATAGTAATAAATATAAATAATATAAAAGCTAAATAAGTTAATTACTATTAGCTTTAATAGATTTATTAATATAGATTTTAGCTATAAAGAAAATATATAATATTATTATAAATAAATGCTTTAAAGAAAGCAGCTACTATAAAATATATATTAATAGATAGGTAATCTATAAAGAGTAGCTATTTAATATTTTAGCCTTTTTATTCTATAAAAATAGTTTTTAAAGTCTTATAGCAATAATATTTATAATATATAAATAAAATAATAAAATAAAATATTTAATAGACTTTAATAAGTAATAGTAAATATTTATTTATTTATTTAATAATACTTTATTAACTTTATAAAAATAAATAATACTTTTATACTATTTTTAATAAAGAAAAAACTATATATATAAAATATTAAATAAAAACCTTTATATTCTTTATTTATTAGCCTTTTTTTATCTTTTTAAATTAATATTAATTAAATATTAATTATACTTTTTATAATTAAATATATATTAATTACCTTACTTTTTTTGCTTTTACTTATAATAACTATACTATTAATTAGCCCTATAGAAATAATATATTATTATACTTAAGATTTATAGCTAAAGAAACTATTAAGGATCTTACACTTTAGTTATAGCTTAAGTTTATTTAAAAGCTATAAGGCTAGGCTTTTATAGGCCTTACTTAAGCCTATAGCTATATTATTATAGATTAGGCTCGCTAGAATAACACTCTAGATGCGGGTAAGTCTTTTACTTCTAGCTATAGGCTAGGCTGCTTTTAAGTTCCCCTTGCCCTGCTTAGGTAGACCAATCCTAAGCAGGTAAAAAAGGGGTGCCTGAGCGGGATTCGAACTCACTCCCTTGCACACTAGGGGCTTTTAGGCGGTAACCACTCTGCTGTAGGGGTAATAGTAAATATTTAATTATTAAAAACATTAATAAAGAATATTAAATAAAATATAAAGCTTTATGCTATATTAAAGGAAATAGATATTAAAGATAAAGGTAATAGTGCAGTAAATACTAATAGTAAGGATATTAATAAAAAAGATAAAAAGTATTATAGCAATTAATATAGCAATTTAAAGCAATTAATTAACATAATATACTTTATTATTAAAGCTAATAAAATTATAGTGGGGTTATAGCAACTATTAAAAAAATACTATAATAGCTTATATAGTTTTAGAAAAATATATAGGGATTTAAATAAAAGTTAGATCTTATTATTATTAAAAGGCTTAAGCCTATTAATTAAGTAAGGGCATTAACCCTATAAATATTATAGCTAAAGGCAATTAAGAGCTAATAAAACTATATATTTAAGGAAATTAAAAGTAAGATTTAAGGGATTTAAAAGGCTATAATAATTAATAGTATAGTAAAAATACTATTATATCTTAATGCAATAAAGTATAATAGCAATAAAAAAGTATTAAAGGAATTATTACTATAATATATTAATAAAGAAATTAATATAGAAAAGTCTAAAATTATAAAGGCATTAGCTTGCGTTTTTTATAAAAAAAGTATATTAAATTATATATTAATAATAGCTATATTTAAGATAATAGTAATATAAATTAATAGTATAATAATCTATTTAATATATAATATAAGCATTAAAAAAATAAAAAATATTAATAAAGTATATTTCCTTTAGATTAAAAGTATAATATAAATATAGTAAAAGAAAAAGCTATTATTAACTATAAATAAAATAAATATATTTAATAAATAAATACTATATATTGCTAATAATAGGCTTTATTAATACTATAATAGTAAGGAGCTATTTAATAATATTTCTATAGTACTATTCTATAGGGACTTTTATTCATTTTATTTAATAATAAGAATAATAATACTATTTAATGCAATAAAGATAAAGTCAAAAATTAATATAAAAAAGTAAATTAAAAAGGTATAGCAATATAATAAAGGCTATATAATTTAATATAAATTTAAGTCTATTATTATATTAAATAAATAGATTTAAATAACTAAAAACCTTAAGCTATAAAGGCTCTTTAAAAGGATTTAAAAAAGAGAATAAAATAAATTATACTTAAAGATATTAAACTAATAATATTATATACTTAAGCAATTAATCCCTTAAAGCAAATGGATTATAGTAATTACTTTATTAAACTAAAACTTTTAGAATTTAAATATAAAGGCAATCTTATTATACTATAAATAATATAAAGGTAAGGCATTAATATATATCTTTCTATTATTATATAAATAAAAGAATAAAGATCCCTTTAAGGCTAAGGCTATTATTAGACTTAAATATAATAATTAAAGCTTTATTTTAATACTTAATATTTTTACCTTTATATTAGATATATCTATTATAGTAAATAATAATATATATTAAGGCCTTAAGCTAATTAATAAAGTATAGTATATAATATAAAAGATTATTATAGATTTAAAGCTTTTAAGGTATTAAATTTTAATAAATAATATTTTTTATTTTAATCTATTAATAGGTATTATTTTAAAGGAAAATATAATATAAAACTATTAATTTATAAATATATTATTAAATATAATTTTATTATAATTAATAATTATTATAATTAGCCTTATAGTAAAGTAAAAATAGTAAAAAAGAAAGGCAATCTATTAAGGTCTTTTATATATAGCTATATTTATATATATAGATTATAAATCTTTAGAATATATATTAAAGTATATAGCTTTAAAGCTTTAGGGAGTAAAGTTATTTATATAAATAAAAAAGCTATTAAAATATAATCTCTATAGTCTATATATATAGCTATTATAAAGTATTTTATTAAATAGTATTATATTAATTTTAAAGGTATAGTAAATTAATATAATAGAAAATATAATATTAGCTATAATATATATAATTAAATAAATATTATAAAAGCTTAATAATAAAATAATATTAAAATTAAGCTAAATAAGCTCTTTTTATAAAGGGTTTTAAATAATATATTAAAATAACAATAAAGTAATATTATAGCTATATAAAATAAATATATATTATTTAAAAAAAATAAAAGCATTTTAAAAAATGCAATCTTTAAAGATTATTTATATAAAGTAAGGTATATAAATATTATTAATAGAAAAGGTATATAGGCTATAATAAATATATTAAAAGAAATAAGGCTATAAGAGAGAGAGAGAAATAGATTATATAATATTTATATAATAATCTAAAAGCAGTAAATAGTAGGTTATAAGGATTAATAGAAAGAGAGTGAGAAGAGTGCGGGTTGGGGGTATAGAGACCTTTTATTCTAAAAGGCATTATATATACCTTCATATATATTCAAGTTAATAAATAGCCTTTATAATAGATTAATTCTATTAGTTATTATAGTTAGGCTTAAGCTGCCTTTATATTAAAGTAATATATTAAGCAATTTAATATAATTCTTAAGTTAGGTATTTAATTGTTTATTTTAGTTATTATATAAAATTAATTTTGCCTAAAGTCTAATAGAAAGCAATTTATACTTTAAGCTTAGCCTTTTTAAAGTCTATTATATATTAGTTAAATGCTATAAATTAAGGGTTTATTTAGTATTAAAGATAGTAATATATTTATAGTAAAGTTAATTTATATTTACTATAAAATATTATTAAAGCTATTTAAATTATAATTAAGGCTTAAATAAATAATATTACTATTTACTAAAGCTTAAGTTAAAATAAATATACTATTTTTTATATTATTTATTTCTTAAGTTATTATTTTATATAAAATTATTAAAGCTATATTTAATTTTTGCATTTTTATTAAAAAGATTAAGCTATATAAAATAGTTCTATTATAATAATTTTATATTAAATAATATAAATTAAATTTATTAGTTATAATTATTTTAAGAGCTAATATAAAACTAACTAAAGTATATATTGCTTTTAAGCTTTTTTTATTTTTTAGTAAATTATATACTATAATTATTTTTATATAATAGTACTTAAAGTTAATATTAGCTTAATTTTTTTCTATTTAATAGATTTAAATTTATAATTTATATTATTTATATATATAAAGAGCTATATAGCTTAAATAATAAATTATAGTATAGTTTTATTATTTAATATTTATTAAAGTATTAATTCTTTATTTTTTAGCTAATTTTAAAAGTATAATTGCATTATATTTATTATAAATATATAATATTTAATAAATTAATTTAGAATAATAATATATATTTTAAAAAAGAACTTATATTAATTAATTATAAATAAAAGAGTTAATTTAATAAATAGTAACAATAAAGTATAAATAATATTTTATAATATAGCTATATCTATAGTATTAAAGCATTAAATAGATTTTAGGTCTTTTTATAAAGTTTATAATTATAAAGCTTTATATCTAAAAGTAATTTATTATTATATAGATTATTAACTTTTTTTATTAATATAATATAAAGAATTAAACTTATTTTTATTATAAGACTATTTTAGGCCTATATAAACTTTACTTTATTAACTCTTAAAATATTAATACTATTAAAAGCCTTTATAAGTTTATTTATATTAATAAAAATAAATTTAATTTAAATTCTTTTTACTAAAATAATTTAAATTAAAGCAATAAAAGAGCTTTATTTTTAAATATAATGCCTATTTATTCTTTTTTATAAAAGGCTTTAGCTTACTTTAAGGTAAAAAAGGTAAAGATTATATTTCTATTAAAAAGATAATATTTTATAATTATATAAAAGTTACTATAGGCTTAATTTACTATTTATATAATTTTTATTAAAATATAGTTTTTTATATTTTTAAAAGTATTTTTAATATAGATTATAATTTTATATTTAGTATAGCTATATATTATATATTTATTAATTTTAATATTTATAGGGCTTAAGCTATATAATGAAACTAATATATAAAACTATTATATTAGCTAAAATAAAAAAAAGCTTAAGTTTATTAAAATAATTATTATTATTAAAGTAATAATATATATTATAATAATAATAATTTTATAAATAAACCTTTTTTTAAAGGTTATATTAGCTTTAAAGAAAGAGTAAAAGTGCATTTTATATATATTAATATAGATTTAATATATCTATTAAATAAAGTTAAAAAGTAAAATAAAATAATTTTAATAATAGCTTTATAAGCTTCTTTATTTTTATTAATTATAAGGCTTTTATTAGCTTTTATTGCTTTATTTATTTTAAATATATTATTAAATTAGCTAATAATAAAAAAAAGTTATATTAGCTATTTTTTATATTATATTTTTTTTAAATTAATTACTATTAAAAGGGCTATAAATATTAGTATTATACTTTTAATATATTATTATACTAAAATATAATTTAATATAAAAACTTAATGGCTTATAGTTTTAAATATTTTAAAAGTAATTTAAAATAGCTATAAGTAATTATAAGTCTAAAGGCAAAAAGAATATAAACTTTAATATTAATAAAGTTAATTAAATATAAAATAATCTATTATATTTATATAAATGATATTATTATAATATCTTTATAATATTTAGTTTTTTTTATTAATAAAATTAATTTAAAGCTTAAAGAAATATCTATTATATAAAAAGAATAAAAATAAATATAAATAATATAAATAATATAAATAATATAAAATGTATTATACTAACCTTTACCCTTAGACTTGCAATTGCTTGCAGCCATCCTAAACTACCTTTAAAACATCTAAAACTACAATCAATTAATCCCTTATGCTAAATTACCCCTAAATATAATAGTACATTAAGAGCGCAATGCTAATACTATAGCCCTTTTAATAGTTATTAATTTAAAAAGATATAATATTAAAAATAGCCAATATAATCCCCTTTTTACTATTAGTTAATATAGCAATATACCTAAAATAAATAAAGTAATAAAAGCTAATAAAAGCCCTATAATTAATAAAGATAAAAAAGCCTATAAAGCTATTACTAAAATCATTTTATTTTACTTCCTTAAAGTAGTTTAAAAGGTATTTTAAATCTATATTAATATATATAAAGTATACTTTTACCCCCCTTTAAGATTAATATAACCTTTAAAAAAAGACTTATTAATAAAATTACTATTACTATAATAACTGCTATTACTATAATAATAATAGCTATTTTAGCTAATTTAAGCTTTTTTTCTTTTTAGCTAATATAGTAATTCTATATATTAATTCTTTTATATAGCCTTATATCTATAAATACTAAAATTAATAAGTATATAATATATAGCTATATTAAGTATAAGATTACTATTTATATTAAAAATGCTCTTAAAGATATTAAAAACTATATTTTAATAAAAACTATATAAATAGTAAATTAAGCTTATAGTAACTTTTATATAATTATAATATATTGCCTTTTTAATAAAGATATAGTTCTTATCTTTTTTACTTTAAAATAGGCTAAAGCCTTTTATAAAGAAAAATAAATAGCTATTATATTTAAGAATAATGCCTTTTTTGCTTTTTTTACTTTTATTATTTTAATAAAAGGAATTTAAATTAAATTTATTTTTAATAATATAAATAAATTTATTAAAACTATTAATAATATTAATACCTTAAGGGTTAATAAAGTAAAGCCTATTTAAGCCTATAATAGTATTATAATAAAGATAAATTTAATTCTTTATATTTTATTTATTAAAAAAGCTAATAGTCTATATAATAATAGGCTATTTTTTAATGCTAAACTTTATAATTATAAACCTTTTAATAAAAGATTAAAACTTATTTAATGCTTTTAATGCTATAAGTATAGCTATATTATAAAAAACTATTAATTTACTTTAATTTATAGCTAATATAATAGCTTAATATATAATAATTACTTTATTAAAAAGAGAGAAATTCTTTATTATTGCACTCTTTACTATAAGGATTATTTAGCCTAAAGCTATATCTATTTTATAATAAAAAAGCACTAAATCTATATAAAAGAAGAATACTATAAATAATTAATAAAATATAAAGAATATACTTTAGTATAGTAAAATATCCTTTATATATAATAAAATAGCTTCTTTAAGAACTCTTTCTTTATAGCTTTTCTCTTTATTAAAAGAATTAATTAACCTTTAGGCTCTATAAATAAATAGTATTATACTTTATTTAATACTTTCTTTTTTTTTAGTGCCTATACTTTATTGCTATTATTTATTAAATTAATCCCTTTATTTAAATATATTTAATTAATATAAATTCTATTTTAAAATATATATTACTATTTTAAATTAATTTATTAAGTGCTATATATCTATAATAAATATAATATAATTATACTTTTAAAACTAGCTAAAAACTAAAGGATTAATACTTTAATAAACCCTAAAGGATTAAATTATACTATAATTTATTACTTTAGCTATATAGCTTTCTATATATATAAATAATATAAACTAAAGACTTAAATCTATTAAATAAAAGAAAATTAAATTAAAGTTAATTTTAAATATTACTATATAAAAATAATTATTGTATATAACCCTTTAAAAGGTAAAGAAGATTTAAAAGCAATATATACTTTAGCTAGCCTTATTTTAGCCCTTAAAATAATTATAATTAAAGACTTTAATTTATACTACTTAATATAAAACTATTATAGTAAAACTACTTTATATAGCTTAACCTTTTTAATAGAAATATAATAATTAAATATAGCTTTAATAACCCTTTATAGAATTATAATTTAAAAAGCAAATAATATTAAAAATAGTACTTTTAATTTAGCTTAAGCCTTAAAAAATAGCTATATTATTTATTTAAGCCTTAATTATAATTTAAATAGCTTTAATTATATTTTATAATAAATATATATTAGATCCTTTATAGATATATTGCCCTTTTTTTTATTAAACCTTTAGCCTATAGTATTTAATTAATATATAATAAACCTTAAAAAGGCTAAACTTAAAGTATAAATTACCCTTTACTAAACTTTAGGCAAAATAACCTTTATATAATAGCTAAAAGAAATAGTTAAATAGCTAATTTAAGGACTATATTAAATTACTTAATATACTACTTTAATATAAAGGCAATTTAGGCCTAATTGCAATAATTAATAGAACTAGCTTACTATAAAGGCTATTTATTAACTTAAATAAGCATAAAGATATATATAATATAATAATATAATAGTTAATTAACTAAAACTATAAAAGGCAAATAATAAGCAAAAGGCTTATATAGCTAGGGCTAAGTATATAGCTTAATGCAATACTTTATTTAAAGCTAAAATAAAGAAAGGTATTAATAGCTAAAAGAAACTTTAGAATTTAAAAAAATAAATATAACTTTAAAGTAGTATTACTTTAGCCCTTTTATAGCTCTCTTCCCTTAATTGCCTTAAATAAGATTCTTTAATTATAAGCTATATTAAAAAGGCAATTATATTAATAAAATGCTTTTTCTTTAAGCCTTAAATAAATAATTAAAATATTAAATTTATTATAATAAACTTTATAATATAACTATTAAATATAAATTAAATACTATAAAATGCTAAAAATTTAATATAAAATTATATTAAACTTTATAAATTAATTTACTTACTTTTTTAAATTTAATTATAAAAAGCTTTTAGTAGTAATAAATTCTTTATTAGCTTTCTTAAAGTATATAGTAAGCCCTTTTTAAAAGCCCTTACTATTATTATTAATATAAGTATTATATTTAAGTATTTTCTATACTATTTCTATTATATAATTGCTATAATTATTCTTAAATTTAATAAAATAATAGCCTAAAAATATATAGTATTTAAATAAAGATTTACTTTCTTCTTTAATATTATTAATAAAATAATAAAGTTAATAATAGCTTAATAAATAATAATAATAACTAAAAATTTAAATATACTTTTTAATAATTACATAGAGAATAAACCCTAAAGGTCTATTAAGCTAGCCTTTATAGTTATAATAAAAGTAATATATATAATATAAGCTTATAGTAAAATAGTATTACTTTTTTAATTAAACTTTACTATAGCCTTTAATTTAATTAATTATAAAAGGCTTATTATTATTTTTTATAATTAAGGCTATTTATAATAATTATTAATTTAGCTTTTTAATTATTTATTTAAGTATTTAATATACTTTTAGTTTAATAGTAAGTTCTTTAAACCTTATAGCATTAAAATAAAGATTCTATAAGAATTATTACTTTTCTTTATTCTCTTTATTCTATTTATATTAAGGCTTTATATAATACTTTAAAAAGTCCTTAAAATTATAATAATTAAATTTATTAATAATATAAATATATTTATATTTAAAAAAGATATAATAAAGACTTAAGCCTAACTTAAAGCTATATAAATAATATATATATTTTAGGCCTTTATTAATAATATAACCTTTAAATCTATTAAAGTTTAATTTCTTTATTTCTTTTATTAATATTAAAAGCATTAAGTTTAATTAATCTTTATATATAATATAATCTAGCTATAGAAATTATACTATTTCTTTAGGTTATAGCTATATAAAAAGCTACTTTAAGGCCTATATATCTTTAAGTTTAAAAGAAAATTTAAGCACTAAAGATAGGCCCTTACTACCCTTATAGTAAGTATATAAAAAGTAAACCTTAAGGCTGCCTATATAAAATATATATATATAATTAAGTCTATAATTGCTTATAGTGCTAATATATATTACTTTTTAATAAAAAAGAGTAAAAACTTAAAAGGGATTGCTAAAGCCCTTTCTATTAAATAAACTTAAGCCCTTTATATTATAAAGAAAGGCTATAAGGCTACTTTAATTAAATTATTAAAAAGTAAGCTTAAAATCTCTTTATTTAATATATATTTTAATAAATAATTTATTTAATTTTAAAGCTAGCTTTAAGCTTAAAGCATTAAAAAACTTATTTTTTTATAGCTATATTAATAATATAATAGATTTATTATTACTATTATAATAGCCTTTAATATAAATTAATATAAAAATATAAAAAATAGCTAATTAATTAGCTTTTTAATAAAGAATATAAAAAGAACTAAAAGTTAATTAAAAATTAAATATTAATTAATTAAAGGCATTAATAAAAATAAATTAAATATAAGTTTTATAAATATTATATAAATAATAAAATAAAAGCAATTAAAGTCTTTTTACTTTATATAAAGAAGAAAACTATTTACTTTTATAAAGAACTTAAAAAGTATAAAAGCTTTTTATTTATTTAAATATAAATAAAATATATTAAGCTTTAAATATTTCTTTTTTAAAAAAAAATCTTTAAAATAAATATATTTTAATATTAATATAAAAATACTATTAAAATAATTAGCTATATTATACTATATTGTCTGCTTTATTTAAGCTAAAAGGAATCTTTATTTAATTTACTTTATAACCTTTTTAAGCTTAAGTAATATCTATTTAAAGCTTAAACTATATACTATTTTATTAAATAGCTAGTCTATTTATATATTATATTGCATTATAAGCTAATTATTAAGCTATATTTAATTTAAAATATATTTATTTTTATATTGCTTTTACCTTTTAATAACTTTTTTATTTAAGCGCTTTAATTCTTTTATTAAAAGGGAAGTTAATATACTTAAAAAAAACCCTTTAAAAAAGAGAAAAAACTAATCTATTATATAAATAATACATTAAAGCCTACCCCCTTTAATAATTAGGTCTTTACTTTATTTCTATTTTAAATTTAACCTTTATTTATTACTATACTTAATTTATATTTATTTACTTTAGTAATATTACTTACTTTAAGTCTATATTCTCCTTAAAAGATATAAAATCTATTTTATTTTCTTTATTATTCTCTTTATTATTTTTCTTTTTATTTTTAAGCCTTTTTTACTTTAATCTCTTTTTAATTTTATTTAAGCTTAAGCTATTACTTAAGAAATTATATTAAACTTTAGTATTTACTATTAATATTAGCTAATATAAACTTATATTAAAATTAATTTAATTTATTGCTATTATTACTTTTTAATACTATTTATCTTTAAATAGCTTTAGCCCTTTTAATTAAAAAAGGCAATATAGCTATTAAGCTTTTAAAAGCTATAGCTATATAATTAACTCTATTAATTAGCTTATAAAGTTAATTAATATTAAAATCTATAGTTAAAACTATAAATATAGCTTAAAAGTGCATTTAAATTGCTTTTTTTTTAGCTTAAATAGCCTTAACCTTTAATTACTAAAGCTTTTTTACTTAATAGACTATATTAATAGTAAACTTAAATTAAAACTAAAAAGTATTTACTATAGCTATTCCCTTTTATAAAGCTACTATTAATATTTAAGTATTAGCCTTTACTAAATATAGTAATAGCTTATATAGCTTATATATATAAATATAAGTAATATAGCTATTAGCTTTAGTATTTATTGCTATTAGCTATTTAAAGTTATAATAAAGGAATATAATTTATTAGCTTAATTTTAGTATAAACTCTCCTTTCTATCTCTTACTATCTATATAATATATATAAAGTAAGGTAGATTCTATACTACCCTTAAGAATAGCTTAGCACCCCTTACTTTAGTGCAGCTAGCCTAATATTTTAGCATTTATATAAGCATTAATATAGAAACTATAATAGGCCTATAGTATATATAAACTATTATAGTTATAGTTATAGTTATAGTTATAATTATAGTTATTATTATTATTATTATTGCTATTATTATTATTATTATTATTATTATAGTTATTATTTTTAGCTATATATAATTAATATAAAATAGCAATAAAAATAGTAATTAATACTTATATAAATTAAGTATTTTATATAAATAATGCATTAATAAAGTATATACTTAAAGGCAATAAAAAGCTTTTATAAAGGTATATAAAAAAGAAAAAAAAAGAAATTAAATATATCTATAAAGATTAAGAAATAATAATAATAGCACTTAAATAGCTAATAGCTAGCTAGCTGCTAGCTAATATTAAATTGGTGCTTTACTCTTTATAATAGGCCTATAATATAAATAATTTAGGTTTATTATAGGCCTTATTTTTACTTTATTTATTAATTCTATAATTAAATAAATAGAATATTTTAATAATAGTATTAAAGTAACTTTTAATTTAATGCCCTTTTATAAAGGACTTATAATAGGCTTAATATTGTATTAACTAAAGGTTTTTACTTTATTAATATAGTTTTGTTCTTTATTTATATAGTATAGAAGTACTATTTACTTTATAGATCTATAAAGTATTAATAAATAAATAAATAAATAAATATAAAATATATTAAATAATATTAATATATTTAACTTTATTAATATATTTAATTTTATTAATATATTTAATAATATTAATTATCTATTAGCTTATTGGTCTGACTGGTAGCGACTAGAAAAGCATAAATAAACCTTAGAAAAAACACTATTAATGTACTTTACTACCTAATTATAATATATAATAGCATCACTACTATTAGAATCCTTATATAAAATTATAGAATTAAGATTTAAGTTTCCCTTAAGCTAAAGCAATCTATAGATATATAGGGCGCTATATTTATTTATCTTTATTGCACTAAAGTACTAATTAATGCAATTAAATATAAACTTTTGCCTAACCTTAATATAGTGCTTAAAAAATATAGTAATCTCTTAATAGAAAAAAATTATAGAGCTAATAGAATTAAATACTATTAGCTTTATTTTAGTATATATATTATTTAGTTCCTTTAAGAAGGCCTTTGCCTTTTTAATAGAGTTATACTATTTAAAAGCTACTATATGCAACTTAATAGGGTTAATAATATTATTAGAGTTTAAAGTAAACTATATTATAGAGATACTAAAGCAAATAATTAATAACTTTAACTTTTACTTTATATTAAAATAGCTCTTTTAAAATATTAATTGCTAATAACTATAAAGGGAAATATATTATAAGACTTTATTAATCTTTTAATTATTAGTTCTATTATTTATCTTTAAATCCTTTTTTATTAAATTAATGCATTTAAGCATTAAAGAGTAAATAATAGCCTTAATATAAAGGAAATCTATATACTATATATTAAGTATATTTATTAATTAGTTTTTAAATTAAACTTTAGTATTAAATATTAAAAATAAAAAAGCTTAATAATTTATAAACTAATTGCTATATTGCTATAAAATAGATTTTACTTAAGTATATAAACTTATATTTTAAGTAAATAAAAGAGTTTTAGACTTATTATAATAAGTAATCTTATTATTTAATAGAGTATTAGTATTAAGTATATTAAATATAAATTCCTTACTATATTATAGACTATTAATTCTAAAAGGGAATAGTATTAAAAATGCTTTTATAAAGAACTATAAGTTATTTAAATTAATAAATTTATCCCTATAATTAATATAGATATATAGCTACTGCTTTTATAATTAGCTAATATTATTATTAATAATATTAATAGTTTTTATTGCAAATTATAGCTTATTAGCCTTAAGTATAATAGGCATTATATCTAAAGAAAATATATTAAATAATATAGTCTTATCTATAAATATTATAATTGCATTACTATTTACTATATCTTAAGTCTATTTATTATATATCTATTAATATATATTATCTTTTATACCCTTTATTTCTATTAATATAACCAATTTAATAATAATATTATTAATCTTTAATAACTCTTTATTAAATATAGTATATTTAATAAAAGGTATAAGCTAGGCTATATAAATAAACTTTTAGGTAGATAGCTTATCTTTATGCATTTAATTGTATATTTAGCTTAAAATACTATATTATAGCTTGCCCTATAACTAGATTTCTTTTTTATTAATTTAAATATCTATATAGTATAGATTATAGATCTTTAACTAAACTAAAGCTCTCTTTATAGTATAGCTATATACTAATAATAACTTTAATAAATCCTATAGTGCTAGCTTTTCTTTTCTATACTATAATATATAAATATCCTTAAGTATCCTTATTAATAGATATAGTAAAATATTTCTTATTAGCTCTTAAATATTATTTAGGAATATAAATATATAACCCTTTATATATTTTATATAGAATATAGTTTGCTTTTCTAACTATAGGATTGTAACTTAAGTAATAAACCTAAAAGGGAAATAAACTAAAATTAGTTTCTTCTTTATTAAACTAAAGCCCTTTAAAGCATTAAGAAATATATATTTATAGCCTAAACTACTATAAAGATAATTAAATTTAAAAAGACTGCAATAAGCTATTTATTAAAAGCAGTTTATATATATTAATATATTCTTTTTTAATAGAAAATATTATATATATTTAAATAGCCTATTAAAGTCTTTTTAAATTAAATATAATAGCTATTTTAATTAAGTAATATACTTTAAATTAACTAAGCTAAACTTATTATAATATAGTAAATAAATCTATAATAAAAGTATATAAAAATTATAAAAGGCATAATAAAACTCTATAGCTATTATTACTTTCTCTTTATATAGTATTAGCTTATATTACTTATAACTATATAAAAGATAAACTTTTTTATTAAATTTATTATTAAAATGCATTAAATATTAAATAAGCATTTTAAATTAATCCCTAACTAAAGTAAGCATAAGTATATATTAACTTTAACTTTAACTCTATAAAGCTATTACCTTACTATAGCTAGTATTTTATTTTTATTGCATTAGTTTATATATATAATTATAAATCTATTTTTTTATTTTTATTTTTGCCTTTATCTTTACTTTTACTTCTCTTTTATAAAATAACTATTAAAATAATTTTCTTTTTAATATATATCTAACCTTTAGCTTTAATTGCTTTAGCTATAATTAAACTTTACTATCTTTTAAGCTAAAACTAACTACTTTATTATCTTTAATATTTTCTCTATTTTATATAGGCTTATTTATATTGCTTACTTTAATTTTAATTGCCTTATATTTTTAATTTAATAGTAATAATAATTATAGTAATAGCTATAATAATAACTATAAAGACTTTAATAATAGTTATAATAATAGGTATAAAGACTTTAATAATAACTATAGAATTAGCTATAATAACTTTAAGGATAATTGCAATAATGGCTATAATAATAGTGTATTTTTATATATTAATGTAATTAAATTAATAGGCTATAAACTTATAGGATATTGCTTATATAGTTTATTACCTTTATTAAATAATATTGCTATATTTACTATTAGCTACTATACTTTACTACTAAAGGCTACTAATAAATAAGGAAGTAAAGGCAATAAGGTTAATATAGATAATAGCTTTATTAATAGTAATAGTCTATTTTACTAAAAAAATAAGTTAAATAATATAAAGAAAAATAAAAAAAAGGTAGAATTTAAGGTTAGAACTAAAGCTATTAATAGTAAAATAGGCTAAATAAATAATAGTATACTTAATATAAAGTTTATATAATTTAAAGATAGAAAGGTTAATAGTAATATTAGTAATCTTTAATAATTAAATTGCTATAATATAAAGGAATATTTTTTAGTTATGCTTTTATAACTATAGCTATACTATTTAATAATTTTATTAATTATATAAATACTAAAATTGCTTAAAATGCAATTTTAATGTTTAATATACAATTAATTAAATAATAAAGTATTAATTTAGCTCTTTTTTTAATTTATTTTAGTATTAATATTACTTCTTTATATTATATCTCTATAATAATAAAAGCCTTATAATAGCTATAATATATTTTATTTATAATGCACTTTACTAATAATATACTTTATTAATAATATACTTTATTAATAATACACTCTATTAATAATACACTCTATTAATAATATACTTTATTAATAATATACTCTATCTATAATAATAATACTTTAAAAGGTATATAGATTATATTAACTAATATCTATAAGCCTAATATTTGCTTTTATAAAGAATAAGACTTATAACCTTTATAAGGCTAAATATAGAGCCTATAATATAACCTTATTTAAACTATATATCTTTTAAATGCTACTATTATAGTCTTTATAGCTACTATATAAGGTATATAAACACTTTAGTATAAAGTATATAGATATAGCATAAAGTATATAAAACTATAGTAAGCAATAAGGAATACTATTAATTATTAAGTAAATACCTTAAATATAATAATATAATAGGAAAATAATTACTAGAAATTTTTATTAATAAAAAAAAGAAAAATAAAAGCCTTTAACCTTTATAATACTATTTAATTACTATTTAAAAAGAAATATATATATAGAATATAAATAATTCTAATAATATATACTAAAAAGAGTAATTATAAATATTACTTAAAAAAGAAGTAATTTTATTTACTACTTTAGGGAGTGATTTTAACTATTACTTTAAAGAGAAGTAATCTTAGCTATTACTTTAAAGAGAAGTAATTTTAGCTATTGCTTTAGATTGTTTATACTTTTAATTATTAATATTAAATAAAAGTAATTTAAAATATATACTTTAAAGAAAAGTAATTTAAATAAAGTATAATTACCTTTAATATAATTGCTTATAATTGCAATACTTTTATTATTAAATTTATATTATTAACTTTCTATTAATTATATTATATTTATATTATTAACTTTTAATTTTTATTTATAACTATCTTTTATTAATTAATATTATATTTACTACTATATAAAGATTTAACTATAATATTTAATTCTATAGCCTTAAACCTACTTAAAAGAACTTAAGCAATAATATAATAATAATATTTATTATATAGTTTTATTTATTTAAATAAATTAAAAAATAAAATAAGCAATAAATTAAAGGCCTTAACTATAAAACTATTAGTAAAGTTACTTTTTTATAGCTAAAATAGCTAATAAAAAATAACTATATTGCTCTTTAAAGCTTAAACTATAAAGGCAATAAACCTATTAAAGTATACTTTAGTTTTAACCTTACTATTTATAGCTATAAAGTTTTAAAAGAAAAGTAATTTAATTAATAATTTAATATTACTAAAAGAATTTATTTATATACATTTAGCTAAAAGCTAAAGTGCATTAATAACTTTAATTTATTAATTAAATATACTATTCTATTAATTACTATTTAAGACCTTAATTATTAGCTATATATACTCTATATTTAAATAGCAATTTTAATTATTATTAATCCCTACTTTAGTATTAAACTTTAGCAGTTTTCCTTATAGTAAAAGTTTTTTATTACTTTATTAACTATTAGCCTCTATAGGCCAATTTTTAGTTCTAGCAAAAGAATATTAGTTTTAAATATTTTAAATATTAATATTACTTAATATTGCTACTATAGGTTTATTTAATTATTAAGCTATATTTAACTAAAAGATTTATATTAAATACCTAAAACTAAATGCTATTTATTTTAAGTCTTTATTATCTTTTTAATTTACTGCAATCTATAGAAAGTTCTATATAAAAAAATAATTAATAAAATAAATACTTTTTTTCTTTAGAATATTGCCTTTATTTACATTAAAAAAGTTATTAGACTTTTAAACTATAAGTAAATAGTAATACTGCCTAGCAATAAGTTAGATTATATATTTATTATTATTCCTAAAGTTTAGTCTTTTTTTAAAAGGGTAAAGATTCTAAAATAATTAATATTACTAATAAAGCCTAAAGGAACTTTTAGTAAGATTAAGTTTTAAAATATTTTAGTAAAATTTAAATCTCCTTTTAAAAAAGCTATAAAACCTACTGCTAGTAATACTAATACTATTAAACCTAAATTAATAACTCTATTAAAGTCTAAATGCACTAACCCTATCTATAATAAGGCTAATTAAATACTAATAAAAAGGATTTAATTTATTAAGCTATATATTTTACCTAAAGGAAAAGAAATAGTAAAGAATTTATTTAATAAGCTTAAAGATAATAATACTTTAGTAGCTATACTATTTGCATTAAATTAAATAAAGAATGCTCTATTATTCTCTTTTATATTAATAATATTATCTTTCTTATCTTTTTCCTCTTTTACTTTAGCTTCAGGACCTTTTATTAGGTTTTATTACTTAATAAAAAAGGCAAATAAATCATTTAAGTAAACTAATAGCTTATAGTCTTTCTTTTATTTTCTATTCTATTCTATTTTATTCTATTCTACTCTATCTTGCCCTATTTTGCCCTATTTTATTTTATTTTATTTTATCTTTCTTTTTTTAGTTTAATCTTTTCTTTTTAATTGTTTTCTTTTAAAACTATATTAAAATTATGCTCCTTAAATAGATAGAAAAAAAAAATTCATTACTTAAAATTAATAGCTCTGCCTCTTGTATATAATAGCTTTGCCCTTATGCCCTCTATCCTTTGCACTAACCAATTATATCTTGCGCCCTTATCTCTACTAATGTAGTTCTATAAGGCTTCTTCTAGCAGTAGTGAGCCAGCGTAGCGCCAGGCGAATGCTGCATTCCTCTGTTTTATAGTAAAAAAGCATTAAATCTATATAAAAAAAATACTATAAATACTTAATAAAATATAAAAAATGCACTTTAATATAATAAAATATTCTTTATATATAATAAAAAGGCTTTTTTAAAAACCCTTTTTTATAGCTTTTCTCTTTATTAAAAGAGTTAGCTAATCTTTAAGATCTATAAATAAATAATATTATATTTTATTTAATACTTTTCTTTTCTTTAGTATTTATATTTTATTACTATTATTTATTAAATTAATTCCTTTATTTATTTTTAATTAATATAGATTTTATTTTAAAATATATACTATTGCCTTAAATTAATTTAGTAAATGCTATATATTTATAATAAATATAATATAATAGTGCTTTTAGAATTAGCTAAAAACTAAAGAATTAATACTTTAATAAACTTTAAAAGATTAAATTATAATATAATTTATTATTTATAGTATATAGCTTTTTATATATATAAATAATATAGACTAAAAACTTAAATCTATTAAATAAAAGAAAATTAAATTAATTTTAATTTTAGATATTATTATATAAAAATAATTATAGTATATAGTTTATTAAAAAGTAAATAAAATTTAAAAGTAATATATACTTTAATTAGCCTTATATTAGCCTTTAAAATAATTATAATTAATAACTTTAATTTATATTACTTAATATAAAACTATTATAATAGAATTACTTTATATAGCTTAACCTTTTTAATAGAAATATAATAATTAAATATAATTTTAATAATATTTTATAAAATAATAATTTAAAAAGTAAGTAATATTAAAAATAATACCTTTAATATAATTTAGGCCTTAAAAGATAGTAATACTATTTATTTAAGCCTTAATTATAATTTAAATAGCTTTAATTATATTTTATAGTAAATATATATTAAGTTTATTATAAATATATTATTACTTTTTTTATTAAACCTTTAGCTTATAGTATTTAATAAATATATAATAAACCTTAAGAAGGTTAAGCTTAAAGTATAAATTACTCTTTATTAAATTTTAGATAAAATTACTTTTATATAATAATTAAAATAAGCAATTAAATAGCTAATTTAAAAATTGCATTAAATTACTTAATATACTATTTTAATATAAAAATAATTTAAGTCTAACTATAATAATTAATAAAATTAAAGTATTATAAAGGCTATTTATTAATTTAAATATATATAAAGATATATATAATATAATGGTATATTAATTAATTAATTAAAACTATAAAAGGTAAGTAATAAATAAAAGATATATATAGTTAAGGCTAAATAGCTTAATATAATACTGTATTTAATATAAAAATAAAGGTATTAATAGCTAAAAGAAACTTTAAATCCTAAAAAAATAAATATAGCTTTAAAGCAATATTACTTTAGCTTTATTATAGCTTCTTTCTTTTAATTGCTTTAAGTAAGATTTTTTAGCTATTAATTATATTAATAAAATGCTTTTTTTTAAAACCTTAAATAAATAATTAAAATATTAAATCTATTATAATAAACTTTATAATACAATTAATAAATATAAATTAAATACTATAAAATGTTAAGAATGTATTATAAAATTATATTAAACTCTATAAATTAATATATTTACTTTTTAACATTTAATTATAAAAAGTTTTTAATAATAATAGATTTTTAGCTAGCTTTCTTAAAGTATATAATAAGCCCTTTTTAAAAGCTTTTATTATTATTATTAATATAAATATTATATTTAAATATTTTTTATAATGCTTTTATTATATAATTATTATTATTATTTTTAAATTAAATAAAATAATAGCCTAAAAATATATAGTATTTAAATAAAGATTTATTTTTCTTTTTAATATTATTAATAAAGTAATAAAATTAATAATAGCCTAATATATAGCAATAATAGCTAAAAAATTTAAATATACTTTTTAATAATTAAATAAAAAATAGGCCTTAAAGGTTTATAAAGCTAGTCTTTATAATTATAATAGAAATAATATATATAATATAGATCTATAGTAAAATAGCATTCTTTCATTAATTAAACTTTATTATAGCCTTTAATTTAATTAACTATAAAAAGCTTATAGCTACCCTTTATAATTAAGGCTATTTATAATAGTTATTAATTTAGCTTTTAACTATTTATTTAAGTATATAATATACCTTTAGTTTAATAGTAAATTATTTAAACTTTATAGTATTAAAGCTAGTATTTTATAAGGCTTATTGCTTTTCTTTATTTTCTTTATTTTATTTATATTAAGGCTTTATATAGTATTTAAAAAAGTCTTTAAAATTATTATAATTAAATTTATTAATAATATAAATATATTTAAAAAAAATATAATAAAGACTTAAGCTTAACTTAAAGGTATATAGGCAATATATATATTTTAGGCCTTTATTAATAATATAACCTTTAAATCTATTAAAGCCTAACTTTTTTATTTTTTTTTATTAATATTAAAAATATTAAATTTAATTAACTTTTATTTATAATATAATTTAGCTATAAAAATTCTATTAATTTCTTAAGTTATAGCTATATAGAAAACTACTTTAGGGCTTATATATCTTTAAGCTTAAAGGAAAGCTTAAGCGCTAAAAACAGGCCTTTACTGCTTTTATAGTAAATATATAAAAAGTAAACCTTAAGGCTGCCTATAAAATATATATATATATAATTAAATTTATAATTGCCTATAGTATTAATATATATTATTTTTCTATAAAAAAAAATAGTAATTTAAAAAGAATTATTAAAGCTTTATTTATTAAATAGATTTAAGCCCTTTATATTATTAAAAAATGCTATATAGTTATTTTAATTAAATTATTAAAAATAAGCTTAAGATCCTTTTATTTAATATATACTTTAATAAATAATTTATTTAATTTTAAGGCTAATTATAGGCTTAAGGCATTAAAAAGAAAATTTATAATTATATAAATAATATATTAAATTTATTATTATTATTATAATAGCCTTTAATATAAATTAATATAAAATATAAAAAATAGCTTATTAATTAACTTTTTAATAGAAAATATAAAAAGAATAAAAAATTAATTAAAAACTAAATATTAATAAATTAATAATATTAATAAAGCTAAATTAAATATAAATTTTATAAATAATATATAAATTATAAAATAAAGGCAATTAAAATCTTTTTATTTTAAATAAAAAAGAAAACTATTTATTTATATAAAGAATTTAAAAAATATAAAAGTTTTTTATTTATTTAAATATATATAAAGAGAATTAATATTAGCTGCAATAGCTTTTAATAATTACTGCAATATCTCCACTTTTTATTATATACAGGCCGGAATATTATTATCCTAGGCCAAACCCTACCCAAAATTACAACTCTATAACTTAACTTCCCCTTTTTATCTATATATACTGCCTATATTTATTTCTTTTTATTAATACTATTATAAATAATTTAAATATTAATTTAAATAATTTCTTTAAATCTTTTAACTTAAATAATTGCCTAAATTAAATTTTATTTATTTTAGATTTAAATAATATTTTATTTATATTAAATAATATATCTATTATCTTAAATCCACTAATATTATTAGAATTTATATTATTTAAGAAACTATTTCTTTTCCTTTAAGCCTTTTATTGCTATAATAGTATTGCCTTTATTAAAAGAGGTTTTAGTTTAAAACAAAAGATTAATAGTATATTAATATATATATATTATACCCTTATTTGCAATAAAGAAGACTTAAGACTAACTATAAGTTAAGGCATATAGAAAATCACTACCTATAAAACTAACTGCCCCTTTAAAATAATAGTAAAAATATTATAAAGTGCAAATAGTTTCTAGACCTATAAGGTTATTAAAGGTTATTACAATTATAAGCCCTTAAAAGATCTATTAGTATATATTATTTATTATAAGTAGACCTTAGCCTAATAGAAAGTATATTAATAGCAGTTTTATAATAGTCTAATAGTGCCTTTATAAAAAGTTAGTAATAGCCTTTAATCTTTAGTACTATAAGTATTATTTTTTAACCCTAAAGATATATATAATAACTACTAAAAGCTCTATTAAAAGACTTTTTTTAGTTTAATAGCTACTTAAGTATAAATAAAGTACCTTTAGAAAGATTGCATTTTATATATTATTTACTATAATAAAAGTAATAAAGTTAAGGCAGTATTTTAGACTTATTTTTAGTATAAGCAAATATAAAAGCAGTTTCTAAAAGTATTAAGATTTAATAATATATATAAAACTAACTGCTTTAATATATATCTCTTTTAGGTTATAGGCATTATAGATCTTAAATTAATAGCCAATTTTAGCTTTAGCCTAATTAATTATAAATAAAAAAAGGGCTATTTTTAGCTCTATAAGCAGCTTAGCTATATTTAAAATACCCTTTATATCTTTATATCTATTATTTTTATTACTAATAAAGAAAAGGCTTTTAAAAATGCCCTCTTTTTTACCTTTCCTTATACTTAATAGTAGCTATACATTTATTATATTAACGCTAATATTAAAGGCAAAATTATCTTTTAATAGTATAACTTTTACTTTAGCGGCAATACTAAAAGTAATCCTAAAAGCAATAATAAGCTTTAAATTAAATAAAATATCCTTTTTAATATATATGCCTATAAGGCAGCTTAAGTAAAGGTAGATTTAAAAGAGGCTAATATTTAGGGGCTAAGCCTTAAGCTAATACCCTTTAAATATTTACCTAATAGTATAATAAAGGTCTAAAAATATATTATTTATACTTAAAATAAAAGGGATTTTAAGGCTTAATAAAAAGAGATAATTTTAATATATAAAATATATTAAAATTATATCCTAAAGTATATTTTAAAGGAATATATATTATAAAGGCTATAATAGATTTATTGCTATATCTATTTATATTGCAACTTTAGCTAATATATAAATAGCCCTATAGAGACTGCCTATAAAGATATTAAAAGCTTTTTTCTTATTAATATAAGCAATTTTATACACTTTTATATAGCCTTAATAGCAATAATTAAAAAGAAAAAGCAAGATTATATTTAAATAATAGCTAGTTAAAAGATATAGTAATGCATTAAATATATTAGCTAAAAATAGCTTAATAAGCTGCCTTTATAGATATTCTATTTTATTATTAACTTTATTATAAAGCAATTTTATTATATAATAGCTACTATTAAGGCCAATTTAAAAAACCTAACCTTATGCCTTTATAAGGGCTCCTTTATATAGCAATATACCTTACCTTATAGCCATTAAATTCTATATTAATTATAAGCTAAGTAGCCTTTTATAAAGAACCTCTATTACTTATACTAATAGTTAAGGAAACTATTAGTAAAGATTTAGGCCTTTTTAGTAGGAAAATATATTAATTTCTACCTTATAGGACCTTAAAAACTTACTCCTTTATATTTAAGACCCTAATATTATTAAGAACCTTTATAGCTAGCTGCAAAAGGCTATAAACAATAAGCTTAAAGTCCTTAATTAACTTAAAGCTATTAGCTAAAAGCAATAAAACCTTATATTAACCTTAACTTTAACCTTAACCTTAAGCCTAGCTTTAACTATAAGCCTTATAGTAACTCTAACCCTAACCCTAACCCTAATTCTAACCCCTTTAGTAAAGCTAAGTCCCTATTGCATATAACTAGCTATAAGGGCAAGCGCCTAATAAATACTCTTATAGTTAAAGGTTAAGGCTTAAGCCAAGCTAAGGGTCTTATTTTATACTTAAGCGATATCTACAAAAGGATTAAATCTATCTATAAATACAATATAAATTATAATAAGGGCCTAATAGGCTTAAGGAAATAAGGCAATAGGCACCCTATTAAGGAATAGTATATTAATAATGCTAGGGGAAGAGGAGTGCATTATAGCTATATTAATATAAACTGCCTAAAATTGGCTTTATATATAGCTATATACAGTATTAAATTGTAATAAAATTGACTTTTAGAGTAAATTGGGTTGCAATTTAAGGGTATTTAATGTATGCTATAACCTGCTAGTAAATTAAGTGTAAAGAAAGGAATAAGGGGAAAGAAAATTAAGTCTAGAAGAAATTTTAGGCATTATATAATGCTATTACAGTAATTATTAAAAGCTGTTGCGGCTAATATTAATTCTCTATATAAAATATATTAAACTTTAAGAATTTTTCTTTTAAAAGAAAGTTCTTAAAGTAATTATACTTTAATGCTAATATAAAGGCACTATTAAAATAGTTAGCTATATTATACTATATTGCTTATTTTACTTAAGCTAAAAGGAAACTTTATTTAATTTACTTTATAATTTCTTTAAGTTTAAGTAATATGTATTTAAAGCTTAAACTATATATTAGTTTATTAAATAGCTAGTCTATTTATATATTATATTATACTATAAGCTTATTATTAAGCTATATTTAATTTAAAATATAATTACTTTTATATAATTTTTACTTTTTAATAATTCTTTCTTTTAAGCATTTTAATTTTCTTTTTAAAAAGGGAATTAATATACTTAAAAAACCCTTTTATAAAAAGGAAAAAACCAATCTATTATATAAATAATATACTAAAGCCTACTCTTTTTAATAATTAAATCTTTACTTTAATTTTAGCTTAAATTTATTTCTTTTTATTATTATATTTAATTTATATTTATTTATTTTAGTAATACTATTTACTTTAGGATTATATTCTCTTTAAAAGATATAAAATCTATTTTATTTCTTTTACTTTTTTTTTACTTTTTTTTATCTTTAAGCCCTTTTTACTTTAATTCCCTTTTAGCTTTATTTAAGCTTAAGCTATAGCTTAAAGAGTTATATTAAACTTTAGTCTTTATTATTAATATTAGCTAATATAAACCTATATTAAAACTAACTTTATATATTATTACTATTATTTTTTAATACTATATATTTTTAAATAGCTTTAGCCCTTTTAATTAAAAAAGGCAATATAACTATTAAACTCTTAAAAGCTATAGCTATATAATTAACTTTATTAATTAGCTTATAGAGCTAATTAGCATTAAAACCTATAGTTAAAACTATAAATATAGCCTAAAAGTGCATTTAAATTGCCTTTCTTTTAATTTAAATAGCCTTAGCCCCTAACTATTAAAGCTTCTCTTTTTATAAACTATATTAGCAATAAACCTACTATAGAATTAATTTATACTTATTATAGCTATCCCTTTTTATAAAGCTATTATTAATATATAGGCATTAGCCTTTATTAAATATAGTAATAGCTTATAGAGCTTATATATATAAATATAAGCTATATAGCTATTAGCTTTAGTATTTATTAATAATTAATTATTTATAGCTATAATAAAAAAGAATTATATATTAATTTAATTTTAATATAAATCATTTTTTATTATTTTTTATTATTTATATAATATATATAAAATAAAGTAAATTCTATACTGCCTTTAGCATTAATATAATACCTTTTATCTTAATGTAGCTAGCTTAATATTTTAATATTTATAAATATTAATACAAAATATTGCTTATAGCTATATTAAATATATATTATTATTTTTATTTTTATTATTATTATTATTATTATTATTATTATTATTATTATTATTATTATTATTATTATTATTATTATTATTATTATTATTATTATTATTATTATTATTATTATTATTATTATTATTATTATTATTATTATTATTATTATTATTATTATTATTATTATTATTATTATTATTATTATTATTATTATTATTATTATTATTATTATTATTATTATTATTATTATTATTATTATTATTATTATTATTATTATTATTATTATTATTATTATTATTATTATTATTATTATTATTATTATTATTATTATTATTATTATTATTATTATTATTATTATTATTATTATTATTATTATTATTTCTAGCTTTATATAATTAGCTTAAAATAGCAATAAAAATAGCAATTAATATTTATATAAATTAAATATTCTATATAAATAATATATTAATAAAGTATATATTCAAAAGCAAAAGAAAGCTTTTATAAAAATATATAAAAAAAAAGAAAAAAAAGGGATTTAAATATATCTATAAAGATTAAAAAATAATAATAATAATACTTAAATAGCTAATAGCTAGCTAGCTATTAGCTATTAATACTAAGCTAATACCTTACTTTTTATAATAGGCCTATAATATAAATAATTTAAATCTATTATAGGCCTTACTTTTACTTTAATTATTAACTTTATAATTAGCTAAATAAAATATTTTAATAATAGCATTAAACTAACTTTTAATTTAATGCTTTTTTATAAAAGGCCTATATTAAGCCTATTTATTTATTTATTTAATAATACTCTATAGGTTTTATAATAAACAGAAAGAAATGCATAAATCGCTTGCAGCAAGCTGCCTTTTTATTATACATTATAAAGGCTCTTTAAAGAACTTAATTAAAATAAGTAAAATAATAATATATATAAAAGCTTTACTATTCTATACTATTATAGAGAAAAGAAATACAGTAAATAGATAAATAATTTAATAAAAACCTCTTTTTTTCCCTCTTTTACCTTAAGTAGTATTTACTGTTTTTAATAGTAAAACTAAAGTATTTTAAATAGGTATTTTTAAATCTCTATATTAAATGCCTTAAATATCTTTATTATTAGATTCTTTTTTATCTTTATATTATTTTTTATTATAATTAAATATTTTAATTATAAATCCTTTTAAGTTATAGTAAATTAAGTTTTATTTATTATAAATTAGCTTTTATTAGCATTAAATTAATCTTAATTAATAGTTAATTAAGTTTTAATAAAAATAAATTTATTTATACTAAAAGTAAATTAATTTTTATTAATAATAAATTAACTTTAGCTTATAGTAAACTAGCTTTTAGTAAAAATAGATTAGCTTTTAGTAAAAATAAATTAAATTTCTATAGAAGTAAATTAAGTTTTATTAATAGTAAATAGATTATTAATTAAAGTAAATTAAGTATTATTAATAATAGATTAAAATTACAATTATTTAATAAAGGCTTAAATATAAAGTATATTTAAATATTCTTTTTTACTAAAAGGGTTATTATAGTTAATAACTATATTTAGCTATTTAAAACTATAATTAAAATAAAGTCTTTTAAAAGTAAGGGCAGTTTTTTTATTAAGGAGTAGTCTAAAAGCTTTATAATTAAGCTAATATAATAAAAGCCTATATTTAATTTAAATAATAAAGTTAGGCTTTAGAGCATTTAAAAATAGTATATAAAATAAGCGCTAATATCTATAGAAATAAAGATAAAAACTTAAAAGGTATAGGTACTTTTATATAATAGTTTTAATGCTTTAATAGGCATTATATAGTTAAAAAAGTTAATAAAACTATAGTATTAAAGTTCCTTATTTAAAAAGCCTTAAAGAAAGAACTTTTTAAAAAGTGCAATTATTAAACTAATAATAATATTAATAAAGCTAATAATAGGGTTTCTAAAGGAAAATAGCTTATTTAATTCTAATAAATATAGTTTAATGCTATTTATATAATATATTAGTTTTTTATAGTTTTAAGTTTTAAATTAAAAAGATATTATTTATTAATAGTATTTATAATCTTAAATTAATAATATTAATATAGTAAAATTTAAGATTTTCTATTTATCTTTTAACTAAAAGTTTAATTCTTTTAATAGAGTATTTAATTATTTAACTTTTTCTATAAATATAAAAAAATATAAAATACTATTTATTAAATACTAAAAATATTTTTATTTATTTAAGTAAGAAGTTCTATTAAATATTAAAAGGTTAATATTAAATATAAATATTAATAATTTATCTTTTTTATTTTAAAGAAATTATATATATTTTTATATAAACTATATTAATTAAGGGATATATTTTTAGCTAATAGTATTATAGTTTATATTATTTATATATTACTAATTTTAAAGAAGTTTAATTAATTCTTTAGTATATATTAAATATAATACTAAAAATAAATTATTTCTATATTCTTTTTATAATATTTAGGGCTTATAAATTTTAATAATTATAATTTTATTTATATTTAAATATTTAAAAGATTCTTAAGAAAATAAAAAGAAAAAAGGGTTTTTTAAGAATAATTAAAAGATTAATTAAAATAAAGATTAAAGTAAAAGTTAAAATAAAGGTTAAAGTAAAGGCTAAAAAAATAGTTTAAATAATAGTTAAAGTAATAGTTAAAAAGTTAATTAAAGGGATTATTTAAAAGATAGTTATAATAATATTATATATATATATAAATATAAGTATATAAAAGTATATATATAAGTGCAAGTATATATAAATATTAGGGTCTTAAATAGTATATATAGATAGATATATTAATAGGTTTATTTAATAAAGAATAGATTAAAATTAAGCTATAATTTATAAATAGAATAGTAAGTATAAAAAGAAATAAATAAATAAAGAATTAAATAGATATTATAAGCTAAAGGGAATAGACCTATCTATCTTTTTATTTATAAGATTTTATTATATAAAGTTATAATAGTTATTAATTTATATTTTTAATTAATATTAAAATAATAATTATTTTTACTTTTATTATATACTTAAATATAAAGTAAAGGTCTTAAATAGAATAGCAATAATGCAATTATAATAGAGCATTATTACTTAAATATAAATTAAGTTTAAATTAATAAAAGGTTCTTAATATATTTATATTAATAAAAATATAATATTAATAATAAAAATATATTTTTATAGATATAATTAAAGATTAATAAAAGAATAAAAAGCCTAGCTAAAGTAATTATTATATCTTAAAGTATATTTAATATTAATTATTAGTTTTTAAAATTATAAAATATATATTAGTAATTATTAAAAAAGTAAGTATATAGAATATTATATAGAGTTGCTTATAGATTTAATTATAATAAAGAATATAAAATATATATAGATTATTATAATTAATATTTTTTTATTATTTTAATAAAAATATTTAAATAAATCTATATATATATATATATAAATATAAATAAATATATATAGATATATATCGTAGTGCTAATATATTTATATACTTATAGTATATAAAGATATAATAATAGATATTAATAATAGATTTAATATAGTCTTAAAGTATAATAAAAAAGAGATATATATATATAAAAAGAGAGAGAGATATATATAATATTTATTTACTAAAGTTATTATAGATCTTAATTTTTCTATTAATATAAAGGGCAATAGATTTAATAAATTAGCTTAAAGTATATAAAATCTCTTTAGGTCTATTTAAAACTATTATATATAGTAAATATAAAAGAGATTTAATAATAATTATTTATTTAAAATTAATAATTTATTTAGTTATTTTAACTATATAATTTAAGAATATAAAGATAAAGCATTAAGCAATTTTAATTAATAAATATTTTAGCTTAAGTTTAATTTATAAAGCATTATATTTAATTAATTAAATTAATAAATCTTAAATACTTTTATTACTTTATTATTTAGCTATATAATATAGTGCATTAAGGAAGTATTAGCTTAAATAAAATTAATTCTATTTATTAGCTTAAATACTCTATTAATAAATAAAGATTAAGCTTATATAGTTATTATATTAATAACTAATAATAAAGATAATAATAATAATATATATTAAGATATTTTTTTATTAATAGAATTAAATATTATAGTATTAGATTTAAAATAAAGAATAAAGGTATAGCAGTAAGGCACTTTAAAGGCAGTTTTATAGCCCTAAAAAGAGTTATTATTAAAGTTATATTTTAATGCTATTAATAGTGCTTTAAGTAATATAAATATTAAAGAATTAATACTATTTAAAGCTACTATTATTAATGCTTTTAGGCTAAAAAAGTAAAAATCTCTTAAAGTATTAGTTCTATATTTAAGCTAAAGCTAAAAGTAGAGTTAATAAAAGAGATTTTAAAGGGATTAATATAATAGAGTTTATAATTAAATTTAATTTATTTAAGCTAAATTTAATTAATTTTAGTTTATTTAACTTTAATTAAATTATATTTAGGTAAATAAAAGCTATTATATAATAAATTAATATTAAATTCTTTCTTTTTATAAAATAAATATAAATAAATTAAATTATAATATATTTAATATAATTAATTAATTTAATTAAGAGTTTATAGAAAATAAATAAGCATTTAATAAGCTTAACTAATATATATCTATTTCTTAAAGTAAAAAGGTATTAATAGTATAGAACTTCTATTATATACTTTATAATAAAACTATAATGCTAATATAAATATATAAAATATATTATTATAAGTTCTTTAAAATTAAACTAAAGGAGATTTAATAGGCTATTTAAATAAAGCAAAAAATAAATAGTATATTATAGTCTAGCTATATATTATTTTTTTATTTTATATACTTTCCTTTAGGCTAGCTAATTATAGCTTATAAAGATTGCTTTATTTAATTTAAAAGGTATAAGTTAACTATAGCTAATTAAGTTTATTAGCAATTAAATTATAATTATATATATTTAAAGGAACTTTAAGATCTATTATTAATAAAAAAGAAATTAATTATATTAAATATTTACTTTAGGTAGATTATATAGTATAATATAGCTATTAGTAATAATAATAGTAATAGCTAATAGAAAGGGAGAAAAATATATTATAAAAAGTATATTAAAGGTTTTATTTTTATCTTTTTAAATAATATTTAAAATATAGCAATAAAAGTACTTTTATATTTATTTATTAAAGTACTTAATTAAGTTTATATTTTATAGTATAGGCCTTATTAATTAAAGCTATAAGATCTTTTAAAGTTACTATTAATATAAAAATAAAAGGTAAAAAGAGCTTTAGTATAATTAAAGAGAAATAACTAGCATTATAAAGATATTAAGATTAATATTAAGGAGATAAATAATTAAAAGGCATTAAAGTATAGTATCTTTAATATTATTTATTAATTAATAAAGTATAAAGAGCTATTTAAAATTAAATAAGTATAAAGAGTATATATAGTGCCTATAAGTAATTAAGGCTTAAATGCTAAAGTAAGGCCTATTAATATTTAAAATATCTTTTTTAAATTATATAAAGTAAATAAAATTAGTTTTAATAAAAATAAAGATAATAATAATAATAATAATAGTAATAATAGTAATAATAGTAATAATAGTAATAATAGTAATAATAATAATAATAATAGGCTAAATATATATAAAAGGAAGGGGAATAGTAATAATCTTAATAATAGTAATTATAATAATATATTAATATTAATAGGTAATAATAGTTAGGAAAATAATAAAAGGGAGTTAATAAAAGAGATTATTTTATTAAGGATATTTAATTTTAATTTAGTATTAAAAGCAATTAATATTAAAAAATTATAGTTCTTTTATAATGCTTTAGGCACTAATCTAAAAGAAAGAAAGATAGATAAATAAGGATTTAATAAAGAAATTAAAATAAATATAATTAATATAAATATAGCTAGTATACCTTTAGTAAGTTATTTAGTTTTATTTATAAGTTTAATAAATATTTAATAGATATTAAAATTAAAATTATATATTTATATTATCTATAGGGCTTAATTTATTAATTTTTAGGATTTATAATTTTTTCTAAAAGCTTTTTTAATTATATTTCCTTATAGATTTAGTAAGCTATTACTTAAATAAAAAAGGTACTATAAGAGGTAAAAGTAAAAAAAAGAGTAAAAAAGAAGCTAAAAAAGTATAAATAATGCAAATAGATAGGCAAAAGGGAATAATAATAGTAAGGTATATAAAGTATATAGTATTTATTGCAATTTATATTTCTTTTAGTTATTAATAGCTTTTAAATTAAATCTTAATTTAAGTATAATAGTAATAATAGGTTTTAAAATAAAAATAATAATAATAGTAATAATAATAGTAATAATAGTAATAATAATTAAAATAGCAATATAAAAGTTACTTTTATATTTTAATATTTAATATTAAAGATATAAGCAAAAATAGTTCTTTATTAATATAGCAATTGCACTATATATTATTAGATATTTTCTTTTTTAGTTTTTAATATAATAATATAGTTATAAAATTAAAAAGTAAATATAATAAATATAAAAAAGGGCTTTTTTTAAAAGGTTAAGCAGCTATTATAGGAGATAATAGCTAAAAGGATAAAAGTAGCTAAAGTTAACCTTAAGAAGTATAGAATAATAAAGGATAAGTGTATAAAAGAGCTAATTTAGTCTATTTTAATCTATAGTTTTTAATAATTTATATTTTATAAGTTTTAATTAAATATATAATAAAAGATTAAATTATTAATTATTAAGTATAGTCTTTTAGTAATTAAATTTACTATTAATTTAAATAATATTATAAACTTTATTAAGCTATAGCTTATAGAATATTAGCAATATAATAAAGATATTATTAAGCTATTTTTAGTTAATTTTAATAATAGCAAAAAGAGAAAGTATTTATTAATATTAAATCTAATAAATTTAGCTATTTACTTTTATTATAAATTATCTTTATTTTTAAAGCATTATATTAAAGTTAATAAAAAGTTAGTTTTTAATTAAATAAATTACTATTTTATTGCTATTAAAACTAATTAATGCAGCTTGCTTTATATATATAGTTTAATTTAGCTATATAAAAGTATAAATTTTAGCTTGCTTTTTAATATAAATAGAAATAATCTTTTAAAAAGCAATAAAGTATATTAAAAGAATATTATTTAATATTTAAATAGCATTTTTTATAAAGTAAGTAAATAAGATTTTATTTTTATATAATTGCATATAGTATATATATATAGATAATAAAAAGTATTAAATAAAATAAATAAATAAATAAATAAATAAATAAATAAATAAATAAGTAAGTAAGTAAATAAATAAGTATTAATAAAAAAAAGAGGCTATTATAATTTCCTTTTATATATATTAGATTTACTAATATAAAGCATTCTATATACTATAGAAGTATAGAACCTTAATAAGCTATTATTTTAAGTTACTATAAAATAAAGGATAGCTATATTTAATATATTAGCTTTAATTAATAATATAGTAAAGCTATTAGCAATATTTAATAAAAAAGTAAACTTTTATATAGAATTATTTTAGATTTATAAGCATAAGGCTATATATATTAAGTATATACTTTAGGATAGAAACTTAAATTAATAGTAATAATAGTAAAATATATATTAATTTAAATTCCTTAAATAATTAATAAAAAAATAAAGTTTAATAAAAAGGGTTTTTTTTTATTAAGCAATTTTATATATTTATAAATTGCTAGAATAAATTAATAGCTATAGAATTATAATATAACTATAACTTAATGTTTATTGCAATGCAGTTTTATAGCTTATCTTTAATTTATTATTTAATTAACTATATAATAAAGATAAAGGATTTAATCTAAAAGTAAATAGTTATAGCTATAAAGTATCTTTTTATATTAAAAGAAGGGATTAAAATATAGGCAGCTAGAGCTATATTTATATTTATATTTATATCTATACCTTTTTGCATTTTAATAAATAGTATTAATAATAATAATAATAATATTTATATTTATATTAATACTTATATAAATAATATTAGCAATTAAAAGAGTAATAAATCTATTAAATAGTAAAATAGTAATAATAATATTTATATTAATATTAATATTAATATTAATAGTATAAAAGAAAATAAAATTTATTAGTTCTTTATAAAGATAGCTAATTGCATTTTTATAAATTAAGCATTATTAAAGGTTAAAGTAATTGCTTATCTTTTAGAATATTTAATAGAGCTTTTATATAATTATTATTAAATATATCTTAATATTTATAAGCTATATTAGCTTATATTAAAAAAGTAGCTATATTTTTAAAAGATTAGCTAGCTTAAAGATAGTAATAATTAATTTAGCTTTAATATTTATATTTATTTATTTATTAATACTCTATAGACCTATAAGGTAGATAGTGCTTCTATACTATATAAATAAAGGAAAAAACTATATTAGTAGGATAAAAACCTTTATTTAATATAATATTGGACCTAATGCAGGTCCCCTATAGGGAAGCATTAAATTAAAAGTTGGTTTAATGCTATTATTAAAATATCCCATTCATCTAATTATAGGGTTAGTAAATAGGGTAAAAGTAAAGCCTGCAATAGGCCTAAATTGCCTATACTATAGGCCTATTATAAGGAATAGGGCGCTATTTTAGTACTATTAGCTAGTAGCTAGCTAATTGCTAGCTATTTAAGTGCTATTATTATTATTTCTTAATCTTTATAGGCATACTTAATTCTTTTTTTTTTTTTTTTTTTATATACTTCTATAAAAGCTTTCTATTGCCTTTAAGTATATGCTTTATTAATATATTATTTATATAAAATACCTAACTTATATAAATGCTAATTGCTATTTTTATTGCTATTTTATATTAATTATATATAGCTAAAGATAATAATTATAATAATAATAATAATAATAATAATAATAATAATAATAATAATAATAATAATAATAATAATAATAATAATAATAATAGCAGTATATATTTAATATAGCTATAAATAGTATTCTTGCTAATATTAATAGATGCTAAAATATTAAGCTGGCTGCATTAAGGTAGAGGGTGCTGCGCTAACCCTAAGGGTAGTATAGAATCTGCCCTATTCTATATATATTATATAGATAATAAAAGATAGAGAGAATAGTCTATATTAAAACTAGGCCAATATATAGTTTCTATTCTTTATAGCTATAAAAAACTAACTATTAATAAATATTAAGGCTAATAGCTATATAGCTTATGCCTATATATATAAACTATATAAGCTACTATTATATTTAATAGAGGCTAATGCCTATATATTAATAGTAGCTTTATAGAAAGGGATAGCTATAATAAGTATAGCTTAATTTAATTTTGCTATAAATATAATATTAATATAAATTATAAAAAGAAAAGCTTTAGTAATTAAGGGCTAAAGCTATTTAAGCTAAAAGAAAGGCAATTTAAGCGCACTTTTAAGCTATACTTATAGTCCTAATTATAGATCTTAATGCTAATTAGCTCTATAAGCTAATTAATAGAGTTAACTATATAGCTATAGCTTTTAAAAGCTTAATAGCTATATTGCTTTTTTTAATTAAAAGGGCTAAAGCTACTTAAAGATAAATAATGCTTAAAAGTAATAATAGCAATAAGTAATATTAGTTTTAGTATAGATTTATATTAGCTAATATTAATAATAAAGACTAAAGTTTAATATAACTCTTTAAGTAATAGCTTAAGCTTAAGTAGAGCTAAAGGGGGATTGAAGTAGGGGGGCTTAAGAATAAAGAGAATAAAGAGAAAAATAGCAAAAAAAAGAATAAAAAGGGGGATAGTAAAAAGAATAAAATAGATCTTATATCTTTTAGAGAGAATATAGACTTAAAGTAAATAATATTACTAAAGTAAGTAAATATAAATTAAATATAGTAATAAATAAAGGTAAGGTTTAAATAGGGCTAAAGTAAAGATTTAGCTATTAAAGAGGGCAGGCTTTAGTATATTATTTATATAATAGGCTAGTTTTTTCTTTCTTTTAAAAGGGGTTTTTTTAGGTATATTAACTTTTCTTTTAATAAAGGGGTTAAAGCGCTTAAATAAAAAAGTTATTAAAAAGTAAAGGCAATATAAAAATAAATATATTTTAAATTAAGTATAGCTTAATAGTTAGCTTATAGTATAATATAATATATAAGTAAGCTAGCTATTTAATAAGGCAATATATAGTTTAGGCTTTAAATAAATATTACTTAAGCTTAAGGAAATTATAAAGTAAATTAAATAGAGTTTTCTTTTAGCTTAAATAAAGTAGGCAATATAGTATAATATAGCTAATTATTTTAATAGTATTTCTATATTAATATTAAAGTATACTTACTTTAGGGATCTTTTTTTAAAAAAGGAAACCCTAAAGTTTAATGCATTTTATTTGCATTTAAATAAATAAAGAGCTTTTATATTTCTTAAGTCCTTTATATAAATAAATAGTCTTTTTCTTTATATAAAATAAGAAAATTTTAGCTGCCTTTATTTTATTATTAATATACTATTTATAAGATTTATATTTAGCTTATTTCTATTAATGCCTTTAATTAGCTAATACTTAATCCTTAATTAACTTTTAATCTTTTTTATATTTTTTATTAAAAAGCTAATTAATAAATTACTTTTTATATTTTTATATTAATTTATACTAAAGGCTATTATAATAATAATAATAGATTTAATATATTGCTAATATAATTATAAAAAAAATAAATCTTTTAATGCCTTAAGTTTAAAGCTAGCCTTAAAATTAAGCAAATTATTTATTAAGGTATATATTTAATAAAGGGATTTTAAGCTTACTTTTTAATAGTTTAATTAAAGTAGCTTTATAGCCTTCCTTAATAGTATAAAGGGCTTAAGTTTATTTAATTAATAGGGCTTTAGCAATCCCTTTTAAATTATTGCCCCTTTTTATTAAGGAATAGTATATACTAGCGCTATAGGCAATTATAGATCTAATTATATATATATATATTATATAGGCAGCCTTAAGGTTTACTCTTTATATACTTACTGTAAGGGCAGTAAGGGCCTGCCTTTAGCGCTTAAGTTTTCCCTTAAGCTTAAAGATATATAGGCTTTAAAGCAGTTTTCTATATAGCTATAATCTAAAAAAATAGTATAATTCCTATAATTAAATTATATTATAGATAAGGGTTAATTAAACTTAATGCTTTTAGTATTAGCAAAAGAAATAAAGGAGTTAGGCCTTAATAGATTTAAAGGTTATACTATTAATAAAGGCCTAAAATATATATACTATCTATATAGTTTTAAGTTAAGCTTAAGTCTTTATTATATTTCTTTTAAATATAAATATATTTATATTATTAATAAATTTAATTACTATAATTTTAGGGACTTTATTAAGCACTATATAAAGCCTTAATATAAATAGAATAAAAAGAATAAAGAAAAGCAATAATCTCTATAGAACTTTAGCTTTAATACTATAGGGTTTAAAGGACTTACTATTAAACTAAAAGTATATTAAATGCTTAAATAAATAGCTAAAAAGCTAAACTAATAATTATTATAAATAGCCTTAATTATAGAGAGTAGCAATAAGCCTTTTATAGTTAATTAAATTAAAGGCTATAGTAAAGTTTAATTAAAAAAGCAATACTATTTTACTATAGGCCTATACTATATATATTACTTTTACTATAACTATAAGGGCAAGCTTAATAGACCTTTAAGGCCTATTTTCTATTTAATTATTAAAAAGTATATTTAAGTTTTTAGCTATTACTACTATTTATTAGGCTATTATTAACTTTATTACTTTATTAATAATGCTAAAAAGAAAGATAGATCTTTATTTAAATACTATATATTTTTAGGCTATTATTTTATTTAATTTAAAAATAATAGTAATAATTATATAATAAAAGTAATACAAAAAGTGCCTAAATGCAATACTTATATTAATAATAGTAGTAAGGGCTTTTAGAAAGGGCTTATTATATACTTTAAGGAAGCTAATAGAAAATCTATTACTACTAAAAGCTTTCTATAATTAGATTTTAAAGAGTAAGTATATTAATTTATAAAGTTTAATGCAATTCTATATTAAGTCCTTAGCATTTTATAGTATTTAGTCTATATCTATAAATTATATTATAAGGTTTATTATAATAGATTTAATATTTTAGTTATTTACCTAAAGTTTAAAGAAAAAGCATTTTATTAATATAATTGCCTTTTTAATATAGCTTATAGCTAAGGAATCTTACTTAAGGCAGTTAAGGGAAAGGAGCTATAATAGAGCTAGGGCAATACTGCTTTAAAGTTATGCCTATTTTTTTAAATTCTAAAGTTTCTTTTAGCTGCCTATACCTTTCTCTATTTTAGCTTTAAATAGAGTATTACATTAAGCTATTTACCTAGCCTTAACTATATAAGCCTTCTATTTATTGCCTACTTTTTATAGTTTTAGTTAATTAGCTATTATATTATTGCATTATATATATCTTTATGCTTATTTAAGTTAATAGATAGCCTTTATAATAGGCTAGTTCTATTAGTTATTGCAATTAAGCTTAAATCACTTCTATATTAAAATAGTATATTAAGCAATTTAATATAGTCTTTAGGTTAGCTATTTAACTGCCTATTTTAACTATTATATAAAGGTTATTTTACTAAAAGTCTAGCAAAAGGTAATTTATACTTTAAGTTTAGCCTTCTTAAAGTTTATTATATATTAGTTAAATGCTATAAGCTAAAGGTTTAATAAAAGAGAAAGCAGTATATCTATAGAGAGCTTAATATATATTTACTATAAGATATAATTAAAGCCATTTAAATTATAATTAGGGCCTAAATAAATAGTATAGCTATTCTTTAAGGCCTAAATTAAATTAAAAGTGCTATTTTTAGTATTATTTATTTCTTAAATTACTATTCTATAAAGAGTTATTAGGGCTATATTTAGCTATTACATCTCTATTAAAAAGGTTAGGCTATATAAAGTGGTTTTACTATAGCAATCTTAAATTAAGTAATATAGATTAAAGTCTTTAACTATAATTATTTAGGGGGCTAAAGTAAGGCTAACTAAAATATATATTGCTTTTAAGTTTCCCTTACCTTTTAAAGGGTTATATACTATAATTATTTTTATATAGTAATAATTAAAATTAATATTAGCTTAATCTTCTTTAATTTAATAGATTTAAGTTTCCAATCTATATTATTTATATATATAAAGAGCTATATAGCTTAAGTAATAAATTATAGTATAATTTAATCTTTTAGGGTTTACTAAAGTATTAATCCCTTAATTTTTAATTAATTCTAAAAGTATAATTATATTATATTTATTATAAGTATATAGTACTTAATAGATTAATTTAAGGCAGTAGTATATATTTTAAAATAGAATTTATATTAATTAAATATAAATAAAGGGGTTAATTTAATAGATAGTAACAATAAAGTATAAGCACTAAAGAAAGAGAAAGCATTAAATAAAGTATAATATTATTTATTTATAAAGCCTAAAAGTTAACTAATTCTTTTAATAAAGGGGAAAGCTATAAAAAGGGGGTTTCTAAAGAAGCTATTCTATTATATATAAAGAATATTTTACTATATTAAAGTGCATTTTTTATATTTTATTAGTTATTTATAGTATCCTTCTTTTATATAGATTTAATGCTTTTCTACTATAAAATAGATATAGCTTTAGGCTAAATAGTCTTTATAGTATAAAGTGTAATAATAAAGGATTTCTTCCTTTTTAATAAAGCAATTATTATACATTAAGCTATTGCATTAGCTATAGATTAAAGTAAATTAGCAATTTCTTGCAATATAGCTATACTTATAGCATTAAAAGCATTAAGTAAGTTTTAGTCCTTTATTAAAGGGTTTATAATTATAGAGTTTAATATTAAAAAGTAGCCTATTATTATATAGGCTATTAGCTTCTTTAATTAATAGAATATAAAAAATTAAGTTTATTTTTATTATAATACTATTTTAGGCTTAAATAGGCTTTACCTTACTAACTCTTAAAGTATTAGCATTATTAATAGTTTTAATAAGTTTATTTATATTATTAAAGATAGATTTAATTTAAATTCTTTTTACTAAAATAATAAAGATTAAAAAAGCTAAAAGGGCATTATTTTTAAATGCAATAGCTATTTATCCTTTCTTATAGAAAGCTTTAGCCTATTTTAAGGTAAAGAAAGTAAGAACTATATTTCTATTAAGGAGGCAGTATACTGCAATTATATAAAAATTACTATAAGTTTAATTTACTATTTATATAGTTTCTATTAAAGTGCAGTTTTTAATATCCTTAAGGGTATCTTTAGTGCAAATAGTAACTTTATGCTTAATGCAGCTATACATTATGCACTTATTAATTTTAGTATTTATAGGTATAAGGCTATATAAAAGGACTAATATATAAGACTATTATATTAGCTAAAAAAAAGAAAGGCTTAAGTTAGCTAAAGCAGCTATTACTGCTATAATAATAGCAATTATTATAGTAGTAATAATTTTATTAGTAAGTCTTTCTTTAGGGGTTATATTAGTCTTAAAGGGGGGTAGAAGTATATTTTATATATATTAATATAGGTTTAAAATACCTTTTAAACTGCTTTAAGAAAGTAAAATAAAATAATCTTAATAATAGCTTTATAGGCTTCTTTATCTTTATTAATTATAAAGCTTTTACTAGCTTCTATTATTTTATTTATTTTAGGTATACTACTATATTAGCTAGTAGTAAAAAGGGAGTTATATTAGCTATTTTTAATGCTATATCTTTTTAAATTAATAACTATTAAAAGGGCTATAGTATTAGCGCTATGCTCTTAATGCACTATTGTATTTAGGGGTAGCCTAGCATAAGGAATCGATTGATTGTGGTTTTAGACATTTTAAAGGTGGTTTAGGATGGCTGCAAGTAGTTGTGAGTCTAAGGGTAGAGTTGTGTATTAATATTTATATTAAAAAATAAAGAAAGAAGATTATAGCTTTAAATATATATCTATACTATAAAAAGGTCTTTTAAGATATTTATTTATATAATTATATTACTTTTATTTATATTTAATATAAAAAGTTATATTATAGCATTAAAGACTTTAGTATTTCTTTTAAGCTTAAATGCCCTTTTTTAAATAAATAAATATAGTTTTTATATTAATGCAAAATGTATTTAATTATATTTATTAAAGGCTACTTTAGCCTAAACTTTATTAATAAAAAGGAATAAAATAAAAAGCAATATTACTAAAAGTAAGCTAAAATATATTTTATTATACTTAATATACTATAAAGAGAGAATTATTATATAATGCCTTTATTTTTAAAGCTTAATTAATTAATTAATTAATTAATTAATATTAATATTTAAGGAATTTTTTAAGCTAATAGTTTAATACTTTAGCCTTTTTATACTATAGTATTACTTTATATTTAAATTATTATTAGGCAATATAAATATAATTGCTATTTAAAATAAATAAAAATAAAATATATTAAAATAGATCTTCTTTTTTATAAATAATATTTAATTATTAAAGCAATTAGCCTAAAATACTTAAAAGAATATATAGTAATAGGCATTTATATTAAGGGATATTAAAATAGCTATAAATAGTAATAAATTATATAAAAGAAATAAAAACTATTATAATAAAAATAATAGTAATAATAATAATAATATTAATAGATTTTAAAATAATAATTTTAGCTAAATTATATATTTTATTAATATTATTTAAGTAATAGCTAATAGCAATTAAATTATAATAGAATTAAAGGAGCTAGCTTTAATGCTTTATAATTTTATTAGGCTTTAAGGTATAATAGAAAGGGAAAAGAAAAGTAAAGATTTAAGGAAAGGCATTAAGCAATAAAAAGAAAAAGAAAAAGAAGATTTAATATTTATAGAAAATAGTAATGCTAATAGTAGCTAGATTTAAATATTTAGTTTAAGTAAAATTATAGCTATTAAGGCTTAATAGTTAAGGCTATTAAAAGCAATAAAGCATTAGATTTAAGGTATATAAAAGGTAAATAAAGAAAAAGAAAAAAAAGAAAAATGCATTAAAATAGTAATAAAAGTAATAAAAGAAATAGCATTATTATTATTATATAGTTCTATAGTTATAGTTAAATAAATATTTATATTTATAATTATAACCTTTAAAATAGATATTGCTTTATAGTTTATACTTAATAAGCAATAAGCTATTACCTTTTTATTAATCTATTAATATATTTAGTTTATAAAAAGTAATAATAATACTATTAGTAGTTTTAATATTAAGGGGAATAAATGCCTTTAGCAATTATATTAATTTCTTAATAGTAAAGGCAATATAGGCAAGTCTTAAGTAATTAAGGCAATAATAAAGCTTTTTATTAAGTAAAATATACTATATTAGCTATTAGTAATTACTATATTAAATATAGTAATAATAAATATTAATAGTATTACTATTTATTTAGCTTATAGCCTTACTATTAATAAGTCCTTATTATTATTATAGTAAAACTATAGTATAATAAGTAAGGGGTTAATTAGCTAATAATAGATAATAAGCAAATCTATATAGGCATTATAAAGAGATAAATAAATGCTTATTATTAATAAAGTTAATATATTTAAGGCTAATATATTGCTAAAAATTAATAATAAGCTTTACTATTTAATTAAATGCCTTAATAAAAGCTTTAAAGGCATCTTTATTATTTTATTTTATAGTAATTTCTATTAATTTAGGCTAATTATAAATAAAATATTTTTATTAAATAGCAATAAATTTCTATAAAACTAAAATAAAAATCTATATAAATAGAATTATAATAAAGTATATATATTATAAAAGAAGTTTATAATAATAGTAATATTTAAAGAGTAGGTCTATATTGCTAAGAACCTTAAGCTATTTGCCTTATTGTATTGCATTTATATAGAAACTTAAAATTACATTAATATTAATATATTTAATAGCTATTGCTTTTAATTAAGGTATAAAATCTTATAAAAAATAAATATCTCTATAATTATATTATTAAATTAAAACTATTAAAACCTTAATATAAAGGCAGCCTTAGCTTTCTAAAGGTATATATAAAAGCTATTATATATCTTTCTATTTAAATATACTTAAATAAAAAGTAGCTATAATTATTCTATATAAATAAAAATAATTATAATCTTAAGTTTAAGCAATAATAATAAAATCTTTATATTAGCTATATTTATATATATTTTTAATATATTAATAGTAATAATAAAGAATAAGCATTAAAGCCTTAAGGTAATTAATAGTATAAGCTATATAGCTATTTATATTATAATTAATTTAAAGTATTATAGCTAATAAATATTAAATAATATTATTATTTACTTTAGCCCTTTAATAGCTATTATACTATTAATAGATTTAATAAAGGGCTATAATTTTATAGGCTTACTTAAAGGTATATTAATACTAATACTATTAAATAAAAGAATTAACCTAATAGTAAAGAAGTAGCTATAATAAAAGCATAAAATATTATAAAGGGGTTTACTTTATATTACTGCCTTTATTTATATTAACTATAAAGTATAAAGTTAAATATTAATTAAGGCTAGTTTTAAGCTTTATAATAGCTATATAGTTTTAGGTAAAGATAATAGTAAAAAGAGAGGAATTAGCACTATAATATAATTAAGATATAATCCTTATAGCTTATATATATAGCTATTGCAATACTAATTGCTAAATAATATTATATTGCTAGTAAAAATAAGAAAAAAGAATATAATTAATAATGCAATTCTATAAAATATAATAAAGGCTAAAATTAAGCTTAATTAATTAAATAAAAAAATAATAAATTAAATCTATATATTAAAGTAATAAATAGGCTAATTAAGCTATAAAATAATTATTGCTATTACTATTATTGCTATTAATAGTAGTAATAATAGTATAGATAATATAAAGGATATAAAGATAATTATTATAGAATAGCTTTTATATTTATTTAAAATTTATTATAAAAGGATTATAGTTTTTTATATTATTTAAACTATATACTATATAGAATTTAAGGGTCTTTTTTTCTTTTTCTTTTTTAGTTATTAAAGCTAAATATATATATAAAATATAAAGTAAGGAGCTAAAACTATAGAAAGCTATAAGTATAAAGTATTAAAAAAGGCAATTAAATAAAATAATTTAAATTACTTTATATAAGTTAAGTAATTAATTTTTATAATAATTAAAAAAGTAAAATAAAAATATTATAATAAGCTATTATATATATTTATCTATTAAAACCCTTAGCTTAATACTAAAAGTAGCTTAATATTTATTATTTATTAAAATAAAGATTATCTATTTTAAAAGGCAAAAGGTTTACTATTTATATTATATAATATTATATATATATAAACTCTTTAAAAGGCCTATTATATAATTTAGTTTTAAATACCTTTTTAAGAGTTAAGACCCTATAATAATTAATTAAATAGATAAAGGAAAAGTTAAATTATATAAAGTTATATAAAAATTATATAATATTTATACTTTTTATTATATAATATTTATATAACTTATATATAATTTTTTATTCTTAGCCTATAACTTTAGCCTATAACTATTTAATTAATTAATCGATTAACTAACTATAGCCTTATAATAATGTATGCATATATATATATATATATAAAGAGGGAGAGGGAGAGAGGGGGGGGGTAAGTAAGGTAATTAAAGCTAGCGCTAAATAGGTCTCTTTTAGAACAAGTTCTTTAAAGAGTATAGATCTCTTTTAGAACAAGTTCTTTAAAGAGTATAGGTCTCTTTTAGAATAAGTTCTTTAAAGAGCACAATACTTTTATATTATTTTTAATAAAGAAAAAACTATATATATAAAATATTAAATAAAAACCTTTATATCTCTTATTTATTAGCTCTTTATTTATCTTTATAAATTAAAATTAATTAATTAAATATTAATTATACCTTTTATAGTTTAATATATATTAATTACCTTTTTTTTTGCTTTTACTTATAATAATTATACTATTAATTAGCCCTATAGAAATAGTATATTATTATACTTAAGATTTATAGCTAAAGAGACTATTAAAGATCTTATGCTTTAATTATAGCCTAAATTTATTTAAGAGCTATAGGGCTAGGCTTTTATAGGCCCTATCTAAATCTATAGCCTTACTATTATAAATTAGGCTTGCTGGAATAACGCTCTAAAAGTGGCTAAGTTTTTTGCTACTAGCTATAGGCTAGGCTGCTTTTAAGTTCCCCTTGCCTTACTTAAGTGGATTAATCTTAAGCAAGTAAAAAGAGGTGCTTTAGTAAGATTTAAACTCACTCTCTTTACTTTAAGGGCTTTTAGGCAGTATTCACTTTACTATAGGGGGATTAAGCCTATTATTATATTAAATAAAGGTTTTTATTTTATTAGTATAGTTTTTTATTTATTTATATAATATAAAAGCACTATTTACTTTATAGGTCTATAAAGTATAAATAAATAAATAAATATTAATAATATATATAATTATAAAAATATTTTTTTATAGTTTAAAAAGAATATTTATTGCTATTATTATATTATTTGCTTTTTTTTATATTATATAGTTTCTTTATTTAATAAAGCTATTTTATTTATAGCTATAAAGTAATATAATAATTATAGAGATTTTTATTTATTGAAAAGTCTATTAATCTTTTTATATATAAATTTATAGCAACTATTAAACTAGATCTTTTAGGGCAAACTATAAACTATAATAGTTTTAAATACTTATGGATCTTCTTTTATTAAAGGAGTAATATTGCCTTTCTTTTTAAGTAATTTACTATAAAAGTAATAGCTTTTACTATTAATTATAAGCTTAAAATATCTCTCTTTATTATATATATATAGATTTAACTCTATAAGGTCTATATAAAAAGGGTTAAGTATATAATTTACTTTATTTTATAGTATTTTTAATAAAAACTTTATACTTTTAATAAGCTTATAATTTCTATAGAATATATTAAATAATTTATAATTATTAAGCCTACTTTTTATAACTTTAAATATATAATTAAGGGCCTTTTAATCTATATAAATAAGTCTTTAATACTATATTTTTATTTTAAACTATTCTATTTATATTAGTATTATTTTAAAAGTAAAGTAATAATTTATTATACTTTTTATTGCTTTAAGTAAAAACTTTTAATTAAGGATATTAAAAGTTATAAAGATCTTATTATTATTATTAAAGATTTTATTTTTAATTATATAGCTATTAAAAAAATAAACTTTTTTATTAAAGATTATATTTAATAAAAAATCTTTAATAAAAATTATATTTTTAAGTATTATAGTTTTTATTTATTAAATAGCTAATTGCAATAAAAGTATAAGATTGCTTTATTTATATTATAGTATAACTAGCTACTTTAAACTATAGGTCTTTAATCTAATATATCTTTTTAGCTAAGGCCTATAGGAGTTTAGCTAAACTAATTATACTACTAGACCTAAAAATTATATTTCTTTAGGCTATTTAATTTTTATATTTAATTAAATTATTAAGTGCATAAAGGCAGAAATTAAACCTATAACCTTTTTAATTTAGCGCTAAGTATATATCTAACTATTAATTATTAAATAGCTAATTGCAGTAAAAGTATAAGATTGCTTTATTTATATTATAGTATAATTAGCTATTCTAAACTATAGATCTCTAATCTAATATGCCCTTTTAGTTAGGACCTATAGGGGTCTAGCTGGACTAATTATACTGCTGGACCTAAAGATTATGCTCCTTTAGGCTATTTGGTTCTTATATTTAATTGGGTTATTAAGTGCGTGAAGGCAGGAATTGAACCTGCAACCTTCCTAATTGGGCGCTAAGTGTATATCTAACTGTTAATTATTGAATAGCTAACTGCAGCAAAAGTATAAGGTTGCCTTATTTATATTACAGTACAACTAGCTATTTTAGACTATAGGTCTTTAATCCAATATTATTCTTTTTCTTTTTATAAATAATATAATTACTATTATTTTTATAGCTATAAAATATATAGTGCTTTTATCTATAAAAATTAGTATTATTTTATTAAGTTTATATTATTTATTTTCTTTAAACTATTTAAAGTTATTAATAGTATATATATTAGCTTTTAAATTCTAAAGCTAATAGTCTTTATAGTTAATAAGCCTTAATTCTATAAATATTACAATAATAATAAAGTTACTATTTGCCTTTATCTTTAGTATAGTATTAATATTAATATTAAGAAGACTATATAATTACTATTTTAATAGGCTAAAAATCACTATTATAGTTGCCCTTTTTATTAATAATTTTATAAAAGTATTATTAAAGAACTTTCTTACTTTTAAGCCTTTATAGTATATAAAAATAGTATTATTATTATTATTAAAGTTATTTTTAGCTTTCTTTATATTTTTAGCACTTTACATACTTAATTCTATATATAGAGTAATCTCTTTTAGTCTTTTTAGTAGTTTTATTACTATTTTTTTAACCTTTTATTTTTATTGCTTTTACTCTTTTTCTATAAAAATAAGTAATTTTTTATAATATAACCTTTTTAATTATAGTTAAAGCATTTATTGCTTTTAGAAACTTTTTATAATTATCCTTTTTATTTAATTAAGTATTTATTTATATGCCTTTTTTATTACTAAAGTTTTTCTTTTTTTTAAAAAAGTCTATAGACTTTTAGCTTTATTAATAAGATCTTTTTATATTTTATAAATAGATTAATATTTTCCTTTTTACTTATAGTTATATTAAAAGGCATTTTATTTAAAAAGACCTTTTTAATACTATTTATAGACTTTATCTTTTTTTAGTATTTAAAGAGCTTACTATTAGCTTTAATAATACTATTTATAATATAGTAAAAGTTATTAATATAACTTTAGACTCTTTATAGCTTCTTTAAAGTTAAGAACTTTAATTTTTAATAAAGATTAATTAGGCTTTATTAAAACTTTATATTATTATACCTTTTTATTAATAGCTTAATAGCCTTTATTATAGTTTTTATTAAAAAATAATAATAGCTTTAGCCTTTATAAAACTACTATCTTTATAGCTATAATTAAATATATTTATTTTAAATATAAAATTTTAATCTTTTTATATTATTTAATAGTAATTATAATATAAAAAAGATATCTCTTTTAAATAGCTTAATTCTTTAGTCTATTAAATATATTACCTTATTTTATCTTTAAGTTAAAACTAATAAAATCCTTAATTTTAATTAATTATATATTTATAATTTTCTTTTTATTTAAAATAGTCTTTATTAATATCTCTTTATTCTTTAAGAAATTAAATATTTTATCTAAAGCTCTTAAGGGCTCTCTTAAAGTATAAAAAAGTTAATTTCTTTAGTACTTAAAGCTATTATTTTTATTCTTCTTCTTTTTAGATTTAAATTTATTTTTAAGCTATATTTTATTTTTAATTTTTAATATTTTTTTAATTTTTTTTTATTAAAATACTTTTATAGCTTTTATATTTATTATATTATTTTTATTATTTATTATATTATAATACTTAAATTTAGCTAAATCTTCTATAAATTCTCTTTAATAGGCTTTATTAATCCATTAAAAAAAATAAAAGATCCTTAATATTATTTTCTTATTTAATAGAATTTCTTTTATTATTAATCTATTTAATTGCTTTAATAATAAAGATTAGCTTTAAGGCTAGCTTTAAAGCTATTACTTAAATTTTAAGACCTTAATTAATTAATATTATAAGTATTAACTTTAAGGAATAAACTTTAGATTAATTTAAACCTTTTAAATAGCTATAATTTTTTCTTAAATTAAAGCTTTAAGCTTATAACCTATAAATAGTATATAGATTATATAGAGAGAGTTATAATAGGCAATATATATAATAGATTAGTTTAAATTAATTAATATTTATAAGGAATAGCTAAATAGTAGTTATAGAATGTAATATAAGGATAGCATTAGTGCATAACGCTAGGCCCTTATATATAGTTGTATAGCACAATTCCGGCGTGTTATGCCGGAATTGATTAATCTTTTGGGTCTATTGGTCGAGTGGGCATGCCACCCCATCTCTTCACATATAATTACCTATTTATAGTATAGGGATTTCTTTATAAGGATATATAGCCTTAAGACTTAAGCCTATAAGGCCCTTAAGGTTGGCTTGTGGCTAGCCGCTATATCTATAGTGGTGACTACTTTTGCCTGGCTGCTATATCTATTAATAGGTAAGCCTAATTGCTTAAAAGACTAATGCTATTAAATTATTGCTAATATAAATAATTTACTTTAGACTTTCTTTATTAATATAATATATAAATAAATAGCTTAATTATTATATATTAAAGGTTTTTATTTAATAAATTATTTATATTTACTTTTAAGCAATATAATAAAACAATAAAAATTGTTTTTTTTTTAGAAATACCTTAATGCACTTTTAGTATATTACCCTTTAATACTATAGAATTGCAAATAGCTATTAATTAACTTATTATATAGAATTAATAGTAATAAATATATATTAATAGCCTTTTAATAGAATATTAAACTTAAAAAAATTAAATAATAATTAATTTAATAAGCTTAAAAGGAAACTTAAATAATTATACTTTAGAATTAATGCCTTTAAAACTAAAAATTATATTTTAAAAGAATAATTTAATTATATTGCAATTACTTAAATTATATAAATATAAATAAATTAATAAATTATTAAAAATATTATTAATACTATTATTAAAAAAGGAAAATAAATTAAAGAAATTATTAAATCTATTTTATTAGAATTTTTTAATAGAATATTAAGTAAATTACTTAAGTTTATTATTAAATATAAATATACTTTTTTACTTTATTATAATATTTAAAGAAGAAAAAAAGAAAGTTAAATATATAATATCTTAACTTAAGAATAAACCCTATAAAGCCTATAAAATCTACCTTAAGGAATTTATAGAAAAGATAGTAAGTATATAGAGTTAGAAAATTCAAATAATATTTATAAGCTTTAATGCTTTTAAATAGTTATTTTTTAACTTTTATAAAGAGTATAATAAAAAGTCTTAAGCATTTATTAAATTTAAAAAGATTTAATAAAAAGAAGTATATTTTATTCATTTATTAAAAGTATAATTACAATTTATTATTTTAAAATATATTAATGCTATAAAAATTAAGTATTTTTATATAGAACTAAAAGATATAATTATAAATAAACTTATATAAAACTATAATCTATTAAATAACTTTAATTAATATATATAATTAGCAATTAAAATTAACATTTAATTATAGAAAGAATTTAAAAAAAGAAATATAAAGATAAACTAAAGGCCAATAAAAAAAAAACTAATATTAAGTATAATATATAAAATGCAATCTAGCCTAATAGATCTAAAAGTAATATAAAAAGATAGAAAGGATATTATATATTATAATTATAATAAAAAGGGATATATTATAAAGTATTATAAAAGTTTAAAGAAAGAAAAAGGGAACTTTAAAAAAATACTAAAGGGAAAAAAGCTATAGCTATAAAGAAAAAGGAAATAATAACAATAAAAAAACTACTATAAAACTATAACTTTATAACTATAAAATATTGCAATATTATAATAGAGCTACCCCTAAAAGAATAATAGATTAACTAAAGTAAATATAATATTTTATAATGCCTATATAATATTAACCCTTAAGTATAATTATATATAGTATTAAAAGAAAAAGCCTTAAAAGATAGAACTTATTATATTAAGCAATATAATAAGTAAGAAAAGAAATATAAAAAATAAATATAGAATTTTTATAATAAAGAAGTAATATAATAATAAAAAGAAGCTTTAAATCCTAAAAACTTATAATTTACTTTCTTTATATAGTAAAAAAGGTATAAAAAAAAGATTAAAAATTTAATACTTTTAATTAATACTAAAGCTAAAAAATAATTAAATAATATATTATAAGCTAGCAATTATAAAAAAGAAATAAAAAGAAAAAGAATTAATCTATTAGCCAGCCGGCCGCCAGCCGCCGGCGCTGGACCGGCGCCCCACTCCCCGCGACGGGCCCACGGCACAGACAATTCGGGCCCGTCGCGGCCCCACTTTCACCCTGCTTACTAACCCCACAACCAGGTGAACGGAATATCTCGGTGATAGCACCGAACTAACTTCTGATCCAACGCTCCCCCACTAAGGACCCGTATTGGGTCTAATATTGTATTGAATAAAGGTTTTTATCCTACTAGTATGGTTTTTTCCTTTATTTATATAGTATAGAAGCACTATCTACCTTATAGGTCTATAGAGTATTAATAGATAAATAAATAAATAAATAAATAAATAAATAAATAAATAAATAAATAAATAAATAAATAAATAAATAAATAAATAAATAAATAAATAAATAAATAAATAAATAAATAAATAAATAAATAAATAAATAAATAAATAAATAAATAAATAAATAAATAAATAAATAAATAAATAAATAAATAAATAAATAAATAAATAAATAAATAAATAAATAAATAAATAAATAAATAAATAAATAAATAAATAAATAAATAAATAAATAAATAAATAAATAAATAAATAAATAAATAAATAAATAAATAAATAAATAAATAAATAAATAAATAAATAAATAAATAAATAAATAAATAAATAAATAAATAAATAAATAAATAAATAAATAAATAAATAAATAAATTAATCTATAATAATTTTAAAATCTTAACCTTTAATATCTTTAATTAATAGCTAAAATAGTTAAATAGTAATATAGAATATATTAATAATTAATGTCTATAAAAAAAGAAAAACTTTAAGATTTTATAAAATATAAAATAATAAAGAAAAATAGCATATAGTATAAAGTATTACCTTAAAGAAATTTAAGGCATTTCTTAAAGAACTTTATAAAATAGTATATTTAAAAAAATTAAAATGCCTAAAAGAAGGAAAACCCTTTAAGAATTATAAAATAAATATAAATAAATATATAATTTACTCTTTTATAGAAATAGAGAAAGATAAAATCTATATTAAGGCAAAAGAAATATAAAAAGTAAAGAACTCTTTATTGCTTTACTTAAGAATTTATATAAAGGATAATAAATATATTAACCTTTATTATAAAGACTATATATAAATTTTATAGATATTATATATATAATAGCTATATTATATATATTATCTATAAGTTAAAAAATAATTGGTTTTTTATATAAAACTAATATTTAATTTAAAGCCCTTAAATTATTAAAGATATATAGTATTATTAAGTTAAAGTATAATATAAAAGCTATTATATTATAAGACTTTAAAGAAATAAATAAGAATATAGTATAGAATGTATTATATACTTTAATAACTCTATAGAATATATATTAAAAGATTGCTAGATATATATATAATAAAAAGTATTTTAATAGTATATAATTATAGATTTTAAGTAAAAAATGCTAAAATAATTAAAAAGACCTATAAATATTTAGTAAATATAGAATTTAAATGATATTAAAAAAATAGATATAAAATTTAATACTTAAAGAAAGATATTAAAAAATAACTAATATTGCCTATAAAAAAGCTATAAATAGGCAAGAGCTAATAGAATAACTAAAGGAATTTACTATAAAGAGCTTTAAAAGCAATTAAAGATTTAAATAAAGAAAAACCTATAATGCAATTATATATTAAGATATATATATAGGGAAAATAAATAGTACTTTAGTAAATAATAGAGTATAAGGCAACTTTATTGCACTATAAATAGTTAATAACTTAAAGCTACTATAAATAGAGAAAATAGAGCTATATTAGATCTTAAGTATAAAGGAAGACCCCTTTTTTAATACTAATAGCTAGCTCTAAAAAGAACTTTAGTATTATAAGGTTTTTATTAATAAATAAAATTAAAGAATTAAGTTTAATATTTTAAATATTAAAAGATATAATGCTATTTTAAGAATAATATAATTATATTAATATAGTCTATAGATTAACTAAAGGACTAGCTAAATATACTTTAACTATATAAATATATTACCTTTAATTACTTAAAATAAAAATAAAGATAAAATATTTTAAGCCTTTATAATAGAAATTTAAAAGAAAATATATAATAGAATATTATTATTAAAAGGTATAAAACTACTAAAAGGGATAAAAGAAGCTTAATTAAGACCTTATAGATATATATAAAAGGAAATTTATTTATATAAAAAAGATTTTAATAATTTAATTAAGATCTAAAAGAAATGCTACCTAAAGATAAGGAAAGGCTTAAGAATATACTAAAGAAATATAAAAGGTATAAAGTATTTAATAAAGATTTAAAAATAATATTACTTTAATATAGTAAATAGAAATATAAAATAGTATTTAAAAGCAATATAAACCTAAAGTTTTATTCTATTTATAAATTAAAATAAATAAAAGATTAAGTATTAATAAAGTACTTAAAAATAATATTAATTAAAAAATATATTAGGATTTTTTATTTTATTAATAGAATATTTAATAACATTTATACTTTTTGCCCTTAAACTTGCAATTACTTGCAGCTATTTTAAACTACCTTTAAAACATCTAAAACTACAATTAATTAATTCCTTATGCTAAGCTACCCCTAAATATAATAGTGCATTAAGAGTATAGCGCTAATACTATAGCCCTTTTAATAGTTATTAATTTAAAAAGATATAGCATTAAAAATAGCTAATATAATCCCCTTTTTACTACTAGCTAATATAATAGTACACTTAAAATAAATAAAGTAATAAAAGCTAATAGAAGCCTTATAACTAATAAAAATAAAAAAGCCTATAAAGCTATTATTAAAATTATTCTATTTTACTTCCTTAAAGTAGTTTAAAAGGTATTTTAAACCTATATTAATATATATAAAATGCGCTTTTATCCTTCCTTTAAGACTAATATAATCCCTAAAGAGAGACTTATTAATAAAATTATTACTACTATAATAATTATTATTACTATAGTAATTATAGCTGCTTTAATTAACTTAAGCTTTTTTTCTTTTTAATTAATATAATAGTCTTATATATTAATTCTTTTATATAGTCTTATATCTATAAATATTAAAATTAATAAATATATAATATATAGCTATATTAAGTATAAAGTTACTATTTATACTAAAGATGCCCTTAAGGATATTAAAAACTGCATTTTAATAGAAATTATATAAGTAATAAATTAAGCCTATAGTAACTTCTATATAATTATAGTATATTGCCTTTTTAATAAAGATATAGTTTTTATCTTTTTTACTTTAAAATAGGCTAAAGCCTTTTATAAAGAAGGATAAATAGCTATTATATTTAGAAATAATACCCTTTTAGCTCTTTTAATCTTTACTATTTTAATAAAAAGAATTTAAATTAAATCTATTTTTAATAATATAAATAAATTTATTAAAACTATTAATAATATTAATACTTTAAAAGTTAGTAAAGTAAAGCCTATTTAAGCTTAAAATAGTATTATAATAAAAATAAACTTAATTCTTTATATTTTATTAATTAAAGAAGCTAATAGCCTATATAATAATAGATTACTTTTTAATATTAAATTCTATAATTATAAACCCTTTAATAAAGGATTAAAACCTATTTAATACTTTTAATATTATAAGTATAGCTATATTATAAAAAACTGCTAATTTACCTTAATTTATAGCTAATATAATAGCTTAATATATAATAATTGCTTTATTAAAAAAAAAGAAATTCTTTATTGCTATACTTTATACTATAAAGACTATTTAACTTAAAACTATATTTATTTTATAGTAAAAAAGCATTAAATTTATATAAAAAAAAGATACTATAAATAATTAATAAAATATAAAGAATATACTTTAATATAGTAAAATATCCCCTATATATAATAAAATAGCTTCTTTAGGAACTCTCTTTTTATAGCTTTTCCTTTTATTAAAAAAGTTAGCTAATTTTTAGGCTTTATAAATAAATAATATTATACTTTATTTAATGCTTTCTTTTCTTTTAGTGCCTATACCCTATTGCTACTATTTATTAAATTAACCCCTTTATTTATATTTAATTAATATAAGTTTTATTTTAAAATATATACTACTGCCTTAAGTTAATCTATTAAATGCTATATATTTATAATAAATATAATATAATTGCACTTTTAGAATTAGCTAAAAACTAAAAGATTAATACTTTAATAAATTTTAAAAGATTAAACTATATTATAATTTATTATTTAGGCTATATAGCTCTTTATATATATAAATAATATAGACTAAAAACTTAAATTTATTAGGCTAAAGAAAATTAAACTAATATTAATTTTAAATATTGCTATATAAAAATAATTGCAGTATATAATCTTTTAAAAAGTAAAAGAAACTTAAAAGCAATATATACTTTAGCTAGCTTTATTTTAGCCCTTTAAATAATTATAGTTAAAGACTTTAATCTATATTATTTAATTTAGAATTGCTATAATAAAACTACTTTATATAGCTTAATCTTTTTAATAGAGATATAATAGCTAAATATAGCCTTAATAACCCTTTATAAAATAGTAATTTAAAAAGTAAGTAATACTAAAGATAATACCTTTAATTTAATTTAGGCCTTAAAGAATAGCTATATTATTTATTTAGGCCTTAATTATAATTTAAATGGCTTTAATTATATTCTATAGTAAATATATATTAAGCCCTTTATAGATATATTGCCTTTTTTTTTATTAAACCTTTAGCTTATAGTATTTAATTAATATATAATAAACCTTAAAAAGGCTAAATTTAAAGTATAAATTACCCTTTATTAGACTTTTAGTAAAATAATCTTTATATAATAGTTAAAATAGGCAATTAAATAGCTAATTTAAGGATTGCATTAAATTGCTTAATATACTATCTTAATATAAAGGCAATTTAGGCCTAATTGCAATAATTAATAGAACTAGCTTATTATAAAGGCTATTTATTAACTTAAATAAGCATTAAGATATATTTATAATATAATAGTATAATAGTTAATTAGCTAAAACTATAAAAAGTAAGCAATAAATAAAAGGCTTATATAATTAAGGCTAAATAAATAGCTTAATATAATATTTTATTTAATGCTAAAATAAAGAAATATATAAATAGCTAAAAGAAACTTTAGAATTTAAAGAGATAGATATAACTTTAAAGCAATATTGCTTTAGCTTTACTATAGCTCCTTTCTTTTAATTGCCTTAAATAAGATTCTTTAGCTATAAGCTATATTAAAAAAGTAATTATATTAATAAAATGCTTTTTCTTTAAATTTTAAGTAAATAATTAAAATATTAAATTTATTATAATAAATCTTACTATATAACTATTAAATATAAACTAAATACTATAAAATACTAAAAACTTAATATAAATTATATTAAACTCTATAAATTAATATACTTACTCTTTAAAATTTAATTATAAAAAGCTTTTAGTAATAGTAAATTCTTTATTAGCTTCCTTAAAGTATATAGTAAGCCTTTTCTAAAAGCCTTTATTATTATTATTAATATAAATATTATATTTAAGTATTTTCTATATTACTTTTATTATATAATTACTACTATTATTTTTAAATTAAATAAAATAATAGCCTAAAAATATATAGTATTTAAATAAAAATATATTTCCTTTTTTAATATTATTAATAAAATAATAAAGTTAATAATAGCCTAATAAATAGTAATAGCAATAAAAAACTTAAATATACTTTTTAATAATTAAATAGAAAATAGACCTTAAAGGTCTATTAAGCTTGCCCTTATAGTTATAATAAAAGTAATATATATAATATAGGCCTATAGTAAAATAGTATTGCTTTTTTAATTAAACTTTACTATAGCCTTTAATTTAATTAACTATAAAAGGCTTATTATTACTTTTAATAATTAAGGCTATTTATAATAGTTATTAATTTAGCTTTTTAGCTATTTATTTAAGTATTTAATATACCTTTAGTTTAATAATAAGTCTTTTAAACTTTATAGTATTAAAGCTAAAGTTCTATAAAGATTATTACTTTTTTCTATCTTTTTTATTTTATTTATATTAAGGCTTTATATAGTACTTAAAAAAATCCCTAAAATTATAGTAATTAAATTTACTAATAATATAAATATATTTATATTTAAAAAAAATATAGTAAAAACTTAAGCCTAACTTAAAGCTATATAAATAATATATATATTTTAAGCCTTTATTAATAATATAACCTTTAAATCTATTAAGGCCTAATTCCTTTATTTTTTCTATTAATATTAAGGGCATTAAGTTTAATTAATCTTTATTTATAATATAATTTAGCTATAAGAATTATACTATTTCCTTAAGTTATAGCTATATAAAAAGCTACTTTAGGGCCTATATATCTTTTAGCTTAAAGGAAAACTTAAGCACTAAAAATAGGCCTTTATTGCCTTTATAATAAATATATAAAGAGTAAACCTTAAGGCTATTTATATAATATATATATATATAATTAAATCTATAATTGCCTATAGTATTAATATATATTATTCTTTAGTAAAAAGGGGTAATAATTTAAAAGGGATTATTAAAGCTCTATTTATTAAATAGATTTAAGCTCTTTATATTATTAAAAAAGGCTATAAAGCTATTTTAATTAAACTATTAAAAAGTAAGTTTAAAATCCCTTTATTTAATATATATTTTAATAAATAATTTATTTAATTTTAAGGCTAGCTTTAAGCTTAAAGTATTAAAAAAAAATTCTTTTTTATAATTATATTAATAATATATTAAATTTATTATTATTATTATAATAGCCTTTAATATAAATTAATATAAAAATATAAAGAATAGTTTATTAATTAGCTTTTTAATAAAGAATATAAAAAGAACTAAAAGTTAATTAAAAATTAAATATAAATTAATTAAAAGTATTATTAAAAATAAGCTAAATATAAGTTTTATAAATAGTATATAAATAATAAAATAAAAGCAATTAAAATCTTTTTATTTTATATAAAAAAGAAAACTATTTATTTATATAAAAATTTAAAAAGTATAAAAGCTTTTTATTTATTTAAATATAAATAAAATGCATTAAACTTTAAGGATTTCTTTTTTAAAGAAAGATCCTTAAAGTAAGTATGCCTTAATATTAATATAAAAATGCAATTAAAATAGTTAGCTATATTATATTATATTACTTACTTTACTTAAGCTAAAAGGAAATTTTATTTAATTTACTTTATAATCTCTTTAAATTTAAGTAATATTTATTTAAAGCCTTAACTATATATTACTTTATTAAATAGCTAGCCTATTTATATATTATACTATACTATAAGCTAGCTATTAAATTGCATTTAGTTTAAAATATATTTATTTTTATATTACTTTTATCTTTTAGTAACTTTTTTATTTAAGCGCTTTAACCCCTTTATTAAAAGGGAAATTAATATATTTAAAAAAACCCCTTTTAAAAAAGAGAAAAAACTAATCTATTATATAAATAATATATTAAAGCCTATCCCTTTAATAGTTAAATCTTTACTTTAGCCTTATTTTAGACTTTATTTTTATCTATTGCTATATTTAACTTATATTTACTTACTTTAGCAATACTATTTACTTTAAGTCTATATTTTCCTTAAGAAATATAAAATTTATTTTATTCTCTTTACTATTCTTTTTACTATTTTTTTTCTTTTTATTCTTTAGCTCTTTTTTACTTTAATCTTCTTTTAGCTTTATTTAAGCTTAAGCTATTACTTAAGGAATTATATTAAACTTTAGTCTTTACTATTAATATTAGCTAATATAAATCTATATTAAAACTAACTTTATTTATTATTACTATTGCTTTTTAGTACTATTTATCTTTAAGTAGCCTTAGCCCTTTTAATTAAAAAAGGCAATATAGCTATTAAGCTCTTAAAAGCTATAGCTATATAATTAATTTTATTAATTTATTTATAAAGCTAATTAACATTAAGATCTATAATTAAAACTATAAATATAGCTTAAAAGTATACTTAAATTGCTTTTTTTTTAGCTTAAATAGCTTTAGCCCTTAATTACTAAAGCTTTTTTACTTAATAGACTATATTAATAATAAACTTAAATTAAAACTAAAAAGTATTTACTATAGCTATTCCCCTTTATAAAGCTACTATTAATGCTTAAGCATTAGCTTTTATTAAATATAGCAATAGCTTATATAGCTTATATATATAGGTATAAATAGTATAGCTATTAGCCTTAATATTTATTACTATTAGCTACTTAAAGTTATAGTAAAAGGGTATAATTTATTAGCTTAATTTTAATATAAATCTTTCTTTTTATTTTTTGCTATTTATATAATATATATAGAATAGAGTAAATCCTATACTGCCCCTAAAGATAGCTTAATACTCTCTATTTTAATGCAGCTAGCTTAGCATTTTAGCATCTATATAAATATTAATAAAGAAGCTATAATAGGCCTATAGTATATATAAACTATTATAGTTATAGTTATAATTATAGTTATAGTTATAGTTATAGTTATAATTATAATTATTATTATTATTATTATTATAGTTATTATTTTTAGCTATATATAATTAATATAAAATAGCAATAAAAATAGCAATTAGCACTTATATAAATTAAGTATTTTATATAAATAGTATATTAATAAAGTATATACTTAAAGGCAATAAAAAGCTTTTATAAAGGTATATAAAAAAGAAAAAAAGAAAAGGAAATAAATATACCTATAAAGATTAAGAAATAATAATAGTAATACTTAAATAGCTAGTAGCTAGCTAGCCACTAGCTAGCATTAAATTAATACCTTACTCTCTATAATAGGCCTATAGTATAGATAATTTAGGCCTATTATAGGCCTTACTTTTACTTTATTTATTAACTCTATAATTAAATAAATAAGATATTTTAATAATAGCATTAAATTAACTTTTAATTTAATGCTTCTTTATAGAGAACTTGCATTAAGTCTAATATTATATTAAATAAAGGTTTTTATTCTATTAATATAGTTCTTTTCTTTATTTATATAGTATAGAAGTACTATTTACCTTATAGATCTATAGAGTATTAATAAATAAATAAATAGAATATTTAATAATATTTATACTAAAGAAAAATAATAAGCTATAATTAATTATAAATTATAAATAATTTAATAATATTATAATTAAAGATTAAATATCTTTATTTTTAATTATAGAAATAAAAGATTAACTTTTAAAAAAAAGTATTTTTAGTTTTAAATCTAAAAGAAGTATATAACTTTAATAAAATAAAAGAAAGAGAAGAATAAAAAATAGCATTTTATATTAAATTTAAACTATAAATATTTTATAATGCCTATAAGATTAATAAATGCATTAATAATATTTTAAAGGATAGTTAATAATATTTTTAAAGAATATTTAAATATTTTTATAGTTATATATCTTAATAATATTTTAATATTTTTATATAATAATATATAATATAAAGACTATATATATAAAGTACTTAAAAAACTAAAAGAAGCTAACCTTTTAATAAAATGAAAAAACTATAAATTCTATACTAAAGAAGTTAAATTCCTTAAATATATTATTTTTTATAATAAAATTAAAATAAACCTTAAAAAAGTTATAATAATTAAAGAATAAAAAGTACTAAAGAATCTAAAAGAAGTATCATCTTTCTTAAGTTTTATAAATTATTACTATAAGTTTATTAAGGATTTTAATAAACTAGCTATATTATTTATTAACTATATTAAGAAAGGGAAAGAATTTATATAAATAAATAAAGCTTAAAAAGCATTTAATAATATTAAGAATATAATTCTTTTAAAATTAATACTTATAATATTTAACTTAAATAACAAAATAAAACTTAAAATAAATGCTTTAAACTATATAATGGAAGTATAGTTAAAATAATAAAATAAAAATAGTATATTTTACTTTATTGCATTTTACTTTTATAAACTATATAGACTAAAGTTAAACTACTTTATATATAATCAGGAATTCCTTGCAATGTTTAATATATTTAAGGAATTTAAATATTACTTAATAAAAGAATAATATAAAGTTAAGGTCTATATTAACTATAAAAATATTACTTGTTTTATAATAATATAGCAATTAAGTAATAAATAAGTTTACTATATTAAATATATAATAGGAATTAACTATATTATTATTATTTAAAAAGAAAGCAAAAATAAATAAATAAATACTATTAATAGATAATTTAATTTAAAAGAAAAAATCAAGTTTAAAGATTAGCTATTAAAATTTACTAAAAAAGAATATTTATAATAGCAATAAATAACTATAATATAAATATTAAAGATCTTATTATAATATTTATAAATAATTTAAATAGAATTAATAATATAGCTAAAAATATATAAAATTAATAAATTTAATATAATAGACTTATTAAAGTTAAAAATAAGATTTATATTCTAAAGAAAAGTATATAATATATAGTATAAAAATCTATAAAAGTTTAAAATATAAATGAAATTATAAAATTATTTTAAATAAAATAAATAAAAAATATCAAGTACTTTATTTAAAATAAAAAATAAAAGTATTAATAAAGAACTATAATAATTATAAAATTAAGCAATAAAAGGAAGTAATAATGCTATACTAATTTAAAGAAAACCCTATAGTTATATAGCAAAAGATTAAAGAGTATAATAACTTACTTAAGGAAAATAAATAAATTAAATAACTATAAGTACTAAAGGAACTATAAAAATCCTTAATATATAATAAATATTCTTATTTATTATATAGATATTAAGGAGTTGCAAAAATACTTTAAAGATTAAAGTAAAACTATATATTTAATAAAATAAAGAAAAAAGTAATAAAAGTTATTATAAGGAATATTATTTATTAGATAATATAATTTAAATGCTATAAGCTATATAAAGAGTTATAATTACTATTACTTATAAAATAACTATAGGAATTTATAATAATAGACTTTATTATTAAATTACCTTTATTAAAAGATAAACTTATAGAATAGCTTTATAATAGCATTTTTATTATTATAAATAGATTTATAAAATATTTTTACTTTATGCTTTATAAAGAAGTAATAAATATAGAAGGATTTACATTTCTTTTTATAAAATATATATTTAATTAATATAAATTGCTATATAAAATCTTAATAAATAGAGAAATACTATTCTTTTTAAAGTTTTAATAATGCCTAATAATATAATTTAGGCTAAATTATTAAATAATTATAGCATTTAGACCTTAAGTAAATAGTTAAATAAAGTAAATAAATTAGATTTTAAAATAGTATTTAAGGCATTTTATTAATTATAAATAGAATAATTAAATAGAACTATTACCTATAGTGCAATTTTTCTATAATACTATAGTTAATAAAAGCATTAGTTTTATATTTATATTTATAAATTATAGTTTTATCTTTAATTTATATTATGCATTTTAAGATAGATTAATAAACCTAAAGGCAATTTTAAAAGTAAATAAAATAAAGAACTTTTATAAAGAAATAAAAATAGAACATTTTTTTATAAAAAATTAAATAAAAAAATATTATAATTCTAAAAGAATAAAGGGACTATTTTTTAAAGAAGAAAAGATAGTTTTATTAGGTATAATAAATATTAATATAAAGCAATTAAATAAAAAATTAAACTATAAGTATATTAAACCCTATAAAATTTTAAAGAAAATCTTAAAAAATAACTATAAACTAAAACTATTAGCTAAAGTTAAAAGATATTTTATTTTCTATATTTTATTACTTAAATCTATAGTAAATAGTATTATAGTCCAAATAGAATAAGAAGCATATAAAGTAAAAGTAAATAAACTAAAAGAAGAATAAATTATAAAGAAAATCCTTAATTTATAATACAAAAATAATAAAATAAATATTTTATTAAATAAAAACTATAATAATACTAAAAACTTATAGAAACTATTAAAATACCTTATAAATGCTTAATAAAAGCTAAAAGAATTTTATTAATAGAAGAAAAAATTGTAAATTAATTAATAATATTTATAGCAATTTTCTAAAGAGATCTTATTATTTACTATTTTAAAAGTAAAGAGTCTTTAAAAAAAGCACTTTATTCTTTTTATTTATATTTAAGATACTATATAAAAAGAATTTAGCCCCTTTATTATAAAGAGACTTATGCTAAAAATAAAGGCAAGTAAAATAGGCTATAGTTTAGCTAAGCTTACTTTTAGCCTATTTAATATCTCTTTTAATTTGTTTTTAAGCCTTTAGATTTTTAGTAACTAAAAAAAGGAAAATTAATAGTAATAAAGCAAAAAGTAAAAATAAAAATACCTATAAAAATCTATAATATTTAAACTATTATAATAGAAACTATAAGCAATATATTTACTGCAATAAAAAGACTTACTATTTACTATTTTATAAAGCTTTTTATTTTTATAACAGTAAGTATATAGTATAGTCTTAATATTTATAAAAATAATATAATTAATAAAAGAAGATTATTAATAAGTTTTAAGAGAAGTATATTTAAAAATATAACTTAATATTGCATTAATATTCTATATAAAGAAAATTATTATAAGTTTAAATTATATACTTAATAGATAAAAATAGGCAGTTATTTATAAGGTCTTAAAAATAAAAACCAATAAAGAGAAAATATTATATTATATCTTAATATCTTTAAATAAAAAATAATATTATATATAAATTAATTAAAAACCTATTTATTTTATACTTAATGCATATAGTTAATTAAGTAAAATTACCTTAAATTATTTAATAAGCTATAGCAATCCTTAAGTATAAAATTACTTTAAATTACCTAACGATTTATAGTAATCCTTATTCTATATAGATGCTATAAGCTATTAACTTTTAGAGGAATGGATTGTTAGCTTTTAATACAATTTAATTATATTATTATTATTAATATATCTATATTAGTAATATATTACTAAATGTAATAAAGGATTTATTCTAGAGGTAAGCCTAATTGCTTAAAAGATTAATACTATTAAATTATTGCCAATATAAATAACTTACTTTATATTGAACCGAACTAGTTGTATAATTGTGTGTATTCTTGTTTTTTTTTCTTCTTCTTCTTCTTCTTGTCCCTCCCAGCCTTGCTTTATTGCTTAGGCTCTAAAAGAGGGGTTGGGTTAAGCTAGACCTAATAGAGCTATAGTGTATTTACATAACCTTCATCCAATCATTTCGAGCTTTATTTCTATGATCTAAAGTGCATTTTAGTGTTTCCCTATATATAGAATACCTTAGGTTTAATATACCCCCTTAGATTTACTAAAGGCAGATTTAATATATTTTTTATTTACTATTTATTTATTGATTTTATATTTTATTTATAGCCTTTTATTTTTATTTTATACTTTTATTTTATTTTTATATTTATTGCATTTTTATTAATATTATTTACTTAATATTTATTATTATATATAGGTATTTTTACTTACTTTATATACACTATTTATTTAATAAATAGAAATAATAAAATAATTATAAATTATAATAGAAAATGTTCTTTAAATTACTTTACTTTAATTTTACTTTTTGTTTTTATAGAAGGATCCTTATCTATAAATAAAGTAATTTATTTCTTTATTTTAAACTTTTTTTCTTTTTTCATTTTTTAGCTTTAATATAATTTTATATATATATCTTTATAGTATTTTTAGTCTTTAATTTATATATATTAATTATAGTTATTTTAATAGATATATATATTATATTATAAGTTAATTTTATAGTTTAAAATTAAATTTTATAATTTAAAATTAAATTTTATAGTTTATTTTTAGGTTTTATAGCTCTTTTTTTATTAACTATTTATAATAGTAATAATTTATTTAATAAACTATTCTTCCTTTTTACTAACTCCTTATTGCCTTTACTATAAGTTATTTTATAGCTTAAAATTAAATTATATATTATTAATTTTATTTTAGCAATATAAATTAATAGTAGGGTTATATATAGGCCTAAGCTACTTATATAGCTTAGGCAAAAGAACTTTCTACTATAGTTAAGTATATTGCTAAACTATAAGTATTTTTAAATTAAATTTTAAGCTTTATTTAATAGTTTTGCTTTATATAGTGCCTTTTAGTAGTAGCTTATGCCTTACTTTATTTATTTATTATTAGCCTTTATAGGCTAAAGTAATAGAAAATATTAAAAGTATTTTAATACTTTAGGGCAGTGCTATAAGCACTATAACTTTAGTGGGTGCTATTGCTTTATATAAGTGTATTTATATTATTATTTTGCACTTTATTTTGCTAATTTAAGTTATAAAATAGTCTTTTTATTGCTCTCTTTATAGTATTATTTTTTTTAGATTATATTTAAGGCAATAATATTAAGAAAAAAGTAAAAGTTTAATTTAGTATTTTATTTTTATATTTTAAACTATAAAATTAACTTTTATATTATAAAAGAAGAATAAGTAATATATTGCTATTAAAGTTATATTAAATAGGTATACTATAGATACCTTTTTATTTATTAAAAACCTTTATTTTTAGTAAATAAAATAATTAAATTATTTTAAAGTTTATTTTATTATTTTATAGCTTATTTTATTATTTTGCCTTTTAGCTAATAGCTACTATAATAGTATTAAATTAATAAATTTTATTGTATTAATACTTTATTTCTTTATTATTTTTATAATATTAAATATTAAAGCTATAAGCCTTTTAGTATTTTCTTAATTATATATTTTTATAAATCTTAACTTTATTATATTTAAATGCATTTTATTAAATCTATAAGTTTAAATTAATTTTAGCTCTTAAAAAATAATTTACCTTATAGTAGTTTTATTAAACTATTAGCTATTAATTTTATATTTTATTTATATAAAATAAAGATTATTTTTATTATTATAAATTACTTTAGCTAATAATTATATATATTAATATATTTAAGTTTAATCTTTAATTTTTTAAAAGGATTTTAAATAAATTTAATTATTTATTAATTATTATAAATAAATTTTAAAATAGAATTTTAAAGCTTAACTTTAAGTTCTATAAATAGTTTTTATTAATAGAGTCCTTTCTTTATAGCTTAAAAAAGAGTAAGTAATTTTACCTTTATAGTTAATATTATAATTATATTTTATTTATTTATATATTATTTAATTAATCTATTAAAAAGTTTTATTATATATATTTATAAACTTTTTTAATTTAATATATTATTAGCAAAAGATATATTACTATATACTAAAAAGTTATCTTTACCTTTAAGCTATAAAGTAAAGAAATAAATTATATAAAGATAATATAATACTTAATTTATTGCCTTTATATATAGTTCTTTTAGATTTATTATAAATCTTATAAAATATAATATAGTAAATGCAATATTTAATTAAGTAATAACTATTATATAAAGGATTAAGCTAATTATTTATTTATATTAATTTATTATACTTTATTTAGCAATTTATTTATTTAAAAAAGTTTTATTTTTTCTATTAAAGTTGTATTTCCTTTATTTAAAGTATATAATTTATAAATTTTCTTTAAGTATAAATTTTAAATTATTTAAATTAATTTCTAATTTTATTTTTAAATAATTTCTATCTTAAGGAACTACTATAACTTACCTTTATTAATTAATTTATATTTTAACTTTAGACCTATAATTGCTTTATTTATAATTAATTTATATCTTTTAATATATATTATATAATATTATTTATATAAAAGAAAATAAAAACTCTACTTTTATTATAGTAGTATAGTTTATAAAGAATTAATTTAAAACTAATATTTTATAATATTGTTTTAAGCTTTATTTACTATAAAAGAAATATAATTTTTAGTTTATAAAATGCTTTTTTAAGTAATAATATTTAGCCTTTATTTTTACCCTTTTTATATTTTAGTAAAAGTCTTATAAATATATCTATTAGTAGTTTTATATTTATAAATGCATTTATTATATTAAATTATAGTATCTTAAGATTAAACCTTATTGCAATTATAAATAGAGTTTTAAATAATGTTTCTATTAATATAGCAATATATATTTCTTTAAAACTTACTTTTTACTATTAATCTTCTTAAATAATAAATCTAGCTTTATATTTCTATAAGTATCTATATTTATTAAACTTATATATATAAATCTATATATAGTTAATAAATTATAAATTATAAAACTTAATTTTACTTTTTAATATTTTAATTTAAGACTTTATTTATTAGTAACTCTTTAAGTATATTTTTTTTTTTTAAAAATATAGCTTTAAACTTATACTTAAGAATATTTCTATAAGAATTTAATACCTAAAGTAAGTTCTTTTAATAAAGTTTTTATTTTTTTTAAATAAAATTTATTTTATTCTTTTATAGCTTATATTTTAATTTATACTTTTTATATTTAATTTTAATATATATTGCTTTAGTTATAATAGTATTTCTATATTTTTTAAATAGTATAGCTTTTATTTTTATAAAAAAGGCTTAATAAAGCTTAATTTATTCTTTCTATAAGCTAGTATTTAATATTAAAGGTATTAAGTATTTTTCTTTTTACTTTATTGCTAAAGCTAAAAAGGTAAAAGCTAGACTTTTTAGTAAAGTTAAGAAAGGTTTAAACTATAATTAAGTGTATTTTTTATTTTTAATTTATAGTTTATTTATATCCTTTTCCTTTTTAGTTTTTAAGTCTTTAACTATATTTTAAAGGCTTATTTTAATAGTTTAAAGCTTATTTTATAATTAATTAATATTATTTATTTAATTAACTTACTTAATATTAAAAAGAGCTTTTATTTATATTTATATTTCTTTAAGGGTCTTTTTACCTATAGTTTCTTTTATTTTAGTATTACTTACTAAAAAGAGGTTTTCTTTATTAAAGATAATATCTTAGGTTATATATACTTAATTAATAATTAAATTCTAAATGCAAAAAAGGTTTTAGAAATTATATTCTATAAAATAATTTATTTAAGCCTTTAGGCTTATTTTAAATATAAATTAATTCTTTTTTAATTAAGTATCTTTAATTATTATAAATAATTTATAACTAATTGTCCTAAAGTAAGTAATTTATAGCTTATAATCTTTATTTAAGCTTTAAATTAATAAAAAGAAGCTTTTATATAATATTTTCCATTTAAGTCTCTATTTTAAAGTTTAATTTAATAAATATATTATTATTTTTATTATTTTTAGCTATAATTTAATTAATAGACTATTTTTAATTATAAGAACTTTTATTTTCTTTTTTACTATCCCTTTAGAATATTCTTTTAATTTATTTTATTGCTATATTTAAAAAGCACTTTCTTTTATTACTATTTCTTTTTAATCTAGCTATATATAAACTAGATTGCTCTTTTAAAGCTTATTATTTATTTTTATTACTTAAAGTTTAATTCTATATTTTATTTTTAATATTTAAATAAAGTTTTATAGTATTAATAATAATTATTCTTCTTTTTAATTTTTAAAGTAATAATTCTAATATATTCCTAATATATAGTCTATTATAATAGTATATAAAGAAAGGTTTATTATATTAAATTAAAAGTTATAGAAGTTTAAAGAAACTTACTCTTTAGGAATTAAGCTTTATATTTATAGTTTATAGTGCTTTTAGCATTTTATTTTATTTAATCTATAAATATTATATTTAATTATTATTAAGCCTTTAATCTTTATACTAATAGTATAGTTAATTAAATATTTTAATGCTTTAAGTCCTAAATAATTTAATTAATAATACTATTTTATAGCTTTTATTTATTATAAATATTTTAATATTTATAAATTATAATAAAGTTTATTTATTATAAATAAGCTTTATTTTTAAGTAATAGGCTTATAATCTAAAATATATTAATTATAAGCAATCTTTAATTTATATAAAGCTTGCCTACTTTTATATCTTAAAATATTATCTTTATTTCTTTAATTCTATTAATAACTATATTAATAGAGTCTTTTTAATAAAATTAAATTTATTTTAATTTATAGGCAGTAAGTAATATACCTTAAAATAAGGAAATAAGCTTTATCTTATAGGTTTTAAACTTTAATTTCTATATCTTTATATCTTAAGATTAAAAGGTTCTTTAATTTAATAAAAATAATTTTATTAAATAAAGCTAGTTTAAGATTTTTAAATTTCTTTTTATTATTAAAAATATATAGTATTATCCTTAAGTTGAATATAATTAAGATTTATAATAGGTATTTATTATATAAAATAAAGAAAATAGCTATAAAATTTAAGATTAGGATTTATAATATTAATTATTAATTTAAATTTTTAATTAATTATATAGTTTACTTTTTAAGCTTTTTATATAGTTCTTAAACTTTAATTTAATTTTTTAATTATATTTTCTATCTTTTATTTATTTACTTTTACCTTTTTATTTACTTAAGTATATTTTTAGGGAATGCAATTTAATACTTTTAGGTATTAGCATTAAAGTATAATTTTCTATATAAAATATAATAATTATTTTCTTTTAGAGTTTATTTTTATTTTTTTAATTTAGGTTATTTAAGTTATAAACTCTTTAAATAAAAATATTTTTTAAAAGGTAGGTTTAAGTCTTAAAATATAGATCTAAAGTTCCTTTTTTATACTAAAGCTTTATATTGCTTTCCTTTAGTTTCTTTTCTTTTTTTAATTTTATATTTAAAACTTAAAGTAAAAGCAATTAATATATAAATGCTTTTTTTAATAGCATTTTTATATTATACTTTAGTAATTTAAAGAAATATTTAAAAGTAACTTTTAAAATATTATTTTAAGTTTATAAACTATATATTTAAGTATAAGGCTTTAGCAATATTCCTTATAGTTGCAATCTTTATAGACTATTTTTAATTAATAATTTAATTTTACTAAATAATTTTAAGGTTTAAAGTCTATTTTAATACTTTAAAATAGTATTTTTAAGCTTATTTTCCTTTTAGTATATTATTAATTCTATATATAGCTTTAAGGTTATTATAGAATTTTATAATATTATTATTATTATTTTCTTTATTTATTATAAATAAATATATTTAAATATAATAAAGGCTTATTTTTTTATTATTTAATTAAGGATATTATAGATTTTATTTACTTTAATTTTATATTTTTTTTAATTATAATAAAATCTTATAAGCTTATATTTTAATAGTTCTTAATTTTTAGGAAATAGCTTTATTATTATAGTTACCCTTTATATTAATTAAATAAACTTTAATCTTAAGCTTTTAGCCTTAGCTTTCTCTTTTATAAAGTATCTTATAGCAATTAGTATTATAGGCTTAAAAATTTAAATAGTTTTAAATTAAAAAGAATCCTTAAGGATTTTAAGCTTTTTAATTTATTCTATAGTGATTTTTACTTTATAGCTTTATTTAAAGGTTTTTTAGTTATTTAAGTTATTAAGGATATAGGTTTTAAAGGTTATTTTATATATTTAGTTTAAAATTAAAATATAAGGTTTATTTCTTGCTTTTAGAGCTTAATTAAATAGTTATAGCTATACTAATAAATATAGCTTTAAGACTCTTAATTATTAAATTAAACTAATTATATAATTGTATATATTCTTGTTTTTTTTTCTTCTTTTTCTTCTTCTTGTCCCTCCCAGCCTTGCTTTATTGCTTAGGCTCTAAAAGAGGGGTCAGGTTGAGCTAGACCTAATAGAGCTATGTTGTATTTATATGACCTTTATTTAATCATTCCGAGCTTCGTTTCTATGATCTAAAGTGCGTCCTGGTGTTTCCCTATGTATAGAATACCTTAGGTTTAACACTTTAGACCCCCTTTATTAATGTAATATATAAGTAAGTGGCCTAGTTATTATACTTTTAATATACTATTATATTTAAGGGTAATTTAGTATAAAGAATTAATTGCTTATAGTTTTAAATATTTTAAAGGTAATTTAAAATAGCTATATAAAGGAGCATTTTAAAAGTCTTTACTTATTACCTTTATAGAATAATACTACTAAAAAAAGCAAAAAGACTCTTGTATTAAAATTATATAAGGATTTCTCTCTCTTCTTTCTATTTAATTTACCTTTTATTTAATAGTATAAAATAGATTATATTAATATTATAACTTAAGCCTTAATTATAACTTTAAAAGCCTCTATTAATAGCAATAAGCTTTTTACTAAAATAGTTTAAATAATAGATATTTTAAGTTAAATAATTAATTCTATTTACATTAAAGCTATTTAAAGACGCTTTAAGCTTAAGTAATAGCCTTTAGTTTTAAAGGATAAATATCTTAAGGATGCCCTATAGATTAAACAATTAAATAAATATAATTTAAAGGTTTAATAGTAAATAGCTTTAAAGATATATTAAAATTAATATAAAAAGGAAAAAATCTATATTAATATTGCTAAAGAAATTAACTTAAAAGATTATAATATTTTTATAATTATAGTTTAAAGGGTCTTTTATAAAATTAAATTTTAAAAAATTAAATTAATAAAAAAGCTTAAATTAATAAAAAATAAATAAAAAAATTTTATTAATAACTTTACCCTTAAACTTATAACTGCTTATAGCTATTTTAAACTACCTTTAAAATATTTTAAACTACAATTAATTAATTCCTTATACTAGATTACCCCTAAATATAATAGCATATTAAAAGCGCAATATAAATACTATAGCCCTTTTAATAGTTATTAATTTAAGAAAATATAGTATTAAAAATAGCTAATATAACTCTTTTTCTATTATTAGCTAATATAGTAGTATACTTAAAATAAATAAAGTAATAAAAGCTAATAGAAGCCTTATAATTAATAAAAATAAAGAAGCCTATAAAGCTATTATTAAGATTGTTTTATTTTACTTTTTTAAAGCGGTTTAAAAGGTATTTTAAACCTATATTAATATATATAAAGTATGCTTTTGCCCCCCTTTTAAAACTAATATAACCTTTAAAAAAAGACTTATTAATAAAATTATTATTATTATAATAATTGCTATTATTATAATAATAATAGCTATTTTAGCTAACTTAAGCTTCTTTTCTTTTTAGCTAATATAATAGTTTTATATATTAATTCTTTTATATAGCCTTATATCTATAAATATTAAAATTAATAAATATATAATATATAGCTATATTAAGTATAAAATTACTATTTATATTAAAGATATCCTTAAAGATATTAAAAACTATACTTTAATAAAAACTATATAAGCAATAAATTAAGCTTATAGTAACTTTTATATAATTATAATATATTGCTTTTTTAATAAAAATATAATTTTTATTTTTTTATTTTAAAATAGATTAAAGCCTTTTATAAAGAAGAATAAATAGCTATTATATTTAATAATAATACCTTTTTTATTTCTTTAATCTTTATTATTTTAATAAAAAGAATTTAAATTAAATATATTTTTAATAATATAAATAAACTTATTAAAACTATTAATAGTGCTAATACCTTAAGAGTTAATAAAGTAAAGCTTATTTAAGCCTAAAATAGTATTATAATAAAAATAAATTTAATTTTTTATATTTTATTTATTAAAGAAACTAATAGTCTATATAATAATAGATTATTTTTTAATATTAAATTTTATAATTATAAACCCTTTAAGAAAAGATTAAAATCTATTTAATGCTTTTAATACTATAAATATAGCTATATTATAAAAAACTATTAATTTACTTTAATCTATAATTAATATAATAGCTTAATATATAATAATTATTTTATTAAAAAAAAAGAAATTCTTTATTATTATACTTTATATTATAAAGATTATTTAGCTTAAAGCTATATTTATTTTATAGTAAAAAAGCATTAAATCTATATAAAAAAAGAATACTATAAATAATTAATAAAATATAAAAAATGCACTTTAATATAATAAAATATTCTTTATATATAATAAAATAGCTTCTTTAAGAACTCTCTTTTTATAGCTCTTTTTTTTATTAAAAGAGTTAGCTAATCTTTAGGCTCTATAAATAAATAATATTATATTTTATTTAATGCTTTTTTTCCTTTTAATGCCTATACTTTATTGCTATTATTTATTAAATTAATCCCTTTATTTATATTTAATTAATATAAAATCTATTTTAAAATATATATTATTGCTTTAAATTAATCTATTAAATGCTATATATCTATAATAAATATAATATAATTATACTTTTAGAATTAGCTAAAAACTAAAGAATTAATGCTTTAATAAACCCTAAAAGATTAAACTATATTATAATTTATTATTTAAGCTATATAGCTCTTTATATATATAAATAATATAGACTAAAAATCTAGATTTATTAAGCTAAAGAAAATTAAATTAATATTAATTTTAAATACTATTATATAAAAATAATTATAGTATATAATCCTTTAAAAGGTAAGAAAGACTTAAAGGCAATATATACTTTAATTAGCCTTACTTTAGCCCTTTAAATAATTATAATTAAAGACTTTAATTTATATTACTTAATATAAAATTGCTATAATAAAACTATTTTATATAGCTTAATCTTTTTAATAAAAATATAATAGCTAAATATAGTTTTAATAACCCTTTATAAAATAATAATTTAAAAAGCAAATAATATTAAAAATAATACTTTTAATTTAGCTTAAGCCTTAAAGAATAGCTATATTATTTATTTAGGCTTTAATTATATTTTATAATAAATATATATTAAATCTTTTATAAATATATTGCTTTTTTTTTATTAAACCTTTAGCTTATAGTATTTAATTAATATATAATAAACCTTAAAAAGGCTAAACTTAAAGTATAAATTACCCTTTATTAAACTTTAGGCAAAATAATCTTTATATAATAACTAAAATAAATAGTTAAATAGCTAACCTAAAAATTATATTAAATTACTTAATATACTACTTTAATATAAAGGCAACTTAAGCTTAATTATAATAATTAATAGAATTAGCCTATTATAAAGGCTATTTATTAATTTAAATAAATATAAAGATATATATAATGCAATAATATAGTAGCTAATTGGCTAAAACTATAAAAGGCAGGCAATAAGCAAAAGATTTATATAATTAAGCCTAAATATATAGCTTAATATAGTATTTTATTTAAAGCTAAAATAAAAAGAAGTATTAATAGCTAAAAGAAACTTTAGAATTTAAAGAGATAGATATAACTTTAAAGTAATATTACTTTAGCCCTATTATAGCTCTATTTTTTTAATTGCATTAAGTAAGATTCTTTAGCTATAAGCTATATTAAAAAGGCAATTATATTAGTAAAATGCTTTTTTAAGCCTTAAATAAATAATTAAAATATTAAATTTATTATAATAAACTTTATAATATAACTATTAAATATAGACTAAATGCTATAAAATATTAAGAATTTAATATAAAATTATATTAAACTTTATAAATTAATATATTTACTTTTTAAAATTTAATTATAAAAAGCTTTTAATAGTAATAGTTTCTCTATTAGCTTTTTTAAAGTATATAATAAGCTTTTTTTAAAAGCCTTTATTATTATTATTAATATAAATATTATATTTAAATATTTTTTATATTACTTTTATTATATAATTGCTATTATTATTTTTAAACTAAATAAAATAATAGCTTAAAAATATATAATATTTAAATAAAGATCTATTTCCTTTTTTAATATAATTAATAAAGTAATAAAGTTAATAATAGCTTAATAAATAGTAATAGTAATTAAAAATTTAAATATACTCTTTAATAATTAAATAAAAAATAAACCTTAAAGGTCTATTAAGCTTGCTTTTATAGTTATAATAAAAGCAATATATATAATATAGGCCTATAGTAAAATAATATTATTTCTTTAATTAAACTTTATTATAACCTTTAATTTAATTAATTATAAAAAGCTTATTATTACTTTTTATAATTAAGGCTATTTATAATAATTATTAATTTAGCTTTTTAACTATTTATTTAAATAATTAATATACTTTTAGTTTAATAATAAATTCTTTAAACTTTATAGTATTAAAGCTAAAGTTCTATAGAGATTACTATTTTTTTTATTTTTTTTATTTTATTTATATAAAGGCTTTATATAGCACTTAAAAAAGTCCTTAAAATTATAATAATTAAATTTATTAATAATATAAATATATTTATATTTAAAAAAGATATAATAAAAACTTAAGCCTAATTTAAAGCTATATAAATAATATATATATTTTAGGCCTTTATTAATAATATAATCTTTAAATCTATTAAAGCCTAGCTTTTTTATTTTTTTTATTAATATTAAAAGCATTAAATTTAATTAATCTTTATTTATAATATAATTTAGTTATAGAAATTATACTATTTCTTTAAATTATAGCTATATAAAAAGCTACTTTAGGGCCTATATATTTTTAAGCTTAAGAGAAAACTTAAGCACTAAAGGCAAGCCTTTATTGCCCTTATAGTAAGTATATAGAAAGTAAACCTTAAGGCTATCTATATATATATATATATATAATTAAATCTATAATTATTTATAATATTAATATATATTATTTTTTAATAAAAAAGAATAATAATTTAAAAAGAATTATAAAAGCTTTATTTATTAAATAGACTTAAGCCTTTTGTATTATTAAAAAAGGCTATAAGGCTATTTTAATTAAACTATTAAAAAATAAGCTTAAAATTCCTTTATTTAATATATACTTTTATAAATAATTTATTTAATTTTAAGGCTAGCTTTAAGCCTAAAGCATTAAAAAAAATCTTTTTTTATTATTATATTAATAATATATTAAATCTATTATTATTATTATTATAGCCTTTAATATAAATTAATATAGAAATATAAAAAGTAGTTTATTAATTAGCTTTTTAATAAAAAATATAAAAAAAACTAAAAGTTAATTAAAAATTAAATATTAATTAATTGAAAATATTAATAAAAATAAATTAAATATAAATCTTATAAATAAAATATAAATAATAAAATAAAAGCAATTAAAATCTTTTTATTTTATATAAAAAAAACTATTTATTTATATAAAGGACTTAAAAAGTATAAAAGCTTTTTGCTTATTTAAATATAAATAAAATGCATTAAACTTTAAAGATTTCTTTTTAAAGAAAGGTCCTTAAAGTAAATATACTTTAATGCTAATATAGAAATACTATTAAAATAGTTAGCTATATTATATTATATTGCTTACTTTATTTAAGCTAAAGGAAAATTTTATTTAATTTACTTTATAATCTCTTTAAGCTTAAGTAATATTTATTTAAAGCTTAAATTATATATTGCTTTATTAAATAGTTAGTCTATTTATATATTATACTATACTATAAGCTAGTTATTAAGCTATATTTAATTTAAAATATATTTCTTTTTATATTTCTTTTATCTTTTAGTAATTTTTCTATTTAAATGCTTTAATCCCTTTTATTAAAAAAGAAATTAATATATTTAAAAAAACCCTTTTTAAAAAAAAGAAAAAATTAGCTTATTATATAAATAATATACTAAAGCTTGCCCTTTTAATAGTTAAATCTTTATTTTAGCTTTATTTTAATTTTAAAGTTTATTTTTATTTATTATTATATTTAATTTATATTTATTTATTTTAATAACTTTATTTACTTTAAATTTATATTTTCTTTAAAAAATATAAAATTTATTTTTTTATTTTTTTATTTTTTTTATTATTTTTTTCTTTATTTTTAAGCCTTTTTTACTTTAATTCCCTTTTAACTTTATTTAAGCTTAAGCTATTATTTAAGGAATTATATTAAACTTTAGTCTTTACTATTAATATTAGCTAATATAAATCTATATTAAGATTAACTCTATTTATTGCTACTATTGCTTTTTAATACTATTTATTTTTAAATAGCTTTAGCCCTTTTAATTAAAGAAAGCAATATAGCTTTTAAGCTTTTAAGAGCTATAGCTATATAATTAACTTTATTAATTAGCTTATAGAATTAATTAATATTAAGATCTATAGTTAAAACTATAGATATAGCTTAAAAGTATATTTAAATTATTCTTTTTTTAGCTTAAATAGCCTTAGCTTTTAATTATTAAAGCTTCTCTTTCTATAATCTATATTAGTAATATATTTATAATAGAATTAAATTAAGCTATACTTATTATAGCTATTTCTTTCTATAAAGCTACTATTAATATATAAGTATTAGCCTTTATTAAATATAATAATAGCTTATATAGCTTATATATATAGATATAAGCTATATAGCTATTAGCTTTAATATCTATTAATAATTAGTTTTTTATAGCTATAAAGAATAAAAAAGAAAAGAATTATATATTAATTTAATTTTAATATAAACTATTCTTTTTATCTTTTGCTATTTATATAATGCATATAGAATAAAGTAGATTTTATACTGCCTTTAAGGTTAATATAGTACCCTTTACCTTAATATAATTAGTTTAGTATTTTAGTATTTACTAATATTAATATAAAATACTATTTATAGATATATTAAGTATATACTATTATTATTATTATTATTATTATTATTATAGTTATAATTATAGTTATAATTATAATTATAATTATTATTATTATTATTATAATTATTATTTTTAGCTATATATAATTAATATAAAATAGCAATAAAAATAGCAATTAATATTTATATAAATTAAGTATTTTATATAAGCAATATATTAATAAAGTATATACTTAAAGGCAATAAAAAAGCTTTTATAAAAATATATATAAAAAAAAAAAAAAAGAAAATAAATATATTTATAAAGATTAAAAAATAATAATAGCAATACTTAAATAGCTAATAATTAACTAGCTATTAATTAATATTAAATTAATGCCTTACCTTTTATAATAAGCCTATAGTATAGATAATTTAGGCTTATTATAGCCCTTACTTTTATTTTATTTATTAACTCTATAATTAAATAAATAGAATATTTTAATAATAGCACTAAACTAACTTTTAATTTAATGCTTCTCTATAGAGGATTTATATTGGGTTTAATATTGTATTAAATAAAGGTTTTTATTCTATTAGTATAGTTTTTTTTTTATTTATATAATATAGAAGTATTATTTACTTTATAGGTTTATAGAGTATTAATAAATAAATAAATAAAAAAATATATAATAATTAATATTTTATCTATTAGTACTAAAGCCTTAAAAACTAAAAGAATATTATTTAATTTAATAAAACCTTTATTATTTTATATTATTATTAAGGCAGCTATTGCATAAAGTAAATAAAGAATAAAGCCTTTATTTAAAGCTATATTTATAAAAGATAAAAAAAATACTTTTAAATTTATATTTTAAAGCTATTTTTTTATAATAAAAAAGGCCTTTATTATTATTAAACTTTAAAGATTATAAAAGAGAAAAAAACTATTTTTAAGAAAGTAAAGAAAATAAATAAAAATCTAAAGCTTTTTATAAAAAAATATTAAAAGCTAAAAAATAAAATAAAATAACTTTAGCTATATTTAATTTTTAATTAAAAACTATAATAGTAATAAAATTAAAAGAATAATAAGCTTTCTTTTAGAATCTAAAGTAATATTAATTAATATTATTATTAAATTAAAATCTTAATTTTAAAGATATTTCTTTTTACTAAAAAATGCACTAAAGACTAACTTAAGACTATTATATAAAAAGATAAGGCTTTAGCTTATAACTACTATATATAGTAGTAAGCTTATAACCTCTATAAGGTCTAAAAGCTTCTTTAGTATAGGAATTCTTTAGACCTTAATGCTATTAAGCTAGCTTAGCCTTAAATAAAAAGATACACTATAAGAAAAGGGGCTTTAAAAAACTAGTAGAAAGCTATTTAAGCTTAGTAATAAGCTTAAAAGGAATTGCCTTAATAGTCTATTTAAGCTTAAATAGAAAGGATCCTTTAGTATATAAAAGAAATTATTAATTTAAAAGGAGAAAATAAATATAAAAAAAAATAATTAAAGAAAGTAAAAAAGAATAATAAAAAATAGGCCTATAGTAAATTATATATATTTTGCTTTTTTCTTTTTTATAGCATTTTTAATATAAGTAAAGACTTTTAAAATACTTTTTTATAAGTAATTATAAGTCTAAAGGCAAATAAATTAAAATAGATATTTAATTATATTTTTTATTAAATTATATTTAATAAATTATAATATTTTATTTAAAAGATTTTAATATTATTTTATTTATTTAATTATAGAATTTTTTAATATTAGCATTTTAGTAAGAAATAGTGGCGGTTATTAGGGGATAGCAGACTTTTGGGGTCCCACTCTAGTATCTTATCTTATTAGCCTACTTTTTTGCGCTGTTGAATACGACCAATGCGACAATAAATACTGGCTATTCTATTGCCTGATGGTCTTTATGTTTCTCTCATCGTGTCAACGACACTCATCATGGAGAAGGCAGCGCTCGTGACATCAAGCCCTATGCCCAACCCTGATCATGCAGATCGTGAAGCTCAAGACTATGTTGCCGAGCGCCAGAACACGCCTCCTCCTTACTCTGGGCCCTCTCACTCGTTGATCACGACAACCGCTCCTCCAGAGCGGCTGGCTGAGGCGACCTCCAAAGGGCCAATTCGATACCCAGGACTTCCGAAGCTCGACTATAGGTTGTACTCGCCACCCCTTTTCAAACTGTCGAATGATTCCAAAGCACTCTTTTCCCGGGCCGAGTACCTGTCCACCAATACTCTAGCCTTGGTGTCCCTGATTCGATCCCAGGCATCTGTGCCCCCGAAGCCTCAGATCCATATTCGAGGTAGTCGTGGACGTCGGGTTGACTTTGATGTAAAGCTAAACCTAATGAATTTGTTGGTGCCCGACGATGAGAAACAACGCATCGACTACATCCGCTGCGTCGGCGAGGGTGAATTGGCGTATCGTGGGGGTGTCCGACCTGACATTCTCCCAGAAGTTGGTGATGCTGGACTTGAGGAATGGTGCCGCCGTTATGTGCAAGACTCATCAACAGTGAAACTTTTTGCACTTGATCGTGTTGTGGCGAATCTTGACACGGACTGGATCGAGGGGCAAATTCGGAGCTCAGTCGCTTCACTTAACTATCGTGGAGTAGTGGATGTAACATTTGTTGTCACCCACAGCCGGGTTGTTGTACAGAATCCCGACAAAGTCAATCAATTTTTCACAAGCGTGACAAGTTTATTCTCTGGGAAGAACAAGTACGAAGTAGTTAAAGCAATCTGGCCCTTTGCGACCACCAAGAATGGGGAGCCTGGTAGGAGTTGTGTGGTCCAGAGTGAGGAGGTTTGGTGGAGGGAATGGAAGGGTCCTATTAAATATGCCATATCCCAAAAGCGACATGGATGGATCACGGTGGAGGACAAGCTTGAGGCGGTGATGGAAGACAAGGGCAACGTCACAGAAACCATAGACTGGGGCCCCGACGCCAATTAGCGAGTGAGTAATGCAGCATTGTGGATGAAGGCAATACAGCATCCCAGTGAATCTGCAGGCCACATTCTGGACGAGAGCTCACGATCGTTTCTTTCATCATAAAACTGCCTTTTCTTCTATCTATCACCTTAGGTCCCCGCTGAATGACTCGGCTGGCGGAAAGGGTTGCCTGATTGATGGATGCAGATTCTGTCCCTATTAGTGAACATTTTAAGAGTCATTCTGCGTCATTAACCTTTACGATAGTTCTTGGGTGCACATCAATGCAACACCCCTGGCCGACGCGTCTTGTATTGTTTCGACTACAACCATAGGTAGCTATCTAACATTGTGTAGGAGATAAGTCGTCAACCACGAGATAAAGTTGAAGTTATGGACTGTATAAAAAACTTTGAGACAATGTAGTGGGATCAATTTCACATATATTTTCAAGTGTCGCTTCAAGCCCGGAGGCCTTTTGTCATCTGCCTGGTGGTACCCTCTAAAATCGATCTACCAACAACTGGCAACAAGTGGCGCTATCTTGGCCGTATCGCCTTTGTCTGAGCAACAAGGAGGCTTCCGCCTCTTTCAGTACCACTGTGATCCATTTTGAACAGCAAAGTGTAGGATCCCACAATCTTCACATTCATCCAAAGGATAATGCGGTGACAGAATCGTGGTGGTTTGATTGATTGCTTGGGCCATTATGGAGATGACTCACGCCGTGGTTTGCATCGCCACATGCGGCCTGACTGGGCCATTTTTATTCTAGGTGCGCGCTATCGAATAGGTACCTGTCACGCGTAAAACCCACTATGCCACTAGCAAAAGTGTAAGGCACCTTACTACAGGTACTAATGCAAATAGGCCATATATACTCGCGACAGTACCTGTGCTAGTGGATTTGGTCACATCCCACACTTGGCAGTCACCAAGCAGCATAAATGTTGCGAGACGAAGTCGTTTTTGATTCTAAATGCTCACCAAAAGAATACCGCCATTGCATTTGAATCCTATTCTGCTGAGCTCAGCCCGTTCGTTAGATCCCAAGTTTCCGCCTCATATTGTGGTGCCATCCACCATTCTGGCAGCTCGCATGCTCTTCTACTTGGTCCGTCTGGTTGACACGAAACATACACATCATGGAGGTAGCCGATCGAGATGCGCCACGACGCTTCGGCTTCACATCGTACGAGACTGCCATCTGTCTAGTACCACCACCACGCCTCTGGCCAGCTGTGGATCGGATTAGAGGACTGTATGATAAGTCTTTTGCGTCATGGCCGCCTCACATCAACCTGATTTACCCGTTCGTGAACCCCGAGGTTCTCGAGGATGCTGCTGATATCCTGAGCCACCTACCGCTCCAGCATCATCGGGGATCCATAGACCTAGAGGCTGCGGACACTTTTATCCACAAACATCATAACACGATCTTCCTCGGCCCAGCTCATGAATCTATTACCGAGAGGATCTCGCTGCTCCGAGGTGAGTTGTGTAACGCTCTTGGACAGGTTAGACAAGGCGTGTACCGCCCGCATATGAGCATAGGCCAAAGCGACGATGCTCTTGCCGCGCCGCACCATTTTCTCGTCCAAAAGGCTCGGTTGATAGTTCCTGTGACTTGGGACTTGACTCAGATAGCTATCCTTGTCAGAGACCCTGGTTCCTCTCATAGCGAGGCACCCAGGCCGATGAGACTCTGGGCGACCTTGCAGATTTCATCTCCCCTCATCAAGCGGTATCAGCCCCCAAGGCTGCTGTATGAGCATCCAATGATCGTCTCACAAACCAGCAAAGCGGTCATCGCCCTTCAAGCAAGTACCCAGCCATCCTTCTATTGCCCAAAATCATCCAAAATGTGGCATGTAGCATCAGTTTCCTCAACTGTGGATGATGATCAACAAGTCCTTGATCGTCTAATTGTGGCGTCTTATAACGTCCTAGCAGAGTTCGAATGGCCACCTCAATCATCTCGGTACCCAATTCTTTTGGAAAATTTAATCTCGAGTCGAGCTAATGCTGACATTCTTGTGCTCGAGGAGGTCACAGATCACTTCCTTCCCGTTCTACTCGCTAACGAAGTCATTGGCACTCAATACCCATTCTCCTCTCACGGTCCACCAGGCCAATGTGGTATTGGACCTCTTCCGAGTCTCCTTAACGTAGTGGTATTGAGCAAATATCCATTCCAATGGGAATTCCTGCCTTTGCAGAGAAAGCATAAAGGCTGCGTTGTCGTCAAATTTACTTCTATCGGAACCTTTGATTCTCGTGAAGGCTTTAAGCATTGGGTCCTTGCTGCCTGTCATCTTAGTCAAGGTCTCACAGATGGTGCCGTTGTTGCAAAGCGGAATGAGCTCCAAAAGATTCTCGATCACTTATCTAGTCACTATCTAGATCACCCTTGGATTCTTGCGGGCGACTTTAATCTACCTACATCCTCTTTCACTGTGGATGCTGCGAGGAGACGCCAGGATATTTCCATTCGAACGGTACAATACCTTCGAGAGATTGACATAATACTGTCTGAGGCAGGGTTCCAAGATACCTGGCTAGCTACTCGCCTTGAGTCGGGTGAATCATCCGATGTGGTGAATGATCACCGAAATGCTGCAGACACATATCAAGGGGAGCAAGGTGCAACTTTTGACCCTTCTGTCAACACTTTGGCCGCCGCACTTGTTGGAACCGGTCTGAATAATCGCCCCCAAAGATACGATCGTATTTTGATCAAAGCAAACGGTCAATATCATCCACAAGGATTCAATATGTTTGGCCAGAGCCCGCTCCACCAACCAGCCCAGGAAGTACCATCCTATGGCAGTGACCATTGGGGTATTAGATGCTTACTTGTGCATCTATCACCAGAGAGCGACATTCGGAAATCCGAAATGCCAGAAGTCGAGGTCCACCTTCAAAAGGCACCTTCCGATAGAGGTCATCTTGATGATCTTAAACAGGTTTTAGACAGCCATGGGTTTTTGCCGACCGAAGCGGATATAATTAGCATAAAAAATGCTCTCCAAACTCTCGAGAAGATTCTTTTTGAACCAGACAGGCAGGGTACAGGATCCGATACGCGATCTGGCTTGGTCTTGCGATTAGTGCCTGTTGGGTCATATGGGCTAGGTGTTTGGACCTCATCTTCTGACCTCGACTGTCTTTGTATTGGCTCAATCAGCTCCAAAACATTTTTCGCCCTTGCTCTTCAGAGGCTCAGAAAAGCCTCTCTACTAGGGGTCAGAATTTTGCGTCGAGTCTCGGCTAACACAGGATACATGCTGGAATTAGAGGTCAATGGGATTAAAGTAGACCTACAATACTGTGCTGCTGCATCTATTGCTGAGGGGTAAGTATCTCAATGCCTAGCTGAGTGTCCTGGGAGTCAGAGTGCTAATTCAAACCCAGATGGCCTGAAGTTATGAAGCGCCCAGCTTCCGATTCCGCATTCGCTCTGCCATTTCAAGTCCTCTTAAAACTAAAACCAGCCAGAGATATGTTCTACCTCCGCAGGTCTATTCCAGATATGGGACAATACCGCATTGCTCATCTCTTTATCAAGGCATGGGCTAAGGCCCGCGGTATCTACTCATCTAGGTTTGGGTTTCTCGGAGGAATTCATATTTCTGTTATGCTTGTACCAATTTGCAAGCTGATGGCTGCCAATGGAGAAATCGGCTCTTCTCCAGACATACTGCTCACATTTTTTACCCACTACGCAGATGCGGACTGGACAACTTTGATTGTGCGTGACCCTTTCTTCCACAAAGGGCTACGCTACAATCGCACCTTCAGAGAGCCACTTTGTCTGCTTGGATGGCATGCTCCGTCGCTTAACACAGCTATGAACGCTTCTATTCCGACTGTAAAGGCGATAGCGACGGAGTTTGAGCGAGCTAGTGAGCTCTTATCCACAGGGACTTGGGCCTGGGATGACCTGCTAGGCTTGAGCAAGGACAACATATCACATCACCTGGGTAGTCCGGGAGCCTCTCATTTCTTACGAACATATCGTGATTATGTCAAAATCGATGCTCACTACTGGGGCGCTTCCCCAGAAAAGGGAAACAGGTTCATCGGCTGGCTAGAGTCACGATGTGTAATGCTCCTTGTTGGTAAGCTAAAAACAATCCCCGTATCGAAAATTATTCGCGAAATTGACATGGCAAGCAGAAATCGGTAGGAAACTCAAAAATATCTCGGCACGCATCTGGCCAGCGAGGTTTGTGGATAGTTCTTCTGCGGCCATGAATGATACGGGAGCCGAATACCATGGATGTTATCTTGTGGGTCTTGAATTGGATGGGGTCGAGGAATCGACTACGGAATATGTTAAGAGTGCTACTAGTTCCTTGCAGAATGTTCTCCAGGAGTTTGAGTCGAGGATTCGCCGGGATGAGAAGTACTTTGATGCACAGTCTTGTTGGATGAGTGCCACGGTGGTCCGATCTCGTGAGTTGGGCAGTCTGGAGCTTGACCAGAGTCGCTGGGGATTGGGTGCTGGCGACGGCTCGGACGATGAGTCGATGGAAGATGACATGGGCTTTGAGGAAAATGAAGATGAATTTGATGGTAATGATGACGCTGATCACGAACCAAAGGTTGACTGTGGGCCAGGTTCGCGCCATCGCGCCAGAGGGGAGTAGGCAAACGAGAAACACAGGTCTCGAGAGCCACCAGAGTCGCCAAGGTCCCGGGATTTCGAAAATTTCGAACATCAGTTGATGTTCTCAATAGGCTCCGGTGGGACAACAACATGGACAGTAATGACTACATTGTTGGATACGAAGATCGGTTCCTTGGAGCCCAGGAAAAGGCTGTACGGCACTGGAAGAGTGAACAAACAGATGAGGAATTCATTCCACAGCATCGAATCCTCTATTTCAAGCGAAAAAGCGACAGTGCGATAGTATGGGAGAGAAGAAGTCGAATTGATGATATATTTGGCAGTGGTGTTAGCACTAGTGGATGAGTTATTATAGTGTTGAGAGCTATAATAAAGGTAATGTATTAATTATTAAAGGTCTTAAGTTCTATTTTAGTATATATGCTTAAGTAGGATATATATTATTGAACTGGACCAGTTGTGTAATTGTGTGTATTGTCCTTTTTCCTTTTAGCCTTACTTAATTGCTTAAGCTCTAAAGGAGGGGTTAGGCTGCACTAGATTTAATAGAGCTATATTATATTTATATAACTTTCTTTTAATTATTTTAAGCTTTATTTTTATTATTTGAGGTATATATTATAATAAAAGTATTATAAAAATATTTAAATGCAATACTTATATTAATAATAATAATAAAGGCCTTAAAAAAAGGCCTACTATATACTTTAAGGAAGCTAGCTAAATATTTATTGCTATTAAAGGCTTTCTATAATTAGATTTTAAAAAGTAAATGCATTAATTTATAAAGTTTAATATAGTTTTATAGTAAATCCTTTATATTCTATAGTATTTAATTAATATCTATTAGCTATACTATAAGGTTAATAATAGTAAGTTTAATATTTTAATTATCTATCTAAAGTTTTAGAAAAAAGCATTTTATTAAAATAGCTGCTTTTTTAATATAGCTTATAGCTAAGAAGTTAAACTTAAGGCAATTAAAAGAAGAAAGTTATAATAAAGCTAAAGTAATTTTACTTTAAAGCTAGGCCTATTTTTTTAAGTTTTATAGTTTCTTTTAGCTATTAATATTTTTCTTTATCTTTATATTTAATAAAATGCTATATTAGGCTATATCTTTAGCTTTAGCTATATATACTTTTTACTTATTGCCTACTTCTTATAGCTTTAGCTAATTAGCTAATAAGCTATTATATTATATATGCCTTTAAGTGCGCTTGAGTTAATAGATAGCTTTAGCAATAGATTAATTCTATTAATTATTGCAGCTAGGCTTAGCTTACCTTTAAGTTAAAGTTATATATTAAGCAATTTAATACAATCCTTAAGTAAGCCACTTAACTGCCTATTTTAATTATTATATAGATATAATCTCTCTTAAGGTTTAATAAAAAGTAATTTAAGCTTTAAGCTTAACCTTTTTAAGGTTTATTATATATTAATTAAATATAAAGGGCTAAAGGTCTATTATTTAAAATAATAGTATATTTATAATAAGGCTAATCTATATATATTATAAAATATAATTAAAGCTATTTAAATTATAATTAAGGCTTAAATAAATAATATTACTATTTATTAAAGCTTAAATTAAATTTAAAATATTATTTTTAGTATTATTTATTTTTTATATTATTGCCTTATAAAAGATTATTAAAGCAATATTTAATTATTATAACTTTATTAAAAAGGTTAAGCTATAAAGAATAGTTTTATTATAGCAATTCTATAATAAATAATATAAATTAAAGTTATTAATTATAATTATTTTAGAGCTTAATATAAAGTTAATTAAAGTATATATTGCTTTTATACTTTCTTTACCCTTTAGTAAATTATATATTATTATAATTTTTATATAAAAGTACTTAAAGTTAATATAGGCCTAATTTTCTTTTGCTTAATAGATTTAAGTTTTTAGCCTATAGCATTTATATATATAAAGAGCTATATAGCCTAAATAATAGATTATAGTATAGTTTAATCTTTTAAGGTTTATTAAAGCATTAATTCTTTAATTTTTTGCTAATTTTAATAGTATAATTGCATTATATCTATTATAGGTATATAGCACTTAATAGATTAACTTAAGGCAATAGTATATATTTTAAAAGAGAACTTATATTAATTAATTATAAATAGGGGGGTTAATTTAATAAATAGTAATAATAGAATATAAATACTAAAAGAAAGAAATATATTAAATAAAGTATAGCACTATTTATTTATAGATCTTAAAGGTTAGCTAACCCTTTTTATAATAAAATCCCTTAAAATATATTAAAAAAAATAAAACTAAAATAAAATAATTTAAAAAATTGTTTTTTTTATTATAATTTATATTTTTTTTATTTTTATTTATTTATTAAAAAGTATTTATAAAATAATTAAAAAGTATTTATAAAATAATTAAAAAGTATTTATAAAATAATTAAAAAGTATTTATAAAATAATTAAAAATATTTATATATAATAATAAATAATAAATAAATAATATTTATTTATTTATTAATACTTTATAGATCTATAAAGTAAATAATACTTTTATACTATATAAATAAAGAAAAAACTATATTAATAAAATAAAAACCTTTATTTAATATAATATTAAACTTAATATAGATCTTTTATAGAAAAGCATTAAATTAAAAATTAATTTAATACTATTATTAAAATATTTTATTTATTTAATTATAAAATTAATAAATAAAGTAAAAATAAGGCCTATAATAGGCCTAAATTATTTATACTATAGGCCTATTATAAAAAATAAAGTACTAACTTAATACTAGCAGCTAGCAGCCAATTAGCTATTAGCTATTTAAATAATAATATTATTATATTTTAATCCTTATAGATATATTTACTTTTTTTTCTTTTTTTTTATATACTTTTATAAAAGCTTTCTATTGCCTTTAAGTATATACTCTATTAATATATTATTTATATAAAATACTTAATTTATATAAATATTAATTGCTATTTTTATTGCTATTTTAGATTAATTATATATAGCTAAAGATAATAATAATAATAATAATAATAGCAATAACTATAATTATAACTATAATAGTTTATATATATTATAGGCCTATTATAGCTTTTATATTAATATTTATATAAATACTAAAATATTAAGCTAGCTGCATTAAAGTAAAAGGTATTAAGCTATCCTTAAGGGCAATATAAAATCTACTTTATTTTATATATATTATATAAATAGTAAAAAATAAAAAGAAAGGTTTATATTAAAATTAAGCTAATAAATTATATTTTTTTACTATAACTTTAAATAGCTAATAGTAATAAATATTAAAGCTAATAGCTATATTATTTATATTTATATATATAAGCTATATAAACTATTATTATATTTAATAAAGGCTAATACTTAAATATTAATAGTAGCTTTATAAAAAAGAATAGCTATAATAAATACTTTTTAATTTTAATTTAAGTTTACTATTAATATAATCTATTAAATAAAGAAGCTTTAATAATTAAAGGCTAAAGCTATTTAAGCTAAAAAAAAAAAAAATTAAATATACTTTTAAGCTATATTTATAGTTTTAACTATAAGTTTTAATATTTATTAATTCTATAAGTTAATTAATAAAGTTAATTATATAGCTATAGCTTTTAAAAGCTTAATAGCTATATTACCTTTTTTAATTAAAAAGGCTAAAATTATTTAAAAATAAATAATATTAAAAAATAATAATAATAATAAATAGAATTAATTTTAATATAGATTTATATTAATTAATATTAATAATAAAAACTAAAGTTTAATATAACTTTTTAAGTAATAGCTTAAGCTTAAATAAAGCTAAAAGAAAATTAAAATAAAAAAGGCTTAAAAAAAAAGAATAATAAAAAGAATAAAAAAATAAATAAATCTTATATTTTTTAAAAAAATATAAACTTAAAGTAAATAGTATTATTAAAATAAATAAATATAAATTAAATATAGCAATAAATAAAAATAAAATTTAAAATAAAGCTAAAGTAAAAACTTAATTATTAAAAGAGTAAGCTTTAATATATTATTTATATAATAAGCTAGTTTTTTCTTTTTTTTAAAAAGAGTTTTTTTAAATATATTAACTTTCTTTTTAATAAAAAAATTAAAGCATTTAAATAAAAGAGTTATTAAAAAGTAAAGGCAATATAAAAATAAATATATTTTAAACTAAATATAGCTTAATAGCTAGCTTATAATATAATATAATATATAAATTAATTAATTATTTAATAAAGCAATATATAATTTAAGCTTTAAATAAATATTACTTAAGCTTAAAGAAATTATAAAGTAAATTAAATAAAGTTTCCTTTTAGCTTAAATAAAGTAAGCAATATAGTATAATATAGCTAACTATTTTAATAGTATTTTTATATTAGTATTAAGATATATTTACTTTAAGGATCTTTTTTTAAAAAAGAAATTTTTAAAGTTTAATATATTTTATTTATATTTAAATAAATAAAAAGCTTTTATATTTTTTAAGTTCTTTATATAAGTAAATAGTTTTTTTATATAAAATAAAAAGATTTTAATTGCTTTTATTTTATTATTTATATATTATTTATAAAACTTATATTTAGCTTATTTTTATTAATACTTTTAATTAATTAATATTTAATTTTTAATTAACTTTTAGTTTAAAATAAATAATATTATTAATATATAATAAATATAAAAATAAAAATAAAAATATAAAATAAAAATAAAAATTATAAATAAAATATAAAATTAATAAATAAATAATAAATAAAAAATTTAATAAATTTATTTTTATTTTTATTTATTAATACTCTATAGACCTATAAAGTAAATAGTACTTTTATACTATATAAATAAAGAAAAAAAACTATATTAATAGAATAAAAACCTTTATTTAATATAATATTAAACTTAATATAGATTTTCTATAAAAGAGTATTAAATTAAAAGTTAGTTTAATACTATTATTAAAATATTTTATTTATTTAATTATAGAATTAATAAATAAAATAAAAGTAAGGCCTATAATAGGCCTAAATTATCTATACTATAAGCCTATTATAAGGAGTAAAGCGCCAATTTAGCACTAGCTAATAGCTAATTAATTATTAGCTATTTAAGTATTACTATTATTATTTTTTAATCTTTATAGATATATTTATTTTCTTTTCTTTTTTTTTTTTTTTATATATTTCTATAAGAGCTTTTTATTGCCTTTAAGTATATACTTTATTAATGCACTATTTATATAAAATATTTAATTTATATAAGTATTAATTGCTATTTTTATTACTATTTTATATTAATTATATATAGCTAAAAATAATAACTATAATAATAATAATAATAATAACTATAACTATAACTATAATTATAACTATAATTATAATAGTTTATATATACTATAGGCTTATTGCAGCTCTTTTATTAATATTTATATAAATACTAAAATATTAAGCTAGCTGCATTAAGGCAGGGAGTGCTAAGCTATTTTTAAGGGCAGTATAGAATTTGCTCTATTCTAAATATATTATATAAATAATAAAAAATAGAAAAAAAGGTTTATATTAAAATTAAACTAATAAATTATACCCTTTTGCTATAACTTTAAGTAGCTAATAGTAATAAATATTAAGGCTAATAGCTATATTGCTTATATTTATATATATAAGCTATATAAGCTATTACTATATTTAATAAAGGCTAATATTTAAGTATTAATAATAGCTTTATAAAGAGAAATAGCTATAATAAATACTTTTTAATTTTAATTTAAGTTTATTATTAATATAATTTATTAAATAAAAAAGCTTTAATAATTAAAGGCTAAAGCTATTTAAGCTAAAAAAAAGATAACTTAAGTATATTTTTAAGCTATATTTATAGTTTTAATTATAGATTTTAATATTAATTAGCTTTATAAATTAATTAATAAAGTTAATTATATAGCTATAGCTTTTAAAAGCTTAATAGCTATATTGCTTTTTTTAATTAAAAGGGCTAAAGCTATTTAAAAATAGGCAATATTAAAAAGTAATAATAATAATAAATAAAGTTAATTTTAATATAGATTTATATTAATTAATATTAATAATAAAGACTAAAGTTTAATATAACTTTTTAAGTAATAGCTTAAGCTTAAATAAAGCTAAAAGGGAATTAAAGTAAAAAAAGCTAAAGAATAAAAAAAAAATTAATAAAAAAGATAATAAAAAAAATAAAATAGATTTTATATCTTTTAAAAAGAATATAAACTTAAAATAAATAGTATTATTAAAATAAATAAATATAAATTAAATATAATAATAAATAAAAATAAAGTTTAAAATAAAGCTAAAATAAAGATTTAATTATTAAAGAAGTAAGCTTTAATATATTATTTATATAATAGGCTAGTTTTTTCCTTTTTTTAAAGGGAGTTTTTTTAAGTATATTAACTTCCCTTTTAATAAAAAGGTTAAAGCACTTAAATAAAAAAGTTACTAAAAGGTAAAAGCAATATAAAAATAAATATATTTTAAATTAAATATAATTTAATAGTTAGCTTATAATATAATATAATATATAAATAAACTAATTATTTAATAAAATAATATATAATTTAAGCTTTAAATAAATATTACTTAAGTTTAAAAAGATTATAAAATAAATTAAATAAAGTTTTCTTTTAGCTTAAATAAAGTAAGTAATATAATATAATATAGCTAATTATTTTAATAGTATTTTTATATTAATATTAAAGTATACTTACAATTATATTAATAAACTCTACCCTTAAACTTATAACTGCTTATAGCTATTCTAAACTACCTTTAAAATATCTAAAACTATAATTAATTGATTCCTTATGCTAGGCTACCCCTAAATATAATAGTGCATTAAAAGCGCAGTGCTAATACTATAGCCCTTTTAATAGTTATTAATTTAAGAAAATATAGCATTAAAAATAGCTAATATAACCTTTTTTTTACTGCTAGCCAATATAGCAATATGCCTAAAATAGATAAAGCAATAAAAGCTAATAAAAGCCTTATAATTAATAAAGATAAAGAAGCCTATAAAGCTATTATTAAGATTATTTTATTTTACTTTTTTAAAGCAGTTTAAAAGGTATTTTAAACCTATACTAATGTATATAAAATGCACTTTTGCCCCCCTTTAAAACTAATATAACCCCTAAAGAGAGACTTACCAATAAAATTACTATTGCTATAATAATTGCTATTACTATAGCAATAATAGCTGCCTTAACTAACTTAAACTTCTTTTCTTTTTAGCTAATGCAATAATCTTATGCATTAATCCTTTTATATAGCCTTATACCTATAAACACTAAAATTAATAAGTATATAATATATAGCTGCATTAAGCATAAGGTTACTATTTGCACTAAAAATATCCCTAAAGATATTAAAAACTGCATTTTAATAGAAATTATATAAGCAATAAATTAAGCCTATAGTAACTTCTATATAATTGTAATATATTGCCTCTTTAATAGAGATATAGTCCTTACCTTTTTTACCTTAAAATAGACTAAAGCCTTTTATAAAAAAGAATAAATAGCTATTATATTTAAAAATAATGCCCTTTTAGCTCTTTTAATCTTTACTATTTTAATAAAAAAAATTTAAATTAAATCTATCTTTAATAATATAAATAAATTTATTAAAACTATTAATAATGCTAATACTTTAAGAGTTAGTAAGGTAAAGCCTACTTAAGCCTAAAATAATACTATAATAAAAATAAATCTAATTCTTTATATTCTATTAATTAAAAAAGCTAATAGCCTATATAATAATAGGCTATTCCTTAATGCTAAACTCTATAATTATAAACCCTTTAATAAAGGATTAAAACCTACTTAATGCTTTTAATGCTATAAATATAGCTATATTATAAGAAACTGCTAATTTACTTTAATCTATAGCTAATATAATAGCTTAATATATAATAATTGCCCTATTAAAAAGGGAGAAATCCTTTATTACTATACTTTATACTATAAAAACTATTTAGCCTAAAGCTATATTTATTTTATAGTAAAAAAGTATTAAACCTATATAAAAGAAGAATACTATAGACAATTAATAAAATATAAAGAATATACCTTAATACAGTAAAACATCTTCTATATATAATAAAATAGCTTCTTTAAAAACCCTCTCTTTATAGCTCCCCCCCCTACTAAAAGAATTAGCTAACCTTTAGGCTCTATAAATAAATAATACTATACTTTATTTAATGCTTTTCCTTTCTTTAGTGCTTATACTTTATTACTACTATTTATTAAATTAATTCCCTTATCTATATTAAATTAATATAGATTCTATTTTAAAATATATATTACTGCCTTAAATTAATCTATTAAATGCTATATATTTATAATAGATATAATACAATTATACTTTTAAAACTAGCTAAAAACTAAAGGATTAATACTTTAGTAAATCCTAAAAGATTAAACTATATTATAATTTACTATTTAAGCTATATAGCTCTTTATATATATAAATAATATAAACTAAAAACTTAAATCTATTAGGCTAAAAAAGACTAAGCTAGTATTAATTTTAAGCATTACTATATAAAAATAATTATAGTATATAACCCCTTAAAAGGTAAGGGAAACTTAAGAGTAATATATACTTTAATTAGCCTTATTTTAGCCCTTTAAATAATTATAGTTAAAGACTTTAATCTATACTATTTAATTTAAGACTACTATAATAGAACTACTCTATATAGCCTAACCTTTTTAATAGAGATATAATAGCTAAATATAGCCTTAATAACCCTTTATAGAATAGTAATTTAAGAAGTAAGCAATACTAAAAATAATACTTTTAATTTAATTTAGGCCTTAAAGAATAGCTATACTATTTATTTAGGCCTTAATTATAATTTAAATAGCTTTAATTATATTTTATAGCAAATATATATTAAGCTTTCTATAAATATATTGCCTTCCTTTTTATTAAACCCTTAGCCTATAGTATTTAACTAATATATAATAAACTTTAAGAAGGCTAAACTTAAAGTATAAGTTACCCTTTATTAGACTTTTAGTAAAATAACCTTTATATAATAATTAAAATAAGCAATTAAATAGCTAACTTAAGAACTGCATTAAATTGCTTAATATACTACCTTAATATAAAAGCAACTTAAGCCTAACTGTAATAATTAATAGAACTAGCCTACTATAAAGACTATTTATTAACTTAAATAAGTATAAAGATATATATAATATAATAGTATAATAGTTAATTAGCTAAAACTATAAAAAGTAGGCAATAAGCAAAAGGCTTATATAGCTAAAGCTAAGTAAATAGCTTAATACAATACCCTATTTAAAGCTAAAATAAAGAAAGGTATAGGCAGCTAAAAGAAACTTTAAAACTTAAAGAAATAGATATAACTTTAAAGCAATATTGCTTTAGCCTTACTATAGCTCTCTTCCCTTAATTGCCTTAAGTAAGATTCTCTAGCTATAAGCTATATTAAAAAGGCAATTATATTAATAAAATACTTTTTTTTTAAACCTTAAGTAAATAACTAAAATATTAAATCTATTATAATAGACCTTATAATATAATCTATAGATATAAACTAAATGCTATAGAATGCTAAAGACTTAATATAAAACTGCATTAAATTCTATAAATTAATATATTTACTCTTTAAAATTTAATTATAAAAGGCTTTTAGTAGCAATAGATTCTTTACTAGCTTTCTTAAAGTATATAGCAAGCCCTTTTTAAAAGCCTTTATTATTATTACTAATATAAGTATTGCATTTAAGCACTTTTTATATTGCTTTTACTATATAATTATTATTATTATTTTTAAATTAAATAAAATAATAGCCTAAAAATATATAGTATTTAAATAAAGATCTATTTCCTTTTTTAGTATTATTAATAAAGTAATAAAGTTAATAATAGCTTAATAAATAATAGTAATAGCTAAAAATCTAAATATACTCTTTAATAGTTAAATAAGGAATAGGCCTTAAAGGTCTATTAAGCTTACCCTTATAGTTATAGTAAAAGTAATGCATATAGTATAGGCCTATAATAAAATAGCATTATTCCTTTAATTAAACTTTACTATAGCCTTTAATTTAATTAACTATAAAAGGCTTATTACTACTCTTTATAATTAAGGCTATTTATAATAGTTATTAATTTAGCTTTTTAACTATTTATTTAAGCATTTAATATACTTTTAGTTTAATAGTAAGTCCTTTAAACCTTATAGTATTAAAGCTAAAATTTTATAAAAATTATTACTTTTCTTTATTCTTTTTATTCTATTTATATTAAGGCTTTATATAATACTTAATAAAATCCTTAAAATTATAGTAATTAAATTTATTAATAATATAAATATATTTATATTTAAAAGAGATATAATAAAGACTTAAGCCTAATTTAAAGCTATATAGATAGTATATATATTTTAGGCCTTTATTAATAGTATAACCTTTAAACCTATTAAAGCCTAATTCCTTTATTTTTTCTATTAATACTAAAAGCATTAAGTTTAATTAACTTTTATCTATAATATAATTTAATTATAAAAATTATACTATTTCTTTAGATTATAGCTATATAGAAAACTGCTTTAAGGCCTATATATTTTTAAGCTTAAAGGAAAACTTAAGCGCTAAAAGCAGGCCCTTATTGCCCTTATAGCAAGTATATAGAAAGTAAATCTTAAGGCTGCTTATATAATATATATATATATAATTAAATCTATAATTGCCTATAGCACTAATATATATTATTCCTTAATAAAAAGGGGCAATAATCTAAAAGGGATTATTAAAGCCCTATTAATTAAATAGGCTTAAGCCCTTTATACTATTAGGGGAGGCTATAAAGCTATTTTAATTAAACTATTAAAAAGTAAGCTTAAAATCCCTCTATTAAATATATACTTTAATAAATAATTTATTTAATTTTAAGGCTAGCTTTAAACCTAAAGTATTAAAAGACTTATCTTTTTTATAATTATATTAGTAATATATTAGATTTATTGCTATTATTATAATAGCTTTTAGTATAAATTAATATAAAAATATAAAAAGTAGCTTATTAATTAGCTTTTTAATAAAGAATATAAAAAAAACTAAAAATTAATTAAAAACTAAATATTAGCTAATTAAAGGCATTAATAAAAATAAGCTAAATATAAATCTTATAAATAATATATTAATAATAAAATAAAAGTAATTAAAATCTTTTTACTTTATATAAAAAAGAAAACTATTTATTTATATAAAGGACTTAAAAAGTATAAAAGCTTCTTATTTATTTAAATGCAAATAGAATATATTAAACTTTAGGGTTTCCTTTTTTAAAAAAAGATCTTTAAGGTAAATATACCTTAATGCTAATATAAAAATACTATTAAAATAGTTAGCTATATTATACTATATTGCTTGCTTTACTTAAGCTAAAAGGAAACTCTATTTAATCTACCCTATAATCTCCTTAAGCTTAAATAGTATTTATTTAAAGCTTAAATTGCATACTGCTTTATTAAATAGCTAGCTTATTTATATATTATACTATACTATAAGCTAGCTATTAAGCTATATTTAGTTTAAAATATATTTATTTTTATATTGCCTTTACCTTTTAGTAACTTTTTTACTTAAATGCTTTAACCTTTCTATTAAAAGGGAAGTTAATATACCTAAAAAAACCCCTTTTAAAAAGAGGAAAAAACTAGCCTACTATATAAATAATATACTAAAGCCTGCCCCTTTTAATAGTTAGATCTTTACTTTAGCCTTATTTAAACCCTATTTTAATCTATTGCTATACTTAATCTATATTTATCTATTTTAGCAATACTATTTATTTTAAGTCTATATTTTCCTTAAAAGATATAAAATTTATTTTATTTTTTTTATTATTTCTCTTTTTATTCTTTTTTTTACTATTCTTTCTTTTATTCTTAAGCTCTCTTTATTTTAATCCCCTTTTAGCTTTACTTAAGCTTAAGCTATTACTTAAAGAATTATATTAAACTTTAATCTTTACTATTAATATTAGCTAATATAAATCTATACTAAAACTAATACTATTTATTGCTACTATTACTTTTAAGCACTATCTATCTTTAAATAGCTTTAGCCCCTTTAATTAAAAAAGGTAATATAGCTATTAAGCTCTTAAAAGCTATAGCTATATAATTAACTTTATTAATTAACTTATAGAGCTAATTAATACTAAAACTTATAGTTAAAGCTATAAATATAGCTTAAAAGCATACTTAAATTGCCTTTCTTTTAGCCTAAATAGCTTTAGCCCCTAACTATTAAAGCTCCTCCTTTTATAATCTATATTAGTATTATACCTATAGTAAAACTAAATTAAGCTATACTTATTATAGCTATCCCTTTCTATAAAGCCACTATTAATATATAGGCATTAGCCTTTATTAAATATAGCAATAGCTTATATAGCTTATATATATAGGCATAAGCTATATAGCTGCTAGCTTTAGTATCTATTAATAGTTAATTTCTTATAGCTATAAGGGATAGAAACTATATATTGGCTTAATCCTAATATAAACTATTTTCTTTATCTCTTGCTATTTATATAATGCATATAAAATAAAGCAGATCCTATACTGCCCTTAAGGTTAGTGCAGCACCCCCTACTTTAGTGCAGCCAGCTTGGCATTTTAATATCTATTAATATTAGTAAAAACGCTATTTATAGCTGCATTAAATATATACTACTATTATTATTATTATTATTATTATTATTATTATTATTATTATTATTATTATTATTATTATTATTATTATTATTATTATTATTATTATTATTATTATTATTATTATTATTATTATTATTATTATTATTATTATTATTATTATTATTATTATTATTATTATTATTATTATTATTATTATTATTATTATTATTATTATTATTATTATTATTATTATTATTATTATTATTATTATTATTATTATAATTATTATTCTTAACTATATATAATTAATATAAAATAGCAATAAAAATAGTAATTAATACTTATATAAATTAGGTATTTTATACAAATAATATATTAATAAAGTGCATACTTAAAGGCAATAAAAAGCTCTTATAAAGGTATATAAAAAAGAAAGAAAAGAAAAGGAATTAAGTATATCTATAAAGATTAAAAAATAATAATAATAGCATTTATATAGCTAGCAGCCAGCCGGCTGCTAGCTAATAGCGCTAAAATAGCGCCCCACTCCTTATAATAGGCCTATAGTATAGGCAATTTAGGCCTATTGCAGGCCTTACTTTTACTTTACTTACTAACCCTATAACTAAATAAATAGGATATTTTAGTAATAGTATTAAATTAACTTTTAATTTAATGCTTTTTTATAGAGGACCTACATTAAGTCCAATATTATATTAAATAAAGGTTTTTATTCTATTAATATAGTTTTTTCCTTTATTTATATAGTATAGAAGCACTATTTACCTTATAGGTCTATAGAGTATTAATAAATAAATAAATAAATAAAGTATACTTACTTTAAGAATCTTTTTTTAAAAAAAAATCCTTAAAGTTTAATATATTTTATTTATATTTAAATAAATAAAAAGCTTTTATACTTTTTAAGTTTTTTATATAAATAAATAGTTTTTTTTTTATATAAAATAAAAAGATTTTAATTATTTTTATTTTATTATTTATATACTATTTATAAAATTTATATTTAATTTATTTTTAATAATACTTTTAATTAATTAATATTTAATTTTTAATTAATTTTTAATTCTTTTTATATTTTTTATTAAAAAGCTAATTAATAAGCTATTTTTTATATTTTTATATTAATTTATATTAAAGGCTATTATAATAATAACAATAAATTTAATATATTATTAATATAATTATAAAAAAAATAAGTTTTTTAATACTTTAGGCTTAAAGTTAATTTTAAAATTAAATAAATTATTTATTAAAATATATATTAAATAAAGAAATTTTAAGCTTATTTTTTAATAATTTAATTAAAATAGCTTTATAGCCTTCTTTAATAATATAAAGGGCTTAAATTTATTTAATAAATAGAGCTTTAGCAATCCCCTTTAAATTATTGCCCTTTTTATTAAAAAATAATATATATTAATACTATAGGCAATTATAGATTTAATTATATATATATATATTATATAAATAGCCTTAAGGTTTACTTTTTATATACTTACTATAAAGGCAATAAAGATTTATTTTTAATACTTAAGTTTTCCCTTAAGCTTAAAGATATATAGGCCCTAAAGTAGCTTTTTATATAGCTATAACTTAAAAAAATAATATAATTTTTATAGCTAAATTATATTATAGATAAAAGTTAATTAAACTTAATGCCTTTAGTATTAATAAAAAAAATAAAAAAGCTAAACCTTAATAAATTTAAAGATTATATTATTAATAAAGGCCTAAAATATATATACTATTTATATAGCTTTTAATTAAGCTTAAGTTTTTATTATATTTTTTTTAAATATAAATATATTTATATTATTAATAAATTTAATTATTATAATTTTAAGGACTTTCTTAAGTGCTATATAAAGCCTTAATATAAATAGAATAAAGAGAATAAAAAAAAGTAGCAATTTCTATAGGACTTTAGCTTTAATGCTATAGGGTTTAAAGAACTTATTATTAAATTAAAGGTATATTAAATACTTAAATAGATAGCTAAAAAGCTAAACTAGCAACTATTATAAATAGCTTTAGTTGTAAAGGATAGCAATAAGCCTTATATAGTTAATTAAGTTAAAGGCTGCAGTAAAGTTTAATTGAAGGAGCGATGCTATTTTACTGTAGGCCTATGCTATGCGTATTGCTTTTACTATAACTGTAAGGGCAAGCTTAGTGGACCTTTAAGGTCTATTCCCTATCTGACCATTGGGGAGTATATTTAGGTTCTCTGCTGCTGCTGCTATAAATTTATTTTTAATAAATTTAAAAAAGTATATTAAACCTAAAGTATTATATATATAAAAAATATTAATATATATTTTAAATAATAAAAATAAAGCTTAAAATAAATAGATAAAAGTTATATAATTATAATATAGCTCTATTAAGTCTAGTATAGCCTAACCCCTTCTTTAGAGCCTAAGGAATAAAGTAAGGCTAGGAGGCAGAACAAGAAGAACAAGGACAATAGACACGATTACACAACTGGTTTGGTTTAATAGCAATCAAGCAAGGCTGAAAGGGACAACAAGCACAACAACAAGCACAATACATACAATTACACAACTGGTTCGGTTCAACAACAGTGGACAATCCCCATTATTGGCCGTTACCGGGCCTCGAAAGCCCTTTCACCTCACTTCACCAAATCGGCACAGGTACGGGTGGATAGTGGCCCCCTAGACTTCTAAATCTGCGACCTATAGACTCAACCCTGGCCATTGTTCAACCATAAAACTTGTCCAGATCCGACAATCAGACTTCCCTAGGTCCGCCACTTCCACTTCCAGCTAGATACGGAGTAGAGAAGCCTTGCAAGCAGATCCAGTCTACCAACCCAACCCCTTCCACTTTTGCTCTCTACCCCATCCTTCACTCCTCCTTCCCCCTTTTCCTCCCGTTTGCAGATTCCACTCTAGGTCCAAACCCAATAGCCATGGCTGCTTCCGATGTGGAGATTTGGTCAATCGTTGATGGATGCTGTACCAACTGTTGTAAGGCCAGTGACTTGGGTACCCACAACTACTGCGGGACTTGCCCCAAATGTCCTACGTAGACCGAGGGACACTGTCGCGGCCGCATCATCCGCCATCTGAGAAACAGGGGCAAGATCGAGAACTCACATTCTTTCTTTGTTCTTCTTCCATCGTTATTCCTGAATTCCTTCCTTGATGTCTCGGTCACATCTAGTGGGAGCAGCTTGGTTTGAGCATTAACTCTTGTTGCCCAGCATTATCATCATGAACACCACATATTATTGTCGCCCAGACCGACATCACCGTCGCCATCACCATTTCCGAGACCTCCGTTCTCAGCAGACCAAAACCCTTGCAGTGAGAGAGTTAGGTGAAAGAAGCTGAGAGGTTATTGATGGGATAATGAATAGATGAATAAAATGCCCCTAACTTTTCACCACCACCCGTTTGGGGCTCTCCACGAGGGGAGTTGATTGAATCCCGTTTGAAAACATGCACTTCCGATGGCTGTCGCACGATATTCCGCCTTGATGTATGATGGCCGATATTCATGTAGATGCAATCATGTTGAATTGATCAAGATGCAAGGCTCATAAATACGGCAGCAATGGACGACTTGTCATATTTGACGTATTTGCCTTTACCCTTGTCAATCTCGTGATAGCGATCCCAAAACCTTTCATACAGAGGCTGTAGCTTTTGACGGATATCTTCTCCAAACATTTTGCGCACTTCACGCTCCATGCTATACGACTTGTGCCTCGAAACCATATCATCAAACGTATTGTTGAATTGCGTAAATTTCTCCTTAATCTTATCTTTGTCTTTACTGCCAAGGGCTTTGATGACAGAAGCAGAGTCAGCTGGGCCCGACGTAGGGCGATGAGATCGGTTGGTGTGGATAGTATCAAACAAATATACTGATAGATCTTTGCAAATGTCAGTGTATGCAGCTGTAGCTTTCTTCCTCCACTGGTCTAGGCTCTCGAGTCTTGATTCGAGCAGAGGTGTCAGCTCAGAATCGTGCACCATGCGTTGGATAATGACGACGTTGTTAGCCATGAAAACCCCGGCAACTGCCTTGCTTTTCATCAGCATGCGTGCCTTTTGATCCAAGGATGACAGGAGCACGTCAATGGTATCAAGGCAATAATGAGCAAAAATATCCCGGCCGTCTGCACCAATGTCAAATGATGCAAGGCTAGGGATAGCATCAGTAGACCGACCATTAGCTGCAGCACTAGATTTCCAGCCTCCGTCACCCAGTGAGACCATGATGCTCGAGATCGGTCGTAAGAACTCTACCATAGCTTGGAGCCTTTGCATCGTCTCGGATACAACGGGCACTGGTGCTCCATCAGAGGGCAAAACTTGCAAAGCAACAATCTTTCGTTTCGTCTCGTCGAGCAGTTCGGGCAAAGATGACTTAGCAGTTTCACGTACAGGTTTCAAGGCTGCTGCCAGTGCACTTTTGAGCTCACCAGTCCGCGTTTCCAACTTCCCAGACAGGGAAGATAGAATTTCTGTAATCTCATATGCCAAGTAACAATCAGTGGAAAGGTGGACTTTAATATGAGCGTTGAGCTCGCGTAGAGTCCTTGCTAACTCGGTCAGGGCAGCCTGGCATGTCGATTGAAAAACCATTCCCCAATCCTCGCGTGTGAAGATGCTACACACGTTGTCGTACTCGGCGAGAAAGAGCCCCTCCATGGCCTGGGTATAAGCTCCGATACCGTTGGTACCAGCGCGATAGATAGCATCGGCATTTTTCTTTTTGGCTGTGTTGACACTGGCTGCTGCAAGATTGGCCAAAGATGACGACAGGTATGGGCCTCGAACCTCGGCATAAATTCTAGCAACCGACGACTCCTGGCCACCTTGCTGCTGGCTCCCGGTCACATAAGAATAAACCAAACCGAGGCGGGCAATCTTGTCCTGGGAAAGAACTGGGAAGGGTTTATCTTTGGTAATATAATGCAGCGGTTCGACTGAACGGGGAGTCTCGACACGTAGAAGTTTGTCAAAATGGTTCTCTAGTTGAGTATTGCCCGACTTAATGAGCCGGGAGAGATCGGTCATCGTCTGTTGATTCGCGCGTAAGTTGGAAGCCTGCATATCCGTCAAGGACTTGTTGAGTCGCTTGATAGACGCCAAGTAGTTGGGGAGGCCGGCTTTATCGGGGCCCACGCGGATTATTTGTTCCTCATCATTTTTACTATCTGCGGGTTGGCGCAGGCGATCAATAGCAGCAAGCACTGCATCAATGTCTATAATCGAGTTAGCGAGGCCAGCATAAAATCCGTCAGGATCGCTGCGAGACCAACTGTTTCCAAGAGTCTGCAATCTCCTGGTTTCTCCATTTAAAGGACCGGTAACATCTCGAACACTTTTGCCGGTGGCATCAAGTCGGCCAAGACAAGACTGGATCTTCTTGGTCAACTGGGTCGTCTTCTCTAACCGTGAGTTCAACACATCGACTTCAGCTCGCGCCTCCTCATCGAGCGTACTATGGGTACTAGTAACGATGCCAACAGCCATGGCTGAAAAAAAAAAAAAAGCGACGTAACGGCAAGCGTGGTTCAAAAAGAAGATACAATAATTAATTTAAGAGGGATGTTCAGGAGGGAGACGGAGCTTGATGGGGAACCTTCAGATTCTATTGGGTGTCTCGCCACAAGAGCTCTCCTTACTGAGCCACAATTGTCTGTGCACCAGCCCCTCACACTTTACGCGAAAACGACGCGTCGTGAAGGCGTGGGAGTAATTTCAAGAGACCACAACCCGACCAAACTTGAGTCAGACTCAAGATTCATCGCCACTATTTCCGCCTTCTCTGCCCTCGCTCACACTGCGGCTAAAGTGACCATATCACAGCTCAACCATCATTATGAATTCGTCAATGCCCCCGGATGCTGGCGAGCTGGATCGCATCCGCCAGGCCCAAGAATTTCTGGATCCAGGTATTCCTGTCCCACCACACTCCCCTGCTGCGTTGTCCCTCACATTCACTGTCGTCTCAACTCCTAACACGGGAAAATAGAGGATGCCAGGCAGCGAAGTTACAGACCCGATATCATCCTAATGCTGCAGAAGAATGAACGACGATTGATCGTAAATCTCGATCATGTGCGAAGCCACAACCCTGATGTTGCGCAAGGCCTACTACAACAACCTTTCGACTATACCCTCGCCTTCAACGAAGCCCTCAAAAAGATCGTGGAGACCGTTCCTCAGGCTCGCCCCGACCAAACAGATCGGGACTCTGTCTACTACTGTGCGTGGGCTGGGAGCTTCGGTTTGAATGCCTGTAACCCTCGCACACTATCATCGCATCTGCTGAACTACATGGTCTCCATTGAGGGCATCGTTACCCGGTGCTCTTTAATTCGACCCAAAGTTGTCAAGAGTGTACATTACAGTGAGAACAAGGACAAGTTCCATATCCGCCAGTATCAAGATCAGACAATGACCAATGGCGTAACAACCTCTAGCGTCTATCCAAGGGAAGATGATGATGGCAATCCCCTTGTCACGGAATATGGGCTTTGTACCTATCGCGACCACCAGACCATCTCCATCCAGGAAATGCCAGAGCGCGCTCCAGCTGGGCAACTTCCACGCGGCGTCGATGTCACCTTGGACGATGATCTAGTCGACAGGGCTAAGCCTGGTGACCGCGTTCAGATTGTAGGCATCTACCGTACGCTTGGCAACCGAAACACAAATCACAATAGTGCCTTATTCAAAACAATGATATTGGCGAATAACGTGGTCCTTCTCTCATCCAAATCCGGCGGTGGTGTTGCTACAGCCACAATCACTGACACTGATATCCGCAACATCAACAAAGTCGCCAAAAAAAAGAATCTATTAGATTTATTATCCCAATCCTTAGCACCTAGCATCTATGGCCATGCCTATGTGAAAAAGGCTATCTTGCTTATGCTTCTGGGCGGCATGGAGAAAAACCTCGAGAATGGCACCCATCTCCGTGGAGACATCAATATTCTAATGGTGGGCGATCCGTCCACGGCGAAGTCACAACTCCTACGATTTGTGCTCAATACGGCACCTCTTGCCATTGCCACAACCGGTCGGGGATCTTCGGGTGTCGGTTTGACAGCCGCCGTAACCTCTGACAAGGAAACCGGAGAGAGACGACTGGAGGCCGGTGCAATGGTCATGGCAGATCGAGGCGTCGTCTGCATTGATGAATTCGACAAGATGTCAGATGTGGACAGGGTTGCAATTCACGAGGTCATGGAGCAACAAACCGTGACCATCGCCAAGGCGGGAATTCACACTTCATTGAATGCTCGATGCAGTGTCGTCGCAGCAGCCAACCCAATATTCGGTCAATACGATCCACACAAAGACCCACACAAGAACATCGCCCTTCCTGACTCGTTATTATCACGATTTGATCTTTTGTTCGTCGTCACTGACGATATAGAGGACACACGCGATCGTCACGTTTCTGAACACGTCTTACGTATGCATCGATACCGCCAGCCTGGAAGCGAAGAAGGCGCACCAGTCAGAGAGCAAGGCTCGCAGTCTCTGGGCGTTGCTGTGAAAAGCCAAGTCGACTCACAGGGGCCAACAGAGGTGTACGAAAAGTATGACGCAATGCTTCACTCCGGTGTTACCGTGACGTTTGGTAAGGGGTCAAATAAGAAGCCAGAGATTCTCAGCATTCCCTTCATGAAGAAGTACATCCAATACGCAAAAATGCGCATTAAGCCAGTCTTGACTCAAGAGGCCTCAGACCGAATCGCGGAAATATATGTGGGCCTTCGCAACGACGAGATGGAAGGAAACCAGCGACGGACAAGTCCATTGACTGTGCGTACCCTGGAAACCATCATACGCCTGGCGACTGCGCATGCCAAGTCACGCCTCTCTAGTCGAGTGGAGGAGCGCGATGCCCTGGCAGCAGAAGGTATTTTAAGATTTGCTTTGTTCAAGGAGGTAGTTGAGGATGAGTCCCGAAAAAAACGCAGAAAGACACAGCAGGTTGACTTCGCCTCGTCAAGTGATGATAGTTCTGGTGATGAGGAAGATGATGATGGGGACAGGGGCGTCGTCAACGGCTCAGCTGGATTATTGGGAACATCAACTCAACCAACACGTTCAAGTACCCGCTCACACACAACGATCTCACGAGCAGCACGCAGTGCCAGAGTTGCCAACCCGGACATGGAGGAACATGAAGAAGATGAGCTTGATCCTACACCCCGCCGATCTGGAAGATTGGGCCAAAGGTCAACTCAATCACAAACTTCCTTTGCATCATCCATACCCCTGTCCCAGCTGCCATTCCAGACTCAGGCAGAGTCTCAAGCAGAGGATGAGCTTGCTAGCAGCGCTGCTGGACTTGCGATTGACGATGCACCAATTACGACGGAGCGTTTGTCTACATTCAGAACTACTCTTGGTCAGCTTCTCAATACGAATCTATTCGAGGATGACTCTGCTAGCCTTGATGCAGTTATCAAGGCTGTCAACCAAAAGATCGGCAATCGCGACGGAGTCGCCTTCGGGAAGAATGAAGCCACAAAAGCTCTCAAGAAAATGGAAGAGGCAAACCAAATCATGTAAGTGAACAGCGTATGCATTTCCTCTGCAGCGGGTAGCTAACCAAGTATCCAGGTTTACGGATGGAGAACTTGTGTACAAGATTTGAAATGACAAAGGTTAGAATATTAGCTTATTTGGCGTCCGGGGAGGGAAGAAGAGACATGTTAATCACGGTTTTACCAGATGTATGTCTCGGAACGATTATATGTGGATGTGAAGTACGAGATTTACACAAGTCCAAGGCCATGATAAGATGAGTTATTATATGTTTCTCGACCTCAACCCTCTTTGCAGAGATGGACCAAGTTCTCTTCGCTGCCAGAAAGTCATAAACGTTGTTTAAAATCGCATAATCGAGCCGGTACGCTTTGCCCGTTCCATGTTTCTTGCCCATCAATGGCTCTACCCAAGACCGGGACGCCGACTTGTTCAATCGTGAAACTAGCCGCAACTGTGCCCCAAATGGCAGCATCTTCGACATTCTCCCCCCGAGCGAGGGCAACACCAAGACCACCCAAGAACGTGTTGCCACCTCCTGTAGGGTCGACCACTTGGGAAGAATCCTGGTGGTACGCGGGAATCCATCGCTCGATTCCAGGATCAACCTCGATCTCTTCACGTGCGACGAGACCGTCCGCATCTTGGAGGAGGCCAGCAAACAGGGCCTCCATGTCAGTATCAGGTTGAAGGCCTCCCCGGACATAATCTTTTTTCCGACGCTTGGTCGTCAACTTAGGGTCTCGCTGTCGTTTTCTCCCACCATTTTTGGCAATGTAGCAACCCTTCTCACCCGCGCGAACAACAAGAGTAAATGACTGAAGAGGCATGCTAGCAAGTAGTTGCTCACAGGCACGCTCAACTGCGACGGTCGAAATCCGGCCAGTCTCCGGGTCAAGACCGTCGTCTCCCATAAAACCTGCCAGTTCAGCATGGTTGGGGCTGCAAACATCGACAAGAGGCAGTGTGTTTGTGCAATTGAGTAACTCGTCAGGCGTACAGAGGTCTGGAACAGGTTCCCAAATAAATATAGGCTTCGTATACGTTTCTAGAGGCATCACCCTCTTGCGAAGTTTTGTAATCTCAGTAACCAATTCCCTGCAACGGGTAGGGGAGCAAATGAGGTGAAATGATCTAGACTGGAGTAAGGTCGGGGTGAGGTCTTCGGCAGTTAGACGCTTCTTTGGGGTGAGATACTTGAATGAGCGCTTTTCGACAGCGCCCTCGTAGCCGTTCCAGCCCCGAGTGGTGAGTCGAAGCCCATCATGACGGAAGAGAGCTGAAGTTGACCAGCTGTCGATCACCGTTGAGAGCGAAGGTGGGAAGTCAGATCCCTGGTCAATGATCCAGCCAACCGAAGAGGCAATCGGCTGCGGGGAGAAGAGGCGGGCACCTAAGGCCGAATAGGTGCCGGCGCCGCCTAGGATGTTCTTAACTGGGAGAGAAGGGGGCATGAAATCGATATCGTCTTTGAGAATCAAACGTCATATCATGTCAGCAATTTCTTCGCCGATGCTAGTCATTAAAATGAGATGGAATGAGTAGAGAAAGAGATGGCTCGTCAAGGACAAATTGCCAGAGCATCTGGGCAAGCTAACCGATAATAAACATGCCCAGCGTGACAAAGTCGATTGGGACGACTCGTTGGGTCTGAACATTGTGATCCCGATCCTCTTCCTCGGTGGAGGACACATGAGCTGGTGGATTTGGTTGTGGCTGTTGGTCATCTATTTGCAGGTTGAGCCCCAGAATCGGGCTCTGTTCCTGGTTATTCAGCTGACCTGGGGTCGCTTGGGTTATGCTGGGATCTTGTCCTTGGTCTTGAATCTGGTCCTGATTTCGATGGCTAGTAGCCTCTGTTTCCATGGTGGCTGACAGGTCCACGTTGCAGGCAAGGCTATTTCGACGTGCCACCACCGTGAATCAACCAGCGAGTGTTCTGAGCCTCAAAACGCACAACCACTCACTCTTGGACGGATGAGGCAGGAGTTTGTTGAGAAGCACCTGGGAATGTGGCTTAGCGGTCTTGCATGAGTCGGTTTTAGGTGAAGTCTTCCTGTACGCTAAGAAACGGAGAATAAAGACAGCTTGATGAATTGTTCGTTGTTCCAATGTATCAATACAGACAGGTTAGGTAGGTAGTCAATGGGTGTCGAGGCACGAGGCTCACAATTGTGTGTTTGTTCCTCGGGCGGTGTCAGAAGTTGGGCATTGGTTGGGTGGGACTCTCAGCGGGAAGGTCGCCTTTAGGTACCTGGTGCTGATATTAAGTGTATTTTACCACTTGGAGATCGCAAGGAAGCTACCTGCTGGTGAACAGTGGAGTACCCCAAAAGTACTGGTCAGTCATACGTAGATCTGGTAGCGCCTGGGTACCAAGGTAGGTAGGTAGGTGCTCTCTAGTCGGATCAGACTTGTGCTCCGCCGAAATCTACAAGGGTAGGTACCTATGCATTTGATGCATGATAGGAGCACGTTATGCTATGTATTGGTCTCTATATAGGTAGGCTTGTGTTGTACTTTGTTGTGTTGACCATGATTTTTTAGGAGCATTAGTGCTTCTACTTTCTCAAAGTATTAGTACTTTCCTACCTAGGTACTACTTTACCCACTATCTAGGTGCAGGTACCTAGGTAAGGTAGGTGCCTGTATACAGACAGGCTGTTGGACAAAATAGTAGGTCCAGAACTATTTTGGGCTGTGCGAAACTATACGCGTGGCGCTAAAAGGCTTCCTGAATTGTTTTGTCCGCCCATACAGTGACCTCAGAACCTACCCGCCCGCGTAGGTACCCACCTTATCCAATAATGGCCTTGTTGCCTGGCAAATATCTTGCTGTAACCACGTGTGTAATGCCTGCATCTACCTACCTACCTAGGTAACTAAGGTAGGTGTGTTGGGCACCTGATCCTGAAAAATCACACACATTAGGTAGCAAAACAAGGGCCATCTCGATCTACTAGTATCGGGAGGGAAGGCCCTCGGGTGTGAAGGCGATTGGAGGCATGCAACAGTGGTTTCTAGGGCATGAAAATGCAGGGTAGGGCGGCTTTGACATCACCTTGCACCTGCGTAGTAATGTTGGGACGAGGCTTAGGCTTGATGTGGGGGAAGCTCCTGGAGGGGCATTGTGAGCAGCACCACACAGACCCATACAGGCACAGTAGTACCGGTACCACACGGCATCCTGCACATCCGCAGGAACAGTGCTAGCACGAGTTGAGCATTAGCACCGGCCCACTGGCCGGATGCGGGAGTCCTCAACCTTACTCAGGTACCTAGGCATCTAGCTACCTCCGTCCTTTGACTTCCTCCTTCTCCTGACAATTATTCCATGCCACACATCGTTTGTCTTCCCCAACCTGCATCATCCTCTAAAAGCCGCCAACGCAATAATATTGGTCTCCCATCAACGGCACTATTCCGCAAGGCAGCTGCATTCTGTACCTGGACGTGTTGCCCTGTTCGTCATTCCTCACTGTTGACCACTATTTGGCACACCCCTACCGAGTCACTCCGTCGAACCATCCAATCTCCAACTCTACCCTCCTCCTCGTGTCTATTTCCAAGTCCTTCCAATCTGATTAGTAGATCACCCTCGCCATGGCTGCTACAAACCACATGCACAACCTGACGACGCTTATCAAGCGGTATGAGCCCCCATCACCCTCGGCTTCATACTCAGGAACCGAGTTGTGCATCTAACATCGCTGATCTTTTCCCTAGCCTCGAAGCTGCAACATCCCGGCTTGAAGATATTGCTTCCTCGACCGATATACCCAGTGATGCTCCTGCTTTGAATCTTCCGGTTGCTTCCCCTACAGCCCCCGCTCCCGTTTCAACGCCTCCTGGCCCCCCTGCGCCGCCCAAGCCTGCCGCCGAACCCCTCCCCGAGTCCATTGAAGAATTCGATGCTTTCCTCAACGTTGCCGTTGACAAATATGTTAAGCTCAGCAGTGACCTTGGCGGGCTTGTTGCCAAACAGGTTCGTCTGCTCACCACCCCAATATTGGTTGCCTCAAGCAGAGGCCGATAAACTGTTGATTCAAACCCTCACACGTACCTCAAATAGGCAGCATTAGTCCGCAAGGGTCTCCAAGAACAACGCAAATTCCTTCTCATATCTACCAAAGCTAAGAAACCAGACCTCTCGGGTCCCGAAATGTCGGTATACCAGGAGCTCTTGAAGCCCATCAATGAGGCACTTATGGCGGTTACCGACCTGAAGGACAAAAATCGCCCTGATCCCATGTACACACAACTCAGCACGGTCGCGGATGGGATCATGGTTCTGGCATGGGTCACCGTCGACAGTCGTCCATACAAACATGTTGAGGAGTGTCTCGGATCTGCTCAGTTTTTCGGCAATAGGGTCCTCAAAGAGCAGAAAGACAAGGACGTTACCCTCCCCTGTCTCGAATCTCAATTGCTAACTGCTTGACTGTAGAGATGCGAAACAGATTGAGTGGGTTCAGGCTTTCTATCAACTCTTCCGCGACCTCGCCGATTATGTGAAGCAATACTTCCCAAATGGAATTGCCTGGAACCCCAGGGTGGTTCTGCCGAGGAAGCCGCCAAATCGCTGTTCCCCGAGTCTAACTCAACTCCCACGCCGCATGTCGGAAGCGCTCCTCCACCACCACCACCTCCTCCAGGTCCACCGCCGGTTCTGGAGATTCAGGCTGAGCCGGCCCCTGTGGCGACGTCGGGCGGCTTCGGTGCCGTCTTCTCAGAACTGAATAAGGGTGAGGCGGTTACAAAGGGCCTCCGTAAGGTGGACAAGTCTGAGATGACACACAAAAACCCGGCTCTCCGCGCAGGAGCCACCATCTCAGATCGCGGTGGATCGGTTCGGGGCAAGAGCCCAGCACCAGGGAAAAAGCCCAAGCCTGAGAGCATGCGGGTCAAGAAGCCACCGAAGAAAGAGCTCGACGGCAACAAGTGGACAATTGTGAGTACATTACGAGTTGATAAACCCAAAACTTCATGCTGAAACAAAGACAGGAAAACTATGAGAAGGAACCCCAGCCTGTTGAGATCGATGCAACCCTGACACATTCTATTCTGATCAGTCGATGCAACAACACTACAATCATCGTTAAGGGCAAGGCAAACCAAGTGACGGTTGAGAATTCTACTCGACTGTCTCTCATCGTTGACACGTTAGTTTCGACTGTGGATGTTGTTAAGGCCCAGAACTTTGCTCTGCAGGTCTTGGGCACCATACCCACTGTGATGCTAGATCAAGTCGACGGCGCTCAGATCTACTGTAGCAAGGACAGCAGTGGCACTAAAGTCTACACCAGCAAGTCTGCTGGCATAAATCTGAATGTCATTTCCGGCCCCGATGATGATTATAAGGAAATACCATTGCCTTCCCAGATATGCTCATACTATAACGAGGGCAAGGGCGATCTTGTCAATGAAATCGTAGCCCACGCCGGCTAGATGGACTCCAACTGAAGTAAGGCAATTGGATATTTGGCCTGTAGGACTAGGATATCGCGTGTTTCCACCATGTGTCACCTAAGCTTTCATCATGTACAGTTAGGGTTTCAGTGGTTACACTAATAGTAACAGATAGCGAATATTTCATCGTCTCTTTCTTGAACCAGTTTGGCTAGTAAGGGGTTAACCTGTGAGGGTTCTCAATGAGAGGGTCTCTCATCTTAGGTTCCCCGACTCACGTTGAAGTGTGAGAGAAGGGTAAGGAAAGCCAAAAAAAAAAAAAACCTCAGCTAAGAATACATGGCAAGCAGGTGATAATAGGAAAAGCTCTAATACTCTAGATGTGTCTAGGTCAATTCCATTCGTGTGCATGTAGTGTGATTGAAGCTAAATATTTCTCCATACATACAGATGAACATACGACTCTACAGTTTGGCCTTGGGTGACTGAATAGTGGGTAGAAGGAGCTCTCTCATATCGCCGGCTGCTTCATTCAAGTAGTAACTCATCCGGTTACTCCCCAAGCCCTTGGAAACAACGTTGAAGTTGAGGCTATTTCGGCGCGTTAGATTATATTTATGACCACGGGAAACGTTCAATGGCAGAGTCTGAGTGAGAGTCATGTCTTTAGGAATACTTACCTGTTCTCGTTAATCATGTACGCAATGCCGAATCCAGCGTCAATAACTTGACTCCAGCCATAACCATTGAAGAACTCGGAGCTCAATTGAGAAGTAGATAAGTGCCACGAGCTAGAGTAAGTATAGGCAGGATCCTTGTAGATAGCAGGGATCTCCTCATCAGGAGCGAGGAGACGTCTAAGGCCGAAGAGATGTCTGTCGACGCCTTTTCCATCTGAGGCAACTGTGATGTACTCAAGATGGCTGTTGATCGCCTTTCGGAAGAGGTCAATGCGGGTCTTGTCATCAACGGAGGTATCAGCCATCGCTTGGCACCAAGCCACAGACTCCTCAGACACGGTTCGGCACGTTTCAGTACGACCAAGCTGGAAACGTCGAGTGGCGGCGGATTCATACGTGGGTCGGTTTTGGCCATACATCTTGAAATAGGCCAGCTGGATAATCATCTGCACATAGGCATCGGGAGAGCACCTGAACTTCTTGATCAGACCCTTTCCGTATCCTTGATAAGCCTGAACAGCAAGCTGATGCTTGGAAATGACATCATTGAAGTCCTTAGTGGCACGATCGATCTCGGCCTGTACATCTTGGTTTATCTCAAACTTGACAAGTTGGGGTTCGGGGAGATTGGAACGGATGCTGGGGTTGGAGTAATCGAGCTTATTGCCAAAGATGAGATCGTTGACGTAATCATTGAGGCGATGGGTGGGGGTCCCATCCATCATAGAGTGCTCCCCCATAAAACCGGAGGTACCATTGTCGTTGACAATGAACTGTAAAGGCTTGTCATACCATCGATTCGCGCCGTCACCATGCCAATACTGGTGAGCACGCTCCTCAAGGGTGACGGGGCTGGCGTCATCTAGGCAAACCACAAATGAGGCCGATTCAATGGTCTCAAGAGCGGCCTTGTTATTTGGACTGGCTTGCAACAAGACCTCCCGAGCATCAGCCCACACATCACGGTTCTCCGAGGTCAGGGCCCCGACGGGGGAGACCCGTTGAGCCGCCTGGTACACACGTGTGAATTGTTGCTCGAGTTCTGATGTATTGAGCTGCTTTCCATCAACTTCGTGCAAGATTTTGAAGAACTGGTTCTTGCGAATGGCAATGATATGCTTGTTTTCAGCGGGGGAAAATTTGATTGGGAAATCTGTAGGTTTCGCGGCGACGCGGGAGGCATTGAACATCCATTTGTAACTGTCCATGCAAATAGGTAGTTTCTTCATGTATTCAGGCTCTAGAGTGCCGCTGTCGACTTGTTTTTTGAACTCGAGGACGGACGTAGTGATGGCGGCGGCCCGCTTGGCAGGATCTCGTCGGCGGCGATCATCTCTGTGGGAATAGAAGTAGCTGACGTAAGGAACAACAGGATCGCGATAAGCGAGATACGCTGCTTCATTCCACCATTCATAGATCCAGTTCTTGGTATTGGGCTCTTCGCGTCGGGCAATAAGCTTTTCTTGGAGCTTGGAGCCAACACCACCAGGGCGGATGAAGTCCTCAACAGCTTTCTTACTGACTTCGTATTCAACAGGGGAGAGGAGTGGGTGTAAGGTCTTGAGATAGCGACTGGCGGTCTCTTCCAGAGATGGGACGGGGAGCCGAGGCAAAGACTCCTGAAACCTCAACATAGGGCCCTTTGAACTATCTTCAATGTAGCCTGAGGCGTGGTTGTGTTAGTATTGCAACTGCCTATGACCCATCGGACTATTGATCACATGCAATTTGTGGAAGTGGGTGCCATCGTGGATGTGACGTACCTGAAGGGACAGAGCTACTGGAGCGCTTGGTCGGAGCCATGATGATATTATGTGCCTATTCTCTAGTTAGCACGAGCTAGTGCTCGATGTTGAAGAGGTCAAGGAGATTCAGTATAACGGAGCGAGGGCAAATGAGAGAAAAATGCTAAAGGGGGTACTGGATGATTCTGGTTATGATAGGCTAGCGGCTTTTGTGACGAAGGTAGCTCGGGATGTGTCCGTGCCGGCACCTACCATCGCAGTGAAGCGAACCATCCATCCCAGAATTGCCGGTTGTCCGGAGCCGTTTGTCGCATGGCGACGGACGTGACGGATAATTCAAAGGGGGCAAATGCATGATAGAATGAAATTTGACATCGTCCATGGACGACACATATAGATGGATGTGTAGGAAGTTGAAGAGAGGGGGAGACTGACGGCACGTGTGGTGTTGATGTGACGGAAGCTGTTCCTTAGAGCGGTTGAGCGGGCTAAAGTCAACATGGCCGGCGCAGGGCAAGCAGCAATGCAGAGCTCTCGTAGGGATGGTACCGACGCGACGGAGAAGAAAGAGAGGTAGGGGCGCTCTTATAAGAGACCCACGGAGGGTGACCGAGATGATGGCCTCTTTTAAAGCGTCCTTTAGAAACACCGAGCAGATGCAGCAGCACAGAGGGGAAGGGAGCGAAGCCGTGATAGTACTTAGGCCTCGGCTCGACGACGGGAAGCTGGCGGAGCTGGTGGAGTCTGGGGCAACTGCTAAGACTGGACTGGTAATATTAGAGGCTAGGTTAGTTTGATGGCAGTCAGGTAGAAGACTGGAGACCTGGAAAGGAGAGGTCAAGCAGATTTGAGGAATGGAGCCACGTTCAAGGGTAAGTTTGGCATGGACCTAGTACTTTGCAGGGTACAGTCGGCACGCAGGCACGTAGGTACCTACCTAGGTAGGTGCCTAGGGAAGGAAGGAGGACTGGGCAATGTACCCAAGTACCTTGCTTGAGCACAATCAGCTGCAGGCAAACTACAGAGGTGGGGGGCTTTGAGAAGGATTGAATTTCATGTGGGGGAGACAAAAAAAAAAGTCTCACAATTGTACTAACAATCCGTGAGAGTTACCGTTTATTTGACTCCCCTAATAGTTTACTTCATTTCACCATTGAAAGCTGGCACTGTCTTTTCCCTCCCACTTTTCAGCTCCCACTCATCCGACGGACACTCGTTGGTGGGTAGGCAGAATGCGAGTTCAACGCGTCTTGTATGGAGTCCTCACCGGTGCGGACCTTACATACCTACCTACATGGGGAGTATGGAGAAAGGTGTTGTTGGACCCGTGACTTTGTCCCGAAATGTCACCGCCCCGCGGCAGCCTTGGGCCGAGGTTCAAATAGGCTGGGACAGCTGCGGGTGTTGGGGGATCTGCCCGAACGTGCCACCAAGCTGCCGGGTTGGAGGGAGGCTCTTCAAAGCAAAGTGGCCAATCACTCACTACCCTAGGCTGGCCCACCCTAGCCAATTCTCATCGCAGCGACGCAGACCCTTGGATGAGGAGAAGACTTTGGGGAACCATCGCTCACACCCACACTAAATTACATCCCTCTCATACAACTAAAAGGCACCTGTTCCCATCTAAAAACTCTGGTATCTACCAACATTCTTACTCATATTCTCGTTCTTACCCTATAGTGTTCGTGTTCGCGTCTACAGCCAGGCCTGCAGTCGGGGCTGTTTTGTGTTGTCTTGCCCTCCATCTGAGCATATTTGTGTTTCCTTTGATGCGACAAGACCGGCGCGTTTTCACACCCACACTGTTTTCCGTTCCACCATGCTTTCTACGTTTGGTCCCTTCTCTTGGCATCCCCCGCTGGTCCGATAACCCCCTTCCCACCCGGGCGGAATATACCCGATGTGCTATATTGATTCTCTATGCAGTCAACTTGCAAAAGCCCCTTAAACTGCGTCCCGGTCAAACAACCATTAGTATTTATTTAGCTTAGAACATTCCTTTATTTTCACTGGCATGTACATCCATAGTGTTTTCCCCTTTCTAAATTTAGGAATTATTCTCTTGCTTTGACTCATTTGATATTTCTTTTCCATTGTCTGTACTGAAATCACAATGCCCGCGATGGCTTTGCACTGGGTAGGATACGTCATTCTGCTACCCTCCTCCAGCCCCCCGAAAAGCCCAAAAGGGAGATGGGGTCGACTGCTTCAGCAGATTCCTGCACTTGATCTGGCTTCTCGCCACATCTGACCCAAGAACATGGTCACATTAGATCGGGGACCGGGACCGGGACCGGACCGGAACGAAACTCCAACCAAACCATCCACGAGAAGTTGGATTCACGTGTTGTTGAGTTGTGCACAACCTTGTGTCCGTATTACTGCATAGTCCATTTCCATGCCCATTCACAGACACGCAATTATCGAAGACCACGACCGAGACGAAGCTGAAACTAAAAAAAAAAAAAGAAACAAACGAAAATAAAACAAAACAAGCGACGTGGCATCTATGCGTAATAGTACACCCATAACTCGCGAAAGACCAAATCTGACATCCACACCTTCTCATCAGTGACAGCACTGGGACCACTGTGATGTGTTCCTTGCTCATCTCGGCTTCTTCAAATAGCAAGAAACATATGGGATACACCCCACTGAGAGCAACATGCACATCTCACCCCGTCCCTATCCCTAAGCCGCGCGTGTGCCATATCCTGCCGGTGGCTGTTCGTCCCAATCAATACATTTGCTTCCCCACACGCCATTCGGTTGCCGCCGTTGACTCCATCCTAATTTGCCCTATCAAACTGCGGCGATTAGTCCTCACTTGACTTCCTGCATGCACTTCATGCTTCGTAACTCTTCACTTGACCATCACTGCTGGGTGGCGGTACAGCTTGTGCTCCGACGGTCGGTTGGAAGCTCAGTCTCTCTCCATCGTTCATTGCCTCTTGTGCCAAACGCACACCCTGCTCGCCCCCAGCGGCGACAGCTGTTTTAAGACCATCCTGGACTTCCCGGACACGTCGTCTAAACGCCAATCGATCCAAGAAAAGCTGCTGTCGTGCTCGTTCTAGCTCTCGTCGCTCGGCACGCAGGACCGCCTCCATCTCGTCAAAATACTTGAGTTTCATCTCCAGTTTCTGCAAGGTTACGTTGGCTGCTGCTGAAACCAATCGCGTCATTTCACGCTCTTCATGAGAGGCGAATCCGGCAGCCCTTGCTCCTATAGAGGCGAGCGGAATAGATGCCAACGCGGTTGTCTTAGTTGTCGTCGTGGTTGTAGTGGTAGTGGTCGTGATTTCCTGTTGGACATCCACATCCATAGAATCATCCTTGACCTTTTTCTCACCATTGGGTTGCGCATCTTCCTCAGACTTTCCCCCCCGAGCTGCTTGCGCAGTTTTCTCTTGAGCTCGGTGGCTGATTTGTTGGCGGCTGCCGCGGTGCTAGCAGGATCTGCGAGACTGGCAAGGAACCCGACTACTGACATAACAGGGTTGTCAACCTGGCTGAAAGGCAGCTGGCCTTGTTGGGGACCGAGCATTGAGAGTCCAGTTGGTGCATTGATAGGTGTTTCAGAATCCAAGTATTTTTCCTCAATGTCCAACTGTAGGAATTGGAGTACGCACTCCTCGCGTGTGCGTGTCCCGACGTGCTCGGCAATCTCGCCCCAGTCGTCGTCGAAGCGCTCAAGTCCTTCCAAGAGGCGGAGGATCTCTGCATCGGTCCATGGAGCATCTCGATCGAGGATGGATGTATAGGTAGGATTCTCCATCTTGACGTACATGTTGCTTGTGTGGTTCGCAGGCAGGCGACCTTCGGTAAAGCAGTTGGGGCATAAGTCATATTTGGCCTTGGGGTTGGCATCGGTATGGTTGCTGTGATAGTAGATTCTAGTGCAGTCGTTACCGCACTGATGGCAATGAACCTTGGCGATCGGGGTTTTGGTTGCGTCGTCGGTTCCGATAACACCATTAATGGCTGGTGCATCACCATTAGCTTTGCTTTCTGCCTTGTTGATGGGTGTTCCTTTAGCATTGGCCTCGTAAATGTTGCGTCCTATCTCAAGGTTATGCTCGCCCTTAGCAGAAGGGGTGGTAGCGACCTTGTTGTCAGTGTCCTGACTCTTTTTGCCCTCTAAAACAACAGGGTCAGCCGACGGTTGCCATGCTTGTAGGCCTCGGGGTGTGTCGCAGATGATTTTGAAATGGCCAGTGAAAGGCGGGCCGACATGGGACGGGCGTTGGTCAGCATCAACCTAGATTCCGTTAAGACGCTGTTGCATTCCTCAGACCAAAGAGTCAATATACCTGATAATTGATCAAGCCCCACTGTTCAAGGAAGGCATGAACGCGCATGATGGCACAAACATCACCAGCTAAGTTCCTGCGGCATGCAGTGACAGTGAGATACTCGACAGGGTTAAGGCGATATGTGTTAATCATGAAATCACGATAGTCCTTGTAGACGGCTGGGGTTTTGCTTCGGTTGCGATTGTTGAAGAACTCGGCCATGGCCTTACGTTCGATATCGTGAATTGTGTTCATGTCGAACCAGGTGCTGTAGCTTGGGAGGACAATTGCATGAGCCTGAGAAATGAGGTGTTCGCGAGCAGCCGACTCGATCGTCTCTTTCGACTTCGATTCTTGGCCCTCAGTCCCAGCAGCTGTTTGAACGGTGCCACCCTTGGCCTCGTCGGGCGCGTCGTTCATCTCTTCATCACCACGAGCTGTCTGGTTAGCGCAAACGCAACCTAGTGTATCAAAGGGGAGCTTGAATGGTGTATGTCATACCTGGTGCAGGAGTTGTGCTGTCCTGCTTGATGGTAGCCTCATTAACTAGTCCCTCAGACATCTGGACATCTAGGAGTCGCGTCGTGTTAGAAACGGTGGAGCTTTCTAAAGGGTAGAAAACGAATACCTTCGCTATCGCCTGTGCCGGACTCCGGTTGTAGGGGAGGTTGTGCGAGGATCGGATTGCTGTTAGGGGATGCGCCATTGTTTGGCGAGCCATAAGTTGCGGAGTCGTCCATCGTTGATACAGTCGCGGTAGGCTGCCAACGACAGGCGAATGGAGACGAAGTAGGTCAATCGGGTAAGGGGGTGGGGCTTATCACTCGGCGTCTTCTGAAGGGTAGTTTGCGCTTAAGAGTATGAGGTTGTTTGTCAATGTATGATTCAAGATTTGATGCACTTAGCAACGTGATCCTGATAGAGTCTGGTAATGATGGAGCGCGTTTGGAGAAATTTTGGGCGCGACGACGACGGGGTTGGCTGCTCATCGCATGCATGGCAACTTCCAGACACTAGGGAGGACTAGGGGCTCGAGCCGGATCACGTGAAAGACCAAAATCACATGACATAACCACGTGAGTACATATCGCCGTGGACTGCCCTCCGCTTGCTTCGCTCGCACATGCCCTTTCTGAGTCGGCGGCTCGGCAGTTCCCTGTGAGGCCGTGCAATCCCGGCCAGTGGCCGATGACGGCCGAGTCCCATGCGACCAAGTCGGCACGCTACCTCGGGCCGTCACCAACCGTCGCCGACTCCAATTGCCTTCTTATCCTGGTTCACCCCCTCATGTTCTCCAACTTCTTTCAACATTGAACCAGGAGCTGGCCAATTCTCCATCCAGATTTGCGACAAGATGCTTCCAACTGCAAGACGAGTACTGGCGACCGAGGCGACCAGCCTTTTTGGTCGTGCGCCAACTCTGAACCTTGGGGCATACGCCCGCCAGAGGCTACTCTCGACCTTGGCTATCCTGGAACAGCGGGATGGGCAGCTGAACCACGGCTCATTGAGCGCTTTCACCGCCGCCCAAAAGCTTGGTGGCACTGTGCATGGTTTTGTTGCGGGTAGCAACGTCAAGGCTGTCGCTGCAGAGGCTGCAAAAGTTGATGGCGTCGAAAAGATTATCGTCGTAGAGAATAGCGCATATGAGAAGGTCAGTCACTGCAACCATTCAACCCCCTGACTAATATTTTCGGTTGACGTTTGATTAGGGTCTCCCCGAGAACTTGGCACCTTTGCTTGCTGAAAATATAAAGAAGGGGAACTATACCCATGTGATCGTCGGCCACACTGCCTTCGGCAAGAACCTCCTGCCTCGAGTTGCTGCCCTGCTCGATTCGCAACAGATTTCCGACATTACAGCCATTGAGAACGAGAACACTTTCGTTCGACCCATATATGCAGGCAATGCGATCGCCACTGTCGAATCGTCGGACTCGGTTAAGTTTGTTACCATTCGAGGAACAGCTTTCGCTCCTGCTGAGCTCAAGTCTGGCTCCGCAGTTGTGGAGGATGGAGTAGACCCGAAGATGGAATCGACTGCTGAATGGGTTTCAGAAGACCTCGCCAAGTCCGACCGCCCTGATCTTGCTACTGCCAGCAGGGTGGTGGCTGGTGGACGTGGTCTCAAGTCCAAGGAAGATTTTGACAATGTCATGTTACCTTTGGCTGACGCCCTTGGTGCGGCAGTTGGAGCGTCTCGTGCCGCAGTCGATAGCGGCTATGCGGACAACAGTCTTCAAGTCGGGCAGACTGGCAAGGTTGTTGCTCCTCAGCTTTATGTGGCGGTCGGCATCTCTGGCGCCATCCAGCACTTGGCAGGTATGAAAGATAGCAAAGTAATCGCGGCCATCAACAAGGACGCTGATGCACCCATCTTTCAAGTTGCAGATGTGGGTCTTGTTGGTGATCTTTTCGAGAAGGTGCCAGAATTAACTGAAAAGGTCAAAGGCGTGTAATATCAACGATACACATTTATGAAACGAGGCGTTATATATTAATTCTATTTTCCCTCCTGCGCCTGCCCTCATCTCAGGACGGCCAGCATGTCGGCTGTGTTTGTGAACTTCTCCCTCTCCTTTCCAGTCTTATGCCCCCTCTCTCGCTCTGCCCGATCGATTTTGCGCCAATCGGCCCATGCCACAGCCTCCATCGTTGATGGACCAACCTCTTCTCTCAATGCCTCCCATCCACCAGGTGTTTGGTTATAACCGTCGCTGATGAAAGGGGCACCCGAAAGCCAGTCTTCGGTGATCGCATCCCCCGTGATAAATGCATCTTGCATTGTTGACGCAATGACCCCGGACGGACCCCTCTTCACCCATCCTGCACAATACACACCTGGAAGATGACGGCCCTGAATATCGGAGGTTATGCCCATCGCCCTTCCCAAGCCATCGTTACAAATGGTACCACGCCTCTCATCAAACTTGATCCCGACATCGTCAAACCCAGGCAAAGGAACTGACTTGTATCCAACAGACCGAAACACAATGTTGGAGGGCAGTACAGTTGAATCACCCGTTGATTGAACTGGTGACTGAGGGTCGAAAGGCGATGCCAATTCCGTAATATCGAACTCAGTGCTACCGACGTCCAAGGGAGAATCCGGGTTCCCGAAGAATTGTTTCGGGGAAAGACAGCTATCCAAAGACCAAAACTTGGATGCTGTCCCTGGTGAAGCTTGAGAACCATTGACCAATACCTCCATCAATCGCCGGGCTGCGCGAGGAAGACTCTTAAGATTATCAGGTATAAGAGATCGGTTGAAGGGGAGAAATTCCACCTTAGACAACTTCATGAGCTCACGAATCTCCTTGATAGTAAAAGCGGCCTGGGAGATCGGTCAGTCTGTGATTAGTGTGTGTGTGTGTGAGTGTGTGCGTGTGAAAACTAGATACCTGCATTGGTCCACGTCTTCCCACGACGTGAACCCTCTTGATCCGGTTCTCAGCTAGCCTAGCGAGGGCATGCTCTGTGATATCTGTTTTCCTGAGAAGATCGATATCTTCAAGGAGTATCCTCGCAACATCGAGAGCCACATTTCCCTGACCAATGATGACGGCCTCATCACTCTTGCTAAGATCCAAATTCAGATCTGTACAATCCGGAAGGCCGTTATACCAACCCACGACTTGGCGCGCGGAATAAATGTTGCGCATGGTTGATTCACCAGGGATTCCCAACTTTTTATCCTCCGAAGCCCCATATGCGAACAGCACGGCATCGTAGTGACGCATCAAGGAATGCAACTTGACGGTGCAGTGTTGAGCCGAGTGACCAGGATGGCCAATGGATACATTTCCCATAAACTTGAAGTTGGATGACGAAGCAACTTCCTCAAACTTCTCTTGGCAATTCTGCTCCTGTTTAACAACCGATACCAAAGGAAACGAACTTAGGATCGTTGAATGTGCATACCTTGACCTCAGGATGATCGGGGCCACACCATGGCGCACCAATCCGAAAGGGACAGGAAGGCTTTCGTACATGTCGACGCGAGCACCGGGGATCTTGCCCATGACTCGATAGGATGCATAGAAGCCGGCGGGGCCGGACCCGACTACAGCGAGACGGAATGGCACATTGGAGGATCTGGAGGTTTGGAGGGGAAGGGTGGAAGAAAATGCCCGCTCATTGTTAGCACCGCCTAGTAGCTGACGGGCGAAACTAGGCTGTCGTGGAAATTTCAACCGCATTTTTTTATGTGAAGGATAAAGAGATTGAAATTCATGATCCGGCGAAACGTCCTTTGTCGCCGAAATGTGACCCGAACTTGATGCACCGTGGGCCGTAGTGCCTCGTGCTGTCGGGCGGGTCTTTCGTCAGGGACCGACCATTGAGCGTTGCTGTGGTGATGGGACTTGCCTAAGCGGTTGATGGTGTCCACACAAACCACCAACCAAGCCCAGAATGAGACACACCATATTGTTCCCACATCGCTTTTGGAGACGCACGCCGACCGGTTACATTCCGACAACGTGCTCATCTCGGCCGTCGCTCCTTGTCGGCTTCACTGTATCGCATCGAGCACCTGGCACAGACAAAACCTCTCGTAACGCCGGCTTCATCATGGGCAGGGCGCAGCAGCCTTTTATGTATAGCGCTGTTCAGCGCAACGATGCCCGATTCCCAGAGACTAAGTTTGACCCCAAGGCTGTCACAAGGGCGAGCTGGGAGCCCAAGAAACCGAGGCCGAAGCCAGATGGACCTCTTCTTTCATTCAACCGACACCCAGAGTGAGTTCCAACACGACTCGTTGTGTCACGGTCTGAGTGCAGGCTTTAACCTTCTGTTATAGTGCGCATATGGTTCTCTCATATCGATCTAATAATTACTCGTCCATGAGTCCACGTATCAAAAGCTGGATTAAGTGGTTGCGCCATTTCCAGCTCTTCCTTCGCGTCCTTGAACTCATCGGTGCTGCCGGGCTTTTGGTACTCATGATTCTGATTACCAATGTCGAGGCCGTCACTGGATGGATTATGAGAATCACGGCAAGTTGACAATCTAGCCTGACTAGAAAAAGGAAACTGGAAAAGAACCTCTGCTGACCATTCTTAGCCTGGCGTTGTCACGATTCACTGTATCTATGCTGTCTATCACCTCCTCCGCGACAGCGCTGGACGTCCACCGGCCTCATCAGCCGCCTACCACTTGTTTTCTGCCTTGACAGATGTGGCAGCCGCCCCCATCTACGCCTTTTCTGCGCTCACGGTGCATAACAATGCTGGCACCTGGAAGACACTTCTTACCAATCAGAGCCTCATGGACGCCTTTGTACCAGCCGTCTATTACTCCTTTATTGCAGCAGGCGGCCTGCATCTCGCTACTCTATCTACCTCACTTTGGCTGGGATGGATGTTCCGTAAGATTAGTCTCATGCCTCCTGACATGAATCCGCTTGAGGACCACCTAACGGCTCGGCCTAAGCATAAGAAGGCCAAATCTTCCGTTACTACTTTCAGCTCCATGGAGACAGACAGTCCACTCTCCACACTCCGAGATAGCCGTCGGCAATCTGAATTTACCCGCGGCAGTGTCGAACGACCCCCTTCCATTCCCTTCATGCACACACGAACCGGGTCCAGTACCACTATTGGAAGTAGAAACTCTCGCCAATACCAGAAAGTTCCTGACGGATTTTCTCGGGACTCGATTGCCTCGAGAGACATAAAGCGTACCTCAATTGCTCGTTCTGGCCATCGTGACTCCTACACCGAGATTCCTCTCAGCGAACCCGGCTCGATCCGACCTGACAGCTCGAACAGAAGTAGCCAGCCTCGCCCTGCTAAATTCACAGAAACTTGGGTTCCTACCGATTCACTTATCTCCCGAACTAATCAACGGAATCGCCAGATGGCTGCAGCCAAGACCAGCGCCCAGAATCGTGGTGGCAAATCCTACGAGGCGCTAACCCAGCGTTACTACAACGACGACTCGTCGGATTCCGAGTATGGAGATGAGAATATCCAAATCCATAACGATGATGAGGCCGATCTGGGTGGAGACCTCCACCCTCACCCCCTGCGCTTGAACCCGACGATAGAAGAACAAGTTACTCTTGCACGATCAAAGACGCCATTTTACCCTCTCGGGGCCTCGCTATCTGAGGTCAGCTCGAACACTAGGAGAGTTAGCACGAGCCGAGACATTGCTGATGAGAAGCCGGCCTTCTCGTCTGCGAAGCCTTCGCCTCGAAACCGACAGAGCTCAATTCAGCCAGAAGCGGATTTCTATTCTCGTCCGTATGGAGAGCTCAAAAGTGCAACACCACCTGTCATAGTTGGCAGTAGTCGAAAGGTCTCTTCAGGCAATGACTTTGACTCGAAATACACGTCAGCGGCATTTGAGCGTCGAAATGTTAGTGGAAAGGTAGTGGAAGAGGGCCGAGGGGGAACGGGGGATCGTTTCTGTGTATGACGCTCGGATGGGGCGGGATGAGTGGTGAATTCAATGTGTAAAAATTCATATGACCTTTGATTGATGAATTTCATATGAGACGGCTTGTGGGGCAATCTGAATAATGTGCTCTGGGAAGATTGAATAGAGGTGGGTGCTGGCGCGATTTGGCAGATGATGTTCATATCTTTTTCTTATGAATCAAACAGGACTTTGATTACCCATGCTACTGTACTCTAGTGAAATGCTGAATATATTACCGTGAAATCTGTCCACGCAGTTACTCGTGGCGGGCGAATTTATTCCATGTCATCCCTGCTTCTCGTTGCATATCGCCCTTCCATCCCTTCACGTTCCACGCCTGTAACTTGCACAGATGCCGCATTGTGGGTCTGCCGTGTGGGCAGTTCCAGGGTTTGTCGAGTTCTCCCATGTGTCTCAACAAGGTTTCCATTTGGCCATGCGTCAAAGGTTTTCCAATCATAACACTGCTTCGGCAAGCCCTCATAGCAAACATTTTCCTCACCTTTGAGGGGCGTGGGATGTGTTTGGATTCTGATGACTCATCCCCAAGGAGCGCAATGAGTTCTTCTAGATCGATGAGAGTAAATGTTGTCTCACGACTGAGTGGCAAGGCCAGAACCTGGCACCTGGACCCTACCGGCTGGCTTCCACTGGTATCCACATGAACTTTGAAACCATTTGCTTCGATAGACCCCATGTTTTCTATCACTATCTCTTCTTCAAGCGCAGTTAACTCCAGCTGCTTGGGATGAACCAACCTCTGGGATTGCACGACCGTGGTCGCTTGTAATCTCTCAAAATTATACTTTTCATCGGTGGCATGTTGGTCGATGATGAATAACTCATCGTCTGTGAGCATTTCTGAGTTATCTTCAGTAAGTTTCTTTGCCGGGCGGACAGCAATGATGAAGCCGAGGTTGAACTGCCCTGACACCCTCATTCTTGAGAAGTCCTCCTTGGATATGGATAGAGAGAGTTTCTCCTCTTCATCATCAATGATGCTTAGGTCTGTGCCTCTCTTTTCGTTTGATGTGTGATTATTATCTGGGAGGTCATCAATCCAATTTGCTACTCGAGATCTCAAACTGTCCTCATCTACCCTCATGTGCTGCACGGTCTGAAAAGTGGCAACTTTTCTTCGGATGCTGGTTTTGAAACTAAGGTCTCTCTGTTGCAATAGATTTGTCCCCATCGGCGCCTCGACTACCTCACCCTTCCCCATGACACCTGGAGCCATATCCTTGACGAGGCCAGACGAATGGTGTATAGAATCTATAGCGTTGCTAATGTCGATGCGTAGGGAAGTGGTATTGGGCTCAATTTTGTGTTGGAGGGTATATAAACCATCTCTCAAGCGACTCTCTCTTGCGAGGGCTCCGCTCGATTCGTCGCTCAACTCTGGGTTGGAGGTTTCGTCAGAGTCCACTCTAGCAAGGAGACAGGCGCTAGGAGCAACCCGATCTTGTATTTTCTCTTCGGTAAATACTGATTCAGTGAGGTGACTGTTGGATGAGGGATATCTTTCATTTTCACTGAATTTGTCCTCTTCTGGGTTTGGATGCCGAGGCTCACTGTCACCACTCCCCAATGAACTGACCGGGCTGCTTACAGCATGGCCAGTCAATGCATCTATTTTGCAAGATGGTAACTGGCTGTTTAATTGATGATTGGTTCCATGGAGTCTCCGAGATTGAGTCGGAGGTGTTTCAGATTCATCGCGCTCAAGGTTTTCAATCCTAGAAGGAGAATAGGGAACAGTGCTTTTTTTGGTTCCCCTTGTGCTCGTCGAGGTGAATTCTTCTAGCCGCCTGTTGAAATCTCTGACTGGCAAAGGCTTGTCTTCTTCGCCGCTCGATGTGTCTGGCAACACGCCCACTCCCCTCGCGCCCACTCCGGTCTTGGAAACACCAGCTTCAGATTTCTGGCTATCACTCATGGAGCCTTCAACAGCAGGCGACGGAGACTTGTGTGTGTCGGCAGATCGATCAGCCGATCTCACCCACCTGCTGATTAAATTTTGGCCGTGGGCATCTTTCACAAGAGACCTTGATGTACCTAAAGCTCTTGCCCTTCTCTGAAGAGTTTTGCCAACTGCTACCTCTGGTTCGCTATCGTCAGCTCCCGACAATGAAGCTGTTTCAAAGCTATCGCAAGATCTGGTATGACCTGAAGATGCCGTATTAGTCGTATGCACGGGGTTTTCTGATGTCGTTTTTGTCGGCCGTGTCTTAGAAGGCGGGGCTGAGGGAACTACATAGTCATGAGAGTCGAATAGGGATATCAAAGAGCTGCGTAGCGAGTCGAGGAGATCGTGTTGATCATGTAACAGAATGCTTCTTTTGTCGGGGCTGACATTGACATCGTACATGTCGGTATCAAGTTGAATATCTGCCAAAATGAAAGGTGTTTGTGAAGAATTATAAGACCTGTATACTTCATTGAACACTTTCGCGAACTGAGGCAGACCGCAAGGCCGTCCATTGACGAAAAACATTTGCCGGTCCGGCGTCTGTCTACCATCCCCGTGAGCCGGCCTGGACACATGACCAATGACATGCACATCCCTAGAAGTGTGGGTAGCTGTGATGTTCATCTGCGCATTTTGATGAATTATAGATGGTTGCATCTCTAACTTCAAGTCCAGGAGCACCAAGGCGGTCATAGTTTTAGCACCAAATATGTTGATTATGTTTTCTCGGGTGGTTGGGTTGCCTCTGGTGGAGAAGAGGTGAATCCGTTTCCCCTTAGTTGGTTGTTGGGATACTGTGAACTTCAAATTCGTTTGGATGCACGCATATTGGTTGAGAAGGGTAATGACCTTGTGCCACTCCTTCTTGATATTCCGTTCAAGTTCCCTCCGACGAACAGGCAGATTGTGAAATAAATTTTCGACGGATACAGTGGTCCCCCTTTGCGCAGCAACAATTGTAGTTCCCTTCAGCTTGCCTGAAGTCTCAAAATTGAGCCTCGCACCCTTGGGCGCCGATGAAGCTTGACAGGTGATCACAGATAGAACAGACAGGGCGCAGAGTGAAGCCAAAGCTTCACCACGGAAGCCAAAAGTCTGGAGAGAGGAAATATCTGAGTAGGAAGATAGCTTGGAGGTATGATGTTTTAAAGCGACGGAAGTGTAGTTGGCAGGCGATATGCCAGTCCCATTATCCTGAACCTCGATGAGATCAAGGCCCTGGTTTTTGAACCGAACATCTGATGTCAATCCAGTTAGTGATATCAAATCAATAAAATAGATTGGGCAATGCAATGTATTTGAAGGGAAGGCAATGTGCTTTTGATAACGAGGGGCAAGTTGAACGTACCTATGTGGGTAGCGTCCGCATCAATACTGTTTTCAACTAGCTCCTTCACAACGGAGCATAAATCAACAATAACCTGGCCAGATTGGATCTGATGAATCTACAGGATCCGATTAGTTGCGAGGATCCTTTTATTTCAAGAAGAAACTGCAACAGGGGCACTTACAGTGCGTCCATCGATCTGTTTGATTGTAGCCATGATACCGGAGTTTGGTTGTGCGTACTGTTCTATCCACCGGGATACATATGGGGCAGGGAGAGTGGTGATGATTTGACTAACTATAACGACATCTAAGACGAAAGGAAGGCGTTTGAATGATCAAAGAAACGAGTAACCTGGCGAGATAAATGTGTGGAGAAGAACATTGAAATCCGAGTTTGTTATTGGATTTAGCGGCTGATGATCGTTCTTATCTAACAAACCTGATCAAATGTGTCACGTTTCTCCTAATCAACGCGTCAGGAGGGTCAACGCGTCGAGTGATATGTAATAGAGAGGACAATTTGCACCTAATATTGAGATAAAATGTTTATAGCGATTGTAATTTTACTATAACCCCTATACCCTACTATTGAGGTTATCCATATATGGGTAGCGAAGCACTGTGATGTCTCGTCTACGACCTTTCACCTGCGGTACGGTGTCTTTGTGCCCAGATAAAACCTGCGGGAAGCATGATAACTACATCTAAAAACCTAGAAATATGGGAGGCAATCGCATTTCCAAGTCTTCATACTTAAGAACCTGACGACCCCTGTTATGGAGGACAAGAAATATAAAGAGGTGTGCATTGCAAGAATAGTAATCAAAGATCCTTTGGGCGTTGGTGATTGAGTGCACATCCCTTTGACTGTCAAGTGGCTTGTGGGTCAGCGGCGACAAGGATCAAAACCAATCAGATGGCAAGAGAATATCGATACTTGTATTTATGTGTAAATTGGCTGGTGATAAAAGTACCAGTATTCTGGCTTGGTACAAATTGCTACCTCACACTTATCGCAAGCGTAGTTGGTCTGCGCCGCCCGCTTCCTCTTGCTGTTGCCGTCAACTGGGGCCAAAGCCTGCCGCCTTGTTGAGCTTTTTGTGTACGCTGACCCTAGCTGCTTGCCTTGACAGCCGTGGCACCGGGCATATTTCTCTCGCTTGACATGATTATGCTGTGAAATAGGCGTAAATTCGTCGCCTGGTCTGAAATGTGTACGTGATGCTGCGTCCTTGGCGTACAATGCGATGAGGCCATCGCAAAGCTCTTCCCGCCAGCTCTGCTGTGAATCGTACGGCTTCCAACTGTACTTTCCTTTATACTGTAAAATGTATGTGTTGGTGAGGACCGTGTCAAGCAAGAAGGTCCAGGCTAGAGCTTGCCAACCGCCACGGCAGATACGATGATCATAGCTGTGATATGACCTTAATTGATCGCCTCTATCCACAGCGTTCATGTGATAATTGTACGAGACAGCAACGCTTGGCATTGGAACAACCTTTCGCGGCTCATCAGCAAAAAATGCCTTTGCCTGCCGGGCTCGTGGATGTGTAGAGGTTGGTCGCCGTCGTTCAACATTTTCAACCTCACTTCCGCTAAAGAAAGAGGTCATAAAAAGGACCAGGGCATTATCCTTCCATGCGATTTGATTGACCTAAGGAAGGAAAGACAAATTACTAAAGGAAATGTAAGGCAGCTTGTTAGCCTATTCGCTTACCTAGTTATCTGGTGTGGGCACAGCATGGAGCTAGTTGAACGGCCACTTCAGCTTGCCTTTATTATCAGCAGTCTTAGCAACAACAAAAGGTGGATAGATGCCACTATTCACCCAAGCTATACCAGTGGCTGCAATGCCTCTTTCTCAAAGAGCTCGTAAAAGCTAGGGCATTGAAAATAGGTTATTAAAAAAGACATAATAGCTAGCATTTAGTAGCTATAATACTAGGTCTAGAACCACAGCCTATATTTCCGCCAGTTCCTGTTTTTTAGCCTTATGCACTGCTTAAAGCCCTTAAGGCCAGGCGCAGGTTGGAATGTAATACTTCTAGCATAAGAAATAGCCCTCTTATGCAGCAACCTAGACTTTATGTTACATGCGCGGATCATATGATGGATAGTACTCTTAAATAGTCGGCCTCTACATCTCTCAAGTAGAGGTCAACAATCTACAAGTACATTCATACCTTAGGACCTGTCATTACAGTAGTCTTAAGACGTGAGTCAAGTAGAGTTCAACACGCGATCAATCATTTCCTACAGCTAAGCTGTCGATTCCGACGTAACTGCCGAGCCTATACATACGCCTTCCAGTACAACCGCAAGACGAGTAGTACAATGGTTCTATTGTTGAGACTGTCACTTCCAACACCACTTATAACGGAACTAACGAACCGTAACACTTTAAGGCCTATTGGAATAGGCTTTCTTAAGATTATAACCTTTGCTTTTAATCTTTCTATAAAGCGGATTATATACTTATCTACAGTAATGTACATGCCCGGCATGAAGAGCTGTATAGAGACATCCTGTATGAGGTTAGACCACTTAGAAATACGCAAAATCATGCGTTCAATACTATCCTTAGCCTCCCCAAAAGGGGGAAAATCCAGATGTAATGAAATAGCAGTTAGAAGCGCCAATAGGTTATATATTTTACAATAGGATGTATTGGGTAGACCTTCCCGGGCTATAAGGTAATCCAGTGGTCTTTAATGCATGCTTTAGTGTAAATTCCTATAAAGACCAATATCCCAAGCCACAGGTAAATCTCAGCAATAAAGGTTGGCTTCCACTTACAAAGGCGGGCTGTTTTTGGCAGGGTATTTTTGCCTTCTTAGAGCTAGAAAGCTACCCATTCATTCATCCAAATAACCCATTTTCAATAAAGAAGATAGGGCAAAAGCGCTAGAATAACGCAACTGGATTGTCAGGAAAGTCAAGCATAGTAAAATCATATTGTTAAGGTCAAAAAGGGTGAAAATGGAAGCCTCTATTTGGTTGTGGTAATATTGTAAGAAATTGGGTCATTGCGCTAGAAATTTCACATGCACCTATAGCTGCCTGCGAAGGAGAATCGTTCATCGCTATAGGAATTTGTTGCATGAGGTTTTCCACTGTAATGATTCTGTTGACAATCAAGTCTCCTTCGCGTACCGCGCTGTTGTGAGGGGCCAAGTGGGGCCCCTACGGACCCACAAGCCACTTGACAGTCAAAGGGATACAGCAGCGAGCTTTTTCGAGAGTAGATGTCCACAACTTGCAGTCAAAAAATATGTATCTTTGATAGGTCAATAGAGCGTGTTTTCAGCCAAAGAGCGGATTGGGTCCAATATCTGAAAACCAGAATGGTTTGCTCAACCATTCAATACCAGAATTAAGCAGAAGGAAACAGTTGGATCCTATTCTTCAATGATGAAATGCCAATAGGGTCGAGCACGAGGAACCGGAGCGTTGAACTTGCTGGGCTCGATCGATAGGTCCAATATAAAGCTTGGCCTAAGCTCTGGGCGATCCAGCACCACCTGCTCCCACCAGTTACAGCCCGCACTGTTCGGGTTGAGCGGCAGGGGCGGAAGACATATTGGATGGGTGATGGATACGAGGCCCGAACTTTGAGGTGGCTTTTACTATTGCAGTATGGTGTTGGTTGGTAGCTACTGAATACGACAGGTAGCATCAGGCTGGGGCAAAATAGCGAATGGCAGGCACACAGAAACGACTCATTCATGCCCCTTCGCAACTTATTCACGAATATCTGGCCTGTGGTGAGGCCTTGCGATTCTCTCTTCGTTGCTGATGGCGATATCGTTTGCAAGTTTAGATTATGAGCATGCTTTTGGTCCTGGTCTTGGTCTGGGTGTATTTGTCGTTTTGCCTACCTCCCCTGGCCGCCATACATGGTCCATGTAGGTGGATATTTCTAGGGAGTGGATCTATTCAGGATTCACACCTCCACCTTTTCGAAACCAGGGCCACGTAGGACGAGGGCACGCCATCGATATTCTCAGGAGCATTGTCGATAATTTTATATAGATCCTGTTTGTTGATTTGTCTCCCACTCCGAGATACGATTAAGAAAAAAAAAGTCCCACCCATGGATTGAACGAATATGATGCCATCTTGCCGTTGAGGGGAGGTACTAGCAGATCGAGGCTGAACGTTGAAGAAAGTGAATTTGCTCTGCTGCCTGCATTGACAAGCACAATGACAGGGGCTACTAGACAAAATTTTTTGGAGGACTAATTCGGCTCTGAACCCAGGCCATCCGTGAGAGGTGTGAGCTTGGAGGATAATTATTCACAGTGGTCATAAGGAAATCTCACCGGCCAAAAAAAAAATTCAAGTACGGTCTATCCAATCGCTGATGGACGGATGGATGTTGCTTTTTGGGGGTAAGGGTTGTCATGGAAGACCAAAAAAGGGGAGACGGGACGCTAAGTGGCCAACTCGGCTGACACAAAAGCCATTAACAGCCAATTTCCCGCCTGGCACCCACGAATCCACGCACCTACACGGCCAATGCACGCACGCACGTAAACTGGACCGACCTAGACCCAGCATGGTCGGCATGTGTCGCTTCTTACTAGTGTGCCGTCGTGGTTGTCGCCTTCGTCCACTTCCATATTCTATCCTTGCTGTCGATATCCTCCGCCAGTTCCTATCGGCCTTGCCTCGAGCCCCAGCGTCAGCTTTTGCAGACGCCAACGCCCTGGCTTGGTCCCCGTGCAACAGCATCCTCCACTCGTTTGATTTCTTGTTCACCGGCCCCATTTCTCTCGACCTGGTTTGCTGCCCTCAGCTGGTTGTGTGGTCTGGGCCAGAGTGGATTGCGCCTTTGCCAGCCCCCCCTGCTGCAACTTGCTAATAAGCAACCGCTGCGACAACTTCCACTGCTTGTAGCACAGCTGTTGCCGCTATTGCTACCGTCCCGAGGCCAAGCGAATCTGGTCAACCAACCATTCAACACCTCGCCAAGTATCCGCCTCCTCGACCGACCTCCCTTTGCCCTCGATCCGAATCCACTCGCCCCGATACCGATCATCTCTCCGTTACAACCCCATCATCTGGACTATAGATTTGATACTCAAACGGTCTCTGCAAGGCTCCCGGCGAGTCTCTACGCCCCGTCTCCATGAAGAGGCGGTCTTCTGGATCGGCCGATGACGGTGACGAATCCTCACTCGACTCCGACATCCCCGACCCCGATCCCAACCCTCAGACCTGCCCTTCTGGCTTGAGCTCTCGCCCGTCGTCTGCTAGGAGCAGGCGACCTAGTAGTCTCAATTGGAAGCATTCAACTGGTCGCAATGGTCGTAATGGGCATGTCCGCGACGACCCTCTACCATCTAACACCTTGACACGAACCTCTCTCGCCGCCCCTTCCACCCCCAGTATGGCTCTCGCTAGAACGCCACCTCAGTCGCCATCCCCAGCGCGACGTTTTCGTCGCTCCTCACCGATCTCTGTCATCGTTCTCCTCGTTTCCGCGCTAGGTATTGCCATTCTCTTCGGCATTCTTCGGTCTCTGGTCACTCGGCAGCTCGACCCAAAAGGTTGTCGAATGTCCTACATGCGGCCTTCGTATGTTCGGTTCACGGAGTTCGACACTGAACATACCCGCTTTGCAACTAAGTATTCATTGTACCTTTACCGGGAACAAGGTGTTGACGAAGAGGACAAGGTATTGTTGTTGTGGTATCTTTCTTTTGCGTTGGCTAACCCTCATCTAGTTGCGTGGTATCCCCGTCTTGTTTATTCCTGGCAATGCTGGTAGTTACAAGCAAGTCCGTCCGATCGCCGCCGAAGCAGCCAACTATTTCCACCACAACCTCCAACAGGACAGTGCCGTTCTCGACGCCGGAATCCGAAACCTTGACTTCTTCACTGTCGATTTTAATGAAGACATCACCGCTTTCCATGGACAAACCCTTCTTGACCAAGCTGAATATCTCAACGAAGCCGTTCGTTTCATCCTTTCCCTTTACTCGGACCCTCAGCGGAAATCTAGAGACGGGCATCTTCCCGATCCAACTTCCGTAATTGTCCTAGGCCACTCGATGGGTGGCATAGTTGCAAGAGCCATGCTTGTTCAGACCAATTACCAATCAAACTCGATCAACACAATAATTACGATGTCGGCTCCCCATGCCCGACCACCAGTGACATTTGACGGGCAGATTGTTCAACTGTATGACCAGATCAATGACTATTGGAGGCGTGCCTACTCTCAACAATGGGCAAATAATAACCCGTTATGGCATGTTACACTTGTTTCAATAGCCGGCGGCGGGCTAGATACAGTTGTGCCTTCTGATTACACGAGCCTCGAATCACTAGTGCCGCCGACCCATGGCTTCACAGTCTTTACAACAGGCATTCCGACAGTTTGGACGAGCATGGATCACCAGGCCATTCTGTGGTGCGACCAATTCAGAAAAGTGGTTGCACGAACATTGTATGACATAGTTGACGTTCACCGTGCCTCACAAACGAAACCAAGGGCTGATAGAATGCGGGCGTTCAAGAAGCGATTCTTAACGGGCATGGAATCCACAACAGAGAGAGACCTGGGGTTGAAGGAAGCCACAACAATGTTAACTCTGAATGATGGTTCGAACTCCATCCTCCCAGCTGGGAACCGACTTGTTCTCAAGAACCTCGGACACCATTCTCAATCAAAGGCATATTTACTTCCCATCCCTCCGCCTGGCTCCCCTGAACCGAAGCGTTTCAGCCTTATCACCGACAATCGTCTCGACGAGCCTGGAGATAATGGCAAGTTGGAAGTCTTATTTTGCAATGTTTTGTCTTCTCAGTTGGGATCAGCCAACACACTCTACCCCTTCCATATCGATCTTTCTGTCGACGAAACCAGCTCGAGGACTAGATTTGCTTGCAAAAATGCTGCTTCAGATCTGATTCTACTTCCTGCTTCTACCTCGGCGACGCAGTTTCCATTCTATCTCGACAGAGAGCGAGAGATCGCACCATTTTCATATCTCCAGTATGACCTCAATCAAATCTCGGATCATCAATTCGTTGCAATCGTGGACAAAGCTACCTCCAACACTCACAGCTTTGTTGTTGCTGAATTTAGCGAGCAATCAGCTTTTCATAAGAAGCACCATATCAGCCTGGCACACCTCTTGATCTCTGGACTGTCCTTGGAACTTCCTGCAGATCGGCCTATGAGTGTTGAGGTAAATGTTCCCTCTCTGCAGTCAGCGTTAGTTGCCTATGATCTGGAGATGACAAGCAATCAATGCAAAGCGGATCGGACCGCCTTCCGCCCATTGATACGCCAATACTTGGATCAACCATATGAATCCAAGTACTTTGTCAATGTCCAAAGTGTCGCCGTTGGCCTCCATGGAGTTGCACCATATGTACCACCATCTTTGAAACCCCGGGTTGAGCCTGGCCTCACATTCCAGATATGGACCGACCCATCCTGCAACACAAGCTTGCGTCTCAAAATAAAATTGGATTTGTGGGGAAGCTTGGGAAAACTGTACATGCGGTACCGGACAGTCTTTGCTGCATTTCCTTTGCTCACAGTCACATTGGTTTTGCGCAAGCAATTCCGCGTTTATGACGATACTGGTATCTTCATCTCATTCTCCCAAAGTTTGGATATGTGCCTTCGACAGTCAATTCCCCTCCTCCTTCTTTCTTTGACGCTTCTCTCGACATCTCTCAGTGGTAGTTCCCTTGGTGGAATGGGCCTGCTGGGGAGTAGAAGCACTGCAACTACTTCCGGCATTGATTTTCATCAAAACGACAGCTTGATTGGCACTGAAGACCCTTTCTTTTGGTTCCTAGTCCCTCTGATTGGAGTCGTGTGCATTGGTGTTTGCGCCGTCCTCCACTACATCGTGCTTGTATTGACTCACAGCTTTGGTCTTTTGTACAATTTGGCTATTCTCTGTACTTGCTCTCCTTCAGCTGAGGATCAAGGACGTGCTAGATCGCCTGCATTTGTGCCATCTACGCCAAAACGACGCATGATCACCACAGCGATTCTGTTGTTCCTAGTGTCAACCTTCATTCCTTATCAATTCGCGTATTTGGTGGCCTGTATTGTGCAAGTGTTCACAGTTGTTCGAGCCCTGCGAATAAATGCAACCACATCCTCAACTACCAACTCCAACTATTATCACTACGCCCATTCCATCTTTCTCCTGATGCTTTGGATTCTCCCAATTAATCTACCAATCTTGGCCGTTTGGATCCGAAATTTGGCCGTTCATTGGCTCACTCCCTTTTCATCGCACCATAATGTTCTTTCTATCATGCCTTTCATTCTTCTCGTGGAGAATTTGACCACAGGGAAAATGGTCCCCCAGCTCACTAGCGGCCTCCGACACGTCACGAGCGTCCTACTCTTTGGGACGGCTCTCTATGCCGCAGTTTTCGGAGTTTCTCACGCGTATATGCTTCACTACTTGGTGAATATTATTGCGGTGTGGCTAGTCGTGGTCCACTCGACAAGTGACTCCTGGTCACTTCGTGGGCTGGGGGCTATGTTTGACGGCAACACGGATGACTCTGAAAAGAGTGGGAAAGCTCCTTGATGCAATCCTACCACTATTCATTTTCTCACATATACTTTCTCTATTCCATTCATACCGTCCCAAGCAACAGGGTACTATGTGCTGCAGTCATTTAAGAGCTGCTTGCCCATTGTTCAGTCTGGATTCTTTCCGTTAATACTCCTTTTCACGTTCTTGCATTGCCGGGGAGTCAGCGTGTTACGGCCTCAAAAGGGGCGAAGTTGGGTGGTCTACTTCTGTTCGTGCGCTTTTTGGCACCACAGCATCATTTCGGCGTTTTACTGGTAGACGGGGAAGAGGAAGAAAGCGACTTGGGCTGTCTTGACAACTCTTCCAGATACAGGGATTTTCTTCATTTTAATTAGTCTTGAACAGGGGGCGGTGTTTTGGCCGTCGCATCATGAATGATCTTCATGTCAAGCCGGGTGACGGAAGGCTGTACCATCATAAAATCTCTCGGCATCGTCATAACCCTCGAGGGGTGGGTGTCAGTTGAAAGATGGCATACACCTAGATACCGTAAGCATAAGAAAGATGACAGACTGCTCAGTAGTCGAGGGAAATAATCTCGAATCATAATAAACCAAAGCATTCCGACTCGTGTCTGTATTGATGTACGACGATGTACGAAATTTTAGTACGAGCTGCAACCAAGCTTATGATTCCACTGTCACTAGCATTGACACCCTGATCTCCAGGGGCCAAATTTCACACCAACTGTCCTGTCTTTCATGTTCAGTCCCAAACCTAACCATTGTGTCAGCAGACCAGACAAGCCCGCGATTTCAAAGAATTTGTTCGATATGATGCCATTGTGCACCTGTCTCTATCTTCTCGACCCATATCCGCGCTGTTCTTGCAACTATTGCATGTGACCCCGAAGTGGCCCTATGTTGGTGAGCCGTGACCTTGACCCCAGACGCCTGCTATTCTGTAAATTGACCCGAAATATCCACAATCGCCCATGGATGCCTCCTTTAGTATCCTTGTCTATTCGTAGTAAGATTAATCCTCTTCGTCCCCCTTGTGAATCTCTCGTAGATACTGGTCATGTTGACGACGAATGACCCAGAGAGTGACGGCCAAGCCAGCAGCACATGCAACAAGCGTGACGCTGTATGCTGCACGATAGCACTCAAGGCCATCAAGACAGGACCGATCCCCATTTTCTTGAACGACGCTGTGGTTATCGTAGACCTTACCGTACAAGATATTGAATATATTCGATGAGACGATAGGCGACATTGTCATAAACCCCCAATTCTGACTCAATCCGTTGATTCCAAAACTCTCGGCGACGATTGATGGGTACACACCAAACAAGAAGCCGTAAGCTAGTCCGGAAAGGCTGGAGAGAATACCCAAGAAGTGTGGGCTAGTGATATTGAGTGCGGATAATTGGGCGATAAAAAAGACAACACAAGCGACCACCAAACACCAGACGCGACTGGCGTGGAGTCGTTTGACTAGGAAGTCAGAACCCATGCCTAATGATGAACGTGAGACCAGGCCAGAGAGTAGATTAGGAATTAGCGTACCGCTGGACAATCTCCCAAGAAAACTGCAGATGGACAAGGTTGAGACATGCATCTGCTGTCGCTGAATCAAGAACTCATTGGTAATAGATTTATCATAGTGCATCCACAGAGCTTTGGCGTCATTGCCAATGTTGCTGAATAGGGTTAGCGGAACAAAGCAATAGTCTAGAGTCAACTCGTCCAACATACTTGATTGTCATGATGCCAACACCAGCCAAGATTCCCATGATAGCAAATAACTGCCAGAATTCCATAGTGCAAAGTAGCTTGAACCCACGAATGTCTGTACGGTGAGATCGATCAAGGTCAATATGATTTCCTACAAATGAAGCATCGCCGACCAGCGACGTTGGGTGGGACATCAATGACGATGTCTCGCCCGCCTCGGGGTCCTCGGGGTTCTCAGTGGTGACCACACGGCCACTAACAGGCTCGGATGGGATTCCAGGAACGGCCGTTGGATCCAGAGAGTTGTCGGAGGTGGAGTCGGAGGTGTGTGAAGAATCGGGCGAGGATGGATAGGTGAAGCTGGTGATACTGTTTCTATTGGAAGTAGACGACATACCGGGTTCAATGATCGCGTTGGCAGAGCGATAGGGCTTAGGCTCATCTGATGAATTGTTGCGAGCGTGTTGTGAAGAGGCGCGAGAATGATGAGTTTGATGGTCTGTGGCTGGGACGGCGTGGTAGCTCGATTGATGATGGACTTTAAGGAAGAAGAAACCACCAAATGTTAGGCCACAGGTACCCCATGCCAACAGCATGAGAAATGCACTCGGGTCGCCAGGAAATAGCAGCGAGCCAAGGGTAGAGAAGAAGAAGGCACTGAGCCCGAAGGCGGCGAGAGGAAACGCCGTAGCCGTACCGCGGCGATGAGGCCAGTTTAGGGCCGATGTCTTGACAGCCGCCGCGAAAGCCATACAGCCACCTAGACCAGATAGATAGGAGAAGAGGCACAGCAAAGGTACAGAACCGGACGCACGATCGTAAGCCTGGTGGAGAGGGAAGTAACCGATTGCCAGTAGGACAGAGCCGCCGAGAACGGCAGGCCTAGGGCCACGATGATCGACAAAGATGCCGATGGGGACACCCATGGTGTATTGGCCAAGGTTGCCGGCTAGGCCGATGAGGTTGCTCTCAGTTGATGAGAGGCGAAGCCGCTCAGCGAATTGCGGGGCCCATGCTGAATAAACATACTATCGAGTGAGAGCGAGCGTCAGCATTGTGGTGATTGAGAGACATGATGGTGATGGCCTTGGCTGGTTTTGAGAAAGGGAAACAGAGCCTACATTGGTACCACAGGCTAGGGCAATAAGAGTCGCGGCTACACTGGCGACGATGCGCGCGTGATGCGGTTGCTGTAGGTTTTGCTGATGCATTATGCGGTCGGTATGAGGATGACAGTGCTGCTGTATATCATCTGGACGAGTGAGAAATGAATGAATATTGAGGCGAGGGCAAACTGGGGCGAGTGAGCGAGCGCCAGAGAGGCGAAGCGGAATTAGGATCAAGGAAAGGGAAGGGGGGCTTGCTGTTGAGGTACGGCAGACGGTGATGAGGACACAGGGTAGCAAAATATGGAGACACAGAAACACTGGGAGATGTTGAAGAACGGGAGTTAGAAATTAGGGCCTGGGAGACTGGCCGGAAGATGGAGTAAGAAAAGCAATGCTAAAGTATGTATTTCGTTATCAGCCCTGCTGATAATTGAGGACGATCTGGCAGAATACGTGTATGCACACGCGTGCCCCCCCCGCTGGACCTGTGGACCATAGGGAAACTCAATCCTGTAACTCGGCCCAGACTCCAGGGGGCCCACCAGGGGAGGGGAAACAGCCCTGGCCCTCCTGGCCCTCCTGGGTGAGACGGGTGACCTGGCTGACCCCTTGACAGTTCGGGTTAGGGGTTGGGTGAATGGGCCGGCCTTGTGACTGTGAAGGTAGTTATCCCTTTGAGTGTTCGGAGGCTTATGGGGCACGAATAAACCAATAGGATGTTCCGCATGCACGTGACCCATCAGAGGCACTAGACTACCTACCTACCTAGACTTGCTGGATGATGAAGTATACTTTGGCTTTTGGGAAATCGTCGCACCCCACAGGCCCTTGGAGGCTCAAAGGGATAGGTTGTCCCCTTATAGGCGCAAGTCCCGGCATCGTAGCGGACCGTATCTGCCTCTGCCTAGGTACCTTAGTACTTCTGTGACCCAGACATGTAGGTGCCTTCCGTCTCCTTTCGCAGAACAAGGAAACGAGTTTCAGTGGTAATCGGCGAACAGCCACAGCCCCACTAGTGACTTAAGCCACATACTTATTACGTAACATACTTCGTGGATGCTCTTCCAGACGACGTAATCTCACGTGAACCCTCCGAGGCAGGAGTCCCAGCCTTATCCAATCTCAGTAGGTCCAGTACGCAGCCACCTAGAGCCTCATCATCCCATTCACCACGACCCGCCACCTCAGCCGAACATCACCGCGCTCAACTGTGACATCCGGTCCAACTATCACCATCTTTGCGCCCTCTTCCTCTGTTGTCCCGCCATACCTCTATATCCTACGCATTTTCCGAATCAGCTTGACCAATCCGTTCCTCCGTCGCTGTACAAGGAATTGCGACACTGCAAGCGTCATGGGTGCGCTCTTGTCCTTGCCGCTTCTCGCGGTGCCGAGCATGAGTACTGTATGCTGCCTCCATCGAGTCCCATTCATCAAATTCTAATTGCCAACCCTTTTCTTTCAGGTCATGTCCGTTGTGGCAAGTTGCTGTGGTGCCGCAACGTGCTCCATGGTGTGCAGTGCTTGCGGCAAGTGCGGCAATAGGTGCGGCGACCTTCTCAACTTCACCATCTACATATTTGCGAACTGACAGGCTCTCATTCGTCTAGCGTCGCGACCCGTATCGGCTATGCGTTACTCCTTCTCGTCAACTCGATTCTTGCATGGATAATGCTTACTCCATGGGCTATTGAGAAGCTGCAGCACTTGATGCTCGACTACGTCAAGATCAACTGTCCTAATGGGAGTTGCTACGGCTGGCTTGCTGTTCACCGAATCAATTTTGCTCTTGGCTCATTCCATGTCATCCTCGCTGGCCTTCTTTTTGGGGTATCCTCCTCCAAACACCCCCGAGCAGCCATCCAGAATGGTTATTGGGGCCCCAAGGTCATTGCCTGGCTTGCCTTCGTCATTATTTCCTTCCTCATCCCCAACCCGTTTTTTGTATTCTGGGGCAACTACATCGCCTTTGCCGGCGCTATGCTGTTCTTGATGTTGGGACTTATCCTCTTGGTTGATTTGGCCCACAACTGGGCCGAATACTGCCTTGCACAGATCGAGGACACTGACTCGAGGTTTTGGAGATTCGTACTCATCGGCTCTACTCTGGGCATGTACTTAGGCTCCATCGCTATGACAGTTGTCCAGTACATATTCTTTGCCCGTGGTGATTGCCACATGAACCAGGCCGCCATCACCATTAACCTTCTCCTTTGGCTTATTATCTCTCTAATCTCTGTCAACCCCACCATCCAGGAATACAACCCAAGGCTGGTCTGGCTCAAGCCGCTATGGTTGCGGTCTATTGCACATATCTCACAATGTCTGCCGTGTCCATGGAGCCCGATGACAACCAATGCAACCCCCTTATTAGAGCGCAAGGCACAAGGACTACATCCATAGTTATCGGCGCGATTGTTACTATGTTGACAGTGGCATACACCACAACCCGAGCCGCGACTCAAAGCCTTGGCCTCGGTAATTCCAATGGCATCCACTTGCCCGAGGAAGATGAACACAATCTCGTTACCCAGCAACCCGACTCTCGCCGTGAGATGCGCGCCGAGGCTCTTCGCAGGGCTGTTGAAGAAGGTAGTCTCCCCGCCGATGCATTACTTTCAGACGACGAGAGCGACGCTGGCGATCATCCAGTTCATGACGATGAGCGATCCGGGACGCAGTATAGCTATAGTGTTTTCCATATCATCTTCTTCCTAGCAACAGCGTGGGTGGCTACACTCCTGACGATGAACTTTGATGAAGCCAACCAGGATGGTAGCTTCGCTCCGGTTGGTCGCACTTATGCCGCGAGCTATGTCAAAATTGCTAGTTCTTGGGTATGTTACGGCATGTACATCTGGACTTTAGTGGCACCCGTCGTTCTTCCTGATCGGTTCGACTTTTCCTAGTCGCTTGATCCACATATGCTGGGAGTTTGGAGTTTATTATTTGTTTCTATGATAATGGGACTTTTTTTTTTCGTGCATGTTTAGGATAGACTGCTATCGACAGTTGCCCAATTCAGTGGGTTTTGTTGCTATTTCTACGAGAACCTAGGAGTGATATCATGTGTTGCATCAGCTTCAAAGCTATCTATGTGCTCGTCAACTTGTCCAGCCAACCGAAATTATAACTAGTGCCTTGCTTCTCAAATCCGGGGTCTACCGTTTGCCGAGAAACCATGTTGTCACAGAAAATAGCCCTTATGTGTTTCTGCTTCTCAATAGAAACCAACTCAACATCGTATGTATAGTCGAAGTCGGGTACCTGTATACATAGATAGGTAAGGTAGCCAACGGCGGTACTCTCATTCACGCCTCTCTTGGCCTGCTGCACCGAACTGATCAGGCTTGAGCAAGAGCATGCAAGACTTGTGGCGCTGTATTTTTGAAAGCATTTGACATGGTCACGCGGATATCATCAACTACTGTCAGGATCAGTGGCGGTTCTCAAGCGTCACTGACAATGAAGACCATATGCGGACGATTGACATCCTACAAATTCCGCTCATTATAACCCATCCTTCCGATTTCTTGAAATACGAAAACAACACGACACCGATCAATTGGGATTAGAATCATGAGTACCAAGTCCAATCAAACTTCTGACCAGATCTGTCTCTTTTGACCCTGGGAACTCACAAAATATTGGAAAGCTCATACTCGCGACGAAGCTGTGTGTTAGTGACACAATACTACTGCTCGAGGCTCATAGGACGAGACGGGAACATTCAACCTTCGATAAATATTTTGCATAAGTATAACGACCGTCGTGTTGCGAGCCTGTACGTGTTGAGTGCGAATTCAAGCATGCGCCTAACGACTTGCGGATGGCCCCCAATGTCCAAACTCCGTATTTTTATTTTGTGCCAACGCCAAATTCAAACGATATTACAGGGATTGGAAATCTCATTTGCATGGTGAGCTAGGTTTCTTTTCCTGAAGTCATGCTTCCTCCCTGATAGGATCAGACAGGGTTTGTGCACCGGGCATGGCATCCGATGTCTTTGCGCAATTGCGGGAAATCGCATTATGGACGACGAAACTGGGCCACTAGAGACATTCATTCAAATTATAGATGTTTCGACCCATTTCATGCAATTCATCCGCTGCTTAGCTGGTCAGGGGCGTCTGGCCCAGCTCTTTGGCCACTCCTGTGGCGTGGAAGTTATCTGGTGTGACAGTTACGGCACCAGCTTGGACAAGCTATAATCATGTTAATAGTAGGCTATACGGTTTGGTTGTTACAAACTCACAGCTCGAGAGAGATCTTCGATAAGATCATTAACATCTTCAATTCCGACACACAAGCGTATGATATCTTCGGGCATCTGGCGCTCCCTCCTAGTCTTTGCATCAATGCTGGCATGGCTCATCTGACAAGGCATACTGATTAAACTGTTCACGCAGCCAAAACTAACGCTGATCCCCCAGAGCCGAGCAGCTTCCACAATGCGTTCAGAAACAGTAGTATCGCCAGTCTCAAAGGACAAGACCGCACCAGCACCTCGAGCCATGGACCAGTGGAGATCATATTGAGGATGGGATTTGAGGCCAGGGTATCGAACACGGAAACCCTTGGACTCGAGGAACTCAGCAATAGCCTGTGCACTGGCCTGCTGCTTTTCCATGCGAATGGCAAGCGTCTTGATACCTCTCATCAAGAGGAATGAATCGTTAGGGGATAGGCCACATCCGGTTGAGTTTATGACGAAAAACAACCTATCTGCAAGCTCAGTATCGTTGCAAGCCATGACACCAGCCATGATATCGTGATGTCCAGAAAGATACTTGGTTCCGGACTCGTAAACAATATCAGCACCCATGTCAAGAGGGTTTGCAAGCATAGGAGAGAGCATGGTGTTGTCGACCACAATGAGGGCCTTGGTGTTGGCTTCGTGAGTGAGACGTGCAATAGAGGGGATGTCGACAATCTTGATCAAAGGATTGGTTGGAGTCTCAAGCAACACCATGGCAGTCTTATCCGAGATGCGCGCCTGCACGCTTTCAACCGTGGTGGTGTCAACATGATGGACGATAATGCCTTGGTTAGCGGCTAGGTAGGTGAGCAGACGGTGGCTGCCTCCGTAGAGGTCGTCGCCGGTGATAACCTCGTCACCGGGACGGAGGAGTCGAGTTATAACATCGAGAGCGCCCATACCAGAGCTCACGGCCAGGGCACGCGAAGCATTCATAATCTTGGCGACATGGCGCTCAAGATGAGTGCGGGTGGGGTTACCGGACCGAGTATAATCGTACTCCTGCTGGCCACCGTTGGCTGAAGACTGCTTAAATGTAGCAGATTGGTAGATCGGGATACTGGAAGCTCCATACTGGTCCTTGCTCTCAGTGTACACTAGTTCGGTGGCTAGAGCATATCTCCGGCGGCCATTCCGAGGGGAAGAGGGGGCAGGGGAAGGAGGAAGATCGTGTCCGTCAAGATCGACTCGCTTCAGAGGGTTGTTGGACTTGGGAGCCTGGTCAGTAGGGTTCGGGGTCGACATATTGAGATGAATATCTGGTTGATGAGGCGGAGAGGGAGAAGATGTTGAAAATCGAGGGTTCGCTGGTGGAGTCAACACTCGAGGAGCCCCGCGGCGTTCGGGGGCTATCGAGGAGGGAGGGCGTATTTGAATGGTAATTCGGTAATCAAGGATATGTTAAAGGGACCGTGAGGCTACGGTACTCCTTTCCAAATGAGTTGGTAATTGTATAACAATGAGGTTAAGGATGTAAAGAGGAAGAAATGTCTGGGGGCTGAGGAAGGAACGGCGAGTCAGAGTCTGGGGAGGGACGGGCTTCGGGAGTCGGGCACTCATCGGCGGTCTAGGGCTGGCTCAGTGGCTTCGGACGTGGACCTTGCAGCGGGTTGCAGCACCTGTGCGCAGAACTTCTGCACTGTCGCCGCCCCTCTGCACCTTACCGGCCAAGTTCAGCCGCCAGCCGCCCACCGCCCACCGCCATTCAGGTGGTCAGCCGCCCGATGTGCGGAGGCAAGGGTACAATACCAGAGTACCCCCAGCAAACTCGTTCTGAGCCAGGTGTTTGCAAGTAAACCCCTAACAGCACCCCAGAAAACTCGGTGGGGTATCAAATGACGTGATCAAACGCCATCCATGACAATTTTCCTCAGGTCTCAGCGAGAATTTTGATTGCTCTGTGCTGGGCAACAGCTCAAATTGGACCCAGTGGCACAAGCCCTACCCAAAGTTTGGCACAAAGCCCCCATTCCCATTCAGACAGAGATAGGCCAGACAATGCTGCGCATACAGTGGAACCCAATGTGCGTCAGGGAATATTCAGACAGCCCCTCAAGGCCGCAATTGCAGGTGCGTTGATTGGATATGGGAGCGGCGATGCCATGCCCGGGATTGGATTCTATTCATCTTAATCGTACTGCTAGGGACTAATCCTGTTCCTCCGCCACCAGCTCGTTCACGTCCTCATATTCCGTTGTCTCACCTCCTGACCGACGGGATGAAGCTTCGGCGTTCACTTTAATTTGTCCTCCCTCTCGACCTAGGAAGTCATCCGTCTTGATGCCACGGAACTGAGTCGGATCCACCGCCTTCATAGACTGTCCGCTTTGTCGGTGCTGTCGCATGTACTCCCTGACTGGGACCATGGCTGCGTCTCGGCATGCCTCCTTAATGTCACTACCGGATAGTCCGGCCGTGATTTTGGCGATGAAGTCCAGATCAAAGTGCTTGGAATCTGTTTTGGTGTCTTGCAAGATAAGTTGCAGTATTCGACGGCGTTGTTCCTTGCCAGGGAGTGGCACAGGGAACTTCTTCGGCATCCGGCGTAGGATCGCTTCGTCGATGTCGTGAATGCGGTTCGTAGCACCAAGAACCATGATTCTAGCGGGCATGCCCGATGAACTAGATGACGTGAGGCCGTCCCACAAAGTCATAAATCTGCCAATTGTCAGCTCACGTGTTCGTCTTGAATTATATTGCCCATCAAGCCGTACTCAGCCTTGACCATGCCGCTGGCCTCGTGTTCACCGCTCCTCCGAGTCCCGAGAACGGCGTCGATTTCATCAATGAAGATGATTGCCGGTTGCATCTTGCGAGCCAGGGAGAAGACAGCCCGGACTATCTTGTTAGAATCGCCATACCACTTCTCCGTCAATGTCGAGATGTGCAGGTTGATAAACGACGCCCCACTTTCATGGGCAACGGCTTTAGCCAACATTGTCTTACCACATCCAGGCGGGCCGTATAGCAACACTCCAGAAGGTGCTGAAAGCAAGGGTGCAGCATGCGAATAGAGATGGGGCATGGTCAGAGGGTAGATGACTGACTCCTTCAGCTCCTCAATGATGGTGTCCAATCCACCGATATCTAAACAGCCACATTACCGTATTAGTTAAATTATCGAACAATCCTATGACGCCTTTTGGCCTTGAGAAGTTGCGAGGACGTCGCTCACCATCGAAACCAACGGATATATCCTGAGGCGGAACCATTTCCAGTGCCACCAAATTTTCGTATTCATTCAGCACGAGCTCCTCTACCCGAGGGCCTCTTCTTGAGCTATTGCTATCGTCGTCATATTCTTCGTCTCCTTGCCTTTGCTGGTTTAAGCGTTCGAGGTGGGCTTTGGCCTGGCGTCTGGCTTGTTCGTGTTTCTCTTTGTCTGGATCGGCGAGATTGCTCAGGATTGGGTTGAGGAAAGTTCTCGCAACATACAGCCCTGCAGTCATCTGTTGAACTCGCATTAGCATTGAAATATTCAAACATCCTCGGATTACGGCGAAGAGGTGCGTACCATGCCAGCAAAGAGCAAGAGATCCATGGCGACATCGCCAAGCTTGCGTCGCTCCCCCATCCCAAGGATCCAGCGCAGCCACGGGGCTGACTTGTCGCTCATGAGTTGGCGCCTTGCCGAGGGGAGGAAAGGGTATCGAAGAAGGACTTGTATGTGCGAGATGACAGAGCAATAATGATGTTGTGTTCGCCAAGGGTAGTAAAGGATGCAAGTTGCCAACACCTGCGCTCAAGACTGGGCTCAGCCGATGGACCGTGATCGCGTTGCGGCAACAATTGATTGGCACATGTAAGTTTGGTTCATCTCATCTGGGCTCTTCGCCTTATGCGTTTCGGCCCCTAATTTACCAAGGCGGGCCATTTGGTAAGTCTGTGCACGGACCATATGGATCTAACCGGCCACGCAGAGGACTGACGACGGAACCCAGCTTTTGTTTACATTGAAACTAGAGGCAAAGGCCCAGACAAAACATGTACAACCTTGTCCCCACACTCACTCCCCTCGTCGCCCTCGTCATCGCACCAACTCGAGAGCAACCTACCTAGCTGACGCGTAGAACACCTAATTGCGACGAAAGTGTTCTGTTTCCACCTGTCTCGTCGCATCACCATCGCCAACACCATCGCAGCCCTGCTTCCTACCACCCAAATGCCGCGCGCAAAGGCAACAACCCGCCTCGCCGGGCTTGTGGGATCCGACTCTGAGCCCGACCTGGATTCTCTTGACGCCTCGGATATCCAATCCGCACGCAACCGAATACATTCAATGAGCGTCACTAAAAAGCCCCGTGGCCGGCCGCCTACGAACAAGGTCACAAAACCAGGACCGCAGCCGACAGGTCGAACTCGAGGCAGGCCCACCACAACAACAGCAACTTCAGACCCGAAAGGATCATTGGCTAAGAACACCCAATCCGGCGCATCCCGCAATACGCGCCAGCTGGGGAAGCTGATCCAAAATAATGAAGTTGAAGATGGTAATATCGGGTCATCTACCAGCCATGCATCATCTACATTAAAGCAAGGCCGTGGCCGGCCTAGGGTCGTTGAAAACACAGCGAAACCCAGTAACAGTGGTAAAACAGTAGAAAGCGCACCAGCTAGCACAACAAAATCACGAGGTCGTCCCCGATTGCGCCAAGCAGCGACTCCTCAGGAGGAGATACAAGAGACCCAACTTGAGCAACCAGAAGAATACGTTGAGGAAATGGACGTTGATGGGTCTACGCAAGACCAGGTTGACGCGGAATTGATTGGAACCCCCAGGCACCTAGTTGGGGAGGTGGAGAGTTTTGGTGTAGACGATGCATCGCTCCGAAAGCGATTAGGAAACCTTGCGAAGAAATATGAAAACCTCGAAACGCGTCACCGGGACCTCCGAGAGGTAGGTGTCAAGGAAGCTGAACGTAATTTTGATCGGCTTCGAAAGCAGGCGGAAGAAAGAACCACCGGTAAGCAGCACGAGAGGCTGTTCCAAGAACAGGTCACTAATCGCCGGGTAGCTGCAAATAACCTGATTGCTGAACTCAAACAAGAGCTTGCGACACAAACTGCTTTAGCCAGACAGGGTGAAGAGTTACGAAAGGAATTAGATGCACGAGAAGCTAAGGTGAAGATCTTGGAAAATGAGTTGGAAGCACTCAACGATTCGCTATCCGAGTCAAAAACCGAGATCAAGACACTTTCTATGAAACTATCAGCCTTCCGATCAGGAGAAACAAATATGAGAATCCCTGGGAGTGCATTGAAGGTCAACTCGGCAGCAAGCCGGACAGCGCAAGCGGAGGCAGCCCACGCAGCACATCGAGCCGCACAAGCCAAGGAGGATTTATATGGTGATCTGACAGGTCTCATCTTGCGCAGCCTAAAGCAAGATGAAACAGAGGACATATTTGATTGCATTCAGACTGGGCGGAATGGCAGTAAGTCAATGTTTGGCAATTGGACGTGCAGTCAGCCAACTAACATCCTATCTAGCGTTGCACTTCAAACTCACTGTTGAGAACGCGGACCAAGCAGACAGCTATGAAGAAGTTCTATTTACCTACAACCCGCAACTAGACCCCAACCGCGATGAGGATTTGATGGACATGCTACCGGACTTTCTTGCCGAAGAGATACAATTCCCGCGATCAGAGGCTCCTCACTTTTACAGGCGGGTGACGAAATCTCTGACGGAGCGATTGATGTAGTTATGAAGAAGGGAAAACTCTGGATGGATGTAATGCTGCAGGCGTGCTCTATGATGTTGGTTCGGACTGATACCCTAGGAGTTTATTTTGGCGCTAGGTTGCGTTTCTCGCATCCTGTAGGAAAGTTTTGCGTTTGTTCTCGAGATAAATCAGAGAGATTGTTTATTTCTGTAGATCTCGATGGGAGATGAGCCCAGGACTAGGTGCTCCCTGGAGTTCCTGGGCCACAGTTCGTGACCATCCAGGCTTTACTGCTCTCGAGGCAGAAATCGGGTATGAGTAAATGAGTTGACGCAAGATGACCATGAAGAGGTTATGAGAGAAGTAAATAAATGATGGAATGGAGACGCGAGCAGTACAAAAGAAAGAGGCGTGCTATCCGAGAGAAGAATAGTGGTAGGTATTGGCAGATAATCCTCCATGGTCCTTGTCTCAATTCACAATCAGCGAGCTTTTGGTCACTCCTCCCTCCATGTGTAGATTAAATGGTTTGTCCAGCGTTTGATGACGGAAGTTGCGAGTTCGACGTTGGCTGTCCCGCTACGAAACGTGACCGACAGCATACAAGGTCGCTACTGCAGAGCAAGCTAGCGCAGCATCAAGGTCCCCTAGCGCATCGGGTTGGCCAGCATGTGCTAGAAGGTTGGACACGAGGCATGGGCTGTCTGCAAGGTACTGAGCACCATCTCGAACGCGACTACGCGACTGGACGCAAGGGCGTGTCCCGTATGGGTCGATTGGCCATTGACTTTTGGCCACGGTTTTTTTTTTTAATACCGTTCTATGGACCATAATTATTGTACCCATCGACCCTCATCCTCGACCAGATTACATCACCTTCCTTGAGAACTTCCATGATTGGAGGCTGCGCACTCTCTCGTTTCGCCTCCCCATTCTGCCACATCACATTCTTTCTATCTCTCAAGACCACCCGTTGTTGCTTCATGGACTATTCCTTCTCCCCCTGATTCCTTTGTGGAAAGGCCTGCTCCACCCTTCAGTCCCCCGACTTACACCCACTCTCTTGACAATCCCAGTCCCGCTGCACTCTTGTCTTTGTTTTGGCGACTGTCCCGCCCGGCCTCTTTTTCAGGCGACACTTCCCTGTACGACGAATTTCAGTCCTCCGAGTCGCCATGGCTAGCTTCAGCCGATTTGGCTTCTTAGCCACCGCAGTTGTTTTCCACCTGGTCTATTTCCTGTCCATCTTCGACATCTACTTTGTCAGCCCTATTGTGTCGGGCATGCGGCTCTATGGCGTGGAGCTCTCTGGGGCTTCCAAGGCCCCCGCGGACCGCCTAGTCCTGTTCGTCGGTAATGATCTCCAGGAACGGTCTCTCTTTGGTCCATATGTTCGCTAATACTCCCTGCTACACCAGGCGACGGACTTCGTGCCGACAAGGCCTTTCAATCCTTCCCTGAACCGTATCCTGAGTCTGACGAGGACCTTGTGCCACGCCCGCTTGCTCCTTTCCTCCGTTCCCGAATCCTCGAGCACGGGACATTCGGTGTTTCTCATACTCGTGTCCCAACGGAATCCCGCCCTGGGCATGTAGCCCTCATCGCTGGCCTCTATGAGGATGTCTCAGCTGTTGCCACAGGATGGAAACTGAACCCGGTCGACTTTGATAGCGTTTTCAACCGCAGTCGGCACACGTGGAGCTGGGGAAGCCCTGATATTTTGCCAATGTTTGAGCATGGAGCCGTGCCAGGTCGGGTTGATTCGTTCATGTACGATGCGGAATTTGAGGACTTTTCCAAAGATGCAACGCATCTCGACTACTGGGTCTTTGACCATGTCAAGGAGCTCTTCGCCCACGCCGCCACCAATGAGACACTCAATGCTGCTCTACGGCAAGATAGAATCGTGTTTTTCTTGCATCTCCTAGGCCTTGATACGACAGGCCACGGATACCGGCCCTATTCTAAGGAGTACCTACACAATCTCAAAGTCGTAGACCAAGGCGTCAAGGAGGTGACAGAGCTTATCCAAAATTTCTACGCTGATGACCGAACCGCCTTCGTATTTACCGCTGATCATGGCATGAGTGATTGGGGTAGTCACGGCGACGGTCATCCGGATAACACCAGAACACCGCTCATTTCTTGGGGTTCTGGTGTCGCCCATCCGGAACTGCATCCAAACTCCATAGCCCCAGGTCATGATGAATACTCTTCCGACTGGAGTTTGGATCATGTTCGAAGACATGACGTCAACCAAGCTGACGTTGCTGCCCTGATGGCGTACTTGATCGGCACCGAGTTTCCTGCCAACTCTGTTGGTCAACTACCTTTGACTTTTCTATCCGCCAGCATACAGGAGAAAGCCGAGGCATCTTTGGTAAACGCGCAAGAGATTCTCGAGATGTATCGGGTCAAAGAAGCGAAAAAGAAGGCAACAGAGTTGCGATACAGGCCATATGAAGCCTTCAGTGAGCACACGCTAACTCCTGATCAACACATCGCACGCATCCGTGCTTTGGTAGACAGCGGTCGGTACGAAGAGGCCATCGAAGAATCCGATGCTCTAATCGCTGTCACACTGCAGGGCCTTCGGTATCTTCAAACATACGACTGGTTGTTCCTCCGAGCACTAATCACCATCGGATATCTCGGGTGGATGGCGTATGCCATGACGACCGTCCTCAACCTCTATGTTGTGCAGGAAAGCATTCCTTCACAGCGGTCTATTTTAGGCACTATGTTCTTCTCATCAGTACTTGTCGCTCTTTACGCATCTTTTATCATCTCCAAATCCCCACTACAGTACTATGCCTATGCTCTCTTCCCGGTCATATTTTGGGAAGAGGTCTATGCCAGGAGAGGTACTCTCGTTCAAGGGCGTAAAGATCTCTTTGGCCATATTCAGTCGGGTGGAGCCACGGTAGCACTTGTAGCCAACATCATCCTCTATATCGGTGTGATCCAATCCTTGGTAAGAACCCCGACCAGCAGTGTACGCATGTAGCTGATGTTTGTAGGCCCTTGGATACATCCACCGAGAGATTCTCACCGTTTTGTACATTGTGGGGGCTTTCTGGCCCATTGTCAACAGTCTCTCGTTCCTTCGGTCAAACTTTTTGCTTAGCTTCACTTGGTTTGTGTCATGCCTTGCAATGAGTACGTTCACGTTGCTCCCCGCAATGAAGGTTGAGAATGTTCCCCTCATGTAAGTAACAAGCTTGTGGGAAGTTCCATAAGGCAGGGGCTAATCATATTAGCTTGGCGGCTGGTGCGCTCATGGCCCTTCTTGGTCTGGGATATCTGGTTTGTGAGGACCTAGTCCTGTCGGAATTCTCATCATCCAAGGATAAAAGGGAACACCTTCACATCAGCAGAGCACTTCTAGGGGTGCAGGTAAGAGTTTTCCTTGCTTGATACTTAACAGGCAACCCAATTTCGAGACGGCTAATGTGAGAATCGACAGATCGGGTTAGTTTTCTTGTCGATGTTGGTCACACGCAGTAGTGCGTTGTCGCTCAAGGATAAACAAGGGTTGCCCCGTGGCAATCAGATCGTGGGATGGGCTGTTCTTGGTAAGAACCATCAGAATTCTGTGCAAGACCACGTTCACTGACGAGAAGAAATGCAGTTGTGTCCTTGCTGATGCCTCTGGCGTATCGGCTGCAACCCAACACCCACTACATGCATCGTCTTGTTGTCATGTTTCTAACCTGCGCTCCGACATTTGTTATATTGACCATCTCTTACGAGGGCATGTTCTATGTTGCATTCAGCGTTATGCTCCTTCTGTGGATTCGCCTCGAGTACAACATTGCCACTGCGCAAGTGAGTACGGTCAAAAACGATCCGATCAGCTTCCGACCGCTTCGTTTGTCGGACGCGCGGGTGGCTCTCTTCATTATGGTACTACTTCAGTCAGCATTTTTCAGTACGGGTAACGTGGCGTCAGTCTCGTCATTCAGTCTTGAAAGTGTTCAACGGTTGGTACCTATCTTCGACCCGTTGTCTCAGGGAGCCCTCCTGGTTCTCAAGCTAATGATTCCGTTTGCGCTGATTTCGGCGAGCCTAGGGGTGCTGAACAAAATGCTAGGTGTAGCGCCGTCGGCTTTGTTCATGGTTGTTTTGGCAGGAAGCGACATTTTGACCCTGTACTTCTTCTGGGTGGTGAAGGACGAGGGCTCATGGTTAGAGATCGGGTCCACCATCAGCCACTTCGCAATTGCCAGCCTACTGTGTGTTTTTGTGGCGGCCCTGGAAGGTGTAAGTGCCTTTTTTATTGCCGGTATTGAGATTGCAGATGAGCCAGGAAAGACAAAAGCCAATGGTGGACCGGCGCTGAAGCCGACCAAAACAAAGAAGCTTAACGGCAATACTTCAAAGAACAACTAAACTAGTGGTTCAGGCAGACGTTAAAGGGGGCAGATGATGTGTATAATACTGCTGTAGTCCTCGGCGGCCAGAAACCGGAGTTTCAGCATGGAATAATCTTGAACCCAGAATAAAACGCCACAGGCGCAAACACACCTATACATACAATGATCAACAAATATAGCTGAAGTAAAGGGAAAGATGGTAGAGTAAGGATCAAAGGCAGAACCCAAGACATTCCGCAGGCAAGCAGGCCAAATGGTGAGCGGCCTTACTCGTGTACCGTTTTGAGGTGTAAGGCTGAAATTGAGAGGATCCGGAAGATGGCCGTAAATCCTTGTTGGTAAGGCAGGGTGGAAAATCTGGATTAGGGACTGTGGCGCCGCCGATAGAGGTACTGTACAATACACGCTTGGTGTACGCCCAAATGTGACAGGAGACATGAAGGTGTGGTGCGTGATGCACAATGTGTGATGTGTGATGGGGACGGAGACGACTGGAAGAGTCTGAGGCGCATCATCGGAGAAGGGATGGACACACTAATCAGGTCTGTAGCAATGCAGCCAAGGATGCAGCCTGAGAGTGGATCTAATTGAGAGTGCGGGGCAGAGTACCTCTTTTGGGGCAAGTTTGGGGTGAGGTATTCCTCATGCTCGAAGAGGGTCTACCAAAGAGGGGACTGCACATTTGCATGTGAAAGTCCACTACAGCAGTCCTCGTCTCCGAAGTCATTGGAGGAGGCGGCGAAGGGCTATGCAGCAAGGGATGTCCTCGTGCCTCATGCCATCCTCGTCAGCCCCCTACAGGATTACGTCGTTCTCAAACCAGACCCTAGGAAGGAAGAGAGGCTGTTGATAGTGCATTAGTATTTGCAAAGCGGGTGAGGCCACAGGGCAACGTGCCAAAGTCCATTCCAGTATAGGTAGCAGTAGGTGTCAAGGACCCTGAGCAACACGGTATTCCTTTGAGTCCTACCAGGCTAGGCACTACTAAAGCCATTCTACGAACCCCAGTTCCTAAGACATAACATCATACAGCACATTTCGTTATTTGGGGGAGGGGGGGTGACCAAAGCGGGGAGAGCAATGGCAGAGGTTGTTACAGAGAGTGCAGAGAGGGTAGGGAGGGCAATGTTTGTTGGTAGTGGACCAAGGCGCAATTGTGAGTACTTACTCCGTACTCACCTTTGTAAGCTCTAAACCAACCTTCTTCAAAGCTAGGAAGTTGCAATCCAATTCTATGATACAATAACAACAATGATGATTGACAATACACCAACTATGGGCTGATACTTGAAGCAATGGATCTCCTTGTTTGGTAACATTCCAGAGCACTGCTGTCAGGGTCTTCACATCCCTATCATCTAACCGGCAGTGGGAACGGAGATTTTAGTGAGGCCCGATCGTAAAGTCCGTTTCAAAGCGCAATCTACACGACCCACTCGTTTGACAGGACATTTGTTCCCCGGCTTCCCAGGATAGGAACAGTATAATTTTCCAATCCGCTTGTTATTTTTCAAAGGTAAAAAAATTCTCGATGCCTCAATGGAAGTCTAGCGGGATAAATGCATCGCAGTGGGTACACACATATGTATGTCCACCCCCCCCCCCATCTCCTATCCTGCTCACGTTACCGGGGAAGATGCCCTCTATAGCCTAGAACCAGGTCAGGGAAGCTAAAACGAAACTGGGACTTTCCGCCGTTGCCGTCGTACCTTTTTTATCTCTTCTTACCCCATCCTCTACCCCGGCACCCAGTCCTCGCCAAGCTCCCTGACCACCAACCACCCAAAGCTGAGGCTTCTCAGCGCTCTCCGCTCTCACATGTCACCATCCTACATATGGATGTGCATGAAAATTTGAACAAAGTGTCGATCCCACCATGGTTTCTGCAACTAGCAATTATGGCACACCCCTCTCCAAGCCAGAAATACCTACCCAATCCACACACACGCACAGTCGCACACACACACACACACACACACACACACACACACACACCGTTCGGGAGGAAATATGTCACGCATCACACCTCCACACCTCTAATCTTTTTTTTTCACTTGGTAAGAACTGGTGCTTAGTACTGTATCATAACTATAAAACAGGAATGCAAATCTGAATAATATTAATGTACAGGGGACCGAGATAATGGGGAAGGGCGGGGGGATGAAGAGATTCCCCCTCCCCACCATCGTGCCGTTGCTCCTACCGAATTATGCCAAAGGAGAGGGACCAGGGGAGAGTACGAATACAATCCCTCCAAGCCAGTTTATACAAATGTAGCTTGGGTAAAACTTCACACGTTTTTCTTTGGTTCTAACACGAACGTCTATAACGAATAGCCTCTTAAAGATGCATCCATGTTAACAATGGATACAACAACAGGTGTGTCTGTATCAACGCATTCTCCCAGCGAGGTAGCGTAGGTACCCAAGTATCCGTGTCCCAACTGTCTCATGGCTCTTGTACTTCATTCGTACAACTAACTAAGCTGGCTCGACTCGCCGGAACGACGTCTCAGATGACGCCCTCCCCCTGCTCCCCCAGCAAACCCGACCCTCATCCACGTCCTGAAGATTTTCAGGCATATGTTCCTACCTGGGGGAAGGGGTCCGGAATCCCAGTGCTCCATCTTGTTTATAACCCACCACATCCCTGGCTCACACTCATTTCTTTGCACTGGTTGGTCTTGGTGATCTGGCTTCCTTTAGGACCCCGACCAGATTGGCATGAGCTGAGGCCTTGGCTGACCTGATTGCAGCTTATTAAGAGCAATTGTAACTCTTTTCTTGGGCTTTACGACGAACCAAATCTACGCTGGCATTTATTCATTCCAACATAACCTTCTCGACCCTTCTACAAACAATCCGTCACTCAACATTGCTGGGGAAAAAGGAAGCCAGCCTCTCGCTCCTGTTCCTATTCAAGTGTCTTCTCTCCTGTGATGCCGGACCCGGCCGAACACACAGAACGAGACGGCGAACCCCCAAAAGACCGAAACTAAAAACGAGTACGTACCTCGCCACAGGCAACCTTTACTGCCTTGCCTGGTCTGGCCTCGCCTGACATCGAGACTTGTCCCTGCTGGTCGATGGCTTACCATCTAAGGCCCACTCAACTCCACGGGGCTTACCATTGCTCTTTGCTTTGTGCGGCATCAAATCCCCACGGTAGGTCCGGAAGACGGGCAGAGGACCCAGTTTGGCCTCCACCATTTCCGACACTGCAAGTCATCTCTTTCGCAATCTGGATTCTGAACATCAGGCACTCCCGGCAATCCCGTTGGCCAAACTCTGGCTGGATTCTTCATCCTTCGAGCCCTCTTTTTGCCCTTTCTTCTCAAGTCTCAAATCCAGTTTTGCTCTCTCGTTTTCCGGGGGGATTTTCCGGATCCTGCACACGTTGCTCTCGGCACACGCCCCGTCCCGCCTGATACCCGCTACCAGATTTGTTCTACCCCCGCACGTTGCTCTCACGCGCACACACACACGACTCCGCTCCTCTGCTTTGGCACTGAGCGGTGTTGGGAGTAGCATCCGACAATCAACAACCAGTATCGTGTCGTCCAAAGTAACATTTTTTTTTATTTAATTGCGGCTTGCGGCTTGCCATGCGAAGAGCTGGTGACGGACCTGACGATCAGTAATTATTCTAGGCAAACACAGAGAAGCAAACGCACGACCTGCATTCCCTGCATTCCTGGTTAGCAGGACCGAGAGTTGCAGTGACCGCAGCAAGCCCGCTGTCAACCTGACCTTACCTGCCCGTCTTGGTTGGCTGAACTGACCGACCGAGCTGCCTGCACTGGTGGTGTCTCCGTCTCTGGCCGCGCACGGCCAGATCGCGACGACCTCTCCCCCCTCACCCTTGGTTTTCTTCTTTCCAGAGCCTCATCTTCCAAGTCGAGCCGGTTTCATGGACGTGGAAATGTCGTCGGGCGACGGGCCGCCGCAGGTACAGCCGAAGCCGCAACTCCAGGATCAAACACAGTCATTGACTGCGGCCTCTTTGTCCGCTTCCACGCCCACGCCGCCGCCAGGGCTTGCACCCAACACCGCGGCCTCAACCTCGGCAGGACACATGAGCTTCAGGAGGTAGGTCGGTGTCCGCGCTTGCATTTTTCCTCCACGTCCAGAGCTCTCTGGCCCAAGAAGGAGTGGGAATGATTATCAAGGTCAAACGGCTTGACTCGCATTTCGCTAACATTTATCTTTATTTATAAAGACAGCGAGCGTCACGCGCATGCGAGGTATGCAACCAGGCTTTTCTTCGTGCCTCTTTTGTCGACTGCCGCGCCATGGGACCCCTCGTTCCCCCTCATGAGCCGAGGCATCGGCGACCGCCATCCTCCATCAAACCCTCAGATCCACCAAACATATTCATGCCAGCTGTTGAATCAAGCGCTGACCACATGCCATTAGACCTGCCATGCTCGAAAGGTATTTCGATCAATTCCTTCGTTACGGCCATCATTGCTCATCATGATCCAACATGATCTGTTTCCTCGTCACCGCCAATTTTTTCATATACCGTTACTAACCCACCTACCCAGGTCCGGTGCGATGCTGCCAGCCTTGGTGTGCCTTGCACCAACTGTGTCGCCTTCCAAATCGAATGCCGCATCCCAACCCCCAAGCGCAAAAAGACCCAAGGCTCTGGAAACCAAGCCGGCAAGGATTCTGATAGGTACGAATTTCTATGTCGCTTGCATCCCTCGCGTTCACATTGTGTTGATGCTCATGCTGATTACATTCTCATCCACCTCTAGCGACCGAGGTGATGTCGCTGAGGATCCCTCACCACTACCGCCGGCTCCTGCGCCCACCACGTTTACCTCGCGAACCCCATCCGTATTCCACTCCAACCATGGCACTCCTCCCACCACACTGACAGAGGCCCAGGCGAGGAAAGAAGAGGTGGACAACGGGACATACCTCGATCTAGTGATGAAGCCAAAATTCACCCGTGCCCCATAACCGAGGCTGGCCGAGTCGCATACCTTGGCGAGTCATCCAATCTCACACTGCTCGTCCACGATCGCCAAGGCTCAGCCGATGTTGTTCATTACCCTCTACCCGAGAATGTTCGAGGCTCCCGAGCCCGGCTCACCGAGTTGGACAACGTCGAAATCGATATTCTCCACCAAAGAGGAGCCTTCCTCCTTCCCCCTCGATCACTCTGCGATGAGCTTATTGAATCTTACTTCAGCTGGGTCCACCCTATCGTGCCCATTATCAACCGTACCCGCTTCATGAGGCAGTATCGTGATTCAAAAAACCCCCCATCTCTATTGCTTCTTCAGTCTGTCTTGCTCGCTGGCACCCGAGCTTGCAACAATCCCCAACTTATGGACGCCAATGGTTCAACCACCCCTGCCGCACTAACATTTTACAAGAGAGCCAAGGCTTTGTACGATGCCAACTATGAAGATGACCGCGTTACCATCGTGCAATCCTTGTTGCTGATGGGATGGTACTGGGAGGGTCCAGAAGATGTCACCAAGAACGTTTTTTATTGGAGTCGCGTAGCTACAATTGTTGCTCAGGGATCGGGCATGCATCGTTCAGTCGAACAGTCACAATTAAGCCGGTCGGATAAGAGGCTGTGGAAGCGTATCTGGTGGACCCTCTTCACTCGGGATCGCTCCGTCGCCGTTGCGCTTGGAAGACCCGTTCACATCAATCTTGATGACTCGGACGTCGAGATGTTGACAGAAGAAGACTTTATCGAAGACGAGCCAGATCGTGCCAGCGAATACCCCCAGATCCAATTCACGTTCAGTTTTTTCTTCAGTATGTAAAGCTTTGCGAAATCATGGGCCTCGTCCTATCGCAACAGTACTCAGTGGCCTCAAAAGGACGCCAACGAAACGCCATCGACCTCACCCACAGCGACATGGCCTTGGCCGACTGGCTCCAGAACTGCCCAAGCTGGTCTACTGGGAAATGCCCCGACATCACTTCTGGTCTGCGCTCCTGCACTCCAATTATTATACAACACTGTGTCTCTTACATCGAGCGCACATGCCCCCAGGTGGAGCGTCTCGTTTTACAGACCAGAATCCCTATCCCTCCCGCAACATTGCATTCCAGGCTGCTGCGATGATTACATCCATCGTTGAGAATCTTGCTGCCCATGACCAGTTGCGCTACTGCCCAGCCTTCGTCGTGTACAGCCTTTTCTCGGCACTAATCATGCATGTGTATCAGATGAGATCGCCAGTCCCCTCGATCCAACAAGTTACCCAAGACAGACTTCGCAGTTGTATGCAAGCCATGAAGGAGATTTCCAAGGTCTGGCTGGTTGGGAAGATGGTTTATGCGCTTTTCGAGTCCATAATTGGCAATAAAGTGCTCGAGGAACGATTGCAGAAAGCTGAGGGGAAGCGGCATCGAAAGATGCGCCAGGCACTTTCGCAGTTAGAGCAGCAGAACCGGCAGCCCGAGGCTCCAAAGAGGAAATACGACGAAATGGCAATTGACTTCGCATCCAGCACTCCTCAGCCTCAAGAATCATACGAACGATCCCGACCGCAAACCCCAAGCGCCACCAAAAACGAGCAAACAAGCGGTATGCAGCCACCGCCGGTAACATCGCCCAACGCACGCCAAAATGTGGCCGACACATTCATGGGAGGCACGAATTCGAGACCGCAAACCCGACCAGCCACACCTTTTAATCCGTCTTTCTCAGTTCCTCCCACACCGCCAGACCTGTACCTCGTAACAAGGAATTCGCCAAACTTATCTCAGTCTCTCTGGGAAAACTTCCAACCCGACCAACTATTTCCGGACAGCGCAGCAATGTCAGCTTTCCCCAATCTCTCGCCTGTCCAGACCCATGCCGGGCTGGATCATAACCCCATGGGTCCGGTGCCAAGCGGGAACATACAACAAGGTGGATTGCAACCCCAGTCAACTAGTCAGTTCCAGCAGAGAGGGCAAGGAAACGGGATGATTCCCCAGACCAACGTCCATGGGTTTCAGGGGCAACCAAACATTTGGCAGCCAAACTTGGAGGGTACATTGCCCGAGGGCGAGAGTCCAGACAGCTGGAGCACAGGCTCAGGCCAAGGACAGGCTGTACCATCAGCACTCAACGTGGAGGATTGGTAAGCTTAGATGAATGATGCTAATGACATCGCATAACTAATAGGTTTGCTAGGTTTCAATTCTTTGGCATCAATGGTGATCCTAGCAACTTCAACCTCGAGATGCATTTAGGTTAATGAAGAATGTGCGAGGGTATTGGGGAGAGACCCCCAGTTCTCCTTTTCAATAATGCCAACCCCCACCCAAACGAGCATAGACAGACATGGCAGTGCCAATTTTGCATGCCAAGCAGCTCTGTGGTGTACGTTCTAGGTATTGAGCATTTGGAGATGAGAATCGTCCAATTGTGGTAAACAATTTTAGATCATGCTGGTTCTGAGAACCAGATTACATCTCTGAGCGCTTGCGTATCCCAGGAACTGGACTGAAAAGCGGCTGGGTTTATTTCAGCTGTAGAAAGACCCCACCCTATCAGAAAGGACACATAAAAACCAGCTCGGAGTCAAGAGACAGCATGTGCCGGTGTCAAAATACAATGTAAATTGGAAGAAGTTGTTTAACAGGGTAGAAGTGGCAACAACTCTGGTGCCCTGCTAGTGGAAGAATAGCGGCCGGAAAGGTTGGGAAGAGGCGGAATGGCAAGAAGGCTCTGTATGACACGTCTCGGGAGGTAGCTTGTAGGGGTGGATAAAGGCGTGAGTAGAGGACGAGGGAAAGCAAGTCTTTACTTGATAAAGCGTACGACGTGGCCAGTGGGGTACGATATATTACGCGGAGAAATAAGTGCGCGCTTGACATTGGTGGAGCCGTTTGTACATACATAGCATAGGACCCAAGTCATTAATTGTAATGACCCAGCCATGCATGTTACACTCCATACTTTTTTTTCGGGGGGTGCCGGGTTTGGTGTAAAAGGGTATCAATTGATCGCATCACTGGCAATGATACACTCCATGAATGAGCCTGGGCGTATACTGTAAGTGGACGGGCGGTTAGAGAGTGCATACAGATGGATAAGTGGTGCAAACAAACCTGATGATGCTGAGAATGACGTGGATACGGATGAAGACGGGACACCACAAGAAAAGGACGATACGATGGAAGCGTTCGACAAGATGCTGCCAAAAGATATCTGCCATTTCATCGGCGCTGTTATACACATGAAACAGCCGAGTTCCAGTAACGACAGTATTTCACGACCGGGTCGTCGGAGAAACACACCTATTTCTTTCTCGGTTGTTCCATCTACATTCCAGTTCCAGCAGATGAAAGAACAAAGAGGCCGGGGGGGGAATTCATCTATGCATGTTATGAAGTGGGTCGAAGCACCTAGGTATGTATTCTGGATCTCAATGAATTAATTTAGGACGGGCTGTAGCGGGAGTACACGTTATCCGCGACACCAGGAACCCCGTGGTTCTACCACAGACTTCATGATGCATGGTGCGGTGTAAGGTATAAAGTGAGTGAAGAGGCCGATCCAAAGCCAGGGTGGTGCCCCTTAACCTCGCGGATTGGCAACGCACCCGCCTCAGGCACGGGATAACCGCACTTCCTCGTTCGCATGTGCACGGATACAGATTCGGGGGGCGCGGGGGGTTGGCTGACGACAAACAGGTCTGGAATGGAGGGGAGGTGGACCGTGGTCTTTGCCTAGTGCAGCCTCCACGCGGCCTTGTCACTTGCTCTCACTCGTTGAGCACATACAACGCCCCCAAGAGCGGCCATGATGACACGGGCTGCACGGAGTGAGCCTGGCTTGCCTTCAGGGTTCTCTATAGCCCACCACCACTGTCATTGTTTTCCTTCCAAGACGCATGTACGACGTGTTGATACACGGCCTGTTTTTTTTTTGTTTTGTTTTTTTGTTTTTTTTTTAGGGGGGGCTGCTTCAATGTGCCGACCTACCTACCTGGTGGGTACCTACCTACCTATTGAGCGTGAGGCACCGTGTATCGGTAGGTACCTGGTAGACATGGAGGTGCTGACAGGCCAGAGGCCCACAAGCGAACTACATTTCCTACCAACTAGCCTTGTTCCCCGATTCTACCGCGACTCAGTGACAGCACTGGTACTGACAGGACCACCGCTGTTGCCACTGCCGCTGCCACTGCTTCTTCCACTAATAATTCCACTACGTATTGTGTGTTGCTATTACTGGTCTCGAACTCCCACTTCATAGATCCGTCCGACAGCTGCAACAGCATTCATCACCCTGGATCCCACCCATCCCAAGTCATCCAATCTGCTCGCCAGTGGTCTCGACACGCCGACCCCGTGAGGTGGTAGCAGCCTGCATGACTATCTGACCCGCCGGACCTTGAAGCGCATTGCATACCCCGGCCTCAGCTGCCGCCCCCAACTGGACGACCGCAAACGAAACCTCCCACGACAAACACGACGACTACCAGATCGAAAGCCTGCGGCTCCTTCTCTCGGTTTTTGATAACTACTGCCGCCATCGTCAGGAGATTTCACGCAAGATTGTCGCTGCGATACCTGCATTGCCTTGGGTTCGACTTGCTCCTCATTTTCCCATTCGCCAACCCCTGTCCCATCCCGCGCCGTCTCGAGACGTCCTCGCTCTGTCCTCTTCTCCTTTGATACTACCTACAAAGCAGCAGCAGCAGCCGGTGTTGCATGACGACGATAGCCACAATTATACCAGCGCGGGTCGAAGCCACACTTTGATGTAAGGCCGCTATCTCACTTGCGAGCTTTCATCTCTGTCGCTGTCGCCGACCCGGCGACCATCATGACCGACCAGAGTCGCTCTGTGACATCCTCGTCGCACCGGTCCTCGTCGGCCTTCGCGCCAACGTCCCGGTTATCAGACTCAAACTCCGTTCGCCCACGCAACCGTCGACTCATCAGCACCCTCGATAACGATGACGTACCCGATGAACGGGGCTCCCGCAGCCGCAATAATGACTTCACCTCTACCTCATCCACTCCAACTCGAGGCTACGGCCTTCTCTCTGCCTTGAGCCCCGCCAACAGTCGCTCAGGGAGCCCTCATCCCTCGACTCGCTCGGGTCATTCCCTCAGTCGTGCCGCCAGCTCCGCCAACCTTGGTAACTTTCTCAATGACTCGTTAACCCAGAGTTGGGCCTCGGTACAAGGCTTCGCATCGTCCCTCATATCCGGGGATGATGGCTCCTCTAGAGTTGGGAGATCCCAGTCCACCACCCGAGCCGGCACCTGGGGAAGAAACGGCAGCTCTTCTAAAAAAAGCGCCGGAGTCTGGGGCCCGGAACCGCCTCAAAAGATATCCTCGATGGATGATGTAGCGGCTGGTTCGCGAGAAGAGAGGGATGCCGCCTTGAAGGCAGCGAGGAGAGCCAAGGTTCTGGAAAGCCACGATGGCGTCAATGGAGGACTAGATGTTGCAGGGAAGCACAAGCGTAGGAACTCTGACGAAATCATCCCCGACCAACGCCAGCTTGAAGAATACCTGGTCTATATCCACAAAGTCCAACCAAATGATACATATGCTGGCCTCATCCTGCGGTATCAATGTAGGGAAGATGCGTTCAGAAAGGCCAATGGGCTTTGGTCTCGAGACAGCGTACAGATCAGGAAGTGGCTTACTTTCCCTGTGGATGCCTGTGAGATAAGAGGCCGGCCATGCGAACCACCTTCCTGGCACAACGACCACGGAGTTGATCTTCTTGCCCAAACTCCTGGTCCCGAGGACGAAATATCTGGATCTCGGGCAACCAACGGCGACTTTTTTAACCGGTCCACAAATGGGACATGCTCTGAGCCTAAGCTGAATGAAGATGAAGAGAAACCATGGGTACATGTCCGCTGGGTCAAGATTGACTCGTTTCAGCAGCCTGTGGAAATCGGCCGAGTGGCCCGAAATGCGATGGGATATTTCCCTCCTCGGCGGAAGAAGAGCATCCGTACAATCTCAACTCTTTCGACACCCCGACAAAGTCTTGACTTATCCAGTAACCCTCCGGGCTCGGCAGAAGGCACAGCGTCGCGCCGGACAAGCTCTCTAAGCCACCGACCTCAATTTTCTACTAGCTTAATGTCTAGCCCAGGCCGAGCGATCGGCGAGGGCGGGGAATCACTGCCAACTTGGATGCGTCGTCCTGGTGGCGTGGGATCTATGGGAGCCAACGCTCGAGCACCTGGGCCCGACAGGGATGCACTTACTACGTGGACTAAGAAGCACCTTCCAGGTCTAAATATTGATAATCTTCCTTCCATGTCGGTCATGGGGTCAGAAACGGCGCAATTTGGCTTCAAACCCGAAGCAGGAGGATTGGTCGAGAGCCATCACGGGGATGGGCAGGAAACAAATTTGGCCACTCAGCAAGGCAGCGGGCTGGACAGAGCTGCCGCTGCCGTGGAGACGTGGCTACGGGGCGCGCTCATCAGAAATCCAAGCTCAAATATCGGAGGGGCACGAGGTCTATCGGGTGGTGATGGCGACCTGATAGAGTTGACGGATACGGGCAGCGATGACGGGAAAACGCAGGGAGCAACATCGACAAGCATGATGGAAGCGCTCTCAATAGGAGGAACAGTGAGAAGCAGCCGAACCGATGGAGACGGAGTTGTTCGGGACAGAACAGCGGGAATTGGGGCCAAGGGAGGCAAGTATGATTGAGCAGGTCTTTCCCTATAACAAGACTGGCAGTGGTTAAAACACTGTTGCTCAACCCGGGAGTGACCCAATTAGGTTGTCGTAGGCTTTGGGTCTCCCATTGGATTGAGTACCTATGATGGCGTTTGATTGTTGGCGAGTGTGGTATCTTGGCCTGGCTTTTTGTACGAGCATCTCCATGTTGTTGACGTTGCGCGGCGTTTGGTGATGGCATCCACAGATCATCGCAGGCTGAAAATGGCCAATCACAAAGGTTTGTGAGGCATGGGGACAGTATGGTAGACCATTTGTTGTTTTCTTTTCTTTGTTTTGTCTGGGTAATGGAACAAGAGGCCGCCCTGTATCCAATATCAAGTGTATGCAAAAACATGTCTGCGTTCGGATCTAGACGAAAATAGCCAGAATAGAATTCGATTTATTATCAACCAGGCTGAGCCGCTGCTCCTACCTGCTACACCCCCAGCTCCAGCCTCGCGCACGTCCGCCCTTGTACGTAATGATGCCTCGAGCCTTGGTCGTTTACTCGGTTACCTAGATTTGTCGTGTAGCACACTGACTTGCAGGCTTAATCGCATAAGAGACGAAAATGAAACCATGCCTACCGTCGCGCTATCTCAAACAAGGAAAGATCAATTCTTAACCTGCGAGTGTAGATCATTTCAGCACGTAGATCATTTCAGCACCAAGTGCGCTTGACAAGGGCTCATTCCATTCGTTGTCTGTCCAATCCGCACTACGTTATTTGCATTCAGGACATGTTTACGGTTTCATTTGGCTTTCTGGGTCGATGTTTTGTAGTCCATTCGGCGTTCAAAATTGAACAGAGCGGTTCAGCGACACTGAACCATGACCTTATGGGAAAGACTCCAGAGGCGAGAAAGTCTAAAGAGAAAGAGACTCACACCCTGGCGACTTTTGTGAACGGGGGACAACAATGCAACCAAAAAGGCACTCGGGGGACTCGGAGGAGTGCTTCAAATGACCGCTTAGGTATCGAGAGGTGGAAATACAGCTGCTAAGCATCCATCAACTTGAAATTCAGTTGTGCGTCAAGTCGAAAGAAAGGTCCTGAGAAGGCAATACAGGTGGGCTTTGGTACCAACCATGCGCTATCGGGGTCATGGTATCCGTCGTACGCAAGTGTGTAGGTACCTACCTATGCATTTGCCTGTGTTCTGCATCTGCCTGCATAGGTAGGTACCTATCTAGGTGCCGGCCTATTCGTGCTACTGTACAGTACCTTGACGCAAGATCTCAATGGAGATAAGTGATGTGTACGGTACCAAGTTGGTGCTCATGCCACCGTACGATAAGATAAGGAGTGCAGGGGAATGGGGGCCGGCAGCTCCACGTCATTTGTTCCCAGTCGCGTGGCCCACTCTCTCACCACCATCTTCTTGGTCTCCCACCATGCGAACATCCACCAGGCCAAGTTCGACATTCAACAAGCTGCCGCGGAATCCGGAGCAAGAGATAAAGCTGGGTTCACCGCAGCTCCAATGCCCATCTGCATAGAGTGTCGGTACCCGGCCAAGACGCTATGGACGCAGTACTCGGGGGCCGGTGACAAGGCCAGCGGGCACAACATCCGCTTGACTGTCTGTCGCAAGTGTGGCCGCTTCTGCGACAAGTACGTGGAGCATGACTTTGTTGTGCTGTTTATTGATCTTGTTCTCATAAAACCCCAAGTCAGTCCATCTAGTTTCGCGCCTGCTTTTGTCATCCTTCTTCTAGGTGCCTTGAACTCATCATTGACCACGGCGCCCAGGTTTACCGTCACTTGTTGCATAATACACTGATGCGCGATGGAGATCGCCTTGACGTATGCTTGAGTTCCCTCCGAGTATTAATTTGCATGAGCTAATATTAAGACCAACAGCCCTCTATCATTCGATTGGGTGTGTTACTTCTCTTGTTTGACGTCTACCTAACGTGGGCGCGGCTTGAAAAGCAGACGGTCCCCGATGGTACACCAGGTGAAAGTAATTTAGGCAAACTAGCTCAACAACCCATTGTGTTCCAGTACATATTTTTCCGTAAGTGTTCTCCTCTTCATTATACAGCTCCGTGATTAATGGACGGATCTCCCTGCCATAGTCATCTTCTGTTTCCTCTCGACTGCCGCTTTTCATGCCAGCATCCGCTTCCTGACCTCGTCGCCCTTCTCCCCGCTGCACCTCCTCGGTATCCTCCCCAGATACCCCCGACCCAATTCCGTTTCAACTGCACTCCTCGTCTCCTCATCCACAAAACTTTTTCCAATCTTAATGGTCGTTTGGGAGTACGACGTACCCGCCGCCGCCCGTTCTCTCGGTTGGGCCGTGGTAGCGAACAACATTGAGGCCCTTCGCATCCTGCTTGATTGCAAATACTATACCGCCTGCCTGCTTGCCATCGCTGGCGCTGCCTCGCGCTGGGTCGTCGGCCGGGCTGTCATGGGGTTCGCGGGGCTAGGGGACGTCGATTCTATAGGAGATCTGGGCGTGGCCGCGGACGGAAAGGCACTGTGGGCATTGTTGATGTATACCAAGGAATGGGCCGGTCGACTTGCGGTTGGGTGATACCATCATGGGGAATACCGGACACACATCGAGCGTGTGAGGGAAGATAATGATTTGCAAGATGTATTTCAGCAATGTAGAATAGGCGTCCAACTCCGTTCTGAACAACACGATGTCCGTGTGATAAAAGCAACAACGATATATATTACAACCATCCGCCTTTACATCCTATGACCAAGAACCATACTATACTCGAGGCATCCATCATATCCGCTTCTCTGTTGTATACGCCACGGCCATGTGGTTGTCTATTCCAGGAACGCTTCTCGAAGGTCGCTTCGTCTCGGTGCAATCAGGGGGTTGAGCTGGGCAAGGAAGGTAATGGCCCACATGAGATAGCAGCTGACAATTGCAAGGATGAGGGATGATCGCCAGAGTCTATTCGGTACATAGATGATGTGTTAGTTCGGGATATCAATATTGATGAGAGCTGCCTAGCCCATGGAGAGGCAGGAGCTGGACGGCGCGAAGGACTGACACTTGGTTTTCTCCTTTGGGAGCGAGGAACCACGATGCTGCGCAAAGGGCGACGATGATAACAAGGCCGATAAAGACGGCGGAGCTGTAGATGATACGAAAAAGCCCATAAGTTAGCCCGTTTCCATGCGTCCTTGCTGGTTGTCGTGCATGCAGCGCTTTGAAGCTGGCCCGACAAGGGAGCGACGTTACCCTGAAGCCATGATGTGCGAATTCCGCCTAAAGGGGAGAATGGTTTGTAAATACGATTTCTCTAGTCCTGTCCGGCAGGAAAATGGATGATGCGACGTGATGGCAGCAGGGTCAGATTCGGGAGAAGCTGTGTTTGTGGATTCGACTTCCAAAGGACGGTTTACCACTACAAGTTGCTTCTGTATCACCAGCGCCTAAAGCTGGTACCAGAGGTGGCTGAGTCAGCCGGCGTGGTGGCCTGGCACAAGCTCCCCAAAGGTTGGGGTCTAGGGTAGGTGATACTCGGGAACAAAACATAGAAGATTGGCATTGAGAATAATGACCATTGGTGGAGCAATATTTCATACATGAATAAAAATGTTTACATCTTCATGTAATACCGTCAGGAATTGTTCTCGAATGTGAGGCCAGCTTCTTTCCTTGCAGCTCCGTAGATTCCGGCTATGTCTCCGGAAGGTCCAGCATGTTCTCTCAATTGTGCTAGGTGCGCATCTGCCGTCTCCACATTTCGTAAAGTGGCACCAGCAGCTTGAGCCAAATTCAACGCATGTCGAGCGTCCTTTCGCGCAAGATCGACCGCGAATAGAGGCTCCCTGCGTTTGTGATAGTCACCGGTTCGCATTCTAGTGCTGTACGCGGCGTAAGGCCCAGGGAAAATCTCTTCGACGAACCTGTGGATTGCATCTGTGCCCAAGCCTGATTTCTCAGCCACCACATGAGCCTCCGCTAACTGTTCGACCATGTTGAGAATAAAGGTATTTCCTAGGACCTTCAGGGTCAACGCTTTGCCATACGGCTCGTTGCTTAGGTCAATTTCACCCCGCGAAGTGACGCCTTTGAACCATGGCTTGGCTCGGTCAACGCTGGCTTTTGGCCCAGCTAGTACACCAACGAGCTGGCCCGCATCTGCCATTGCGGGGGCACCAAACACGGGTGCTGCAACAAAATCGGCACCTTTGGCAACAATTTCTTTGGCGATAGTTTCCGTGGTTTCTGGGTGAATAGTAGAACTCTCAATGAATAGCTTGCCTTTGATATCGCCTTGCAAAATGGTTTGATATGTTTCCTGCACAGCCTCGTCATTGGCGATGCACGAGAAGATGACGTCGGCACGAGAGACCCCATCGGCAATAGACTCAACTACTTCTGCCTTGCCTGGGGGAAGAGTCTTTTGATAATCCACCGCTCGTTTAATGGATCGGTTGTAAATGAGAAGAGACGATTCCAGGTTTCCTTTTTCAATGATATTCTTGCTCATCCCCTAAATATGGATTTGTGAGATGATGAGATTGCTGGTCAATGAAAATCGGACAGGTCTCACTCTTCCCATATTTCCGAGTCCGATCCAGAGCAGCTTGGGTGCCATGTTTGAGATCGTCGATATTCAGCTGAATAAGTTAGGGTATTGTCAGTGAGGTTTGGGAAAGGTGGGGTTGAAGCTCTTGCTCACGAGATCCGAGAGAGAATACGGAGCTGCCGTACTTCCACGAAATTGGAAAATATAAGCCGATTCTTCGCTCTTGTAGGTACTTTTTGTCTGTGTCTGCGGCACACTTCATTCCGAGTGGGGTAGAGTTGTCGGGCCGGGATTCGGCATGGAAGTCAATGCAGCGAATGTAGACTAGTTGATTCACCTTGGGGGACGGCATCATGAGAGGCTTGTGGGGTCTAAGAGACTCAGAGTGACTGACGTACATGGGTCCTGACTAAAGCGAGGAGCTCTCAAGGGGAAAACATACCATGTCGACAGATACCCATGCACTACTCCCTGACTTGTTAGATGTTGAATATTGTTTTGCTATGGTCCTCTGATTACAATTATGCGCCTGTAACAATTTCGCACCAAGCTAGACGCCCAACTTCGGATCTTTTACTGTGCATATGATATACTGGAGATGGAAACTGGCTGGCGCAAATGACAGTGGAATTGGACTGCATTGAAGCTAGGTGTCCTCGACCCAGTGGGATACGTAGACATCATTGCAAATACGACCCTCTGTCACAAATTCCCCGGCACCACTTGGTAGCCGCCGCCTGCCTGGATACACAGACCAAAAGTTCTCGAGACGGCTTTGACTGGCTTCCATGGTATCGAGCGGGCAACAGGCAAAAAACATCACTCCAACTAAGCCCACTATGGTTTTCCCGCTTTCTCCTTAGTGCAGAGACCCTGTACAGTGTACTGTCATATTCCCTTGACCCGTTCGTCCGCAACTATGAGATTATTGCCACGGACTCCCAATGGCGCGCACCTCGATGCGGGCAGGCGAAGTCGGCGGGAGCTCGGGCTTATCAGTCTTATCGCATCCTAGCCTAGGCCCCTCCACACCAGCTACACCTCCACTGCTCGAGCCGCTGCATCTCTGTGACTGGTTTTTTGACTCGACAACCCCAGCGGTCAGTCACGATTGCATTTGACCCCCACACAAAACTCCCACCTAGTCTGCCTTTTTGCCTCCGTCTCTGTCTCCTCTTCAACAATGTTTTGCGGCTAGCAATAATTTCCTCACTGGCCGCAGCATTCCTAACTTCTCCTTCACTGGTTACCCTTGGGCGGCTCCTCCGTCGTCGGCTGCTCCATCAAGGGCTTCGGGCTTCTGCTGGAGCACCGTCATCGCCGTACGCCATGGCTTGCAACCGGGTCTGGAAGAAGGCCTCTAGCTGCGGCCAATACCTCTCCAACATCGAGCCTTCGATATCATATAGCTTAGGACAACAGTATTGTCCTCAATGGCGATCCTGCGGGCCTATAAAGAGGGGGTATGCTTCTCAGGCGGCTGGGGGCTCTGTATCTCGGTTTGGCCCTGGAGGTTCTCGTCACATGTCTGCGGCATCTTCTGCGCGCGCTAGAAAACGGGCTCTTGACCGAGTATACATCACATAAACGAATCATTGATGGAGCCATATCTCTGACGCTTTCGGTACAGGATTTCATTGTCTCCGTCCTCGAAGTTTCAGCCACCAAGCGCGATGCCAAGGGTTACCTTCAAAAGTATACCTCTGAGAACTCCAACTCCCTGGCCAACACCCCCCAGTTCTACCAAGGCGATCAAAATACAAATACGACTTCGGATGCATCCCAGACGCTGCATGTAGCTATTCTGAAGCTGCGCGCACCTCAGGAAATCGACACCGAGACCCTGCGTGGCGTGGGAAAGACTTTGTCCCAGCTTCGGAAGCTTGGGTTATTAAGCGTTGTTGTAGTGGATTGCGGTGTAGAAGAGAGCCGATTGATCTTTCAGGAACAAGTCTTCCGTCTTTGTGATGCCATTGATGCACATGGGGAACTTGGCGCAAGACTAACCAAGGATATATTTTCCCAAAAATCTGCAACCTCGATCACTGCGCCTTCATTTTTGTCCCCGGATATTCAATTGGACGACCAGGAACTTATCCAGAGAATTCTCCAAGAAGGAAAAATACCTGTTATTCCGTCACTGGTTGCTCGTGATGTTACTCTTCCCTCCCAACCAATTGATTCCAACAAGATTGTTCTTGCCCTTACTCGGTACTTCGCGGGCCTTCAATTTCGCGTGGAGGCCGAACTCGATGGGGAGCAAGTTGAAGCGGCCCGACCAAAACCGATTGCTGAGGTAGAGAGAATCATTCTTCTTGACCCGCTCGGCGCTATCCCCGCGAATGGTCGACGAGCCTGGCATCGATTTATTAATATCGAACAGGAGTACAATGGCATCATGAAGGAACTCATGGGGCCTGATGGTTCGCCATTGGCTGAAGAGAGCCGGGCTCGAGCCTCTGTGACAGCTCATGCTGCGAACCTGAATCTGGCCAAGGACGCCTTAGCTATGTTGCCATCCACAGCATCAGCGCTAATCACGACACCATCCGCGGCGGCTAATATACGTGATCCGAGTTTAAGACCCATTGCATCTGTCTCACCATACGGTTTTGGGGATATGGTTACAACCCGACGCAAAAAGAACCCTTTGATCCATAACTTGCTCACGGACAAACCCGTGTTTTCCTCATCTCTACCAGTTTCGCGCGCACATATGGATGGTAACCCATCTCCTTCTGAGTTGTCCAGCGTGTCGACTTTACTAAAGAGAGGCATGCCTCTGACGGTTTTTCCCGACCTGCAAGAAGGCCCATGGACCCCACCCATCCCCGGAGGTCCTCGGTTGAGGCTGACAGATAATTGCATCGATCTTCCGCGCTTGGTTCATTTGATCGAGGATTCTTTTGGCCGCAAGCTAGATGTGGAAGACTACTTGAACCGAGTGAACGAGAACCTGGCGGGGATTATTATCGCTGGAGAGTATGAGGGCGGTGCAATTCTGACGTGGGAACGACCGAATCATTTGGACGAAAGAGCCGCTCATGAACAAGGCCGACTCGTCCCGTATCTTGATAAGTTTGCAGTCTTGAGAAAAAGCCAGGGTAGTGGGGGTGTTGCGGACGTAGTTTTCAACGCCATGGTAAGGGGCTGTTTCCCGGATGGAGTGTGCTGGAGGAGCCGGAAGGATAACCCTGTTAACAAGTGGTATTTTGAGAGATCGGAGGGGACACAGAAACTATCTGGATGCAACTGGACCATGTTTTGGACGACACCAAGCTTAGATGTGCGGGACCGCACCCTTCAGGATTACGAATCAGTCTGTCGAGGAGTAGAACCTTCATGGGCAGATAACAAGCATATTTTGGATTGAAGATATAGCCGAGGCATAGTGGAGGACGACCAGTTGGCATGCTGGAAAAAGGAACCTTGAAGGTTGCATGCTGAGAACGATTAGTGGGTGGTGTTGTGGCTAAAAGTTGTGCTTTATGGGGCTTGTTGTATGGTTGATGCTCAAAAGTGATGGAAGTAAAACACAGGGAGTCTGTAAGAGGTATGCAGTGCTTTTCGGGAGCATGAGAGATAGTAATAGAATTTTGGATCACTTCCTTGAGTGGGGGTTCAAAGAATTCCTTTGTCACTTCTCCGTGTGCTCTAAGCCGTATTCGATTTGGAAGAGTGTATTCGTCATCATGGTGGCTCGTTGGATGATTGTTTGAGATAAGAGGGGTGATAGTGAGTCACGTGAGCGTACGTTGCTTTACATTTGGAAGTGGCCTTCTGGTGCACCTCCTTAATATCCCTGCGGCCAAGGTAGGTGGCTTGGTACCTACCTAAGCGGGTGGGTAGGTTCTGAGGCCACTGTAAGAGGACAAAAATAATCCAGGAAGCCTTTAGTGTTATGCACATAATTTTGCATAGCCCAAAATGATTCTGGACCTATTATTTTGTCCAACAGCCTGTCCATTTACCCTGGTCACCCGCGTAGGACCTGGGTAGGCACGTAAAGGAGGTACATTGATTGATACCTACGAGACACCTACTCTGCCTACCTGGTGGTAGGGAGGTACCAAGCTGACCGGATACGTGGCGCAGCTCAGTTACTACCTACCTACCTGTACCTAGGTACCTATCCAATGCGGTAACGAATGCACGGAAGGTACCTACACCCTGACAACGAAATGCAGAAGCTCGGGCCACCTGATCTGCAGGCTACTACACGCAAGACGCCAAGTAGCCATGTTGCCGTTCGAGCCCGCTGCATTAGAGCGCCAACGCCCCCTAGCTTCTTACCTTGGGAACTTGGGCTGTTATGGCTAACCGTAACGGGAGCCACTGGAGCCCCTGGAAGCCCTGGAAGGTGGTAAATCTTGCCGCCTGCACTAGAGGCCCCCAAAGACATTTCGCTTGTGACAACGTTCCCATATCAACGCTGACACGCCAAAACTAGACTTCATCCTCGCCACTCCCTCCACGCTTCAACTGCGAGTCTTTCAACGCTGATCGTGAGCACCAGTGTCATCGCCATCGCCATCGCCATCGCCATCGCAATCTCAGTTCCAACTCCTCTTACTTTTTCTCCCTCAGTTAACCCCAAACCCAAGTCGACCATCATGGATTTCAAGAACATCGGCAAGAACCTCTCGTACGTAGCCCCTAGGATGCGCTGAGCTCGCGCCAGCATTCGTCACAGCTCGCCATCCACGATATTGCCCCAATCCGATCCCATCAACGACTTACCGTGTACACAGCAACTTCGGGTCCCAGATCACCCCCTTTGCGTCGCGCACCTTCCAGTATACCAAGGAGCAGCTTGGCCAGGCCGAGGACAAGGTTTGTTGCATCGTCCCGAACAAACTACTTCTCGTGGAGCTGTTGTAAACCAACCTATTCATTCTGCAGACTCAACTCCCCCCCGACTACATTGACCTCGAGAAGCGCGTCGATGCCCTCAAGCAAGCCCACCAGAAGATGCTTGCCGTGACGTAAGTAAATCATTATCTTTCCAGCTTCACTCGGCCCTCTCCGATAAGCTGACGCTGGGTATCCCTTTTTAGCTCGCAATACTCGAACGAGGCCTACGACTACCCCCCAAACATTAAGGAGACCTTCCAAGATCTGGGGCGTACTGTCAGCGAGAAGGTTCACCTACTCTCCTCTGCTACATCCCCGGCCGAAGCTCAAGCCGCCCTGGTTGCCCCTCCCTCGGCCAAGCCCCAACCCAAGACTTTCAGTCATGCTGTGGCTCGCGCCAGCTTGGCCAGTAGCCAGCTCCTTCATCAGCACCACACTGGCGCTGGCGAGGACCCTCTTGCGACCGCCCTCGAGAAGTATGCGTTGGCGGCTGAGCGTGTTGGTGAAGCTCGCCTTGCTCAAGATACCCAGATCCAAAGCCGTTTCCTTGCTGGCTGGAACACTACTCTCAACACCAACCTGACCTTCGCCACGCGCGCACGTAAAAACGTCGAGAACTCCCGCCTATCCCTCGATGCAGTCAAGGCCCATGTTAAGGGTACCACTTTCAAGCTTGGCACAGGATCTAACGCCGGCGACCACCATGACGAGCAAGAACTCAGCCCCGAAGCCCAGGAAGAAATTGAAAAGGCCGAGGATGAGTTTGTGACGCAGACGGAAGAGGCCGTTAGCGTCATGAAGAATGTAAGCTGGCTGAGAGCCTACCCTCCCATGGATGGCCAAATCAGTCATTTTGCTGACTATCGTTAGGTTCTCGATACCCCCGAGCCTCTCCGCAACCTGGCCGAGCTCATTGCGGCCCAAATCGAGTACCACAAGAAGGCTTATGAGGTTCTGAGTGAGCTTGCACCCGTCGTCGAGGGTCTCCAGAACGAGCAAGAAGTTAGTCGTGCCTCTGCTTTCTGAGGTCTTTAATAAGGGGCTGACATGTGCCGCTCCAGGCCGCTTACCGAAAGAGCCGCGAAGAGGCTTCCTAAACAAGCAAAGACCAGTGCTACGAATGATTGTACCATTGACAGCGAGTGCCTCACCGTGCCCAAGGCCGATGCTGCGAATCAGCCAAAAATCATCAAACATGGCTGATCCGTATTTTCTTTGTCCCAGTGTAAGGGTGCTGAGACCATACATATACGTATGACCGGTCTCGAGGATATTGTCTTGACTATTGATACATCGACAATTGAAGATGCTAGGGCTTTTCTTTCTCTCCATAATGCGATCCCAGTCTGTGGGGGCTATAGCCGCCTTGTCAGATTCAAGGACGTGACTTGTGCAAATAACTGTGTATCGGATCTGGGCGGATGTGTGTTCCTTTCCCCCATGCGGGTTGGATCCGTTAGAATAGACAAAGTCTCATGGCATCTTGCTTTCAAACTCCTCGACGCTGACTCTGGACCTTGAGTGCTTTAGCCCTCAATATCCTGTGTATGTATGCCATAGTTTACTTCTGCTTGTTTGAAATGGGAAGCCACCTAAGGGAAATGCTCGAGGACGGCGAATTGGCGATCCAGAATACGGAATCTGTTCATGCTGCACGTGACCAAACACGTGCAAGGAAATCCGGCAATGCTGGGGCGGGATGAGTCCAATGAGGTCAATTCAATTTCCCCTGACCATCAACCTTCGATCTCCGACGAAACACTGCCAATTGACTTCGCCAGCATGCGGCCGACAGCTCGTGTGTTTGCGCGCTACCTTGAGGCCGGGACGCCCACCGGTCTTACGGGTCTCTGGACTCACGGCACACCCCGATCGACTTTGTTGTACCTCTACGGCACTACCCTGAGCAAGCTCCAGTCGATCCCCGAGACGTCCATGTATCGCCAATCTGTCGAAGCTGTGACCAAACACCGCATGGCCCTCGTCGAGCAGATGGTCCCTCCGGGATATGAGCAATGGGCTGCTAAGGCCAAGGAAATCGTCAATCAGAACCCCTCACAGTTCCGTGTCGCCAGTGGCCGCCTCGATGGTAGTGAAGCCCACACGGTCAAGCTCGGCGACAAGATCTTTGTCGTTGGCCGGAAGCATGAGGCTGGCGATATCCGCATTGAGGAATGGGATGGCGAGGCTGATGAGGGTGCGGAACTTGAGGGTGCCCGAACTCTAGAGGAACGAAAGGACCAGGCGCTCTGGGCGGAGCGTAAGCCTTTGGAGGACCATGAGCAGGTCGAGTGGGAGGAGGAGCCTCAGTTGACAGCAGATCAGTACGTTACCCCACAGCCTCTATATGATGTGTTTGGCCCAAGTTATGGTCGTTGACATGATGGATAGGATCTCGGAGCTTGAGCACAAGATTGGTGCCGGACTCATCGAGGAGGTCATTCAGGTTGCCGAGGGCGAACTCGGTCTCATTGACACCATGGAGAAATCGAAGGTGTAAGTTCTTCCTCATGTGCAAGGATTCTAAGAATGTGAGGATCAATGGCTAACGTATCTCCACCCGTAGCTGGGAGGATCTCGAGGACAAGCCTGTTGACGGCCAGTGGGTCTACTTTGAGCGAAACTTCGATCGAACCCATTGAGCGGCTGAGAGAATGCAACTTTTGTAAAAGTAGAAGAAGGATCTGTGTATATACGCTACGTCGATGGTTGGAATGATCGATTGGCTCAATAGAATGAGGTGGCTTTCCGATCATCACGAATTCTTCGGGGCAACGGATTGTGAGGCTTGTAGTTTCCCCTTCCCATCCCCTGCCCACGAGTTAAGAGACGGTCTTGGAAACCCTTTCTTTATTGGGCACCATCGAAAACATGTTTCGCCTTGTGGATGTGCCGATCAATGCATTGATTTCTTTCTATTGTCATCCCATGTTGATTGTGTTGGCTTGCCAATTGATCACTCTTTCCCCAGCATCTTAGATTGCTTGAGGAAAACAACTCAACCAGCCAGCCACCGCTGAGGCGCTTCCTTCTCCCACTAGCTACTGGTGGGGCAGCCATGGACAGTGCCAGGTCTCCCACTGCCACACAACATAGCATTGATCAAGTCTTGTGTGATTCATTTTGGCCATCGCATTTCTCGCCAACCTAATTTCCCCATCCCTTGGTCGCTATGCCGCCATGTCGCTCCTCGACCCCCCATCATTCTCTTCCTGGGGGAGGCCCGGCAAGCGAAAACGACGGCGCTCTGCAGATGCGGACGAAGGCACACGCCTCCACCTGCCTCACAACTCCATCAATCCTCTAAGCCATTCTCCTGGTTTGGTGCGCCAGTTCGCCATAGCAGGTCTCGCAGACACAGACGAGGACCCTTCCCAGCAAATCCCGGACTTTCCACACCGTGGCCTCGACCGCGGCGCAGCAGGTCGTAATGCTGAACTAGACATTGAGATTGACGACACGGATGGCGACGACGCGGTCCAGAAGGAACCACAAAACCACAGACGAGATCGGAGTGGCCACTACGATGTTCTCCTCCAGTCTGTGCACCAGTTCCTCGATCAATATGACATCGATAAGGCGGCGCGGGCATACGGGCTGCTTTTGAAATTGAGGCCTCGAGGTGTACTGGTTGATGTCAAGCGTCACAATTTATGGGCCATTGGTGCCGAAATCCTCATGAGAGAGGGCGAGTGTCCCGATGAGAGCAATGAGACTTGGTATAATGGACATACTAGCGAACTGGCCAATTCGGATACTGGACGAATCAAGAGATGGGGTCGTGCAGCCAACATGAACAAGGTCAAAGCCTATTTCGACACTCTGATCCAGCAGTATCCCTACGACCACAAGCATCCTCGAGCCATCTGCGCTGTGGACTTTTCCATCGCCATGCTTAATTGCGAGATCTATAACGCCCATGCAGAACATGTCATGGCATTGGCTCGCATCGGAAATGATGAAACCCAGGACTCCATTGCACTTGATGACAGTGTTGAGAACGAGGACCCTGGGGTAGAAACCAAGAAAAGGGAAGAGGAGCTGCGCTTACAAGCCCTGGCCGTGATGCGAGCTATTACCAAGAGGATGGATGAGCTGATGCAGGACTTGCCATATTCAAAGAATAACCAGCTCCTTCGATTGCGAGCCATGGCTTCGCTTTATGTTGCTGATTTAGTGGTTCCTGTATCAGATATTTCTCCACCAAACATGCAGGAGGCGCAGAGAGCGAGGCAGATGGAGCAACATGCAGCCAAGGAGGCTCTCATTAAGTTTGTCAACAACGGAGGTCAACTTGACGAAGGTGCCATGACAGTTCTACGTCCCCCAGGGGATGAAGGCGAGGGGGATCCGGGGATGCCACTATATTCATCCCTCCCGATCCGAGGGCTGCAAGTATAATCGGCTCTACTGCGAAAGCTGTTTTATTTACTAGGTTTGGTTGCTTTAGTAGTCAGCTTCTTGGCCCAGCGCTGCAACACCATGGCTTGGTTATCGCTCCCTACTACTACACACCATTCCCCCCCTGGACTCCACGCTGCTTGCCGTCCTACAAAGTTGGCTGCCGAAGGCTCGACTCTGTGGGCATGCAGGGCCTTGTGCGAATCTTCCAGGCTGTACTTCTCTGCCCAGGACCCGAGTGTCTCAGCATTGAATTCCTCGCGTTGTTTGACTTCCTCTCCTTGCCCAAGAGCGAGCGATTCTTTCCCGGCTGCGGCTGACTTGAGCTTCCCTGGGGCATCTGTTCTCTGACGGTGCTGTAATGGACGGAGCCAAGAGGGACGAGGCGGGATACCCTTACTAGGATCGTGGTTGCGAAGCTTCTTCATGAATTCGCTATACACAGTTAATCTCTTCAAGTCCCAGAATAATATATTACCACCTGCATTGCAAAAAGCAAGTACAGGGTGCTGGCCAGGTACGAAATGCAGCTTGAAGCGCATAAAAAACTGGACACCGCAATTAGGGGTTTGGAAGTTCAGGATCCTAGTATATTGGGCCGGGCATTGCGGAGATATTGTGGGGACAAAAGCCGAACGAGTCAAGCGGGAGGTGTCGTGCTTTGTAGAAAGAGCGCCTTGGGGGTTTTGGGAGTTTGGGATAACCGTCTGAGGGGTTGGGGCTATACTCTGCGGAGGCGGAGGGCCATCAGAAGAGAAACCTTCGATTCTCCAAAGTGCAATGACATTGTCATGACAGGCTCGTGATAAGACGAGGTCACCGTAAAAAGCAACACTATGAGATGATTAAATATTGAAAATCCCGATGAATAAACTCGACATCATACCAATCGACGATGCCGCCATGAACAGCCGAGGTTGAGAAATGAGGATAATGAACTCGAAGAGGAACTGCGATAGGTTCGGTTGGGAGACCAGGAAGAGTCCACTAGTTGAAATTAGTCTCCCACCAAGGCAATCGTCTATTGGGCTGTTTACCAAGTTGATAATTTGGTCGTGGCCACCAGATAGTACATATCGGCCCGTTTCATGGAATGCCTGGACGAGGTATCATTAGGGGTCAGGAATCAATGGTCTTTGACCTCTAAGAAAATATATGGCAGGAGTCACTCACTACGCTAAGAAGAGTAGATGAATGTCCTTCGCCGGCGAGGATGCACAGACAAGGGCGCTCTTTGTGCTTTGGATCAATGCTCCAGATACGGACGCTTGTGTCGTCCGAAGCAGAAGCGATGATGGATGGATCAACCGGGGACGTCGTTAAATCGTTAACATCCTGATCGTCATGAGTAAAGTGCCATCCAGGAAAGCCCCCAGAGCACATGACTTACACTTCCGTGACCAGCGAAGCACTGAAATTCGACAATCGTTAGTTACCCATGGAAGGAGAGAGCAGAAAGTGGTTGCGGAGGGACCATACCCTGAACAGAGTTCCCTCTAAGATATCATAGATTTTCACCTTGGCGTCAACTCCGCCTATGCAGATAAGAGGCCTTCCAGTTACTGGATCTTTGGTCCAGGTACAGCAGCAGGCTGAAGCCTCGATCTTCGACAGCAGTCAGTTATCAACCTAGACAATCAGGATTGAAAGGAGCAGTAGGAGTGCACCTACGTCGTCATCTCTGATAACGCCGATAATTTCGCATGGATTGGCATCACCGGAGTTTTGAGAAATTCTACATAGGACGACCTACAGAGGAGTTAGGAACTAGAGAGTATTGGACGGGTGCGTAAACATCAAAACACTCACGTGCTTCTTGCTGACTGCTGCAAATATGGGATCACAATCTAAAGGCTGATAGGGGCAGAACTTGACATCGAAGAACTCTAGGTAAGGTAGGAGGACACAGGGTCAGCGAAGGTTCGAAATTTGACCTGACTAAACACAGACAAAGGCGGTCCAGCGGCCTTGGTGACAATAAGCGGGGAGTTACCTGCCACGTCGTCATCGGTACCAAGGAATGGTGTGTCGTCCTGGGCCAGTCGCTTGTTAGCGAAGTAATGAAAAGGGAGTGAATCTGGCAAGAGAGTTCACCTGGAAGCCGAACGAGACACGTAGTCTGGGGAGTTCGGAGGCAGGATCGTCGTAAGTCGCCATGGCTCGAGTGAGGGACCCTGGTTAGTAGTCAAGTTTTGGCGTCTGGACGTTGTTCGAGGCGGGGATTCATGGATTGGATGGGTGGACAAGGCTCAGACTCTTTGGCTGTTTATTGCTTTCGTGTCCTGGGCGCGGGAACCTTAAATCTTTTGCTCTGGGCTTGGAGGATTGAACTGAGAAAGTTGGGCTGGAGTGGTAGTTGTTTAGGGCAACCTAGACAGGGGACCAAACGAAGGCTAGGGCTTCACGCACAATGACGTGGGACTTGTGTGTTGACGCCGCGACTGTAGCGGCTGGACGCGAGTATACTGGGCCGGTGGAGGATGTGAAAGTTGCCTTGTAAATTTACAGATATTGTGAGCCATGCGCGTAGGCGTGTGGTAGCGCGGTACCTGGCGTGGCGTATTCTTGTTCTGTTTGGGGCCACATTAGGCCGGCCCACTGTAGCACCAACTCCGAGGCAGGTGAGGTGTCGGCCCGCTAGCGCACCAACCTGAACTTCTGAGAGCTTCAGCCAGATCTGATAAGTGCTTCTCTGGTCCTAGAACTATGATAATACATTGGAAGGTAGTCAAATCAGTCGGCTTAGCTGGTAGCTGCCCCCCGCCCCCCTTCTTCATTCCCCCCTTTTTATTTTCCCTTTTATTTTTATTTTTATGTAAGTTCACTATGGACATGGTGATGCTATCTCACACCATCAATAAGACCCTGATAGTGTAGAGGGCCCGACCACTGTGTGTTCTTCTGGACAAAGCAGGCGCGACTTCGCTGCTTTGCTTCCGTTGTTTCTTACTGTACTCTCCTTTCGCTCACACTTATATATAGCATCCAATGAATAAATTGAAAAATTTCTTCACATTCTTGCTTTTCTTCCCAATCTTTCTCTGCTATCCTTGTTAACTCGTGACCGACTCGACTCGGGCACGTAAGGCTCTGAGAGAATCGCACACTGGCGGATCAGAAGTTGGCCTTATCGATGTGCCACTGTGTTCTAGTTCTGTGGCAACATGAAAGCCCCGGTTGGCCGCTGATGATTCCTGATGACAGACGAAACCCTTAAAGGTGCCGACTCAAGGGCGAGCGTTGAGAATGTTAGATGTTTTCGTTGACACAGAGGATATCCGCATCTAAGATTATCGAAGAACATGGAGGTTCTCAATGGAATTAGGAGGACTAGATCACAATCACACGATCTGTTCAAAAACGCTCTACCTGTGCGCGCTGCGTATGACCTAGTCTCATCTGATCTGATTTGACCTGACCTCTCCCAGTCTCGAAGTCGATGCTGTAGCGACGTGGATAACTGGCAACATTAATATGCAAGTTCAACGTCATTCTTTAGGAAGTTTATTTTCTCAATTCTTGCTACATGGGCCAGCGTGCTCACATCCATCAGTGGAAAAAACAAAGCATCGTTGACTAACTTCTGATCAGCGTCTCTCGGCTGACAGCGTTTGATATTCTCAGATTTGGTTAGTGAACAGGAGTGAGCAGATACTTGGTTCCCACAAAAGTCTTTGGGTCGAGTTTGGCCACAAGGGGATCCCTACAGCTTTCGGCATCCCAGCGGTTGATCAATATGGGGAGGAGCAGCTAATTTACAGACAACTCGGTGGATCTACAAGGGCACCTATGTACGGACACCAAACTTTGAGATGCCGCAACCTCTTGCCAAGCTGGAAGTGCCTGTATTTTACTACAATAGAACGATTGTGGCGATGCTTCTCCACGACATATCTTTTCACCAGTATTAGCTGGGAATGGGAGGGTCGGTCATCATTCGTTTTTCTCCCTCTTCCGCCGCCCATGGGCTGGGCAACAAATGGTACCAGCCACCCCTTCGCCACTGGGAAGCCTGGCTTGGCGCTCGATGATTTGAGCCCGTTCGGAGGCTGAGGTATTGTCGGTCCCGGGCGGCAACCCCGCCGAAATTATTATCAATTCAGGTTGCTATGGAGTCAGTTAGGAAGGGATGATTCCTCCACAAAACCCCACTCCCCACATCCGCGAGACACTTGTTGCAAAATGGCGCCCATCTCCACGACCCCCATCTATTCATAACCTAGTAACATTAGGCCCGGGGGATTACGGAAGGCAATGGGGACCGGTATGCCAAAATTCATTTTTTGTCATTTTCCCCTATTACACTAACATCTCCTTATTAAAGCCTTTAGCTATATATTATCTTATATAATTGCAAAAGGTCAATTTTTCAATTATGCAAAACAACTATCCACGACTATAACCGGTAGCAGCTACAAGCATAGTAACTACCTTCTACTCTGTAGTATAGCAACCAAATGTTAGCGTAGCAGCAGCTACTTTTCAATACAGCAACTAAATTCCAGCACAGCAGTTGCTTTTCAGTATCGCAGCATCCCTTCTGGCATGGCAACTACCCTCAAATACAGCGGCCACTTGTCAGTGCAGTAGCTACCTTTTAGTATAGTAGCTATATTTTAATGCATTATCTTTTATCTAACATATATATGAAAATATACCTATTCCACTAACCGCAGCTGCTGTGCTAGAAAGTGGCTGCCGCACTAAAATTTGGTTGCTGTACTGGAAGGTAGCTGCTGCACTAGAAGGCGAAATATTGAACTGCTATATGCACTAAAAAAAAACCATTATCTTTCAAATACAACAATAAGGAAAGGGGGCGTAAAGCAATAGATGAATTTTGGGACACCGGTCCCTATAGCCTTCCGTAGGGATGGCAGATGGTTCACGATATGATTGCCTATTGAGAATAGTGGCAGTCATCGCAATTCAAAAGGATGAGGCATGGGAGTCTGGGACAAAATCCGCTGCTTCAAAACTGGACCTGGAATCCTTTGCTTTGGAGGCACAGACAACCTATGACCATTGCTTCCATGCCCTGGTTCGGCCGCACATGGTGCATCCGTTCCCTGAGCCAATGTGCGTCGTACACGAGTGACGCATCTTGGTCGCCTTTTGCCGATATGCTAGTTGGATAAGTGGTTGACAAGTGAGTTGCTCAAGGATTCGGCCTCTGCATTTTCCCTGGTCAGTTTATCCGCATGTTGTTCTGTGACTATCTTGGTGTCCATATCCTATCGTGCTTTACGTTGGGGTAGGGGTGACGTAGATCAAATACTGTGAGTTGTGATGAATTTCATCAGCCACCTGGTAGTTGTTGCTGATCCACCAACTTCTCTCCTGTATTGATGTCTCTATGCGCTAAAACTGATCGCTTTCGTGACCTTGATCTTGACCTTGACCTTGACGTGATAGATTCGTCCCCGCGGTCACTAGCAACCAAAAAGAAATATAGCAGCCGTCTGGTCATCTCACGGGCTCACATTTTTCTTTTGTCCGGTGCTTAGCTAGCTGTAGCTAGCTTGGCATTACCTGTCGGCCTTGACCCTACCTTGGCTACGTTGGTATGACGCTTGCTGTTTTCTTTTTTGCTTTTCCTAGCGCTATTCTCGCAGCCCTTTTGTACCCATGACCCGCCTCCCTCCAGCTTGCTTGAGTGCGAAAAGAACATGGGCCATTGGTAGAAAAATCGATTCGAGCCGAATTGAGTGTGCCCGAAATACCTCGGGCTCTAGTGGCAAGCCTTTGGTTCTCTTCTTTTGTGCTTTTGTGCCTGGGAAGTAGTTGGCTGTTTGACTTGGGCACTGCCAGTTGCTGTGCGTGTCAATCACGCGCGCCCAAATACGTATCTACACCACTCGCAAGTCGCAACGGTCCCTCCGAACGAGGGCCAGCTCCCCACGCACGGCACCTCGCGGACATTGAATGCACCTCAATTTCCCCCGGGAATCGGTCGGGTCCTTTTGCGAACCAGGGCTCTGCTGAAATTGCTTGTTCATGACACCTCGTTTCGTCCTTGGCAAATGAACTCCAACCACAGAGTGGGCGGGTGTGATGGAAATTTTGTTCTGCCCTGCACATTTCCGCAGCCACAAACTCACTCAGTTCCCGTTTCGTCACTAGTGTTATTCTTGCTTGCTCTCTTATTCCTTTTGGCGCTGGCTGCTCATTCTCTCTTGTCAGGTTGACCCCACCCAAAGTCGAGTACCACGACTTGCATGTCAATGTTCTGTGCCTATTTCATCGGCTACCCACCCATGCCCCGTCGTTGTCTTACTTTTGCCTCCCATACACACTAATCATCTGTTGCCTTTTTGCGTGTATCCTTGCCTAGTTCCTGGCACACTCACCTTGCCGAGACACGGTACAATCTAACCAAGCCCCAGCTGTGATCCATCGTACCCTGACCTGGCTCTTCATTCTACTGTGCTTGGCTTCATTTCATCTGCCGCCAACCACCAACCGCCAACCACAAACCACAAATACCGCCACGGATCACTAATATTCGGCCCTCCCCGCCCTTCCAGACAGCCCTGGCTAGGGACTCCTTGTGCTTTTGTGCTTTTGATGGGATCGGCGTGCTCTTTAGGTGAATTTTGGACCTTTTCCCGCGCCTCCCGTCGCCCTTGGCATTGACTGCCGCCCCTTGTCATCCGCTGTTTCCTGCTCAGCACATAACACTTATTAACTTGAACAGTTGGTTCAACTGAGCATTCACGTCAACCAGAGATAGCTTCAAACCTCTACCCACTTATATCAGTCTCTTCCCCCCCCCCCCCCCCCCCCCCTCTCCAACATCCGCCATCTGCATCTCTATCTCATATTTGTATCGCTTCTATGCATGCGTACCTCTAATCTCCGACCAATCTATTATTTCCCGATCCCTCAGTGCCACCGGTAGTTCGGCATCATTAGAAGCAATCATCATTTACCTGCCGGAGCTGCTTTGCTTCGACCTCCAATGGAACAGACGTTTATGACAATTCACAGTGAGCTGGCCCCTTGCCTCTTTTAAGGTAACAATTGGCATCTGACAGGCTGTTGATAAAGACTTGACTTCGGATGCCAATATCCTCTTTGCATCCGAGTCTATTGTGGAGATATTAGGCTACAGCCCCCAAGAGGTCCTTGGACGGTCCAGTTTTGACTACTTTCATCCAGACGAAGTGCCGTTTGCCCGCTCTGTACATAGCCGTGGTGTTCTCCTTGACAAGGCCGCGGTTTTGCATTATGCCAGAATTCTTTCCCGCGAGGGTCGCTGGGTAAGCTGCGAGTGCTGCTTTACTATTGTCCATGATGTCCTTGTCGCATGTATTAGCATCTATCGACATGGAGAAAAGAGTAAAAGTAGGTCATAGCCTTGGGATATGTAGGATCACACAAGAATGGCCCAGGTCTTGCCCTCCAATCGATGAAGCTGATTTGTTGTGTAGGGCGAGCCATTGAGGCTCCTCAAATCCGGCGCCTATTTTCCTGTTCGCCTAGGGATCCTCGCTATCATATGTTGGAGTACCTTTCGCCCAAGTTCAGGATGCCACCTGTAGAGCGAGAGCCTCGCGCTGCCCTTATCCTGAATCGTTTCACTCGGACCCTCACTGTCATGTTTGCCACCAAAGCTATCAGTTCTATCTTGGGGGTTTCGGCTGAACAAGTTCTCCATAAAAGCTTTTATGAATGCATTCGTGAAAGTTCTCTTGATAATGCGCTTGGATGCTTGGAGAGTGCGAAAGCCAATGACTCGATTGCCTATTTACGTTTCTGGTCGAGAGATCCCCGCCGTCCCGAAGATGTCGAAGATGGCGAGAGGGGGGACTACGATGAGGGCTTTGACGAGATTGAGGATCAATACGAAGGAGAAGAGAATAATATCAATGACACCCAGATGGACACGAGCGGCGATATGCCGCCAAATACAACTGTTCAGTCTCCCAATCCACAGCATCTACCGGGAAGTAGCCGCTCCTCTGATTCTGAAGGAGGCGGCGTTAGATTGAATGGAGGCACGGATATCGATGCTCAAGAAACCCTGAGTCCATGCAGAAAGGTCGATCCGGACCGCGATTCGCAAGACGGAGATACTTACCTATCTGATTCTTTGCAACTGCCGAGGGTGGCGGCATCTACGAGGATCATGTCGACAAGGACCTCAAATACCACAGCAGCAGGGCCGCCATCGGCAACTGCGGCGAGCCTTGAGCCCGTATCCCTGAGAAACACTGCTACAAGGTTTGATGGCCGCACACGACGACGTATCGTTCCTTCGGTTGAATTGGAGGCCGTGGTATCATGTACTTCAGATGGACTAGTAGTTATCCTCCGCCGGGCCCGGCCACCGATCCCAAACCTCCAGTCTCCGCCAGTCCCATTTGAATTTGATAATGGACTCTTTGCAGCACCTTGGGGACAGCAGCCTATTCGACCACAGTACTCGCCCGAAGTATTGTACAACTTTCGACCGCCATTCCTACCACAGCATATGCCATTGCGGGAAAACATCAAGGCGGTCGGGGGCCCCCCACTTGATCAATTGATGGCGTCGATTCGGGATGTTGCGGTGTTTGCGTGGGCGGTCGTGGGAATCAACGGGAACATGGCCTCGTACAGCCGCGGTCTTCCAATGGGAGAAGCACAACCTCCCGAAGGCCTTCCCATTTGGGATCCTGCAGCGGCGCAATCACTATATCTCGGCCCCGAAAACCAAGCTGCCAGGTGCTGGTTGACTTATCAGAGCCAACAACGACAATTTCTCCATCAGGAACGAATTTTTCATAGTGGATTCTCTGGACATGACTTGGTCGACAATAGTCTGACGGAGGCTGGCCATAGGAATTACTTTTTTGGGGACGATGATACTTGCACCCCAGAGACGTGGCCTCGAATACCACTGTCATCTTCCCAACATGAACCCATGGTTCATGCGACATCTAGTAACGAAAGCCAGCTACCACCGATTTATATGGCCGATCCCACTAGTCCCATGAACCTTCCGTCATCAGCAACCTCACGCGGAGCGTGGAACGAAGGAAACTTCTTTTCCACAGAGGAGGCACGCCAGTGCCACTATCCCTGATACTCATAAATGACCTATTATTGATCCATGACTGGTACGCGCGAGGGTTTTCGTGACACAGATTGCATAATGAGAAATGACAGAGAAAGACAATGCCACCGATGATGATGATAGTAATAGCAACCACAATAACCATAATAATCATAATCATAGTAATAACAATCAAGGTATTCGCCGCGGTGGAAGCTGAGGCTCTTCATAGTGAAGCATTCTGACGAACCAGCACGTGGAAGCGTTGGGTTGGACTGTGGTGATCCCATGAAGTTTGAGCTGCCCTTGATTCACAAGTAATGCAAAGTCGTCCTTCTAGATAATTCTTTTTTCGGTCCTAGCCTCTTCATTAGGGCATGGAAATAGCGGTGAGGACAAACCTATACTAATGAACCTTTGTCCTTCTTCTTTACTAACCAACATATTGATCAGTTCCAGCCTGACTGACTTGTGGAATAAATTGTCGAGGGAGGAGTGCTGGGAGACAAAGTGCGAAGTATGGGGCGCTCCTTGTCCTGTTTCGGCATCTAAGTGCATGTGATTGGCTGTGGCCAATGAGAAGCTTGGACCAGCTTGCCCAGGGGGGCCTGGAGAGGCAACCGTGGAAGTTTCGCATCTAGGCTTCGGACACCACAACCACGATACGTCAGCTTCCATTTGGTGCTCCTGCCATATCCCAACATCATTAAATAAGACTCTCGAATTGCGCACACAGAATTACCTCCGCCAAAATCTTCGCATTCACAAGCTGACGAAGCTAAGCCTGACCTCCCGATCCCCAAAGCGTACAACATCGCCCAGTCCCTTGTGGGACCTCCTCCAGCACCATGGCTTCTAGCGCTCGTGGCCACTATGAGAACCCGCCTCTGGTTGACGATGACATGATGATCGACCCTGATGATGGTAAGTCGAACCCTTCACGATGCGCTTAGGAAACGCAGTCGAACTTTTCCCCCTGGTTGTGGATGGGGAGGCTAATAAGTTGCAGCTGATCTGAACGACTTTGATGACCCCCTCGGAAACCAGTCCTCGCGACAGCCCCTGACTGGCAACATCGGCTCTAGCTCAGCCTCACAGCCCCTCAACGAAGGCTACCTTACCTCTAGAATCCCCGGCGAAGACCGACGGGCACCTCAGAATACAATTGATGAATCCGTGTGGGAGACGCTGCGACGCGACCTGCTGGCCGTTTGGGCCAAGCTGAGGGAGGTGCTGTACCCACGATACCTCCTCGGTGGAACCATGTTCGACTCAGAAGGAGGCTTACGGGGCGCGTACTCAAACATTCGTGGGGCTGGCATTTCTGGCACTAGAGAGGAGCTCACCGGGCTGGCCAGCCGCATGATCGATGCCGAGGCTTTACTCCAGAGTAACATGACACCCGGTTTGCGTGATTGGGATCTGTGGGGCCCTCTTATTTTCTGCTTGCTCCTCAGCCTTCTACTGAGCTTCACTGCCGGTGCTGAGCAGAGAGATCACGTTTTCAGTGGAGTCTTTGCCATGATCTGGATTGGCGAGGCCGTTGTGACGCTGCAGATAAAGTTGCTAGGAGGCAACATGTGCGTGCCCCGCCATATTTCACCCTTACGTTGATGGAAATTGCTAACTGGAAGGGTAGCTCATTTGCTCAGAGTGTCTGCATCATCGGATACACCCTATTCCCCCTCGTCCTCGCTGCCATGATGTCCGCCTTGGGACTCCACTGGATCGCTCGGATACCCGTCTACCTTATTTTGGTTGCGTGGTCTCTTGCAGCCGGCGTGAGTATTTTGGGTGGTAGCGGTGTTGTCAAGAACCGAGTGGCTATTGCAGTCTATCCTCTGTTCGTCTTCTACCTCGGCTTGGGTTGTCTGTGCTTCATCAGCTAAGTGACCATGCCTATTGAGCGGACAGGCCCTAGGTGTGAGAGGAGTGTCTGATAGGGTTGGTTGGTTGTTGGATGGAAAGGCTGGGACCATTATGTATTTCTACGTTGAACACACTTCACTGTTCAACTGTAACAACTGCTTGGGGTAATTGGAGCAACCAATTTTTATGCCACTGTTTTCCCTTACTCCTGTTTTTCTATCTCATTTGTCTTATCTCCTCTTTACCTCTGCAGGGCCCCATTGAAAGAACACATGTGCTTGCTTGTATCTTTAGAATTTGAACACGGCTGGATTTTTCAGAGAGGCGGCATATCAAGGGCTTATTAGCACGACTGTTGTAGTGCCATTTTTTATGAAATCAAGCGCTACTAGCTGAGCGGTATACGGTGCCCATTAGGTTAGAAGGGGTACTCTGCGCAAGCCCGAATGGTCGGTCATATTCGACATGACCACCGATGTGCCACTGTGTCGACAGGACAAGGGAAGCGAAGAGAAGAGGAAAATGCACTTTCGTTTTCATTGTTGTGAATGGGAAAGGAGGGCACAGTATCTATCTCTTCGTATCGCCCAGGCTGCACAATTGACGGGATGTGGTGGGTATGATGCAAGCGTTGGATGGAAAATCAAATATTTGTTGTTGTTTCATAGTGTCGTCGCTCTCTCACGCGTTTGTCAGATCAAGGAGCAAACTACCTGCCTCTTTGACCCCTTCCTTGGGGGTTCGGCCGCGTTGACTCCATTGGCATACTCAACACAGGTGCGGGATGCTCTGCAGGTGGTAAGCGTGGGCGGTGAAGGTCTTAGTTGGTTTTGGCGTCTGCGACTCCGTATCGTCTTGATTGGAGGAGAGGCGGACCCGGGAACCCTCCTCAACCCGCTGGCGTCAGGTCTTATTGTTCCTGGACTGGGTGACAACGACCCTACAATGCCATCCCACGCCGATGCAGTCGACCGTCTTTCTTTTTTTGTGCCCCTTTGAACTAGACAAACAGCTTCGTTGAGTTGATTAGGCGCTCCCCTATGTTTTTCTCGGCTGTGGTTCTTAGCTGTGGCATTTCTTAGGCCCTATATTACCGGGCCAGTTCCCATCTAAAAGCTGAAAGCCCAAAGCCCACCCGGACGGAAGAGCCCCATCCCATTTCCTTATCCTGTGCCGCCGCGCCTGGCCTTGCCTTGCCTTGCCTTACCTTGCCTTGCCTTGCCTTGCCTTGCCTAACCTCCTCTACTCCCCAACCCATCGTCATCAAACCGCCGCACCGTACCATACCATACCGTACTGAATCGCCGCACCGCTCCGTCAACCCGCCATGGCCGACGACGCTCAAGACGCCAGCCCTAAGACCGAGCCTGTCAACATCGAAACAAAGGAGGACGCCGAGACTCGCGCCGCCCGCCGCGAGCTCAAGCAGTCGTCCATCTCCGACCCTGCCCCGGACACTGCTGGCTCCGGCACCCCCTCTGCCGACCACAGCGCCGCTCACCCTGCTACCCCGGCTGACAACCCGACCGATGCCACCGATGCCACCGATGACGACCTGAAGGAGCAAGTTGCATCGCCCAAGAAGAAGCGCGCGCATGACCAACTAGATGGCGACAAGGAAGCGGACCAGAATGATACAAACAGTGTTGCCTCGTCCGATTCAGCCAAAGACAGGGCCTCTCGGCTGGAACCTGAAAAGAAGCGCCACCGTGACGAAGACCCTAGCGAGGGAGACTTGGTGCGTAGGCGGTATTTTTCAGCTGCGTGCGAGATGCACGTCCTGCTAACACTTGACAGCCATCGACAGCAACAACCAAAGACGAAACATCCAGCGCCAGTGAGGTCAGCAAGTCACCAGTCAAGCGAGACCCCCCACAGACATCCGCCAGTGCTTTTGCCGCCTCAAGTTTCGGCAAACTCTCGTCGGGGACGTCGCCATTTGCGGCCCTCGGCGCAGCCAAAGGCAACGTCTTTGGATCTGCTGGCACTCCTTCTCTTTCTTCCTTCGCCTCCCTAGCTGCGGTCCCAGCTATCCAACCTGCTGCTGCTCCCAAGTTGACCTTCGGCAGCGTAGCCGGCGCGTCGCCTTTTGCTACTATATCGTCTGGAACAAATGGATTTGGAAGCGCTCTAGGGAGTAACACCCTCGGCGGAAGTCCATTCGGTTCCACTCTATCGGGCATCAAGCCTCTCGGTAGCTTTGCAGCCCCTGGGTCAGGATCCCTAAAGACTGACAAACCGGCAAAGCCCTTTGGCGCTCCCGACAGCGATGCGGAAGGCGACGACGACACCGAATCGGGCGACGAGGAGGCTCGACCTGAGGAAGCTGAGCGAGCTCAATCGCCGGAAAAGGAGTCAGAGGAAAGGAAAAAACTGAAGCTCCAAAAGGGTGGGTATCGAATCATCGTGCCGATTGATGGTTACTGACATGGTCCAGTTGAGGTAAACGACGGCGAAGCGGGCGAAACAACTGTCATATCGGTAAGAGCCAAGATGTTCTACCATGACAAGGAAGCTGGATGGAAAGAGCGAGGAGCAGGCATGTTGAAGATCAATGTGCCTCGAGTCTGTGTCGAGTTCGACGAGTCTGGAGCGGTCATCCCCGGCTCTTTCGACGCCTCATCGCTAGAGACGGACAACGATACAGAATCTCAAGGCCACAAAGTTGCTCGACTCATTCTACGTCAGGATCAAACGCACCGGGTCATCCTTAACACAGCGATTTTGCCCGCAATGAAGTTTCAAGAAAAGGCTTTGATGAAGTCTAATGGAATCCTCTTCACGGCATTTGAAGGCGAACCTGCCAAACCCGTCAGCATCACCATGCGGGTGAGTTTTCCACTGGTGGTTTGCGACCATTTCTATTTTTACTGACTTTATGTAATAGATGACCGTGGCAAATGCTAAAACCTTCATGAACGAAATAGGCATCATCCAAAAGGAACTCCAAAGCAGCTAGGCATTGCAACATGAATTCTTGATAATCCGATGAGTATGATAATGATGCAACACCCGGCAGTCCAGCCGAATTCCTGTCCTCCACAGGATCTATATATCCGGGATAGATGGTTCGGATAAGTTGGGCTGTTGCATGAAATACTGGCCTGGAGCCAACGCAGTGGCATTAGGCAGACGACCCAGGATACAGGGCAATGCCCGGTTTGGTACAGCAGTGTTTATACATGGATGGAGATATGTGGGTTTCGCCGGCTATGGATGTAAGCCAGCATGGATAGAATTGTGTATAACCGAGACTAGGATGCTATAACACGCAGAAGCACAGGAGTCAAGGAGGAACTTTAGGTTCCATCCCCAACTTCTTGTCAGCAGGCCGACCCTGAAGTTGGAGATATGACTCGTAGTTATGCCAATGAATGCAATTTATATTCTAAAGGCTACTCGAGGACTTTGGTAGTATTGACTACAATACGTGATACTTGCTATGGCTGCTCTGATGTCGACCCTGTCAGGCATTGCCACGTGATTTGGCGTCCTTCTGCGACCACTGGGACCCGACATTATCTCCACACTCACGTCAACCTCTCAAACACAACAAGGCTGAACGACCCATTGGGAAAACGAACACCACTTGTCGCATTTCCTTTCCTGTTGGCTTGTCACGAGGATGAGATCGTTTCATTAAGAGAATGGCCGATATTGACCTTCTTGGCACGTCTTCGACTTCGGCAGTGAGTGGCAAGCGCAAGCGTGGCTCACATGGAGAGCAAGAGACAGCCACACTGGACTCCGGGAACAGCTCGTCTAGCAATGCAGCCGGCAAGAAAAGCAGGAAACCAGGCAAGCCAAACTCACGTAGCAAGAATGACGCTACCCGGACAGTCCCGTGCCTAGTTGACTGGCCCCAGTCATTCAAGACGTTAGAGCAAACACACCGGGCTCTCAACTTGGTGTTCACATTCTGCTGTACCCGCAAGCATCTTGCAACTACGTTTGATACCATTAAGCCGGCAGTTGAGGCACATATCAAGCGAGGTCTATCAATCGAAGATGTAGCCTCAATGGTAGCCCTTCGTCCAGAAGGCATCAACCTCACCTATGTAGACGAGGTTATGCTGCAGCTTGATATCAAGGGATTTGAAAGAGATGAAGTGTTTAGGGCCGGGAATTCAGCAAGATCTCAGGCCCCTGCGTGCGATGCCTCTGTGGGAGGTTGGACTGGGACGGAGAGCCTCGGGCAACTTGCTAGTTACGGATTGGAGCCTAGCGGCCGTGAGGTCCTCTTCTTTGAGTTCATCGATGGTGACTTGAAGAGACAAGTCCCAGACAAGAATTCTGGCGAACCGACGCGTCCGAATCGCAGACTGCGTGAGGAGCAGCTTAGGATGCCAGTCTTCAGTCAGAAGCAAATGATGACGTTAATTGAGAAGCGCAACCAGAAATTCAACAACGCAGTCAACACCTTCATCAACAAATGCGTGGATGACATGGTAGATCCGGAAACTACACTAAAAGAAAGGGCTAAAGTGCATACCCCCAAACCAGCAATGAAGGAAGACGGTGCCCCAGAGAGAATCGTGGATACTATTCCTGAGAGCATCCCTAAAGCGCGGAAGTCGATACCGGATATTATCCGAGAACTCAAAGAGAGCTCTTGGTATACAGGGCAGATTGTTCCAGATGGGCATAGGGTCTTTGAGCCCCAGGAGGCCATTTACGGCAATCTAAACTTTCTCCTCAGCCAGGATGTAGTTAACGCGCTCTATAATGCGAAGGGCATAACACAGTTTTATGCCCATCAATCGGAGGCACTCAATGCGCTTAACGACGGCCAAAATGTTGTGATTTCAACCTCCACAAGCTCCGGGAAAAGTCTCATCTATCAACTTCCCGTCTTGTATGCCTTGGAAAAAGACTATGACTCAAGAGCCATGTATATCTTTCCAACCAAGGCATTGGCTCAAGACCAGAAACGGAGCCTGAAGGAAATGATAGCCTATATGCCGGAACTTGATGGTATTATAGTCGAGACCTTTGATGGCGATACTCCGATGGACGAACGCAATTCAATTCGTGAGGAGGCGCGAATTATATTTACAAATCCCGATATGCTGCATGTCACTATTCTTCCCCAGGAAGAACGCTGGAGAACATTTCTGAAGAACCTGAAATACGTCGTTGGCAAGTAATGGAAAGCTTATGGGGTGGACTCAAGCTAACTTGTGTGTTAGTGGATGAACTGCATTACTACAATGGCCAAATGGGATCGCATGTTGCATTCATTATGCGAAGACTACGGCGAGTATGCGCAGCATTGGGAAATCGAAAGATCAAGTTCATCTCGTGTTCTGCAACTGTAGCGAATCCCAAGGAGCACTTCACCACCATATTCGGGATCGAAAATGTCCGTCTAATCGACTACGATGGTTCACCGTCTGGCCGTAAAGAGTTTTTGTGCTGGAATACTCCATACAAAGATCCTGGCGACCCAGCCTCTGGCCGTGGGAATGCTAAATTCGAGTGTGCTCGCCTTTTTTGCGCCCTGATGCTCAGAGGAGTGCGAATTATTGCCTTTTGCAGGATCCGAGCGCAATGTGAGGTATTGGTTAGTGCAATCAAATCCGAATTAGAGGCATTGGGGAGGCCAGAGTGTATCGGCCTGGTCATGGGCTATCGGGGCGGGTATACGGCACAAGATCGCAGGAGGATTGAGAGCGAAATGTTTGATGGCCGACTGTTGGGCATTGTGGCCACTACAGCATTGGAACTTGGCATCGACATCGGGTCTCTAGACTGTGTCATGACTTGGGGTTTTCCCTACACGATTGCCAACTTGCGGCAGCAGAGTGGTCGGGCTGGCCGGCGTAACAAAGATTCACTCTCAATTCTAGTTGGGGACTGCTTCCCCACCGACCAACACTATATGCAACACCCTGATGAACTGTTCACAAAGCCTAACGCTGAGTTGCAGGTGGACTTGGAGAACCTTCTTGTACGTGAAGGACACGTTCAATGCGCGGCATATGAGATGCCGATCAAGCCGAAAGAGGACTCAAACTACTTTGGAGCGGACTTACCAAAGATTTGTAACGAGCGGCTGATGAAGGATGAACTGGGATTCTACCACTGCCATGATCGGTATCGGCCAATCCCAGCTAAATACGTGGCTATTCGAGACACAGAGGACGAGCATTTCGCGATTGTTGATATAACTAACGGGCGAAACGAGGTCCTAGAGGAGCTGGAGGCCTCTAGAGCAACCTTCACCATATATGACGGTGCCATCTTCCTGCATCAGGGTAACCCATATCTTGTGCGAGATTTTTTGCCAGATAAGCGAATGGCAAAGGTGGAAAGAGTCAAGGTGGAATGGACCACGGTGCAAAGAGACTTTACGGACATCGATCCAACAGAAACAGAAGCCATTCGAACGATTTCGGGATCGCTCTCTCATGCATACTACGGAACAATCAAAATCCAGCAGAACGTGTTTGGGTTCTTCAAGGTGGATAAGAAGGGTCGAGTGCTGGATGCGGTACAGGTGGACAATCCGCCAGTGATTCGGTTTAGCAAGGGCATGTGGTTGGACGTGCCCAAGCAAGCAATCAGCCTCCTCCAGGACCGGCGACTGCACGTGGCCGCCGGGATCCATGCGGCAGAGCATGCTATCATGAGTCTTCTGCCGACGTTTGTTATCAGTATGCCGGGAGATGTCCGGACGGAATGCAAAGCAGCGAAGAAAGAGTTTGCCAAGCAAGAAACCAAACGGAAGCGACCTGCACGACTGACATTTTACGATACCAAAGGCGGAGCAGGAGGGTCGGGAATTAGCACCAAGGCTTTTGATCACATCGATCAACTGTTGAGAGATGCCCTGCAGAGAGTGGAGACCTGTGAATGCGAGCAAGGGTGCGTGGAGTGTGTGGCGTCTGAACTATGCAAAGAATCAAACGAAGTGATGAGCAAGGCCGGAAGCCAAGTGGTGCTCAGAAGTCTGCTAAACATGAAAATTGATACTGAGGCGCTGCCTATGGGACCGGAATTGCACACACCCGTCGGCATTGACACAGTGGTTGTTGCGCAACCGGTGCCTTATAGAGCGAGAGGTGCAGCATCTTCAAGTGTCGATGGGCAGCAGAGAGACCGTGAGGGCTCACCGGGGCGTGTGGGATATGGGGTTGGGAGTCACGGCGGTGGTTTTGATAAATGGATTAGCGATACGATATGAGGGACGGACGGCTGTCAGCGAAGTTCTTATTTTGCCTCCTGTAGTGGCTGTGCCTGTGTTTCTCGAGCCTGAGGCGGCGTTGGCATCATCCATTTTTGGTTTTATTCTTGGTATTTCGCCCGGAGCTGGCTTAGAAGATGAGACCCTGGTCGGTCGCCTGTAGGCCAGGGCCAGCCTTGACGACGACAAAACAGGCGATACAAAAGGTACCATTGTGACTCGAGGCTGGTGTCGATGCCGGCATAGGCCCATAATACAAAGTGCAGTCTTGTTGGAATGGCGGACGGCTGAAACGCCTGGCAAACGCTGGCAAGACGATGCTGCTTGAGAGGGCAGTCGATAGAGCAGTTGATCCCCGATTGAGAGATTGGCGCCAGGATAGGGACGACGGGCAAGAGTGATGATAGAGCATTGCGCAGGTAACTATGTAGGCACCTACCGACAGTAACCTAGTGGGTGACTTCTTATCGTCGTTGAAACAAGCCATGTAGGGCTGTCAGCAAGCCCAAGTGCCGGGCCGCCAAGCAAGCGCCTGTTATGGATCGTTGGTTGCACTTAGCCGAATACAGCGCAAAGCAGCGGCCGGAAGGGATGCTTTGGTTCTTCTGCAAATGGCATGACCCTGGAAGGCTCTCGGCTTTGGCTCTCAGGCCACGTAGCAAAGAGACTTGAACCGGGGTTATTCGGTTGTTATTGGGGTGCCAAGGGTGCTGTTCCGCGGGGGAGGCAGTGGCAGGAAGATGGCAAGATGCACTGAAACTTGGCAGCGACAAGCCCTGCAGCCAAGCTGACGAGGTGATGTTTGTCTGGGGATATGATTCGCAGGCGTCGTACGCCATGTACGGGGTATTTTCTTTTGGGGGAATAGAGTTCATTTTCGTAGGATAAGATGCCATTTTTAACCAGACCTGAGTCAATGGAGATGCCGCTTTTCCCGTGGTTGAAACCAAAGTTCCTTTTCCTGCGGGTTTTGTCCATTTCTTCCTCATGTGGCTCATGATGGTGATGGGGCTGGCGGACAATGGGCAGAGGCTAGTAGCTATGACGGGTTCAGGGGGAACAAGACGGGAAATGATGCGAAACTGGGGCCGTAGGCGGGGCGGTTGGGCGGGCATATCCGATAAGTCTAACGTTGTACTGTAAATCTGATTCTAATTCCCACTAGGAGAACAATGAGTAAAGTTGGTGGGGGACAACGAGGCCAAGGCGATGACGACAATGACAACGAGGGCAAGGGAGTGGGGGGGGAGGGAGGCCTGCCGCCTGCCGCCTGCCACCTGCCTTTCTTTTTCTCCCGTGGACCTGTACTATGTAGATGGCACTAATGATAGGGATCAAGGTAGGTACCTATGTACCTGGCCAGCTTTGGCAAGCCTGTTTGAGGCCACCCCAGGTCCTTGGCTCCCTGGCTCCCCGGTTCCCCATCGCGCTTGTTCTGTGGCTGCTTCCCGCTCCTCCTGTTGGATACGCTGCGGTGCTGATGAGCAAGGGCCATCGCTACGTCTTGATCAAAACGTTCCAGCTGGCCAGCGGTCGACCTGGCGGCTCCTCTCACAACATGCGACATGCATGATCCTTTCTCGCTTCCTCCCTCTCGTCATCCTCTCTGCTTCTACGGGCCATCTAGCATTCCTGTTTCTCCGTGGTCCTCCGCCCGTGCGACGAGTCTGGAGATGAGCAGCGTATATCTACCCAGCGTCTCTCCTCTGCGGGCCTGATCATCCCTTTCGCCAACTCCCTGTCTCATCACAACCTTGATATCTTGATTGTCTACTTCACCATGACTGGAAACTACTCTCCGCCGCTGTCCTCGCGGCCTCGGCGCACCCACCATCCCCTCCCCCAACAAGAGTCCACCGAGTCGACGCTCCCTCCGCCAACCACATACAACGAGTTTAAGCGAAATCAGCAGCCACGAGATCCTCGAGCGCCGTGGATTCGGCCTGCTGGAGAGAGTGGACGCTCTGGATTCCACCCTATTCACTTCGTCCACATCTCTTTCAAATCGGTCAGTCGTGCCAGTTTGGTTTGCAATTTCCTATGGCCTGTGGTACCAGCTGCCATTGCTGTACGATGTAGGTCACCACCCTTGCTGGCGATACTTGACGCCAAGTCCCATGACTGCCCATTACCACCAACCCGGCAACTAACTAACTGGTTTCCACTAAACAGACGCGTTGCCCGATCACCATATCCTCATCTTCACTCTTGCCTACATCGCAATGGTGCCCTGTGCCAATATGATCGGCTTTGCTGGCCAAGAGCTTGCTCGGAAACTCCCTCACGTTTTTGGCGTTTTGACCGAGATCACGTAAGTTTTGGTTCCTCTCTTCCTAGCACCCACGTGCCATTCTATTCTAAACATTCTTAGCTGCGGTTCAGTTGTTGAAATTGTCTTGTTCATGGTGCTTTTGTCGAAGGACTTATTTTACGTCATCCAAGCCGCTATTCTTGGATCCATCTTGGCCACCATGCTTCTTTGCTTGGGTGCCTGTTTCTTCGCTGGTGGTCTGCTAAGCGAGGAGCAAACCTTCAGCGAGGCTATTAGCGAAGCTGGAAGCGGACTGCTTCTTACTGCGTAAGCTGATCTATCTCGGACTAGCCTTGTGTTTGTTGCCTCTCTAACAGTCTCTCTTAGCGGTGTTGTCCTGGGAGTTCCAACAATTTTTAACCACGGCTTACAAACAACCGACCTGTCTATTGACGACCTTCCACACCAGGTCCTCCAGATCTCTCGTGTCATCTCAGTGCTTCTCATGATCGCCTATTGTGTATATGTTTTCTTCCAAGTTCGTACGCATCATGGAATCTACGATGCAGTCTTTGAGCACGACGAACAGCGCGATCGGGATAAGGAGAAGGTCGAGGCTAAGCCTAAGCTTACACTCACAGAGTCCATAGTCGCTCTAATCATCTCTGTCGGTCTTGTCACTCACAATGCAATCATCCTAGTTCTCCAGATCGAGCCCGTCATCGAACATGGCGGTGTGACTGATGCTTTCATGGGCCTTATTCTGGTGCCACTGGTTGAGAAGTTTGCTGAGCATCTGACCGCGCTTGACGAAGCCTGGGATAACCAGATGAACTTTGCTTTGTCTCATGTCCTTGGTGCCACTCTTCAGACAGCCCTGTTCACCGGTCCATTGGCCGTTATCGTTGGTTGGGGCTTGCAGAAAGACATGGACCTAAGCTTCGATGTCTTTCACCTTGTCATGCTGGTTCTGGCCATCCTCACGGTGGGTAGATTCCTGCAGGATCAGAAAAGTAACTATCTCGAGGGGTTTCTTCTCCTCGTTTTATACTTTGCTATCGCTGTCGCTGCGTGGTACTATCCGAATCCGGAGGCCGGAATTGAGGGTGAGAGTGGTAGTTCGCACAGTAGCAAACGCTGATGACGACGATATGGGTCAATTGTTTTTATGAATCCTAAATTACGGTTACACGTGTGGGTGTTTTTTTAGCCGGTTTCTATTAGATCCACGCTGGCTAGTCATGCTACTGGATGACCAAGATTACACGCTGTATCACTATCACGTGTTGGACTCGAGGGGGCAAGTTGCCTGGACTAGGCTGTTTAAATTAGTTTGATGTGGACAAGATGAAAATTTGAGGCCGGTATATTTTGCGATTTGTTTTCTCCATATTATCGCGTTTGTATTCTACATCTCGCCAGCCTTGGATCGTGCAATCTAGGTGAATAACTCCTCTACTCCCAGAACCATGGCAATGCCGATGATACTTGTCAAAGCCCCCAAAAAATATATCAAACAGAAAAAGAAAAGATTGCCGAGAGGTTGGGGCCCTTAGAAAAATAAGAGGTCGTCTTCTCTCCATCCCATCCCTAGGAAAATCTCCTTGACGCTTTTCTCCATGGGTTCAGGCCCGCATACAAGCACTAAATCCTCGCCTTCCTCCGTCGAACACGGCTTGCCGACCTCCTTTTCATACAGATCTAATGTCAACCGCCCTGCAACACCCGACCACTCCGCAGAAGGATTGGTGAGCGCATAGACGAGCTTGCAGCGGTCTGGGTTCGCCGCATTCAGCGCGTCGAGCTCCGCCTTGCAGAGAATGTCCTCTTCAGAACGATTGCCATCCAATACAAGACACCTTGTAGGGTCCTCCGGATCCCCAAGCACAGCACACAGGACCTGCCGAATTGGCGTAATGCCGGAGCCGCCACAGATCATGATGAACCGGCGAACGCGGCGATTGCGCCCAGCAATGGTGCAAACCCCGCGACCTTGGTATTCAAACTTCCCGACAGGTCCCTTAAACTCGACAAAGTGACCCAGGGGCAGAGCGTCTAATGATTGCGTCATCTTACCTCCAGGACGACCCGGGGCATCGTAGTAGATTTTGATCAAGACATCGAGGCGGCCCTGTTGCGCGCCATCTGAATATGGTGTATAGGCGCGAATGATGGCTTCGCGAGTCACGGGATCACGGAGGCGCATCATGAGATGCTGGCCTGTCGGAAGGCCGATTTTCTGGCCTTCGTGATTAAGCTTGAAGGAGAACATTTTTGTATCTGGGGATAGAGAGATCTTGCGGTCAAGGATAGCCTTGCTCCATGCCTTAGCTTGGAGGAAAACAGGCCGCTGGTCATCCGCGGCTTCGGCATCGTCCTCGGTCGTCAAGGCGGCGCGGGAGGCTTCGTCGAGAGTCCCGATGTGGTAGTCCGGCATCATTGCCTTTGCGTTTTCGCTGTCTACACAAGGTTAGCGGTTTATCACAACGAAAAACCCAACAAAAAGGAACAATGGGAAGAAAGACTGACGAATTGTGACAAACTCCTCTGTGACATCCTGTCCGGCAGCCCCAAAGATAGACGCCGCCCCTCCTGGATGACCCTCCAGAAATGGTGTGCCATCATAGACTTGGCCATTGACAACAAACCACGGCTCAATTTCCCCATCGTGTTGCTTGAGCTCAGCCGCCGTGATGGATCGTTCAACCTTGGGGTTGATCATGCAGATTTCTGCTTCAGGCGCTTGCTCTACAGCCTCCTCTGGCTCGCCCGACACTTTCTCTCCCCAAAATCCATTGGTAAGATTGCCTCCGGACTTTTTAACTCGTTCCATCCATCCACCCGGCATCAAAGCAGGCTGTGTTGGGTGTTCAAACCGCAGAGCGTTTGCCTCTTTGTGTATGACAACTCGAAACCAGGGGTTGTTCATCATGCCGAGCACACTCCAGTACATATCGCGAGGCTGCACCATCATCGATTCGTCCATTGCTCGAATCATGATGTCTTCAGCATCTCGCAAGTCATCTAGTGGAATCTTAAGTTCCCAGAAGCACCAACAGAAACACGTCTCCCGCCACCACATGTCAACCTTCCCGCCAAACAGCGTGTCCCCTTCCGGCGCAAGTCGATAGGCGTCTTCTGGGTAATCAACATTTGCGAGTCTCCAAGATTTCCCCTTGTCTAGGGTGACTTCAACCCTTGTGACTCGCCTTCCGCCACCGCTGTAGGCGTATCCTCGTGCAGTGTAAGTGATGCCACTCTTTCCCAGAGGCACGATTTCATCATGGCTGGGATAGCATATTGCGCTGTTGACATTTAGGTCGTAGATTGCATAATTCTCGTCTCTCCAGACCTCGGGTAGATCTGCGCTAGCCTCAGGAGTGATCATGGTGGGAAGCACGCGATTGTCGAAGATGTGGTACCAATTCTCACTCGGCCCAGGAGTGACGATGATCCGTTTCAGCCACTTGACGCTCCTACCTCCGATCTGGCCAGGAATTATTATGCGAACCGGCTTGCCATGATCGGGATGCAAAGGGTCTCCGTTCATTTTGTGGGCAACCATGACACCTCTATTCGGATCCATGCACCAATTCAACTTGATAGACGTTCCATAGTAGCCATTCGGCAGCTTGTCAGAGCCCTCGAAGCAAACATATCTGGCACCTCGTTTGGGACGCACAGCCGCCAAAAGGTTGTGGATGGGAACTCCAGTCCACAATGCTGTTGAAAGACCGGCGGCGCCCCAGGAAAACCCTTTTGATTTTCTTACTATGTTTTGCTCCTTGCGACGGTTACCAGCACAAACGAGTGTCACGGGATACGTAGCTTGCTCATAGCCATGTATCAAGTCCCTTACACTCATAGTGACAGGTTGCTCCACCATACCCTCTACCGTGAACTCCCAATCAAGCATATCCTCGTCTTCGCATTTTGGCACGGCTCCGTGATTACGAACATAATGGAGGTCCTCGCTAGTCAGGAAACCTTCGTTGTATAGTTCGCTTAAGGGAGCCTCCACGTTAAATGGATGAACACCAGTGAGCCGAATTAGACGCGGATCACGTTTGACGTGGCTGTCGGGAGTTTTCAGGTCTTCGACGAGAACATCTTTGGACCGGAACTTTGGTGGTAGGGGATATTGTTTAGGGAGCTCGACTGATGGTGCGTCTTGTAGATCTTGGTAGCTATTTATTCTAGACGGCTTGGCGGTATCCGGAGGGGTCGGGGGAAAACTCGTTGTGGGAGATAATGCTATCTCTGAGTGCTCCGAAATGGGCCATAAGGATGTTGATGTAATAGGCTCCATGTTCATAAACTGGTACCTTGTAACCACAACGATAATTGATAGTTGCACATGCAAGAGAAATATGATGGGGAGAGGTTTCAATCCCTGCGAGGAATTCTGGCAGGCCCTGGACAATAACTATCGGGCACAATGCAAGTGGTCGAGTCGCTTACTCCCCTCCTTGCGATGAAGTTGGCTTCTGATGGTAGATAAGAAGCGGCCGTTGAGGGACTTCACTAGCCTTGGCATCATCAGACGGGAAGGTGGGCATAATTGCCGCTGTTTCAATTGCACAGAAGCGAGGAGATGCAAATTTTTTACATGTGTCCGCGGAGGTTGTTGTATTGGGTGAGATGGAAAGTTCATGTTTGACGAATCAGATTAGCTGATAAGGTAGATGCAGTTTTGCCGGAGATGTTTGAACCGCGCTAGATCTGCTTTGTCGGCACCATTCATCGTCAATGAAGAGATAGCGCAAGAGGGCACCATGCTAATGAAACCTACCATGGCTTTTCCGGTTATCTTCGAGACCAAAATAAAAATAAAAATAAAAATTCGGTTGGGGGTGGTAACCCCACGGTCCTGGGGTTGGACCTGAGAACTCCGTATTCCAGCGCATGCACTTGGGCCAGTTTCACGTATGTCCGTCAGTTCACCAGGGATGGAATCCAGCAGTAACGCGACATTGGAGGTAATAAATGTCTTGACATATGGGCTGGTTTATGACACATAGAATTGTAGTCAAACACTGGGCATCACTCACAAGGAGAATGCTTTCCGGCGTAATTGGTGGAGTATGAGTGGCGGTCTTCGTAGCACCTTCTTTGTCAGGGTTTTTCCCTATCTTATCATGTTTGCTTCACCCCCATACAGCTCGTTTTGTTCCAATCACGGAGCCACGAACAGCTTGCTCTTTGACAATCATATTCTGTGCCAACATTATGAGCGCATTCACATTGAGCCTAGTAAACATATTATGTAGTTATTAGCTGAATAATGAGACTGTTCTGCTTGGTTCCCACCTTTTCACCAACAACATTGCAGCTGCAAGGTAAGTGGGTTGTTTGACAGCCGATTGGGTACGTACCTCACCCAAAGGCACCTACCTAGGTACCTACCTAGGTAGGTAGGTAGGTTGTAACATACTCTGGTGACATACTGGCTTGCACAATAGACCAGTCGCCGCATTTACTGAGTGTCACATATCCGTACATAACGCACCGGTCGGACGTTTCCGCACCCTTGTTACATAGGTAGGTGGCTGTGATAGGGCATCGATTCTTGCTACAACATTCTACCAACAGTTGGGGGTGTTATAAAGAAACTAGATGACCCTGCGTAACCTGGATTAGCTAAGCAAAATTACCCTAAAGCCAATGAAAAGTAAGAGTTACAGGAAATCTTCCAGTTTTTATGTTAGCTAATCAAGTACTTTTATTATCGCAAAAAAGTACTTAATTTAAATAATACCGGTATACCAATAGGAAAATCTAATCAATAGTAATTTTAGGTGTATAAATTCAATTTTATCTTAAAGTATTATTGAAAGGTATTGCATTATTAAAAAGACCCTCAACTTTAGTATGTACTTTCGGCTGGCTTCTAATTGTGCTTTTTGCCTAACAAAATATAGCAGAAATCGCTCCGCTCCACCTTAGTCATGATTTTCCCTTATCGCCCCTTATCATGCACAGTTTCCAGTTGCACAGTTTGATCATAGCTCCCGACAGTTGCACCTCTCCCAAACACCAAGGTCAAGGTCGGTCGCCAAAACACCAGAGACACCTCTCGCGCTGCCATTTGCTATTCTTCGTCCTGCTTCGCCGGACGCACCCATGTCGGCTCTGTTTGACCGTCCACAACACCATTTATCGGGACAGCACATCCCTTAGCAGTCCCCCCCCCTCCCGCGCCGAATGTAGCGCCGCTCCAAGTCAACCATCCTTTCCGCCCTCGTTAACTCTATCGCCGTCGTCGCATCCTGATCCGTCATGGATCGCGAAAGGAAGCGTACTCCCCCCTAGCGCTGTCACCGGTCTCACATCCAACTTTGCTTACCAGTCTCACAGGCGAACTGCGCACTTTGAACGAAAGGGCCTGGGACGACGTGAAAGGTTGATATCAGTCACTACCCCACCACTTCTCCCCACTCCTGTTAATGGCCAACCTTAGATCTTTTCCCTGTTAGCAAGACCCTCGATTCCTCCCTGAAGAAGAACACGGCGTTTATTAAGCGCCTGCGAACCGCTATCACCTCCGCCACCCTCGCCACCTTCCTCCAGGAAATCCGAACCCTCAGCCTTCACAAGTACCTCTCCGAAATTATATCCGCTTGCTATGAAGGACTTTGCAGACTCAAGTCCCCTGGGGAGATCGAAGCTGGCGTAGAGATCGTCAGCGCTCTCCATCAGCGTTTTGGGCCAGGCGAGTTCACCGAGTATTTAGCGTGGTTGCTCGGCAAGGGTATGGCAACACCAGACAAGAGCATTCTCAAGACCTTGGCACCTGAAGTGCGCGAGAAAGAGGAGAAGGAACGCATCGTCCGCCAACGAGCGCTCTTACGTGTGGTTACCGAATTGTGGCTTGTCGGCGCTGTCAGGACATTGGATGACGCGACTCGCCCCGACGATGCCACCAAGGGTGCTGCTGGAAAGTCTGCCGAGATCAAACCTCGGAGCAATCCTGGCAAAGGGGGTGCTGCTGAGCCTTTCCCGCTTGAGGTTCTCAAGGACCTCCTCGGATACGATCGCGAACATGCAAACCTCCCGCTTCTCGTAGTGTTTGTTAAATCTTTCAGTTGGGATATCTTAGGAGTCAAGCCGACAGGGGCCGAAGGACGCAGAACTGTGGGAGAAGATGGGGTTGCAACTGAAACTAATGGAGAAAGCCAAGAAGATGGTGGTGACGAGCCTGGGATCTCTGCTGATACAGACCAACCTTTCACACAATCCGAACTACGAGAACGTTTTAGAAATGTGCTAAAAAGGTACTTTGAGGATGTCAAAGCACATATTGCTCGAGACCAGAAGTCGATTCAATCACAGGCCAGACGTAACGCCGAAGCATATGTCAAATCAGGTGAAGTTTTCGAGGATCGACAAGCCAACTATGAGAAACAAGTCAAGGCCCAAGAACGCTTGGTTTCCAACGCACAAGTTATTGCAGATGCCATCGGCGCCGAGATGCCCGATTTGAAGGATTCAGATGATTCTTTGGGGGCCTCGAACGGGTCTATTGGTCTTGTCAAAACCGGCGACTACCTACGATCAATGGGAGATGGTGCTGGAATCTGGGAGGACGAGGATGAACGCCGTTTTTACGAAAATTTGGTCGACCTGAAGGGCAAGGTCCCGCCAATTCTCCTTGAGGATGGCAAAAAGAAGAAGGCAGATATGGATGAACAGGTGGGGAAAAAGATCGACCAAACTGAGACCCCTGAGGCACCCAAACCGACTGATCCCGCTGAGGATCAATCGACTGCGATCGCAAACAAGACCATTGGAGCCCAAGTTGACGCTCTCCTCGCTCGCCTTCCGGAGCTGACCCACAAGGATATTGTGGACCAGACGGCCATCGACTTTTGCTTCCTCAACTCCAAAGCTTCTCGAAATCGCCTAATCAAGGCTTTGACTGAGGTCCCTAAAGGCCGAAGCGATTTGCTCCCCTCATGGGCTCGACTTGTTGCAACTCTTGGGCGATACATGCCCGATGTTCCCAAAGGTCTTGTTGACTATCTCGATGCCGAGTTTCGAAGTTTGCAGCGTCGGAAGGAGAAAGATTTCCTTGGCCAAGTTAGACTGAGCAACATCCGATACCTTGCTGAACTTACTAAATTTGGTATTGTCCCTGAGCATGTCGTCTTCCATTGCCTCAAAGTTAGCTTGGATGACTTTTCGCGGATGAATATCGAGATTCTCTGCAATCTCATCGAAAATTGTGGCCGATACTTACTTCGAAACCCTGAGACAGCACCTCGCATGGCAAGTTTTCTGGAGACTTTACAACGCAAGAAATCTGTTCAGCACATTGGCCAGCCTGAGCGTATGCTCATCGATAACGCTGTTTACTACGTTGATCCGCCGGAGCGACCTGCCATTGAGCAAAAAGAGAGGACTCCGATGGAACTTTTCATTCGCAAGCTGATTTATGTTGATATGACAAAAAGAAACTACAGCAAGATCTTGAAGCAAATTCGTCGGCTGCATTGGGAAGAAGCAGATGTTGTTGCCATCCTAGAGAAGGTTTTTTCAAAACCCGGGAAAGTCAAATATGGGAGCATTCATCTCCTTGGAATCCTCCTTAGCGCCCTTTATCGATACCACCCTGCTTTTGTCGTCAAGGTTATCGACAACGTAATTGAGTCGGTCAGTTTTGGCCTAGAACAAAATGACTACAGGTTCTTCCAGCGGCGCGTTGCTGAGATCAAGTACCTCGGTGAGCTCTACAACTATCGTATGTTGGAGCACCCTGTCATTTTTGATACGATGTACAAAATCATGACTTTTGGATATGGTGAGCAAAGTCGAGTAGGAAGCAATGAGTTCCGACTAAATTCGTCTAGGGGGCCCCCCGGTTCCAGGTCGTTTTAACTCGCTTGATCCGCCAGATGACTTCTTCCGCATCCGCCTTGTCGCTACAATGTTGGAGACATGTGGCATGTTTTTCAATCGAGGTGCAGCTGGAAAGAAACTCGACTATTTCTTATCCTTCTTTCAGGTATGTGATGGAATTTTCATTAACCCTGCTCGGCGTGAGCTAATCCCGATCGAAAGTACTACGTATTCACCAAGGCCTCGCTTCCGATGGACATTGAATTCACAGTACAAGACACATTTGCCCTAACCCGGCCACAATGGAAGCTGGCAGCCAACCTAGAGGAGGCCGTCAAAGCATTCCAGCTTGCGGTTGCTCAAGATCAAAAGTCTGCGGGCATCGAAAAGACAATTGATATGGATGATGCCACAAGTGGCCCTTCCTCTGATGACGAAAATGGGGACAATGACGACGCGGAAGATGATGACGAGAGTGCCTCAGAGGAGGAAGAGGTTGAAGTATGTGGCTGGAGCTCAATTTTGTTCCTTCATGATGCTAACTCCTCCCAGCAGGATATCGATGACGAGTCTGATCGCGAGAGCAACTTTGATGAAGAAGCCATTGTTGTTACTCGACAGGAGGAAGAAGTCGACCCTGAAGACGAGGCCGAGTTTGAACGTGAATATGCCAAGATGATGGCCGAGAGCTTAGAGTCTCGCAAATTTGAACGCAAGCAGCTTTTCGATGTGCCACTTCCAGTCCGACCCAAGAACCGCGAGCCTTCGATGTCAGGGGAAGTGAGCAGTGGGCAAAGCGAGTCCACGGGTGGAAACACGATGGCTTTCTCTCTTTTGACTAAGCGGGGTAACCGTCAACAGGTACGAGTGACAACCCTTGCCTTGATTATGATCATACTGATGAGATAGTAGACTCGAACCGTCGAGTTACCTTCAGATTCGACTTTTGCGATTGCTATGAAGAACCAGCAACAGGCTGAGCGTGAAGAACAGCAACGCATCAAAAACCTAGTGCTCAACTATGACCTCCAGCAAAACGAGGATCAGGATGGCGGTACGAGCCCAAACCACCTTTTCAATGAATGCCTATACTTATCTTTTAACCAGGGCACGAGCGACCGACGACGTACTACCATAACCGCATAGACCGTTCAAACAAGGACCGTGGCCAACGGGTCCGAAAACTTCAATTGAGCGATGTTGATTGGTAAGAACCTTTGATATCTATCGCCGAAAATTGAGAATCCTGACACTAATCGACACTCCAAGGACCTGAATGGATCTAATGAATCGACTTGCGCAATGATTCCCTCCGACTTCTGACGCCCTTAACCGACACAGCGAACACGTACCTGACGAAGCAACGAATGCCGTTGTAGTTTCGCTGCCGACCACGATGATGATCTGGTAGAGGGCGAGATATTATTTTGACAATATCTTGCAAGCTGCATGCAGCTATTGATTGGTGACCCAGGTCGCCTCATGTTCCGTCTTGGAACTTTGCGAACCATGGCCCAACAAAAAGGTTGAGGAGGCATATCGCATCGGCGAAGCACTATGAAAGCAACTCGATCAAGGTTTCCAACCAAATCGGTTGGAATGGGAAAAACGAGGATGTTTCCGGCGGCGACACTTGGGCCTGTTCAGACGTTGCACCGAGCACCGAGGATAGGAACGCTCTGATTGAAAGCTGCTGTCGTTACTCGATTTGAACATGGCTTGGTGTTGATTGATAGATGTTCCTCTTATGTGATTGTGATACTTGTACGTGAACCGGAAGATTTAGCCTTGGCATGCAATATCCATCGGGATGCTGTCATTAGAACAAGCACTCGAGAGGATTAGGATTGGTATGGCTGATTGTAAAGGGACCATGGAGATAACTCTCCCTCACCGAATGGCACATCAATGGGGAGGATTTCATTGCCCCCGCTAAAAGAAAGCTTGATGGGTTATTTTAACACCACACTGAACCCCCTTTTCGTTGCATGTCTTATGGCTTAGGTACCTGGACAGCCAGACAGAACAAGGTTGATTCGTAGGTCCCTGTTCCTACTTCATGTGATCATGAATTCTTCCTTTCGCCTCAAAGAATTTTGTGACCTGGTCAAAGTCAGGACCTCAAAGTCATGCCTTCCTTGGCAGCTGCTCTTGCGAATGGCGGAAAGATTGAAGGTTTATGTTCACTCTCTGTACGGGCAGTTACGCTGTAAACCACTGGCTACCTACCTAGGTACCTACCTATCTAGGTAGGTGAGCGCTTCCCTAGGTAGGTACCCAACGTAATCATACTCGAGACCTGTACTTGCTGAGAGCATTCCCTCTCAATCTTTTCACACTTGGGTTACTTGGCTCCCTACAACCGTTTGCTTGGTCGTTTTGGCCAGTTCAATCACTTGCCAGACAGCCCCAACAGACTCTTGTTTGGCCATCTCTGAGTAACAACCCTCCTCCTCTACCCCCTCCCCCCAGTCCGAAGATTAAAAAACAAATACTCATTTACAAGTGAAATCTTGCTTTTGGACCTTCTATCGAACCGCAAAGATCTCCAGCCTCATATGCATCTTAGACTTCTCCGACGTCGTGCTACCTTTTGAACTGGCCTCTTTATTTCTGGTCATCACTGAGTCCTTGCACCCCAAAATATGGCAGTTCTTGATGAGTGGCCAATTCAAGATGTAAGTCATCTCTGGAACTGAAACCATCCGAAAGTTTAGATTGTACGCCTACTGACTTGTCCCGCCGTCCCAAACTTAGGCTACCTATACTGCAATCGTTGGAGTGTTCATGCTAATGGCATGCTTCGAGTGGCTCCTTTGGCTTGTCGCCTTCATTTACTGCCTCTTCAAAGTCTTTCAAAAATCCGAGCACTGGTCTATCAACGTACTGTGTGTCATCGTTGGGACAACTTTCACTCTTTTAAGGTCCATAATTTTACATGATACCATCTACAGAGTGGGGTTGACTGACGAGTCTGGACAGATGCATCTTTCTACCCATCATGGTAGTAACACTCCCACTCCCTGGTCAAGCGACTAAGCTATGGCCCGAAGAGATGGTTTCTGCTCTGCAATGGTTCGCTTTTTGGAGCTTCACACTACTCCTCAATGTCCCGTGGCTCTTGTGCATTTACCAATTACTTACAAACCAACTCGGCCGGACCAAGCGGATCAAAGAGGTGCTCGACGATGTCAAAGCTCCAAAAGTTGTTGTTGTGATGCCATGCTACCGAGAAAAGTTTGATGTTCTCATGACAGCAGTTAACTCTGTTGTAGAATGCGACTACCCGCCAGCTTGTATCCATGTTTTTCTTTCCTTTGACGGTGTGCTAGAGGACGAGCTGTATCTCAACACTATCAAAAGGCTCGGTGTTCCCCTGCGTGGCCGCCACTACCCCCAAAACATTGATGTGATATATCGGTCTTCACGAGTCACTATTTCCCGATTCCCCCATGGGGGTAAAAGACATTGCCAAAAGTTGACCTTTCAACTTATAGACAAGGTCTATGGGCCATATCTTAAGCGGAATGACAACCTGTTTATTCTCTTCATCGACTCGGATTGCATTCTTGATAAGGTATGCCTGCAAAATTTCGTCTACGACATGGAACTTAGTCCCGGTAATACTAGAGATATGCTGGCAATGACCGGAATTATTACTTCAACAACAAAGAAACACAGCCTTATCACACTGTTGCAGGATATGGAGTATGTCCACGGCCAACTATTTGAGCGGACAGTTGAATCTGGCTGCGGCGCTGTCACTTGCCTCCCGGGTGCCCTGACGATTCTTCGTTTCTCAGCCTTCCGAAGGATGGCCAATTATTACTTTGCAGACAACATGGAGCAATGCGATGACATGTTCGACTACGCCAAGTGCCATCTTGGAGAAGATCGGTGGCTCACGCATCTGTTCATGATTGGAGCTAAACAGCGCTACCAGATCCAGATGTGCACATCGGCCTTTTGCAAAACAGAAGCGGTACAAACTCACAGGTCTCTTTTTGAGCAACGACGCCGGTGGCTTCTTGGTTTCATCACAAATGAAGTGTGTATGTTGACAGATTGGCGGTTGTGGAAACGCTACCCCATCCTCATTTTGGTCAGGTTCATGCATAACACAATTCGAACCACAGCCTTGCTATTTTTCATCATGGTGCTGTCTCTAGCCACAACAGTGAAAAAGGTCAAAGGCCTACCAGTCGGGTTCATTGCTATATCCCTAGGCCTAAACTGGCTGTTGATGATTTACTTCGGTGCCAAGTTGAGGCGGTTTAAAACCTGGCTATACCCCGTCATGTTCGTGGTCAACCCGTTTTACAACTGGTATTACATGATGTACGGGATCCTTCGAGCAGGACGGAGAACTTGGGGAGGCCCGCGAACTGACGCAATCGGGGCAGATATTCGAACGACCGCACGGGAGGCGATCGAACAGGCTGAGCAGAGAGGTGATGAGCTCAATATTATTCCGGAGACATTCAAAGTAGCTCAAGTAGCGCGTAGAGCGATTTCGAAGCGCGAACAATCCTCAATTGGAGTTGGAAGGATGGGCAGTGTAATCCGACCTCCAGACAATATTGATGGTCGATTCTCAGCGCGACGGAGGACAGCATCTGGAACATACGCGCACCCCGACGAGTCTGAAATTGCTCTCGATGTTGAGATCGCTCTTGTCGAAAATGTGCATTGGGGTGCGGCCCATGATAGAAGAAAAGAGAGGAACGTACTTAACGATATCGACAAGGCGAAGGATTCGCCGGTATAAGTTTCGCGAGAGGTAGGGAATTTGGCTGGCAACGAAGATCATGAAACATGCGGAGGGTAAAGACGTGGCAGCAGATAAGGGTGACGATTTCGGGATCGCGTTGGGACAGCAAACGGAAAATGACCTTGTGCTGGCTTTTCTAAGTTTCTCTAGAAAGGGTTTATAATGCATTCCTTGTAATTCGGACAAGATATGCCAACGGGTGAATGATGACAGGGAAGATTGAAGCCAGGCATCTTTTGCCTCCTTATGTCGTGGCGTAGTCGTTGGTCTGAGTGTATGGGCCTACTTAGGTTGGTAATGTAGGTAATAAGCGGACGAGGTGCACAAGTGGTAAAAGAAGCCAATGTAAGCCAGGAGCGAGGACGATTTGGACTGGGGGCAATAAAATCCGGATTGTAGAAGCGATGGTACAAAGAGACTGATATTGAGGGGCTGGTACTCAGATGGATGGACCTGGAGAATGTCTCTCTGCTATCCGTACCCTCTTTTCCTTTTTTTCTTCTTTTTTGCTGGGGGGGTTCTCGGTTTTTTTTTTGTCTTTCATGTTTTTTTTATTGAACAAGAAGGATAGTGGCAATGAGCTTGGGACAAACCAAAGGCGTCGTATTCCTACAGCAACTAATGTGCTGTGCATTGCTTCTTGATAGAAACGTTGAGGGCATCGTCTCTAAGTCGGTGAAGGCATTAGAAGCTGCACAGGATTGATTCTCGGTGTCAAGGTCATGCAAATAATGGAAGCAAACCAAACCTCTTTTACGGTGTTGGATGGCGCGGCTATGGGGAGTTGCATTCAGTTAGTCATGGTCATGAAGAAGGAAGAGTGGAGAGTGGAGAGAGGGAAGGACCAAGCCGACATGGTGATTCATAGCTCGTTGCTTGGTTGCTCAGAGGACAAAGGACGGCAGCATTGTCTAGAAACTTCTCTGGACTTCTGCTGGATGTGGGGACGCCGCGATGGTGGTGGGGGAGGGGCAGCAAACTGAGAGACGGAGAGCAGTGTGTGGCCCTGCCTAGTTTGACCACAATGCAAAATGCCTGATGACCCTCGTCCTGGAAATGCGAGGCGAAGCAGGGAGGGTGTGAGAGAGGCGGCAGACAAGGTGAGGCGACAAATGGCAAGGCGGGGCTGGGGTGAAGAAGGAATTCGCAAGCAAGGTATGGTGGCCAAGTAGGTCATCCATCCAACAGCAACAACACCAGAAGTAAAAAGAAAATTTGGGAGAATACAAGGCTCTGTTTTGTTGTTTCTCCCCTACCCTTGTCCGTTGATCTCGTGCTTCTGAAGCCAACCTACCGGAAGTGCTAGACCTTTCTCACCTTGGTGACACAAGCCAATGCCCTCTCTCTTTCTTTATTTGTTGCCATGCTGTGCCGTAACCTGTAATAGGTAGGGAAGAGTAATGAAGAACCAAACCGAACCTGGTGGTTGATTCCAGCAGCGCCTCGATAGCCGCGTCTTGCGTCTTCCTCATCTCGGTTGGTGGGTGATCTCACCGATGTGAGAAACTACGCCACTAGGTACCTACCCAGCCGCCTGAAGGGAAAGGGTGAAATTGAAAAGGTGTCAGCTACCTCGCGATGGCACCAGTTGACCAAGCTGCTCAAGTACCTTGTACATGGACTCCAGCCTAATGACCCCTTTCATGAGCACCACCTAGGTGCCTAGGTACCTACCTACCTACCTACCTTAGGTACCTAGGTAAGGTAGGTAGTGCTATTGCACTTCGCCCTTGCAATCTGCCTACCTACACTGTGGTGCCCGTGTTGATGCCCGCCTAAATCCTACAGTGCCTACGTCCATATAGTCCCTTAGCTTTGTACCTGCCTACACCCGTGGTACTTACATCACAACTTACCTTATCGTGTCCTCGTCCCCGCCGCCCCCTCCACCAGTACCATTTTACCCCCCCCTCCACTTCTACAAAAAAAAAACACATCCCAACCCAAACCACCTTGGACTTGAACTGAAACACCACACCTGCTTCTCCCACATCCCCACGACAACTCCTTCACCCCGACCTGCGCCTGCCTCTCGTGAGACTGCGCGTTTCTCCCTTTTCTTCCCCAACCCTCCTCTGCCTGTCTCGTGTGTGTGCGACCCGGGGCAAACCCCACCTCAGAAACCATGAGTGTTGTTGGTGAGTTTTCCTATCTTGTCCGCGGCATCTTGCTGTCCCACGTTTGCCGCCGACTGGCAGAATCTATGGCTGACACATCTTGTTCCAATCTACAGGTGTCGATTTCGGAACCCTCAAGACCGTCATTGCCGTCGCGAGAAACCGCGGCGTCGACGTGGTGCGTATCTGCTGCCCTGAATTCTCCCCTTCCAAAAACTCGCCCCTCCTCCCCGCCATTCTAGCCGTCGCCCAAAAATCATCGTCATCGTCATCGTCAGCCTCAGTCTCAGCCGAACGAGATACACCATTTTCTGACCCCATTCTTCATAATGCCCACCTCCGCTTTCTGGTGCTCGTTACTGACTCGTCTCTCCTAGATCACTAATGAAGTCTCCAACCGAGCAACTCCGTACGTTTCCCCACTTCGTATTTTATACAATCGGTTCCGATGCTTTTAGCCTTGCTGCACTGTTCGCGTTGCTAACATCTCATCCTCAATAGGTCTTTGGTAGGTTTCGGCTCCAAGTCTCGCTATCTCGGCGAGGCCGCCAAGACCCAGGAAATCTCCAACCTCAAAAACACCGTCGCCTGCTTGAAGCGTCTTGCCGGCCGATCCTTTTCCGATCCCGATGTCCAGATCGAGCAGCAATACATCACTGCTACTCTCGTCGATGTCAACGGCCAGGTTGGTGCCGAGGTCAACTACTTGGGCAACAAGGAGAAATTCTCCGCCACCCAGCTCATTGCCATGTACTTGAGCAAGATCAAGCAGACTGCTGCTGCTGAGCTCAAGCTTCCCGTCTCCGACATCTGCATGACTGTGCCCCCATGGTTCACCGACGTCCAGCGCCGCGTTCTCATCGACGCTGCTGAGGTTGCCGGACTCAAGCTCCTCCGCCTCATCAATGACAACACCGCCGCCGCTCTTGGCTGGGGTATCACCAAGCTCGACCTTCCCGGCCCTGAGGAGAAGCCTCGCCGTGTTGCCTTTGTTGATGTCGGCCACAGTACTTACACTTGCTCCATCATCGAGTTCCGCAAGGGTGAGCTCGCCGTCAAGGCTACTGCCTGGGACCGCAACTTTGGTGGCCGCGATTTCGACAAGGCTCTTGTCGACCACCTGGCCAAGGAGTTCAAGGGCAAGTACAAGGTCGACATCACTACCCACGGCCGCGCCATGGCCCGTACCATTGCTGCCGCCGAGAAGACGAAGAAGATTCTGTCCGCTAACCAGCAAGCTCCCGTCAATATTGAGTCCCTCATGAACGACATTGACGCCTCTGCTATGATCACCCGCCCGGAGTTCGAGGCCATGATTGAGCCCCTCCTTGCCCGTACCCAGCACCCTCTCGAGCAGGCCCTTGCCCAAGCCAAGCTCACCAAGGATGATATCGACATCATTGAGGTTGTTGGTGGTGGTTCGCGTGTTCCCGCCCTCAAGGAGCGCATCCAAGAATTTTTCGGCAAGCCCTTGTCTTTCACCCTCAACGCCGACGAGGCCTTGGCCCGTGGCTCCGCCTTCAGCTGCGCCATCCTCTCCCCCGTCTTCCGTGTCCGCGACTTTGCCGTCCAGGACATTATCAGCTATCCCATCGAGTTCGGCTGGGAAAAGGCCCCCGATATTCCCGATGAGGATACTAGTCTGACTGTCTTCAACAAGGGCAACGTCCTGCCTTCCACCAAGATCCTCACCTTCTATCGAAAACAGCCCTTTGACCTCGAAGCTCGATATGCTCAACCCGAGGAGCTTCCCGGCAAGACGAACCCTTGGATCGGCCGCTTCTCCGTCAAGGGTGTCAAGGCCGATGGCAAGGATGACTTCATGATTTGCAAGCTCAAAGCCCGTGTCAACATCCACGGTGTTCTGAATGTCGAAAACGGCTACTATGTCGAAGACCAGGAGGTCGAAGAGGAGATCAACGAGGACGGCGATAAGAAGGATCCTGACGTGAGTAGCTTACCGTGCAAGCTTGTTGTTTCTCTGTTTCTCTATCCCTTGATCAATGGGCGCCTCGTTCATCATTCGTGGTCATCGCAGTCTTTGATCGCCAGTTGGCTAAACGCCCCCTGGAAGGAGAGCCATTCTTGTCTTCGCACACTGTTATTTCTGAACCACTTTCTGCGTCAACTCCAGAGCCCAATCCGCTGACATTATTTCGATAGGCCATGGATACCGACAAGAAGGACGATGCCCCTAAGAAGACTCGCAAGGTCAAGAAGCAGGTCCGCAAGGGCGACCTCCCCATCGCCAGCGGCACCGCTTCCTTAGACGAGACTGCCAAGACTGCCCTGGTTGAGAAAGAGGCCGCCATGGTTATGGAAGACAAGCTGGTCGCCGATACCGAGGAGAAGAAGAACGAGCTCGAGGCTTACATCTACGACCTTCGTGCTAAGCTCGATGATCAATACTCTGAGTTCGCCAGCGAGGAGGAGAAGGAGACCATCAAGGCCAAGCTCGAGGCCACCGAGGTACGTCTGGGTAGCATTTCGCAAGACGTGCTTGACCTATTGCTGACCGCTTCCCCTGCAGGACTGGTTGTACGATGAGGGTGACGACACTACCAAGGGTGTCTACATTGCCAAGATTGACGAAATCCGATCCATGGCTGGACCCGTTGTCCAACGTCACTTTGAAAAGGTCGAAGCTGAGCGACAGGCCCTTCAGGAGCGCCTTGATGCTGAGCGCGCCGCTAAGAACGCTGCTGAGGAGGAGGCTCGCAAAGCCGCTGAAGCCGAGAAGGCTACTCAAGGCGACCAGGAGATGAAGGACGCCGAAGCTACCCCTGAGGAGGGTGCTTCTAGTGCCCAGTAAAGCCTTCAGAACGAGGCGATTAGATTCGGCGCTGTGGATGATATGACGCGAAGACGACAAAATAAAATGAGGAACAAAGACGAAGACAAAGAAGACGAGATGATGAGAGGCAGCATAGAGATGTCACGGTTGCAACGGCTTTATTGGGAGGGATCATTATGACGGATATGTACCCGCGTTAGACCACTTTTACACCTTAGTCGCTAGGATCAAGACACCAAGTTGGTTCAACTATCCTTTTAGATCTGACACGGCATGCCACGTTATTTATTCCCCGAGTATCAAGGCCAGCCGTGGCGGCTGGCCCCTATAATGACCCCTTGCCAACCATCTCACCGTCATTTCGGCATCCTTGGCTCACGCCACATTCCCGTCGGGTGGCTGGCCACTCACTCGGTTAGTGACACGAGGCGAGGATGGGGAAACACATATTCCCAGATACAAGCGAAGACCTCATAGTTTGAATCTACCATGACGGCTGGTCGCATTTCCCCGAGAACCTGGGGGAGGGCATGGGAAGATTTTTGTTCCGTGGGTAGTTTGGTATTGTCACATGGTCAAGATTCGACACATATGTGTCGTGTCTGCTTTCAAATTACATGATATATATGTCTCGTAAATTCACCATGATCCCATTTGCACACTCAAGTCAATATAGTTTTCTTGCCTCTCGCTTTTGTCATTGTCTCTCTCTATTTTGCAACCTCCTTCAAGATACATGGCCCTATCCTTTTTGTCTGGGACTTCACTCTCAGTTTTTCCTCTCTTTAAATTGGTGCGGTGCACAGCAGCTTCACTACACCCGATGTGAACTTCTCTCCCCTATCAAGTCACGATCCCACATTGACACACTTATCAATCAGCGAGGAGACGAAGCAAGACCAAGGCGACACAAAGGGGGTGGTACAAATGAGGAATCCAATCTGCATTTCGCCCAGATCCATGTCAAGGTCTTGTGGACCTTGCCATCCCTTCGCCGTCCTTGAAGAAGATATGGCACGGATGAGCCCTGCCTCTTAGCCTGCGTTTTAGTTGATGTCAAATAGAGGCTTGAGCTTGATGATAAGTTGCCACTCGTCGTTGGTGACATCCTTGCGGTAGAACTCCTTGAGGGTGTCGATACTTGCTCGCGAGATAAGACTATAGAGGGCGTCTGACTCTTCGAGCTGGCGGCCATACATGGGCTGGTTGCCACCCATCTCTATCTTAACGGCGACCGAAGGTTGCCCCTTCTTGCACACGGGAATCTGCTTGTGATCTCGCTCAATAGAAGTGCTATTACGGCATGCGTCAGTGTCTGGTCACAAAATCGACTCCCATCATGTACCATTACACGTAAAAAGACAAACTGGAAAGAAAGGAATAAAATGATAGGGGTTGAAATAAACTTACACTCTTCCCAGGCTAATGATTTCTTTGGCGCCTGTGACGGGGTTGTGTTTGACGGCAGCCATGGGAGTGTTGACCTTGAGTTGGCCATCAACAACATCCACACCAATGACAATGGGGCCAGTCTTGTTGAATACGGCGACGGGCTTCAGGACACATGGGAAAACAGCCAACATCTTGGACTCTTCCTTCTTCTTCTCCAGCATCTCGTCCATGTGCTTTGTGAAATTGTCAAACAGATGGTAGATGATGTCAGCCGTAAAGACTTTAATGCCCTGTTCATCAGCATATTGTTGGGCTTCTTTGTCTACCTTGACATCAAAGCATAGCATGACAGCGTAGTCTGGAGCCTTCTCCAACATAATACCACATTGCATAACATCTCGCTTGTAGACGGGACCGATGCCCACGTTGGCCACGGGAATCTTGCAATCCTTGAGGAAGTCGAGCAAAGCCTCGAGCGAACCCAATGTTGAGGCCTGGACACTGACACCACGACCGGTCTTCTCCACTCGGCTGAGCAGGACAGCAAGATCGGATTCGACCTCATCCATAATGTCCTCCTCATCATCATCAGGGCCGACAACCATAAGACGAGAACCAGCAATGGCGCCTTCCAAACCGGGAGCACTGATTTTGACACCCAAGGCAGCCTTAACTTCCTTGTTGTGAACGTACGCTGACTTGAGACGCAACTCTCTGAGGGGTGCAGGGGTGAGGAGAGCTCTGATATTTGTCACAATGGCCCCCTCTGTGCCACACAAGACAATTCGGTCTCCTTCTCGAAGGATACCATTGGATAAAATGACATCAATGGTCATACCAAAACCTTCAATTGCCTTGACTTCGAGGACAGTGGCCTGGACCTCAGACAAGTACATGAGAGAGCCAACCATGCGCTCTTGGGTAAGTTGACAGATGAGCTTCAACATGTCGGGGACACCCTCTCCAGTATGAGCCGAGGTGGGCACAAGGGAGACGAACTTGGCCATGGACTTGTTCTGGTAGAAGAGCTCCGAGTTGAAACCCTGCTCAGCAAATGCCAGCTTCGTAGCCTCCAGGCGGGACTTAAACTCGTTCTGAACAGCCTTATTCTGGAGCGCCAAGCTGTCCTGGAAACCGTTATTGTCTACCTTCTTCCAGCCGTAGAGACGATCAATTTTGTTCAGCGCAACAATGAAGGGAGTCTTTCGATCTCTCAACATGCGCATCGACTCGAGGGTCTGTGGCTCAAGGCCGTGCATAATATCAACAACCAAAATGGCAATGTTGCAGAGAGACGAGCCACGAGATCGAAGGTTGGAGAACGACTCGTGACCAGGGGTGTCAATAACGAGGAGACCTGGGACCTTGAACTCGAACTTGTTGTCTTGGTTGACAACGGCCGTCTTTTGCCGAATAGCATCGACGGGGAAATATGTTGCACCAATTTGTTGCGTAATACCACCAGCTTCGCCCTCTTGAACATTGGTCTGTCGGATCTTGTCCAAAAGCTTGGTCTTTCCGGTATCGACGTGTCCCAGAATACAGCAGATGGGCGATCGCAGGTTGTCTTTGGACCGAGCCGCAAGAGCGGCCTGGTGAGCCTTCTCTCGACGCTCAGCCGCCTCCCGCTTTCGTTTCTCCTCGGCCTGCTTAGCCGCCGACACGGCCTCATCCTCGGACTCATCTTCTGAGTCTTCATCTTCATCTTCTCCCTCGCCGTCCTTCTTAGCCTTAGCATCAGCACCAGCCTCTTCGTCGGAGTCAGCATCCCAACTATCCTTGACATCGTTGTCAGAGGCAGCGGCAGCTTCCCAGTCATCTTCAACCTCGCTTTCAGCGGCAGCCTTCTCTGCCGCAGCCTTGGCCTCGGCCTCGGATTTTTCGCGAGCGGCCTTCTCCTCAGCTTCTTTGAGAGCCTGCTCAGCTTGTTGCCGGGCTCGCTCGGCAGCCTCAGCCAAAGCCTTCTCTTCATCAATCTATAGGGTGTTAGCAATTTGTTGCTAGCCATTACGTTAGAAGAATGTATATTTGCCTTTTGCTGGCCGCGGCCTTTCTTCCTTCGAGTATCCTGACTCGGCTTGCTCTTAGGTTGTTCACTCTCTCCCTGAGGACCGACCTTGATACCAGCCGCAAGCATCTGCTGCAGCTTCCGCTCATTACGAGCCTTCTCCTCTTTCTGGGCCTTGGTGAGGAATTTCCCCTCCTTCTTCAGTTGTTCAATCTTCTCTTTTTCCTTTTGCTTCTTAAGAGCCTTAGCTTCATCACGGCGTTTTTCTTCCTCAGCAGCCATTCGTTCGTCCTCCTCGGCACGAGCCTTTGCCGCCGCCTCAAGACGGGCCTGCTCATCTTGTTGTCGCTTGAGCTCAGCCTGTTGCTTCTGGATCAGAGCAAGATGGGCGGGGAGCTTCTTTTTCTTGCCACCCGTTTCGGCGGGAGCAGCGTCAGCGGGAGTCGGCTCGGTGGTATCCTTTACAGGAGCGGGTTTCGTGGGCTCTGCGGCATTCGCAGGAGCGGCGGTCTTCTTCTTGGCAGCCTAACATGTGGTATGGCATATCAGCATATTTGTTCAGTGAAGGCATGTTTCAAGGGCCTGGTCGATAGAATGGTTGATATACCTGCTCCTTCTTTCGCTGCTTCTCACGCTCCTTCTTAAGCTTCTCCTTCTCAGCCTTGGTAAGGATTCGGCCAGACTCGGCATCGTCTTCGACGGCAGAAGGACCTTGCTTCTTTTGTTGCTGCTGCTGCTGCTGCTGCTGCTGCTTGTTCTTGCCGCCCTTGCCCTTCTTGTCGGGCAGAGCAAACTCATCGTCCATCGTAGCCTCCTCGGGGGCCTTAGTGGTGATGTCCTGGACGGGGGTTGCTTCAACAGCCGGGGCGGGCTCATCATCGACGATGCCCTTCTTCTTGCGCTTCTCCTTGTTCTTTCGCAACATGGCCATCAGACCACCGCCAGCGTCGCCATCCTCGTCGTTGCCATCGGCGGCAGGAGGAGCATCATCATCGGCGGGGGGGCCTGCGGGGCAATACTCTCGCCCAACTCGGCTTCCCAATCGTCCTGTGCCTTCTTGTTTCCCTTCTTCTTGGGTGCCATCTTGGGCTGGTGCTCGAGTCGAAAAAGCAGTAGGCTTGAGAAGGGTCAAGGAATTAGGCCCTCGAGCGTCCGACGTCCAGGATCGCAAAGTGGTGGGGTTGGGAAGGTGTACTTTTTTTTTTGAGTCGACTCTTGGTCGTGGTATGGTCCTGTCCGTCTCACTGGATTCGTTGGTGGCACAAAGGTGGGCTTGGGTGACTGAGACGGGGGTTTAAGGCGGGGCAGCGCACTACCACGCTCACTAAGAGATTATTATTATCGGTGGGCGTTCTGCTTCAGCCTGGCTGGTGCCAGTATGTGCCAGACCTCTCCTTCGTTGGCTGCAGTTTCCTATAAATCAATTTACTTCAACAGGGCTTCCACACCTTCGGTGGCGAATGTGAGAGACGTCTCGAACAATCCAATGTAGGAGAATAATGTCGTCGAACTCGTGACGAAATCCTCCGCAACATGCTCTGGCTCCGCCAGTTAAACTGGAGCAGGCCTTCAGGGTCGAAACAATTAAATACAGCCACAAAAGAGACCGCACAGCAGAAATTATCAAAGATAAACCTCCAGTGTGGAAAGTAAGGGGTGGTTGTGATACCAACTTCAATTTGAAGCTAACTGTGAAGGATGGCTGTGAGGCTTGTAGGCAGCAATCACCTAACCCTCCCTCACCCAGAAAAAAAAACTCCCAAGAAACCCCAGATTCTTTTGTGGATTGTCATATTATGTAATCAGCACTACCTACCACTGACATCGACTAACAACGCCTCCTCGAGTTGCACACATGCATAACCAATATTTTCAAAACAATTCGACTGTGTGTGTGGGGGGGGTTTAAAGATTGTATACGACAATATTGACGTAAGTATATGTCCATAAATCATCAACCAAACCATCTAGTTCAGCATGTTCTAGTCTCCTTTCAGGCTCTCTATCCACTTTTTGACCATTGCTACGTCTCTCTCTCTCTAAGATGCGCAAATATGCATATTTGATTGAACCTCAAGCTCTTCGTCATCTTCCTTTACCGCGATCTCTCATTTCATCTTTGCCTACTCATCGTCTCACTTGTATGCACCCAAGGCCTATGCTATTGTCATATGCATATACCCACTCCAAACATTGTAACATCAAGGTCCTTCGTCAACCATGCTCTACCCCCATCCCATCAGATCTCATGGTCAAGAATTTCTGTCTGAGTTCATCTAAAGGGATTGGCTACAACACTGGTGCCAACAAATAGTCCAATATGTCGTAGCCCAGCTCGATATACTTTCCTCGTCCGTCATCTGCACTATCTCGAAAACCCTCCGTGTAAGCTCCGTCGTCGAGATCATCAAGATACTCGCAAAACAAATCAAAACCATCTCCGATCATCGTCAGTGTCTGTAAAGCCTGAAGTTCAAGACATCGCCATAAGATATCGCCGTTAAGGTGCATCGTTTCTCGTGACAACTGAGGCTCCAATTCCATATCCATTTCCGTGTCCACATCGCTGTCTTCAATCAAGCGGGCGCCGTGGAGAAAAGGACATACCTCTGTACTCATCTGAGCTAGGTTTTGTACTAGGCGTAGAAATCGCCATAGTTCTAGCCCAACCAACGAGAAGTGCTGCAAAGACCCATCAAGAGAGATTCCAAAAACCTCCGCTCCATCTACAGCACTGAATAGGCTGTTGTACCGCCGCTCGCGGTTCACGCCCAGCCAGAGCGGGCGCGTGCGACCTCGCCGGAATCTCCTCACTGATGCCGGAAGCGTCCCTTCGAAAATTATCTCGAGCTCCTTGTTCCGCTGACGCCAAGGGACCCACAGGCCTGCCAGGCCACCTTGAGCTGACGAAACGAGGTTTATAGGCCACTTGCCTGACTGCTGTATCGTGTCTCCAATTTCAATCGAGTGCCAGGTAAATCGAGTTACCTGGTCGCTGTGGATAAGTGAGGCATCGGTTGAGTCTGACTCGACATGCAAGTCTATGATTTGTAAGGAGTGCGATGTAGTCAGAGCACAGACCTTCCCATTCATCACTTGCAGGGATGTCGCGGCCGAATCCAATTGAAATTGTTTCATGGGTTTCAGTTTCTTTTCTAAAAGATCAAGGACTTCCCAATGTAGGACATTGCCAACGCAGAAAAGAAGACCTTCTGGGCTGCCAACCGCTGAATAGATTGGTTCTTCAAAGCCTTTTTTCTTATACCGAGTCCAGTATCGTAGGTGCCTAGTCTTTCCATTTTCTGTATCGACTTCTTCGGATGTTACTGATATAATGAGGAGCAGGCCAAGATGCGTCGTGACGACAATGAAGGGAAATGTTTTCCCATCCTTGACGTACAACCATTCACACAATTCCCACACCTTGTCTCCGGGATGACCGAGTCCTGAAATGAACTCTGAACGTTGTCTATCCTTGTCAGAAGCACTGGAGATAGTCGCACCAGAATCTGGATCGACGAAAGAGAGAGTGGGGCAGTTGTTTTTCAGTTGAGCTACTATTAAGCACTTCCAGGTCTTGGAATAGATGACTCTGGATGGTGTACCCTCGAGCGGAATACTCCGGGGCACTGGGCCAATGTGAGGCCAAATGTCTGCGAGTAAGACGCGGGATCCTGCAAGCATCATCAAGGACATGTGGTTACGACATCCAGACAGGCTTGCGTTCAGACAAAACACTGAGTGGATCGGGGGTGAGGCCATTGCCGAGTTTTTCGAGTCTGTCGGCCAAATAGAGGTCTTCGTCTTGAATTTGTTATGTCGCTTTGAGAACCCAGTCATTATTGTCAAGCTGTTGTCACAGCAAACAAAGACAGCAGCATCGCCACCGAAAGTGCCAGAGGCGGAGAACACATTTGACGGGGCCATACCGAGACGTTCTAGAGTATATGACAAGCCAGAGTCTTGTTGGCCCACTCTACCAGTGACCAGATGGCCACTTCTCGTGCCGAAAACGATGACTATGTCGTCCTCGCCACCTTTCACGACGGAGATGCTCGTGAATGGCTCCATTTCTCCATGGCTTTCAATGGCTTCGTCTCCTGCATCTTTATTGTTAGCCTTAGTATCATTGATAATCCGTCTGACGGGTCACTAGTTACCATTGCGTAGTTCAAAGGTCTGGTCGACTATGAGGCTACCATTCACGGAATATATCGATATTCGAGGAGAGCCATCCACTACTAAGCCTATCACTATCAAGGCCTGTTCAGAGAGTACAAAAGTAGAGAGGCAGGTAACTTCGCCTTGCGCATCCCAAGACTTCAGGAGTGAGACATTCATCTGATCTACCTGCAAGACATGTAGTTGGGATACTCGGTCTCTGTGGGAAGTCATGACAATAAGATCACCCACACAGAATGCATTCGCTACTGTCATTTCGCCTAAATTGAAGACATTTTCGTGGTGGTGCCGTGAGCTTTAAATTCCTGTTAGAAATCCGCGAGTTTGGGGATCCATAGGGTCCAGGTGTTAGGTACCTCTGCGAGGACGCAACTAGGGTCGTAGACGTCTCAGTTATTTGCACGATAGTTCCTTGTCCGTTTTGAACAGCACAAAGTGTCCGAGATGACAAGTCAAATGGTGAGTTATCAGGAGTCAAGGCACTGGCACCAGTAAGGTCGTCAGAGATGTGAAGAACCTCGGAAGAATGTGGTAGGGACAAAACGGCGTAGTATCCACCTTCACTACAACTTTCCACTTGAAACATCCATGATTGTCGGACTGGTTGTTCGTAGTCGAATTCCAGCCCAATTCTAGCCTGAATTCCATAGCGCAACTCGGTCAGACTCGACTTAGGCCCACGACCGGAAGTGCAGAAGATGCGGTCGGGTTTTTGAAAAGATTCTAAAGGTGACTTTCGTCTCGAGAGCGTGTCCGCCGCCAGACTTTCGGTAGCCCAAGAAGATTTATCGTATGTTGTGGCCATATCGACGACTGGGGACCAATTAGGGATTATACTCACTTGTCCCAAATCGCTCCGGGCGGGGAGCTGTGCAAAATCGTCAGATACAGTGCCTGAAATCGTCTTGGTGTTACCCTACCTTCCAAATGCCTCCTGGACCCGAATCCCCCCCGATGATTAGGACATCCGCAAATCGGTCGTATGCTGTCGTGAAGGCAGTGGAGATGTTGGTGTTGATAGTGCCAAGGCTTGTTACTGAAGGCATCAGGTCCGAAGCATCGATCTCGACGTGGATAATAACTCCATCTTCGCGTGCCAGATATATTATGTCTGTTTTTTCAAAGTATTTCTTCAGCCGGAATGGCCTCGCCCACGCGGTCCAAAGTGGTTCGTGGTTCCCATGATGCAGTCTTGTCGGGCCCGGCACATCTGTATGCAGCAAGTCGAAGCGGGGGGGGCCTTCCAGTGCACATTTGACAATTCCAATGGAGTGTTCTGACACGGCGAAGAATGCCGTGTTGAATCGTAGAGGTACCAATAGTAGTGGCATCTGATAGGCCTCTGGGAGTCGGGTACCAGTCTTCTCTTCTGCGAAAACATTTTTCAAGTTCTCACCAAGTTCCCATTCATAATAGACCATCCGGGAGATAATATGCTGGCGATTCGCCTCCCTCCGGGCTATGATGAGAAGCAGAATAATGTGATAATCATCCTCGGGTCTCGGATGTAAGAATTCCATCTTGTGAATGACACCATGAACGAGGCGAGAACGGATGGATCTGACAGGCTTGAATGATCCCTGCTGCGCGTACTCAGCACTCAGTGTCTCTAATGATTCGAGCTCGTATACGATGAAGGCCCCTTCACCAGATGCGGCAGACATATAGCGCGATGTCGGATCAACGGATAGGTGGAAGCCCAGAAACTTCAGGGTTTTGGGGCTCTCATACTTGCTGGTGACGAACTTCAGGGATCCATCTGTACACTCTCCGACGAAGAGGAAAATGGCATCGCCCGTTTCAAGCATCAATACAAGCATTTGGGGTGGTAGCAACTGTGCCGTGTCGGTCATGGGGGCTTTAGCCGCATCCCGCATCAGGATATCAGGATCCTCGCTCTTCAACAGGCTTGGCGGTTCGGTGTCGGATCTGTCCTGGGGGGCGGTCCAAGGACAATGGCATTTCGAATTCTATGGTCGAAGTCGGTTTTTCTGACAACCTCGTGAAGCTGACCGTCCTCGCGGAGCTCACTGATTTGGACGAAGCGGTCCTGGCCCTGTTAGCAAGTTTTCGAGAGGTATGGCGGTTAAGGAAGGCAAGAAGAAGAGGGAGGAAGGAGGAAGTTGATGGTTTGAGCTTTTGAAGCTCTAATTCCAAGAGAGAGGTTGTCTCCGGCCATCTACTTAAAGACGCGTCGAAGGTTTGTACAAGCAGTTGGGCCTACACATATCATGTGTGTTTGGTGTCATAGGAGAGGGGTGGGGATTCGTCAACCAAAAAAAAAGCTAGGGGCATGGCGGCTCCAGAAAGCAGAGTCGAATACTCACGCCGATAAAGGCAACATCGTTGGAATATTGAGACCGGAGTCGCACGGGAAGTGCCCAGTGGATAACAGAGCTCTCGATGACGGTCCTTGAGAGTAAACCGCAGGTTGGAACCTCGGGACGGGGCTCGGCAGCGGGTTTAGGAGCAGTCGAAGCATTCAAAGCGTCTTGAAAGTTGACCGTCCGCGTCACCCACTCGCCATTTCTGAGAACGCTGCTCTGAAAAGCCATCCCGACAGCCTCATGACATCAAAGGCGGAGGGGTTCCAACAACGTGGGATGCTTCAGTGCTGGAAGCCGGGAAGCTGGGGCGGGAGCGGGAGCGGGAACGGGAACAAGTTCGGGATCGGGTGGGACAAGGACAAGGAAACAAGGGCCTTGAAAGGGGGGGTTTTTTGGGTCCTAATAAGCGATACACACAGGAGGCTCTCGAGTTGTCGGTCTTAGGTTGGGGAGGGAGAGCATCTTAGTAGTGGCCGTGTCCCAGGGTGTGGGTGTGTGTGTGCCTCTGTGCGCCTGTGTCAGTTGTCCGTCGCTCGTCTCTGAACCTGGGCTGATCTACGGACTAGGCTGGTGCCGTTCAGGCTGGTCCGGTCTGGTCTCGGGAGCCAAGGCGAAGGTGATGCAGTCCAACGCCAACCGATCCCTAGTCCCAAGTCCACAATTCCCGGAGATTCAGTCTAACACACGCTCTAGAGTCCACACCTCGTAATCCACCACCCTGCACCGTGGCCAGAGGGCAAGGAACGAATAACGAGAAACGAGGGAGTGAGAAGAGGAGGGAGGGGGGGAGGGTCCCTGGAGACTCTCAGCAGGCCACAGGGGGGGGGTCGAATTCACAGGCGGTACCTGGGGCACTGGAGCCAGAGACAGGAAGATCGCTGGAGAAATGGGTAGCCTGAGGTCCTGGTATGCTGGCAAGGGCGATCTGGCAAGGCAGGCCGGAAGTAACCTGGAAGAAAGCAAACTAGGTCGCCAGCCAGCGTGTTTAAGGCCAAGCCAAGGTCCGGGCGGGAGGGTCACGCGGCTGAGCCGAAGCGTGAATCTGCGTGGGTGTGAGCGTGAGCGTGAGCGTGAGCGTGAGCGCGGGCGTGGGCGTGGGCGTGGGCGTGAGCGTGGGCGTGAGCATGAACCTGAATTTGAATCCGAAGGCGAGGGCAAGGCGACGGCTAACAACACGGAGTGAACTGGAGTTGGAGGAGTCGAGTCTGGTTTGGTTGTTGTCCTTGTCGTCCCTTCCTACCGCACACTTCTTTGCCTCCGATATCTCGCCAGGTTCTCTCTCAGGTCTGGTGCCCACCTCGAGCCGTAGTTGGCAATGGGTAATGTCCGTGCTTGTAGAGCTGCCACCCCACAACAAAGAAAGAGGTCACTCACCAAGGTGGGATGGGTTGGATTCGGCAGGTGGCTCTGGCAATCCCGATTTCAACGACAGCCGTTGTTGAACAAGATGAGAATGAGGCTGGTGTGAGGCATTCAACCTCCAATCAACCAGGGCACACACACGAGGTGGCTACTTACCTGCCTCCACTCTGGCAACGACATTAGCGCCTCAGTGGCTCACTTCAGGGTCTTCGGAGAATCTCACAGGGACCGGTGGACAAGTTCAACCCCGCGTCTAATCGTGGGTAACTACCTACATATCTACCGACCTACCAACCTAGGTACCTAGATAAGTCCTAGACAGGCAGGCCAGGCAGTAGGTAAGTCGTAAATTTACTCCAGTCGCAGTGTACGGAGTACAATCCCTACAACTATGTCGACTCTCTAGAATAGTCTCACGGTCCCCAAAGCGTCCTTCAGAACAGCTACCTCGGTACCGGGAAGTAAAGAATCGTCGGGTAATTGATCCCGCAGTCCTATACATATGTATGTATTCGTGTCTTCTCCACATACAAAAAGTAATGTTCTAAAGAGAGGCGACGTCGTCCCCTACACTAATCAAGCATCTGAGAGGCGTAGGAGAAGATATCATCGCATTTTGCCTATCTGACGGTCGGATGGTCACATGGTGCATTAGGAGATTGAGAGCGATATACTTGATCACCAATGCGAAATTCTAAGGGATCCAGCCTTACCTCTCCAACCTCTAGCAGCTCGCCTAAGTGTCATTCCTCTCGCATCCGATTCCCGTCGATGATAAATGCTGCTAGCAGTCCCGGAGTGAACCACTTCCCGCTAGGCGAGTGTTGAAACCAGGCCCTCCAGAGACATTGGTCACTGCCCTAACTATCACGTAAGTCGAATTGCCCACTGACAAGTTACCCACCGCACGCGCTGGCAAGTCAAATAAACAGAGATTACTTATAGTCACCTCCAACGTGGCAAGTCACTTTGGCCTTTGTCTTGTGTAGGAGTACGGCATGGGAGATAGGATTGTTGGGGGTTTCCTGGCCGCTCCAGATCCTCCCCCAGGCCATAGCGTTGGGGTTCAGGACGAAATGGTGCCGCAACGACCGATACAGAAAGGATCTGTCCTCGTCCTAGACGCTGTGCAGAGCGGGCATTTGTTGGCATGATGGTGGGAGCCGACCGCTATGCTGGTCACCGCCAGCAGGGGCGCACACAAGCAAGGTACGTAGGTACCTGAAAAGTGAGTGGTGTTCAGGTACATCCCGTGCGCCGAAGCAGTTGTCGCAAACGACCCAGGACATCGGCACAGCACGCCCAGATCACCCACGCCCACACAAACCCACCCACGCCGCCCAGACCCAAGCCACCACGCATTGTACCCCAGCGGGTCTCCCTCCCTCCCTCCCCCCCGGTAACCCCGGAGGACGATCCGCCGGACTACCGCTCACCACCTGAGCAGACACCTACCTCGACCAGCCCGCCAGTGGGTTACCGCTCAAAACGTGGTCCTCGGCTCTTCGAGAAATCCGAGCAAGCCATTTAATCTCTCGTGGCAAAAAGACGCAAGGCCGTTCGGCTTCTGCCCCAGGGATCCTAGCATTGCTCATTGTCATTCGTTGATTCTTGGCGTAGCCCCTTGTGGCAGCCCCTGGACTGTCTCGGAGGCGGTGTTCCACACCTCTGACCTCGTCCAAGTTCAGAACAGCGCCTTGTTGCTTTCGTGATGTGCTTTGACAGCTCTGTTGTGCCCATCCACAACTTCCAGGCCACATCAGCGTCCCGTTGCACTTTACAGATGACATGGTGGTACGCAGCCTTTGGCGTCCTCCAAAACATGGCTGCCGCGTCTCTGTCTCTCTGTCTGCCACCTGCACCAAGACATCTGAGCCCAATCTATTTTCAAAGACCCTCAGCACGATCGCCGCACACAGAACTTTTGAATAGATCGATATGTGTGGAGCACACTACTGAGAATACCGTACCGGGTTTGCTCGGTAGACAGAATCTAACTGCACTATACATCCCTGGGCGGAGGAGGGCTTCCTCAAAGCCGACAGGGTCTGTCTCGGCAAAGCCCCTTTGGCAAAAACAACTTCGAAGATCAGCTATCATGAACGAGTAACAATACTGAAACTACGTACCATATAAATTAAGCATCACGATGATTTGAGTGAATGCCAGGTACCTGGACACTGGGTCAGGAAGCGAGGCTTACCAACCATTGTTCTCCCGTTGCTCACGGGCCGCGGCCGATTACGTAGTTGCCCATCGATCTGTGCCGGGTATGGCAGATGTATCTGTAATTTTATCTGTCAACCCGTTATCCCCTGTTACCCAGCCTGCCGATCAGATAACTAAGCAGGGCCTGACGGGGCGCAGGTGGTTGTCACTTCGAATTTTTGACAGCTTCTACAACACGACGACAGCTTGACCTAACACCAGCCGGGCACCTTGTCAAACGAATCGTTTCAAGCCGAGCACAATTGGTGAATCTCAACAGATCTTCGTCCGTGATATATATGCTTACCAGTCGACCTTCAGGTATGGGAGAAATGGGAGCAGAAAATGATGCCCAGCCCCTCCAGAAATAACCTAAGTGTTGCGACCGGAGACCACTTTATTTTATTGATCGTGATTAAGTATTTTATCCATCTGTCGTAGAACTCAATTGCAATGTGACTAAGTCAACGATTTGGGCGTGGATGGACGTGAGATTCCTGAATGCATTGTGTTTTCTGATGTGTAACAAGGCCAGAGCAGGGTGTTACATCAAGGTGACGAATTGTGGGATGGGCCCACCCAACCATCCAACTGCGACAAGTAATCAGACAGGTTTTTTGTTCCCCAGATCTCAGGGCCATACTCGGCCTGCCGCAGCCCTCTCGGTGTTACCTTAGTCCCTGTCACCCGCAGAATGACACGCAGGAGGGTTTGGATTCATTGTTTGGCTTGACCAAATCCAGGCGTGGATACAAACGGGACTCCAGAAGCAGGGAGAGTCGCCAGCGACGCTTTGAATCCACCTAGGTTATGAAACCATGCCCTTAAGCACCTCGTTTACTCTTTTTGGCAAGGTACAGCTCTCCGGCGGGTATGTGAAGCAACTAAAGATGACAAGGAACGACGCCTGCAATTCGGGAACCAATGCCAACTTGGACTGGATTGTTCGAGTGGTTCACCACGCCTCGTCCAGTCGATTTGGTCAAGGATAGCATCCACGAGCTGAAGACAAACTGACCAAGTGGCACCCCGCCAAGCCTGCAGGGTTCAAGCTAGGAGACTTTTCTCTCGATGGTAAATTGACAAGTCATGAAAACCCTTACTCAACAGATACCTCCCGGGAGTGGACCAGCCCAGCCGGGGCCAGGGAGTACGGAGCGCATCCTCAATTACTTACTTAGAATGCAATCCCTGAATTATTGTGCTAGCGCTACCTCACGATTTGGGATCCCACCCAAGTTCAAGTGACCACAATAATACCAAAAGAACACCTACAAAAAATATTAAAAAAGAAAAAAAAAAGGTGCTCAAAGGGAAACCCTACATTATTATATTCACATAGATGCATTTATGAATCTATTTCGACGTGAATGTTGAGAGTTGATGGTACTTTACAGGAGCCCCCGCAAGCAGGTAGCGCTTGCACAATAATTCAGGGTTTGTATTGTACATCGACACCTAGATAGTTGCAACAATAGGTACCGGTACCTAGTCAAAGAAAGTTGACGGTCCTTTAGTGGGCCAGTGATGCGTGGGTATTGTCCACCGTTGATCTACCGTCCATGCTGCAATGGCATATTTCCTACGTATCTAAGAAACGGTCTCGAGAAAAGAACAACAATAGTGGACATAGACGTGCAGATTCCAGATGACTTTCTAGTGCAAAACGCTATTCAGCGCCTGCCTAGGTAGGTACCCAAGGCAAGAGACACGTAAGGTACGGTAAGTAAGTAGGTAGTCAGCAAGGGCCCGTTTCAAACCCTTTTGGAAGGTGGTTCCAACGAGGGTGCGTGGCCAGTCGTCGTGGGCTCGGCGGAGGAGGTTGGTCTGGATCAGTCTGGATGCTGCGGTGAAGCCGCAACACAAAGGACAAGATGGTACCACTCTTTCGACCTACGGTGGTCTAGATGCCACCTCGAATTCTCATACCGAAGGCCAAGGGTCCCAGGGCACATGTGTGGGTCCACACACACGTTAGGCATTAGAAAGCAGGGCACGGTAGGGTCGTCTGCCTGGAGGGCTCTGCTGCATCTTGTCTGGCACAGCCGCAACGCCGTGTCCACTTCTCCGTACTCCCATGCGGCTCCGATACCAGGGCTGGTCGGGAATCTGGACATATCGACAGCCAAACAATGGGCAATAAATCGCCCAGGCTCACCGAGTAGCATTTTGTTTGGCAAAGCTGGTATTTGGAACCTGCATATACATGGCCTAACTTGGCTAACTCACCAAGCTGAGAATCCACTTCCACAGCTGGTAGGCTGCAGGTTGATACCACGGGTGGGTGATGGGCCGATAGATAATTAGAAGGTAAACTATTACAGCACTTAATCTGACTCGTCATTCTTTTCAAGAGCTGCTTGCTATAGGGTTTTTTTTTTATTTCTCTCTTGCGGACTGGAGTCACCCAAATCTGGACAACTACCAACCTACACCAAGCAGCTATTGTGCAGCTTGCAGAACGCAGCTGGCAAAAACGCAAAACCCACAGCGCAGGCACGACAATGCGGGCTTGCAGCAGCGCGGTGGCACAGAGGTAGTGGCAACCTGCAACGTAGCCCCCGAAATGGGCAGGTAGAGAAGCAAACAAAAGCTCCCATCAGTGTCATACGTCCCCACAAACAGCGGCTTGGTGCGCTGTGATCCTCACTTACCTAGGTACCTATCCGCAACACAGGTGCATGGGCGCGGCAGAAGCTCAGGTGGGCAAGGATTAGCTAGGTACCTATCTGCCTACCTAAGGTACGACTACACAGTACACTACCTCTGGTTGAGACGAGAAGCACCAATCCCGGCCCTTCCCATGAGGATCCTCTGGAGACTGCATTCGCAGCCGCAGTCGCAGTCGCACACACTCAGCAGGTTTTTTTTTTTTTGGTTTAGTTTAGTTTAGTTTGGTTTGAATTTCTTTTTCTCATTCGCAAAATAATAGCAGCAGCAATAGTAATAATAATATGAAAAAGGAATGGAACAGCGAGCAGAGTACAGACGATATCAATGGCCCTTTCTGGATCCCGGCAGCATGGACCCAATCCCATTGTAGGTGCCGCCAGCACAGGGGACGGGTTGAGCCGCGCCACCAAGGCCCTGGCTCTGCTCAAGCTCTGTCTCTGTCTCTATCGCTGTCTTTGTCCACGTCTCCCAGCTTCGTCTCAGGCTACCTACCTAGTTACATTACTTCAGTGGTGGCCATGAAGTGAAGACTCCGCATCCACTTTCAGTTGCATCCACATTATTACTTCCATCACAAGTTCACAACTCGCGCTTCTCGCCTTCCCCTGCCTCGATGGATCCGGCATCAAGCAGCCCTCGTCCAGCGGTTCCTCTAGGCTCCAGAGGCCACGGCCAGACTCCCGTCATCAGCCCCAGCAATAGCACCGAGGCATGCTCAGGCTCAAGTTCCAGGCCCTGTTCCGACCTCAGCGATGCGGATAGCGCCGACGACGACTTGGATCCCCTCTTGACTGCGAAAGCCAGCGACATATTGGCCGCATGCAATTGGAGGGACCTCGGCCGCCTCCGGTCCCTCGCTGAAGGTAAAGGTGGCCTTCTCACTGACTCCTTTCGCAGGCAAGCTTGTAAGTACCTTATTTCCGGGTCCATGCAATCCACAATCCACATGCTTACAAGATGCCTCCAAGGGCCCCTGCTACTGGGGCTCAGTGTCTCATCCAGCAACGGCTGCAGTGTTAGCGGCCGCCATGAGGGCCTCGCCGCTTCAAGTGACCCCCATGACGACCCTGTTGACTGGAGAAACCTGCCTCGCCACAGGGATGAGGATCAAGTTCAGCTCGATGTGAACCGGTCTTTTATCTATTATCCAAGCAGTACGTGTCAATCTCAATTTTTTTTTTTTGGGGGGGGGGGGGGGGGGGGTTGTTTTTTCGTCTCATGACACCGAGGACTCATATCTCTTGTAGATCTATCAGATTCAGAACTGGCCCAACGCAAGTCTGAATTGTCTTCCTTGATCAACGAAGTTCTTCGTCGCTATCCTTACCTCTGCTATTTCCAGGGCTATCATGACATCTGTCAGGTTCTGCTTTTGGTGTTGGGGCCGTCCTGGGGAGCACCTACACTGGCCCGTCTTTCCGTCCTGAGAATACGAGACTTCATGCTCCCCAGTCTTGCGCCGACTACCTCCCAACTCCGTCTCCTCCCGGACATCATTAGCAGCGCTGATCCAAAACTTCGGCAACATCTTACAGGTATAGAACCTTTCTATGCACTTGCGGGGACCCTAACCATGTATTCCCACAATATCGAGGGCTATCGAGATATAGCACGGTTGTTCGACGTGTTTCTAGCGCAGGAACCCGTCTTCAGCATCTATGTGTTTGCTCAGATCATCCTCGATCGTCGTGATGAGGTCTTTGAGATCGACGAGCCCGACATGCTTCACGTAATTCTTGGCAAGGTTCCTGCCCACATGGATCTGGATAAACTCATCGCCGACTCCTGTCAACTATTTGAACTCTACCCCCCTGAAACTCTACCATCGTGGCGACAGATATCAAGCTCGAGCGCCCTCAAGACGGCCCGAGACATCGAGGGCTGTGCCAAACAAACCATGGGGGAGGGGAAAGAGTTGTTCCAGAAGCAGGTCAAGGAGATCCAACGGGCTGAGTTGTACAGCCGCATCAAGTTGACAATATGGGCGTACCGTCGCCCTGCCAGGGCGATTGGTATGGCTGTTGTGGTGGGTGCCCTAGCATTTTATCTTCGCCGCAACCCAAGTATTGTAAGCCGCTTCACCAGATTATTTCCTTGGTAGGAGTGCTCGCAAGGTTCCCTAATCGCGATTCGGTTCTGTGTATGTAATCGAAAGAATCCGACGTGATCTGTATATATATATATATGTACATAAATAAGCATTTTATTTTCTTATTTCGGTAATAAGTTCCTCAATAATATAAAAGCAAAAGAAACTCCGTCTAGCTGTATAGATCCATCGCCTTGCCCTGGACGCCGTACATGTAACATCTCCAATGCCGTCGGTCAAATCCGACCTGAGTCAACAAATAATCAGTCTTCTCTTCTCCGGTTCGTCTCCCTCCGATACGTACGAAGTACTTGTGGCCTCAAGATCCCTCCTGAAATTGAGCCTTCAATTTCTCAAAATGCGCTTGTTGATTATCCGCAAACTTTCCGCTCGCATCGCTAATAATGGTGAGAATGAGAGAGAAATTGTTGTACAGGAACCGGCCGCTCTTGCGCTTGTCGGATCCGTACGCCTGGGCATGGCGGCTCAGGAACGCTTCGACCTCATTACGTAGGCGATGAAGACTCGCAACAACGGGCTCATCGTCGCCACCGTCAGCGCTCAGAACCAGAAAGCTATGGAGGAGCTGGCCAAAACGCTGGGTAACGACGTGAGGCGCAACCGACATCTTGGCCTGGTCTGCAGCGCGAGCTCTAGTCGGAAGGGCATTTGTCAGCGCGCGAACAGATTCGCAGTGGCGGTCCATGATAACCTGGAGACGTGGCCATAGGAGCATATTGGTTCCGTTGATGTAGCCGTCGCCGGCCGGAACCTTGCGCCGCTGCAGCTCAAACGCGAAATGCTGATTGAGACGGATGCACAGAAGCAGACCGAGAGCATCGTAAGTGTCGGCAACAAGAGCCTTCGATAGAACCTGCCCGAGCTCGAAAGTGGGCTCGAAGACGTAATTGAAGTTCTTGGAGATCTGGGAAAATGAGAGAGCGGGCGAGAAGAAAGTGGCCATGAAGGTGTACTCGGCCGTTGCATTATCTACCAAAGCCAAGTTGAAGTTTCGGAATGGAACCTCGAGATAATGGGTAGTCTGGTCCTCCTCGGCAAGATAGGACGACATGGCAGCTTGGTTCTTGGACTTGAGCAGGTCGATGCGACGACCCAGGTTAAAGGCATCGTGCGGCGGTCCAGGTACACGTGAACTAGAGAGAACGGTTGCTTTGCGTGACGTGTCCTCATGCCCAAGAGCATCGTTCTTATCCAGAATGTGAAGTTTGATCTTCCCAAGGGCTTTCTCATATCGGCTAAATTGGTTGAGATAGTACCAGCGCATGGTGTTCATATAAGCCAACGCAATCTCATTGGCAAGGGTCGGATGACGGTTGTGCAGAAATGAAAACAGATCTTTGAATCTCAGGAAGTTCTGTTGCTGGATAATTTGGGCATTGATGTGAGGTGAGCGAAGGGCCTTGATTTGGGCAACAAGAAAGTCGCGAATGCGCTCGATGGCCTTGACAAGTCAGTCAAACAGTCTTACTCCGACATGGAGCAAACATACCTTGAGGGTCAGTTTCTCGAAGAGCGGTCCGAGGTCTTTAGAAGCGTTGGTCTGCTGTGACTCGGTTTTCTTCTTGAATATTCCAGCCCTTCGGTCAAGCTCGGATAGCATCTTCACCCAAGTCTCATCTATGTGCCCCTCGGCGATCTTGGATATCACCTCGGGCGGTAGGCTGAGTTCTTCAACCATGGGCCCTAAAGCTCTCTCAACCTCTCTGCGGTTCTCCAGTCTTCTGCTCAATGCCGTGGAGCGGGTCTGAAGTGATTCGATGTCTGCGGATACTATAGCGAGATCGTTGCGGAAACTTGTGAGGTTTATCTCGACCGAGTTGAGGACGTCGTCGCATGCTGCTATGGACCGATGGAGGTTTTCAAGTTTGGTTCTTTCGCCTTCGCCTTCGAGGACCTCGTTAGAAAGAATCGCATGCCTTTGAGAGGAATTCAACACTTACTCTCCTCAACTGTCTGCGGTTTACCCGTGCTAACCACGGGCCGCTCAGGGGGGTTCGATGCGGCCAGCTCCCTCAGGGAGAGTCCATCAAAATCAGCGTCAAACTCCAAATCCTCTTCACTGATACCATTGTTTTGTTTTGTATCCGGAGAATCGATGGTCGATATGTTCGCTAGCAGTGTCTCCAGCACTAGTTGGGAATCACGGCCTGGTTCAACAGTGGTTGATTGTTTCAGGCTCGAGCCATTGGGTTTGCGAGAAGAGAGAAGGGAGGAGGCGGAATCGTTGGAGACGAGAGATAAAGATGAACTGCGCGGCGATTGTCCTATACGTTGCGATGTGATGTAAGGACTAAGAGCACTCGATGTCCTCCTAGGGAGCGGTGAATATGGTCGACTGCCGGGTTGGGGGGTTGAAGGACTAGGGGCGTTGGGCTGCCCAGCCAGTCGGTCGAGCCACATGGCGGCGACGGGAGAGTGATCAGCAGAAAGAAATTATTAGATCTAGTATCAAGGTAGAAATACAATCATCTCATCGTCAATGATGGGTTTCGAGGCCGGTTGTTGGATGGATGATGGCACACAAGGCTAGCTCGGTCCAGAGTGTCAGCGAGCTTCCAGCCAGCTTGCAAGCAAGGCTGCGGCAGGACGGTGAGTTCGGTGTGTATGCAGACTATTATTGGTTGGACTTCAGGTGAGCCAAAACTAAGCTATTGGACGGCGATCATGTGGCTTGAAAGCGGGGAATGCTCACAACAGGTGTACTGCGCCACGAATACTGAACGCACCGCCACTATAACCCCGCTTCCCTCCCATGCGTCGAGCTCACAGCACCAGCACAGCACAGCACACAGCCTGCACAGATTGACAGAGCTTCGAGGTGCATCTGGCCTGTGGGCTCTGCGGATAATGCTGCAGGTCGGGACATGACAGGGCCTGGGACTTGTTGTCACGACAAGGGATGGATTTTTTCGGAACAGAATACACGCGCAAGGATGCAAGCTGCAACACATGATGCCCCGCGCGACTGCAAGTGGCCACCCACCGTCCGTCATTCATTCACCACCATACACCATCCATCGGGCAGCGAGACGAGAAGCGGGGAGGGGAAACACCCGAAACGCAGTCAGGCTGGCCGCATGACCAGGGAGATGGCCAGTTGTGCGAGGTTGCCTGCCCATCCGATTGAGAATAACCTTCAATCTTGCCTTCGTTACTCATTTAGTATCAATTCTTGTGTCCAGGTTAAAATTTCACAGTTGCTTGTGTGTGGGATGGCAAAAAAAAATTGCAATTGCAGTTGAAGCCCTGCCAGGCTCAAGCTTTAGGCTGCTAGGGTACCTTAGATCAACACAGGATGCCCGCCTGGGCCTGACCCCGCCTTCTGAGTGGCCCGCCACTTGCCAAATTGGCCCGCTTGCCCGCCCACAGCGCCACATCTGACCCAACGACTCCAAGGAGACGGGGGCGCTGTGAACAACGCTTGACCACCCTGAATATTGCCCTGAAGGTTCCTCGGCGATGCCCTGTGATGATGGACCCCTCCAGCCCTCCAGAACCCCTCTAGGCCCTGGAGACAATCGCAATGGGGCATCGGTAGAGTCCGCTAACCGCAGAGTGTCCCACTGCAACACCAGCCAACGCCCAATCACAACCCTGAGAAAAAAATTCCGTCGAGGGCCTCTTCCCACTTGAGCTGGACCTTTGCTAAACCCCTCCATCTCCTCCCGGGCCTTGTTCATTTCCTTTTCTTCTTCTTCATCCCACTCCCAAGCACCTCCAGCGTTTTTTTTTTCGGTGCATTTTCTGCTCTCCCATCTTCTCCCCTCTCCTTCAGGATCTCGATTACTTGTCAATACCATCACCATGGCGGATGATGTGAGTGCTTCCCCCCCCCCCCCCCCCCCGGGGGCGCGCACGCGCTTTTCGTTGCGCCCATTTCTCGCCGCAAAATTCACCCCGCAATGTGACTTGTGCCCCACGATAGAGAGCAGCCTCGACATTGCTGCCGGGCTTCATCGACCCTCAACAAACCATCATCGGCGGATGCACATTTATTTCAATCATCGTTAACATCATTATCTCGAACTCGTGCTAATTGCAACTTTTTTTTCTTCCAGCACGAGCACACCTTCGACTCGGCCGATGCCGGTGCCTCGCTCACCTACCCTATGCAGTGCTCTGCTCTGCGTAAGAACGGTTTCGTCGTGATCAAGGGCCGTCCCTGCAAGATCGTCGATATGTCTACCTCCAAGACTGGCAAGCACGGTCACGCCAAGGTTCACTTGGTCGCCATCGACATCTTCACCGGCAAGAAGTACGAGGATCTCTCTCCCTCCACCCACAACATGGACGTCCCCAACGTCTCTCGTAAGGAGTACCAGCTTGTGAGTGAACCCTTGCCCCGCTCCGCCAGGGGTCACCCCTCCCGATTCTTTCCCCTCCCTGGCGCTTGGCAGCTAACACGTGCCCAGCTCGACATCTCCGACGATGATTTCCTTTCCCTCATGAACGATGATGGTGACACCAAGGATGATGTCCGCATGCCCGATGGCGAGATTGGAGACAAGATCAAGAAGCTGTTCAACGAAGAGGCTAAGGACACCAGTAAGTATCCAGAACCCCAAGACACACGATGCGCTTGTAGTCAAGTCTAGCTCTAGCCATCTTGGTGGCATTGCACTTGAGAAATGCAATTTAGTGCTGACATTCTACCGCAGACGTCGTCATTCTCACTTCCATGGGTGAGGAGGCCGCTGTTGAGGCCAAGGAAGCTCCCCGTCAGGGTTAAATTGTCTTTCCTTGGTAACACATCCAGCTCTCCGTGGCTCCTGACCCCTTGACAACATTACCTTACGATGTACTGTGCGCGAGGGCCTGTCATGTTCTGATGAATGATTGACGCATCAAATATCCATGGGTTATGAGTTGGGCGTCGCGCTGAGGGACTCTATCTGGACAGGATTGTCTGCTGGTTATGACGCTCGGCAATCCGAAGCGCCCTTGTGTGGCCTCGAAATTTTTCCTTTGTTTCTTACTCACCTGCTGCAATGCCCCCATGTCACGATATTCGTAGCAGCAAAATCACGAGAGAAAAAAAATGGGAGAGCTTTGGTGTTGACAGAATCTGTCCAATAGATGGCTACTAAAACCATGATGGAACAAACCTTCGTTCTGGTCGTGTTCGCCTGTGATATGAACACATTTCGCCATGATATTCAGTGACCCACTGCACTAGATTCCATCTACACGCTTGTCATCAGCAAGCTTGATCAGATAATTATAGCAATGGTCCGTTCGCACCATGTTCGTACGATGAAGTGCCGGTGATGATAAGCGAAAGTCAGGTGGGAATGTTTTGGTACGTACTATGCATGCACAACACGCACGGCCAAATCCGAAATTATGTAGACCCGTTCATTGGATTGGGGTTTGGCCGAATCATGAGTCTATGGGATGATCACATCGGAACGACAATACACCCCAAGGCCAATAATATTGTTATCCACGAAGAAGGATGTGGGAAACAGTCAGGTCTGTGGATTCCCCCCCTTCATCCCGACTCGGGCGAAAAAGAAGAAATTTTGGCTATGGAGAGAGAGGGCGGTCAAACGTCTGAACTGTTGCACTGTCGTCATGCTTTTTTCCTCCTCCGTGTGAACCAACCTTAAAGCCGCCCGAGTCACTTGGGCCTTGTTCACAACGCTGGTAACTCGTCGTCTCCCAATATCCATGCAATGACGGGTCCGCAGGAAGGATGAATGAGCGGCGAGAGTTTCGTAAGTTCCCTCGAGAGGAAAGATGCCCAGAGTGTGGCGCGAGAAAATGGTATCTCGAGAACGGCCTCCGATTCTGTTCCAATGGCCATCAAGTTGAGGTGCGTGGCATAGCCCCCTTTTATGTGCTAGCCAAGAGATTTTTCAAACCACCTAACGCAAAGTTCTAGGGCTTTATCCAATTTGACATCGGCGACGAAGAGGGTGCTGGAAAGCTTGGTGCTGTCTCCAGACGCGAGAAAGAAACACAGGAGAAGGAGCTACGACACCTCACTGGCCAGGCAGGCAAACATTTGTACCTTGAGTGCCTTCAACTAATCCTCAGAAACGAAATTTCCTGGCTCGTCAGCTCCAAGGGCTACAGAGAAGAACTTGAAACAATTGTTCGCGACCTTTGGGACCTTCGCACCCGTGGCTCTGGCACTGTCGTGGCTGAGGATACTCCCCAAGAAGGTCTGGAAATGTTTAGTTCGCAGCCAGCCGTAGAAGAACCAATCACCAAAGGTTCCAAAAAGACAACAACAACAACAACAACAACAACAAGAGCACAAAATTGGGGTCCTGATCAAGGATCAGACTGGCCTATGCCAAGGGTGGTTGACACGCTGGCTCTATGCTATCTCGGCTGCCTTTTGCTTCGTATCCCCACTGCAGTCGGAGAAATCTGCTCCTGGGTCAACAGCGGACATATGCCTTATAGGAGAGCAGTGAGTACTACAATTTCTTGGTTTTTATTCCAGTTTATCGTAGCTTTATCTGACTGCTCTCCTCAGTACTATGGCTTGCCTCAAGAAATGCAAGATAGGATGCCTTCGGCTTACACAAGAGCATTGAAATTGCCTCTTAATGCACCTCTCAAAGGTGCCGATCTTCACGAGGCCGTGACGAATCTAGCACTCTCATACCATCACAATTTTGGGATGTTGTTCCCTTCATTGAATGACACGATAGCTCTCATCCATTACGTGAGACAACTCGCTCTGCCAGGTTCGATGAAACAATTCATTATGTGAACAAGAGATTAACGTTCTCGTAGTGGAAGTTCTTATTACAGCCAGAGGCTTGATCTCAACTATGAAGTTGACATTTCAACTACCTGTCGAAAAACCCCGCCTTTTTATTCTTGACTATCCGGAGGTCCTCCTCGTCACATCCATAATTGTTGCTGCTAAGCTATGCTATCCCCTCGGGTCACGGTCTCCTCTTCTTGAGAGTTCAGGTCCTCGACTAGACTTGATGTTCAACTGGACAAACTGGCAGAAAGCGATGATTGATCTTGACGACCAGCAACAGCCATTGGAGAATGGGGTGGGCTTGAACAAAGTAACAGCCGAGCAAGTCACTTCCATGACTCCGGAACAACTTGACGCCTACTTCGCGCACGTTGCAAGTTCAATCGACAAGAAACGTAGGTTGTTGATAATGGTGTGGGATTGGACTGACAACGTGCAGATGAGACTGCAGTATCAAGATTCTTTCCCTCAGAGGATGCGCCCCCGCTCGAACCTATAAGAGACGAAGTGACAGAAGATGAAGTTGATAGCCGAGTCAGGAAGATTTTAGGCCAGGCGCTCGGAGTCTATCAAATAACATTGGGCAACGATGAATTGCCCCCAACTACCACGGGCACATACGAAGCTTTTCGGTCGGTTGAAGACCTTTCGGAAGCCGCAAAATTATTTTACATGACAGCGGGTAAGTGTCTATCAATTTGTGTGAATGATTACAATGCTCACGCCTGGTTGTAGGACGCGTGACCGGCCTCTCTTTGCCGGAACTAGTTCGCGCAGTTTACATGCTGGAGCAGAGGATGCTGATTTGGCAAGGGAAAGGGAAAGATGTCGACGAATATTAAGTCATGTCCTAATTAAAGGTAGTTAGGGACTTCACAAGATTTCACTCATCATGAAATGCTTCTCGTGAATTTCAACATATCCTTTCTCCAACGGTGTCGATGCCAAGCATTTCTACTCAGGTCCTAAACCTACCGCATCTAGCGCAGCACCCGTCTGTCTTGTGGAGATGAACCCACTCAATGAGTGGGTTGCACACAGCGAAAATAGACGAAGTTTTGGTGTGACACGTGACTTTGGCCATGACCCTAGGGTTTTCTTTCGGTTGAACATTGCGCCCCACCAATATTGCGCGCAGACTCGGCATCTCCAAACTTCACATCGTCAGCGTCGCAAAAATCAGTCAAGAGTGAGTGCCCCCCCCGCCGTAGCCGCCAAACGTACGTAGAAATGCCGTACTGACTTCCATAACAGTGCAGATGTAAGCCGATGCCCGACGAAGCCGAAATTCGCACCATCTCGTACTGACAGAACAACCCAGTTTCGTGAAGACCCTCACGGGCAAGACCATCACCCTTGAGGTCGAGTCCTCAGACACCATTGACAATGTCAAGTCCAAGATCCAGGACAAGGAGGGCATCCCCCCGGACCAGCAGCGCCTGATCTTCGCCGGCAAGCAGCTTGAGGATGGCCGCACCCTCTCCGACTACAACATCCAGAAGGTGCGTGGGAGTCGAGTAGTCGCACAACGTTGCGACGGTGGCGGTTGCTCTTAGCCGAAGAAAATCTGCTGACTGGAATTTTAGGAGTCCACCCTCCACCTGGTCCTCCGCCTTCGTGGTGGTATCATCGAGCCCTCGCTCAAGGCCCTTGCCTCCAAGTTCAACTGCGAGAAGATGATTTGCCGCAAGTGCTACGTATGTTACAGGCTTTGTCCGAATTCGTCACCACTGGTGCGCATGATGCTAACTGAACAACACAGGCTCGCCTCCCCCCCCGTGCCACCAACTGCCGTAAGCGAAAGTGCGGTCACACTAACCAGCTCCGACCCAAGAAGAAGCTCAAATAAACGATTTCTCCATCGATGTGGCGTCTGGGTTTTTGGCATTCTGGGATCGGTAGCAAGAACAGAGGAGGGTCCTTGTTCACGAATCTGGTTGTTTTTACAGTAGCATATGCAGCTCAGGCAATACATTCTAGATGATGCCGATGAACACGTGCCGACGGTCTCTTAGGCTCGGTCTTATAAAAGAAAAAAACAAAAGGAAATTCAAGCCTCTGATTCGAAATACTTTTTTTCGCCTGATGATTCGAGCCTGTTGCATGTGGATTGGCAGAGCGAGGCGCGGGCCCACGCCAGAGCTTCTGGAAGTACATTGGGCACAAAATATAAAAGCCACGATGATGCAATTGCAGAGCTGGAAAGAATTGCCTAGTGTTGCAAAATAAATGTGCCAATTTTGTCCTGTCATGATTGCTATGAATATTTTGTATGCAGCCCAGGAACCATCAATACATATGTGAGTGAGTGAGCGGGCCTCCAATGGCGCCGGAAAAACCCCGGTCCCCATGTGAGCACTTGACACGCCTGCGGTCCTGAATTACGACAACGGACAGACTGTCACCAAGCTAGGCATCTATCGATCTACAGCTCCCTCCCTCCAGTCCAGTAAACTCCCTGAAAGCCCTCTTGCCTCTGGACACGGCAATTCTGAGCCCTGCGATCTCTCTCGTTCCTTTCGAAATTCGAACTGCAAGAAGGACTGCTCTGCCGTCGCAATGGCTGGGTCCGGATACGACGCCGTGGTCGATGTTGATGATGAGGTACAGTTGACTGCCTGCCCCTCCAGCTATGTTAGCTTCCGGATGAAGCATCACAAGAAGCTTCATCACCAATAGCCAACCCCCCCTCTCGCTTGACGCGTCACATCCTCTATGACTAACTCGGACCATTAGGGCGACCTCGGACACACCGATCTCCAAGAAGACCTCGAATTCCACACTTCCAACTTCAATGACACGACCCCTGGCGCTCGCAAACCTCCTCCGGGCGGCCTTCCCGCGCCTGCCACGGCCTCGGGCTCCGGCTCATCAAAGCGATACCTTTGGTCCATGTCATTCTACGCGCAATTCTTCGACGTCGATACCTCAGCCGTCCTTGCGCGATGCTGGGCAGCTCTGTTCCCCCGCGCCAACTTCCTCGATGTCCTCGAGGGTAACCCTGATCTCTACGGCCCGTTTTGGATCGCCACCACGGTCGTCTTGATCTTGTTCCTGGGCGGCACTATTAGCCAGTACCTATCGTCGACGGGCAAGGGACCTTTTCTCTATGATTTCAAGCTGTTAAGTGGTAGGTCTTCTCCTCGTCCCCGCCTTGCGCCCGGTCTCTTGGTACTCCGATGTGAACATGTTTGATACTGACGCTTCCGCCCACCCCCTGGCAGGTGCCGCCGGCCTCATCTACGGATACACCCTCTTCATCCCCATGGGTCTATTCGTCGCCCTCCGCTATTTCGGCAGCGAGTCAGCCAACCTGCTTGAGTGCTGGGCCCTGTATGGCTATTCCAATCTCATTTGGATCCCCGTGGCCCTCGTCAGCTCGTCGCCTCTCTCCATCCTCAACTGGGCTTTCGTCGCCATCGGCTTCGCAATGTCGGTTGTTTTCTTGTTGCGCAACCTGTACCCCGTCCTCAGCGCTACCGACCGTCAGGTCAGCAAGATCCTGCTCGTTGTCGTCATCGTTCTACACGCTGGCCTGGCCCTAGCCATCAAGATCCTCTTCTTCGCGCACGGTAGCCCCGTTGCGAGCAAACCCGAGCACGAAGGTGGCGACGATAAGAAGGAGGGCGAGCAGAGCTAGATAGACTCTAGTTTCACAAGACGGATTTGGAAACAGCTCGAGCATCATTTTCAGGAATCAGGGATTATCAGTCACAGGTGTACAAGTGTGTACAAGATGTACTAAGTATACGGGCACAGGTTGGGCCAGGCGCAAGTCCGTTGAAGGAGGGAAACATGGTATTTTCATTTTGTACAATAGATCAAGATAACGCATTCATCTATGTGGGCTAGCTTTTGTCAGGTGCATCTTTTTTCTTCGTGTCTCCCAGCCATCAAAGCTCTGCGCCATCCGTCTCAACCATAATGCATATGATTAAGCTTGTATCCTCATGATTTTTATTACACAATGGTGCTCTTGACCCAAGGGTGGCACACATCTATTTGACATTCTCCACAGGTCCCTGCTGCTTTGCCCAGTCAAGCCAGCTTCCAGGGTACTCGCCAACCTTGCTCCAGCCAGCGTTCTTAGCAAGGGCGGCGGCGGCGCGTGCGCGTACGCCAGCTTTGCAGTAGAAGAGCAGCTCAGCATCCTTCGGGGGGCGCTGGAAGCCGTACATCTCTTCAAAATCCTCCTCATTGATGTGGAAACTCTGGACAGCAGTGGTGATTGGAATGTTGATAGCACCAGGGATTCTACCGGTTTCGAAAAGCTCGGTGGGTTCGCGGACGTCTGGCAGAGAGAGTGAGATGTCAGGTCGACGGTGCTAGTAACATAGATGAAGAAGAGGAACAATGATGTTTTGGGGAAGCGAGGAGTGAGAAGTGCAGCCTCCGTTTCTTTTCGTCTCCGTCCCAACGTACCAACAATGACGATATTATTGCCATCCTTGCCCTGCGTATTCAGCTGCGCCTTCAGCTCGGCAAAGGTCCACAGGCGGCTTCCAGGGACGGTGTCTGTGTCGGAGACAGAGTACCACCGGCGTTGAGAGACGCAGGGCTGGACGAAAATGGGGTGCTGCTGAAGAACGGGCTGGCGGGTACGGCCTCTGGCGGCAGAGGCGAGGATCGAAGTCGCGGGGCGGGCGGCGGCGGATGAAGAGGAAAGCGCGCGCAGGGAGGAGACGGCGGCGCGGCGAGAGGCCATGATGACGGCTGTGATTGTAGCTGGCTAGAATATCAGGAAAGTGAGTGAGAAAATGTGCACAGGAGAGGTGACAATGGAGATGTATGACAAATTGGGGCTGCGGTCGGAAGCGTAGACTTAGATGTGGCTGTTAGGAGAGATGGTGCATCCAAGATTAGTCTTTCCCGCCAATGAGTACTGGTCAATGGCCAATAGATGTTCCTCCTCACCCCTTCTTCCTGGGGAGGGAAGCTCCAGCTCAGGCCCAGCCCCTGCACGGGTTTCGTTCCCCGCCATCTGGATGATGTAAGTGCCAATGCCTTAGCGCGATGCCTACCTAGTGCCACGAGTCACGACACAAGGCTCTACCGCGAACACAAAAGGACTGGCAAAGTTCTAGCTTTGCACTGTTGTATTGGTTTCTTTCTGAGCGAGCCGTGGCTACCCCAGTTCAATCCCACCTATCTCATCTCGCCCATCACCTCATCTTTCCGGGACTCCATGTCTCCGAGCCGTCTACCATCACACCACAAACTGGCCAAGGTCCCCCCCTTTACGGCTTGCACCTCACATCCACTTCTCTTTTCGTCTTCATGTATAATCTTTATGTTTCATTTATTGTCTGAAGTGTCCAACTGCCATGCGCCTGGCTGCTTGATGCTCTATGGCCTGTGGCCCAAAGGAAACGCCCCCCGGCGTCCTAACTATATACATAGAGAATAGGTATTACAACTGATATCCATCATGGCACTTCCCCTTGCTTCCAGCGTGGCGCCCAGCGGGTTTGGTAGGCGAGGCTTCTTCTTGCAGTGTCCATCACCTGGTTGCTTGATTGAGTTCCTTTTTCCAACGCCATGAATCCTGTTCTTACCGAATTTTGGGCATTGTGCCAGAGGCGCCACGCACTTCGTCTCATCTTCGATGGGAGCCGTCGACACCAGAAGCTGTACCCAACAATTGCGAGGTTGATTCGTCGCGGTTGTGGCGTGTGGTCATCAGACCGCAAATCACCAAGCGTCATTCATACTTCAGCCGCATAGCGACGTCAGTTGAAAATCTCTACCACTCTCGTTTCTCCATGGTCAGAGGGCAGTCATCCTGCACATTTGTCAGCTACTGTCATTTATCGCATAACTCTTCAGACTGCCAGAACTAACCATAGGGAAGATGGTGGCAAACACCTTGATCTCTTCCGATCGAGGAGTAGCGTGGTGCTTCCAGTCAAGCATCACCGACGCCTTTCCGACAAGCAACGCCAGGTTCAGCTGAGCGTATGTCTGACCAAGGCAGTAGTGGGGGCCAACGCCAAACACCAGGTAGTTCTTCTTGCCCTTCTCCTCGGCATCACCAGTGTAATATCGTTCAGGGTCAAAGTAGTCAGGGTTCTCGTACACCTCGGGATCATGCAACGCCATATAAGTCGTGGGGATCAACATAGAACCTGGCAACAATCATCAGTCAGCACTCGTGTGTCAAAGTTTCCGCCTTGAGACGTCGGCCAAACCAGGAACAAGAAATTAAAAGGCTTGTCAAACGTACCCTTGGGGACAGTGTAGTTGTCATCGATGGGGAAGGGCTTCTTGACAAGATAGGGAACCATCAGAACAGGAGGGCGATATCGCAAAAGCTCACGGACCACGGCACGGGTGTACGTCAGCGACTCGAGCTGGTCCATGTTGAGCTCGGCGTTGGGGTTGCCGTTGCGAACCTTCATGTTCTCCTCTCGAACGCGGTCAAGGACATCAGGGCGCTGGGCAGTGACCTGGAACAACCAAGTGGCGGCGCTGCTAGTGGCATCCTGGGAAGCGAAGAGGAAAGTGAAGACGGTCTGGGAGATCTCATAGTCGGTGAACATGCGGAGGAGGGGCTGGGGCTTCTCAACACCCTCAGTCTCGCCCTTCTCTTCAGCCTCGCGCCACTTTTGCGACTTGATCATCTGCTGGACCCATCCGTCCATGATGCAGGTAACCTCACCACCAGCAGCCATACGGACCTTGCTCTTGGCAGCGCACTTGGTGAACTCGGCCAGAACCATGTCGGCAGCCTTCTTGCCATACCACGTCTTGGTGTACGGGATGATGATGGGGAAGTTGACGAGCTCGAGGGCCGCAGTGATGAGATAGTAGTCATCTGAGATCTTCTTAACGGCCTCATCCGAGATGTAGTGACCGACGAATGTGCGGCACGAGACGGCGCACATCAAATCGCGGAACTCCGTCATGAAAGGGATAGGCTTTCCATCGTTCTCCTTGGTAAGCTTGATGAAACGCTCGAAGAAGGTGTTGTACACCTCCTCCTGACCGGGCAGGTAGCTTTCGAGAGCCTTTCGGGTAAAGAGATTGTTCAGGCCCTTGCGGAAGTCGACGTGAGGCTTTCCATCGAGGAAAACCCAGTTGTCATGGCCAAGAAGCTTGTAAGCGACATCGACGACACAGGGCTTGACGTAGCTGGGCGAGTTGAGAACCTTGCGGGCCATGTCACGGGTCGACGCGATGACAACAAACCTGGGTAAGATCAACATCAGCGGAATATACGCCAAATTGCAAGGACCTGGACCTACTTGTGGAAAACAGAGACGCAGCTGAGAGGACCACTGGCCCACTTGGCATAGTACTCCTCGAATTTGGGATCCATGGATTGGAGAAAGGGGCCGATGAAGGGCATCTTCCAAGCAGGACCGACGATGGAGCCCTTGTTCATGATGTAGCTGACTAGGCGAGGGTGTTAGCAGAATTGATACTTTGAAATGCGGGATGGCAAAGATAACGGGAACACACTCTGATCATAGACAACACACATGAGGAAGAAAGTAAGGGCGAGGGTCCAAGGACCAGCGTTGGAGATGGCGTCGACGACATAGTCCAGCTGAGGGGGGATGTTGACATTGACGAATTTAGAGCTGGCCAGGACGGACGTAATGCCCGAGGCAGTGGAGTTAATGACATCCATTGCAACCGGCAAGATGAAAGAACCGAAGGGCTGGTCGAATTAATTCTTGGGAGTGAGTCAATCGAGTCGAGGTTGGTCGGGATTAGTCGAGGGGCGCGTCGCGCAATGCGAAAATCGAGCGTACACCAGCGTGGACGGGTCCTCAAAATGGTGACAGGGCCAGAGTGATTAGGAATGGGCGTAACGGGAACGACGCAAGAGGAATAGGCCGAGGCGCCAGATCAAAGGTATGAGAAGACCTTTGAGCGAAGAGAGAAGACGAACCCTTCGGGGACGAGGATGAGGAGAGGGAAGAAAATGAACAGAGAGGAAGGGGTGGGAGAGGAGAAGTAGATGGAGAGGACCGGCGGCGGAGAGAGGAGGCGTTAGTAATTCCAGGGCAGAGCACCGCAAACGCCGGTAGGGTCAGGGAGTTGCAAGAGGCCGGGTAGGTAAAATGCACGCTGATGGGGATGCAATACCAAAAAAGGACCCTGTGTTTCCGGGGGGGTGGAGAGTCGCAGAATAGGCCAAGGGTGCCGCTTTGGTGGAGGAGCAACCAGGGAACGCGATTGTTGATGATTTCGGGTCGTTGGCAGCCCGTCCTCCTTGTCTCCGTCTCTAGCTTGTGCAACGTAGTTCCCTACAGTACAGTCCCGGAGAGCCGTCTGCCGTTTTCTTCCCTGTCTATTTGCTAATCTGATTGACGGGTCTTTCCTTGCTGCATTCGCTCTCCACTCATATGGAGAAAGAGAGTGGGAGGAGGAGACCGAGCAAAAGGGTTGAAGGGGGGCGTGTGTGCAGGTGCCGGCGTGGTCATGGATGGTCTTGGTGGGGAGGTTAGGAAGCCACACACCGCATACTACAGCACTAAGTATGGTAGGTTGGTACCTACGAGTAGAGCACAGTTCCAAGTGCAGTTGGAGTAACATCAGCGAAGATTGGCAATTGAGGCCGCGGCCTGGGCGGCAGGGGCGTGATTGCTATACGCAGCAAAACACGTAGTCTGAGCCTGGCCAGGATAGCTTTGTGTCATGGTCAATCCAGACAATGCAAGAGGACACGGAACGGACCGGAGAGATCGCGAATTGGCATCGTAAGAGGGATATTTGACATCGGTGAGTGTGAGGAAGAGGAGCGAGCCCTGTTTGGGACTTTGGTGTGGAAGGGGAAGACGAAGGTGAGAATGAAGGGGGTGGGTGTGTGTGGACTCTGTAAATGATAGCCTCTCTAGTCGACGCAAAGGAGAGATCTAGGAGATGACGAAAATTCAAACCAAACTTTTTTTTTTTTTTTTTTTCTTCTTCGGCGGGCCGTGCTTCATTTCGACCAGCTCTTTTTTCCCAGTGCTCAACGACGGCCCATGCCGGCCAATCTCTGTCCCGCGGAGCCCAACCCACTTCGATAAAGGTGCCCGGTTTGGTCTAGCGTGGCAATTTGGCTGGGTAAAGAAGCACCTTCTTCCTATATCCCACGTCCTGCCCATGCCTCTTTCTGTATACTTAGCTCCACCCTTTTCACAGCCGTGGTTGTAGGTCGATCGAAGAAGTGAGTAGGGACAAGTACCTACCTACCTACCTAAGGCAGGTACCTACTATGCACATCTAGCACGGGGTACACATCCCTGGGGTACGCACCTGCTGCCGACAAGCTTGATGGGTGACACGGACACGGCTGCACCATCAGACCTATCCATATGTGAGCAATTGCCATCCGGAGTATATCTGTTGGCCGTGCTTGGCCTTCTCACCTAAGTACCGGTAGTCCTCAGCCGACAAAGCAGACCACTCTGCGGCGGATGCGGCTGCGAGCGAACTCGACCAACTCCTCCGTCAGCGTCCGGCGCGGAACGAACAAACAAGGCCATGAGCCATGCAGTGACAAGTAACCAATGATCTTAGCAATTAACTCCAATTATGGGGGGGGTTTTCAATGACCGGTATCTTCACTCTCTCCCCTGATGAGCCCTCCAGAGCGTCCTGTTCCCCTCTTCCTCTACAAACTTCATTCACTGAGTTGCAGCATTGTGAATTCATCGTCATCATTCGCCGCTTTAGGCATCCACACTCCAAATCCCCCTTGCCTTGTGCTCCCACACACACACATCATGCCGCACTACAACCACCCCTCCTCCCTTCTTTGACCTCCCCTTCCCCCTCCTCTTCTCTCCTCTTCATACAGCCAGAATGCCGTGCAGGGCAGCATTACATGGCATACCAGTCATGCCGACATGCCTATCCAAATGGCTTTTCGGCTGGCTGACGGTCAACAGCAAATCGCACCTCGACTATTTTCCGTGGAGGCTATCCCCTTGCCAGAGACTGCCCCGGAGCTGTTTCCTGCATCGTACGTTTCCCCATTCTTGTACTTGCTGAAGAGCCCTGTCGGCACGACGCCCTATGCTTTGTTCCTATGCTTCCCGTCCAGATCCATCCCGACCTGGCGGTATTGCCATCGATTGGCTCTGCATCGACTCTCCTCACTCTCCTTGATCCTGTAATGCATGGCTCTCAACAAAATTTGTCGTCTTCGTGGCGGTGTCTGAACTTCAGTTCAAAACCTTGCAAACCTCTATGCAACAGTCCTCGGTCCCCCTCCGTCAGCACATCAACTGCCCCGCTCTACTCGGTGAGTCTACGAGAGAACTGAGATAAAACATCTGAAACAAGATTTCTTTCAGACTTCCAGCTATGCTGGAAGACTTGTCAAAGAACCCATGGTGGGAGTGCAGCACCGTGTCCATCGGAATGCCCGGTTCCCTGTTCCCCAACAGTGCAACATCACTTGACATACCCAATCAAGATGGCGTATCTCTAAACAACTCAGCTACAGACGGAGTGCTCCGGACGCCGCAAACGCGTATTCGGACTATCATGCGACAGATTGGTTTCTGAAACCGCCCGCTGGCAACAGACCAGCTCTTGGTTGGATTTGCTGCACTTGCGATGTTGTCGCCCATGTCGTGGCCCTTCTTTCACACCATGCCTCACAGTCTCCAAACTCCAACTTGAAGTAAGGCAATCAATCATGTGTGGGATGTTTTAGTGCCTAGCTACTACTATGGTCGTCTCGGTATTGAGTTTCGGCACATCAGCTTCAGCATAAAGACTACTATCTACTCGTGATATTCAATCCACATCTCTCTAGAGGTGCAATTTTCGTACATCAATTTTAGGGACTGTTTATTTGGCACTCACACTTGTGTATTGGGCACCCCCATTGTGGCTGATTGTGGCAAGACGGCCAACTACTCCAAGACCGGCCGATTTGCACCAAATTAACCGACTTTTCAGTACACCTATGTCCCTACTGTATCTGACCACATTCCTCGCCCCAAGACCAAGATGTAACCAAAATGAAGCTATTTGCATCTCCCTAGAATATACTATCACTACTTTTATTACTAAATTCACTCCTATGCAACCTCTTATTTGACCTAAGGCATCACGAAGGTCATGGAAATAGTAATTATTTTGGTCTTTTAGCTGGTCATAGAGCCATTCCACTGGAGACTGGCCTGCAAGCTCTTTTTGGCGATGACTTTGAAGGAGGTTATGCAGGTTGGATCTTGTGGTATTACGGACACCTGGATTAGGGTCACTCCGCAATTTCGAGAGGATTTGAATAGGACGGGTTCTAGTATTCTAGGATAATAAAATATTATCTTTACGCTTCAAAATGGCTTCCTTTCGGTATTGTAAGAAGGTCCCTTGCTCGGCAGAGTCGTGGTTGTATGCGGCAGACTTATCCCCGCTCGCACATGAGGCTGCCTACCGCTGGTCTGACCGCTGCTGTAATACTAGGCGATACGGGCAGCCTAGCATTTGGCTGTGGGTATTTCGCTTCTTTGAGGCATGAGTGGAATTGGAAGCCGTGAGCCTTGTAGGGCGGCCTTTTGAGCAGTGGAGGATGATATGCGTTGGATTGGCAGCTGAGGGCCTCTTGCTATGAATGACGATGCTGAAACCTTGGTCTTTGGCGATAACGTTGATGCTATCTAAGGCTTCTTCAAAGGAAGGAAAATTCAGCTTGAAAATGGTCTCTATTGCTGCAAATAGCTTTAGCCGCTGGGGCAATAGCTCTGTGTGTGTGTGTATGTGTGTGTGTGTTCACTGCCTAAGGCGCGTTGAACGCGTGTGCCAAACTTCAATCAGGTGGGGCCGTATCCAAAAGACTGTTAGCATCCAAGTTGCCTAAGAAAGTGGGTGTGAAACCCGACATCGGATGTCTTAGGCGAACTAAATGTCCTCAGCCACAGCTGGGGGTGCTGATTACACAGGAATGGGTGCCAAATAAACAGTCCCCAATTTTATCACCAGATTACCCACCTACACAGGCACACACGCACGCGCGATCGCACTCACAGAAGACGGCCTGAGGTCCTTGCTAGTGCCCCCAGTCTTGAGAAAACAGGCAAATTTCCATTCACGGCGGTTGATGCTCTAAGGGCAGCGTTGAATACTAGCTCCATATGGCCAAGTTAGATAAGCCATGCATGGGCTTCACAACTGACAACAAGCCAGCTTCGCCCAACGGAGGATCGGTCCCAGAATAGGCGCAAATGATTGGCGCATCTACATCTCAAGCCTCGCGGGGGCGTTCAAGGGTCCCAGGGGTACGACCAGTCGCAATGTCTGTCCGCAACAGGGGGTGGGTCTTTGATCAGATGAAGTGAAGGCTTTCAATGAACCATCCATTCATCACTACGTACACCAAAGCACCCCCACTCCCAACCATCCATCGTTTCTCGCTCCGAAATGGGCGTCGTCGTATTCGGCCAAGCTCATTTCGATGACTTACAGTACATTGTGTAAGCCAATTCTTTGATTTGGACTATAATGTAGGTGCCCATTCTCTGTATGGGTTTTTGGGATTGCACCCCCCGTGAGATCTGCCCGAGCTGATGGGGGATAGCCGAAAATTGGCACAATTCCAATGAAGGGAACAAATTACCGCCGTGCACAAGCCCTGTTGGCCACATGGCTGCCCTCCCCGCTGTTGTGCGGTTGCTTCCCCTACCCAAGGATTGCACACTCATGACGGTGTTCTGTCATCGGTCCCTTCGGAGTCCGTTTAGCAACCTCATTGGCCAATTGGCTTCCCCACAGCCAATTGATGTTGACCGCTCTTCAGATGACTAATGACCCTCGGCACTGCACCACCCCTGTGTTCGTAGAAGATGAGACCTCGTTCATGAGCCGCATGCTGCCCGGATACGAATACGAACAAGGGTCTGTGGTTGGTCCTTTCCAAAATAACAATCATGCAGCCCCAAGCCGTGAGCAATTGGGTTATCAATAACCCTTTTTTCCCGAATTCGACTCTGCATAGGCGGCGCTAAGGGCTTGGTTCGGCATGCATAGCTTTGGGGTGCTCTTATGCTTCGTTTGGCTCGCTCGCTATCAGCCACAACCATACCTGTCAATGTACAGGCGCACAGCAAGCACTGCATTGCCTCTGCGCCGCCCAGAGTCAAGGAGAGCAAGGTGGGAGGGATGCTCCCCCATCTTCTTTGCTCTTACAATGGGAAACCCCTCTTCTCCCCTTCCCTCTTGTCGTCGTTGCAGCACTCGACCAAGCCGAAAAAGGTAAGAACAAAAAGTTGGGAACAAGACTTAGTGGGTGCCAGGATGTGGTGGCCTCGACGTCTCAGCGAGGGCCAAACGCTGAACGGGTTATCGCGTGGTGACCTACCCTACATCAGATCGGAGAAGTTGGGCAAATTCGCATGTCTCGTTTATTGACGTTATCCATGCATTGGCTAGTGTATAGTGGTGGTAGTTTACACTTACCATTTAGTAAAGTTTGGCGATTCGGGATCATCCACTGCTGCGGTCTGGAAGCATAGGCTACTATTTCATTTCCATCTCTTCTTGGGTGAGATAATTCACTGCGTGCACGTTTGACAGTTGGTCACAACTTCAGTTATGAAACACACCCGATGATTTTCCGAGCCGGTACACTAGAATCCGGCTCGTTCAAACGCATTCGCCGGTCACAACTACAGCAGCGTAACATTTGCCTTTTCAGGCAAACAAGAACCCCAACCCCCCACGGCACAAGCTCTCTCGTGACCTCTGTAACTTCCGGCTACAGGATGAATGCTGGGTAATCCACGGATGCTCTTCGGAGGGGCGGCCCGCCTCCCGATTTACACTCTTCGATCTGGCGAAAGAGACACGCACCGAGGAGAGCGTGTGGCTGTTCAAGCTCGTGGACAAGGAGCCGAGGCTGGCAGAAGGGGCCTATCTATGGGGTATTAATAGACAGTTGTTGTCGCGAGGTAGTGTGCATCTTGTTTCACCCGGCTTTGCTACAGCATTGATCCAACCGACAACTCCTAAGAACAGATTGCCTCGGGAAAAAGCGCGGACTTTGCAAAGGACGCCCTGAAAGATGATGACCTCGGATTACCCGAATATCTCCTGGAGTCAGGTCAGTCCTGGTGTCTGGCAGCGTGGGGTGGATGAAATCGAACATTTCTATGCAACGATGCTCGCTCTTTACGAGGCCAGTGGCCGGATGTTTTTTGGCATAACCGGCCATGTTTCCCTTACAATCGAGCTCCCTGCCAACGAGACCAGAGACGACGCCGAGAATCAGGTCAATGACGCTCTTCGAAAGGCGTGGATCGCTTTGCGACACTCGCACCCCACCATTGCCGCGCAAGTAATACAGGACCCCGAGACGGATGAATTGGTTAAGACGTATCATGAGCCGAAAGACAAAGTCGAGCAAGACGCCTGGGTGAAAGAGACACTGGTATTAATCTCGAATGACCAGACGGGGAACGAGTGGTCAAACGCTGATCCTCCTTGTCCGAAACTTCCGACACTCTTCGTCCTCTGCCTCCGCCCAGAGTTAAGTGAGACCGGAAAGAAGTTAATTCGTCGTGATCTTGTCATCCGTTCACCGCATGACATCGTGGATGGTATTGGAACGTTGATTTTGCTCAATACAGTCATACATTACGCAGCAGATGCCTACGCCGAGGGCGATGCATACGAAATTCCAGTTTTAGACGGCTCAGAAGCCTCGCGTCTAAGCCCATCGTACCGAATTGCAGCCCGAGTTCCCCCTGAGCTGAGCCCAGCCCAGAAACAAAGAGTTCAAAGCATGAGTGCGCAAAAGGCCGAGGTGGCATCCGAGCCTGGCATTGAGATCCTATCGCTTCCTCACCGACGCGGTGCTGTTCTACCCGGAAGTCCTCAACGGGCTGCCCTTGACATCAGCAAGGATGAGACGAAACGCCTCATCGCCGCGTGTCGAGCCGTCGGGGCAACCCCGACACACGTGTTCCACGCGGCGGCAGCCATCGTGATGCGAGACCTACAAGAGCGTCCGTCCGAGACCAAGAATGCCCGGTACATCAACTACATCTTACGCAACGAGCGGTCGAACTGCGTTGAGCCCTATAGCACGGCGGCGCATGCGGCGGCGCTCTACCACTCCGTCTCTGGACAGAGCCTTGTGGTCGACCTGAAGGCCTATGCTGCAGGAACCGAGCCAGATGCTAAGGCTCGCAAGGAGGAATTCGAATCTGCAGTTCAGACGGTGCGTTGCTTCTACCATGCGGTGCGTGCGGATACGGAGTTTAGCCAACTGGCTCCGGCGATGTGGGCCCTTGGTGCTCCGACCGTGCCGCGTAGCTCGGACCGCCCCGTGCCGGTGCCGGCACCCAAGGCGCACGCGTCCGTGTCCATCTCGAGCATGGGGTTGACGGACCAGGTGGTCGTGCCGCAACAGGGCGCATTCCGGGCACGGGATCCGTGGGTGACTGGCGAGGAACTGGGCAACGGGCTGGGGCTTTTCCTGGGGACATTTGAGGGCGAGATGTGCTTGAGTGCCGCGTACAATAATGCTTGGTTGACGAAGGAGGATGTGGATGACTACCTCCAGCGATGCAAGACGGTCGTGTTTGATGGGCTGGGGATTTGACCGTGATGCTATGTTGGAGTGATGGATGATCTCGGAGGAGACGGCGATCTCAACTTATCTACATGCAGAACATAATTGATGCATTATCTAGATCATCACACGCGTTATCAGCGTGGGTCAAGGCAAGGCAACAGGACCAATTCTCTCACCAAATCGAACACCACGTCTCGCGCCCACGTCATTGCACCTTGCTCGAAGTGATTGTTTGGCTTTGGAATCAGGCATCCTTCCTTGGACGTGACTGGCCTCGTACACAAAGAGAAACCCTGGCGAAGGGTTGATTGCGTCATGGAGGCTGCCTCGAAAGCAGGACCACGTCCCCTCCCCCTCCATTGAAAAAAAAAAAAAAACGACACCATGCCTACCCTATAGCAAATAGCACAGCCGAGGCGGGTTCGGGCCCCTCCGAGACGGACAGCCTAAAGAGGCAACTGGGGTGATGGGGAGAAGGGGATTGGTACAGCATTGGCTGCTGGAGGCCGAGAGAGTGGATGCTCAACGTCACGCACGTAGCTAGTTGTACGTGTCGATGTGATGATGAGGGATGGGGCTTGATGAGGAGGGAGGCAACCTGGGCTGGTAAACGACAGGTTAGGTTACGTAGGTAGCTTTGGGTTCCCGCGTGTCACGTTATTTCGGCCCAAAAGAATGAAGTGATGGATAACTATAACTGGAACCCATCCGCAATCGCAACCGCGGGAGTTTCATCATCATCCGTCATCTCCCAAAGCATACACTTCACATCGCACTTGGCACTCACGTCTACCTAGAGCACTATCATCTCTGCTTGCAATAACAAGTCACAATATCTATTTCCTCCCAGAACCCCTCTAAATCACTAGCCACCATGCCTACCTACATTGTAAGCAGCACCTTGGCTTGATTTCCCTCCTTTGGCTTCCGAGTTTCATGCGCACCGTGGCTGACACGCTTTGTCTTACCCCTCACAGGTCTCGTGCAAGGACGACGCTACGCCGGAGCAGATTGAGGCGTAAGAAGCCCTTTCTTCGTGCTGCTATTTTTTTTTTTTTTTTTTCAAATATCTCTTATCGACATTCCTTGTTGAATCCGATTTAGAAACCAGGTTGCACAATGTGGAAAACAGAACAAGATGGCTGACTCTTTACCTCCCCCCGGAGTAGTGCTAAGAAGCATGCCATCGAACAGGGCGGCAAGATCGAGCACGAGTATAGCTTGATCAAGGGATTCTCGTGAGTTTGACCATACACAATACCATACAGACACAATCCACCCCCTTTTGGTTGTTTAGATGCATCAGGCTGACATGAATCTCCTTGTAGGGTCGTTTACCCAGAGGGTACTATTACCACTCTCGAGCAGCACCCCCACGTCAAGGCTGTTGAAGCCGACCAGCCGGTCAGCATTCAGAAGTAATTGCTGAAGAGAGGACAGAAAGGAACGGGGGGAAAGGCAGACATAGACGCGCAAAGAGTTGGAGGAACTGAGGCACTTGGTGTCATGTTCAATATTCATGTTATACCTGTCTCGATAGAAGATATGTATGCCACACCATAGGCGACACAATGCAGACGGTGTTAGACGCAGTGTATCAATCATGTGCGGGATGCTTCTTATCTCTGCATGTCCCGCCCCTTGGTGAATCTATTCGTCCAGTCCACCTCAGACACGTCCAGAACACGTCCAGAGCCAAAAAAGGCGAAAAGGTCCAAAGCCCGCGACCGGCCCGGCCCCCTGGTGACGTAGAGCCTACGATAGCCTCCCGCTCCGCCCGCCCCGCGGTTAAGACTCCTAAAGGCCCCTGTAAAGGCTTCTGTCCCGCAGCCCTGCCCCGCGGCAAGCCGCCTGAAAGCGGGCTAGTCATGATAAGCTCCAGGCGACCCTCCCGCTGGCTTGTGCGCTGTTGCGCTGCCCGGCTGCCCGGGGAGCCCCGGTGGTCCAAGCTCCTTCCTCCCTGGCTTTCCGGGGAGCCACGGCCGTGATTCATCCGTCACATCTATCCATCCACCCGAGTGGCATCACCGTCACCGACGTCGACTCCAGCAGCTACGTTCCTCGCTTCCCACCGCCTTTCGTTCCCTTGGCAGCTTTTGGCAACGCTCGGTGCAGCTCCTTCACACAACGGGCAGTATGCTAAAATAATGCGACCGCAATGAGTGGCTTATCGGCCAGGTCAATGAGGCGTTGCCTGCCTCAGAGCGCCGCTCCCACTCTCCACCGTGCGCTTCTCCCTCTCACCATCCTCCGGCATCACTTGCGATCCTACCGACCGCAGCGCCCATTGTCCACCGCACAGCTCTCGCGATGGAGTCCAGGCTCAGCTACGGACTCAGCTACGAGCCCCTGCCGCCTCCCGCAGCGACGGGGCATGCACCACCACAAGGTCTCGGACGCTGAGATCGCTGCCCTGGCTCGGCAGCACCAGCATCCGCTGAGCCTCACTGACCTCGTCAGGTATGGATTGGATACCTTCACTGCTGTTGCTATTATCTGTCGCTGTCGCTGTTGCGCAGCCACAACACCGACTGCAATGGCCGGATGCTCAAGATCCTAGACACTGACAACGGACTTCTCCCTCTCCAGGCACGGCCGCCCTCCCCTCTCAACCGACTCGCTCCTCTCCTCGGCTAACTTCGCGCTCTCGCTGCTCCCCGTTCGCCTCGCCCACCGCATCCAGGCCCTTCGAAACCTGCCCTTCATTGTCGTCACGAACCCAAACATCTCCAAGATATACAACAACTACATCCATTCCCTCTCCATCCTGCTCCCCTACCTCCACGCCTCCCGCGACGGCCGGCCCATCTCCTCCCTCGACGACGAGGTTCGCTTCACAAACGTCCTCGCCGAGCTCGTCCAGACTCACACCGACACCATCCCCATTCTCGCAAAGGGGTTCCTCGAGTGCCGCCGCTACATCTCCCCCGTGGAGGTCACCCGCTTCCTTGACCAGCATCTCCGCGCCCGCATCGGCACCCGCCTCATCGCTGAACAGCACATTGCCTTGCACTTTAGCAGCCAGCCTCACTCGGAGCACCCAGCCGCTCACGCCACCCATCCAGAACACGCCTCGTATATTGGCGTGATTGATACCGTCCTGAAGCCCGCCCACATCATCGAGTCGTGTGCTGGATTCGTTGCCGACATCTGCGAGCTGCGTTATGGCGTCCGTCCTCAGCTGCTTGTCGACGGCGAGCCAGACACCACCTTTGCCTTTGTCCCCATGCACCTAGAGTACATCGTCACCGAGCTCCTTAAGAATGCCTTCCGCGCCACTGTCGAGAACAAATCACGCGAGCCTGTCATCGTAACCATTGCCCCAGAGCCGCCCATTCGCAGCCAGGCCGTGCGAGCTTCGGACAGCAGCGCCCCGCCTCCATCTATCGCCAGGCCCTCGGAGGACGACGGCCGCAGCGCTTTCCGCAGCGGCGCCATCGCGCCCCTCGACGATAACGCCCCCGGCGTCACGATTCGCATCCGAGACCGCGGCGGTGGCATCCCCCCGAGGTCGCCCCGAGCATCTGGTCCTACTCCTTCACCACATTCTCCGACGCCGCCGACGGCTTCCCTGGCTCCAGCAGTGGCAGCGACGCCCTCGGTGCGATCACTTCTGCCAGTGCCGGCGGCAGCTCCATTGCCGGACTGGGCTACGGCCTGCCCCTGAGTCGCGCCTACGCCGAGTATTTTGGTGGTGGCATCGCTGTCCAGAGCCTTTACGGCTGGGGAACTGACGTCTATCTTCGTCTCAAGGGCGTGGGCATGATTGACAAGTAGGACTTTTGGAGCTGCCAAGCATGCACACAGCACATGGATTTCACACTCTCGCGAGATTCTAGGTTAACAGGATAAAGCGCGCGACGACGGAAAGAAGTCTGGTCTGGTTAGATGGAAAAGGACCACCCAGTTAGTTGATGGCTAATACAATAAAAAAGCGAGTTTCATCCTGCATATCCGCTTCATTTCCTTTCTAAGACGGGGAAAAAATACGAGGAAAATTTGATATGAGTAGAGTGAATGAATTCAAATAGATAAAATACGTCTTCGCCGTGAAGATGGGTTTAGAGAACGTTTATGGCCGGTCAATATTGTGTGTGACTTGGATGTATTTACTACTACCACAGCCAATTTTTGTCAGGACCATCGTGAACACATCATAGCAGACCCCAATTCATCCTTCGAAGGCACACAACAAACGCACAAGAAACCACAGCAAATGACGTATTATAGTAAATATGAAACAACAGATCCTCCTTCTCTGATCAGGCCAAGCGATGCAGCATAAACCCAACCAGCCCAGTCCAGTCCAGCCCGGTGCCATTACGACAGTTTGATGTCTTGAGTAGATGAGGTAAAATAATTAAAAAAAAACAATCCAAGGAACGACTCCCTCTCCCTGTCGCAAAACGCCGTCGAGAACAAATAATCTTTAGCTTTCATTTTGACACCCAGAGCCCATTGTCCCTCTTCTTGGCTGATGGCTCATTGTATAAACCAGAAAAAATCCAAAGGTATGTACTGAGATCAGCAGACGACACCTCCTGCCTCCCTCACACGTTCTCCATCTTGTTATCACCTAGCACATTACATATTCTCCAACTCGTGGTCGATCTGGCGATCCATGAAAGTACGACGCTCACCGATAAGCTCGGTCTGGAGACGCTGCTCTACGAGAGCGCGGACCTGCTTCTTGGTGACCGTGTCGAGATCAACCTCCGCAAGAACGAGGCGAATGGCCTCGACAATAGACATGTCGGTCGGCCCACCACCAAGACCCTGTTGGAAGTCGAATGACGAAGTGGATCGCATGGCATCAGGCATGGGAGATCGGGCACCATTGAATCCCATGGCAGTGCCAGATCGGCTAGCACCGCCCAAGTTAGGAGACAGGTTAGCCTGGCCACGTAGGTTTGTCATGCTGGGTCGCTGGCCGGGGAAGTCCTGGTATGGCGATTGGCTGCGCATGTTTTGGATACCGGTGCCCATTGACATCATCGATTGGCGGTTGTTCATAGGAGTGTCTTGATAATGGCCCATGGCGGAACGAGAGCCAGCTGCTCCAGCGGGCGAGTGAGGCGGCATGTAAGTGTTGCGTCCGTGCATACCAGTCAAGACAGATCCTTGGGGCCCAGCAGAATAGACAGACTTGATCTCATCCATCTCATACTGATCTCCATATGCATACTCAGGCTTCTCCTGGTAACCGCCACGTCGGCCAGGTAGGTTGTTGGCCAGCGCATAGTCGTCCCAGCGCTGCAGGGGAATAGAGCGAGGATCGAATCCTTCCTCTTCAACCGCAATAACCTTCTTGTCACCCTTTTCGCCGATGACGATACGAGTATTACCCCATGAGAAGTTGTCCTGGTTCCAGAAGGAGTAGACTGGAAGGATGAAGGAGTAGATCGGGAATGCAAGGATGTAAATGATCATCCATCCGATGTGTTGCCACTGTCTCTTCAGAATAAAGATAAGTGCCTGAAGACCGTATACACCTGCAAGCATAGCAATCGAGATAATAGGGAACTGGCCGGTATTGGTGGCGATTCGGTAGATGAGGTAAGCCAAGTAACCACAGGTAGCTGGAAGGATGATGGTACCACAGAGATCGATAAAGACAACAAAGCGCATACTGAAGCAGCAGAAACCACACATCTCCTTGAGCTGCATCAGCTCGACCAGGTTGTGAATGGTTGAGTTGATCCATCGTCGTCGCTGAGACAGTAGAACGCTCCAAGACTCAGGTGCGGCTGTCTTACACTGGGCATCGGGGATGAACTTATAGGACATGTTGGGGAAATACTTTGTCATGAGCGTTGTGAGGTAACGATCTTCACCAAGCGAGAGCAAGTTCTTCTTGTGTAAAGTGTCGACATCACAAACGCTATAATCCCTGATGACATCATCTGAGATAATAAGCGGCTTGCCTTTATCAACAGTCCTAAGTCGGTACATGGAGAAACTAGATTGCAATTAATATCCTTATGTTGATAGGAGATCTAAAAGGGAACATACCATCCTGGCAAACAGGTAACGCTGCCAAAGAGAGACTCGAATGCCTTGGCCAGGTGATGAGAGATAAAGTATTCATAAACCTGGATCATGGTCCACCATGTCTTTTCGTCGTTCTCCAAGCCTGTCTCACCGCAAATACCTGCAATCTTTGCATTGTGGGCACAAGCAGCAACAAGTCGGTTCAGGGAATCTTCGCTGACACAGGTATCGGCATCAACCATAAGAAGATACTCATACAGTTCGGGATCAACGCCAATGATATTGTTGACTTGGTGGAACATCTCCAGCTCTAGAGGACTCATGGGAGCACGGTGGTGGACACGGTTGAGGAAGCTCATGAGGAGAATCTGAGAGTCACGCTTGCCACGATTGCCAGGCTTCGATTTGGCTTGCTCAGATTCCTTGCCCACTTTAACAACAACCAAATAGGGGACAACATTGCCTTCAAACTCATAGAGACCTGAGTAGACCTTACCATAGTTGAGTTGATCACTGCCAGCACCGACAGACTTAAAGGGCAGAGCCGGTGGGTCGACCTTGGGATCAACACCGAGGATGTCGAGGACGATCTTGGGCGTTGGACGATCGTTGCCCTGACCGACAATGACACCATCGCAAATAACACAAATGAGCTTGCGTTTATTATCATACTGAAGGGCTGTCAAAGAGTCGAGAGCTTTTCGAAGCGAATCCTCGCCCTCGGTGTAGGCAGGCACCTGGCAAATAACGAACTTGTCTTGGGGCGAAGGGCGGCGCTTAGAACCAAATTGCAGGGCAGCAAGGAATTTGACGATAATGACAGTACATAGGATAATGGTGAATGCCAACATGATATAGTTGTTGACTTGACACTTGGCGCTGTCTCGGAAGTCGGTGATACCCACATAGCCGATTCTCTGAATGCAATACCAGCTGTTGAGGATGTTCGCATGCTTGGTCTTATTGCCGACAGAGTTGTTGATAAGATCGTCTAGAGCAGTCTTAATGTTGGTTCCAGCGCTGTTCTTCCAGAGGTCCTCCACGTCACTGTTTAGGAACTCATATGTGTCCACATTAGAGTTAAGGTCTTGAGTGTGAAAGTAGTCCGTTAGATCGTAAATCTCGTTGCCATACATTGCCCAGTAGTGGTTTTCGTTTTTACCCTCACTCTTGACTGTAGACTCCTTCCATACAAGGTCACCATGGTAATATTCCTTGATTTTAGGCTCGAAAGTAGTCCAGTACCAGTCGCTGTTGTGTAGAGCGCTAGTTCGATCGGCAGTGTAGTATCCAGAGGTGTGAAGAGCATTGGTGTTCTCAGGAGTGCTGTTGGCAGTCAAACGAGTGGTCTCAGCAATCCCAAGTCCCTGGCAGGCCTTGTTCAGAGGAGGCACGAAATACTCGTCCAGAATAAGACCAGCCAGAGGTTGCATGTTGGCGGAGGTTGTCTCAATGTTGGTATCACTGTGCTGCTGTCGCCAGAAATCGGAAATGTCGTAGACCTTTCCGTGAATACCAACCCAAAAGTCATCCGAACCTTGATGAGTGGCAAGTTCCTTTTCGTTCCATGCCTTGTCAGAATTGGGACACAGAAGTTTACCGAAAAAGACCATCCAGAAAATTAGAATGCCGTTGATGAAGGCAATCAAGAAACATAGAACCAGCTTTTCACGCCATGCCATACGAACATCGGGTCGTCGCATGCGGCCAATGAAAGACAGGAGAGGAGATGGGATCCAGAATGTGAGAGCCCAAACAAACGCCACCCAAGCACGGCGAGCGAAGGGAATCTTCTTCGTCTCAATGTGTTTGTTCTTGGCCAGCTCAGGGTCCAAAACACCCGTAAACTCGCCCTCCTCGTTGTAGAAGACCTGGCCCTTGAATGTGTCACCCTTGGAACCAAGACCGTAGTCGCCAGCGCTGACATTTCGCTGAGCGCTCGGAGCAATTGATGGAGCCTGGTTGCGGTTCATGTTCATGTTCATGTTCACGCCCAGATTTTGATTCTGGTTCAACGTGACCTGGCTCATGTTGCCCTGACTGAACTGGCGGTTGTGCACTAGGTGGTCATTACTGCCATTGAAGCTGTCGTTCAGGGCCTGAGGAGGGAAGAATCCACTACCATTGGTTGAGTAGCCTGTGTCGAAGCCAGTGTTAAATGGATTGGCACCGACGCTTTGGAGGCTGTGGGCAGGTTTGATATCAAGCATGCTTTCGGCATCCCACCATGCATTCTCGCGAACCCAGACGCGTTCTTTGCCGATAAAGACTTCACCATTGCTCCATCCACGTTCAAGCATCCAACTCTCGATTCCATCCTTCCCATCTTTGCAGCCAATTACGGCATATCGTTGGGCGAACTCTTCCACATCAAAGTCGGCAGTGTAATCGAGGTTCCTATTGCGTCGATTTGCCCACTCGGGAAGTCTCCACGATCGGAGTTGTCGGGAAACGGTACCTGCCGACCAAGCAGAGGTTACGGCAGGCAGAGCTGCGAGACTAGCTGGCGAGTCGTCGGTGGGATGGAGCGACAGGTGGTACCAGGTACGGCTGGCAGCGACTATGGCTGGGAGATCGAAACGACCAGCGCGACCCAAGTTGATGCCCTCACCCTCAACTGGGAAGAGAAGCTTCCTCAAAAAGGCATCCTCCTCAGACGCGTAAGCCACCTTCTCGAGAATAACCTCTCTCTTTTCGAGATCGTGTTGCCGCTCCTTGCCTTGGGGACCAGTCATGATGCCCAGGCCGGGAGCAACCTCGGCTACAGCTTGTTGCATCTCTCTCACGACAGACGATCCTGCGGGGGGTACTGTCACGCCATCCTGAATCATTTCGGCGGTAATACCGAGGTTGTCGTCAAAGATGGAACGCATAGCAAGTGCCTTACCAAGAGCCGGCTCAGGAATCTCGATGATTGTGATGGAGACGGTGTCACCGTTATCCTCGTTGGACGTAGGGGTTCGGACTCCGCGACCGTCAATTGATTCATCGCCGTCCCGAATGCGGAGCATCTGAGCAGCAATAGCAGAGTTGGCCTTCGCAATAACCCAATCCACCAAAGCCTCGTAGAGTCCACCCACAAAAGTACGGCGGTCCTCAGTGCTGAGCTGGTGCATGAGAACCTCCGGCTCCATGCCAAGTAAACCACTGACATCCTCACAAATCTCCTCCAGATCATCTGAGTCTGCGGCATAATCCAGAGTATTTCCAAGCTTAAGCAAGCCAGCAAGGGTAGAGATAAAGTTACGATGAGCAGCACCCTTGACACCAATTTCCTTCAACGCCTGGCGGAAATCATCGGCAGCAGCTGCATCATCGGCAGTAGCGAGGTACGAAGGAGGCTCGTACGTCCCAGACCGAGCCAGCAACGCGTAGGCTGAAGCAGATTTCAAACCGAGGAACTCTCGCTCTGCTGGAGTAGACGCTGAAGTAAGAAGGTAGTAGAATACGTCGAAAGCACGGTATCCGGCTTCAGCGGGAATGTTGAGGAGACCGTTGGTCGTATCAATGCCGCCCTGAGATAGAGCAAGCGAGGCCCCGGTCAGGTTTCCAGTCAGGTTGAGGGTCAATGTCACACCCAGGGCAGCCTGTCTAGGCGCGGATGGGTTGTATGGAGTCACGCACCGGACGAACGGGCGAATAGACTCCAGGGCCTTGTATACTGAGGAGGGGATGCCGAAGGGGAATGTGTTCAGCAAAGGCAGGAGAACTGAGGGCGCAGACTGGTGGAGCGATCTAAAATTGACATGTTAGCATGCAACAGACACCTGCCATACGTTTGCTCAATGACATACCCTAAAATGATGCAGCCATCTTCAGCACGGCGCCTGGCATGCTCCCAGGCTCGAGCAGCGAGACTGGGATCGACAGTGGGACCAGCCTGGGCAGCCGTAAGCCAGGTGTTGACAACTAGACTGGTGCTGTCATCAAGCTTATGAGGCTGGGAGGCCAAGTAGATGTTGTGAATGGCGTTGAGAAGCGTGGTGGTCGAGACCTGGGTAGTTTGGGGACCGCCCAGAGCATCGGATGCCACTGAGAACATGGACATTCGGTTCGCCATGGTTGGTGACAGTGACGTCCTCGGGGGACAATCACGACGGCTTTGGGGCTCGCGATGTCAAGAATCTGTCTGTGTTGTTGTGGAGTCGGAGGACGATCTCAGGGACACGAGGTGGGCCGTTTCGAAGGCAGTCCTAATGGAGCACGAAGCGACTGGCGAGAAGAATTGAGAGCGAGCGGAGGAAACGATAGTTCGAGAGAGTTTGAGGCTGTCCAGCCGTTGGACGGTCGTGAGAGTTAAGATTGGTCGCTGGGCAACGCGACCCTCCTTTTCGGTGGTGCAGCCGTCACGGGCAGAAGCCAGAGATGACGAAGTCGTGGTAGAGGATTAACGATTGAAGAAACACGGCCAAAGTGAGTGAGGCCGGTCGATGAGGCAGTAGGACAAGCAAGGAAAAAACACAAACCCAGAATACGGCAAACGCTTTTTCCAAAGTGATGGAGAAGCGACTGAGCCGGCGAAAAGAGGTAGCGTGCCCCAGAGGGCATCCCTGAGAATGACGACCGTGCGAATTGAGCACTGTGTCCGGCGGCCAACTGTGGCCAGAGGCGCAGAAATTCAGGGCCAACGGCCCATCTTTTTAGCACCTGTGTTTAGCACTCTCGCGGGGGGCCAACGCCTTAGGGGGCTTGCGGGGCGGTCGGTGGGTGGCTCGATCTTACCGGGGAGGGCCATGTCCAAGCCAGGCCCAGCGCGTTGCCAGCAAGTGCCAGCGGGTTCCAGCGTGTGGTACCCCGAGCCAGTCAAGTGAGGGAGACTTGGCTGGCTGTCAGGCTAGTGACCTGCTGGGCGGCGATGATGGGACGGGAGCCACTCACACTGTACCGTGTCTAAACTTGGAACAAGCGGGTGAGCGGTTGGGTCAAGGGCAGGGGGACGGCGGTAGGGTTAAGGGGGGGCGACAGCGCGCACCTCACCTCGCTGCCAGCCCAGTGCGTTACTGATGGTGATGCATGCATCCGTGGGATGGATGGATGGATGGATGGTGGGTGGATGGATGCTGGTGGAACTCTCTGTCTGGCACTCTGCCTGGGAACGATGCCGCCAGAGACCAAATACGAGGCCCAGCGGCGAACTGACCTGCACCGCTCCGCGTCGCCCTGCACCTCTGCATGCTCCGAACTTGGTTGAGCTGGTCAAGTTGGCCAAGTGCCGGCTCTTCTTTCTTCTCTGATGCTCTGGAGCCCGAGAAGTGCCCGCAGTTCGTATCCATGACGGTAAGGCCGTGGACTGGGGGAGGCTGTGCTCGGCTCGTAAGCGTCTGTACGAACCCTTTTCGTTTTCCGTGCTGCTCAATTAGGCCATACCAGAACACGTCCAAACCGCCTCAAAGGATGGATTGCATGGCCACCTGTTTTTTCCCCTCCCTTTCGTGCTTGGGTGGTATTTTTTTCCCTCCTTTCCCTCCCTAGCTGCTGACATATGCCAGCTCCCGCAACTGTTGGATGGATCCGTGGATACGTGGGTTATTCTGGGACGTGGCCTCAGACTGATCCCAGTCCCCCCCCCTGTTGGTGTCTCCTATCCATGCAGATGCAAATCCACCCACAATGTTCCGCACGCACAGCACACAGGCCGGTACCATACTGCTGGATGAAGAACACTCGCAGGTCATTGCAATGTCAGGGCAGCCCGTCCGACCCAAGGCACGATGCAGTAGTCTCATCTCATCGCGGCCCTCTCCCTCAGAGGCCAGCATGCATTCAATAATGGAGTCAATCATCGCCCCAACCCGCTAAGTTAGCTCTTTGGTGGATGCCATATGATGGGATGGGTCAAATATTGATGATGGCTGTTGCTGCATGGGCTTATGGGATACGCCTTTTTTTTTCTTTTCTTCTTCTTCTTCCCCCCTATCCCCTGTTGTTTTCCCTTTTGGTGCTTTGCAGCCGAGCGCGACCGTCAACACGTCACCACCGCAAGAACTGCTTGTATCAAGAACCCTGTGAAGCCTGTGATCCTCGCTTCTCCTGCTTCGTGCAAAGTGCACACGGACGGGATCTGCTCCACCAGATCATCCTCTTTCATTCTCCCCCCTACACCGTCCATCGTCATTAGCCTCCTTTCTTTGTTGGTTCCCGTCCCCGGCCTGTCAATCGAGTGCCTCTTCCCTTTCGCCTACAGTACGTGGTACACGCCCGTTCGGTGGCGGCCGCGTCTGGCGCGTCCAGCTGGACAGGATGTGAGCCCTCAGGTGGGAAGAGCTGGCCATTCCCAGTCAAGCCACGCCAAGCCCAATGGGCGATCGATTTCAGCCGCTGGGTCTGCTAGCGTTGTCACTGGACGGTGATGTGACCAGTTGCAGTTACGTAGTGCCCAGTCGTTCAGCTGGACGGATTCCGAGGGCCACGAGGCTAGGCAATGGAACCCACCTTAAAAAAAAAAAAGCCAGAGAATACAAGCAGGAAAAAGCGCTTTAATAATTGACCATGGTCTCACTATCTTGCCCATAGCTCAACCATTGCCAGTTTGTCTCGGACATTTCGACTCGGTCGCCCAACGGGCATCATGCCTTCAACGGCAGGAAGGCAAATCTTATTCATCCTGGGGAAGAACGGGAAGGGAGTCTGCCAGCGTTCCCCAAAATAACAGCAACAGGCATAGGGACTTGGGTCACCTCCTGGGCAGTCGCCACTAACACCTCTCTTCGGGTATTCCAGAAGCTTTGGCAGACCGACCCCAGGGCGACGATGAGGATGAGTATAAATTGACAGGCCAGACAAAGCCTTGGATTTCTGACGGGGTAACGCCGTCGGCGGCGCTGCCGGCAGTGGAACTTTGAGGGCAGGATCCCTGGCCAGGAGATTACCACAGGGGAATGGACGGTCCATCTCGCTCATCTGGTCGTTGACCATCACTCGGCTAGCCCGCCCCGTGAATTGGAGAATTTCCTTTTCCTTGGGCCGTCTGTCACCTCCGTCACCTCCGGCTGGTGGCAGCAAATGGGATGGATGAGTTGAGTGGCTCCGGGTGGCGTGGATGGCGTCCAAGATAGCTGTCTCAGCGAGAAACCAGCGGAGCCCGTCATCTTGTCTCTCCAAGGTGTTAGATTACCTTGCCCACTGGCCGCTAGCCGACCTCAGATGCCTCGCAATCCCTCGAAAACATCAAAATCCATTTCTCTGCCTCGAACCAAACTAATTCATGCATCGGCGCCATGTCTAGGGCGGGTTTGCGGCTACCAAAGTCTGTCCCGACTCCCATGGTCGAACCGCCAGTGTTGTGGACAGTCAGCCAAAAAGTTGGGACCCCGTCTTTGTGTACGGAGTACTCCGCACATGATCTCGTATCCCTTTGCTTCTCACTGTCATGATTGTGGCCGTTGCTGCCCGGAAAAAGAAGATCTTCTCTGAGGGCCCAGTCATAGCATAGGTTTAAAACCAATATTGAGATTTAGATGGATCGAGCGCGTCGCGTGTCTCCGCGAGTGAAACCTACCTATTTCCTACATACTGGTATCCATCCAGGTCCGAGAGTCTCGAATGAACCATGCCAAGAGAATTGCACAAAACGCGAATTGAGCATAAACAGTAAACAAGCATTTTGCATGACCCGCCGTATCCCCCCCCAGTTGTCCATGCAGGTAACATCCGGTGGGTGACCTGGACGACCAGGGTTTTTATTTTGGGGCCAACCACTAGTAGATTGATTTTCTATGATCATCCGCCAGCCGGCCTCGCCTATGGCATCAATACGGGCTCTCCATAACGAGGCTGGAGTGTCAAATGTAGTTCACTTAAGTGAGCGAATGCCTGTTTTTTCTTTTTCTTTTGGCACAGTAGGGATGTGCAGCGAGCATACCGTAGTGTCGCGCGTCCTCCGCTGATGGGCGGGAATCGGTGCAAGAATGAACACACGAATAGAGGAATGTGGCGTGCGTGGGCAAGCTGAGAGCCACGATATCCTGATTTGAATAACCATAGCCCAGGCATGTGCAGTCGCGTACAGTGCGCTTTCTTTGCACCCGCGAGAAAGGCAATGGAAGCATGGTTCTGACCATGACAGGATGGATGGAAGGATGGTTCTAAGCCCGCTCACTCACACGGCCGCTCACTGCCACCACGCCTCCAGCGCCTCCCAGCGTGTCCCAGACTGATCTCGACTCAGACTCGAACTCGAGGGCCGAGGGCAAAGGCTGAGGTCCACAGTGTGTGGCTATGTGTTGGATGTGATTTGTGCCGGACCACGCGAAAAGCTCGTACCTTTATGCCGTGGGACAAACATAGTAATGAATGTCGGGTGCTGCGCTGGGCTGGTTTTGCGCCTCTGGTCTCTCACGCCCGCCCTTCGGAAAATAGCAGTGGATGCATGTGTTCGTCCCTAAGAAAACAAATCCCCTTTCTCAGGGCCTGTTTGGCGTGAAGTCGGTTACACCACCATCGTCAAGTAAACCTGACCTGGTGAAGGCTCTGCTTCCTCAAGCCTCGCCCTTCCCCTTCTCCTGTCTCTCTTCCTCTCTTCCTGACGCTCGTTTTGTCAAACCTCGCGCCCTATTCCCTTCGTTAACAGTGCGTTCTTGCCTCTCGCTATAGCTGTTTTTCTCGGCACTCGACACCACTGCGACAGTCCCGTGACGACGACGACGACCGCTTCTCACTCCGATTCCATCTCATCTCGTCGTCCCTCGCTAGTGAACCATCTCTCGACGATACCCCAATCCCATCGGGAGCCACCTGTTGGCATCTTGATAATATCGCCATGAGCCTCCCACAGCTCGGCGGTGGCAGCGGAGGCGCCCACAATCAGCCTTCGCTGCCCTCTCTCCCGGCACACTTGCAATCCGACACACATCTCACGGCTCACCTTGCCAGTCGCTTCCACGTTTCCCATCCTACTGCTCGGCTGTCTTCCCATGCCCTGATCTCCCTCAACACCTACACCTCATCGAACAAGGGCCCTGATGGCGGCAAAGAAGGAAGCGCCATGGCCGGTGCCGAGGACATGGCTGACCGTGCCTGGCTGAGACTTGGCCATCGTTCTGAGAACCAGGCCGTTGTCTTTTTGTAAGTGATGATCGATCGCCATGATGCATCGACGTGGTTGCATTTGTCCAGTACTAATTAACCTCTCAGGGGTGAATCCGGTGCCGGAAAGTCTACGATTCGTAGCCACTTCCTCACGGCCATGCTGAACAAGTCTTCCACCCCCCTCTCCACCAAACTTTCTCTTGCTGCGTATGTCTTTGATAGCTTGACAACCACCAAGACTGCCACCACGTCAACCGCTTCCAAGGCTGGTTTGTTTTACGAGCTTCAATACGACACATCTGCTACCACCAACCCCATACTAATCGGTGGTAAGCTACTTGACCATCGATTGGAGCGAAGCCGCATCGCCGATGTCCCAACGGGAGAAAGGAACTTCCATATCTTGTACTACCTTCTCGCTGGTACTAGTGAAGCTGAGAGGACTCATCTCGGTTTGGATGGGACTGCCGCCGCCGCCGGTACCCAGAAGCGTTGGAAGTTCCTCGGTCACCCCACCCAGCTCAAGGTTGGCATCAATGATGCGGATGGCTTTCAGGTGTTCAAGAATGCTCTCAGAAAGCTAGAGTTCCCTCGTGCTGAGATCGCCGAGATTTGCCAGATGCTTGCCAGTATCCTTCATATTGGACAGCTGGAATTCGAGACGTCCAACAATACCAGTGTCACCGCTGATGACAGTGGTGGTTTCTCACACGAGGGTGGCCAGACCATCACCGCCGTCAAGAACAAGGATGTTCTTGGCATTGTCGCGGCGTTCCTCGGTGTCGGCGCTGCTGACCTGCAGACTACCTTGGGTTACAAGACAAAGATGATTCATAAGGAACGTGTGACTGTCATGCTTGATCCCAATGGAGCTCGTGCCCATGCTGGCGAGCTTGCTCGAACCCTCTATGCTCTCTTGGTGGCTTGGATCATTGAGACCATCAACCAGCGCGTCTGTGCTCCCGAAGAGTCGATTGCAAACACGGTGTCCATCGTCGATTTCCCTGGATTTGCCCAGCAGACCTCCACTGGATCCGCTCTTGATCAGCTTCTCAATAACGCTGCAACCGAGTCAATTTACAATATGACTCTTCAGAACTTCTTCGATCGCAAGGCTGACATGCTTGAGTCCGAGGAAGTTTCCGTCGCTGCTACCAGCTACTTCGACAACTCTGATGCTGTTCGTGGTATCCTTAAACCCGGGAATGGTCTTCTCAGTATCTTGGATGATCAGACTCGTCGTAACCGGTCTGACATGCAGTTGCTTGAGAGCCTTCGAAAACGGTTCGAAGGCAAGAACCCTGCCATCGAAGTAGGCTCTGCCACCGCCAAGCTTCCTGGCAGCAATTTCCTCACTGAGAACACCGCGGCTTGTTTCACTGTGAAGCACTTCGCTGGTGAAGTTGACTACCCTGTCAAGGGCCTGATTGAGGAGAATGGCGAGATCATTTCTGGTGATCTTCTCAACATGATCAACGGCACCAAGAGCGAGTTTGTTGCCCGTCTCTTTGGCCAGGAGGCCCTGCAGACCGTCACTCACCCCAACGAACGCTCTGCTGTCATGCAGGCTACCGTCAGCTCCAAGCCTATGCGAGCCCCCAGTGTCATGTCTCGAAAGACCACCAGGACCCGACCCGGCACTGCCTATCGTCGCCAGCAGCAAGAGGCTATGGAAGATTTGGAACAGAGCAGCAATGCCGGAGAGTCTCGAAAGAACTCGAAGTACACCATCGAGCAGGGCGCTTCTGGTCAATTCCTGTCATCCCTAGAGAATGTCCAGAAGGCTGTCACCGACCCTGGCACCAATGCCTACTTTGTCTTTTGCTTGAAGCCTAATGACCGACGCATTGCCAACCAGTTCGACAGCAAATGTGTCCGAACTCAAGTTCAGACTTTCGGCATTGCGGAAATCAGCCAGCGACTTCGATCTGCCGACTTCAGTTTATTCCTTCCATTTGGTGAATTCCTTGGCATGGCGGATGCTGAAACAATCCTTGTTGGCAGTGAACGCGAGCGTGTTGAAATGGTCATCGAGGAGAAGCAATGGCCTGCTAATGAAGTTCGGGTTGGCGCTACCGGTGTATTCCTTAGTGAACGATGCTGGATGGAAGTGGCTCAGCTCGTTGAAGCTGGGTCTCAGTCTGGCCGCTATGGTCTACCGTTATCCGATGCTGGCGATGGTCTAACCCCGGCCGAGAGCGCACCTTTTGGAGCCTCCAAGGAGCGTCTCATTTCGGGTGGTAACACTCCTCTTATGTATGGCGAAAAGGGCAAGAGCGGCTACTTCAATGATGACGCTCGATCTGAGGCCGGCGTCTCTGCATTTGGCGGAGGCGATATGTTTAAGAACCTCGACACCCGAGAACAAATGGCAGAACGAGGCAATGAGAAGAACCTTGAAGAGGTTGAGGAGTACAAAGACAAACCCAGCCGAAAGCGTTGGGTCTTCATGGTCTTCCTTTTGACATGGTTTATTCCCGACTTCCTTATTCGAGCCTTGGGCCGAATGCCTCGAAAGGATGTACGCATGGCCTGGAGAGAGAAGTTGGCTATCAACATGCTCATCTGGCTCATGTGTGGTTTTGTTGGGTTCTTCATGGTTGGGTTCCCTCGACTCATTTGCCCAACTCAACACGTTTACAGCGCCTCCGAACTGTCAGCCTATTCTGGAGACAAGGGAAGCAAGGGTGCCTATGTGTCCATCCGTGGTTACGTTTTTGACATTGGCTCTTATGCTCCTCGCCATTACCCTCCTTACCTTGATACCGATGATCTCACTGATTACGGTGGCACCGATATCAGCTCCCTCTTCCCCGTTCAGGTCTCCGCTTTGTGCCAAGGCAAGGACGGCGAAGTGAGACCCGAAGTCACTTTGGACTACCGTACTACTAACATCACTGGGTCGACATCCATTACCTCAAAAGACGATATCACTGCCACATACCACGACTTCAGATATTATACCAATGATAGCCGCCCTGACTGGTACTTTGAGCAAATGACCATGCTCAAGGCCAACTACATGAAGGGCCGTATTGGATATACTCCCTCGTACGTCAAGAAGCTAGCGGCAAAGCAGCAAGCTGTGGCTATCATGGACGGCCGCGTATACGACCTTACTACCTATCTCACTGGTGGCCGCAGAATGCGAGCCAAGACTGGCGTGTCAACCCCCGCTGACAACGGTTACACTGATTTCATGGACGATAACGTCGCCCAATTGTTCCAACTTCGAGCTGGCCAAGACATCACGAAGTACTGGAAAATTCTGAGCATCGATGATGCTTTGAAAGCACGCATGTTGACTTGCCTGAACAACCTATTCTATGTTGGCGATGAAGACACGCGAAATTCCACTCGTTGCTTGTTCGCCACCTATCTTGTCCTCGCCATTTCTTGCTTGCTCGCTGCTGTCATTGGATTCAAGTTCCTTGCAGCCCTTCAATTCGGAGGCAAGAACATGCCCGAGAACCTCGACAAGTTTGTCATGGCAATGATTCCCGCGTATACCGAAGACGAAGATTCCCTCCGTCGTGCCATTGATTCCGTTGCTCGAATGAAGTACGACGATAAACGCAAGCTTCTCGTCGTTGTTTGTGACGGTATGATTATTGGTCAGGGTAATGACAGGCCTACTCCCCGCATTGTCTTGGACATTCTTGGTGTATCCGAGACAGTTGACCCTGAGCCTCTCAGTTTCGAGGCTCTGGGTGAAGGTATGAAGCAACACAACATGGGCAAAGTCTACTCTGGCCTGTACGAAGTCCAAGGTCACATTGTTCCTTTCATGGTTATTGTCAAAGTCGGCAAACCTTCCGAGGTCTCTCGCCCTGGTAACCGTGGTAAGCGAGATTCACAGATGGTTCTTATGCGTTTCCTCAACCGTGTTCACTATAATCTCGCTATGAGCCCGATGGAGTTGGAGATGTACCACCAGATTCGCAACATCATCGGCGTTAACCCGACCTTTTATGAGTATCTCTTCCAGATTGATGCCGATACTGTTGTCGCTCCTGACTCGGCCACACGCATGGTGTCTGCTTTCTTGGACGACACTCGATTGATCGGTATTTGTGGTGAAACAGCCTTGACCAACGCCAAAGCTTCATTCATTACCATGATTCAGGTTTACGAGTACTGGATCTCACACAACATGTCAAAGGCTTTCGAAAGCTTGTTCGGCTCCGTCACCTGCTTGCCTGGCTGTTTCTCCATGTACCGAATCCGTGCTGCAGAGACCGGAAAGCCCCTCTTTGTCAGTCGTGAGATTGTTGATGACTACGCCACTATTCGTGTTGACACCCTTCACATGAAGAACCTGTTGCACCTGGGTGAAGATCGATATCTTACTACGCTTCTGTTGAAGTACCACTCCAAGTATAAGACAAAGTATATCAACACTGCGCACGCCTGGACTATTGCTCCCGACTCTTGGGCTGTCTTCCTCTCCCAAAGACGTCGTTGGATCAACTCTACCGTCCACAACCTGATTGAGCTTATCCCCATGGCTCAGCTCTGCGGTTTCTGCTGTTTCAGTATGCGTTTTGTCATCTTCGTCGACTTGCTCAGTACTATTGTGCAGCCTGTCATTGTCGGTTACATCGTCTACATGATTTATCTTGTCGTCGATAACCCTGACGTTGTTCCGATTACATCCTTCATCTTGCTGGCTGCCATCTATGGTCTTCAGGCTATTATATTCATCCTGCGTCGCAAGTGGGAGATGGTTGGATGGATGATTCTCTACATTCTCGCTATTCCCGTTTTCGGTTTCGGTCTTCCCCTCTACTCTTTCTGGCACATGGATGACTTCAACTGGGGTAATACTCGTGTTGTTGCTGGCGAGAAGGGCAAGAAGATTGTCATTAGCGACGAAGGCAAATTTGACCCCGCCTCGATTCCTCGCAAGAAGTGGGAGGAGTATCAGGCGGAGCTGTGGGAGACCCAGACTGCTCGTGATGACGTCCGCTCTGAAGTCTCCGGCTACAGCTATGCCACGAAGGCTCAGGGTCCGTTCTCTGAGTATGGCGGCGCTTATCAAGCCAGTCGGCCCGGTTCCACCGCCGGCTTCGCCCCTCAGGCTCATAACATGTCTCGCATGTCTCTTGCTCACTCCGAAATGCCTGGTAACCGCATGAGCCAATTTGGCGGCTCCCAGTTTTTCTCCCCTGAGGACATGGTCGGCCTGCCAAGTGACGATGCCTTGCTTGCCGAGATCCGTGACATCCTCAAGACAGCCGACTTGATGACTGTCACTAAAAAGGGCATCAAGCAGGAGCTTGAGAAGCGCTTTGGCGTTCCTCTGGATGCCAAGAGAGCTTACATCAATTCCGGTACGTTTTACATGAATAGATGACCATGATCACTTGCTAATTTACTTTTCACAGCTACTGAGGCCCTCCTCTCTGGCCAACTATAAACGGCGTATGAAATCGCCATGAGCGCAAAGCAGCGAAGAACTGCTATCCTAATGCCATCTGCGAATTGTTTTTGTTTTCATCCCGGCGGAGTGGACAGGACACCTAAAAGGAGAGAAGGACGACCATTGCCCGCGTCAGCGTCTCGGAGAATTTCGCTCGGCTTGCTTGTTTTGTTTTGCCAGCCAAGGGACTTTTATATACACACATCGTAATATTTCAGGGAGACGACTACAGAGAGGAGCGAAAGTGGCTGGGGGTGTATTTGGGATTTTGAATATGCGACGGGTGTTTTAGTTCACCTTTCCCCGAGTTTTGGTTTTGTTCGGTGTTTGCTTGAAATGGAGAGTTAGAAGGATGTCTTCTAGTGATTTGTACATAATGTACGAACAAGTTTGAACTGATTTTTTTTTTCAAAACCCCTATTGTCCCGTCCAGGGATTCACTTGCGTTGCGACTTGATCACTCTATCTGGAATAATCATTCGATGACGAGTTTGTTGTGATAGTCGCTTAAAGAAGGGTTTAGGAAATGCGATTTTAACTCGCGGACAAGCCAGTGGACAAAGCCTAGGATGCCAGAACAGTGACCACTTAGCGGACAAAGTCATAATGAAGAGTACAAAAAATCAACTGGGATTGCAATGCTGGGTATATATCTTTATGCCACTACCAATCTACCTATCTAAAAGAAAGAAACCCTCCCTATTCATCCGCAGGCTATGCTAAAGCTGCAACGATCTTTTTCACACCTCCTTTGCTCCACGCGGTCACTTTTTCCTGATCACAAGTTTGCCAAACTCTCTTCATCAGGGAGCCCAGTATCTCGGCTTCGTCGGGGACTTCGCATGCAGCACGCTGGGCATCAAGCCAGCTGAAAATGCCGAACCGGGTGGCAAGAGTAGTGCTACCACCCTCAATGCATGTGGCCCGATAGAGAAGCCGCAGGACACGAGTCCTTAAGTTGAAGCGTAGATAAGGGTTGCCGCCGAGGACAAGGATCTTTTCGAACCAGCGCTTCTTGTGGAAGACGCTCAAGTCAAAGGGCGAGCGTAAACTTTCGAGCAGATAGGCCAGCAGCCAAGTGATTTCTGTGTAGTACTTGTCGTCCTCAGACGGCTCGCCGTGAAGGATATCATGGGCCATGGGTAGTTTGTCGAGTGACCAGACAGGGCCTCGGGTGAGGAAAGAATTAACCTTGGGGTAGAGTGGGTGGATCGGGTGTTTGAGGACGTCAAGAGCATGGATGGCGAACGCGGGAAAGGCCGAGGGCACAGGGCCGATGTCGACTTGGGACCTCGAGGACTCGGCCAGTTCCGAGAGCAGAAGCCAGACCTGGTCCTTCTCCTCGTAAGTCGACTCCTTGATTTTGGCGGCCATCTTGAGAATGTTTGTGAGGGCCTCCTTTCGAATGTTTGTATGACTGGAAGACAAAAGCCGGATCAATCCAGCAGCCCAGCCATCTTCGACTAAGTCCTCGACGTTTTTGGTCGTCCATTTGACTAGAGCTGTGTTGTCTGCCTCGTCCAAGAATGACACATGCAGTACTTCTTCCAATTGTGAAGGGTCCAGGGCTGAGCCAGCCTTGGCCTTTGTGCTAACTGGACCATCTGCATCAATCAAATCCTCGTCGTTATCGTTAGCGGACTTGTCGGCTTTAAGGCCCTTTAATTTGACAGTCTTAGGGAATTGGGCGCTGATGCGCCTGTACAGTGCTTTTGTGAGAGGCCTGGCCTGCTTCGAGCGGTATGAGGCATTGAAATAAATGGAGAAGAATTTCGCAAGAGAGTGTTGTTCCCCGTGCTTTGCCGAGTTCACAAAGTAAGGTAGTTGCTCAACCATTGTCACATTGAGCAGTGTGGCAGCTCTGTTTGAAGAAACTACCCCTTCTTCCTGGAGGTAAGTTTCCATCAAGTCGAGATACTTGATTGGAGAAGAGGCACATCGGTTAATGCAGTTGTCCACAAAACCCCAAATTTTCTCCATATCACTGCTTTCAACTGAAGACAGTGTGCTTTGAAGGGACTCATGTAGAGAGTTGAGCAAGGACGCTTTAGTAACCAGCTGGTTCTCTACGGCAACGTTACCGAGGATTTGTTTCAATTGCTGTGATGAAAGGTCTTGATTCTTCCCAGACAATATCCTGAGAAGAGCCGTGTACGGAGACGCAGCAACGCCATCGGCAAGGTTATCAATCTTGGAGAACCATCGCATGCCAGGAGAATAACTGGCAATAGAAACCAGGTTTTCCAACTCCATAGCAAGTAACGATTCATCCTCCGGCTTTTCACTTCCTTCATTGAGCTTCTTCAAAACTTCTGTGAAAAATGGGGAGACGTCGAAATTGGCAGCAAGAGCCACTTGGGGAATAACTTCATAATAAAGTCGTAATAGACGAGTTATCATTGCTTTGTGAAGAATATTCTTTGCAGGTACTCCCTTGTATAAACGCACGGCTTCCTTCATGTCGGGAATTCGTTGACAGAAGGCATCAATCAACCGCCGGCTCGCTTCAGTCCAATTGCTGTTGGAAGTGTTGGCTACTTCCTCGTGCATCTTGAGTGCCGCCCTCAGCTTCTCAAGGGCTACAATAAGGATTCTTGTAGCGAAAAATGAGGTCAGGTGGGATGTGGGTGTTAGGCAGCGGATAAGAACCTTTTGGTTGATAGGAAGCGGGATGATGTTGTCGAGGAGAATGGAGGTGGGGGGAGGAGCCTTGGCAGACCGTACCCGGTCCCCAAATCGGGCTGGCAGAGGAATCGTCATGGTATTGAAGAGGAAAGCAGCGTATCCGATCCAGGTCATTGAAAGCTTCGGTTCAAACGTGAACGATCTGTTGTTGAGGAAATATTTGGCGATAAGCTCGGGGGCAGACGTAAAGATGGCCACGAGTAGTTCGCTATGCTTCATGCTAGACCATGGACGAAGTTTCTGAGCGAATTCGGCAAGTACAAAGTTGTAGATGGGAATGTCGTCCTTGTACTTATCCGCAAAAAGTGCGTTGTCTGCGCTCCTGTTGCTTTTAGGCCCAGCAAGCTCTTCATCTGATTCTTTCGGGTACAGACCCGTAGAGGGATACAGTATGCCAGCGCTAGGGTTTGTACACACGAAGATAAGGAACTTGTGAACTTTGTGCCTGACTGTTGAAGTCTCATCTGTCCCATCTTCATCGCCAGCGTACGTGTAAAGACCGAGAAGGCGTCCCAGTGTTTTTGTGTTGAAATTCCGAAACTTAACCTCTCGTGGTAGTTTATCATCCATTAAGACGTGAGATTTCAAAGAATCCAGGATGTCATTGATCAGATGAGGAGGATCGCTTTTGATCATAAAGGTCAGGTGGGACAGAAGCTCCTTTTGTGCAAGGAGTTCCTTTCTGCCATCTGAATGCAAATACTTGAGAAGACTCAAGAAAATCGAACCGCATTGGTTCTAACAGAGGCTCTTCGGACATCCTCCTGGCCATCTCCCAGATGCCCAACCTCCAGGTTTCTCCCGAGCGATGCCAGGGTGAAATTCCTGGCACGGAAGATCCGCTTTGCATAGGCCCCGCCATCTAAGCACACAGCCTCGCGCAACATGCGCAGTGTCGGCGAAATGACGAAAGCTTTGCTCTTCTCTAAAGACAAATTCTTCGAGAGGGATTTTAGTTGTCGATCCTGAAGGAGAGACTGGCAGATACCCAGGCCGTGGCGTACGAGGTCAAGAGATCTGGATACAATTTGGAGAATCAAACCGATCACGACCACAACTGATGACATGACACCCTCATCATTGACTTGTACGGCAAAGGACCACATTTCCATGATATCAGCTAGGAAGACAGCATCCTCAGACGTGTCTCTAGGCTTCACGGCCTCGAGGTATTGTTGAAGAATTTGCAGATTTTTTAGTCGATCACCATCTTCGGAGATTATTTTGTCGAGAAGGTCTTTGAAGGATTGAAGGCCTATAAAGAGCTTATTAGAGATGGGTTTCAATAATAACTGAGGTCAAGACATACCATGTCTGGCGTGGCGCAAGTCTTGGTCGAAGGCCAGCAGCTTGCGCAATTGGTCACTGGAGGTGACTTCCTCACTGGTGGGGGCTTCATGGGTGACCTTCTGACGCTTCCTGAATGCGTTGGCACCATCGCCGCCGTGTGAGGCTCGTTTGCCCATCCTGAGAACCTGGCAGCTTGGCGCAACTTGGATCAACCCGTCGCTCTTGGTGCTTGGATTTCTTTGAGATTTTGGAATACTGCCAGATCTGACCGCTGTCCCGCCTTCCAGATTAGGTTAAAGAGGATGGGATTGTGGGGCAAGCGGTGCATGTCTTAATCCGAAATCCGAAATCCAAAAACGGCAACCTGACGAGAAGGTGCTGATCTAACTGAGCCCACATACAGCTGTCGTGGGACGCTGGAGCTGAGTGAAGCAAACTTTTGAAATTACGGCAGTTGCGCCACAGCCGCCTGGTCCCAAGTATTACAGCATGCCTAATCAGGTTGGTTTTCGGGTGGGTCAACAATCTCTATGCACTCACGTGGATTGCGAGTGAGACAGGCTGCCATCCATCTTGACAGCTGCGCTTTTAGCGAAGGCAAACATGACCGCCACTGGCGTGACTACAGTGGGGGTGAAAAAATTCCGACACATTCCGAGTCAACCCAGTGTCACTATACCTCCACCAAAAGAGGCTTCACTTTCAAATAATTCTAATAAATCCAAATAAATGTATATCAACTATCTATATACATTAATATATAGCCCTTTAGATGGAGATTCTAATGGCCTTTTTAATATTTTGTATACCAGCCTTGCATGCATACAACTGCTTGCATTCTGTGCTTTATTAAAAAGATTAGGTTTTATAGCACCTCTAGCTCAATCTCTTCCTATAGCTTAATTGCAGCTTTAATAAAGCGCTGCTTTAATTCCTTATTTTTAGGCATAGTCAAAAGATTAGAATACTGCTTATATATTCTTATTTTAAGGATTGCCTATAGATTTTTAATAGGGTTAAGATTAGGGCTATAGGGCGGCTAGTTTATTACTTTAGCCCTTTAGTTCTTATACCATTCTAGCAGCTAGCTTATTATTAATTGTAATTAAAAAAGAGAGGAATTATTATATTAAAAGCAGCTATTTTTAGTAATAATTTAAGAAAGGTATTGCTATAGGCATTCAAATAGAATTTATGCTATAATACTACTATAGTTTAAGTCTATATTGCCATAAAGAGGGACTATTAGAATGCATTTGCAATAGCTAAAGGCGCTAAAAAACATCTACAAATGCTTTATTAAAGTAATATAGGTCTAAACATTCTTTTTAAATAGTCTTTTATACTAGGAACTATTAAGGGAGTTATAATTATAAAGAGATTATATACTAGCTTATAGAAGCATTAAGTGCATCTTTAGCCCTTACCTTAGGCTATAATAACTTCATTTAAGAAGGTCTAAGACTCCTAAAAATCTATAGATATATATATATATTGCCTAGCAAAATGCAGTTATTTTCTGGCTATAGCCTTATTAATAAAAGGCTAAATAAGTAACTAAAAGTATATAATGCCTTCCTTTTTAAGGAATATTAGAACTGTCTTCTTTAAACAGCTTAATCCAGCTTCTTTAATTAATTTCTTGATTTAAATATAAGGGTTATGCCCTATAACTTATAGTATCCATCTCCTTTCCCGGGCTCCTATCTTGCGCAGCCGGCCAGACCTAGGTTGATCTTGGCCGCTCTATTGGTCATAATATCGCCTTACCACACCATAAATCGCATGCCGACTTAGCCCCTTATCGCGCGCGATAGAGGCAGCGGATACGCCCGAGTTGTACCTCCAAACAATCCTTGTTCTCGTATGAGGTGAATGATGCACTTGCGATACCATTCTGACCTTATTTGGCTGTGCAATAAGCTGTTGAAGTTGAATGTTGATTATGGTGTAGGTAGAGGGAAAGCGGGGTACATGAAAATGTGTCGTAACTTTTGATGCCCCACTGTAGATCCGGTAGCTTCAGCACTGCTGCACGAGAATCAGGAAAGAAGCGTGCAGCAGCCAGCAACCGGCGTGTGCAGCATGTTCAGCATGTGAATACGGCGGCCTCCATGGCCGCCAGACACCATAACAAACTCCAGTACAAAGGTCCGACTTCATAATCCATGGCCCCGGTTCCGTTTTCTTCAACTATGATCCATGCCATCTCTGTGTGGGCCCAGCATTCCAGTCAGGGTCTGTCGAAACGATGACTATTCTTAGATGGAAGGCAAAGTCAGGGGCACCACCATCACAGACCAGGAAGCCCTTGAGGCCCTCCACCACAATGCAGTCTGTGCCCCATGGGTGGCGCCGGGTGCAGCGACCTTCTATCGCACCCATGCTGGGAGAAGCACGACGGGAGCGGTCCGTCTGTCGATCAGCCCGAGTCACCAACTGACTGGATCTGTCGAGAAACGTTTTATTTCTCACAACCGTCGTTACCGAGGGCATCAGGTGTGGGACCCTGACTGCTCTTGTCCAAGTCTGAGACCTCTTAGGACGGCATGGTATTGACCACATTTGCCAACCCTGGCTCCAGCTCCAGCTTCAGCTCCTGCTCAGAGATTATGCGTACTCCTACGCAAAGCGCGATATGTACCACTCACGGGCAGGTTGGGGAAGACGTCGGAAGCACATTGTGAGTAAGCGGGAACCCGTGGCCATCCAATAGCAGCCTCACGGGTGGCTGTTCAGAGACAACATGAGGGCGCAGCAGATCATACATGAAAGGCATTACCACGGCTGACTCGACTGAGCCAGAAAAAAAAAGATCCATAATAAACAAAAACAACATCATGAAGATGGTCTTCGGAGGAGGCGAGGCGGATTTTTCACTGTGCGTCAACACCCCAAGGGACCCTGGGACACTCAAGACATGCATCTTCGTGTCGGGGTCCCCCAGATGTTAAGTGCACGGCGTATTGTCTGTGTTTTCGCAATCGCTAGATGGTATTAGGCACTGGGGCAGTAGGCCTGGGCCTGTTCCGGGGTTCGTGAAACAATACGGCAAAAAAAAAAAAAGGAAGATGCTGTTCCCAGTCGAGAAACGGGCTAATGAGACAAGCTTGGAGCCCAAAACGGGTAATCAGAGTTGGGATACGGACAGAAGAGTGCATAAGGGCCTCAGAGACAGGCCCAGGGTGAATGTCCCACGTTTCAATGGGGAAAATCCCAGTCCACGCGTCGGGTGCTCTGTCGCGACAAGTTACATTGACAAGGGACGGGAAAAACGTGCAAAAAACCGATTTGACCACAGACAAGGAACCCAGTAGTTCAGAGATGATGGGGATGGTGCTCCGGGGGGTGATCTGCCAATCAACCGAAGAGAATGGGACGGAGCCCAAACGAGAAAAACAGCCCAAAAAAAGAAAACGAACTGACAACCAAAGTCACGTCAGAGCTCTGGGGTTAAACAAAGCTTCTGAGTGGACGAGGGCGAGCCAGGGTGGGAAATAACCCGAAGAGAGATTGGGGCCTGTGTGACCATGTCCGGTCCTTTGAGAATGAATGAAGGAGGTACAAGTAAGGCGCCTACTAATTGATTGTGAAAAGGCTGGCTAAGAAGTAGGTTGGGCAGTGAATGCAAGGCAACCAATGCATTTCAAAGCCAAGGAACGAATTCTCACGTCTGCGGATACCCTTTCGCTCAATCACTTGGTCTGCCTCGCCATTCGGCATCTCAAGATGAAGCATGCGGTAATACCGAAGATCACCAAGGCATCAACCAACCAAATGCAACGGTCAAGCTCAGCTATTCAGCAGAGGTGTGAGGAGGTAGTCGTTGGGATTTTGGCTAGTTTGCCTGCTACACCATCGCCGTCACCATCCGCAGTCTACTGTACGCTTTGATCTCGTTCACTCTTCTTCCAACGCGCCAACACGCCAAGCTTCGAGTTCACCACACACACACACACGCAAGCCATCATCAGCCGGTTCTGACCCTATTTCACTATTATTAATTTTTATTTCTTTTTGCCCTCTCCCCCTCTCTCATCGGCAACGTGACGACACACAGCCTCGACGAAAAGGACCTGTCCCAGTCATATTGTGGTCGTCGACCAATACCGGCGCTGCACGAGACCCCCTTCACCGGCTTCTGTGGCAAAGGGCGCGCCGTCTAAGCGTAGTAACGATGGCCTCGGCCAACCAGGACACAAAGCGCCCCGAAGAAACGGATGCACGACATCGACTCGCTGGTCGTGGTACACCATCTTCCACGACAAAGGGAGGAAGAGGCCCCACCAGCGGGTTCCCCATGTCTCCCCTTGTCTCTCTCCCACTCCTTGTTTCCTGTGGTTCCCTGCGAACCTGATACTATCCTGCTACCTACCCACTACCTGCTACAAAGGCAACCCCGGCAGGCGGCGTCGTCGGTGGGGAGGCGCTAAGCAGGACACCAGCAGCTTCTAAGCGCCGACTGGCCGGCCGTCCACCGGACCACCCCGGCCCATCACCTGCGCCATGATGGCATCCATCGCCCTCATCCAGTCGATTGCCATTCCAGCTTTTGATGCCCGGCTGCCGCCCGTTCTCGAATAATGACCCTCTCGTCGCAGCTACCTGCCCGTTCCTGGGAAATGGGTGGCCTGCCGCATTTGCATTTGCATCTGCAACATAGCTCTCACCCTTGACTTTTTTTCTTTTTTTTTTTTCCTAATTAATCTGCTGGTTCGCCGCCGCCTGCGCTGCATTTGCACCGCGCCGTACTGCACGCCCACACGCACTCGCTCACCCCAAGGGAACCACTCTCATCCTATCCCGTCCCGTTCTCTCTTTTGATCTGACCCGATCACATTCTTCCCTTTCCTTCTTCTTCTTCTACTGCCGCTTCTTTTCCCGCCTTGTTTTTGTTATTCTCATCTTGGCCTGGTTAGCCGTCTGCCTTTGCCCTACCTCATACATATACTCTAATTCATCCGCTCTCGTTCCCTCGCATTGCCTTGCATTACCTTGCGTCAGCTCGCAGGTTGCTCCTTGTTTTCCTTGTTTTCATTTCGCATTCGTACCCTCTCATTTTTCTTTGCTTGCATCGGCATGACCACATTCGCCATCGCCCTCGGAATCACCGCAGCATGACAATCGCCGACTCCCCCGGTGCAGAAGCCCCATGGACTTCATGGCTTTCCCTCTGCTGCATATATCGAGCTTCCCCCGATAAAAGGCCCATTCGTAAGTCCTCGTTTACTATTATCTCTACACAAGACATTCCACGGCCCTTGGCCGAGTTGAGCGACGACAAGTTGCTGATGGGCCAAGACGAGAAATACACTCAAGACAACATCATCTACGAGCAACCTTACTACCATCCCCACCCCGTGGCAGCACCAGAAATGGGTCGCATCACCGAAATGTGTTGGAGAAATCACCCAGAGGCAATGTTGGGCCTAAGAGAAAGCGCTTCATGTCCCGTTCTTCATCTTCGGCTTCACGTCGCCCCGTCATCTCAGCGCCCTCACACTTTCGCCATATCAGCACTGGTTCCCCCCAGTTCGATTTCCCCGAATCGACTCCTTCACAAAACGCAAACCTTCGACCAGCTAAGCAGATGCCCCGTCGCCCATTTCGACCTCTGGAATTAAGCATCTACCTTCCTGAAAACCGAACTTCACCCATCCTACCCCACTTCGGTTCAACAGACCAAGTCCCACCACCTCCACCAGTATATGACCCCAGTCGAACGGAAAGGAGGCTAGAGAGGGATTATACTCCGCCAAAGACTCCCGAGCAGTCGGAGAAGCAGCCGGTTAGGGAGTTGGGTTCACCATTCATGCCTATCCGACAGACAGTGAGACTGGTAGAAGACCAAGAGACATTGGTATCTAGCCCAGACCCAACCGAGAAGGCTTCGGACAAATCAACCATCAACTCACGTCCCCTCGAGCACCAACGGAGTTTTTCGTCGATGTCTTTTCACTTTCCTCGCAAACAACTCACCGGGACTACGGATAGTTCCCCATTCACCGTGGATGAGGAAGAGATTCCTCCCTTGATCCCGCCAAGGGCTCGAGGTCGGGGTCGAGCTTACACGGCCCCTAATGTGGACGTCATCAAGGAGCGGGTCGCTAGTGCCATGATTGAGGTGGAAAGGCTCCAGAAACAAATCGACGATGTCATTGAGCGACAGAGCGTGTATGCCGCCAGCCGGCCATCAACGTCCCATTCTGATGAGGCCTGCACGATGCCTGGTGAGACTTACACAGTCTTGCCTAGTCCCGTTGCCCACCTGCTAACGACACTCCCAGACCTGGAGCCGATGCCTTCAATTCCTGCACTCCCTCCGGCTGCCCCATCATTTGCTGAGCGCTTGAACTCTGAGATTGACCGCCCCAATACGGCTCCGATCAAGACTCAAGTTCAGAAGCATCGGCGAGCCAAGACAGCCGGTGACGCATCCACCAGTCCTCACACACCATCACCTCGGGCAAAGAAGGAAAAGGAGGCACCACTGCCACCCCCTCTTCCCCTTGTGCTTCGACCACCCTTGAGAAAGAAGAAGTCTTTTTCTCGAGTTTCAAACTGGCTCTTCAAGGCCGACCACAATCGCGACCTCAGTTTCGACTCGGTCACCAACCTTCCCCGTCCGGTCACGGGCAAGGACGGCTATTACCAGTGTGTCTCGCTGGGCGAGGCACAGGGCCGACGTCGAAGTACAGATTCAGTCGGCACCGTCAGCACTTGGGAGACGGATGACGACCGGACATTCCCGTCAACCTGGTCGCCTGGCAGCACGGCAGTGACCAGGGGAGACGAACCCCTTATCTCCCGAACATCCACGTTTGGCAGGAAGGATATGACTTCCCACCGAAAAAGCGTCGGGGTTGCTGTTTGATCGCATTGGCTTTTACGGGAATTCCCCTTTGCAAGTGTTTAATGTATACATTCAGGCTTGACGATACCACTGCACCATATGGTATGCCCACCCGGTTCATAGCTAGACTAGCCGAGCGGCATAATTGGGACAACTGTATATAATCATGAGAATCATGTCGGCGGTTTATTGCTTAGATCCAGGCGAGAAGGAGACGGGCATGGTTACGGTTCGGGCTTTCGGGCGGACTGGCCTTCTTTTTTTTTTTTTTTTTGATTCAAAATTATTACCCCAGGTGGGCTGGGATTTTGTTAAACCAGACACCGCGCAAGAGCGGTTTGGCACGGAGGACATAGACATGAGGAATACCCTGCGCTTATAAATACATGGGCGATATACGTTGGCTAGTGTGTATACGAAAGTAATATCCAGAGCTATGTGAAACTGGTTCGATTTCGTCTACGGGAGACGGGGCGGCTGGCCATCAGTCAGCATTTGTATCTTGACATAACGCTGGCAACTACCCCTCGGCTACTCTGGGCGGAGTTTGGAGCTTGAGGCATCCATAATGCACTACCAATGCGGCCTTTTCTGTTTTTTAGTGGCCTTTCAACAAGCTACCGGTATTCCATCACTAGCAGCTCGCCTATGGTCACAGCCAAATGCTATCATTCGAAGACGAGAGCGGGGAAATCAAGGCAACGACCGGTCGTCTCAGATTGAATCCTTGCATCGTCCGGAGCCGCATCGTCCATGTCTAGTGTATGTGTTCCATCCTGGCCAAGCTGCACGTCGAAGCTGAATTCGCTGTTCAATTTGGCGTCTGCTTCTGCTTCTGCAGTGTCCGCAGGGTTTCCCGCTGAACCGCACCACTGTGTCCGCACTCCGTTGCGTGCATACGTGAGTGGAGTTGAGGTGTGGTTGAGAGACCGGATTGCGGATTACATAAGGGAGGCTGGAATTACAAACCTTTACTAAGTCAGCAGCCTACTTACATAGATAGGCAAGGCGGAGCCGTGGCAATTGCCCAATGATGACTTATGCTTTGTCGGATTGTCGGCGTTTTGCCTTGCATGAGTACCTAGGTAGGTTAGGAGTTTAGGTACTATGGCTGTCAAGCCAGCGAGCGAGATATTCACATGCATGGGTTTTCGAGCACAGTTGCTTGGAATTGGATCAAATTGCATAGGATCCTGGAACTTAGAGCCTGTCACATCCATCCTCGCATAACCGCGAGGCGAAATTTTTTTGGTTTACCTTCTTCTCGCCGATATACGACGGCATCATCGCCCAACGAGGTTATGATTTGCACTGAAGCTGAGGAATGCCCACATTTGTCCATCTCGATCGGGGAACTGCATCTCGACGCCGGACCCTTGGCACCATGCAATACGCGATGCCATGGGGGATGCAGTGCAATGGGTGAACTCTCCCCGGTCATTTTTCGCTGCATAGAGGCCTTCTGAGTCCTTTGAGTTTCCTTGGCAGCTTGACTCGCAGTGCAACCCTGTATGAAGGCGGCCGCTTCTATGGGGCGCCCGCATGTCACTTCTATAACTGCCATTGGCTGGAAAACCATCGTCATCGGTGACAAACGACGACTAAGCCAGCATGTCTGGACGACAAGTCGACACCGCCCATGGCCGTGCCCTCACGAACCTGCCATCTCAATGATCCGTCCACAGGCCCTGTCCATGCAATCGGACCCTCCATCGGCGAGTCTGCCGAAGGAAATCCGGGCCTTGGCCATGTGGCGGGGATGTTGGAACAAGGTTCATAACGGTCGCTAGCTGCCGGCACCACGTTGACTGGTCCGCTTTGTTGGGTCTTGCCGTCGTCCAAGGCTCAAGGTGGAAACTTGGAAGCCCAGCCAAGGCCGGAATCTCCGCCCCGAGGCTGGCTGAGGAGTCAAGACATTGCCACTGGAGTCGAGGTCCGACATGCACGAGCGGCTTCTACGAGGAAATTAGGCTTCATGGGAAGGTATGGGGCTGGCGGGGGCTCTAAACCTGTTGCCTTGCGCTTCTTTTGCGTCCTTGGAGAGCAAAGAGTTGCACTTAGACAGGTATATATAGACCGACCGGGTCCCTCTGTTGAAATGGAATCACCTCAACGCACTCTGGTTCATCAACAACGAGCAAGCCATCACTTCACTACAGAGGCCCAAAAAAAAAAAAAAAACTTCCTTGTCAATCTCTATTCTTCGACCTAAACCTCGAAAATGAAGTTCCCTTCTTTCCTAGCCCTCGGCCTTTTCTCTGCCACTGCCTTTGCTGGCAACCAGAATGGCCACAAGAGCGTTGAGAGTATGTACTTTGTCACCTTGAGCCTCCTCGAGGCGTCTTCATTCAAACTTGCGAGAGCAACTCTTTACTAACATCAGCTCCCTCTAGCTTTCACCTATGAGCGTCTCAACAAGACTGATGCTGTCAGTTGAGCCCTTCTCAAAATCCACCCCCTCGGTTACCTGCCTTCAACTAACACAGTACATAGCTTCTCCTCGTTGTTGATATCCAGGAGGGTCTGTACCAGATCGCTCGGGACTTCGATCCTACCCTCTACCGTGACCAGGCTCTAGCCCATGCCGCTCTCGGCAAGGTCTTCGACCTTCCTGTCGTCATGACCACCTCTGCTGACCAGGGTATGCAATCATCTCCTCCTTGACTCCAGCACCACCAGCGCCATACCCGTCCGTACCTGCGTGGGATCACAGCTCTGACCTGAACCAGGTCCCAACGGTCCTCTTGCCCGCGAGATCCTCGAGATGTATCCCAATATGCCCCTCATCCAGCGCCAGGGTGAGGTTAACGCCTGGGACAACGAGGACTTCCGCAAGACCGTCAAGTCCTACAATCGCTCGCAAATCATCATGGCCGGCATCACCACCGACGTCTGCACGACCTTCCTCGCTCTGTCCCTTCGCGAGGAGGGCTACTCCGTCTGGGCTAACGCCGAGGCCTCCGGTACCAACTCTGTTCTCGTCCGTGAAATCTCCAACGATCGCATGGCCCGCGCCGGTGTTCAGATTGTCAGCCTGTTCTCCATCGTCTGCGACCTCATGCGCGACTGGCGCCACACCCCTGGCGCCAAGGAGCTCATCCCCTGGCTCAACGTCTACTACCCCGCCTGGGGCTGGCTCGCTCGCACCCACGCCGCTGCTGTTACCAACGGCACCATCCAGCCTGGTGAGGACACCCTCATCTAAGCTTAGGCGCCGCCGGGTTTTCCAAGTTTCCCTATCAAGATTGTCCATCCGAGGCCTCTCCTTTCTAGAGCTTAAGGAATAGGTGCGATTGGTGATGGGATAATCCAGGATCTGCAAGGAACCCAAGGAAATAGTATATAGTCAACGAAAACACATTAAGATAGGTAGATCAAGCAAAGAAGACCTCGAGTCATCTACTTCACATAAGGCATGGCCTCAGTATGATGAATTTCAGAGTGAATAGTAACTTTGTTATTTACACTTGTACCCAGTCAAAATGAAAGAGAAAAAAAAATTGGTTTGGACGTCTTGACACAACAGGCGAGTTGAAAGTAAGACGGTATTGACGATGTCCTCCTCTTTCTCTTTTTACATAATTTTGGTGTAGTATATTTCTGGAGGTCGAAGGGCCATTGACCCAGACAGGATTGTGATGAAGTATTGGCACGGCTTATGTCCTGTGCGACAATAGTCGATTCTTGCATCTTTGTGTGACAATGACATAACAGCTTGGAGGTCCATATTGTTTATACGACCAACATGATAGGCGCTTTAAGTGACCCTTGCCTATTAACACGCGCGTTAAATGTTGTTGGTCATTGCAGCGTGTTTCAATAACAGATCAATCAATATACACAAGCCGGGGTTTGGGCAAAAACAAACTTCAGGCCGACTGTGTAATTTTAAATCATTTCCTGCGTACCAATTGATTATCTGCTAGGATCAACAGTCTATATCGATGAGAAAATAGATGCAAGAGCGTGACACACCCATGTACCATCGATTACAGGTACCCTACATGCTGTACTGATGCTTGCATCACCATCGCTTTCCGAGGAATTGAAAACGCATCTTTGCCAGCAAGACATCAAGCACATGAGTGAAGTCAGTTGCAGGACTAGGTGTAATGCTGGTGATCCGGCCTTGGATTATTCCAGCTACAATTGTTGGAAATTGCCGGCCGCGCGTGTGTCTCAGGCACGTGGCCCCTACTAGGACCGATGACTGGATGTCACTAACGTCTCAACGTCCTCTGCTCAGGAAGAAATACCACTATCACACGACAACCCACAGCGATTACAATTTCAAGAAAAAAGTTCCTGCATTCAATGCACCTTGACAATCTCCGACGGAGGCAGCTGGCTCTGCCTGAAACGGCCTAGTTGACCAGTTAACGGTTCCACTATAACCCCCATGGCAAGGGGCATTATACCCTCTGGATCGACCGAGCATCCCCAGATCGGACGGGACAGGGTGGAAGTGCAAGGCCAAGACATCCACGACTGCCGATATACCGAGAGTCGGTCCATCAACTAGCATTGTATCCTGATTCCTCACTGTCGCGAAGTGCTGGGAGATTGCGCCGTCCTTCTCAATGGCGTCTCAACGGCCTCTTGACCTGCCCGAATCCGCCAGCGATGACGGCCATGACTGGGATCCACGAGCACGACTTCTCGACGACGAGAGCGGGCTTTCGTTGGATAGAGCCCCGAGACCCTGCTGCGTGATATGACTACCGATGGAACCCCTGCTCAACCTAGAGCTGTTCGACTTTGGGGCCGCATCAGTGCTACGCTGGGGGAACTCTGGTCTCCACGGCTCGATCCGCGGAAGGTGACGTGGATTCCTGATCAGTTTTGGGACATCCCGCCGAGAGCGGTGGGCGGGGATGGGATTCTGGATGACATTAGAAAGGGGATCCCTCCTCGAGATGCATTTAAAGCCATCGATCCCGACAGCTTGGATGTCCAGACCTTGAGACACTACCTACAGACCCGCTATCAGGTCGCAGAGGAGCTTCAAAACCAGCACCGTGCATCGCGACGACGGAAACTCCTCATCATGGCGATTGGCGGAATCTTTATTCTTGCTGCCCTAGGTAGTATGATCAATCCTGGGTACGTCGGCGATGTTGGTGCAGATAGATCCGGACTGGGCCTCTGCTAACAATGCACAGGTATGGCTCGCCAACAGGATGCAAGGCTGATGGCAGTTGCAAGGACATCTCGCGACTGGGGACAGTACTCTCCAGAATTCTCGGTTCCCTCAGACATTGACCAGTCCACACCAAAGGACTGCAAAGCGACTTTCGCGCTGGTTTTGTCGCGACATGGTGCTCGGTATCCTACTGCTTCAAAATCCAAAAAGTACAATGCCACTGTAACCCGTATCCAGAAGTCCGTTACCAAGTATGGCAAGGGCTATGAGTGGCTCAAGGACTATGTCTATAACCTTGGATCCGACGACCTGACCGAGTTTGGCCAGGAGGAGCTGTTTGACTCCGGAAAGGCCTTTTATAAGCGTTATAAGGCGCTTGCCAAAAAGTCCGAGCCCTTCATTCGATCTTCTGGATCAGACCGAGTTGTCATGTCCTCGTATAACTTCACTCAGGGCTACTATGGGATCCAGGGCAAGGCGGCTGATGCCCAGATCAGCGACATCCTCATCATCCCGGAGGAGGCGGGAGTCAACAACACGATGTCGCATGAAAACTGTGCCGCATTTGAAGAGGGATGGGCCTCTGAGCTGGGAGACGACGCAACGGGCGCATGGAGGAACATTTTTGTACCTTCAATCACGACGAGGTTGAACAAGAACCTGCCCGGAGCCAACCTGACAGACACTGAGACGATTTATATGATGGACCTTTGCCCTTTTCATACCGTCAATAGCGCCAGTGGAGCTACCAAGCCGAAGTTCTGCGACCTGTTTACCCACGACGAGTGGGAGAGCTACAACTATTACGAAACCCTGGACAAGTACTACGGTTATGGAAACGGCAACCCTCTCGGGCCAACTCAGGGCGTTGGATACGTCAATGAGCTCATCGCTCGACTAACCCAGCAGGCCGTTGTTGACCACACGACAACCAACAGCACGCTGGATTCATCGTCCACGACCTTCCCCTTGGACAGGGCCCTCTACGCAGATTTCAGTCACGACAATGATATGACAGCGATTTTCTCGGCCATGGGCTTGTACAACGAGACCGAGACACTCCCAACCAACCGGATCGTGTCGGCCTCGGAAGCGAAGGGTTTCTCGTCTGCCTGGGCGGTGCCGTTTGCGGCCCGTATGTACGTGGAGAAATTGGAGTGCAGCGAGCACAAGAAAACGGAAGAATACGTGCGAGTGTTGATCAACGACCGTGTTATGTCGCTCAAAACTTGCGGAGGGGACAAGTACGGGCGATGCAACCTGGACAAGTTTGTAGAGAGCCTCTCGTTTGCGCGGAGCGGAGGATTGTGGAATCAGTGCTCCTCATAGAAACTGGGGTTAATTGGTTGAAGTTTCGACATGGCATGACGTGACGTGACGTAAAGGCACTGCATGACTGCTTGCCATTATGGGCTGCACTTTTTCTTCTTCTTGTTTTCGAGAGTAAACCCATTTATAGAAATAATGAAAGACACCCGCAAGGCTGTGTGTGGTCTCGGAGGTTGATGAGCCACGGACAAGAAAACTCGTTGGTAGCCCCGAAGTACCAGGCGTGTATGCTGAGAATTAGTGACGAAGTGCAGGCCTGAAGGTTCCGGAAGGCCATCTTTTCGCGGAGGGCCTGTTGGTAAGGCGCAAGGAAAATGTGAGACCTGCATTGGGGCTGACGACGACAGCTCGTTGTTGGAGGAGGGAGGGGTGGGAGGGGAGCTTTTTATAGTCGACGGCTGTGATGGAGGATGTTTGGATGTGCATCCGTACCTCGTGTGCGCCCAGCAGCGTGAGACGTCCTTTGTAACTGGGCGAGTGGGGAAGATTACCGGATGGAACGGTGGCTGTGGGCGCGTCCAAAGTGTGGCCGCCATGATGGGCTACCCCGGCCCCAGTGAGTCTTCCGAGGACATCGAGTGGTGTTTCGGCGAGGCTTCCAGTGGGCCCAGGTGCCCGAAGAGCGCGAGTAAGGCAGCGAGAGGGCGAGTGGGTTGACATCTTGGCTGGTTAAATTTACCTACCCGGTTAGTGAGTGAGCAGGAGGAGGCTCAGCTTGTGCGCTATGTGTCGCCCTTCCAACCCCAGTACCTATGCCAGGGGCTCTGGGGTCGATGGAAGCTAGTACGGACTACCTAGGTATGTAGCCTACCTGCTTGTTTGCCAGCCTGCCTACCCACCTGGGCCAACCCTGCGGCAGAAGGGCGATACTCCGTGTACGAAGCACTCGGTATGGAGCAAAACATGCTGCCGGAATCTGGCCTCGGAGGTTGCACATCGAAGAACAGGCTAGCGCCGAGTCCGGGCCCCGAACGGGAGGACGTGACAGAATTTGTGCCCAGGAGATCAGGTATGCTGATAGTGGAGTTGCCCGAGGTTGACTGACGTTGGCGGGCTTCATTCATTGACGAGTTTAAACTACGGTCCGGCCACGCCTGGTCTTTCTTGGTGGTGCATCGGTACAGTACGGATGGCTGATAGCTGGATGCTAAGCTTTCCAGGCTGATGTGGAGCCCGTTTAGTGGAGTGTGACAAGGGCCCCCGAGACGCCCGACAGGCCCGGAAAGACATGACCTCAGCACCAAAGAGTGCCACCAGAGCTATGGCTGAAGCTGCTAAAAGTTGGCCTGCTTCTAGCGAGGTGCAGATGGGAAGTTGGCCGCCGCCCGTCTGGGGGAGGAGGGGAGGAGGAGAAGAGAGTCAGTCAGGCCGGGGGACTGGGGACCGGGACTGGTGGTATCTGTATGTAGCTGTTGCTAGTAGGTGAGCCCAGGAGTTTGGGCGGGTGAGCAAGTGGGTTGGTTGGGTTGTACTCCGTAAGCTCCATCCCATCCGTCCCCGGCAAATCCGTCATTTGCTCCATCCGCCACCTCTCTCACGTTTTGCCAGTGTCTGTCTGACTGTCGCATGTCGCTCTCGCTTTCTGCTCTCTGGCCCTTCCTCTACTCCTCTCGTGTCATCGTCGCCCGAATCCTCGTATTCCATCCATTTCCCTGATTTGCGCAACCAGGCACCAGAGCATCAAACAGCCACACACACACACCCATCCACGCCCACAATCGACCAACCCTGCCGGCTTTCTGCAGCGTCGCCTCTTCCCCCCCCCATCTGCTACCTGTCTGACTTTCCCTCCCACTCATTGTTGTCGCTGTCGCTGCCGTTGTGCTGCTGTTGTCATCCTCACCTTTCTCACCTTCCTCAATCTCCGTCACGCGACTGGTGATCCCACGACGACAAGCTTCCCGTCCCTCCCGACCGGACTCGGGCTTCGACACACTCTTTCACACGCATTTCCCAGCGCTCCCACGCACGGGCAATCATGGTGTCGACAGCTGGAGGTGTCGTCATCGCCATCTTTGTGCTGCTGATTGCCGCCGCCCTCGGCTGGGTCGCTTTCACTCAACTGCGCGCCCGCAGACTCGGTGTACGTGATCCCGCCTTTCCCCCCGCCTCTCGTTTCCAGCGCATGGAGCTATGTACTTCAATTCCCTTGGCTTCTCGTCTCTCGCGCAAATTTCCATGCCTCGATTGATTGAAAATGGACCATGAGCTGACCATGTTTGTTTGTTACCTACACAGCTTCCGCCTCCAAGCTTAGCATCATATTTACCATGGCGGAAATCTGATGGTCCATCTTACGGGCCTCCCAGCCCCGCGCCTGGCGGCATCGTCGGATGGTTCAACGACCAGATTCGCAAGTTTAAGAATCGCAACCACCGCTCTGCCACTGGCGCATACGAAGGTGATCTCGGCAACAACGACCGTGGACGCCGCGGCTTCGGCCCTCTCGACCCTGATGACGCCTGGGACACCCGCGTCGGCCATGACACTGACAACTACGGCTACTACGAGGAAGAGATGGGCCACGGGCGTGATGGCCGAGGCACCGAGTACGGCGGCAGCGGCGGCGGCGGCGGCGGCGGCGGCAGTTACCGGATGAACGTTCCAACGACGGTCGCAGGCGCCCCTCAGAGCACCCGCGTCTTTGACCACGAGGAAGAGGAGGACAGAGGACGGAGGGCAAGCAGGAGCCCCGGCTCTGGACCAGGCGGCCGAAACCCCTTTGACGATGATGCCTCGTTGAGCTTGCGCGGTGTGAGCCCGCGGCCAATTGACACTCACGTGGCCAAACAGCATGGCCAAGGCCGTGGCCACGGCGATCCGGACAGCGGGGACAGCAGTCCGACAGAGCGAAGGTCGGTCTTTAGGGAAAACGTATAAAGTATTTTTTGGATTTGTGCGAAGACTACGACGGAGGCGCATTCGTTGCATACCATCGCTTGGGGAAAATCAACACTCTGGGTATTGGCCATGTTGGATGGTCCGATGCTTAGGCTGGGGGGACGAGGCAAAAGGTCTGGGTAGGTCCAACGTCTTGGACGTTTTTGACGTTTTTCTCTCGTTACACCTTGTTTCATCTGGACAAACAATTGTGTTCGAACGACTACCGGTGTGATCTGTATCTCGCAGGGTGGACTTTTGTCATATACCATGGCCTTTTTCGTTTTTTTTTTTCTTGTCTTTTTTTTCCCTCGTTGTTTTTACAAACTTGACTGTACACGTGTATTTCTTCGGGTCGGTACCTGATGGAAGGATCTCAGATCGACGGCGTTTGATGAAAGGACCGGAGGTCTGTATGAGATTTGAATGATTACTTTTTTATCTTACTATCCTTGCCAGCAGGCCTGGTGTCATGGGTGAGCGAGCACAACGAAACGGCGGATGCTGAATGAGTGGGCAATGCTCTAAGCCTTCTGACATGGTATCGTCTCTCGCGTGCAATAGGGTCAAGCGAGAAACATATGTAGGCAATCTTATCGCGATTGATCAGATACCTAATGTAGCTCCCTCCCCGTTTACTAAGGTTTTTCTTTTTCTTTTTCTTTTTCAAAACGTCTGTGTCTTTGCGAGATGGAGATCCCCGGCCGGAGCTATATCCCGGCACCGACACCGCGCCCCTCCCACCAAAAGTCAACGTCAACAAAGCTTCAGTGCGAGCCTGCCAATTGCACAGGCCGGACTGACAGACTGCCCCGCCAAAACGTGGAGGTGGAGGGGAACCAACAGCTGCCCCTCCATAAATCTCTCCTCCACCATCGTTATTATCACCATCGACGTCCCCGCAAATTTATCATTTGATCAATCTTGTAGGAACTGGCCTGGATATAACTTGGATACGCAGTCAATACTTTATCCAGCCACGCGGCTTGCATTCGATATTGAAAAAAGATTTAAAAAATCTACCTGCGTCAAGCCAATCCAGCAACAATGGCCGATCTCGATCTCCAGGCCATCCATGATGCCATGGTGGCCACCGCCTACGAGGCCGGCAAGATGATGGTCTCAGCCAACCCGGCCAACCTCGATACTGATACCAAGATCAACTGTACGACGCCTCGCTGTTTTTTGCATGCTCTCCCCTTGGGCTAACATCACCTCGCCTTCTGAAAGCCGTCGACATCGTCACAGAGACAGACAAGGGCGTTGAGAAGATGGTTTTCGGCCGCCTGTCCACCCTCTACCCCAACATCGCCTTCGTCGGCGAGGAGACTTACAAGCCTGGCATGAGGATCGGGCCCGAGCCCACCTTTGTAGTTGATCCCATCGACGGCACCACCAACTTCGTGCACTCGTTCCCGTCGGCTTGCATTTCGCTTGGCCTCGCCATCGACCGCCACCCCGTTGTCGGCGTCGTCTACAACCCCTGGTTGGGCCACCTCTACTCAGCCATCAAGGGCAAGGGAGCCTTCCTGTCCACTGGCCCCAACGCCACCAAGCAGGCTCTCCCGCTCGCAAAGTCCCCCCGCCCCCTCGAAGGCCTTGGAAACGCCCTCGTCGCTGTTGAGTGGGGGTCTACTCGCGACGGGCCAAACTTCGACCTCAAGGTCGACGTCTTCCGCCGCCTTGCTGCTACTCGTGAGACGGGCGGCTCCATGGTGCACTCGCTGCGGTCCATGGGATCCGCGGCCCTCAACATCGCTTCCGTGGCTGCCGGCCAGATGGACATGTACTGGGAGGGCGGATGCTGGGCCTGGGACGTGTGCGCCGGATGGTGCATCCTCGAGGAGGCTGGCGGCCGCATGGTCCACGGCAACCCAGGCAACTGGGACCCAGAGCTCGAGTCCCGAGTCTACCTGGCCGTGCGAGGCGCGCCGACTGGCCAGAAGGAGATTATTGAAGAGTTTGGGGTGTTGTCGGGGATCAAAAGCTGGACTATCAGGTCTAGGCGGGAAGAGGCGCCCCGGAGATGTCGAATATGCTCATATACACAAAAGATGGAACAATGCCAATTGATCGATATAATATAGAAATGAACGACGATAGAATGAACATTTTACTGGATCATCACAAAGCACACATCTTCTACTGTTGAAAAACTCATCTAAACCACAATTAGGATGAATATCTAATTGATGACTTTCTTTTCTTTTTTTTTTGCAGTTGATTCTTGATTGCTAGCACCCAACTTCCGATTGAACTCATGAGTGGCAACGCTCGAATAACAGCGAAGCGCTTCGTATTGTATCCCCTCGAAACAAAATCCCGTAATACAGATGATGCAATCGATGATCCCCGTGTCATGGCCGAGTATTTATAAAAAATAAAAAAAAAAGCCCCCGCCCTCCGTTTTTTGTGTGTATGTGGGTGTGTAATTGGTATCAGAAAAGGCGCCATTCCCGCAGTCGTCTCGCTGGCCGATGAATTCTAAATTTACTCCTTGACGTCGACCTTCTTGGCGGCAGGCTCGCCAGCCGCGCCGTCCTCGTCGCGCGAGCGCTTGCCGTTGTTGTTAGCATCGTCGGCAGTGGACTGGATGCGAGGCATGGTGCTAGAAGGAGAGAGAGAATTGGTTAGCTGATAATCAGGGCCGTTGTCGAACGGGCGAATAACTTACTCGTTGCTGCTGTGCTTCACATCTCCGTTCTCCTTGCGCTCATCAGAGCGTCCGTCCCGGCGCCCGTCCCGGCGACCATCACGGTCACGGCCACCGTCGCGACCGCCCCGGCCACGGCCACGGCCCCGACCACCTCGTCCACCTCTGAAGCCGTTCTTCTGGTCGTGCTCACGACGCTTCTTCCAGTCGTCAGAGTCACGGCCACCACGGTGGCCACCACGGCCGCCGCGGAAGTTCTTGGCGCCATCCTTGCCCTCATAGAACTTCTTGGGGCCACTTTGGTTGGGCTCGAGCTTGCCCTGGCGGATGAGCTCGTTCTTCTCTTCGCAATAGGCCTTCTTGGTCATGACCTTCAAGTCGTGCTCCTTCCACTTGGGAGCGGGGTCCAGGCCGACGAACTTGTTGGCAGTCTCCTCGTCGACAAATGTGACGAAGACGGAGCCCTTGAAGAGGTTCTCGTTGGTGCGGCGGAGCTTGAGGCCCTTGACCTCGCCGAACTGGGCAAAAAAGCTCTCGAGGTCGAATTGAGTGTTGGGCTCCTCGTCACCGAAACCCTTGACGTAGACGGTAGCGGCCTCGGCCTTGGCCTTTCCGGCGGGCATGGGCTTGTATGGCTCCTTGCGCGTGACCTCCTCCTCGCCCTCTTCTCCGGAGACATCGAGGATCTTGCTGTCCTTGAGGGCGGCAACGACGGCGGAGTAAGGCTGGAAGTTGCGCATGCGCTTGAAGGAGTGGATGGTCTTGATCTTCATGGGCTTGTTCTCGGATCCGCCGCACGACTCCCACATGAACTTATCCTGGGGGAAGTTCCAGTCGCCAAAGTAGAACTCGACCTGAAAAGCGTGAGTAGAGAGTCCAGGAAGGGGTTATATGCCGGTGGAATGCTACCTGCTTGCGAATGGCGATGGGGTCATCGGTGACCTCGCGGCTGCTGGCGTCGAACTTGCGGTTGTTGCGGTGGTTCTCATAGTCAGTTCGGGCGGTGGTCTTGAGGATCTTGGCCTCGGGCTGGGCCTCGGGCTGGGCCTCGGGCTTCTCAGCAGCGTCGGTCTTCTCCTCAACCTTCTCCTCAGTCTTCTCGACGGGCTTCTCCTCGGCAGGGGTAGCCTCGGGCTGGACAGCCTCGACGGGCTTGGTGGTAGCCTCAGCCTCGCTCATTTTCGATGGCGTACGTGAGATTTTAAGATCCAAAGAAGTAAGCGATCCTGGCGATCAAGATCCGTGGGGATCAAGGGCTATATAGCACGTTGGAAGGATAGGGCTGTAGAGTCATGGGTGAGCAAAGGTCGCGACGAAAAAATGGTGGTGGCGGGGTAGAGAGTAAGAGTCACCGGCCAGACAGGGAGTCTTAGCGGTATGATGATAAGGAAACTCACCTGTTACGGGAAACGCAAGGACTCTGGGACCCGGGAACCGTTTGAACCGCAGTCACAGGGACGACAATTGAGGCTGTAGGATGAAAGCAAAGCACAAGAGATTCTGCCGGCGCAGGAAAAAAAAAGCGTCAAAATCTAGGTCGCTCACTAGCTGCGATTTCACCGCCCACCGCATCTGGCGCGTGCTGCCGCATGCCGCCCTTGAGCCCCACCTGCCCATCCATAGTGGACCACTGGTCCACTGGACTCGACCCCCACTTTGTTGCCGCCTTAGCGCTGTACTCCCAAGGGATGCGGCCTGTGAGCGCCTATAGAGCTTCTGAAGCTTTGGGCTTCAAAGAGCCACCACAGTAGAGCGAGTAAGCTAGCGAGACAATGTACAAAGTCGCTCTCTAAGAGTGTTGAAGTATTCGTCACGGGCATTGGACATGAGTACTCCATATTAGACATGAAACTCATTTCTTGCTTATATTCACGCGCATGCCCGGAATGCAACTGGACTCTGCTATTGATACCATCAAGCTAATTGACACCAGCTCATGGTAGTAAGTGAGTGGGAATCAACTCGACTTAGCGGCGTGTGAGGAAAGAAAGTATTTTGTAGAATTCAATTACGAGCTCAAAACCATTAAGGCGACGTCAAATGACTTCTTTGTCATTCCTTGATCAACTTAGATCCCGCCACCGGCGTGCACAACGTCGCACGTCTACACCCTTACTGTCATGTCTCAGGGTTTGAACAATTAGGTGAATCTACCTACTATGCCTCAGTGGTAGTTAGTAGGTAGATGCGAGGCTGGCTAGTTGAGTGGGTACGTGGACTTGAAGGAAAGGTGGATTTGCTAGTGCTGTACTAGATTTATCTATGGAAATACAAGAAAAATCAAAGTACCGACTAACAGCACTACTCCGGCCGCCCACTTCCATCTTTTGCCTGGCGTGCCTATCAATGACATCAACACTCCTGGCTTGTTGAGGAAGCTATTGGATCTGCCCTTCATTTTCTTCAGCCTTGTATTTTTGCTGCCAAACGGCCTAAGCTACAGCACCCTACTCTGCGGACACCCGAAATCGGCTCTGGAGAAGCTCTCACTTCCGTCCCACAGTCGGCCACAGTCGTGGTCATGCAATTGGACTGACTGCCGCCCACCACCTCAGCCGGGAGAGCTCTCAAGTGTTGTTTAAGCGCGGGATGCATGGGTCGGGATGAACCATAAATAAAGCTCATCGCAACGGCTCATCGACCATGAGACATCACCGCGGCTCCATTGGGGGCCTTGCCAGGCTTGGCTGGCGACTAGCCGCATCTCGATCGAGAATTACTCGATCCAGAGCGCCGATCCACGCACGCCGCACCCTCTTCTTCTCCTCACCCGGCTCAACTGGCAAGTCTGGCAAGACTAGCAAGAAAAGCCAACTAGGATCCACGGTTCCCGTCGCGGTAATCACTGGCGGCCTTTTTATATGGATGCTCTATCCTTCTGACGAATTTGCGCAGCTCTCCGATGTCCAGAGAACTAGTCGCCAGGATCGCAATCCCTCCCAAGGCCAGGATGCCGCCGCTCCCGAGCAGGACGACCAGCCCGCGTGGACCAACTTCGCCCGTCGCTTCGAGGCCTTCACCGTTGTCAATGATCTCGAATGGCCTTCCTTCCCCGATAAGTTGGTCGAACTGATTGCTCCGGAATGGTCTAAACTTCTCCCTCCCTACATAAGGAAGCTGCAGCGAGAGCTTTCCATGTCACCAGGATCGTTGGCAGATGAGATTTGGTCCGAAGCCCATGACCCTCTTGTACATCCTGAGATTCGTTACACTGCCGATGTTAGAGTATCTTCTGAACTTTGCGACGAGGAGAAAACATTTTTGGAAAGGCGTCGTAGGATTGCACGAGTGGGCTTGGCAAGGTATCTTGAACTAAAGGAAGAGGATGTCCACCCTGATGATATCCCAACTATAGCCATGTGCGGGTCCGGAGGTGGTCTCCGCGCTCTCATTGCTGGCACGGGTTCCATTCTTGCAACTGAAGAGGATGGCTTATTTGATTGCGTGACTTACACGTCCGGCGTCAGTGGCTCTTGTTGGCTTCAAGCCCTCAACCTCACCTCTTTCAACCAAGGAAGTCTCCACAGTCTCTTAGACCACCTCAAGTCCCGGGCCTCAACTCACATCGCATACCCTCCGGTTGCGTTTCAATCCCTTGTTTCAATGCCGACCAGCAAGTATCTTCTCAGCGGCATGGTGGAAAAACTCAAAGGAGACCCTCATGCCGACTTTGGCCTCGTTGATGTGTACGGAGTCTTACTGGCTGCAAGGTATTTAGTTCCGAAAGGAGACTTGGGCGTCAGTGACCGCGACTTCAAATTATCAAACCAGCGGGAGTATATTCAATACGGGCAACTCCCAATGCCGATCTATACTGCAGTTCGTCACGAAATCCCAGATTTAACTGTGGCGGAGGCCAATGCGGGAATCTTCGGAATTGAAAAGGCCAAGGAAAAGGCTGAAAAAGACCCTTGGTTTCAATGGTACGAAATCACCCCATATGAATTCTTCTGTGAGGAGTTCGGAGCTGGTATTCCTACCTGGGCTCTGGGTAGAAGGTTTAACGAGGGCAAAGATGTCCCGCCCGAGTATGGCTTTCACCTTCCTGAGATACGACTACCGCTGCTCATGGGAATATTCGGAAGCGCATTTTGTGCCACTTTGAGCCACTACTATCGAGAAGTGAAACCGCTCTTTAGAGGGCTGGCTGGTTTCGGGGCTGTTGATGGACTCATCTCAGGCCGGGATGACGATTTGAGCAAAGTACACCCCATTGAACCCGCAAAAATCCCCAACTTCGCATACGGAATGCATGGAAAGCTACCGAAAACAACACCGGAAAGCATCTACAATGAAGAATACATTCAACTGATGGACGCGGGAATGTCCAACAACCTTCCCATCTATCCGCTGCTCCGACCTGGCCGGGATGTTGATGTTCTTATTGCTTTTGATGCATCGGCGGATATCAAAACCGATAACTGGCTGTCTGTAGCTGACGGCTATGCTCGCCAGCGAGGCATCACGGGCTGGCCAGTTGGTATTGGGTGGCCCAAATCTGGAGAATCAGCTGCCCAAGTGGCCAGAGAATTGGACGACGCGCTGGCCAAGTCAACCCAGGAAGCTGATTCTAAACTTGAGCATGCCAAGGAAGCCCAAAAGGAACTTCGCGCGAAGGCACATGAAAACGGAAACCCCGTCAAGTCCGAGAATCAAAGGACCAAATTTGAATCAGGCCAAAACCAAGCATCCGGAGACCTGGGGTACTGCACCGTTTGGGTTGGAAGCAACCAGGAACGCAAGTCTGAGGTGTCGCGGTCCGAAGCTATAACTGAGCCCGACACTTGGAAACTCATGGAACCAGATGCAGGACTCACAGTAATATATCTCCCTTTCCTCTCCAACGACAAGGTCCCCGGTCTGTCGCCTGGGACAACGGATTTCCTTAGCACTTGGAACTTCATCTACACGCCCGATCAAATCGACAAAGTCGTTCAGCTCGCTAGAGCTAACTACGATGAAGGCAAGGACCAAATTAAATCAACTGTGCGCGCTGTCTACGAGCGTAAAAAGAAGCAGCGTGAAGCAGCGGAGCGGATTCGCCGCGAGGATCGTTACCGCGCCTTGCTTAGAAGGGGTGAAGGAGCCCACATGAAGGAAGGAGACCACTTCAGTTGAGGTCAAGCATTGCGTTTAATCAACCATCATAGAAACACAGAGGCAGCCTAATACAAAAACAGAGTGTAATGTAAATCTTGATTTTTGTCTCGTCATTGTCGAGGGGTTTTGTCATTGTTTTACATTGTATCTTACAGTGACATTTCCCAGCCTACCATCTAGGGATTTCCCTGCTTCATGATTTTTATACACTGCCCGTCCAGGGCAAAAGGGATTGTTTTCTCATTATCCACACACGACCATTGCCTTCCACATGTTATTCCCCAACAACAGCACCCATGTGCCAAAAAATACAACGACATGCCCTCGCTTAGATGATCTCACCGATATCGATGTGGGGAGCCTTCCAGGCCTTTGCGTCCTCTTCGAACATGTCGCTGGGTACCCGGACCTTGTTCCCGGGGCTGTACATGTACCAAGCCTTGAGAGCATTCATTGAGGCCTTCCACCGGGCAATGTTGAGGCTGGGGCCGGATCCCTCGCCAAGCTTCTCAGTGCCGCTGTAGATGCCCACGACGAAGACGGGAGTGCGGGATCGGCGACCGGTCTCGCTCTCGAGCCGGGCAATGGGGGAGGAGAAACCCTCACGGGCGCAGAGCAGGGAAAGCTCGCGAGTAGGTAGCTGGAAGCGGAACATGGAGGAGAGGTTGATTTGTCGAGAGAGGATGTGGGACTGAATAAAGTCCTTGGTAGCATCGCGACCAGAGTGGGTGTAGACGGCGCCAACCACGGCCTGAACGAAGGAAGAATAGGCCTCGCTCTGGAAGTATTTCACGGCGTTGGGGCCAGGTTTGGGAGACTGCACGGTGTCACCAAAGGCATCATCCATGACCACACGACTGCTGAGACCACGGCGGGCCTTGAACTGTTGGGCATGAGCCGACTCGGGACGAACATAACCCCAGCGTGTTTGTACACCCGAAGGCTCCGGCTTCCATTGTAGCAGGCCTGGATCTACCTCCTCTCCGGGGGCAGCAGCGGCCTCGACACCCCATCGGCGGGCTATTTGGTGAAGCGACTCCTTGCCGGCGTAGGCACGTAGGGCCTCGTAGAGGATGGTCTGAGGAAGGCGAGGCCACTTGACAACGAGGTACTCGAGGACGTGGTAGTTGATGAAGGTGCTTCCGAGGAAAGAGAGGTTGGAATTGTTGAAGCTGACGTTCTTGTCGGCAGAGGCGGCGACGAGGGCACGAGCGAGCGTCTCCAGGGGGATCTTGCTGGAGAGTGATAACCGGGCGTGGAGGGCGGCGAGCTTTGCGGACTCGGCGGCCCGTTGAGGAGTTGGAGAGGGGAGAGGGCGCCGTGGGCTCTCAACGGCAATATCGTCGACAATATCGGCGGGGGCGGCAGCCGAGGAGGCATGCCGGTGCAATGTCGAGACGAAGGGCTGTCTACTTGCGGGAGCGGCCATGGCAGCAGCACCAGCGCGGGCCTGCAGCAATTGACCGCCCCATCGTTGCAGCCGAACCCGCTTCATGGATGCAGCAATTGGGGAGGACGGCGCGCAGAGGAATTGAAGAGGGCTCGGGGCGTAGAGGTTATCGCAGGGCAGCGAGGGCGGGGGGTGGTGGCATCGACGTTCGGTTGCACCCGTCACGAAAAAAAAGTTCTGCGTTCAATGCATCCAGAGTCGTGTGAGCCGCTGGGGTGGTGGACGTGGTGAGTTTGGGCCAGAGGCGGAGCTAAAAACGCGGAATAACTCTCGGCCCGCACTGCTTTGGTCGCCTGGGCCCGGACGGCGGCATTGCTCGCAACCTCAACTTGAAGAGTTGGTTCGGACTTACGCAACCATCAACGACGCCATTGCGCTCCCAGAACACTCCCTAAACGTCCATTGACAACTAATTCAAGATGGTGAGTCTCATCCCGACGCGTTGTCCCGAAGAGGCGCTGACAATTGACCTAGGGCGGCGGTGGAAAAATCCCGTAAGTTCAGACCCGATCCTGATCCCCCCACGACCGAGATTGCCTCTATCTCCCTTCGACCCGACTCCTCCTAACCATTACTCTTCGCCCACGAAACAGTTACCCCAAGCACGTCTGGTCACCGGCCGGTGGTTGGTACGCTCAGCCTGCCAACTGGCGCTTTAACACCCTGATTGCGGGCGCCGTCATGATGGGCGTCGTTGCCGTGACCTGGAACTTTAGCGCCAAGCGAGAGACCTGGGCGCACAAGCCCGAGTCCTGGGAGTGGCACCCTAGCCGATAGTATGTCTTTTTTCATAACCCTCTTTTGTTCTTTCTAATCCTGCAATGGTCGATTTGCTACACAGTCCGCAGATGAGGTCATGCTAACTAAGGATGATAGCTGGTCGAAGCAGTTGATCGAGTGGGACAAGGAGGACCGGTTGAAGGCTGAGCAGGAGAAGGTGTCGAAATGATCGCTAGAGGTCGGCAAGGCTATAGACCCGTGTACAAATTTTGCGGTAGATTAAAGGAAAACTATGCACATCTACCTATTGAAGCGGCTGCTATTCCGAAGTCACCTGTGACAGCTCCGAGCCACATTTGACTCTTGAGACAATATTCATGCCCAGATAAGCAGGGTAGCTCGGAGTAATTCCGAAACAGAAAGCTATTCGCTGTCCTCGTTCGAAACAATTGCGAATGCTCAATCGTCAATGGATGACGAAATGTTCATCACGGCAATGTTCGCTGCTCTCGCTATTGTGCGGTGGTGAGCAAATCAGAGCTGTGCTAAATGTAATGGGGAGCCGGTCTCAGCCCGCGCCATTTCCGGTCCTCAGCGGTTGTCCAAAGCGCCGAGTGTCAACCAAAGCCTGACCCTGTGCCAAGAATCATCTTAACGTTGCAGTTGGATCTCTGCGCACATGTTCAATCCTGGTTTTCTTTTTTATACTACCGGGCCTTTCCGTGACATTTGTTGCGCAGTCTATAACTCATTTTGACATATGGGTTGTTCCGAGCTCGGTGTTTGATAGCATGCTGTTAGCGGTTAGACAACCTGACAGCCAAAGTAGGATCTATCTATGGACCCATCTTGGGAGCCTTATTCGGGAGCGAGGTGCAGATTGAGGTTGAAACAAAAGTCGTCCGCGCACTCATATTTTTTTCAGGCAAGTCGTGACTTTGGCTTCGGACAAAACTCAGGCCAGAGTTATCTACGAAATCAAGCATATTTACGGGGTAATGTAGAGAAACCGCCTTACGGCACAGTTGTCAGCCGTAAACTGGTCGTTGTAAGGCATAATTTAAAATCGATAATGTCTGGACTTGCTGTGGGCACGCGCCTGGGGTTGCTACCAACATCCGTTCGAGGCTGAATGCTCCTCGCCTCCAGCGCAGCCTTCTCTTCCATGCAACTCATCACAAATTTCTCGCCAAACCAGTTGTCATAATCCTAGCGGGAAGACACCACGAGCATAGCCGTGCATTGGGAGCAGCAAATCAACTTCACAAGCGCTCTGTTGCTTCACGGTTGCATAACGTTGTTGCTCAAGGAAAGCTGCCAACCTGATCCGTTTCCTCAGCAGGTACTCTGTTCGCAAGAAGGATCGATATGGGGTACGAACTTCGTTCATCTTGGATGGCTACACATCACTCTTCTCTCAAGATGAAGAGGACAAGTTATCGGAACTATACTTCACAACCACAGGAGAGGCCCTGCCAGCTGTCACCCTCGCATTGGCTGTGGTCATGAACATTTTCTTGTCCGATATTGCTCTGACCGTGATAGCCTGCACTACATTCGGCGTTGCATGGGCTACGAGTATTGCAACGTGGAGATGGAGACCAGCACTGCCTTTTTTTGCCTTGAGGCGTGCGGGTAGATTTGTGTGGTTAGACACCCCGTTTGTCAACTTCTTCTCGCTCATTTATGTCACAATAGCTCTAGGTGGTTCGTCCGATTGACACCTCAAAGACTATGTGATCCTTCGAGGTATTGCGATCACTGAGCTGTTTCCAACCAAAGTCCAAATAGCGGCAACCGGAATTGAAGGCCAACAGGCCATGTCACCAGCTTTACAGCAGTCGGGAAAGGTAATTTTAACAGCACAGGTAATGAAACCTTCCCAGTATCCCTTGAAAGAAGGAAGACTAAGCTTCGTTACCAGGCGGCATCGGACGACAAACGAAAAGAAAGCAACATACTAGAGAGGAAGATAACCATGCCATTTTCGACTACCCAGCGCATGTCGGTTATGTTCTTCAAAAAGAGACCGGGTTATGACGGAGGGTCTGCCCGTGGCCTCGCAGGAACCCTGATGATACCTGTGCCAGCTGTAGGCACATATTTGGACGAAGGGCTCGGATGGAAAATCCACCGAATATCCGAGGACGTGATTGTCATTGCAGACAAGCTACAGCCAAAGCCATCGAACGGACCATAGAAACGATTCATTACCATGGCGCACGGGGTGATATTGAGACAGTTAGGGAAGGTACGGGTAGTTTATGTCATGTGAGAGGCCCGAAGGGTAGGTGATGAAGTGGACAGTATGTGGTGGTCCAATATCAACCTCGTGACTGGCGTGAGTCGAGTGTGGTTGAAAGGATTTGAACAGGGCAAAGCAGTCAAGTATGAGCGACTATTGTAAAGTATGAGCAAGAGAATATTGGCGATGACGAACCTATGCAACACCGAATGGTTGGCTGGCAAGGCTGGGATAGCGATACTCATCAACGCCCTGTGACCAATATGTGACACCAAGTTGCAACTTCCCGGGTGTATACCTATTTGACACTAGAGGCGTTCACTGGCGATCTTAGCTGTGGATCACTTGTGCGAACAAACCATACCCACCCACTTCAGGCAGGCATCGCAGGTAAGGTTGTAGTGGAATAAAGAAGAAGAGAAGAGTAAAAGTAAAAGTAAAATGCCTTGGTGTGTAACCATGGCTGTTACCCAGTCGTGAGATGGATGATATCAGGCACCAAGGCTGAGATAAATGAGTTGTTCTTGATGCATGGGAGTAGGTACGTGTGCATGTGCCAACGGAACTTGTGACATGGTGACCGGAGATGACGCATATGCTTCATATTCACAGCCTCTGGTTTTCAATGCTGAGTGCCGATGCCGATGGTCAGGCATATTCCGCTATGATCTTCACGTTTTAGCCGAGACGTACCACAAGGGTTGCAGGATTGAGACGCAGTTTTGAGCAGAGCCTTACCGTCCGTCGCTGGCAGTGTAAGCTACGGGCACAAATAATGGAGTGGCTGACGGGCTGGCCCCAATGTGCACCTTGTTTGATGGTTGAAGAATCGCAACTCGACCCGGGCACCCCGCACGTCATGCAAGGTGTGAGGCACATTCTGGGAAGTTTGGTTTGCAAGCCGTCGAGCCGACTTTCAAAGCAAGGATAAGGCATTCATGGTCGGCCTCTTTTTTTCCGTCAACCAACGAAATGGACCTGATGGTTGATGACGGCCCGAGGCTCGCACCATCGAGACATTCTTGCCAGAGAACCATTGAGAGCGGGACAGCGGGCGGTAAGCCCCAGCGGGTGGTGGTACAAGGACAGGCCATTCGAGTCACCTCAAGGGTACAAGGGTCCAAGAGTCCAAGAGCCGGGTCCTGTCATCGAAACAGGTGTCGCTGAGGTTAGTGCCCTCTCCGGGCCAAGTACCGAGCCCTCCGGACGTGCTCGGATGGGTACCTGATATCACAGAGCGACGGTAGTTTATGCCCGTTCTGGGTCGGGGAGACCCTGAACTGAGACCCTGTACGCACGTAGCAGGTGCCAGCCCCCTGTAAAGCAGCAACTAGCACGACTCCACAGGCGGGCCTAAAGTAGCTCTACAGTGCTGGACCTGTAGCTTACCAAGCTGGGGGGACATGGGCGTCATTTGATAGAACGAAGCCTGGGTTTCCCTCGTTCGCACATCTCTGTTCCTGCTCCTCCACCTCTTCTCCCATTCCCTATTCTTGTTTCTTCCAGTCTCATTCTCCTTCTCATTCTCATTCTCATTCTCATTCTCATCATTTTTCTAAATAATTTGGTCCCCGGGCTTGCGCCATTTTATTTGCCCCCTCCTCTGGGACTCTCCAGGGCTGAACTCTGCCCAAGAAGTTTCCCATCCCTCGTCACGTCAGGCCAAGCCCGTATGAGTGTGGCACCCACGGGCGCGGGGGCCTCTGCATCATCTCTCGGTGAAGTCTACTGTTACTAGGCCCCGATCTTTCTTCCGACGTCGACCCTCTTCCAACGCCCAACCTACAATTAATTCATTTAGCTACCTGTCTATCGCCACACTTTCATTCTCACTCACTCACTCACTCTCTCTCTCTCTCTGTCTCTCTCCCTCTCTCGCCATACTTTATCAAGTACAGGCATCAACATCCTTGGCCGGCCGCGTGCATTTCTGTATCGTGGCCTTCGCCGCCAACGACGGTAGAAACAGACGACACATCAGCGCCCGCTCTAAAATACCCGCCCTCTCTCCGCCTCGGCTGCTACCTGCACCATCGATCCTGGGGAACACCCGTCCACCCAAATCATATGCCATTCGCCACAACACGCTACCCGCCAGCTGCATCACCGCTCGTCGGCCTCCCAAAAACCTCCTGCACCTGACCTCACCTCATCTCTGTCATTTATTGTGTCGATACTTGTTTCGTGCCTGGTTCACCCGTCACTGTGTTTGATCGCGCATAAATAGCGTATCGTTCCCGCAGATAAGCGTCCGCATTGCTTGACCCCTCAACTTGGGGTGGTCCTTCACGCACTGGTCGCCGCTTCACCTTAGCTCCCTTTCCACGGCTCCCCAAGCTCCTGGGCTCTTCGAGGCCGGATCGCGTCGCACTCCATCTTTCACTCTGGCTTCCCGTGCTTTTCGTCTCGCCGGCCTCGCTGTAGGCCTTGGTTTGAGCGCCCTCACGGCTTATCAGCGCAGCCAGGCGCAGATGGCTTCCCAAGCTGATGACCACAACGGCCACCTCGATGCGACCGCCGGCCGCGTGGTCGTCTTTTGCCACCAATGCTCCAGCGAATGGTACGAAGATGAGAGTGGACTAGAATGTCCTGAATGTGGCGGTAACTTTACCGAAATTGTATGTCATGGCGATTTTGTCAGTTTCAATTCAGCTTGCGAACTGCTACTAACCCGACGTCATAGATTGAACCAGACAACGACCCTCGCGACCTTGACCACCACTCGTCCGCTTCTACGTCTCCCGAACCGGGCCACCGCCACTTCCACGATGAAGATGATTCGGACCCCGATGAGGCCGATATCTCGGAACAGCTCGGCCCCCACGGCTTTGCTTTTCGACGTAGTGTTAGGGAAGGGGCAGGTCACCGGCATCACAATCCCGGCGTCGACCCTGTTGTCGAGCGGTTTCTGGACATGATCCAGGGTTTTGGTGGCCCTCCTCGTAGGCCTGGAGGAGGTGGCTTGTTTCCCCAAGGACCGGCCGAACAGGAACCCTTTCCTCAACCTCGTATTCATCGGACAACATTTACTTCAGGAACCTTTGGCGGCGGCACCACCTCTGTTACTATTGTCTCTGGCCCAATTCCCGCAGGTCGATCAGGAGGGCCCCCCGGGGGGGCGGGACCAGATCCTTTTCAAGCGTACGCATCATCCTCTCCGAGTCGACCTCAACGACCAGGCGGTTTACGGGTCACGAGCGTATCTATGACGATAGGAGCTAACCATCCTTCCAGAATCTTTTCAAATATCGTCCGGGATATTGGCCCTCCTGAGGACAACAACCGCGCCGGCCCAGATGGAGCCGCTGGTGGCCCTACGCCTGGTTTTGCAAGAAGTTTACACGATATACTTAGTCTATTTAATCCTGCTCATGCCATGGCAGGCGATGCAGTTTATTCCCAAGAGGCCCTGGATCGAATTATAACCAGCCTGATGGAAGCCAACCCTCAGTCCAACGCGGCACCTCCGGCAACGGAAGAGGGCCTTCGGAACTTGCCCCGGAAGCCAGTAGACAAGGAGATGCTTGGAGGCGACGAAAAGACGGAGTGTACCATCTGCATCGACGAGATGAAGGAGGGAGAGACTGTCATTTATCTGCCATGCAAACACTGGTTTCATGAGGACTGTGTCGTGCTATGGCTGAAAGAGCACAACACTTGCCCTATTTGCCGAACTCCAATTGAAAAGAATGAAGGCACCGGCAGAAACAATAACAACAACGGCAATAATAACCCAAACTCCGGAGAGAGTTCTTCGGGATCGTCCCCCTTCCCACCACCCCCGGGTCTTGGATTCGCAGGTAACTCGCCTTGGTTCTCGGGCTCTTCGCCCGGCTTTAGGGGGCCGTCCGAAGGTTATGATGGATCACAAACACGCCCAGCACGACCGTCTCGGCCTCCGAGTCAAAGTCAAAGTCGACTGAATGAAGCCTTACGCTCCCTTCAGCGAGATAGAGATCGGGATCGAGAACGCGATCGAGATCGAGGGATGACATCAGGATTTAGTTACGATGCGTCGCGTCTGCAGCGACGCAGCTCGCATTCTCCGACTAGCCCCCGCGCGACCGGCCTTGAAGAACAGGGCGCACGGATGAGGCAGAGGAGCCCTTCGCAGAGCAGATGGTCTACGGAGAGAGAACGTGACCAGCAACGACGACGATCGAGCGGTACCGGGCCCTTGGGCTGGCTTCGCGACCGGTTTGGCGGCGGCGGCGGCGGTGGTTCGGGCAACGGTTCATCCCGCGATGAAAGGCGGCAGTAGGAGGCTGTCGTACTTGTCCATGGTTGATACGCGTGCCGAGGGGAGATTTCCTGCTGAGATGGCGATGCAAAAGGTCACGATCCGGTTATGGCTGAAATACGATTCATCGGCCACTGGACATGGAGGAAGGTATTCAGCAGTATCTTACCTCTTTCTTCTCTGCTTAATCTGGGCCACTTGGGCGGGTTCGAGACGTCAATAACCCTTGAGAGTGGTCATATTTGTATTGGATGTATTGAATAGAAGAAGATAGATGGGATGAGAGCCTGAGGGAGAACTGGGGCAAGGAAGACTCGGGTTGAGAGCAGCATTGTGACTGAACATTAGGGATACCCAGGTTAACGGAAAATTGACATTGCCCCTCGTTAAAGAGCTGCGTTTTGGCTCAGAAGCTAACTGAGGGAGACCCAGCGCTCTCATCTCATGAGACGAGATGGAACACAATCACGATCCCTAACCACTGCCTCCTGAGATTAGTGTCGGTTTTGAAACTGTCGCTCGAGGCAAGATGAGTAATAGGACGGCATCCAGCAGCTAGCTAGGTATGAGACGTACGAAGGAGCTTGATCTTGGCAGCTCATGATTCCCAGAGGGCTTTGGCTTTGGTCTCGGCAGGGAATGCAAGTAAATCCAGCACCCAGCACTGTGTTCAGTGTGGCGCGATGTTCTTGTGACAAGATTGCTACTATGGAAGATTTGTTCTTGACGTCACTTGCAAGACAAGCAGGTTTCCCAAAGAGCTTCCTCAGAGTCGTGCTGCTGCTGTGTGGTGTGTTCAGACCGCAACTGGGTAGGGTAGGTACGTACGTACCTAGTTGGTTAGCGTCAGGAACCGTGACACGCATTCCTTTATCGTGCGTGCCTTGTCTGGGCTGCTATTTTTGGGTGCAGCAGCGGAGCGACGGGGAAACCGACCATCATACCAAGTTCAGCGCATGTGCTGATAATTAAGCTCTAATAAATTTTGCCTTGTCTATAAACTTCATGATCAAACAAAAGAAGATGCGACCAAGAAACGCAGTCTTCTTTGTATAACGCCCCGTCTCCCCTCCCCATCACAACGCCAGTCCTCGTGTCCATTGCCAGTTATTATGTGTGGCCAGCTGCCAAAAACGCCAGAAACAATCGAGTTGCGCCAAATATGGATGTGCAAAGATGCCAATTCATTCCATTGCACGGGTATTCCAGATCCTCGGAACAAAATAGCGTGATGGCCGGGCGGCCCATGGGTGTCTCGCAGCCAGCTGCTTGGTGCCAATGGCGCTTCCTTATGAGCACCTAAAGCAGCGGATGTCGTAGAGGGGGCCGCGGGCGTCGTTTTTGACGTCCTTCAAATACAATGCTTCTTCGTTGTACAGCGCGCAGCTGCCATAGCTGTAACTGAAAGAAGAACAATGATGGCTCGCAACGCAAGCGCGGGCGCAGCTCTCTCGGTTCTTTGCGACCACCTCGTCGATTTGGTACCGGCGGGCCTCGGATTTCACGTAGACCCTCGCGCAGGGAACATCAAAGGCAGCTTCTGCAAAGTAATTGCACGCCAGGCTGTCGGTGGTTTCCTGCTTCGTCGCCTCCTCGGGGAGGCCGATTGGCACCTGGCTGGAGGCCGTTGAGCGGAGGAGAGCGGCAGCGTCGGCCCCTGAGATGATGGATGAGGTGACGGCAACTAGACCGATGGCGAGATGTTTGAGGGACGGCAACATGGCTGTTTGGGCAAGAGGTGAGGGACGGGCGGGTCGATGATGGTTATGACAACGACAGGTCAGGGTTGGGAGATGAAAGACAAGGTCGGAGACTCGGGGGACTCAGAGATTGCGGAGAAGATTGAATGTCGCGGAAGAATAGCACGAGCAAGCCCAGATTCATGGAGAAGGGCAGATGGTGTTTTAATCCCCACGCGGCGACTATAGGCAGGGATCGACAATGCGCGTGCAGCCCCGTGCGGGATGCAGCGCGACCGCTGCTAGCGACTGATTTAGCGACCCGGGTGCATGAGAGCTTGTCAATAGTCTCGAACTGGCTGGCAGTTGGCGGCCGGTCGCTGGCGGCAAGCTGGCGATGGGTTGAGCGGGCGGCTTCTGGCCGGGGTAAGTTTATGCTGCAACCAGGGGTCGACGCCACGCATCTCCCGGATCAGCGCCTCTGCTGTTGCGCTGTGTTGGTGTTGCAGGGGGGGGGTTGGCTGAGGGTGAGTCCGAGGTTGCGGGCCATTGGTTCCTGGTGGCTGATTCATGGCTTGATTTTTCTCGTCTTACAACGAATGTGCCTGGAGGAGCGCATAGTTACGACGGACCTACGTAGTAATAAGAGAATCCACAGAAGGAGACGTGCACTCATGTGTATACGCGCCAGCTTCAGGGATCGTATATTCGTACGGGACTGACTGCGTAACCAAGGCGTGTATCAGCCATGACAGCATTGGGGTTGGTGAATGGAGCAAAGTCCATCCACACGAGAGGCCAAGGCCAACAACAACAACAAACAAAGTGCCCGCAACTTCGAGGGAGTCTTGATCCATCAAGCCGTCAGGACCCAAGTCAAGCTGTAACCAATGTGCAAGTCGAGGCTCGGCAACGAACGGCACTTTAGATGTTCTAGACCTCGTTATTCCTCTTCTTTTTCTTTTTCTTTTTCTTTTTCTTTTTCTTTTTCTTTTTCTTTTCGTTCTTCTTCTTCTTCTTCTTCTTCCTCCTCCCCATTCATACAGCACGGCAGGCGCGGCTGGCCCATGCACATGCAACATTGAATCCAGCCTCAATCTCCATAAAATAAAATATCAAACCAAATAAAATCGACACCAAAGCCGATGGTCCCCCAACAGCTGCTTCATAGGTCATTCTCAACCATCCACTTCATTCAATCCATTCGCCGTCCCAGTCTACACCAACGGCAGAAGCCCTATCATAGGTAACCTCCCTCATTGAGACCGAGAATCACCTCTCCCAAACTGTAAACGAGTCCACGTGGATGCCATAACCAAGAGGTCCTGTCTCTGAAGTCATGTACAGGTACGGCAGCGGGTTATTTTCATTCTTTCTGGCTAGTGAAAGACTGTTGGTCTATTTGCTTCCTTGATGTTAGTCATAGGTGCTCAATGTATGCTCCAACGCAATACATGTCTCAAAACACACAAATCGTAACCGACGCCATCTACTCTCGGAACTATGTTTAAGCCATATTTCCTTTGTTTGATATTTAGATTGGCCATTTGCTTAGGACATCACAACCTTGTTCGTATTCAATGCTGATACCCGAACTGTCAGCTTCATCACTGGCAAGAGAAACAGCTTAGCACGTAGCACACCGTTTGGCGGCCCGTTCCAACAATGTGGGTCGCATCTTCCCAAAAAGACGTCACGACTTGCAACATCCCACACGCTGTCAATCATACTACGACAACATAGCAAAAATGAACGCAGCACAGGGGACCAAGTAATGGAACGAGAATCTTCAATTCAGCCCGTATTCCAGGACTGGGCACAGATGCTAGCTGATCCGAACTATCAATTCCCAACCAGTGCCTCCGATGACTATCTGCTTTCGCTTTCATCGGCCATTTCAGGCCCGCTCAACAGTAAGTGCGAAGATTAACTCACGCAGTGATTCCCGCGGTGCTTTGTTACAGCTCCATCCAGGATTCCCAAGGCACGTAAACATGTAGGCTAATAGATCGCCTGACGCCCCTTCTAGTGAGCAACCATGGAGCCCATGGTGTCGTTCTTGGAGCCTTGACGTTCGGGCATCTGAGCAGTGGTTGAATGTTAGCATGTCTGCGGCTCATGTATGTTGGAAGTAGTGTCACGCAATTCTAACTTGCCTCGCTGGTCTGAAGAGCACCCTTCTGCAAGATCATCTTGATGACCTCGTCGTCAACAGCAGTGCCAAACTCGCTCTCTAGTGTGCCCTTGGCGGCAATGTTGTATGTTCCCTGGACACCTTGGCTGTAAGCCAAGCGTTAGTCACCGTCTCAAAGCCATACGAATGGAGGATGCGGTTGGGGAGGGGTATTGCACAATCCATAGGCTTGAGGGAATGTGGCATCAGCCAACAGCATGGCGAGGATGAGGAGGAGCATGGCAACAGTGATGCTCAACACATGCCATGTAGCATAGCATCTCACGCCATCCTCGTCGTAGACTGGTCCAGAGGGACAGAAGCGGAGTAGAAGCGGGGGTGGCTTACTTGTGCGTTCGGTAGATTTTGAAAGTTGACACGAAGTGCGCCAGAGGGATGCTCGTGTCGCCAGCCGCCCACTTCTTGTAGGTGTCGATGTCGTCAACAAAGACGAGGTAGTCATCGTGGTTTCCCTTAAAGTGGACCTTGGCCTGAGTAGTCTCGCCGCGAGCCATTATGTCCGGTTATTTGAGGTGATGGAAGGGAGAGTGAAGAGGGCTGGTGAGGAGATGTCGCGTGACGTGTTGAGTATGTAAGTCGTTTGGTCTGGGGTAAATCAGGAGAGCAGCTTGCGGAGTGGTTGATGATGAATCTCAAAGCGCTGGATTATTTGGTTACAATTCTTGATGATGAGAAGATGAAGAAGAAAAAAAAGTCGATAGGGAGGAGGGTAAGGTTTTAAATAAGAAAGCTCCGTGAGGGGAGCAGAGAGCTTGTTTGCACATGTGGTTTGCTGATCCGGGAAGCTACGTCATAGCCTATGCCAAGAGCATCATCATTCCCAGAGAGAGGGTGCGATACAGCGCCTGTACAGGGCAGCGCCGTAGCTGGTATCCACTGTGTTCCCGGGCGCTGATGGCGCTGGCGGCCACTAACCAGTTGCTAATCAGCAACCAACGCACCTGTGCCCCAGCGTGCCCCACGCCGACGTTCCTGCATACCTAGGTAACTACCTACCTACCGACCTACCCAGGTCGCAAGCCCACCAAGATACGTCACTGCACTGCTACCAGCTTGACAACGACGCCTTGCTCAACTCTGATGATGATCGGCTACGTGCGAGGGGTTGGTCGCCTCATCGGCCATTGGCCTACAAACTCTCTTTTCTCAAAGCCTCCTTCATATTCCTCCGCCTTCCATGTCACAGGTGCCATGATTTTCTAGCACCTCAGCTTGACTACGCTTTTCATGCCTCACTATGCACTATGATATCTTATGCATGAGGGCTTCACCCCTTCAAAAACGAGACCCAACATCACACACATCATACATGTCTTTGTCTTCGCACTATTGATGACCATGCCCATGTATTCGATGTATCATTTTCTCCTGCGTTCCTCTCAAAAAGCCACTGCCCTAGGATCCCATGCTTCTATAAGTAACCCCATCCATACCTAGACCGGCAAATTAGGGAGACAAGGCACTTGGATAGTCCATTTGCTGTCCCTCTTTGGCACATTCCCAATCTAAACCTCCAGCCAGCCATCCATCCAGGCCAGTAATAGCATCGCAAACCTTGCCTTTTTAAACCAACAATACCGATCTTTTCTCCCTCTCCAATTTCCATTGTCCAACGTCCCTTCCATTCGTGATTCCTCCAACCACTAATGTCTGAAGGCGATGCATTCATTTCTCTCCTCTAAGGTTCATAATTTCATCCCCCTTACCGAAAAAGCCTCCTGAGCCCCTGAACTTTTCGCTCATGCCTCGGACCTGCAACTCTTCTCCATCGGCGGCCACCGCCCTTTGTTCCAGTAGTTTCTGAAGTACAAATGTTCTCTTTCACCACAGAACACGCTGTCGACTTCTCGGAGCTTAGAGATGAGCTTCGTCGAAGGCTATTTGTTCCTGATCCTCCTGCCACCGATGTTCCCACATTTTCATCCATCGACACGGCAGGCGAGGAGAATTTAGCCAAGTCTGACGATTGAATGGTCCCGAACATTTCTATTGACTCGAACTCGCGCAGGATATCCTTTTCCTGTTCGCTTACATCTCGAGTTCTTGGTCGCTTGATGAGTCTGTTAGTGCCAGAGTGGATACTCGGTCCACAATCAGATATTCCATCACTCGACCTGCTGCATCGCCGTATGTTTGACCCATGAGTTTCTTGTTCATCGCTCCCGCTGTTCTTCGGTGACACTTGGCTCGATTTCTTGCTAAAAGAGCCCGTGATGCTTGCCACGCTAAGTTTCCTCATCATCGTTGACGCTGAGTTTCGTACAAGATGTTCGCTCCGTGATCTCAATGCCATCCCAGGGAATGGGAGAACATCTCGGCTCCAAATGTCAGTCAAAAGCCCCTCCAACCGGGCTCTTTCGTTTCGAGGGGGTGCCAAAACCGGAACCCTGGAGTTGGTCGTTAAAAGGGATTGCGAGCGGTTAACAGTTGTCGATGATGAGGTCCGACCAGGGGTTACACTAGTGTTCTTTAAGATGACCTGACACAGCGAAGATTTGGGCCCAACCGTAGTGGCACGGTGAATTGATATTCTACGAGCAATCGTACCTATACCCGTCAACATAAGTTCCAAGAGTTTGTCCTCGAGAAACGCTAACCTGGTCTGCCAAAAACTGTACCCAAACTCTTGATGTTCAGAGAAAGAGAGCTATAAATGTTCAGATCTTTTGTATCTTGCTCTTGGTTAGTCGAGTAGATTAACCGGGTTCTCCATTCAAGCTCTTCTTTAGAAGAGCAAGCCGTCATGATTATCTCATACAACTGATGGTCGCCCTCAAACACAAGCTTCCACGAATATGGAGCAGTGTGGCATTGCAATCCTAATTAAGATACTCAGTCATCTTTCCAGGCGATAAATATGTTTTTCATGAAATTCTTACCACGTCCATTGTCAATGTCTTCAACCCTGGCATCACTCATGTCTATGCAGGCCTGGATGGTATAGATTTGATCAACCCTGCTGGCTACTGCCAGGCATAGAAGGTCTCGATACAACAGACAAATCATATAGTGACCTTCGACGCCATCTTTTGTTTGCCAGCAAATGTGAAGTGCTCCACATAACTGGATATGACCAAAGGACCTGATCTGGTTCTTCGATGCTGCATCGATTCTCTATTCCTCAATCAGAAAATTCTTAGGCAAACACAAGAAAACATACTCGTTCAGGAAAAACTAGCCTGTCCTGCAACAGCCAAGTCTTTTCAAGAGTAGCTTTCATTTTGTCGTCGTTGGTTGCCCGGTTGATCTCAGCCGTGGCCTCTCGAAGTCTCATGAGGGCAGTTTCAACCTCCATATGTGAATTAGGACAGTCACACACAGGAGTACACTTTAGTAGTTCCGCAAACAGAAGTGGATACTTGCATACCCTCTGGATTGGCTGTTCAATTGTTATTGAAATTGCCCATTTCATGAGCAGGCAAGACAAACCTTAACCAGCAAGTCTCCGATGGTCAAGGACTTCTTGGACTTGTCACCATTGTTTTTTATAGATCCCAAAGTCGATGCCAGAGCTTCCAAGCCCTTTTGGTATGTTTCCCACTGGGGCATAGTTCGATGGGCTGATGCGACATCCTTGATCATCATCTCATATTTCGCTCCATATTCCTTATATATGAAGAACCGGTTCATCTACATTTTGTCAACAGCCTTGGCCGGTCGATTGTGGTGTCTTGTCAAGACGAACCTTCTTACTGAAAACCTTGGCCACTTCTGCAGCTACTTGAGGATCTGAGACCATCCCAGGTACGTCATAAAGCCAAGTAGAACCAATTTTGCATTCTGGAACTGCATCGAGACTCCACCATCGACGATGACCATTTCCATTGCTTGGTAATTTCTCAAATTGTGTGGGCATATTGAGTTGAGTGTATTCGGAATGCGGGATTGCCCGGTGGAGATCACCTAATATCTCTTCGTGAAGCTCAACGATCTCGGTCAAGTTTCGGTTTATGGAAGATCGCAGTCTCCTAGGCAAGGTTGGTAACGAGGCGAGGATAGTGATATAGACCTAGCGGTATTTAGTACATCGCAAGTTTAACAAAGATTCCCGATCTTACATTCATGAGGAATCGAATATCGCCAATATAACTCTCTTCAGTATAGACAAGCTCCTCCAGTATTTGGCGTCGCTGTAAAGCTCGTTGAGTGGTACCGGGATCAGCGGCCACAGACCTCTCCATGATTACACTATCTTCGGAAATCCTAGGGCCAGACATGGAAGCTCGGCTGCTGCGGTCGGTCCGCGACGGACAATAAGAGCGAGAAGTGTTTTTTCGAGATCGAGTTATAGCACTAGCACTGGCGAGACTGACACTAGCACTTTGAATGGTGGAAACAAATCGAAATGAGGATCCGGATGACGATTTTTTATGCCCAATCTGAGAATGGAGCTTATCTCGATTGAGGACCTCGGATGCAAAGTGTTGCCTCGCCCTATTGTCATTGTTAGAGTCCCATAAAATGGGCTTGTGTGTTGCTCGACGGTGTAATGATCTCATCCACTTATGGAAGGGGCCTTTGTGTATTGGGTCAGAAGCTGGAATGCCATCTTGGTGGGGTTTGACAAAAGAATCGATGGGGACTCGGGGGGTGGAGTGGTCGCATCTTGACATTCAGACGTCTTTCTCAAAAATATGTCCTGGCCGCCAATGCTGTTCAGGGTAATGAGGGCGTCGATTCCGGCAAGGTGAAGACCTTCCAATTCGGAAGTTAAGCCGATATGACGAAGATTCGACGAATTATCGCTCGCATCTTTCTCTTGATTAGATGGCTGAATCGCTTGAGCAGTCCAGCTCGAGCCTCTCGAGCTGTGAATAGAGCTGGTATGGGCGCAAGATGGCAGTGATGAGGGTTCGGCGAGAGCCATTCTGGAGGGGACACGGGATGATTAATTCCAAAGACAGTTGTGACAATTCCAAGACACCAAAATAGAAGGGGAAAATCAAGACCAAAGCAAAAACGAGCAGTCAGAACATGGTGGCGGTGGTGGGATGCAGCGGAAGAGAAGCACGAGGATCAGCAAACAAGCCCACGCCGCGAGGCAGCCCAACGAGGCAAGTTCAAGCAAAACAAATCAGATTCAACGAAAGGAAAGAGTCATCGGCTTGGGCTCAGCTCCGATGCCCCTGTAGAGCCTTCCCCGAACGCGTTTCGTGAACCACTTTGGGGAAAGATCCAGGCAGTCATGAAAGGTTCTTCACTCCAAGCCCAGACCAGTGGAATCCTATATAGGTAGGCACGACGGCGGCGGCATTATTGACACCACGTAATTGGAAGAAAACTCACACCATCATAGCTGCCAGCCGCGTATAGAATCCCGGATTCACAATCTCACAACATCAACGACGGCAGGCCGGTGTAGCACAACATGAGGCGGTGATGCAATGGCGTCCTCGCCAGCAAGCCTCACGGCGGGAGCAAGAGCCAGGGCCAAAGATCCTATGGTCTAAAATGGCGGATAGGTGTGAGATGACAGTACCCTCTAAGGCGGGAAGCAGAAAATCTGGGCTCGTTGAGGAATGTCGTATCGAACGGCTACTAGGTACCTTTTAACGTCACACAACTGAGATTTCGGATCGGGAAGACGAAGACCATCACAGTAACCTGATGGCTTGCTCTGAGTTTCGAGTGCCTGCACGACGATCAGGGTGGGAGCACTGCAGAGTCGACCAAGGATAAGGTTGGCATTGCTACTGGAAATGCAGCACGCTTGTCGGAATGCCTCAGATGTTAGGATGGAAATACCATGGGCAGGGAGATACTAAGAAAACTAGAACTTGATAAAGCGTCAAGACGCACAATTGTTGATGATGGCCAAGAATAAGAGGGGCCACCAAAATGTGGCCGAGTAAGTATCACTAGGCAGTCCTGGGGGTGCCATTCTAGTTATCGCAAGGTTTGCATGAGTTTAGACTGCGCTCCAGGTGTTCACGAAGCTCAGCTAAGTAATCTTCAAGTGGCCAATTGGTCGCGCAGCTGTGTTGAAAGAGTATATTGAGAAACAAGGTTGTCGATGGGATTGGTAGCCTTTAGAGATGTCAAGAGAGAAGAGGCGTTCGATGAGGTGAGCTGAGCTTGTAGCTTGGCGGTGGTACTGCACGCATGTGGTGCCAGCTGGCGCGAGAGAAGCCATCATTGCCATAAGAGGGAAGCCCAACACCGAAGTTCCAATGCACGGAAAAGTCTTCAAATCGTAAGTTTCCATAGCCGTGTACTATCAAAGGCTGTTGATACGTTGTTAGACTGGCCTGTGTCGTAAGTTTGGGAGGAGTTAAATGGTCAACAGTGGAGAACTGGAGCTAAGCACAAGGTGCTCCCCGTACGTGCTTCGGCTTGCCGGATACAGGCTGTCCTTGTAACCTCCGTATCGGCACCAAGCCGATGATCCGCAGCGAGTTACGTCAAAGGAGACAGAGAGACAGAGAGATAGTTAGAGAGATAGAGAGGGAGGAGATGAGAGCCAGCGAATCAACAGGCGGCCTTTGAGGCGGAAAGATGTCTCGCTCGGCCAGCCATTTCGGCACATTAGGGCTTTGGACACCGCAGGAAGCCCAAGATGGAGTGGCTGGGGATTGTTGCTAACTGCGTCAGGACCTGTCTTCTCACTGCATCTCTCCTCCACATCTGCATCGGGGCCCGCCTAGTTCTGGCACTGACTCTGAGCCTCTGGATCTGGGCCTTTGACTCTGGCTCGCCGATTGTGTTTATCCGCAAGCGCCTCGGCGATTGGACTCTGTCTCGGTGGCCACTTGGTTCAGCGTGTGGGTCCGAGGTCGGCCAGTCCGGCATCTCCAGCTTGTTCTTGGCAATGGCTGTGCTGGGGAGACTTGTGCTAAACCGGCAGGAGTGGAGCCAACCCCGAAGGAAGCCCGTCGGTGGGCCGGAGTCAGGTCTCCCGCGACGCTTCCAGCACTCCTCGGGGCCGCTGGAGGGTCCCAGGGGTCCCCTTCCAGCGCGTTTCAGTGAGCTACAGGGCCTCGGTGGGCAAAGGCAGGCCCCCCCGTGATGGCGGCCCAGGCGCGCGGAGGAGCGCCGCCTGGCACACTTTGGCGGCAAACACCTAACCCAGAACGCCTCCACCCTATTGCGTTCGGTGCGGCCCAGCACCTGCCCTCCCTGTCCATCCATCGCACACAGCGCAGGGCGTCCGCTAGCACCAAAGAGGATCCGGGGCCGACACCCGGGAAAACGAACACGTTGGACTTTTTGAAATCGGAGGCTCGCGATCTAACAGATGCCCATCTCTACTCTCTGACAGTCCGTGTCTGTGTCTCCCAAAGCCCAAAGGGTCTCTCTGCCTGCCACGTGCGTGGGTCCCTTCTTCGAATCGCCTCCGTGACAAATCTACTTTCTGCCTCTGTGTGCCATGACGAGCTGCTGAGGCTACTTTTCCACTTTCCCACTTCTCCTTCTCTTCGTCTAGTCTCGTCTCTTTTCTTCCCTTTCCTGTTCCTGTTCCCGATCCCGTTCCCTTTGCCCTTTTCCCTTTTCCCACTTTGTCGCAATCCATCCCCGGTACCTGCGTCTGCGCCCTCCCCTCCCCCCAGATAAAGTGGCCGCTGCGTTCTTCAACCTTCTCTCGACGTCTCGCGAGCATCGTGTGCGATCGCCCGCGCTCTGCGCTTCGCCAACAATGGAGGACGCCTTTGCCCGCCTCGCCGATGACGTTCTCGAGCATTTCGACGTCGACGATATAGCCGGCTTGAGCGATGCGCAAGTCGCTGACCTGCGCCAGAAGCATGGTCGCAACGGTACGTTGTTCCCCCCGCGCAGCCCCGCGACCAAGCTTGAGAACCACAAACTCATTTGTGTGCAGCTATCCCCGAAGAACCCCCCACTCCCCTCTGGGAGCTTGTTCTCGAACAGTTCAAGGATCAACTCGTCATTATCCTCCTTGGTTCCGCTGCCGTTTCCTTTGTCCTGGCTCTCTTTGACGACGAAGAGGGCTGGAGCGCTTTCGTCGATCCCGTAGTTGTGAGTACTCCTCATGCGCGCATCCACCCCCGAACGCATACGCTCTCTGTGTCATACACGGACACGCATTCACAAACCTCTCCTTCCCATGGCGGACTAAGCACTAACTGGCTCCCCTTGGATAGATTCTTACAATCCTCATTCTCAATGGCGTCGTCGGAGTCTCCCAGGAAAGTAGCGCCGAAAAGGCAATCGCTGCCTTGCAGGAATACTCGGCCAACGAGGCCAACGTGGTTCGCAATGATGGACATGTTTCGCGAGTCAAGGCCGAAGAGCTAGTTCCCGGTGACATTGTCATTGTCTCTATTGGTGATCGCATCCCCGCCGACTGCCGAATCGTTACCATCGAGAGCAATAGCTTTGCCGTCGACCAAGCCGTCTTGACTGGCGAGAGTGAGAGTGTTGGCAAGGACGCCGACGCTGTCATTAACGACAACAAGGCTGTCCTTCAGGATCAGGTCAACATGCTATTCTCTGGAACTACTGTTGTCACTGGTCGTGCCCGTGCCGTCGTTGTTTTGACTGGATCCAACACGGCCATTGGCGACATTCATGAGAGTATCACTGCCCAGATTTCGGAACCCACTCCTCTCAAGCAGAAGCTCAATGACTTCGGCGACAGCTTGGCCAAGGTTATCACTGTCATTTGCATCCTGGTCTGGCTCATCAACATTCCCAACTTCAACGATCCCAGCCATGGCAGCTGGACTAAGGGTGCCATCTACTATCTCAAAATTGCCGTGTCTCTCGGTGTCGCTGCCATCCCCGAAGGTCTCGCTGTTGTCATCACCACTTGTCTGGCTCTCGGAACCAGGAAAATGGCCGCTAAGAACGCCGTGGTCAGAAGCTTGCCTTCTGTCGAGACTCTTGGTAGCTGCAGCGTTATTTGCTCCGACAAAACCGGAACTCTAACCACCAACCAGATGAGTGTCAACAAGGTTGTCCATCTCAATGAGAATGGCAATGATCTAGTCGAGTTCGAAGTTGAGGGAACTACTTTTGCTCCTCGAGGTGCCATCAAGGTGAACGGCAAGGTCGTCGAGAACCTCCACAACTCCTCTGCCACCGTCCACCAAATGGTCCAAGTCGCTGCGCTTTGCAACGACGCCCAGCTTGGCTATGATTCCCGCACTGCTACCTTCTCCAACATCGGTGAGCCCACTGAGGGCGCTCTACGAGTCCTAGTGGAGAAGATTGGACCTTGTGCCCCTGCCGATACCCGCCCCGAAGACTGTGTTCACTATGCCAGCGCTCGTTACGAGCAAGAGCTCCCCCGCCTTGCGACCTATGAATTCTCCCGTGACAGGAAGAGCATGTCGGTTTTGGTTGGCAACGGGAACGAGAAGAAGCTGCTTGTCAAGGGTGCCCCCGAATCCGTCATCGATCGCTGTTCGCACGCTCTCCTCGGCTCTGATGGCAAGCGGGTTCCTCTTACCCGCAAGGTCGCTGATCTCTTGATGGGCGAGATAGTTGAGTATGGTAACCGTGGTCTCCGAGTCATCGCTCTGGCCAGCATCGACAACGTCTCCAAGAACCCTCTCCTCAAGGCCAAGACGACTGCGGAGTATGCCGAACTGGAGCAGAACATGACTTTCCTCGGTCTTGTTGGCATGTTGGATCCCCCTCGCCCCGAGGTTCCCCGTTCCATTCAACGCTGCAAGGATGCCGGTATCCGTGTCATTGTCATCACTGGCGACAACCGCAACACTGCTGAGAGCATCTGTCGAAAGATTGGTGTCTTTGGCGAGCACGAGGATCTCACAGGAAAGAGCTACACTGGTCGCGAATTTGACGAACTCTCCCCCGCTCAGCAGATTGAGGCTGCCAAGCGGGCTTCCCTCTTCTCGCGTGTCGAGCCCGGTCACAAGTCCAAGCTAGTTGATCTGCTCCAGTCTGCTGGTGAAGTCGTTGCCATGACTGGTGACGGTGTCAACGATGCCCCCGCTCTCAAGAAGGCCGACATTGGTGTCGCCATGGGCTCCGGAACCGATGTGTCTAAGCTGGCTGCCGACATGGTCCTCGCTGACAGCAACTTCGCCACCATTGAGGTCGCCATTGAGGAGGGGCGCTCCATCTACAACAACACCCAGCAGTTTATCCGCTACCTGATTTCTTCCAACATCGGCGAGGTTGTTTCCATCTTCCTGACAGCCGCTCTCGGCATGCCTGAGGCGCTCGTCCCCGTCCAGCTTCTCTGGGTCAACCTGGTCACCGATGGTCTCCCCGCCACTGCTCTGTCCTTCAACCCTCCTGACAATGACATCATGAAGCGTCGGCCACGAAAGCGCGACGAGGCCCTCATCGGTGGCTGGCTGTTCTTCCGCTACCTCATCATCGGCACCTACGTCGGTCTCGCCACAGTCGCCGGCTACGCCTGGTGGTTCATGTTCAACGCCGAGGGTCCCCAGATCACTTTCCGCCAGCTCACCCGGTTCCACCACTGCTCTGCCGAGTTCGCCGACATCGGTTGCGATATGTTCTCCAACGACATGGCCAAGGCTGCCTCGACCGTCTCGCTGTCTATCCTAGTCGTTATTGAGATGTTCAATGCCATGAACGCCCTTTCGTCGAGCGAGTCTCTGCTTACTCTCCCCCTGTGGAAGAACATGATGCTTGTCTATGCCATCACCTTGTCCATGGCGCTCCACTTTGCCCTCCTCTACATCCCCTTCCTCCAGGGCCTGTTCTCCATTCTCCCTCTGAACCTCAACGAGTGGAAGGCAGTCGTCTTGATCAGTGCGCCCGTCATGTAAGTCAGCCCCAACCCCTCTCCCTTCGCCTGTCCTATTTTCTCTCTTCTTTTTCTTTTTTCCTTCTCTTCCCTGCTTGTTCGGTTGGGTTCACAAAACGTAACACGTAACTGACTTTTGTTCCCTAGTCTTCTTGACGAGATTCTCAAGGCTGTTGAAAGGCAGTTTTTCGTTGAGGTGTCGACCGACGTCTCCCTCAAGACGAAGAAAGAGCAATAGACTAAGATAGAGAGATACAAGACCAAAGTAGAAAAAAATACGCACAAACCTAGCCCAAGCTAGAGAATTAGTTTAGATGCCTGAAATGTAACATAGCCGAGTCTACGCAGTTGAAAGATAGACTGGAGGGCATGAGCATGGATGGATTTGCCCTCCCATTTGTACGATGATTCAACAAATAAAGAAACACATCAAAACAATAAATGGAAGTTTATGCGTGCATCATCACAGTTCTTTCTGTCCCTCCTATGCCAACGAGGTTGACGGATTGGTCTATCTTACGTGGGATCAAGGGTCCGTTTACTTGAACGTGCTTGTGCACTATCATTACCCAGCTTTGAATATAATTTGCCGAGTATCTATTCGTACAAGATGCAAATTCCACCACTTCGCGCCGTTTCCGAGCGCCACTCTAATCTTGCCTGCCCTTTAGTAATCGCTTGGTGATCTTGTCCTTCTCAATGATGTAGACGTGGGCACCCCAGCCGGAGAGGGCGTCACGATCAACAGCGTTGAGCAGTGCCTGGGAAATAGTCTCGAAGAGAGCATCGGGTTCCTAGAGCGAGGCGATAGTCAGCAAGAGTCGACTACATGGACACGGGGAGACGGCTTCCAAGACGCAGAAGTCTCGACGTCCAAGCTGTGGGGATTCTAGGCGACGCACCATATCAGGCTCCCAGAGACTTTCGCACATGCCAAAGAGCTGCTCGGAGGCGGTGCCGGAGACGATAAAGTCCTTGGCAAAGTCGATGCAGCCGATGCTGTCGAAACCGCAGATGAAGGGCTTGCCGGTCTTGGGTTCGAGGCCAGCGACGACGGGGGAGACGAAGAAAGGACCGAAGCGGCGCTCGTAAAGGGACGAGGAGACAAGGTTGGCAAAGGTGCGGGGGGCGATCTGGCGCTCCTCGCGCAGGCGGTACATGTTGACCTTGTAGCGGAAGAGGTCGCTGACGGTGTTGACGTCGGTGGCCAGACCGGTGAGGCCCAGGAAGACGTCACCGTACTGGAAGATCTTGGGGAAGTTGTTGGAGACAGTGAGGGCCTGGAGACCGAGGCGGAGATCGCAGGCGATGGCGACGCAGTCCTTGCCGACCATGGCGACGCAGGCACCGCCGTCTGGGAGGAGGGAGGTTAGTTAAGAGGTCGAGTCTGGGGGGAGAGGGGCGGTCGAGCGAGGAGACCAACTTATTGAGAAGGGAGACGACTGCGGAGACTGTCAGCAAGAGAGCACCGGAGTATGAGGGGGGGCGGTATCGCAAGCAGACGACGAGACATACCATGGTGGCCGCTGGTGCTGGGGTTGGAGATGGAGCCGGAGACGAAGATGCGAGGTCGGGCCGTCGAGGGACAGGGCGTCGTCAATCAAGTCCGTGTCGACGGTGAGGATGAGATCAGCGAAGTGGAAGCAGCGCTGTGTTGTGCAGGCTGCCGGGGGGGAGTCGTCGACAAGGGCGTGCTGTTCTCGTGAGGATCGTGATGATTGTTTGATGGCTGATGGTGGAGTTGGAGGTTGATGGATTGACGAAGCTCCTGGTACCTAGGCTGGCATGGGGCTGGAGCTACCTGGTACGTACCGCAGGTAGGTAGGTAGGTGCTGTTGCGTTGCTGCTGCTGTTGCCCGCCTATTGGCGCTGCACTGTACTGTACTTGTACTGTGCTGGCAGGCAAACACGTCTGGCGCGGCCGAGTCGGGAAGATCCACGTCCTCTGCCAGCAGCCTGCTGCTTACCTAAGTCGCTCCCACCTCAAGATACGTACCTCACATTCCTGCCTGAGCTGTGTGAAGCACCACCAGAAACCGCACTCTGTGGCCGTCACTGCACAATTGATGTCATTGGTACATGTCGTTGATGAGGAAAATGTTCGCATCTCGTTATCGCTGCGTAGCGATTATAAACACGCTATATCTTCAGTTCCAAAAACCTCCTCCTTACTACCCCATCCACTGTCTTGGCTGATAGATATTAGATAACTAGTCAATAGTGTCACCATCTCTCAGACACCGCCATCACAGCCAAGGACTATCAGTTCGCCGCCGAGAATTCAAGAACTTATGCATAGGCCATTAAAATATATTAAGAATAGCAGTCCGCAAGTCCCTTCTAGAGTTCTCAAGCCCGTTTTTTTTTTCTCTCACTGGATCTCAATAGCTTTACGCTCCACGGGATTTCAGAATCCTAGTTCATGTTCCCTGTACCTCCAGCTACCAAAGCTCTAAGAGTAGAATATTCCAACTTCCATCTGTGCCAACATCACAACTATGTTTGTGCTCGCCATAAAAATTACAATAAAGAAAACCAGGCGGCCATAATCTGAAACCCGTGCCACCTTTTCGGTGACAACCTTGTCCAATTGAGGTCCAAAGAATGGACCTCCGAGTATTCGCTGGAAATGGCATTTTACTTTCCGAGATGAGTTGGAGCCATGTTGCTATAAAATATGTAATATTTCCCTATGTATTCTCAGAGGCGTATAAACCCCGAGACATTTAAAGGCTCTATTTGGAGAGTATTGCTCATTCTCAAATCCTAGGATAATCATTCAGCTCAGAAACCAAGAGGCTTCACTTTGGAAATAGTTCTCTGCTCGCCGAGTGACTTGAAACACGCAATCAAAACCGTGCATCTCAAATCCAACCCTACTTCATGAACTTTAGAATCCATTGATTCAATCAATCCCATCCATCGTCGGGGCAGTGATCAACGATATCAGTCTCCCAACATTGCGGAAATATCCGGCCTTTACTCGACAGCTTTACCTCCTTAGTTTGCGAGAAACGAATTTGGCTAGTAATTTCACTTGCCGGGATTAGAAAACTAAGACCCTTGTTTCAACATTCTTACCTAGAGGATTTAAAGCTTTCACACCATGTTCAAGAATCCAATCAAGATTATAAGTTTATTAGCATGGATCCGATTGCAGCGGGTTGTCTGTAACCCTTGGAGGTTTTGAGGTCCCTCGACTCACGTGTATGCAGAGAATTGGCTTCAAGAAGCCTTGATTTGGAAAAGCTCTTTGCTTCCTGTCTTGTTGGTGGGTGTGATTTTGGAGCCCTTGAGTTCAACTAGCTTTGTAATGCCCTGTCCCGGTTGCTCACTTGCACAGGTGACGGCAGCTTTGTTTCTTAGCAGTGAGGGTTAGGATAAAGTAAAATTTCTTGTGAGCCGGTGTTCGAAGCCTAAAATTGAAGATTGACGTGATCCATGCAATGTTTTCACAACAGATACAGTCAGAAACAAGCCCTTACTTGTTTACGGTCAATATCAATCTATGACCTCGATCACCCACGATAACTCTAAATTAATTTCAGTAAGCAATCCATTTCCCAGGCATGAGCATCATCCAGAGTAAATAACCAATACAGGTGCGAAGTGCAACAAGGAGGACAGAAAGCCAGTCCAGGGTAGCTAGTGATTCAATGGGCTTGTGACCCTCTGTGTTGAACATGAATTGGGAAGCATGATTCTCAATTTGAAACACCCAACTGCTTCCAATAAGCTCAAATACTGCAGTAGAGGAGGATTAATATTATGTAGATATTGAGTTGGCCTGATAGCACGATGCCAATGTACCACCCGTTGGTGTGGTCCGTCTTGACCCCACTTGTGTCCCACCACGCTGGCTCCTGTCCCGAATTGTTGTTCTTTGGTCCGGGATGGCATCCTATTTTCCTTACTCTAGGAATGAATGGCCTGGCTCATGATGCTTGCAGCTCTTGGCCAAGGAAATTATTCGACTGAATATGATACTTTTGCCGACACTTGCTGTATAGACCGTTGTTTGAGCACATCGTGGATATTCAACAAGGCCGTAGAAAGGACCGTTCCATGTGGGAAGCCAGATCGGTCTGCCGGCATAATATGTCGAGTAGGTACATTTACGAAGATGTGGGTGGATTAACATAGGTACTATGGAATCAGGCAAGTATGCTGAAATTCATGTGACGATGTCACCTTCTTCTCACTCGACCATTGATTTCTATGTATCAGTGATTCCTCTTACATTCCCCGAGGAAAGACAGACATGATTTAAACTTTCCAATTACCTTACATTAACGTACTTGGATATTCCAGTCATCACTAATATGTAACCTTGCAAATACAACTACACCAACCTCGATTTTCCATGCCTAAGGCTTTGGTTTCACACTTTCCAATCCTTCTAGGAGTCGCCCGTCTTTTCTCATGGAAAGTGGGGGAAACGCACCGCCCCCCCAGAGTGGCGCCTGGAGGGGCGGAAAGGTGACGACATGCAGGCGCCTGGATTCGGAGCGGAATAACGCGGCCCCCGTGCATATTGGTACACCCAGTCACCCCGCGACCATCCTCTTCACGATGCGTAACTTCTACTTGTCTTCCCAAGCTCGCCATTGCTTCAACCATGGCGTCCCATGTTGTGGTGATAGCCACCGACCTGCGCCGAACCACGGTCAAGGTATCTCCCGGAACATATCTGACCGAAGTGCTCGAAGAGGCCTGCAGGAAGCTCAACCTTACCAGCGACAAGTACCTGATCAAGTAAGCAAGCTGTCTGTGCCCCTCAGTGTTTCATGCTCTAATACACCATGGCATAGACACAAGCAAAAGCAGGTTGATCTCTCGATTCCATTCCGAACATCCGGCCTCATCCCCGGAGCGAAACTCGAGCTTGTTCAAAAGTCAAACACGCCCTCAGCCATCCAGGTCGCTCTTCAAGTTCCCCCTCCGGAGGGTCGAGAGATTCCCGGTGGCCGATTAATCCAGAAGTTCCCCAGCAACTTGACCATATGGAAGGTTCTTCGGCAGTTCGAGAGCGGAAATGCCAGCAATGGGAGAAACATTAATATCACGGCCCGAGGAGTCGCGCAAACAGCGAGCGCATCTGGTAGTGGCGGTGGACAACTATACTATGAGATCCCTGTCCTGAACATCATGGGTAGGGAGCTTACTTCCTTCTCTGATTTTCAACGGACCTTGTCACAGCTGGGCTACAACTCGGGGAGCGTCCTGATTAGACTCGCGTACCGCAAGACAGACCAGACTTTGTACGATGCCATGGCAGAGATCAGTCAATTCTTTCAAGATGAAGAGAAGGAGAAAGAGAAGGAACAGGCAGAAGCGTCTTTGCCCCCACCGGATCCAACCAAGAAGGAAACGGTGGAACTAGTGGTAGAACCTACTCCGGCTCCTCCTGCTCAATCTGAACTCGATGCCAGCAAACCTGAGGACCAAGAGGACCAAGAGGACCAAGATATGCCAGATTCTACAATCAACCAGCCCCCCGAGGAACCTGCCATGGATGTCGACAAGCCTCAAGAGGCCGCTGGGCTTGACCCTGTAAACGTGTTCCTTGCCCCGTCCGGCTCAACTCCCGCTGCTGCCCTCGCCAAGGTCAACGAGACTGACTTTACCCCAACCGTTGCTCACGCTCAGCTTCATCAAGCCCGTCTCCAGGAGAGTTCACGGAACAAACGGCTCCTCTCGGACCAAGAGCTGGAAGACAGAGCCGCTGCTGAGGCTGCCAAAGTGGCGGCCATCAAGTCTGTTCTGGTCAAGGTCCGCTTCCCGGATAACACTAGTAGTGATTGGCAAATTGGACCTGCCGAAACTGGTCGATTCCTTTACGATGCTGTCCGCCACGTCATGGCTCACGAAGGCCAACCCTTTCATTTGGTTCTTCCTGGAAGCAAGGCCATCATCAAGGATGACGATAAGCCTTCCAACAGTCTTATCAAGGCGTACAAGTTCTCTGGGCGCATGCTCATTAACTTGGTGTGGGATAACAACGTCTCCCCTGCTATACGAAAAAAGCCATTCCTCAAGGCCAATATAGCACAACAGGGACAGCAAGTAAAGGTCCCCTCACCACCCGTTGTATCGGATAACAAAGAAGACGGGCCCCCTTTGCCCAAGCTTCAGCCAACGGACAAGGGCGAAGGGAGTGGAGACAAGCTTGGCAAGAAGATACCCAAATGGCTCAAGCTGGGCAAGAAATAGAGGCACAGGCCGGTTGAGGCATTCTTACACAGCACTGCAAAGCGCAGAATCATTATGAGCAAAATGCATTTAAGGAGTCACGCAAGGCGTTGGTTTTCACGGTAATGTTAACGTCTTTGTCGACGAGGAACGTCGTAGTCTTATTTGTAGGGAATAGAGGGCACTGTGTACACTTTTGTTTTTATTTCATCACAGAACCGGGCTTCGAGATGGCAAGAGATGGCTGGGCGCCCGCCGGGGTTTGTTTTGTCACCGCAACATCCGTAGAGAAGCACGATTCAAGTCGTCAAGCCATTGTCTTCAGAGTAATTGGTATTCCGGTGAGCCGCAGCCTATCCCTGCCACGGAGCATCAAAGCCGTATTTTTGTAGAACGATCAAAATCGTAACTGCGCCAACCCATGCGAACCCCATTTGCCAGATTCCCAAAAGTCAGAGACACCGTTTAGTGAGTACGGCGAGCGTCAGCAATGACGCGCTGGAGCTCATCGACCTTCTTCTTGGCACGGCCGAAGGTACCGAGCTGATTGATAACATGTTAGCGATTTCTGATTCTCGAAAGGGGGAGTGTGCAGAGTTTAGATAAGGGATTCGACGTACGCGCTTCTTGGCGAGCTTACGGGCACGCTTGTCCTTGCTGTTGCGGAGCAACTCGATGACTCGGCGCTCGTAGGGGGCAAGACTGTGAAGTGAAAGTGGTTAGCCGTATGTCCTGTAGAAATGAAAAGAAAAAAAAGAAAAAATTCTCCATCGACGTCGCCCAGTCCCAACCACAACTCTTCCAGTGCGTCGACTGAATCGTATCCAATGGCTTGCCAGGAGTTCTCTGTGCCAAGTCCTCTTCTCGATTGCGGCCTCCAACACTATCCAACACTTGGCGGGACTGTTCCGAGTCGAAGAAGAAATATATCAAGTCGACTTACCCAGCAACCTCCTTGACGACCTCACGGACGAAAGCGGTGCGCTTGCTCAGGTGGCCCTTGGTGCGGGAAACGCGGGGCTTGACAACGCGGGCGGTGGTTTTCTAAAAAGTCGCAAAAGCGCCAAATGTCAGCGTCCATCGTCTGCAAGAGCGGCCTCCTCGTGGATGAGGGAGCGGAGCAGAGATCCTCCACGAGGTGAGACTGTGACAAGAAGACGTACGTGGCCCTTGTTCAGGCCAACGGCCAGACCGGATCGTGCGGGGGCTTCAGCGGCCATTGTTGCTGTGGTTAGTCGACGTGATCGGTGATGGTCGAAGAAGTTCACGAAGGACGGAATTTGGTGGAGAGGGTGCGCTTTGGTGTGGGAAATTTTTCGGCGATTGTGGGTCACGTGCCCGAGGGTAAAGGTCAATTTTTCCTCTATGAAAAATGAGCAAGTGTGTGTGTTGCGTGTGGTGGGGGAGGGGGACGCTCGACCACCCTCTTCCCAAAAAGGACCTTGCCTGGTCTTGGCCCCACTTTGTTGGCCCGAAATGGGCAAAGGGCTCACTATGACAGTTTGGAACTCGGAACTGTGTGGATTGATGTGCGAGTACGTGCAATTTGGTGTTGGAGCTAGGCAGTAGTTTACGGCAAGATACACAGTTGTCATTGCCTTCTGGACATACCTATCGAGCCGCTCTTGATGAGATGTTGTACCCTCCGTTGTACATGGATCGAGTATTCGTCATGACTAATACGCACAATTCTTCTCCATTTACAGAGCCTTGATCGCGACACACAGCAGTGACAATCTAGTCGGACGGTACTCATTGTATGTATTACTCGTCTCGCAACTCTCAGGTGAATAGATTCGAAGAGAAATAGTTATGGAGCTAAAGAGTAGGATTTGTGTTCACCGAGCATGAACGAATGGTTTGCCACGTTATCGTTATACCACGAACTAAGAGGTATGATGAGCGCGCGCCAATAAGACCAGACGCTATACTTTCAATTAAGGAGCGGGCGAATACATCAAGACTTGACATCATCGATGCTCTAGTTGTTTTTATACATACTGGTGAGCAAGGCACCAGACAAAACACATGACCACTATCGACAATGGACGATGCCCGCTCCAGGTAGGGTAGGACGAAAAAAGAACAGCCCCGTTTTCATGCGTCCTCGTCTCATCTTGAAAGCTGCCTCCCGTCCGACCTTCAGCTTTCTCTTCCGAAATGCCGTTCCTTCTCTTCCCCTTGGCCCATAATTGCAGTCAATAGGGGAAAAGCAACATGGTTTGCACATTGGAAACCATCAGTCGCTTCATTTGGAGCAGCCTGTTCCCATAATAGTGGCAAACAAGGGTGGGCCCCGACCTCACGTATTGGTAAATATGCAGCTGTATCCCAGCCTGCACAAGCATTTAGATGCAATGTGCTACATCGTTGGGACCGGACATTCGCATGCCACCATCCTGAAATCATTGCAAATAACATATCTTGGGTAGATGGAAGCGAGGATCGAAGCTCAGGAAATATGCTGATTCCAGTACACCAATAACTAGAAAGAGACCTCTTCCTCGTGCGTTCTTATTCTGTGGCCTGGATGATATGAAGACGGCCCAACTCTCCGTCACACCGGCAACTGCTGGGAAACTCGCATCCAGTATGCCACAATTCATATAGGATGACAAAGGCCTTCCAGCGCTTCCGTACGCGAATGAGTGGCACCGTTTCCCACACAACGTACTGTGTATGTATGTGCATGCAGGTGCGTTGTCCAGGAACCCACCAAACCGTAAACCTCCCAGAGGGAAACATGAAACGTGAGAGCATCCAATCATGACGCTGCGTCACCGGGCATGTCGGACCGCTCGTCCAGGTTCTGCTATTGCATCACGATCTGCACAACACGGATGACACGGGGTTGCTGGCTCGATTTTCTGTTGCCGTAGCCGCATGTTTGACCTGGGATCCAGGAACTCCTCTCTTTGAGCCTGCCCCAACCTTCCCACCCTCACGAGGTGGTTATAACAGGGGACTCGCCCTTCTCTCGGACATTACAGTAGCTTCAACATCCAGCACCTATCTTAAGTATTCAACCTCGTTGCATATCATTACCCACCCATCCACCAACTAGCGCTATCCGCTTGGGAGCTTCATACACGCGCACCAAGCTCAAACATCGCCAAAATGCATGCCTGGCTAGTTCTGTTATCCATCCTGGCCCCGTCATTTGCCGTACATTCATATGCTGTTCCTGACGGAATAGCTCTCGCTGAAGCAGACTCGAGCAGCAGCTGCATTCTTCCCAACGACTATCACATCCTCAACTTTACGTCCACAGCTACAGACGGTGGGAAGACGCTCTCGTCCTTCGAGTTCACCTTTAGGGATGACAAGACGGAGGTGACAACACCATGCGAATTCAACTCCTCGTCCGTGGCTAGCAACAGCCTTTATCTTTGCGAGGACAGCGACATAATGTTCACTTGGCAGGACGACCTCGGATACCTGAACATGGTTGAAAGGGTGTGCCACGGTGTCAACGGGTAAGTGAATATTGACCAAACTCCACGGCGCGGTGTCTCAGTAGGATTTCTCTGCTAAATCCATACCTGCAGAGCGACAGCATACATCGTGCAGGGCACTGCCCAAATCTACCTCAAATGCCCGGAGGCTGGAGGCGCTTGTACAACCAACTCGACCGATTACAGGGCCCTTTTCGTGAGCCTCAACCCGGAGCGAAATCCGACCAAGATCTAGAGCTGCGCATGTGGACGGGCGAAATCAAAACAGAGGACACGAGGGCTTGAAGAGGACCGAATGAGGGGGGTCGTTGATAGGTAGGCAGCGCAGAGGGGTTATGTTATGTTGCGTCACTGTTTGCATTTCAGGCGGCACGAGAGTGAGCACTGGGAGTCAGACACGTCGTGAATCTCGCTGTCTTGCCTTCTTGAGTCACCGGGTGATTAGGGCTCTCACGGTAGTCCCATGGAATTCCACAATAGAGTGTTTTGCATCACAACCCAACTGTGTGCATGACAGCATCAAGCGTTGACGACAAGAAGCGTCATGACCACCGATAGACTGATAGGTACCCGAGCCCCAGCACTGCATGCCGGGTATGCCAGGTACCTCTGAATGAGGGAAGGGGAGGGGACTCTCAAGATGTGCTAGGAATCCGGGGTAGTGCGAAAGCGGTACAGCCCAGCCATTCACAAGGCCGCGTGCAGTTGGATGACCTCCACCCAACCTCCTCTCCTCCACACTCTGCCTCGTCACTTTGGCGTATGACCTCGACCCTCTCCAGACCCTCCGAAGACCCTCCGCACACTCACTCACGAGACCTAAAAAGTCAGACGCAAGAGGCGGTTTCTTGGGGTCTTGGGGTCCTGGTCTCATCGCGGACCAGTCCTGTGCCACTTGATTACCGCCATCCGTGCCAGGTTAGAGGCCCCCAACAAAATCAACGACACAGCCCTGCATCGTGCGTTCAATAGAGAGTGACTGCACCAAGGGCAGCTTACTCGCAATCTTCGCCTCGCATCAATCCCAGGTTCACCGACTATCCGCTTATCCATTGCGTCCAGTTGATCAACTTACTTTAACTCTCCATCCCCTTGGCTTTTGAGCCCTCAATTGATCGACCTCCCCGGCCCCTCACCTGTGGCAAAGTTTGTTCCCCAAGGACCTGCGAGATGATCCAATAACCAAGAGACGAACTGTCCGGCTCTCCCCCTCTACCAAGTACATCCTCCTCCTCCGTCACCTCCTCATAATCGTCACCGTCATCATCAGACAGTAGAATCCGACTTCAAAATGCAGTACCATGCCTTGCGTGGGCTGGGGTTCTGGGTCTTGCTGCTGGTCCTCAGCACTGTTGGCTTCGCCTCCAAAGAAGCTCAGAACCCCTTCGGCAGCGGTATTAGAGTAACAGAGTCATCGACAGCTGCGGGAACCATCTCGGCAGCATTGTTTGCAACCCTTGAGCGACTCGCTCGCCTCGTCGACGTTACCTATTGCATTGGGAATACTGGCGTGAGCAAACCGTTCGCATGTGTATCTCGTTGTGCCGATTTCCCAAACTTGTCCTTGGTTACCACTTGGAACACGGGCGTCCTCATGAGCGATAGCTGCGGCTTCATTGCGGTCGATCACGGCGCTCAACAGCAAGGGACTTCACGTGCTAAATCTATCTACACCACCGGCGGCCCAGCCATCATCGTGGCCTTCCGGGGAACTTACAGCATCACCAACACTGTCGTCGACCTCAGTACTGTTCCGCAAAAGTATGTTCCGTACCCCTCCCCAGATGACGGCGGAGAGTCACCCCCGGAGAACCCAGAGCATGAATGCAACAACTGCACTGTACACATGGGCTTTTTGGACTCCTGGAAGAACGCGAGACGATTGGTCATCCCCGAACTTCAGGAGCTAAAAGAGCAGTACCCTTCGTACCCAATTCAACTTATCGGGCACAGCCTTGGTGGAGCTGTTGCCTGCCTAGCCGGCCTGGAACTGAAGGTGTCTCTGGGCTGGGAGGACGTGGTAGTGACCACATTCGGCGAGCCCCGAGTCGGCAATGATGGTCTCGTTCGGTTTGTGGACGGCGTGTTCCATCTGGACGAGCAAGAGGGCCTTGAAGAGCGTACATATCGGCGAGTAACCCACCGCGATGACCCCGTGCCATTGCTGCCGCTCGGCGAATGGGGTTATAAATCCCATGCTGGAGAGATATTCATTGACAAAGCGGATCTTGCACCATCCGAAACCGATGTTTACCCTTGTGTAGGCGACGAAGATCCGTCGTGTACTGCCGGAGCTGACGATAATCTTTGGGACTTTTGGCACAAAATGCGGCGGCTCCTCAAAGCCAAAAGGCTCCCGTTCAAGGCCAACAGTTTAATGGAGGTAGAATGGTTTCCACAGAGGCTGAAATTATGGCAGCTCTTCTTCGCGCATCGGGACTATTTCTGGAGACTTGGTCTTTGCGTTCCGGGAGGCGATCCGGCCAACTGGGGCCGAGACCCATACACGCCCCCAAAAGCAGATGAACTGTAGGAGTTGCTTTTCTTATGTTGGGAGTTTCCGGGCTTATTTTCTGCGCTTGATGGGGGATGTGCATTGCTGGAGATACCATTACTTGAATTGTACATTGACAGGTTTTATGTCAGTTGAGATTATCATTCACTTCACTATCCCTGGAGGGAGAAGCGAGGGCCATGGCAGGGAAAGAATGAGCAAAGTTAGATGAGATAATCGATAGTTATCCACGATGGCAATGGCAGAAAATCGGAGAATTTCTAAATGCAGTCCGTTCTTGGCCCGATCCAGCCCAGCCGGAATGGAGGATCCTGGGATTCCGACTCGGAGCTTGGCGCCCATCAAGCGAGATAAGGATGTGTGGTGGGGGCAGCAATGTGCATATGTTTGGGAAAAGTATCACCCCATGCAGGCCGGGTTGAACCACAACCCAATTCAAAAGCCGTTCCACAAAAAAAATTTTATTCAAGCGAGCAACAATGTACTTGTTCGGTTCTCTTTGTGTTACCAACTCAGACCCATGCTTTGGGCTCAGTAGCGAGGAGGCCACAGGGGAAGAGCGGGGAGAATCGGCGGGAACAAGAGGGGACAGAGGCGACGAGAGGATGGCATCATGGAGCTGTTGAGTGCCCGTGACCTGCGCGAGAGTGGGCGATTCGATTGCCAACTCACACCGGTCGCGCCCATTATTCAGTCCCCTGCCCTAGTTAGCACAGATGCCCAAGCCACGAGTGCTTTTGTGCCTGGCCGTGCCAGGCCGAGCAGTGGAGAATAGAGGGAAAGCGACAACATATGCATCGTGCCTTGTCTTTGGCTCCATCGGTGTAGAGCATGCCTACTCAGGTATATCTGGGGACAGATGTGCCAAAATCTATATGCTTCAACAAGATCAACGCAACGCCGAGGATGCGATGGAGGACAACACGGGATGTATCACGGCTTAGAACAGGATCGAGGGAAGGAATCCATGGGGAAAGCAAAAAAAAAAAAGAGGAAGAAGAAAAAAGTCTCGTTTGAAAGAAGTGAGGCGAAACCGATTTGCTGCTTCCTGAGTGGGCCTCCGCTGAACTAGGCACTGGGACTGGTAGACTCCAGATCACCATAGATGAGCCTAAAATCAGGCTGGTGGGCTGGGCAGCGGGAGAAAGCGATGTGGGGAGAATGAGCGAAACGAAACGGCTTTCCCGTTCGCATGGGCAACGGGGCCCAAAAGAACAACAATAACAACGACACCATCCTCGTTCCCATCATCAACGTTTATGCTTGCAGGGTACGGGGGGGTTTGGGGCGTAAGGCGGACGGAGGCTCGTGGCGGTGCCCATCCTACTGTTGACCAACTGCAAGTGATTGATGCTGTACGTGTACCATGCCATACAAAGGTCCATGCTTTCTGCAGAAGAAGGCTGGAAGAAAGAGAAAGAAGAGTCGCAATAGGTACCCAGGTATGCGTACCTACCTACCTGAGGTACCTTGGATACCGTTTCGGTGTGGGCGTTGGCTGGGGTAACGGCTCGGTACCGCATCCAGGTCGCTGGTTTCTTGTCCAGCAACCAACAATGGGGGTCATGATGGGAGGATGACTAGATCCACCACGGGTGAGTAAATGAGGGGCACGAGGGGCTGTGGTGAATGTGATTTGGGGTTGGGAGTGAGGGAATGTGGGAGTGAAATCATCCAATATCAACAAACACGCACGGGCAGGGATGGGGGCAAGATAGATGGTCAGATCTTGAGATTTGACCTGGGCAAAGCAATCTCGTTGGTGGTCGTGTGCCTCTGATACTACACCGTCGGGACGTCTCGGCCGGCGGCCGAAAGTTGCCCCAGCGAGTATCGAATTGTCGAAATGTGATACAAGGTGTACGCAAGAGTGAGAGGCCAAAGGGAGAGTGAGGCGGTAATCTTCAAAACCATGGATGTACATATGTACGGTAGCCAATCTGAACATGGGATAAATAAAGCGTGACCAAATGGGCGGAATTGTGACCCCCCCGTAAGACTGTCGTTTTGGGCCTGGTTGGCGCCCCCAAAGACATATCGAATTTGCTGGGGTGTGCGATGAATCGCCCGAGAACAAGCTGACCCTACGGATAGAGAGGTAGTGGATGGCCAATATTGGGCTAATGACGAGCTAATAAAGGATATGCCATGCGATGTTGTGATGTGTTGTATGTTGTGATGTGCTCAGTCAGGTAGCCGTGCTGCGATGCGCTGCGATGTGTGATGTGTCTCCGTGGTGCTGGCGGGTAAAGGTACGTACTCCTTTTAACTAGAGATAATACCGGTTTAGTATGTGAGGTGTGTGTGCATGATGTGTCGTGTGTGGCGCGGTGAGAGAAAGGCAGATGCTCAGCCCTCCCAAACCAAGGTAAGTTGAGACGAAGCAAGGCTGCCTGGCGCCCGGGTAGTATTGAAGCAAGTTCTGTATACTCCGAAGAAAGCAATAAAATCTCTCCATAATGGTTATTTTTAAGTGTATGCAAAAGAGTTCAGCACATCTGAGAGCGAAAAGAGACGATGAGAGTGAGTTGACGGATCCCATCCCAGCAGACCTGAGTGGATGCAGCGCATCGCAGCGCAGGACAGAGGTGCCCCAGCCAGCAGAAGAAAAGGGTGCCGCAGAGGCGACTCGGGGAGGCTCCTCAACTCTGAAGGGAACGGCAAACGGTGTACGGATTTATCTGCAAACGGGTGCAAAAGCAGCAGTTTTGCTTGGGCCTCGGTGCGACTTCAAACTGGCCCAGCTAGACGGCGGGTGCACAGGCTGGCGGGAGAAGAAACTGGAGCTAGGTGGTTCTTAGCGAAAGGACGTCCCCTCTTTTTGCCTCCCAGCCCAGCAAAGAGGGCTGGGCTGCCGGACAGCTAGCTGGGCAGTCGGGCAGGGGGGAAAGAGAAGAGGACAGAAGAAAAAAGATGCCATGTTAGTGGATGTGTGACGACATGAGCGTGGCTGTCAGAATTGAAAGGGAGGGAAGAAGAGGGGTTGATTGGAGACAAACGGGCTGGCATAGGGTTGACTTTGAGTTTTTTTTTTTTTTTGGTCTTCTCTTTTGAGGCTCATTGTCACTTGATTTCATTGTTGTTGCTTGGTCCAAACAGTTGATTGTGACTGCCAAACAGCTGGCTGCCGTCTGGCTGGCGGCTGGCGGCTGGTGGCCATCTGACACGCTGGGCACCCGGACACCCATCCTGGGCACAGAAGAACTTTTTAGCAGGAGGCAAGGAGCTGAGCACGCCAATCTGGCAGCCTGGCACCGGCCCATGGCACCCGTACCGCACCCGCACCCGCACCGTACCGCCCACCGGTTAGCGACTTACGGGCCTAACAATGGCAAAGACGGCGCCCCGCAGCGTGCGCCCCCCCGACAGCCAGCCATTCAGCGGGTGCCCAAGGCCTGGAAACGCCTTGAAGCAGCCACTCAGGTACCTTGCTTGCTCGTCCGTGAAAAGGACCCCGTTGCCCCTCAGAAAGCAATGGAAATGCGAAATGCAGAGGCTGTGGGTGTCGTGTTACAAGGCTCCAGGCGCTGGACCCCCAAGGGGCCGGACGCCGCTGCTCGACAGGGCAGATGCAAACGCAGCACGCACCATACACGCAACGCACAAACAAAAGAGGGGCAAATTGGCACATCCCTCGCCGGGTCCCAAAAATATAAACAACAGTGCCTTTCTCAACGCCTGACCCGCGTCCCACCTCCACAAGCCCGCACCAGGCGCACCAGGCCCAGTCCCAGTCCACACTTCTCACATCCCATCCCCATTCATCCCTCCCCTCCCTCCCTTCTAAGTGCGCACCCCCCGAACTCAAACCTCGAAAACACCCGTCACCTTTCTCACCTCCAACTCATCTCTCGCAATCTCTCCTTGTTCCTTCTTCCTCTCCCGTCCGTCTCTCTTCCTCCTTTACTCAAACCAACTCCATCAACCTCATTCACCATGGCCACCGAGGTAAGTTCGTTATCCCCTCCATTTTCGACCCCCTCATCGCCCACGTTTTGCATCGCCCTATCTGTGTCTTCCCCTCGTTTCCCTTTGATTGTGCCCTCTGCCTCGACCCAGCCCGCGCTGCACCGCACAGCACCACCGCATAACACAACCCCTCCTCTCCAAGCCCGCCTGTCACCGTCATCCCATCTTCATGGCGCACTACTTGCGGCCACGGTCATGGCATGCGGCTTTCGGCTCCATGGCCGTGTCTCTGCCCATCTCCCCTATCGCCCCTTTCCCCCCCCCCCTCCCTCGACTGCGCTTCGACGAACACCGCTCTTCGTGCGTTACTCTTTGACAGAATGCTAATCCTCTCCTCTCTTCTAGCGTGAAAGGTTTGTTCAGATGCCTCCTGCCTCTCCTCCTCCTTCTCCCTCAGCATCCTCGTCGTCGCTCTCGATCCCCTCGTTTTCGTCGTCGTGGAAAGGATGACTCCACCCCACCGAGAAAAATCACCGTTCCGTATCGCTGACCTAATGCCTGTTGCAAATACAGCAAGACCTTCCTGGCTCGTCTCTGCGAGCAGGCCGAGCGCTACGATGAGATGGTCACCTACATGAAGGAGGTGGCCAAACTCGGCGGTGAGCTCACCGTCGACGAGCGCAACCTTCTCAGCGTTGCCTACAAGAACGTTGTTGGTACCCGCCGTGCCTCGTGGCGCATCATCTCCTCGATCGAGCAGAAGGAGGAGTCCAAGGGCTCCGACAAGCACGTTTCCACCATCAAGGAGTACCGCTCCAAGATCGAGACCGAGCTCGAGCAGGTCTGCCAGGACGTCCTCGATGTCCTCGATGAGTCTCTTATCCCCAACGCCGCCACCGGCGAGTCCAAGGTCTTCTACCACAAGATGTAGGTTGTTTTATATCTCACCCCTTGTATCTTTTTTCTCTTTTGTCTATTTTTGTTTTGCCACCTACTGGCGCTTTCTGTGCTACTTTCCCACTTGGTCATCGCTTTTATCAATTTCCCTGCTTCCCCCTCACTTTCTCAGCCCCCGCCCCTCCTTCCCACGTTCAGCTCTGCGGAATACATGAACAATCGCACGAAAAAAAGCTTCTGGAATCTTATCTGACTCTCCATTGCAGGAAGGGTGACTACCACCGTTACCTCGCCGAGTTCGCTTCTGGCGAGAAGCGCAAGGTCGCTGCCACTGCCGCCCACGAGGCTTACAAGGTGAGGCTAAATCCCCCTCCGTCACATGCCGCGCGATCCGGGCCCTTTGAGCCCACCCCGCTGACTGTAATACCCAACCACAGAACGCCACCGATGTCGCCCAGACTGAGCTCACTCCTACCCACCCCATTCGCCTGGGTCTGGCTCTGAACTTCTCCGTCTTCTACTACGAGATCCTGAACTCTCCCGACCGTGCTTGCCACCTCGCGAAGCAGGCCTTCGACGATGCTATTGCCGAGCTCGACTCGCTCTCCGAGGAGTCTTACCGCGATAGCACCCTCATCATGCAGCTCCTCCGTGACAACCTGACCCTCTGGACCTCGTCCGACAGCGCCGAGGCCGAGGCCGCTGGCGCCGCCGATGCTCCCAAGAAGGAGGAGGGCGAAGCCGAGAAGCCTGCTGAGCAGGAGGCTCCCAAGGAGGAGACTGCGCCCGCCGCCGCCTCTTAATCTTCACCCAACCCATCCCCGATACCACAAGCATCTCGGCATGGAATCGAGATGCGCTTCTGCCCCGGCTAACTAGAGTTCGCCCCCGGACATACAGATAGCTGGGCCTGTCTTGGGCGGGCTGGCTGATAGTACGAGGCTTTTTTTTTGTTTGCGCAGTGCGTTGCTTTTCATGGCAAAGGAGAGAGGGAGGAAATATGGGTTTGGTTCAGGCAAGGGAAAGTGCACGGCATGGATTATTCTCCATCTTGTTCCTCCGTCGGACGTGGAAAACGACCGTCACGCTCGGTGACGGCTTTTTACCTGGCAGATAAATCGCAAAGCTCCCCCTCCGTCTGTTGCCTCATCACCTACATAGTGTTCCTCTTCTTCTTTTTTCCTTCTCCCCCCTGGGTACTGCCGTGGAGACTCGAACCACTGGGCACGCCCATATTGATTGATGATGGATCACTATGGAATGCTGTTTTCCTTTTATTCATTCCCATTTTCCTGCCCCCCCCTCTGAATGTTGTTTTTTATCTCGTTTTGTTATTGGCACGTCTTCTTTTTTACCCCCTTGGAGACGAGATAAGGAGCTGTTGTTTCATGCCGTTTCTGTTATACGCGAAACGCAATATCTCAAATCCCCCAAATCCCCCCCCCCAAAGTTCATGTCCTGCAGATTTTCACACGGCACATCGACGGGAACAAAAGAAATGGCGAAACGGTTTATGTCACTGTTCATCCGACGTATATCTCCCCTTTGGATCTCCTCTCCTCCGCGAAGCGGTCTTGTCCATCTCATCTCATTTCATCTTTGCAATGAGTGGAATCCGATCGGACGGCAACGCACGATCACAACCAACGTTAGCGGCTCTGCTAGCACGGTGTCTTGCGGGACGGGACGGAGATTGCTCTTGTCTTGTTGTATGTGAGATTTGGTGCTCTCGAGTGTGGTCAATGGCGGAAACGGGGACTATGCTCACGTGAGACGGAGTTGGGGAAGGTTACGAAAATATAAAAACAATTGGAGGGAAGTGGAGTTTCGTCACGAGGTGCTCTCAGTGTCTATTTGTAAAAAGACGTGGATTAATGAACAATAAATGCTATCATGACACATGTCGACATGGCCCAGCTGCCCGAGAGTTATTATGATTAGTAGCCGCGCTCAAAGGCTTCTCCACAAGGAGATTTAGGGTATAATGAGCGGTAGAACGGCGTAGGGTGGGCGTGTGAGTAAAGATGCGTAGAGGCATGAGGAGGAATAGGCAGGGAGGGGGTTGTATCTATGCCACTGTGTTTTGCCCGTTGCCACTTCCTTGGGCCTTGATGACCGCGGCGCCCTCGTCTTCCCTCACGCCTCGTCCCAGCAGCCTCGCTGCTCGCTGCAGCCTCTCTTGCCTATCTCGCAAGCCATTGCCGCCGCAGTCGTCGCTGCTCAGCTTGTCCGGAAAGCCTCCGTCTTCGTCGAGGGCGTCGGCAGCCATCTGCCGAGGCCGGTCGGCGCGATACATGGAGGTGCGCTGGCCGTCTGGTGTGACGGGTGGGCTATCGCGGTGACGGGAGAAGCGCCAGCTGATGCGTTTCCAGAAGCCGCGGGGCCGCGAGGGCGAGGGGGACAGCGGGGAGATGGGCTCGGGTGTGGCAAGGGGTTCGCGGTCGGGCATGTCGTCGCCGATAACGTCGTCGAGGCCGGGGCTGGCGGCAGAGGTCATGGAATCTGAGGAGTGCGACGAGGCCGGGAGCGACAGGGCGGAGGCGACCTCGGTGCGCCAGATGAGGATTCGCTGCTCCTTTGCGGGTGTCATGAGGGGATTGGCCATGGGACCGTGCGTTGTGGTTTGAGTGGCTGCGTCCTTGGACGCTTCGGCGAGGGGATCCATGGCAGGCGAGTCCTAAGGGGTTGAATCCGTGAAGAAGAGGAGGAGGAGGTGGTGGTGGTGATGATGATGATAATGCTTCAGGGTTGACGAAGCGAGCCGTGTATACGTATAGAGCTGTTGCAAAAGGAGACCGGGGTGCTTTGTCTCGAGCTTGCCCGTAGGTGCTATCGTCGTCAAAGTATATGTGCAGTCAAGTACAGCTAGTACAGCAATTCTCTTGAACGATCTGGCGACACGCAAATGAGACGAGGAATTGGGGAGAGAAATTTAGAATGACGATGTCGGCCTCTTGGGACATCAATCTACCCTTGTTGTCTAGGGATGCCCGAGGTTGCTCAATGAAACGTCGTGGGTGACTAGCTGGCGATCCAATCGGGAGAGGGCAGCGCAAATCCCTTGGGGGGGGCCTGTTCACGGCGAGGCCGCTGAATGGCACGACGGCGAAGCGTATTGGCCGAGCCGTGCGCGACGCGATAGCAATGCGGTTCGGTTCGAATTCGCCGTGGGGAGATGGAGAGAGTGAGATGGAGTGAGATGACGATGACGAGCTGCGATGCGAATGCTATGCTCTTTTTTTTTAGCTTTGCCTGTAGACGACCAAAGCCAATGTCACGCTCTGCGCTGCAGGTGACCAACAAGGACGGGCGTCGTCCTTCCGATAGGGGGTATAAGTCGACTGGGGGGGCAAACAAGACAGCACGCACGCGCGCTGCAGACCAAGCAATAGATCGCCAATGCAGAGCAAATTAATAAAAAGAGATGAAGATCCGTCCGTGTTCTTCCTTGTCCACGTACGTCCCGGGGATGAGTGGTTGGCGGTGGAGGAGAGCACGGGGGACCAGATATTAAATACAGCTGTTAGTAGCAATTGCGGTTTATTGGGTCTCGCCGCTTGGTCGGTCGCTTTGGTGCTTTTCCCGGAGAGGCGCCGCCGGTGGCCTAGCCCACAACTGGTCTGGATGAGGCGTTTGGGGCGGGAGACACAAATGAGTGACCGACTGACACTTGAATGACTCTTTTTTTTTTTTTCCCCTTCGCCTGTGGTCGGTCCTCCTTTTTTTTTCTGGGTCCTGTACGATCTGTCTCGCTCCAAACAGGGCAAAGCCTGTCAGTTGTCGGGCGGCGCCGCGTCGCACGAATGAATAGGAAGAGATTGAGACACGATTCCAAAACAAGGCGGCGTGATGATTAGGCTCGAGTCAAGCGAACGGAATCCGTTTGGAGGCTATTGCCTTTTTTGGTTTGAAACAAGCGGTGGTGCTCTTTGAATGACAGGGTGCCAGCGGATGGCAGTCAAGGGAGGGGCGGGATTGGGGGGGGGGGGGGGGCCCTCAGGGATGGCGCAGCTTCCAAGATGCGATGAATAGTGTAAGTGGTTTTGTTTTGTTTTTTTCTCGGTTGGTTCTTTCAGGGCAGTCTTGTATCACTCGAGGTCTCGATGCTTGTGAATGTACAATGCCCAGAGATTGGGGGCGATTCCCCCAGGAATTGGAGACGCAGAGAGAGAGCGCGTTGGGGGAAGGTGGTCGTGTGAGGGGGCATATACGGGAGTCCTATATGCACTCTGGATACAGGCGAGAAATTGACAAGAAGGAGAAGAAGAAATTCGTGGTAAAAAAAAAATTTCGTTGAGAAAGAAAAAAAAAAGTAACCAAAAATAAAGAAATAAAGGCCAAAGTCAAAAGACAAGACACCGCTTTGTCAAAGTCAGAAGACAAGCAGAAGTCCACTTCATCCACGCTCCAACACTAGAAGTCCACGAGATCTCAAAACACGGCGAACACGCGCCCGCTACGATCGGCAATTGGGCTGGCCTGCAAACAATAGCGCATGTGCGTGGTCATGAGGTCACCATGGGCTGAGCCGTGATGGCGTGGAGGGGGGGAACGGTACGGAGTACATGCCTACATACATACATACATACATACATACATACACACTTACATGCAGGTTGCTTGATGCAATGCTGCAATGCTTAGCCCAGCGGCATGCGCCGAACAAACAAGAAACGGCGGGGGACGGAGAAGCGAGGAGGTGACGAAAGGGCGGAGGGACGAAGTGACAGAGAGAGAGACAGAGAGGGGGGAATCTCCGTAGATTCGTGCTCAAACCGATGCGCCACCGCTCGGTGAAACAGCCCAGCACCACCAGCCAAAAGTCAATACGCACGAAACTACTGATTGATTGCGTAGCAGGTCGATCCGGATTCTTTTGCTTCGCATTGGGGTCTCTCCTCTCCACCGCTTCCCCCTCCTACGGCGTCCCCATTCATCCGTTTCTGTGCCTCTGTCCATCATGCCCTACCCTGCCTTTGACCGTGACTCGAAGGAACGCGTCCCCCGCAGCGAGAGTCATGGCCGCCTGTCAACGGTGCGTCTCGACCCCGGCCCTGTGGCGTCTGTCCGTCGACGACAGAGGGGCCACGACGAACTAAACGGCCGCCAGCCCGTGGACAAGGGAGAGACCAAGCCAAGCAAGCAAGCAAGCAATCAAGCACGCACGCACGCACGCACGCACGCACGCACGCGCAATGGACTTTGGTACGTGAAGTGGGTGGTCGTTGTTGACAGTTGCTACTGCTGTACTGTACTACTGTGTATGTAGAATGGGGTGCTGCGGCTGGAGATGCAGGACAAGGATGTGCAGATGCGCATATAGATAGGCAGATAGACAGAAGACGAGTCGATAGATGTCTGCATGCATGTACCTACACATGACCGCCATCGCCATTCATCGTCACCTTCGTTTTGCTGCACAGAACAAGACCAAAAAATCCCCCAAACACACCAGATACAGATATTCGACGTTGCACCAAGGCAAGCAAGGCCTCTTCTCTTCATCCCTTCCCAATGCCCGAAGATCCTATTTTGTTTGATTCGTCCTTCTTCATTTTCCCCTGTTCGCGAATGCTCCGTCCAGAACCAACCGGCCGCCGCTGTCTTGCTTGCCTAGTAGGAAAATACGCCCGCTAGTCCGCTCTATCCTGATAATCTCATAACGATAATCAAATCACCTCCTGGCCGCCGCCGCCGCCGCCGCCCCTGCCAGCCCCCAAGTGACGCCGGTGATACCCAAATGTTCCCTTGTCATTGCTCATCTCTTATCATGTCCGTGTGCTCGGCTTCAGCGTCTCCCACCCTCCCACCTCCTGCCCTTCGTCCAGCGATCCCAGCAGATCCACCACGTTGCTTGGCTGGTGCTTCTTCTGCTGTGCATGCTGAGGCGGCGCCGCCCGGCGTGCCGCCACCATCGGCCGAGCGTCTCCACCCACCATCCCGGGCAATCCAACTGCTCCCACGGGCGCGCCCGATGCCTTCAGCCCGGAACCGTTCATTCCCGGCTTCGGCGGCGCTGCAGGCTTCCTCGTCGGTGTTAGAACCTGTCCGTACGAGGACGCGTTGGCCGTTAGCCCCGTGGTCGCTGCGCGGGTCGGCAGTGGCGGTCGGAAGTCGTCGTCCATGGGGCCTTGATTAAACACCGGGCTTGCTGAAGGTGATATCGTCGCCAGGTGCGCCGGCTTCTTGGCTACCGGCGGTGGCGGCGATTTGCCCCCTCGCGCGTTCTGCGAATTGTACGAAGTGTGCGAGGCCGCAGACATGGGCCGTGGCGGAGGCACGGGGAGCGGTTGCGTCTGCGTTCTATGAAGCCCCGGTAGCGGGTGCGCGGCAGCGTTGGCTAGACCTCCAGTCTGTCGTCGGGGTGGAGGAGGCGGAGGCGTCTCTCCTCTGCTGCCGGGTCCGTGGTCATCCGACACGGCAAGCCGCCCGACCTTGGCTGGCAGGGTCGCCGGATCAAACGGCGGCGGAAGCTTCCGAGGAGGAACGTTTGAGGCCGAGGATCCCATAGAATGTGGAAGTGTCACCTTCTCAAAGGGCGAGCTGGAAATGCTCGAGAGGGAGGCCTTGGACGACGACCGAGGGATCGATATCCAATCCTGCTCCTCGTTTTGGCCGAACGGGTTTGAAGGCCGGTTGGGGTTGAGACCCATCGCGTCCCCGTTTCGATCCCTCGGGACCGGCACGGCGGCTCGAGCGGGCTGCTGGTTGTCGAGCCACCATTTCTGGCGGTCGGAACTTGCGGGGGGCAGCCCAGGCTCAACTGAGTCATAGCCGATGAGGTCTTCATCTTCTGTGTCGTCGCCGGTTCCAACATGCGCCGTTGCATCCCCTACTTCTGCTTTTCGGCGTTGATACAGCTTCTGGCTGATCGACTCCCGAAGCGACTCATCAACCAGGCTCACCTTGCACGCGAATAGAGCATGGACTGGCCGGTGGTCAGAGAACTTGAGAGGTGCCGAGTTGTACAAGACTTGTCGGAGGTTGGATCCTTTCCGGAGGATACGATCCGTCCACGCAGGAATGCGTGCCTTTTCACTACAGGGCTACATTAGTCTGCGCCTTTAAACGCCAGTCATGGGTCCTACTTACGATGTATCGTACTCGTCGGTGCCAATGTCAAACTTGTACGTAGGAGGAAAGGTAATGCGAGCTTCTGAGTAAAATGGGAACGATAACCCGGCAACCATCTGAAGATTCAGCTGGTCGTTCTCGTACAGCGTTCCGAATTCACGCTTTTTGACCAGTGCCTTGGCCGATTCCAAACTCAAGCCAATGCGGTAGTTGAAGTCGCCCAGCCAGATCACCGCATCTATCAACGTTAGTAGGTAAACTTCTGGACCGGGTATTCGGTAAAAAGGCCAATGCCATGCTTACCATGATCATCAATGCTTCGGTTTCTCTGGAAGCGCAATCCGTGGTGGATGGTTGCATAATCGCGATTTCGTTCATCATAATTGGCAAATCCAGCCGCCAAGTGCGCCGTGACAAAGCAGATGTGGGTGTTTGCATAGTCAAATCTGATCGCAACTGCACCCTTGTTTCCGGCCATCCCAGACATTCCAGTTTTCTTGACGCTGCCTTCGACGTTCTTAATGTTGGCCAAAGCCGACGCCTTGACAAAGATGCAAAGAGCAGCTCCGACCAGCTGCCCGCTTCGCAGCAGCACATACTTATCACCTCCCAACCGCTTCTGTCGCTCGTTGAGGTTGCCCTTGACAGCGGTTTCCCACATTTGCTTCCGCGTAGGGTCGCTGTTCATGATTTGTTGCGGGCTCAGTTCCACGATTTCTTGGAAGCCCACCACATAAATTTCTGGCTGGGCATTGCCCATGGATTCTGGGAAGAGCCATGGTCCAAGATCATGATCAATGCCGTCAGTGCGGCCGTTGAGATTGAACGTACCAACCCACATAGATATATTGGATGTGGATGAGAACTCCGCACTTCGTTTGGACAGCTCAACGGAAACAAAGTCGCTGATGGGATCGAATAGATGCACTGGAGCCTGGCCAACAAGGCGGCCGAGGAGCATGTCGATAGTGATTTGCCGAGAAGGGTCCACAAAGTTGTTGTGATAAATGCGCTGCACAGACTTGCGCACATCTGCAACTGCCCCTGACAAGGACATTTTTCCATGACGGGTGAATGAAGACTTCAACGCGCCTGTTCCAGCGTAAATCTTAGACAGCGAGTCGCCGTTGTCTGCCCAGAGACTCGAGTGTCTCATCCAGAAATCAGAAGCTGCAAACTCGCCCCTGTGTCCAAGGAACGCTTCCACGGCCATCTGCGAAATGAGAGTCTGAATGAGGTTTGTTCGATCAAGGCAGTCAAGACAGTTGGTCCTGAAAACGCCTTCTTGCTGGAGCACAACAACCAGTCGATTGTGCGGGGATCCATTAGGCAGCTCGTGCGGGTCGGTTGTTTCTTCTGAGAGGAAATATGCAAATGCATCCGTAGAGTCTTCGATATATCTACGAATTTCCCGAGCTGCCTCATATCCTGCAGGCCCCTTGGTCTCAGCATGGAAGTCATAGTGGGTTTCCCGCAAGAGCGCATGGTCGTGTGAGCCATCTGGCCCTGGTCGACTCAGTGGGCAATGTCGCACGCCGTTGCGATACAGGGTACTGAGCTCGACTTCTCCAGGTTTGGACTCGCTCAGGAGGTTGATAATGTGAACCGCGCCGTATGTTTGCTCGAGTTCGTCAAAGTGTTTGTTGAAAGCCGGCTGCGTACCGTCGGGAGACCGAGTCACCGTGATCTTTTGTCGACCAGGTATCAGGTCGGCTGCTTGCTCCCAAAAGACAGGAACGGATCCTCGAACTTGGGCATATGAAAACAGAGTTCCGGATGGACTCCAGAAGGTGGTTTCCGTCTCCACAAAGTTGGCTACATGTCCATCGTCGTCAATTCCACGAGCATTGAAGCGTGTGCCTGCTCTTCGACAGGAGAGGCGAGAGATGAGCGTCAGGAACGAGGGCATCCCAGTATTAGATGTCTTGAGCGGCGAGGAGCTTTGCGGAATAGTCATTGTCTTGCAGAAACCCCGGATAGCAGACGTCAGGATACGAGAGGCATCCAGGGCTTCACGCTCTTGCTGCATGAGACGCGAGCGGAATTGCACAAGGGGGCTAATCATGAATGAGTTCCACAGGAACACATCGTCAAAGTTGTCAATCTCGAACGAATTCGAATTGATAGGTCTGTTGCTGGTTAATCATGGCCTTGGCATGACGGTCGGCTCCACATACCTATCTTGCACTCTGTTGGTGAGGTCAAAGTCCGTGCTGTAGTAGAAGGACCCATTGCTTAGGAGGTTGCGTAGGTCATGGCACGGATGCTCTACGGGCACTTCCCTGCGACTTAGGCCTTGGCCATACGCGGATGACTGAGTATGAACTGAAGCCGAGTCGGAGAATTCGGTTTCGAGCGACTCGAGTGGTACGACATCATCGTAGTCGGCGCTGCTCAGGCAGTAGAACGCCACACCAGCAATGCGCTCGACCGTCTCACCCGGCCGGACCGTGGCGGCTCTAGTGGCATGGGTGATGACGGAGAGGAAGACCTCACTACTGACGGAAATCAAGCCCAGAGTTCCATAGATCGGTCGGTGGGTTAGGGGCCGGTAATCTTGCAAGAGTCGTTTCGAGATGGGAACGAACTCGACCATGCATTTTGACGCGGGCAAGTCTCCGCCATTTCCCCGGGGCCTGGCGGAGGCGACAGATGTAAGCTGGCCACTGGCGATGGCTTCGCTGGTCGAAGCGGTATATCGTAGGATTAGGGCGTGCGAAGAGGATACGATGGCAATAGATCGGTGAGGGTAGTCGCGGATATAGAGCTCGCAGGATTTCTCGGGGGCAACAGCCTGGGAGGCAACGGGGTAGTCCATGATGATGTCGAGGTGGAGGAGCGGGACATGAGCCGCAGATTAGACTTTAGGGGAGCGATTGCGGGACAGCATCAGCGACTCTGCTGGTCCATGGCCGTCTGCTGCTGCGGGCCTAGGCTGGGAGAAAGCTGGGAGAGACAGGATGTTGCAGCGTGGACGTTGTTGGGCCGTGAGATGTTCCTCTACTTTTGGGATGCAACTTGAAAGCTTTGGGCTTGGAGATCACCGAATATAACCCCTGTCCACCTAGCATGACGTTGCTGAGCTGGACGCGCAAATGCCCTGTTAGGCGTGGCAGCGTGGTTCGGGACGGGTTCCACCAAGCCCGTGTCATTCTAAGGAGGTATAGGGTATCGCGAATGACAGGCAGCGGTGGCATTATTTGTTTACAATCTAACGCATATACAGCTGCCACCTCGAATGATCTTTGGTGGCCTCAGTTGCGGGCAGTTTCCTTGAAGCAACGCGTCCAGTTCGTCACGGCCTCCGGGTCTCAGTCGCAGATTTTCAACTGCTACCGGTCGTCCATCATCTTCTGGACATTGGCGTGATGTACCACAGTCGCACACGTGCCCAACTTCTTTGACACTCGTGAAGCTGACACTGTAGCCACCTAAATCGATACACGCAAAGGTAGCCATCTCATGCAAAATCAGAAACAAATATCCCGATTGTCTGATCCAGCACCTGGGGTGGTCCTCTTAAAATATTTCACGGGGGCTTAGTGTTATGACGTGGACAAACAACGGTACGCTGCAGGCAGGGTAGATCCTATGACAGCTTCGTTTCACATGTCAGACAATGACGGCCAGGCAGATGGCGATGCCGCACTGTAAGCAAAACATCACAATGATTTTTGTGATGCGAATCTGGCTATATAGTGTTTAACTTGGACCACAAACTCTCGTCGCTAAAACCTTGGTCGAAAATTTTTTCTGGCCAAAGGCCCGACACTGGCAGAGCTCTGGAGGATAGGAAAAGAGAAGAAAGAATTGGCAGAGTGAGATGGCTTCAGATTATACAGTGAGATCATGCTCTCTAATTAGAGAGCGTTCAGTCTCTTCCTATCATAATTTTTGTGTGAGAATCATCATAAGCCGTAGGATATATATGGAAGAAAAAGAAACCTTTCTCCTTCCCCCACTCTCGCAAGAAAATATCCTTCGCAGTCCCACGAGTGTTTGCTTAGTCACCAAGAAGCGGCAGATTGTTGGCCCGGCCACTACAGGCAGCCTAGAGCTGCAGGCGGGCCGCTACTTTTGGCCCTTGTAGCACTGGCAAAGAGCTACAGCCCCGCTAACCCGAATTGGATGCATTTTGGCGCAACTCACAGCGATACTCGTGCAGTAGCTGCTCTTGCGGTACGCGCACGATAAGTACCATCCCGAAAAAGACCCGATCATTGATCTCAGCGCGAACCGCCAGCCCCTTCCACTCGCGACTCAGCCTTGATCGAGCATCCATCGCCTCTCGTCAGCTTCCTAATCCTCAAACCCAACTAGCCATCATCCTAGCGGCCTGCGCCTGACCCGATCTTCATCAATCGCGGTACGCGACGCACGCCCTCGACCATTTCAACAACATGAGTGACTTCGGCCACTTTGGCGGCTCCGATGAGGAGTACGCGACGGTGCGAAAGCACAACGCTGAGGTGGTATGTGTTGATCATTCATGTCGTTTCTCACGCCGTCTATCGCAAACTGACCAAACCATCGCACCAGGAGGCCGACCCCGACAACTTCGAGAACTGGGAGAACCTCATCAAATCCTGCGAAACCCTCGAGGGAGGCTTGAACCGCAACTCCAGCCCTCAAGCCCTTGCGACCTTCCGCGATGCCTACGATCGATTTCTTTCCAAGTTTCCCCTCCTCTTCGGTTACTGGAAGAAGTACGCCGATATGGAATTCAATATCGCTGGTCCCGAATCAGCCGAGATGGTGAGAGCTTCGATCGCGCGCTAAATGATGTTTGCTGATGACCACCTAGGTCTATGAACGTGGATGCGCGAGTATCACCAATTCTGTCGACTTGTGGACGGAGTACTGCTCCTTCAAGATGGAGACAACCCATGACCCACACCTCGTCAGAGAGTAAGTTCTGTTGGATGATTTCCTTCCCTACCCTTAACATGCCAGTCGGCGCAGTATCCCACTTGGCCGACGTTGCCTCGGCCGACATTATCCTCGATGGCTTTTCACACTTCACTGTCAACGTGTTGGATGGTGAGATATGCCTGCAGTAGCCCCCAAACCCGGGATGCTCTCTCACGCTCTCTGCCAGGCCCTGTTGATGTTCACCCGTGCTCGTCTTCGTCATAATTCTCAAGTCGTCATGATGCAACACACGTCCCTGCTCGGAGGAAACCTGATCTCGGTTTTGCTACTCACTTGCACAACCATTTTCCCCTCTGTACTGATCCTCTCCACCCCCATGCCTTGACCCTAACCCTCCAGGAGTGATAATTCTCTAACCTGATCAACTAGACTTTTCGAGCGTGGCTCGACCTTTGTTGGCTTGGACTTCTTGGCCCACCCATTCTGGGACAAGTATATCGAGTATGAAGAGCGCCAGGAAGCCCAAGATCGCATCTACGCCATCCATGCCCGTGTTATCCGCATTCCCATGCACCAGTATGCCCGCTACTACGAGCGATTCCGAACCCTCTCCCACAGTCGCCCCCTTGACGAGGTGGTGACGGCCGATGTCCTGACTCGCTTTAAAGCTGAGGTTGAGGCTGAAGCCGCAGCCTATGGTGGAGTGCAGAAGCCAGAGCTAGAGATCGAGCGTGATATTCGAGGCAAGATTGACAGCATGTATTACGAAGTGTTTACATCAACTCAAGCTGAGGTTTCAAAGCGTTGGACCTATGAATCGGAGGTCAAGCGCCCATACTTCCACGTCACGCCGCTGGAGCATTCCCAGCTTACCAACTGGCGCAAGTACTTGGACTTTGAGGAATCAGAGGGTGACTATGCCCGAATTGTGGCTCTGTACGAGCGATGTATAGTTACCTGCGCATTCTACGACGAATTCTGGTTCCGATATGCGCGATGGATGTCAGACCAAGAAGGAAAGGATGAGGAGGTGCGAATCATTTACATCCGGGCCTCGACCATGTTTGTGCCCATCAGTAGACCCGGAATTCGATTACAGTGGGCATACTTTGAAGAGAGCGCTGGCCGAGTTGACGTTGCTCTGGATATCCATTCGGCTATTCTGATCAAGCTACCTGATTGTATCGAGGTCATCGCATCTTGGGCCAACGTCGAGAGGCGACAGAACGGCCTCGATGCGGCCATCCAGGTGTACAAGGACCAGATTGATGCGCCTACGGTGGATATCTACACGAAGGCCGCTCTCGTTGCGGAGTGGGCGCTTCTGCTCTGGAAAGCCAAGGGATCAGTCGAAGAGGCTCGGGCTGTTTTCCTCAAGAACGTTCAGTGGTACGCAGACAGTCGACTATTCTGGGACCGATGGTTCCAGTTTGAGCTCGAGCAGCCGACCAGCACCGATGCCGAGTCAAAGCAAGGCGAAAGGGTGAAGCAAGTCTTTGACGAGCTTCGAGAGAAGAGCCGCCTTTCTGTGCCCGTCAAGAAGGAGCTGGCGCAGTTGTACCTCGGTTACCTGGTTCAGCGCGGGGGTAAGGACGCCATGAAGGTGTTTTTGCAAGTGGACCGAGAGATGTTTGGGTATGTACCATTCCCCTTATTCTCGAGATGTTGATGAGACGATGCTAACCTCGTGGATAGGCCTGTATCAGTTGCGAAGGTATCGCAGCCTACCGAGAGTGTCAAGGAGAACGGCGCCTCTCGAGGCGAGTTGGACGAGACCAGTAAGAAGCGGGCAGAGGCACAGTTCCTGCAATTCTACGAGGCCTACGGAGAGCCCGACCCGAATGCGCAAGGCAACGCAGATTTCAATTAGGGGATGAATATTTTTGGCGGTGGATGAAGACGTGCAAGAGAGATAAGTCTGGGGAAGGTGTTTTGAGGCGCTCACATTTGGAGGAACGGATGCAATGAAGACGTGGTCGAAATATCGTGTAGTATACAAAGGGGGGTAATACTTGGAGCCTCTGGGACCAGTACGGTGGCTTTGGATCGGAAGTGGTCGGCGGAGGTGTACTTTATAAGTCAGGCTTCAGTCAATTGATAAATTCCGTTATCTCTGTTTTGGGCTTGGGCATCAGGGTGAGCTACAGGGCACTGCACGGAGGGCAAGGGGACCGGGGTCGGAGCAGTAGATCTGCCATAGTCGAGCTTGGCTGCCCCAGATTGCTTAACATTTGCAGGCCCTTGATTTGGCGGGGCGCAACAACGGAGAAGAGGAGCCGAAACCCTGAGGCTTCAGAGCTAGTACTTTATGTATGAATTGACGAACTAGAGCTGTCACATCTCCATAACCCACACATCTACTGCAAACTATTTTGATGCAGCTCATGGCGAAGAGACGTGCTAAGTTCTTCTTGGAAGGTCTCGGCGACGCTTACCGATGTCTGCAAGAAAGATAGAGAGAGAGAGAGCCACATGTGGGCAGCGTGACATTTGGGGGGACTCGGAGTCGGGGGGGGCAAGAGTCAATGGCGGTGTTTCGATCTAGAGGATTTGGGAAATGGATAGTTACTTGGACACTTGAGGGGGGTGATGGGAGCGAGCGAGGGCGACGCCGTGCGCCGAGTCCTCTGGCGGCGGTATCCGAGGGGATGGCCATTGGACAAATGGCGGGAGCGGGCCAGGGCTGGGCTGGGAATCTGGGGCAGAGCAACACAGGAAGCAACGTGGGAGATGATGAGATTTACGGCTGGGGAGACTTTGGGAGACGGGGGAGGCGAGACTGACCCACTGCGTGGCTGGCTGGCTGGCTGGCTGGTTGGGTGTGTGGTGCGTTCTAGTGTCAAACTGCTGTGCGGTGTGTTCCAAGTTATGAGTTTGACGCTCGTTGTTTGGCGTGATGGAGAGAGCTGCGGGAAGAAGTGGGATTGGCGGTTCCTCCAGTTGCCAATTGGTTATGGCTGTCGAAAGCCCGAATGCCGCGTACACAGGGACGTAAGATTTGGCCAACAGTTCATTCTGATCTGCACAAGCAGACGAATACGAATCGGCGAGCCGTCGGAATTGACCCTCGGCAAAGTTGGTCGGTTCGGGAGATATCTCACGTATGACGAAGGCGTCAAGCAGGGGGGGGTTGGGTTGGGTTGGAGCAAAGCACAGTAAGTACATGGCCTGGTGCATGCGCAGTGCCGATGTTCCTAGACAGCCTGCTGCCTCAGACTGCGCGAGCCTGGGGCCGCGGCTGACTAGGCTAACTGCCAAACAGGAAGACATGGGTAGAGACAGAGAGGGAGCAACATGCTGTCCTTACTCATACACAGTATGAATGATAGTGCCGGCGTTGTTGCATGTGCAAACAAGCAGATGATGCATGTCCACATTCCATGATGCCTGGGACGCGAGATGACAAATCATGCCTCTAGGTACTTTACATGGTAGACGCCGTCGAGCAAGCACTTCTCACTTTGTATACCTTGTTGGGTGGGTTCCGTTTAGGGGGAAAGAAATCGTTCCGACGGACCTTTTTCTCGTCGTCTTCTCTGGAGTGGAAACGATGGAGGCTGAGATGGGGCTGCGCGTGCTCCCGGACTAAATTGCAGCGCTGAATTTGGCATTGACGTAGAGATATAGCGACTGGCTCCCAGTGGGATGGAGCAGGATGTCGTGATATCCCGTCGAGCTAGACTTATGGTGCTCCGTGGAGGGAGGGGACGGGGGTGGGGGGTGGAAGACGGGGGGTGGGGTGGACTGGGCTCCGGAGCGTGGCCGTCTTCTCTCCGGGCGAAACAACGTGGGGATGCATTTGGAATCAAGGGTCCTTTTTTCGTTCTGGTTCTGGTGGGTGTGGGTGGGTGATACTGGACCATCCCCTGCTTATCTACCTGCCTACTGTACCTAAGTCAACGAGCTTGGGCCGCCTCAGGAGGATCGATATCCGAACTACGCATGTACTACGGTAGCTCACTTTGGCTGCTATGTGGCTGTCAGTGCTTTTTTTTTTTTTGTTTTTGGCTGGCTTTCACTTCGCGGCCACATGCCGAAAGCATTCCGGGGTGGGGAGAGGGGTGCGCGAGCGGATGATCAAGCTAAGAGCTATTCATTCGTATGGTCCGTAGTAAGCATGTTGTAACAATATCAGCACCATCGCAAGGCATCAGTACCTAATCGAAATCTCGGGGCTCGACGACCAGCGACAGAATTTGTGAGCCATGTCGTGTCGGCAATGCCCCCTCCAGCTTCTCGTCTCCTCGTCACCGTCACCGTTCTCCTTCCGTGCTCCCCTTGAACCCCTGTAACACGTCCTTTTAGTCCACTTCTGCGAGCTTCCAAGTTCCAGCTTCCTTCGGCCGCCCAACCTCTCATAGGCGAGCAAACTCCCATGACCAAGGGTCCCCACCAGCCCCGTCGGGTCCACAGGGCGTTGCTCACCCCACCAAGCACCTCGGGCCCGGTACGGCGCGAGCCAGTCAGCGACGGGCAATTTCAACACAGGCCGTGGAGCAAGGGCTTTTGCTACCCTCTTTTCAAGCTCGGGCTCAGGCTCCGGCTCAGACATGATGTGTCTCCCCTGCTGTTGTGGGCTTGGAAGTGACTCGGCCCCTCCACAGTGACGAAATGTGAAGGCTGACCCGGCTCCCAAGCCGACGCCCGCTCCTGAGGTCGAGCAGAGTGAGGGAGAGCGAGAGCGAGATGTGAAGATGAGAGAAAGGCCATGGAGGAGGCGGCATGGGGGCCCTCGTTGTTGGCGGCAACGTTTGTTACATGCCTTACCTACATGCAAAGTACTGGCACACTGGACGGCAGCATGGGATGCTTCCCCAGCAGAACCAGGGTTCCGGGGTCTCGCAGCAGGGTTTCCAAATAGTTGCAGGACCTGGTTTCCAGTGGGGAGGGGGAACTTGCTGCTAGACAGCTGTTGCCAGCCACTGTGTGTGCGTGCCCCAGTGCTGCACCGCACATGGCGAGCTTGGTCGTCCATGGCGGGTTAGTTGAGGTACAGACGGCATGGAGTTGTTTCGGCGGACGCCCTCGGCCGGCACTCCCTTCTATTTCCATCTTCCGTCTCCCACTTCTTCTCTCCCTCCCGCCTCCGCCTCCGCCTCCTTCTTCTCCTTCTCTTTTTTTTCTTCCTCCGTCTTCACCCTCTCCAGCATCTCGATACCATATCACAATTGCAAAGGTATGTACGCTCGACAGTAGCTCCCGTGAGCTCCTGAAGCTCCTGTCCCCAGCATCCCAGTTCCTTATCAGCTTGCCAATCGTCTTCAATCTCTCCGCCTCGCTGCTGATTACCACAATCTGCTTGCACACGATTCCCAGTTTCCTTCCCCATTGCTCACTCATATTCCGCCGACATATCCGAAAGCTCCAATTCCTTACTTACAACCTTCCAGATGGCTTCTGCTTCCCGTCAGTTCGTTCGCGCCGCTACCCGCGCTTCCACCCGCGGCGCTTTCTCCGTGGCTCCCCGCCAGGCCTTCCGCCAGAACGGCCGCCGCTACTACTCTTCGGAGCCCGCACAGAAGTCGTCCAGCCTCTTTGTCTGGTTGGCTGGAGCCGCCGCCCTGGGTGGTGCTGGTTACTTCTACCTGAACGGCGCTTCCGGCTCTGCTACCCCCAAGGTTTTCACTCCCGCCAAGGAGGACTACCAAAAGGTCTACGACGAGATTGCTTCTCGTCTCGATGAGAAGGACGACTACGATGACGGCAGCTTCGGCCCGGTTCTCCTCCGCCTCGCCTGGCACGCCAGCGGCACCTACGACAAGGCCACTGGCACTGGTGGCAGCAACGGCGCTACCATGCGATTCGCTCCCGAGTCTCAGCACGGTGCCAATGCTGGCCTGCTTGCTGCCCGCGACTTCCTTGAGCCTGTGAAGGGTGAGTATTCTAAGCTTAATTCAATCACGACCAGCGTAACACTAACTGGTTCACACAGCCAAGTTCCCCTGGATCACCTACTCCGATCTCTGGATCCTTGCTGGTGTCTGCGCTATCCAAGAGATGCAGGGCCCCGCCGTCCCCTTCCGACCTGGCCGCTCTGACCGCGACCTCGCTGCCTGCACTCCCGATGGTCGTCTTCCCGATGCCACCAAGGGTGCTCCCCACCTCCGAGACATCTTCTTCCGCATGGGCTTCAACGACCAGGAGATCGTCGCCCTCTCTGGCGCCCACGCTCTCGGCCGCTGCCACACTGATCGATCTGGCTTTGACGGTCCCTGGACCTTCTCCCCTACCATCCTCACCAACGACTACTACCGCCTCCTGATCGAGGAGAAGTGGCAGTGGAAGAAGTGGAACGGCCCCGCCCAGGTAAGATAACTGAGAATGCAATCACAATATGCAACCTTGAGCCAATACTAACGAATTTCAATAGTACGAGGACAAGGCTACCAAGACCCTCATGATGCTGCCCACCGACATGGTTCTCGTCCAGGACAAGCAGTTCAAGCCCTGGGCTGAGAAGTACGCCAAGGACAACGATGCCTTCTTCAAGGACTTCTCCAACGTCGTTCTCCGACTCTTCGAGCTCGGTGTTCCCTTCGCCCAGGGCACCGAGAACCAGCGATGGACCTTCAAGACCAAGTGGGATGCTTAAATCATCTCCCTTTGGCAAGGGGGGCAACGAGATATTGGGTAGAGTTGTAGGATTTTACTGGACCTGGATTTGGTCTACAGGTCAACCAATTCAATGGAGGGAGCGATATCCGGAGTTTTGACTTGTATTTGACGGGAGTCGGCAAGGAAGCCGCAAGACTTGGGGCTATGTGTTGAAACGTGTCCGTGGTCGGCCCGCGCAGTAGACGCGCCTGTTCGTCTCAGCTAGGACAAGAAAACATTTTCTTTTTGTTACCATCACTTACATTTTGATTGTTACATGTTGCCATCCATTACAAGACGCCACAACGGAAGATTGATGCATTTCGGTTAATAAATTGGACTTATGTGTAGGACGATCTCCTACGAGATGAAATCTACGAGACGTACCCCACGAAGGAGAGTGTCATCATCATAACGTTTCTTGAGGTGTCGTCCAACTTGAGGGTGGTATCGATGTGAGGGGGATCGACAGGGTCGCCGATGGTGGTTGGTTCGGATATTTGACTCCTCGTGGGAGCATGGCTCCAAGGGAAATTTGGCCTAGCTGCCGTCGATTGGAGGGGGGTGTGGTGTCGCATTAGGCGGGTGGCTGAGGAACGACTTTAGGCAAATTTCGGGCATCTTAACCTATAGCGGTTGCATTTGTATATGTCCTTGGCGGGTACCATCGTAGGTTGTGGTGAGGACTCCTGCGATTCACGCATTTGAGACGTAGAATCTCGATAATCGTAGCCAACTGAATTGCAAAGACGCAAGAAGATGGCCGTTCCAAATTGGGCGTAATGGACGGGTTGGCGAAGCTAATTAGAAGTTGAGAGTCAAGCTTCCTATTTGAATTTATAGATCTAGCAGGTGCTTATTGGTCTCGTGCGTTTTGGTGATCTGGCTGGCTGTTGTTTTATCACATGGACTCGCTCCCCTCATACTCCTTCGAACCAACGGGTACAACCGGGCCGGAACTCATCTAAACCGAATATTTGTTTACTTCTCAGTGAGAATAATGTCGATGTAAAACAATGTTTGAACAAGAGACATGGCGATTTCATGTCTACTCTATCCCGATTCTGAAATATGACCCGCTCATGACTACTCTGCTTCTCAAGTATTACAGGACCTCATCAGGTGGACGTGATTGTCATTTAGTTATATTGATAGGATAAATGGAAAGTGATTTTAAGCCTCGTAAACGATGGGGTTGGTAAAGTTTCTATGTGGCCATATTAAGCATGGCCGTGTGAGGACCCCGATGGCACTGGCGACAGACCCCCAGCTACTCCAGGTGGTTTAAGCAATTCGGGAGGACTTGTTACTGATATGTCAGCCACTCAGTTTGAAATAACTTCTGATTCTTCCGTAGTTGCCCGCAGGGCTTGCAATGTTACTTATTAGAGCCTTGTATTCTGTTGTTTCGCTCTGTTTCCGCTCTAGCCTGTATTACGAGTTGCCACAGATCATGGCACTGTGAAGGACCGTAATAGTACTTGATTTTTGCATGTTGGAAACGAGGACTGCCCTATCACACGAGTAATTATAAAAGGGTTCCCTCCTTTTGATCATTCATTCATTTCCAATAGGTGAATAATACACGGCGCTGTTGCTCTGCTTTGGTATTATTCTCTAGATTCCACAGGGACGACAACAATGCCTGATTAAAGAAAATCGTTGCTGAGATCAACAAAACAAGAACAAGCCAATTGGTACTGATGCTGAGAGGGCGGCTATGGATTATTGGCATCATAGAGTTGCTAGATAGTGTAAGTCGCAAGAGAACCTAGTTGATCGAGCCGTCGTACGGCGTGGGTAGAGAGAAATAAAAACCGCACCTATGAATTTGGATAAACTGATTGAGCCAGCCGTGGCTGAGCTGTGTTTCTGCTTGTGATCATTGATTGAAATGGCTTCTTTTATCTCTAAGTTCGGGAGTGTGAGCGTGACCAAAATATGGCAAAACTGGAAATGTCGTTTAGACGTCGTCGTTGTGCCATCTTGTAATAGATACTTCATATGCTTCGGGAGTGTATTCGGCATGAGGTATTGTGATGAATGATGACTGAGCAACTAGGCGGGAATTGGCATTCGTAGGCCACTCACTTGGCCTGTTACTATACGAGTAGGAGCAACCAGAGGGAGACATAAAGGAGACAGTTCAACATTGTTGGATGAAAACATGACATTTTAGTACGTGGAGTAAATGTCACACAGGAGCAGGACAAAAGGTATCAAGGAGTCAACAAACAAACAACGAATCGACAATTGTTGAAGCTTCAATTGAATATTCAGTTCTTAATGAGTACTGGAAGTGTAGAGAAAGCCTGTCGAACGATTTTCTGACATGCTTCAAGGATGTCTGTGTTGCGGGTTCGAACTAGTCGACTTTAAACATTCGTAGAGTATTACACAAGAACATGGAGGCCTTGAAATTGGCGAAATATATTCTATGGTTGTTTCTAAAGAAGATGAGCATTCAGAATCCAAGATATTACTAATACGCGGTCGAATTTCAGGCCGGATATGGGCCCCAACTGAGCCAACCTGCGAGATCCCGCAATAGTGGCCAATGATGGCATGGGTTGCGACTTTGTCAGCCCAGAATGGTGCGCTGGCTTATTCATCAAGACGGCTGTGGTGCCGAATGGGTGGGAGTCCCTTACACCCGTCAAGGGGAACCTCAAGGGGAACCTCAAGGGAAACCTCAAGGGAAACCTGGCAATTATCCCGACGGATTGTGATAGCCGTGTTGTGGCCGACATCCGCCTCTGGACGGCAAGACGGGCACGTTGAGCGCCCTACGCCTTAGCCTTAGCCTTAGGTCGCTCCACATGGAAAATTGGCGTCTACCGCAAGTGTATTGGTTGCGTGGCATTGTGTCTCGCTCGCACGTCATTCATTTGGTTGCTTATCAATCCAATCGCACGCCGCAGAATGGGGTTAGAACGGCGAAACCAAACGAGTCTTTTCCCGGAGGGGTAGGCAGCCTGGGTATCATGGACGCCAAACATCGAACCATCAATATATGAACCCCAATTCTGAGGCTCATACTTCCCCTCAGTCAAACCCGAGGTTCCTATTTAACCCCCTCGACTTCCTTGACATTTGGCTGTTATCACTGGAAAGTCAATCCTCTCCTCGACAATAAACTCATAACTACCAACCTACCTTCAAAGATAAAAATAAGGAACGAAAAAAGACGACACAAAAAAAGAAGGTGCTTACTCTTGAGAGACACTAAGTTGTACAAGCAACACCGCCAATAATCCTACCTATCGCTCCAAATTTGTATAAACCAAGCCAATCATGACTGTCGAAGACCTTGAGAATAAGCCCGCCCCCGGCGTTCCGTACTTCACTCCGGCGCAGAGCCCCGCGGCCGGTTCCGCCGTCGACCCCGCCTCGGCGCCGACTCTCTTCAAGCCCATCCGCATCCGCGGCATCGAGCTGCACAACCGCTTCGTTGTCTCACCCATGTGCACTTACAGCGCCAAGGACGGCTACATGACCGACTTTCATCTTGTCCACCTCGGGCAATTCGCACTCCACGGCGCTGCCCTCGTCACCGTTGAAGCCACTGCTGTTGAAGCCCGTGGCCGTATCTCCCCCAACGACGTGGGTCTCTGGGAGGATGGCCAGATTGCGCCCTTGAAGCGCGTCACCGATTTCATCCACAGCCAAAGCTCCAAGGTCTCGGTCCAGCTCGCCCACGCGGGCCGTAAGGCCAGCACCCTGGCGCCCTGGATCGGCGGCACAGTCAAAAAGACCGTGGCCCCCGAGAGCGTCGGTGGCTGGCCCGATAACGTCGTCGGTCCCAGCCCCATTCCGTTCGCCGATGACCATGCGGATCCCCATGAGTTGACCGTGGAAGAGATCAAGGGCATCACTCAGAACTTCGTGGATGCGGCTGTACGAGCGGTCAAAGCTGGTGTCGATACCATTGAGATCCATGGCGCTCACGGCTATCTCTTTACCGAGTTTCTTTCCCCCGTTTCCAACGTAGGTTTCCTTTTAATTGTACGTGATGTTTGAAGAAATTTGACTAATTCGCGCAACAGACTCGAACGGATCAGTACGGTGGTAGCTTTGAGAATCGCATCCGCTTCTTGACAGAGACTATCCAGGCCGTGCGGGCCGTCATCCCGGAGGAGATGCCCCTTTGGGTGCGCATCTCGGCTACTGAGTGGCTTGAGTACACAAACGAACCTTCATGGGACATCGATGAAAGCATCAAGTTGGCCAAGCTGCTCCCCAGCCTGGGAGTTGATGTTTTGGACGTGAGCAGCGGCGGTAACAACGCGAAGCAGAACATCAAAGTTCACCAGACCTTCCAGACGGACCTGGCACGCAAGATCCGCTCTGCTGTGCACGCCGATGGCTTGAACTTGCTAATTGCGGCCGTGGGCGTTATTACGGATGGCGAATTCGCCAAGTCGGTGGTCCAGGAGGACCAGGAGGAGCCGTCGGCGGATCTGGTGATGGCTGCTAGGCAGTTCCTCCGGGAGCCCAACTGGGTGTACACAGTGGCTCACGATTTGAACGTCCCAATCAAGTGGGCGAACCAATATCATCGGGCCCCCCGAAGCCCAGGGGCCGATCGCACTGAACAGAGTTCAGTATTGAGAGGAGCGGAGGCCGATTATCATAATTGACGATTCATGACCATAGATGAAGCTAAAAGCAAGTAGATGATGCTACATAAAACAGACATTCATGATTTCTACGATTAAGTGGCCATTCTACTAGTTGCGTTTCGTATAGCTCGTTTGGAAAAGTTGTTTACGTGGCATGGCGACAGAGTGGTCGTTTCGGGCTAAGTCTTTAACCTACGCCAAGGATGTCAATGAGAAGACCTTGAGTTTCGTGTCTACCCGAAAATCAAAAGATGAATGATTTTTGGTTTCGCCCCAATGATAAACGCCACATCTCAAGGAAGCTTCCACAGCGATTTGACGAAGTGATCGAGTCAGCACTACATCTGTAGAGGGAACATGACACAAATACGACCATGTGGTGCTGACTGCTTCAATTTGGCCGAAATTAGACTCACCCGCATTTCTGATTGATTAGAAATCCACCAAACAGGGAGAGAGGCTTTTGTCGAGCACAAGGTTTGGACTGAATGACAGTGGCAATCTGCAACGGTCGAGATCTGTCTTCAACTGGGCTTTGACCGTTTGGGGGAGGCTCGGAGGGTACAGCACCGGTGGAGTGGGGCCGGAGGGGGAGCTTGTTTAGCGGAGCACCTAACGTGGAGCGCCTGAGGCGCAGGAGCTTTGCCCAAACGGGCGAGCTCGGAGGCAATCAGGGCCAGGCCAGCTTGTTAGAATTTAAGTAATGCCAGATGGCGGAGAATAAGGGCGCTTTCTTGTGCACCAGAGAGATAAGAATAGAAATGAGGCGGGACACACTGGCCGCATTTGCCCAAGCGGCGATCGTGTATATTTTGTAAATGCCAGCTGGAATGCACACCGCGGGCTAGATGTCTCTTCTGAGTAAGGGCTACCTGGCACATTGGAAAGAGCAAAAAAGGACAGAGTCGATACTCGCAGCCCGGATCATGACGACTGTCTTTTTGTTTGGGGGGGGGGGGGGGGGACATTTCTTCCATAGTGGCCACTTGTCTGATGATCCGCGGGCATATAATCTTGGTACGAAAGGAGAGGAGATGAAAAGGACCGTCGACATGGATGGGACATAAACTACTACACTGAGCTGCGGGTGATATCGCTGAATCATATGATGGACCATGGCCAAACAAGGCATCTCAAACATCCCTCCCTCGGATGTGCACGCGGGCGCGAGGCTGGGTGGGTGGGGAATATGGGGACCAGGACCGCCAGAGACACACACTCGCACGCCCAAAAAACAGGCCTACAGGAAAGCTCGGTAATGTGGTGGCCAAACCTTGAACAACGCGACGTGGCCTCTTGGGCATCGGTAATCAATGCTGCGAGGAACCATTGTAAAGAAGTGGACACGACTTGGGACTCGGTGGGTTGGTGCTCCGGAGCTGATTTCGCCTCAGCCTCATCCTCGACGAGCCAACATGGAGGGCAGGGCGGCGGCGGCAAATGGACAAACCACGTACGCATGTGTGTAAGGATACCTAGATCAAGTAGGAGACACACTGGGAGGGAGAGAGAGCCCCACCCCAGAAAGGAACCCTTGATTACCACCTGCTTGACCTACCGGTATGTGAGCGATTGAACATTTGTCGATATGCGCGTACTATGGCACAGTAGGTGTGGGGAACCAAGGGCTAGTCTAGTGGCAGGTCGACCCTGAATTGAGAAGCCGATCCCTCGCCTCATCCCTCGACGAAGCCAGAGGGAGCAATGCATCTCAGCGCGGGAACAAGGCGGCCAAGCGTCGGAGAGATGCGAGGCGTAAGCATTACGCAGGGCTGATGGCGGTGTTACTGGTGGTTCTCGTGGTGGTGGCACCGGTAATAGGTAGTGACAGCGCTCGCGGGCGCTATTGCGGAGCGACGTCTGTCAGAGAATGGAGCCGGATTTATGGATTTATAATGCCTATCCCGCTCGATGGACTGATGGTCGGGTGGGCGAGCTCGACGATCCCGGTCCCGTTAGGGGCCACTGCGCCTGGGGCTGTGGCGCACTCGCAGGGCGCTTGGCCTATGGGAGCCCCTGTAGCGCCCCCTTGGAGGATTCCTGTCGCGGCGTAGCTCGCCGCCCCTTGGTAGCGTTCCGGAGCTCTGTCTCGACCCTCGCCCCTCGCGCGCGAGCCTGCTGAGGGATGCGAGAGCGCTTGAAGCATAGCGGGGGGACCGCCTGTGGTGCAGCGCTGGAGTTCAAGTTCGGCGGCGGCGGTAAGGTTCCTTCCAGCGCAGGTGCTGCAGGTATCCATCCACCTACCTGTAAGGTAAGTAATACCTATGGAGGTAAGTTGGGCGGGCTGGGCAACGCATGTACCTACCAACCTCCGAAGGTCCTAGCAGGAGCTTGGTGCCCACACCCGCCCGCCATCATGATTCAGCCGTCGGAAGGGGACACTTGTTCAATTGACGACCCAGCCGTCTCAGGTCAACCTCCAGCCTTGGACCACTGGCCACCAGCCTGAGGTACAAAACCTCCCCCATCCATCTCGAAAGCTGCTCTGTTCTTCCCTCTCCGCTTCTCTCCCCCATCTGGCTTCTGCCCCTGTTTCCTTTCTCTGTTGCAGGATACCCGCTTCCAATTGATAGCTCATCATGCATCACAAGCGCATCGCCTGCGGCCTCATGGCGGCTCTTGCTGCCTACGCCAACGCTGCCGACGCCTCTGACGTTGAGCAGTTGACCATGAAGACCTTTGATGACTTCATCAAGGGCAACGACCTCGTCCTTGCTGAGTGTAAGTTGCTCCCACTGCTCCCCTACAGACACAATTTATCATTTTGCGATACCGTTGCTGCCCGCACCCTCCATCAAAATTGCTTTGTAACTGACCGGGAATCCTATCCAAACAGTCTTCGCTCCCTGGTGCGGTCACTGCAAGGCCCTCGCCCCCGAGTACGAGGAGGCTGCCACCACCCTCAAGGAGAAGAACATCAGGCTCGCCAAGATCGACTGCACTGAGGAGAAGGACCTCTGCGGCAACTATGGTGTTGAGGGCTACCCCACCCTCAAGGTCTTCCGTGGCCTCGAGGACCCCAAGCCTTACACCGGCCAGCGTAAGGCTGCTGCGTAAGTCAATTATCCTAGAATACCTTTGGCGGAACACCAATGCTAACAGCAATCGCCAGCATCACCTCCTACATGATCAAGCAGTCCCTCCCCGCCGTCTCCATCCTCACCAAGGACACCCTCGAGGACTTCAAGACCGCCGACAAGGTGGTTGTCGTCGCTTACATCGCCGTGGACGACAAGGCCTCCAACCAAACCTTCACTGCTCTGGCTGAGGCTAACCGTGACACCTACCTCTTCGGTGGTGTCAACGATGCTGCCCTCGCCGAGGCTGAGGGTGTCAAGGCCCCCGCTCTTGTCGTCTACAAGGACTTTGACGAGAAGAAGGCCGTCTTCAAGGGCGAGAAGTTCGACAAGACCGAGATTGACGCCTTCGTCAAGGCTGCCGCTACTCCCCTCATTGGTGAGGTTGGCCCCGAGACCTACTCTAGCTACATGGCCTCCGGCATTCCCCTGGCCTACATCTTCGCCGAGACCCCTGAGGAGCGCAAGTCTCTTGGCGAGGCCCTCAAGCCCATTGCTGAGAAGTACAAGGGCAAGGTTAACGTTGCCACCATCGACGCTAAGCAGTTCGGTGCTCACGCCGGCAACCTGAACCTCAAGACCGACAAGTTCCCCTCCTTCGCCATCCAGGAGGTTGTCAAGAACCAGAAGTTCCCCTTCGACCAGGACAAGGAGATCACCTACGACAACATCGCTCCCTTCGTCGACGAGTTTGTCGCCGGCAAGCTCGAGCCCAGCATCAAGTCTGAGCCCATCCCTGAGAAGCAGGAGGGCCCCGTCACCGTCGTCGTCGCCAAGAGCTACAACGACATCGTCCTCGATGACACCAAGGATGTCCTGATCGAGTTCTACGCTCCCTGGTGCGGTCACTGCAAGGCTCTCGCCCCCAAGTACGACGAGCTTGCCGAGTCTTTCGCCAAGACCAGCTTCAAGGACAAGGTTGTCATCGCCAAGGTTGACGCCACCCTCAACGACGTCCCTGATGAGATCCAGGGCTTCCCCACCATCAAGCTCTACCCCGCCGGTGGCAAGGCCGCCCCGGTCACCTACAGCGGTTCCCGAACCATTGAGGACCTCGCCAACTTCGTCAAGGAGAACGGCAAGTACAAGGCTGACATCTCCGTCAAGGAGGAGGCTACCGAGGAGGCTGCTCCCGCTGCCACCGACGCTGAGAAGAAGGAGGAGAAGAAGGACACCAAGGAGGAGAAGAAGGCCGATGACCATGATGAGCTGTAAACTTATGTTACATTAGCACGCAAAAGGGGCATATTTGATTTCACGGGCGCGGGTTTGAATGGTGCGCGTATTGGAATGCACCTTTTTGAGGTACTTTGATAGTTTCCGTGGCAATATGGGACTCTTTTTATGACCACTATAACAAAACTAGTTCTGTCTTTTCATGAATGTGTGAAAAAAAAGAACGTTCGAACGTGACGTGTCTTTGCTTGTATATTTTATTCTCATCACAATAGTAGGAAATAACTCTTGAGGCATTGGAGTTTACAAACGTGTTCGCAGCGCAGCATAGATTGATGATACATACACATGTGCTCCCCATGTTCTCAACGCCGCCATGCCGCGCGATTGGAAGGGAAGAGGAGTAAAAAAAAGGAACCCGTATCACATTGGTTCCACCCTAACTGTCCCGGGAGTCAAGAGAGCCTGCCCCTGTCGACCTTTTTATACATTTCCTCGGCTACGGCTCTCGTTTACTTCTTTCCCTGGGTCTTCTGCTCCAGAGCCTGGACGTAGTTGCTGAGGCGGGTGACGGAGGCCTGGAGGGTCTGCAATTGAGGGGTCAGCCCGGTGAGTCGACATATGAGTAGAGCAGCAATTGATGTCGCCTGATGGAGCTTCTGCCGCTAAGATTGGGCACGTACGTAGATATCCTCGGTCAAGAGGTCGTTGGAGGTCTTGTACTCCTTGAGGAGGTAGCTGTAGGCGGCGCTGCCGGACAGGAAGCTGCCGAGGAGGAAACCGAAGAGACTGTTCAAGGGGAGAAAATCCGCACCGTCAGCAGCTGCTATCTGCAGTGTCGCCAATTCGGCGAGGGGATGGATTATGCGCCCACTTACCCTCCACGGAAAGCTCCCATGGGCTTGCGGGCCGGGAGCGGCGCGGCGTCGGCCATTCGTCGGGCGGAGGTGTGGAAGCTTCGGGCAGCCAGCGCGCGGCTGGTGCTGGACAGGACTCTCGACGCCGGAGACATGGTTGGGTCGCGTGGGCGTTGCGGTGTTTTGCGGGAGGAATTGATGATATGAGGGAGCTTGAATGCGATGGGCGACGATGACTCGGGTGGTCGGAATATCTGCCACAGTTGTGCTGGCGCGTGATTGGCTACGTCACATATTGCCACTGGGGGGGACGAGAGCCCCGGAGCTGGGTAGGTGGGATTTTCCGGCACCTGGCCTGGCCTGGCTTGCCTGGGAAGGAAGGACGTTGTCGCTGGGGTACACGCGCTACACGGTCCGGCTCGAGGGAGCTACAACTTTTGCACCCAATTAATAATTAATCGCAGCAAGTGGCCCGTGGCTCGACTCGTCGGATTGTACACTGCTGGATGCGAAAATGAACAATTTCGGTGTCATCGAGCTTGCCAGCGCCAAAACCACGGCAGCGCCTGGCTGGGCCTACGTGCCAGACGTCTCCGTCAACCGACCAGCTGCACCGGCGAAGCGAAAGCGAGCGAGAAACGCTCCTGGACTCAGCATAGGCGACCTAACCATCCGGCAAGAGAACAAGAAACGCAAGGAGGCCGAGGCATTGGATCGCGATGGCGGAAGAGACAATACTATCCCCCTGCCGGTGAAGAGTGGACGAGGTAAGGGCCAGCCTTGAGGAATATCGTCGTGTCGGGTGAAGCTCAAAAGACTGACGCACGAGAAGCTCAGGGGAAACACACCCCGAACGTTCGAAAAATTTTGCAGTCGCAGAAGACGTTTGGAAACCATCTCGACGATTTCCTCGCCCTGCAAGCATTGACAGAATCGAACTCTGCCGCTGCTGCCCGCTCCAACACGACGGGCGCAAACAGCAAAAAGCCAGCCCCGAACAAGAAAGACACGCCCTCGACCTCTCGACAGGAGGAAGACACACCGATGGCCGACGCAGACCTGGCGCCCGTGCTCCCCCCTTCATTCAACCCCCGCCGACACCGCTGGCGGGCGACGACGACGCTCTGCTTGCGTCGCGCGTGCCCGAGATGCCGTCGGACGAGGAACTCCGAACGCTCCTAGCGGCGCCGCCGCTCAACTACGGCGAGGCGACGGGAAACTGGGACGAGAAGTACCCGGTCCGGGTGTTTTGCGAGGTCTGTGGGTACTGGGGGCGGGTGCGGTGTATGAAGTGTGGGACGAGGGTTTGCGCACTGGACTGCTTGGAGATGCACCGAGAGGAGTGCGTCACCCGATATGGGTTGTGATCTAAGCCCATATCGGTTTCGTATCTTTGATGGTCCAAGGTTTTACATGGTACGGCATGGTATGGCAAGGCAAGGCAAGGCAAGACAAAAAAGCAACATGGCATGGCATGGCATGGCGCTGGCATTGGCGTTTTGGGATTTACTTCGGTTGGAGAATGGCCTGATACCCCCCCTTTTTTTTTTACTGTTTGGAATAATGGACTTTTGTTGACGGGAGCGTTCGAAGCTACTAGCAGGCCGCTTGGGTTATTTTAGTGAAGGAAACACAGTGTAAGCTGTAGGGATGACTCTTTCTTTCGGTCTCAAGATGGCTCTCCTACATAACTTGGAGCTCATGACGTTCAATATGTGTCATGGCACGGAGCTGAAGCCAGCTCCGATGCCTCTGACCTGACTCTCGAATCAACGATTGGCTTCTGCCCCTTCAGCCAGGGGGATAATTTCCTCGCAAATTTCCCCGGCTTCCAGCAATGGCAATGTCCGTGATAAGAGTCATCAGACCAGCAAAGCAAGGACAATTATATGTCGTCTCGAACTGTTGATGGCTACGGCTTGCAGATAGCAGGGGTGGCCGAAGATCTACCGATGGTCTTTTGGCGGGCCATGGGTGCTCTGGGACTCGGGGGCACAGAAATCAGTGACTCAACCCACCTCGCGTATAATGCCCCTGCCCCGCCATCCAAGACCGCAACTTCTTCCACCACATCTGCAACACCGCGAGTCGAGTCCACATCATGTCGTCCGAACAAGCTGATGCCCCCAAGGTGGCGGAGGGCGCTCCTGAGAAGAGCATTCCATCTCGCCCTGCAAAGCAGCCCAAGGAGAAGGGCGCCAAGGGCGCCAAGGGCTCCAAGCCCGGTGTTGAGGTTCGTGTCAACTTTCCATCCTACTTGCTAAGCGTGCGGTCTGGCTCGTCGCCCCAGATCGTCCCATGGCGGTTGCGCTGGGCCCATTGACTAACGGCTGCCGCAGCTTCCAACTCTCCCCGAGTTCATCCAGCACCGACTCGACCTCTTCGACCAGATCAAGGCCCGCCAGGATGCCGAAATCGCTGGTGCGTGAAACAGACCCCGCGGATCCCCCACCTTCACCTTCCCACCGCATCATCGACTGACAATGGCCCAGCGCAACCTCGGGAGGAAATCACTGTCTCCCTCCCCAATGGAAAGGAGGAGAAGGGAACTTCATGGGAGACCACTCCCGCCGCCATTGCCAAGGGCATCTCCAAGTCCCTGCTTGAGCGCACCGTCATCTCCATGGTTGACGGCGAGCTGTGGGATCTGACCCGACCCCTGGAGAAGAGCTGCAAGCTCGAACTCCTCGACTTCGAGCACCCGAAGGTAGAATAGCAACAACCCCGTCCTGCGCATGGCATGAAGACGTTTTTCTGATGGGAAAATATAGGCAAGAAGGTCTTCTGGCACTCCTCAGCCCACATTCTCGGAGAGGCTGCCGAGCGACGCTTCGGATGCTACCTTTGCAACGGTCCCCCCACTGAGGACCCCCCAGGTTTTTACTATGATATGGCCAACATGGAAGGGTATGACAAGTTCCAGCTTCTAGCACGAGCGAGTTCCATGCTAACAGCCCACAAAGCCAGGTTGTTGCCGACGAGGACAAGAAGGCCCTCGAGACCCTTTCCAGCAGCATCATCAAGGCCAAGCAGCCCTTTGAGCGTCTTGAGATGACCAAGGACGAGCTCCTCGAGATGTTCAAGTACAGCAAGTACAAGGAGTACTTCATCAACCAGCGAGTTCCCGATGGAACCAAGAGCACTGTCTACCGATGTGGTCCCCTTATCGATTTGTGCCGTGGTCCTCACGTCCCCCACACTGGCAACATCAAGGCCTTTTCCGTTCTCAGGGTATGTAGTCGATGACGAGGTTTATTCTGAGATTGAAAATTGCAAGAAATCTAACGATACGACAGAACTCTGCCGCCTACTGGCTCGGTGACAGCAACAACGAGTCGGTCCAGCGAATTGCTGGTATTTCCTTCCCCGACAAGAAACAGCTCGAGGAGTACAAGCACTTCCTTGCCGAGGCCGCCAAGCGCAACCACCGAAAGATTGGTCAGGACCAGAAGCTTTTCTTCTTCGACGAGGTTTCTCCTGGCTCTACCTTCTTCCTGCCGCACGGTGTGCGTATCTACAATGCCCTGGTGGACCTGATCAAGGGCGAGTACCACAAGCGCGGCTTCGTCGAGGTCATGACCCCCAACGTGTACAAGGCCGACTTGTGGAAGACCTCTGGTCACTGGGCTCACTACGAGGAGAACATGTTCACCTTTGATGTCGAGAAGGAGCGCTATGGTCTGAAGCCCATGAACTGCCCCGGTCACTGCAAGATCTTCTCTCACGCCGACATGACCTACAAGGACCTTCCCTGGCGAATGGCCGATTTTGGTGTCCTTCATCGTAACGAGTTCTCGGCGCGCTCTCTGGACTCACTCGAGTCCGTCGATTCCAGCAGGATGATGCCCACATCTTCTGTACTGTTGATCAGGTACGTACTGGTCTGTCAGGGGCTCAGCTGTGCTCGCGCTAACATGTCAACAGATCCGAGAGGAAATTGAGGGAGCCTTCGACTTCCTTGATGGCGTCTACCGCATCTTTGGTTTCCAGTTCAAGCTGAAGCTGTCCACCCGCCCTGAGAAGTACGTCGGTGACATCGCCACTTGGGACTTGGCCGAGCAGAAGCTCCGGGAGGCTTTGGACTCCTTTGCCACCAAGCACAACGAGAAATGGGAGCTGAACCCTGGTGATGGCGCTTTCTACGGCCCCAAGATCGACATCACCTTGTACGATGCGCTCCGCCGAGACCACCAGTGCGGTACCATTCAGCTCGACTTTAACCTTCCCCGACGATTCAAGTTGCGATACGTGGCGGGCAAGGATGAGAGTGGCGTCAGCGACGGTAGCAACGCCGAGGAAGATCTTCCCGCGGGTTACGCGCGCCCCGTCATGATCCACCGAGCCGTCATGGGCAGCTTCGAGCGCATGTTTGGCGTGCTTACTGAGCATTTCGGTGGCAAATGGCCCTTCTGGCTTAGCCCTCGCCAGATCCTGGTTGTTCCCGTCATGCCCGCCGTCAACGACTACGCCAAGGAAGTGCAGACCATCTTCCAGAAGGAGGGTATCTACATCGACGTGGATCTGAGCAGCAACACCTTCCAGAAGAAGATTCGCACTGGCCAGCTGGAACAGTACAACTTCATCTTCGGTAAGAGATGCATAACCCCCAGTAACAGCCTATTCACGTACAGTTGCTAACACGCATTCACAGTGGTTGGTGCCCAGGAGGCCGAGACCCGCACCGTCAACATTCGAAACCGAGATGACCAGGCCACTCAGACCAAGGGCGAGCTGATTCCCGTGCAGGAGGCGCTCGAGAAGCTCGTTCGTCTCAAGGAGTCCAAGGAGCTGGTGAACAAGATTTAAGCTAGCTAGCTAAGGAAAAGAAAAGTGATAGAGACAGAGAGTCAGAGACAGAGGCGAGAGGCGAGAGGCGAGAGGCGAGAGGCGAGAGACGGGGCGGTGGAGAGGGAGGGTAGAGGAGACCGGCAAGGTGGCGTACGGGTTCAAAAGTAGAGAGAGAGAAAGAGAGAGAGACATAGAGCGGAAGCAAATCGTGATGTAGAAGCGAAGAGCTGATGACGGGGTGTAACGACAAACTACGTAGGTAACGAGCTGTGTATGTAGCACGAGTCGATATAGCACGGCCAATGAAAGAAAACAAATACCCTGAAAAGCACGTTTGCAAGAGCAGTTTGGCGTTCCAGAGCGGAGAACGGGGCGGAAGCGAGACGAGAGGCGGAGAGGCGGAGAGGCGGAGATGCGACAGACGAGGATGCAAGCGAAGACGCCATGGGACCGCCACGTGTGGGACTTGGGGTCAGAGCAAGAGGCAAAGGGGCATGACTTGCGAGCAATGTGAATGGCAGCGGGGAAATGCAAGAGAGCACGAAGGACAAGCCGGAAATGGAAAAGGGACAGGGGGGGGGGGGGAATAATAATAAAAAGGAAGAAAAAGAAAAGAGGTATCAACTATCACACTCTCGTGGTTCAGCTGCACTGGGAACGAGGCGCCTCTGCGCACGTGCCGCCTCGATGAAGAGTCACCTCACCTCACGATGAGGGCGAGTGTGTGATGCAGGCTGGCGGCGGCGGTGGTGGTTGGATAGCAATTCCATAGACCATGACGATGAATGGATGGGGAACGAGTGAGGGGGCCGATACAGCATAGCATGGCATGGCATGGCTTTGACGCGGCAGCCGGTCTCGGGATTTGGGTCGGGAAGCCCGCACGACTTGTCTTTTTGATTCATCGAGTCCCCACTGCTGGAGAGACCGGTCAGAAGCTGCCGCTGGTGCTGGGTCGGATGTTTGGTTGCTGAGAAGCGGGTTACAGGAGATGCAGAGTAGAGTAGAGTAGAGTAGAGTAGAGTAGAGTAGAGGAGAGTAGAACAAAGCATCAGATCAGGGCAAAAATGCAGAAGAGGATTCATCAGAAAGGACAGGTCAAGACACGATAGGCCAGGACATGACAGGACAAGACAGGACAACGGAGCCGAATGATCTCAGAAACAGAGTGAGTGGGTGAGACTCGTCAGTGAAGAATGGGGAAGCTCCAGAGGTTGATCGGGCGATGAAGACCGCAGCAGCTGGGTGAGATGTGACGATATGGGAGTCATGGTTACGAATCCGGATCACCAAGTGGACGAATTCGGGGACGGCAATTGATGCGGACGCCTTGTGATGCCTTTTGGGGACGAGGTTATGTGCCATGTCTTTGACATGTCGTCGGTAATGGATCCCTTTCGTCGCCTTGTTTACTTTTTCTCCTTCCCAGCGTTTTGTCCAACTGCCTGGTTCCGATTCTGGTTTGTCTGTGATGCTCTCCTGTCCAGGTTTTGTGACTCGTCTTTTCTTTTTTGCATCTGGATCTGCCAGATTTACTTTGGGACCCTTGCACTCCAAACCCCCCTCCACCATCTCTTTTTTTTTCTTTCTACTTTCTTCTTCTGCTCATCCCTCCTCTGGGTGTCACCCTCTCGAGGCTAGGCTGTGGGATGTTGTGCTTATTGAGGAGGGGGATGTGCAGCAGGGATAGAGAAAGCCACTAACCGAGTAGAGTAGCAAGCAAGCAAGCAGACAGGCATATAAATACTACTACTACTACTAATAATAATAATAATCATAAAAACAGGCAACGCATAATGATCCCCAACCGGTAGGAGGTGGAGGCGGGGAGGGGAGGGGAAGCGGATGAGTCCTGTGCAGAAACGAATGGACAAGGCAAGGGTTTGCGGGAGACTGTGAGTTGGGGGTTGGGGGCCCGGATGAGTTGGCTTGGTTGGTTGGCTGGAAGGCAAGCAATTAATTACAACAGATAACTTATGCAGCAGGTCGAAACGATAAGATGGGGGATGATGTAGGATTGCATTGGATCGTATGGAGATGATGAGGAAAGCTAGCCCGAGAGTGGGTTTGGGGCGAGGCAATGAGACGTGGTATTCCGTACGGTACAGTAGAGACCACGAGGAGGGGGCGCATCGTCGAGGAGACATGGGAATCATGGGGCTGCTCTCGGGAGGACAAAGCGGGTGGATGTGGATGTGATGGATGGGGCCCGGACGGGAGCGGCGCGGCGGGAGGAGGCAATAAAAGGTGACTTGTCAGGTTTCCACTTTTTTATATCTATTTTTTTCTTTTCTATCCCGTCCTCTCTCTGTCATGGACCCGAATGTGAAGGTGAAGGTAAACAAAGAAAATACAGGGAGGACGGGCCACTGGGACGGGACGGCGTGTGTGAGGAAGCGGACGAGGCGGAGAATTTGGGTTCGAGGAAAAGAAAAGAAAGCACGGGAAAGAGAATCAAAGGAGATGTGCAGTAGGTATTACGGTACTATGGTACTTTGTACATGGTAAACCCTCACACAGCAAGTGTAAGCAGTGTACAGTACCATGCCTAGGTACCTAGGCGGTATCCGTCGTAGCTTGTTAGCGCCAACAGGAGACATCTAACCCATTGTATCGGCGAGCTGAGAGGCCCTGAGTGACATGCCAGTTAGGGCCATGACGGCTGGGCATGTTACATACGTGCATGCGAATACATACCGAGGCACTAAGGAGAGGACTTTGCAGGCAGACCGGTCACACATCCATGCCTGACGAGGGGCGACAGGGACCGGGTTGGTATTGCGGATGCACATACATAGTGTGCAGCACACATAGCATGAGTATGATTATCGTGATGGGAAGGCTGCAGCACCCTTGCACGTATACGTATGTATGTATGTATGTATGTATGTACGTATGTATGAAGGTATGTATGAAGTTGGAACAGCATGTTTGGAAGCAAGATTGGGCGGATCCTCTTCGCTCTCATTCATCAAAAAAGCTATAGAACACAGGGCATGATGGGTTGACAGGGGGTTCAAGGGGAGGAGGGTCCTTTTTTCGCCCCCCCCCCCCCCCCCCCCCCCCTCTAAAAAAAAAAAAGAAAAAGAAAAAAAAAAGAGAAGGCTGTTGGGTGTGTCCTTTGTCATGGATGATGGGCATTGGCGGCATGCAGGTTCGATGAGCCACCAGGGAGGGTTGGGACGGCTTCGAGTTGGTTGAAAAATGTGAGACTAGGATCTGTCAGCTCGCGCGCACGCGCAGCAATAGTACGAAGTAGTACGGGAGGAGTGCATGGCTTAGCATCGTAGACATGGCAATGTGAGCTGCGGTGTGCCTATTTCGCCGCCGGGGATGAACGAGAGAGTGTAAGAGAGCCAGTGAGAGAAAGTCTGAGAGAGTGCATGGCCATAGGAATGTGTCAGAGACAAACCTGCAGAAGCTCTCTAGGTTCACTGCTCGCCTGTTTACTTGCCTGTCTATATCTGGCTGTCTGTCTCGCTCTGGATGCGCTGCAGCCAGGCCACGCATGTCTGCACGCACACGCGCATTTACAACCAGACAGTGTCAAAAGAGGCACCCGAATCATGGCAGCAGCAGAAACAGGAGAGAGAGTCGGACACCTCACACACCCGCCGGCGGCTATGTGGATGGGCATGTCATGGCCGCCATGGCATTGACGCATCGACGCATCGTCCGCCACACCGAAACGCCTCTCAGTTTCCTCGAAGACGGGCCTGCAGCGGCCGGCCTGCGCCCAGCCCGTGATGGGAGCTGAACCCCTTCCTATTTGGTGAATGTACATGGGGTTTGATTTGTGAGGTACGATGAAAACGAGGCCCGACGGAAGGAAGATTTCGGGCAATTTTTAATTTTTTTAATTTTTTTTTTAATTTTTTTTTGGCTTTCTAGGACTGTCAAGTGACTGACATACGGGACCAGACGAAAGGGACCTCGAAGATGTACCGGTAGCACTGGTACGTAGGGGAAGAAAAAAGAAAAGAAAGGGGAAAAAAGAAACCAAGAAAAGAGAGGAGCCCCGTTGAATGATCGAAGGGAAGTTGTGGGGGTGTAAGACTAACAAGGACAGGCCCAGCAGCGAAGCGCAAGGCAAAGGCAAGGAGGCATGAGATGCACTGTATGTAGCTGGAGTTGCTGCTGATACTGTAACTGGCTGCCACTGCTTCTTCTGCTTCTTCTGCTTCTTCTGCTTCTTCTGCTTCTTCTGCTTCTTCTGCTTCTTCTGCTTCTCCTACTGCTCCCTGCTGCTCCTGCTGCTCCTGCTTCTACTCTGTGCTGCTAATACAGCTACTGATACTGCGTACGATGATGCTGCTGGTGGTGATAATGATGCTGATGATGCTGCCCATGGTACACCAACCCACTTCTGTCTTGGGCTGCGCATGCTGCTGCTGGGTCCCTGTGGGAACAGGAACAGACGAGGTGCATACAGAAGCGTCTTCCTACAGGAGTAGCTTAATAACCTGCGTCGTCCATGGCTGCCCGCCTCAGTTGTGGTTGTGGGCGCTCTTGGGGTTTTCTTTGGGACCACACTCGCTTTTGGGAAGCCCAAAGAGGGCCCTTTTTTTTTTTTTTTTTACCATCGGGGCCTTGGCGCGCCCACTTGTACAACCTAACCTATGTGAGAAGTGTCAAGCATTGCCCAGGACCGGAATGAAATGTTGGGCAGGCCTGAGGGAGGGGGGAGGTGGCGGGGAGGGACCCAAGTGGGCTTCCCGCAGCGTTGTTGTCGTCGTGCCTTTGCACTGACAGGAGTGAGTTATCGCTGCTGGTTGGTTGGACGGCGGGACCTTGACACCTTGACAATCCCCGGGTTATCGTGTCAAAGTGATAACTTGCGAGTGTGATGCGGGAGAGTCATGAGTAAGTCATGTCGTGGGTCGATGTGAGCCAAGGGCAGCGGCAAGGTCAGGCAAGGTAAGGCGACGCAGGGCCAAGCGGCCAAGGCCACCGACGCGTCAGATCGATCCGGGCAGGCAAGATCAAATCGGACCAAGTGACCAGTGATTGACGCGAGCAAACAATCCAGAGTTCGGGGCTGAAATAGCCATTGGGTTACAGAGAAATGAGTAGGATGCCATTTGCGGCCGGTTTTGGTCATCTATCACAATAGACTAAGCAAACCGGTCAAGAAAGTCGACACGCCCAGATGCCTTACGCTACAGGCTCCCACACTCACACTCTCACAACGCACACACACACACACACACATGCACACAAATCATAGCACATCACCCGCATTTTACGGGGCGGGCCACGGGGACACAGGCACACACACTCACACACATATATACATACATGCTCACCGGGGGGGGGGAAGCACGGGGCACGGGCACGGGGCACGGGCACGGTCATCGCCATCATGGGGCAATCGGGAGGGGGCAAGGCCACCACCGGCCAACAACCACGCAAGAGCCAAGCAAGCAACCATGATGCCATTATCGACGGGTGCCCCAGCTATTAGCTAGGGGGGACAGAGCTAGGAGAGCTGGGAGCACCGGGAGCCTGTGCCACCCTCCATCTCGCTCCTCATCTCGAGCTCGATCGGGAAGTGAGGCGCTTCCAGGCTGCTGGTCAGCTTTGACGAGGCGATTGGCGGGTATGCTTCCGTTTCGTGTCTTTCTTGGGTGTGACAAGACAACTTTGTGCGCCAGAGAAGGTGGGTGAAGAAGGGAGGGAGAGTGTGTGCAAAGCCAACGGTCCCTAAATGGCTGGTCGGACGGTGGGAGTGGTAAAATCGACGTGCGCAGACCCAGTAAAAAAAAAACAGAGCAGTAACAAAGAACAGACTTTTGGCTGAGGGGTTGGCCGGTAAAATGGACGGTTATCTTAGTTGTCGGTCCTGAGGAACGGTTTTGTCTTAAGTTTTGGTTCTTCTTTTTACTTCTTGTTTTCAATGCGTTGCTCGCTTGCCTGTCCGCCCTACCTGACTACTGACTTGACTGACTTACCTGGCCTCCTCATCCCGTCCTATTGGGACCAGTCATATTCTGCCCTGGAACCGCCTTGACGAGTGGTGGGAAGGCGGGAGGTGAGAGCTGAAGGTGTGAGGTGTAGGATCTGAGGTGTAAGCCATCACAGCATAAGCTCGGCGAAACAGAGCGCAGCACCGCACCGCAGCACACAACGCAGAAACAACATGGCGGAGCGCATTGCAAAAAGCAGGGAGGCATCGTGCTGTGACGAAGCCACCAACGGGATATGGGAGTTGGATGACTAAATGCTGGCTTTGTCTTTCGTCGAGATCGGGATCGACTCCGTCTCTTTCCTTTGTATCCCCATCCCCGGATCTCCACGAAAGAATTATCTGTTACAGCCAAGCGGAACCGTCGCTTCCGCCACACAGCCGCCACTACACCCTAGGAGGTTTGAACGGCTGCACATCGCCCAGATTGTGGGTTTGGCGGGAACAAAGACCACAAGGGGCCCCAGGGGGTGGGGATGAGAACCAGGGTATCCAGTGGGTGCATTTTCGTGACCAAGCGCTAACTACCAACTGACTAACTAGTTCGCACGCAGGACTCGTCGTACTCGATGGCTTTGTGCAACCAACCGCACCTCGGGTAACACATACCGTACGCACTCACACATCCATACAAGATACAACAATGACTATTCATATCGAATCGAACCGGGAGCCTTGTCCAGCAGAAGCCGCAGTACAGCGCAGCGCAGAACACGGGGTATAAGCTGACGGGGTTTGAGCTTCCCTCCCAGTCCGGGGATCTTGGGCTTGCATGCGTAACTGCTTCGTATGTGATGTGCAGGTGGTTCGAATTAGCTGGTTCCCTGTTAAATGGGCCAATTATGCCAAACTGAGCATCATTCTCGTGTGAACCCGTGAACCGAGCTGACCAACCTTTGGTCTTGGCTGCTTTGACATTTCAAGTCCCCTTGTGCCACATTGGGGCATTGGTCTTGGGTCTTGGCCTAGGCCTAGGCCTTGAACCTTGACCCTGACCGACAACGACAACAATGGCAACAACAACACCTCAGCCATCATGGTAGGTAGTGGAATCAATCAATCACTCAATCAATCAATCAATCAACCCGGATGTTGGTTCTAGCAATCAGCTACCACCAACGGCTCCTCTTTTCCCTCGAGCAACCATGTCACTTTACCTCATTCATCCCAGTCTCTCCTCACCAGCACGGGCCTTTTCTTTGTCTTCTTACCCCCCCCCCCCCCCAATCTTGCTGCAAATCGGGAATCTCAACCCGCGGCCGTTCGATGGATGGGGATGCTTGTCCTGCTCTGCCTTGTCTTGCCCTGTCCACCCAGCCCCAACCCCCGTGTGATAGTGACGACGGTAAATGCTTCCTCGTTAGGCCTCTGGGGCACTCGCGGATAATAGCTGTGGCATCCCAGCCGACAGAGCCACGACTGAAACGAAACGGGCAAAAGCTCTCCCTCCGAGCCTGCAAGATGCGGCCTTGCCTTGAAGCCCTTGGGCCTCGGATTGAAAGGGATCCTCGTTTCAACTAGCGCTATTGGGCGGCTATCGAGATTCATGGCAATCTTCATTGCCTATTCCAGCAAACGATACGAAACTACAACACGCCCTGGAGCGCCTTCGTCGACCCATTTTCTTATCCCTCCTTTGACCATCCCATGCCATCTCCACCTCCACCTCCACCTCTGCCGCAGCCTCCACCTGAAAGAGCGAGCGAGCACAGCACAGCATAGCACACAGAGCTGCACAGCGCGCACCGCCGTACACACACTCCTCCTCTTCCTACACCACCTCCACGATGGTCCCTCATTCCCACCTCCTGGCTGGTGGCCCCCCCCCCCCTGGCAACCTGGGCGTTGGCCCTGGGCGACCGTTGACGATAGGCACACGCTCCTCTCTCTCTTCCTTTCTTCCTCTCCTTCTCCCTCTCTTCAACCCAACTTCTCCTCCTCATCTGCTCGTCCTTGGCAACAAAAAAAAAAAAAAAAAAAGCCACCACCCAACTCAACTTCCGCTTCAGTCTGACCTCCAGAAGCGGCTGACGCTGAAACGGGACACCTACAGTTCGTTGTACTCCACGGGGACGCCGACCTCTGACCAGGCCGACGACGCCTCTCGCTCCATCTGTTCACCTCTTTTCCCCGTCGTCCCATTCTCGCTCACCATCCCATCGTCGTCATTGCACATTTGATGCTCCTGCGTTGCCGCCCGGCCTCGGCCATAGACTGTCCTTTACCGGTCTCCTTCCCGCCCCCCCCCCCCCCCCATCCCCTCCTGGCCCTTGCCTTGCCTTGACTTGACTTGACTTGTCTTATGCATTGGCTCTGCTAGCTTTGCCACTTTAGCGGATGATAGTACCGTTCTCTCGGGCCCGACTTACATACATACACCACATTACATGCACGCATTCTGGTCACGACCACACCCACGGACTCTCGCTCTCGCACTTCTCCTCGCCTTCCTACAAATACCCATCTCACCAAAAGTCCCTTGGTAAAACACACACACAAGAAACAATAATAATAAGAAGAAGAATAGAGAGACGTTCCATCCCCCACTCCCCATTCCTCCTCCACCTCCTCCGCCTCCTCCTCTTTCTTCTTCCCTCTCTCCCCTCGGTCTCCTAGTCATCCAACTCTACCTCCACCTGTCGGCTCCCCAGGCTCTCCGCCATCGTCGTCTGCCACGGTGCTAGGCCTTCTTACTACTGACCGTCTGCCGTCTGCCGTCTCCCGCCCGTGTCGACGCTACCGCCCGCGCTACGCTACGTACCTGAGCTGCCAAAACCAACGCCAACGCCCCCCCCTCGGAGCGACAATCACTGCCCTCGGCCGCGGCACCAAAAAGCAACATTGTCTCACACCAAAAGCAAGGCTTCGCACGCCCATCTCCCAGCACGCGAGCGAGCCCGACCGAGCCTTCCCGGATGCAGAAGCATTCCTGCAGGGCTTTAAAAGTCGTCCCCTCCGTCCTCCGTCTCAACCACGATGCGCCGCCCGTCTCTCACCACCAAGACGGATCGCCATCGAGACGAGCCCGCCACCGAACCGCACTACTGGGATGAGGGTTTACAGGGTCAGATCCAGCTTCACGATCCCCTCTCCCCCCAGTCCTCAACACGGTGCCCGCCGTCTCCTCCCACGCCTCCTTCGCCGACTCTCTCTCTGGGCAGGACCCGATCCAAAACCATGAGCACAACCTCCATCGACATCCCGCCGTCGCCCCCCAGGCTGTCCCTGTCAATGCGCCCAACGCGCCGATGACAGATGCGTTCCCCGCCGATTACGCTACCGCGACCGCAAACGCTATTGATGCCGCTACTCCTTCCGCTGCTCTCCCCGCCACTTCTACCGCTCTTCATGAGAGCAGCGACGACTTCAACCATCACAACCATACCGAAGTTGACCAATACGACTCCGATATAGACCTCGACCTCGATTTACCTCCTCACGATCCCTCATCCCGACCTCCTCTACTTGACGACCTCTACAACACCATCCTACCTCCCCACCTCGATCCCGACTTCATCCCCAGCCACCATCTTGAGGATTATGATCTAGACATGAGCGACAGTGACGGAGGAGTTCCCCTGGACGAAATCATCGCCGCTGCCAACATTGTATCACCCATCCCCCAGCTCCACTTTCAAGACCACCACCTAGCCCCACCCGACGCAGACGACGATGATCAAACGGGTGCCCCTGGGTCTCTCAACTACCTTAACCCATTCAACCTCCAACTCCCAACCCTTGGAGGCACCGGATTGATCATGGACGTCCCTCTACCTCCTGGATGGAACCCCGCCCAGGCCGGCATTTTCCCCCAAAACCAGCAGCCTGCACCGCTCCCGGATGACCTGGTAGATGATGCGCCGTTGATCAGCAACCCCAACCCGACCATGCTCGGGTCTGAGAACCTGAGCTTGGTCGACTTTCTCCGGAGCTGGGCGATTGAATCCCGCTCATCGTCGCCAATGTCTGCTGCAAGGTTGCGCGCCCCGTGCCTCCACAGCATTCGCGAGCAGACTGCCCGCCAAATTGAAGAGGTCCGGTATTCGGACCTGCGGGGTGATTCCTACGACATGCAAGGCATCGACTGGGCGTCTATGGGCACCACTCGAAGGCATGCCCGTGACCAGCGATCGCGCACCTACAAAAACTACACCAACAAGGAGGGGTCAGATGATTGGATAGTAAGTGCTACCCTCGAACGCGGGTTTTCCAGAAGCAGTAAGCCCAGTCATCCGGCTAACCGCATGAAATCAGCATCACCTGAAGGATGTCGCTATTCCAACAAGAAATAGCTTCTTCCGATTTAGAAATCACATCGTCCGCCAGGACGTCTATGTTGCTCACTTCCAGCTCCGCAGTGTCTTGGCATGTCCCTCACGCACTCAGGCGTTTTACCCTGGCCCTCGGGGCATTAACCGAATAAATCCCGTCTCCAGAAAGACGGATTTGGCTCTGAATCTGAGCGGTATTAGCGGGCTGGGTTCCGTCATCTCCACTCTGGATGCCAAGCATGGAGTTTTGATGGCTGGCATGTTCAATGGAGAGTATTGTTTGAAGAACCTCGAGTCGGAAGACAAGAAGCAGTACGCCGATGGCCAGATTACCAGCAACCACAAAGGCATTACCAACCACCTGCAAATCCACCTGCCTCGGCGGTCTTCTAGGCCCGTTGCCGCTCTAGCGAGCAACGACCACGGGTTCCGCGTGATGGATCTCACTACAGAAAAGTTCCTGGTGCAAAAGATGTATCCCTTCCCCCTAAACTGCTCAGCCGTGTCCCCCGATGGCCGGCTAAGAGTCTTGGTGGGCGACCACTTCAACGTCGTGATTGCCAACGCAGAGACGGGCAACGTCCAACAGGAGCTGTCGGGACACCGAGATTTCGGCTTCTCATGCGATTGGTCCGACGACGGTTGGACAGTTGCCACCGGCTTCCAGGACAGGAGTATCAAGATATGGGATGCCCGCAAATGGAATGACAGTAGGGGGAGAAGCATGCCCATCTACAGCATCCGGTCTGAAATGGCCGGCGTTCGAAACCTGCGCTTCTCTCCTGTTGGCAGCGGTCGAAGGGTTCTTGTGGCGGCCGAGGAGGCTGACTTCATCAACATCATCGACGCCCAGACGTTCAGCACTAAGCAAACGATTGACATCTTTGGCGAGATTGGAGGCGTCGCCTTCACCAACGACGGGCAGGACCTTAATGTGCTCTGCAGCGACCACAACCGTGGCGGGCTTCTTCAACTGGAACGATGCGGAAGCGGCGCCGAGCCTTTCTTTGAAAGGGCTTGGGAGCCAAATGTGCATCCGTGGCCCTGGGACTTTGAACGAAACGACAGAAACCAATCCAGCGAGTCTTTCCGCCGCAAGCCAACCAAGATGGATTCCCTCGCACTATTCTGAAGAACTCGCTCTGGAGCCTACCATGTTCGGATTATGAACGCCCTCCGCATCTAGTTTGCATGGCGACTTTTGGGCAAGCTCTGTCTACTAATCACTTGATGCAATGACAGTGGCACTTTGTTATGAAATTGGAATCGACAGCCCCTGCCTGGCCCAATGCACCCCTTTCTTCTCCGCCGGGCTGATCATAACTTGGGTTTGAACTCTCTCGCAAATCACCTATATACCAAGCATGATACCCCTTTCTTTTCTTTTTCATTTAATCGGTCCCCGGTCCTCAAAACAAGTCGGTCTACACGGTCTATACGTATACAGTCTCACACATACACACACACACACACACACACACACACACACACACACACACACACATAAGTGATTACCACACTACCGACTTTGCCACGAAACACAATCATCCACAGTCCCACTTCGGGTTTCATCCGTTCCCGACAAGATTCTTTTTTTTTTTTTCCTTTTCAAGTCTTTTTTTTTCTTATTTCCTTTACCTCGTTCCATCATCCTGGCTACTCAAAGCACGGGCATTCTTGGGGACTGGATACAACAGGCATGGTTAACGGACTACGGTATTTGCATATCAAACAGGGGCGTATCACCCGGCGGCCAAGCCGACTTTACAAGGGGTGTTTAACTTGTTGCTTTTTTTTTTTTTTTTTCATTTCAGTTATTGGGCTTTTCTTGACTCTTTGGGTGACTCGGGGATCTTGTCGATCTTGGGCTCCTACCTACACGAAAAAGAGGAGAGGATTTATATCACGTTAAGCTCCCACAGAGGTGGCCCGGTGACTCGTGATGGGATGATGAATTGGTTTGGAGGCTTTGTATATCATTTTTTAGCTCATTACGGTATCTTTGCGAGGGTCGCCTACCGCATAATGAGAACGAAACTGAACATTCTACTCATCCTTGAGTATCACGAGCCTACTCTGAATCTCCCTCTCCTTCTCCGTCTTGTCCCTCACGCAACCCATGCCGCCTTTTCATGATTTGACGTCACGGCGCAACTCCCAGCCTCGCCGTGTCTCTCCGATGGCTATGCCAACGACTGATCAAAACTCCAATCATGGCGAGAGATACAGGTCATCTTTGGGAGCGCCTCTCTCCCTCCCTCTCCGCTTCCCTCTCACACTCTCTCTCTCTCTCTTTGTCCCGTCTTACACCGCCCTTTGTCTTTGTCCAATTCCCTGGGACTGAATTTCGTCCCGTCCAAGACACACATGTCTCTCTCTCTCTCTCTCTCTCTCTCTCTCTCTGTACTCCCGACCCCTCCTTTTACTGGTTCGGGACAGCTTTGTGATTTTGCCGTCCTACATGTTAACTAGCATGCCTTCGTGGACGAGAACGATGGGGGGGGGGGGGGGGGGGGCGCAAGACTCGTCGTTCCAATCAGGAGAGAGAGAGATGGGGAGTTTTTTTTGGCTTGGACGGACGCACCACTCCCCCCCCCCCCCCTTCTTAAAAGCCAAGGGGGGTGAGGTGCGGCTGTCTCTCTTTGCGGCCCTTTGTCTCAGCGCCACTGCTGATCAGCAGAAGGCCTCTGTTTTCTTGACATGTTTCATTTGATTTTCTCTCTCTTCTTTTCTTTTTTTTCTTTTCCCCTTTGACCTGTCATTGGTTGACACGGTGGCACCCCTCCCCGGGGACGAGTCAGTTCTACTTGTCTTCGGTGTTTTTCTTCTTCTCTCATTGTTTCCTTGGCATTCCAAGGCGTAGACCAGGTTTCTCCTCCCCCCTTCACCTCAAAAAGCCACCAGGCCTCTTGACTCGATATGTGTTACCATCTGCTCCGTTGGCCTTTGGCTTGGCTTTTTTGCTTCTTCGTCCCTGGCTGGCAGGGCAGAGCATCTACATCACGGCTTGGCTCAAGCCCGGCGATGGTAATAATGGTGCTGCAGTGAGCGCAGTGCGGCGAGACAACAGAAGGGGGGGTGGTGACATTTGCACAGGGTGTTTGTGAAATGAGAAATGAAATATGACGTGGCTCCGCGTGACAAAGGTTCTCCACCTCGTGCTCGTCCTCCTGCTGTCCGGAGCTCTCCAGCATCATGGTGCATGCCCGAGGCTCTGGGTGCGCGATTCACGCTGTCTTAGCCACGGGGTCCAAGCAGAGTCAACAGTCGTGGGGGAAGTGGATTGTCAGACGCCGCCGACGGAAGATCTGGTTCAGGCACACACATAGACATCGACATACACCTACATGTACATACATACCTCAAGGTACATATGTACGTACATGTATATATACACACACATTCACCGTATCAAAAGGAACACGTCTGTTCGTGACGAGAGTAGACACTAATAAATTACAGCATTATGAAGCAGAGGCTAAATGACAACCCGACCATGTAGGGGCGTACGTGCAGATCATCCCTCCCCAGGTGGGAATTTTTCGCAGACAAAAAAAATCCCCTCTCGCCGAGGAACCGTATCAAAATATCTGGGAGCCGTGAAGATATTGTATCGCAAGACCACATAGGGAATAGACAGCAAAAACAGCAAAAAAGAAAAAAAAATGGTTGTTGACATCATGTGTCCAATCACACACAAAAACGCATTATTCGAACGAGTCCCCTCGGCCGACCCGGTTTCGCCTGGTTACCCAACTTCTTCCCCTTCACTCAGCCGTCAGGCCCCGAGCGCTCCAACGAAGCCGGGAAGAGAAAGAAGTCGGTCGGCAAACGCCGGGCTTTCAGACTCCGCCCGAAAGAGATTTTTTTCTTGTTGATGAATTTGTTGTCGTATCCTATCCTGCTCGAGGCTTGGGCAGGGAGGTGAGGTGTGTTGCTGGAGTGGGAGGAAGCGGTAAAGGGCCGGGCGGAGTTGAAGATTCATATACATTCAGCGTGTTCCGAGTATTGACACGTGTAGAAGGTGGCTATGCTGCAACCGGCATTCGTGACGGTGCGGGGGCTTAAGAGGAGAAGCAGCTCTTGGAGCCCAGCTCTGCTCACAGCCGCAGTCACCGGGCTGCTTCCACAGGTCGTTCTCGTAGGAGAAGAAGACAGTCTTGTCACCGCAAGACTCACGGATGGAGGCGATGGCGGTGGCCTGCTGCGAGGCACCGGGCAGGCAACGCCGTTGCAGTTGCCCTTGGTGGGCCAACCGCACTCCAGGTTGATGACATCGTTGCCGGAGCAGATCTTGGCCAGCAGCGCAAGTTGGCCACTGACGAACTCACCGGCAGCCGAGGGCTCAGTCTCAGAGTTAAAGTAAGGGTGGATGTTGGCACCGGTGACATCGACGACGGGGCAGATGACGCTGGAGACCGAGGTCTGCTGCCAGATGTTGAGGGTCTCGGAGATAGTGTAGGGGCCGGTAAAGCCGGAGCACTTGGTCTTGACGACGGTGATGAGCTCCTTGAGGGCGCTGGCGGAGCAGTATCCGTTCATGATGGCCTCGTTACCGACGACAATCAGCTTGACGAGATCCCACTGGGCCCACTTGGCAATGGCGTCGACCTGGGTCTTGACATCGGCGGTGTCGTACGAGCAGCCGGTCTCCTTGACGAAGACACCAATGATCATCTGCATGCCATACTCCTTGCAAGCAGCACCAACGGAGCTGAGGGTGTCGCAGTCGGTGGAGTAGACACGGACAATGCTGAAGCCCTTCTCCTTGAGAAGCTTGATGTCGGCCTTGACGGCATCCGCAGACTTGCAGTCGCCGTTGGAGGACTGGTAAGGGGTGTAGGTGATACCGTAGTGGTCGTTGCTGCCCTTGAGGCTGCTGCTGCTGCTGCTGGAAGAGGACGACTTGGTGCTGGCGACAGAGGTGCTGGCGGCGGCGCTCGACTCGACAGTGGAGACCACGACGGCGGCAACGCTGGTGGTAGCGGCGGCAGCGGTGGTCTCAGCCTTGGGAGCGACGTAGGTGGACTGGGGAGCCGATGTGCTGGTGGCGGCGAGGCCGGAGCTGGAGAAGGGGCAGACGTAGACATAGCCAGTCTCGGTGACGGTGACGGTCTGGGCGGGAGCAGTGTAGGTGCCAGGAGCGTAGCTGGTAGGGACGGGGTAAACCAGGACGGTTTCGGTGGAGCAGGACTTGGTGACGGGAGCGATGGTGTAGGTACCGGCGCTGGGGCACACGTAGACGGTGCTCTCGATCACGCTGGTGGTGACGCCGTTAACCTCGGTCTCCTTTGCGTAGGGGCAGGTCACAGTGGTGGCCTTCTCAACAATGGTCGTGACACCGCCGAGGGTGTAAGTTCCAGAGGGCACCTTGGTCGACTGGGCGGCGCAAACGGTGGTTGACGCGGTGACAGTGATGGTGGTGGCGGGGAAGGTGTAAGTGCCGGTGGTAGAGCAGCTGTGGACCTCAGGAGTAGGGACAACCACGATGACCTGGGTGGAAGTAGGGGAGGCGGCAGCGGCGGGCGAAGTCGAGGCCTTGAGAGTGCTGGTGGTGGTAACAGGCTTGGGGGCAGCGCTGCTGGAAGCCACGGGGGTCTTGGAGGTGGCGGGAGCAGGGTTAGGGACAACTACATGGCGAGTTAGCAGGCCAGGCTCAAGAGGCAATTGGGGACAGTTTGGTATCAGATCATACGGGTGCCGGAGCCAGTGATGGTGGTGTAGATGGTGGTGCACTCGGGCACGCAACTCTCGTACTTCTTGAAGAGGTCGTGGTGAGCCCGTCGGTGGTGAGGGTAAGCGGCGTGGGCGCCAGTAGCCAGGGCCGCAATGGCGGCGGCAGCAACTCCTCCCTTCATGGTTATGAATGTAATTAACGTTGAGATTGAGGTTGCTCGGGTATGGTGAGAAACGAATGCCCGCTAAAAGAGTGAAGCGGTGAGTGGGATATGTTGAACGAAGCGAGAACGAAAGCAAAGGCGTCAGGCTTTCAAAGTCTCGACATTGACAGGATCGTGGGGAAGAAGGAGAAAGAGAAGGGGAGGGAAGAGGTAAAAGAGCTTCTTTGAAGGCCACAACTGGGGCATATTCTCATTACACCCTGGACGAGCGACAAGGTCGCGAACCTGCTTGGGCAAAGAGCCGGTGGACCTTGGCGAGGCCAAGAATAGGCGGGACAGCGATAGGCGGGAGGGACATGGGGCCAATGTGCGAGTGGCGAGGCCTAAGTCCTCGGACGACCGTACCATAATCCAAGATGGACAGGGATCGAGTCCCGAGAGGTGAACCACCGTGGTCACCGTTTAGTCGTCGTCGCCCGTCATGGCCTATCGTTCTGCCCCCCCAAACCACTTGCCGACAAATAGGGGAAAGGTGGAGCCCGGGCAACGTCCAATTTCACTCGCATCGGCCGCTCACAAGGACCCTGCAAGGCCGCTCCCATGCCTTCAAGGGTGGTGGTGGTGGTAGAGGAGGGTGGGAGTGGGAAGAATTCTTCGGCGGCACCCAAACCGCCCTAGCAGCAACCCTAAAAAGGGCAATCAAAGGGGGCGGCACGGGAAAAAAACGCAGAACAAACGGCGGGGGCCAAGGTCGCAGGACGAACCGGGCGAGCAGCCCAGAGAAGGATGTGCCTGGCAGCAAATGAACGTCCAGGGCATACGTACAGTGCTAGGGGAAGATCCTTGGAAGCGATATTACTCGAATGCCATCTCGTCATGGCTGGACATGAATGGATGTTCCTTCTCTGGGGCTCGCGAACATGGTCGATGGTTGTATCGCCTCTCGACTGGCCCGATGGGAGATGAGCTTGGCCATGGCTACTTTCCCAGAGTGGCTGGACGAGGCCTTGCGCGGACTTGCGCGGGGCCTGAGTGCAGTAGAAGACCATCAGGATTCTCGCTGGGCCAAGAGAACCCGGTCCTGCACTTCTGCAGGCTCGTGGCTCCCCCGGCCCCTTCGGCGCCTCTTGTCCAAGAACGACATGGTGATACAAACCGGCTCATCGGACGGCGGGTCTGGAGATTGTTCCTGCGTCTGCCAGGCCCTAATCTGTCTAGCGCATGCGGCTAGCGCCTGCACCGTGGTGGAGGGGTGGTCCTGAGTGGTGCTCGTGTTGGCTGTTAGCGTCCCTGGGGACCCTCCTGGGGGGGCTCGTCGGCGCATCGCAAGGTTGTCGTCACGTCGTCGTCTGCCAGCCGATGGAGCGTGCCCTCATCAATGTTCTTTCTTTAGTTTTCTTCGTGGCTTGCATACCTGCCTCAGCCGTAGAGGCGCAGCCATGCTGCCTTTTTGCGGGGATTTCAAGCCCCCAGGCTGCCCATGGATCGATCATCGGGCCCTTCTGCCTTCTGAAACAGCCTCTCCCAGGCGAGTTTTTGTTGATGGGCCAGTTCCTGTTACGGTGGCTGCAACGGCGGCGCAGACTCTTCAGATCTCGCTGCAGATGTCGGCGTCAATTGTGGCTGCATCAGAACGGCGGGGGAAAGACCCTAGAAAATCATCCGTCTTCTCTGGCCTCATGTGACCCATTTCAAATCGATTTCGCAAGCCCGCTCCAGCTAAAGGCGCTCCGTGGCGAGATCACCGCCGGGGATTTTTTTTCAATGCCGTTGTTGTTTTCGTTGATCAATGGGACTCGGCCATGGCCGTCCATTTCTTAGGGGGGAAAATGCAATGTCGATCGGTAGGAAAGAAGCCTTGTCATCTTCTTCAAATCAAACCTGCCGAGCTTGCCCAGCCCGCCGGCTCTGCCCAGCCTGGTCCGCTTCTTGGCTCCATGGCAGGTCATTTCATTCGGCAAAAGCCGTGCCCCTTTTTCCCAGTCTGTGCCTGTCGGTCGCTGAAGGAGCCGACAAGCATGACATTTCCGCCCACGAGACCCATCCTTTTGCCAAACTCTTCTCCGTAGGATTTCGGATCGACCCCTACCTCCCATCTTCTTGACCTTCCCATAGAAGCACGTGTTGGTTCCCATTGAGGTACGAAATCCCGAGATGTACGTAAGCCACGCATCATGCATCGTCTGTTCTGTTCTGTTGTCGCAATCGCGCATATTATTCGTCGTCGCATTGAGCAAGCAGCAAACAAGCCAACGACAAGAATCTATCCCCCGGTGGTCGAAGGCGTTGGCCTTGATTTTGGCTTTCGTTTTGACTTTTTCGTGAAACAACAAAGTGCATGAAACATTTGGAAATTTCGCAATATGGGGCCGCATTGAGTCCCTGCCAAAAAGTAGAGCACGGTAATAAAGTGGCTCAGTTCAATGGCCACAATCAGATCATGTGACACCGCGACACCCATTAACGCCAACACGGGTTGTGGCTAAAATTTTCCAGCCCACGGCCAGCATGCTGAGCGAGCTCCCAGAACGTTGATGTTCGGCATCGTCAAAATGTTGAAGGTATCGCAACATCCATACGTTTGTTGGAGGTGTGTTACGCAGTGCCGTAATGGTATTCGACCTTCCTCTTCGGCGATTGCCCGTCGATTGGATTCCAGGCAAAGGGTCGGTCTCGTCGAAATATAAAAGTATGCCATTCATTCATTAACTCTGGTTTAGAATCTTATCACAACGCAATCCAATGCCCCATCCTCCAAGAAGGGGTTTGGACTAGAAAACATTCCAACATCCGTTCCTTCATCACCTAAACCTCTTCCCCAGGAGGACTGGCGGCCCATTCGAGAAAGGCTTCTCGATTGGGTCCCTGACGCGGAGCTCTCGAATAGCGTCCAGCACATCATTCCTGACAGCGCATTCTACAAACAAGTCAACAACGTCAATACTAGGCCGCAGTCAACTGGCTCATCGGAACTTGACTCCTTCAAGACTTCTTCAGTGGGTATGGCTGATGTTCCTGATGGCGTCAGTAGCAATGATGCGGAGTTGGGCGTCGTTGGATCAAGTGCCAGAATCCCCGGTGACCTCGTTGAGATGAAGTCTGCTCTACCTCATCCTCTGACATCGGATTATGCTAACGTTTTCCTAAGGCAATCGGGCTCTCGCATGCCGGTTTTTGCCATTTATCTCGGCTATTTTGGAAGCCGACACCACTTCTACAACAAAAATGGCAAGTGGATTATCACTCTGGGTTACTCTGCGCTCTTCACTGTATCCCAATTCGTCAGTACTGCGGAGATCCAGCCTCTGCTGGACTTGTTGCCTAAAGATGCTTCCGTCGATCAGTACCAGGTGTTGCGAAGGGAAGAAAAGGGACCCACGCGAGAGGCTGGTGCTCATCTGATTGAAAAGATGTCCAAGTTTGTCACGGCTGCCGAAGAGCATTATCAAATCAGCCTCACCAATCTGGACAGAGCCAGATCGGTAATCTCAGATGGGAAACGATCCAGGTATCTGAGCCTCTTTGAAATCGCCGATATGCTATTGCCACAGTCGGCTAGACAAGGGGAAACGTTCCCAGCGCCTGCCCTCTACGCCGTCCACACTGCCCTGAGCCGAAACGAGCTCATTTTCCGGCCCCTGAGTCCCTCTGCAGATTGTCATCGACGAGATCACCTTTTCGAAGTCATTCCTTACTACGACACCATGATGATCAATCGCGTTGGTACATTGATACGAGACTACATGCTCACGAAGAGTAACCAAATGAGAGCTCCCACTCCTGAAGAACTTGGGGAGACGGCGCTTGGTTCCTTTATCCTCAAATCGAGGCAGATTGTCAAGGCCAATCGACAAAAGCGATTGCCGACGCCACACGGAATTGTAGCCCCTTCTTCCGGTGCCACTATCCAAAAAGCAGAGTGGACAAGGGCGCAGATGGATTTCGTCCGGTATCTTGAGTGGTGGGCATGCTACGATCTCTTTGACGAATCTTCCCGGTTCCACGCCTACGGATCCATCATCCTCCGATCGTTGGACCTCTATGAAGATGTTCCGTTAGACCAGAGCACTGCATGGACATTTCTTCAAGAAGTCGGCATGGTCTCGCCGTGGGAGATCTCATCCCGATACAAGGTCCGGTTTCCCGAGGTCAAGATCGAGAGCGGTGCAGGCCTGCACCGTGACGGACCAGCCACTCTCGAGGAGTCGCAACGGCCAGATATTGCCTCTGGGTCGAGGAAGGAGTGGAAAGGTACCAACGTCCTATGCATTGATGCCGTCTCTACGGTAATCGTCGATGACGGTGTATCCCTAGAACGGACGGGCAAGGCCGACGAGTTTTGGATTCATATTCACACTGCCGACCCTGCATCTGGAATCATTCCCGATTCAGAGCTGGGCAAGTTCATGGAGCTCATCCCCGAGAACATTTACCTCCCGGGCCACTTCCAGGCCATGCTGCCGTCTGACATTGGGGCAGACGGTGCAAACGACTACAAGTCGGAAGGTCTTGTTCAAAAGTACTCGCTTGCAGCCGGTAGGCCCACGCTGGCATTCAGTGCAAAAGTCAACGAAGCTGGTGACCTACTCGATTACAAAGTTGAGCCTGGCGTTCTAGACAAGGTCACATATCTCACCCCCGAGGATGTTTCTCGGTTTTGCCAGGAACCCGCTCCTCCCCCTGCCCCTGAGCAAACCCTCACCGTCGGGGCGCTCCCAAACAAGGTTGACCAAGCACCCAACCGGCCGATGACTCTGGCGGAAAACCTAGACAGCGGTAGCAAGCAGGACCTCCTCACCTTGTACCGCCTGGCCGAAGCCATTAAGAAGAAGCGACTGGCCAAAGGAGCCTGGCCCTACTTTGCCCCCAAGCCGTCGGTCACCGTGGCTTTCGAGAAAGTGGAGGCGTCATCAAGCAACACCTTAGTGCTACCCCCAGATCCATATATCAAGGTCGGCTACGAGTCGTCTAGCGGGGCATCGGTGGTTTCAAACACCATGGTGCTCGCCGGTGAGATTGCGGCACGATGGTGTGCTGACCGAGGCATTGCCATACCCTATCGTAAGGACGCCAATTCGTCGTCTCAGTTCGAGGCAATCTTTGAGTATGCCACCAAGGAGATTTACCCGCTCATCAACAAAGGGGTCGAGCCAACGTCGACCCATAGAAATACATTATCAAACTTGACTGGCGGTATCCAGCTCTCGTCGACGCCTGGTCCCTACTTCCTACTCGGTTTGGACATGTATGCTAAGGCGACCTCGCCTTTACGACGTTTCTCGGATCTCATCGTTCACTGGCAAGTTCACGCGGCGCTGGCCCATGAGCGGGAGACAAAACGAAAGATCGACCCGTCCGTCGATGAGCTGGACAAGATTCTCCCCTTCACATCCGAGGACCTTGTCGACACGTTATCGATGCTCCAGATGCGAGAGAAAATGGCCAGGGCGGTGTCCCAAGGAGTCACAGATTGGATGCTGATTGCACTTGTACGTGCATGGAAGTTTGAGAAGTCACTCCCTCCTCGGATTCTCTTCACGGTCGACTCCCAATGGCGCCAGGGGCTGCTAGGCCGGATTGACACGTTCAACATGGAAGCCATCATGGATATCGAAGGTGTCAACGCGCAGGTGCTAGTGAGGGACGTCAAGATCGGTGATCGATTTGAAGTTGAGCTTTCCGACATCAATGTTCACGCCAAGAACATTCTCGTCAAGGCAACCAAGTACCTGGGGGGCGGCGAGACAGCGGAAGGTTCCTCGTGAGCTAGCCGTCGTCAGGTCCCGGGGCCAAGGCTAAGCCCAGTCTGCAACCCACCTCACCCCTCTCGTGCAAGACACACGAGACACGATTTATGGCACGAAGAAGGCAAAGTACTCGCTACTGGGCCAGCGAGTCTTTTATCTGTGCATACTATGTACTATGTATACTATATGGTCCAACAAGATGGACGTAGAGTCTTTCCGCATTTCAAAGCTGGTGCTTTCCGAGCAAATCCTCCCCCCTGCGTTGAAATACCACCCTCATACCCCCAAGTCGCCGGCTCCCTGATTAGGTGAATTAGGCTCTTGTCCTCGCCTCTCCTTTCCCTCTGGTTGTAACTAATGATTACCAGGGGAGCTAGAAGGTTGTCACGAGGCTGACTCCCGACTGGCCCCCTCCCCTCCACGTACCGAGACAGCGTCATTACTTACGTATGTACAACGCAATGTAAACTACCTAGTAGGTAGCTTCAACACGGTCCCCATGGAGGAAGTCACGAAGTGTACTTGTAATTCAGGTTTAGGTAATAGACTGGAGAAGGCCTGAAAAGGGCCATTCCCACTTTTTCCGCTCAGACTCGTCTCCCCTGGGACGGCATACCGGTAGAGCCCTGTGTCTTCCCCACGATGCACCTCAAAACGTACGACGTTGGCTTCTCCGACGTCACTTGTTGCAAAGCCGCAGGGCGACTTGGCCACTGTGCTCCCTTGTTCCCTGCTCTTGGGCAACCCCGTCCAGAAAGGTTCCCCCCGCGAGCTTCTCCAGCGCTCGGAGTTTCCTCAATGGGGTTTCCCTATCAAAACGGTTGCAGAGAGGCTGAAGAGAAGAAAAGGAAAAAAGGAAAAAAAGGAAAAGCAAAGTGACGACGAATTAAGTTAAAGGGAAAGAATAGCCACCCACCCCCCAATGCGATACTCCGCCCCTCTCGCCTCACCTTTTTTTTTCCTTCCTAGTTAGTTAGTGTCTTGCCTGCACTTTGCTTGGTTTCATCCGTTTTTTTGTCTCATTATAATTCATTTAGGCGCCCCTTGGGATGTGTTCCCCGCCTTCAACAGTTCACGTGGCCCCCTCCCACCCCCCAGGTCCCGCCCCAGACTTCTGCCATTCATTCATGGGTCACGCGGGGAGAAAAAACCGAGGGAAAAAATGCACGTAGTTTAGCATAACTTATCACACACACACACACACACACACACACACACAGGCTGGCGCTTGGCTTTGGGGTTTCCCCAACAGTTTTTTTTTTTCTCCTCACCTGCATCGCAAACGCTGCACGTGGACGCCGATTCGCCGGCCCTGGGGGATGGATCTACGAGGACGGAATATTCCAGTGGCGAAGGTGGGAGGGGCCTCGGACGCAATGAATGGGGCGGCACACGGTACGGTACGGTGCGGTACGGTACCGAGCGCCAAGGGCCAGCGGTGGACTGCTATCCGTGCTGTACTTGCATTGTATTGCGCTGTATTTACCAGCATTTTTTTTTTTTTTTCATTGTTCCCCTCGTCTTTGTCGTCGTGCGCTGCCCCGGAGTGTCCCCTTACGGACTCTGACCGACTTGCACTACCAGGCTCCAGAGCTGACGGCATCAAGTATTATGGGGTTTATGGAGAACATCACCAAGCAACGTTGTCACGAGGGTCACATGCGTGCGCGGTTTTACTTGGCTCTTGCTCTTGAGGTGTAAAATCTTCTTTTATTTTAATGGTTTTGTTTTTTCTTTTTTCCTTGTTCACAACGATTCCCCATACGTGCGCATGTTTTTGCCTTTAGTTCCCTGCCCCTGCCGTGCCTCTCACGCCCGACCCCTTGTTCCTTTTTATGTACAAATCAAAGACACAAACGCACTGGAAAATCTGTCCATATTTGCCAATTGTTTCCCCTGGTCCTGTACCGGTTCCTTCGTCGCCGTTTGTCCATTTACCGGTCCTTTCCATTGTTACTTTCGCCGTGATCGCCGGTAACCTCCCTTCAATTCGTAGACGCTTTCCACCCTTGCCCCCACACCCCCCTGGGATATCATGAAGCAACTGCCAGAATCAAGTCGCAGAAAAAAAAAAGATTAAAAACGCCGAACGATCCCCGGGCCCGTTGCCCCCATAATCCGTCCATATCCATCCCTTCGCGACCATATCGTTGAGGCTGAGAGGGGCAGTCACGAGCCACTGTGCTGGATTAGAGGCGCCGGACGGCGCCATGTGGTGTCGATGCGGCGCTCCCTCGGCACCGGTACCGGCATTGGCTCCCGCGTCCGCTTCTCCGGCCATTCATTTGTCTACTTTCGTACTCGTACACAGCCCCCCCCCCTTCTCTCATGGCCCTCGGTCCCTTGTGGTCGGTTCTTTTCAACTGACCTCGCTTTTGATGATCACGTTGCTTTTCTGTAAATCCGGTCTCTGTCTGCTGCTCTCTCTGTCCTCTGTCGTCTCGTACAGACCGTGTATGATAAATAATAATTTGAATCAAGTGTCGCTTTCCAAGTGTCCTTGTCGCGTGGACCAAACCGCATTGTGGCTCATACCCAGAATGCTATTCCAGGGGGAAAAAATGCCAACACTCATAAGATGCATATGCCTGTATCAAGGAATACACTCTTCTTGTTCCCGGCGGAATTCAAAAAGGAAAAAAGTGGTGCATCGCGTCGAGTCCGTCCTCGTCTGCTCAGGATGAGTTGAGTCGTCAAAAGTCGACGACAAATACGACGCCATTAGATATTAGGGTTTCGTTTGTCGATCGCCTAGTTAGTGGGTTAGGGGCTACAAGAGCGCCTTACTCACTTCCTCCAACCCACGTTCCAGATAACGTGGGCAATGTCACGAGCCGTGTTGACAGTGTCAATAACTCGGCCAAAGATGCCCTCCCCATTGTTAGGGTCACCTTCTTCATATGGCATGAGCATACCAGAAGGCGTCCGGCGCATGCCTGCGGGGGCATCGCCGAGGCTGCTGGTAGAGACGGTGCGGCGCAACCCACCAATTGAGCTTTCAGCAGGAGGTGATGACCAACCACCGGCGGGACTCAATAGTGCATCATCCAAACCCTCGTCCTCTTCGTCCTCGTCTCCAAGGAAGAATTTGCCCGATGGCTTGGCGGGTCGTAGAGTCTCCTGCGAGGATGAGGGAGACATGATGGGACTGCGCGAGTGTTTCATGGCCGTCTCCTTGGGCTCAGGCGTGTCCTCTCGGTACTTGAGGGTCGTAGAGGGAAGCTTGGCAATTGTCTTTCCTTCGCTTGTTTTGGTTTTGACGATTCGCTTCTTCAGGATTGGTCGCTTCTTGGTCTTGACTCGCTTCATCATTACCCCATCGTCGGAGTCACTGCTGTCACCATACGGATCAGACTCCACGGCGACGTCCGCGTCTTCTTCATCTTCGTCGCCCTTAACATCGACGGCGATGCACTGCTCAACTTGCTCGTTGAAGTGAATGTGTTTCCGCTCAACGCTGGGCGAAGTGATTCCAGAGGACTCGGTGGAAGGTGCCAGGCTGCTGCTTCCTCCGCTCATTCTCCTCGATGAGAAGGGGTAAGCAAAGTAATCTGTGGTTCCGCGTCGTCCGTGGGGTGAGCGCAAGATGCTTCTCGTCTCCTGGGCCTGAACGGCCGCTGTGGCTTGTTTTAGCAGAGACGCAGTAGATAGTGACCTTTGAAGCATGACTTCAGACATGCTCCTCTTCTTGAGGATAGGCTTCTTGCTAAGGTTGACAAAAGAGTCCGACTTGGACAGGGACACGCTTGACGGTTCCGTCTGGGTCTCGTGGATAGGCTTAACTCCGGACTGCAGGGGACCGTACAGCCAGGTGACGTCGCAATCCTTGAGCCTAATGCAATGGTTAGAAGACGAGCATTGGGGTGTAGCAAGGACGCCAAAGCGGCACGCACCAATTCAGAGTTTCGGGAGAAACCGTCCTGAGGTTGTTCTTCGCCTTCATCCAGGTTCTCCAGGAGGCGTTTTCCAGTCGCGCGCTGTTGGCGAACTCGCCGCGCCGGGTCACGATGTACCTCCAGGATGACCAGATGTCCTCCTCCTTCCAGTCGTGGGAGAGGTAGTCAACCTGGCGGGAAGGCTTGGTGGAAACAGCGGTGTCGTCTTCAGCATGCTCCCCAAACTCGGGGGTGCCAGGTCGCGAGGTGTTGTTGGAGCCATCCTCGGAGGTCTCGTGGTCCGCGGGTGACACAGTGTACGAGTCACCGGTCTTAGGGCTTGGTGGAGGCTCCAGGTTGTCGTCTGGATGAATTGCTGGCTGAACAAAGAGCTTTTCTTGGGCGAATGAGGGAAACATAAAGTGATCCTCGGGGGAGTCGGCGAGTCCAAGAGGATCGTCGTAGTCGGAAGCAATGGAGAGATTGGTAGCTGGGGTAGAGACGCAGGAGAGGTCGGTAGATTCTGCGTGAATCGTGCGGGGAGAAGAAGGTGCAGAAGACGAGTTGGAATCGGAATATGTCTTCGCGGCGGATTTGTATGGGTCGCTGAGATGGGAAGCAGAGGAGAATGCAGAGGAAGCCGCGACGAAGTTGTTGGAGGAGTGAGAGCGCCTCAGCGATGAAGCGGCGAAGTAGCCGCTATCGTCGGAAGGAAGAACGACAGCCATGGTGGAAGATGATGGGAGGTCCGCAGACGGGACCAAGATGCCGCAGCGCCCAGAAAGAAGTAGTTGTAATTAGAAACTCATGGGTAGAAGTGAGAGAGAGTCGAAGTCGAAGCCGAAGTCCAAGTCCAGATCAAGGTCGAGGTCGAGGTCGAGGTCGAGGTGTGGGATGGATGGATGGAAATTGAGACAGGATTGGGATTTGGGCGTGGGCGTGGGAGTAGAAGAATGGTTTGCCGACGGGTGGGGGGCAGGTTATAGGGAGTGGCCAGCCGGACAGCGGGCAGGTGGTTGATTCTGTTTGGGGCTAGCCTTGTGGTTGCGCTTGTGGCACCGTACTGTATGGAGTGCTCCGGACGCGACGGGGCAGTGAGCGAGTGACTGACGGGGGATTGGGGGGGGGGGGGCGCTTTGAACCTGGTCGAGGCGTGGTGGCGTTGGAGCCGATTGTGCCCCAGGCGGTGACGAAGTTCGTGGGGGAATTTAAAAAGATGGGCAATCAAAAGACAAAGGCCGCGGGGAGTGTGACTGAGGTGCGCCAGCCCAAGATGATGTGCTCTCGTCCTCAAATGAGGCCGCTGTTGACAGTCCAAGATGATGAGGACGAGACGAGCCGAGACGAGACGAGACGAGAGGGAGGACGGGACGGAATAAGAGGACAAGAGAAAAGCTGGGGGTGGGAACCACGGCAGAGATAAGGCACACCAGGAGACAGGCGCAAAAGGTACAGAAACAGCAGCAAACAATAATAACACCTTGCAGTATTCGTACACGGGGGTGGAATTTGGATTTTTGGGGATGGGATGGGGATGCAATGCAGTGCAATGGGATGCGATGGAGGGGACGATGGATGGGTAAGGTACGTATCGTGTGCGGATAGCGTGTAGCATGGCATGAGCATGGGGGGAAAGGGCGAAGCCAAGGGGAAGAGGCACGAAGTTAATACAAATGGGAGACCGAAGATGGCTAGGATAGAGACTGCAACATACAAGACCGTATGTACACCATCGTCGTGGAATGGGCACAAGGGGACCAGAAGCGAGAGTAGGGCGCGGGCGAAGACGGATCGGCGCTTGTTTCTGGTGGACAAGATGGATCATGGAACGGCGGGACCCCAGGCCACAGGGCACCAAAGTCTCCAGTTTCTCCCTCCCCCAGGATCAACTCACACACATTGCAGTCACGCACACGCACACACACGCACACGCACTCACGCACACGCCCTGGCACTGGGACTCGACAACAAGGGCCGGGTCCGGATTGGACCGCTCAGAGGAAAAAGAGACGACGCTAGAGGCTGATTTGATGGGATTGACCACACGGGGAGGGTCCAAACGTGCCGGGGCTTTCGCGAACCAGGGCCCCCAAGTCAGGTCTCACTTCTCCACCGGCCGGTCGGGTTGAGAGTGTGAGTGGGAGGGGCAGGGGAGTGTGATGTACCGGAGTGCCGGAGGGAAAGGTGCAGTGTTCCACAGGGCTCGATTCTGTCGGTTTGTCTACCTGCTTGCCACGGAAGCAAGCAAGTGCGTGTATGCAAGGTCAAGGTAGGGATGTGAGTGCGGAGAGAGAAGAGCAAGCCAGGGCTCCTGGTTCTCTCTCCTCTCAGTCAGTCACTCACTCACTGACACTCACTCACTGACACTCACTCACACACTCACTCACACACTCACTCACACTCTCTCTTTTTCTCTGTCTGTTCATCTATGTCTAGGGCTAATTTCTGTCACAAGTGCCTGTCCCCTTCTTTCTTTCTCAAACTCGCCTCACTACATATACAAGACCAATCCTCGTGACAGCGCCGAACACAGCCGAGGAGCGGCCTTCCAAGTAAAGTAAAGTAAAAGTAAAGTAGAGCCCAGTAAAGAACAGACTGAGAACGAAGGTGTGGGTGGAGAGGGCAGATGAATTGGGATTCGGAGGGGGTGGCGTGGGGTGCAAGTAAAAAAGCGTGGGAGAGTCAAGTAGCGTGGGTGGTGGTGGGATGTGGGATGTGGGCGTGTTGCGATATACGGAACAAAAGTCAGTCAGTGACAGTCTCCGAATGTGAGCAAGCGACGCTGCTCCCCCCGTTGGCTCTGGTCTCTCCGGGTCGGGATCCAGTGGCTAGGTTCTTTGCCTCACATTTGCTGGTACACCGTGTGCGGTGCAAGCCGAACGAGGGTGAGGAGAGTTCGTGGGTGCTAGTAAAGTCTGATTCCCCCTTGGTAAACTGTGGATGCAAAAGCGTGGGTGGGACAACCGCCCGCGCTGGTGCAAAGCAGATGAATTGGGAATGGAAGAGTCCACTTTTCCTGCGTGGGCGTCCGAAGACCGCTGTCTGGAGGATCGAGCATGGGGAATGAATGACAAGATAATGGATGACCTCTGATATCCAGGGATAGGAATCCAGGAAACGAAGGGCAGGTGGAGGCAAGGGAGGCACGAGGACGACCAGAGCGAAAGGAACGCCATAATCAGTCAAAAATCCGCAATTTGAGCACGCCGCCATGCAATGTCCATGTTATGTATGCGGAGTGCTGCGAGGCCATGCGCTGCCATGCGATGCTGCGTTGAGTTAACGGACACTGCGCAACACAATTCAGCACACGCAGCACACTAAAATCAATCAATCAACCGCAGCAACTACGACGCCGGCATCCGCACGACAGCAACCGCGCAGCTGATAGTGCAGCATCACTTGCATCAGAAGATGAATCTGGCCCATAGGGGACTGATTGTCGAGGCGCAACGCGGCTCCACGACCCACTACCCACGACCGCGAATAGGGCCGGCTACAATTTTGGGGGGGTTTTTTTCGTCATGACCGGGGAATTTGATGAAGTGACTGAATGACTGATTTGAGGTCTGAAGCCCTGCGGGGTTCGAATAAAAGCCTACCCAACTGACCAAGGCCCGACAGGGTAATATGCAACACCACTAACACTAGAACAGCCCTGAGAAGAAAAGGAAAATTTTCCCCACTGCCAACTGTGCCCGGGGGCGTCCCGAGGACGCCGCGGCGCGCCGCCCTCTACACCCTAACGGCCTCCCCTTTCTGGCCAACCCTCTAATAAAGCGTCACCGGGACCCGGACGACCACGAGACGGGTTCCGTAATTGGGGTCCGTTACCCCCCCCTCCCAAAATCTCCTGTTCCATCTCCTGACCCAGGCCGACGAGGGTGTCACGACTCGAGGTGAGGGTCAAGGTGTGGACTAGGTGACTGGGGGTCCAAAGACAGGAAAAAGAGGGGAGGCAAAGGCTCATGACCGTGAGGACCAAACGGAGTCCTGTCAGGCCCCGTTCAGCCGCAGTGTCGCAGCCATCCAGACGACTACGACTTCATCGCCCTCTCCGTGCTTCCGCGAGCTGGGGGGTTCCAAACGCTCCCATTCAATCCCGCCCGAAGCCCGGTGCCTGACGGAGGCAGAAAAGGGCAGGGCAGGGTTCGCGGTCTCGTGCAAGGGGGGAAATCAATGGGACGTCAAAATGGGGCCGTCCTTTGGGCACGAGGACGCACTTCTTCTAGTGCTCTGTCGAATCGAGACGGGGCACTGTCTGGACAAGGCGCGGATGCAATTCAACTGTTAGCCGAGGACGGGCGGACGTTGCAATCAAAGTCCGAACATAACCCTCGGTTCCATGACATTGACTCTAGGCCGCTCTCGATTCGCGATGCACTCCATCCTGCGTTTACCTAAGAGTTACCACCCCGTCTTTCTCCATGCCTTCTTGTCGCCGTTTCCGTGGCCATCCATCTCTGTCTCTGCCGGGCCTTCGTCATTGGCCTATCTCCATCTTCCAGTTGGAATGGGTGCTGTTTGATTGCCATATTAGACAGTTCCGGGGGGGTCACCCAACAGAGCGGTCCACGATGGCGGACACACCAGGCCCCGGGGCCCACGACTAGTTCCCCCGAAGAGCCCCAAGCGGCCCAGCGAGCTGGACCAGACAGGGCCTGGCAGGGATGTGCGTGAGCCCCGGAAGCGCCAGAGATGAAAATCCTGCACAGTCGCCTGCCGCTGGGACGCGCCAAGCATCGTCGGATTTTTTTGGGCTCTATTTCGCCTCTCGACGCAGGCTCACCAACGTGGAGGCAAAGCGGGGATCGTGGGTTCCAGAAGCAGGCACGTCGCTGTCCCACCGAGACCCCTGGCTGGGGGATTCATCATGGGGTGGGATTGGCCGAGGCGGCCGTACCGTAATTGGGTATTTGGCAAAAAAATAATACGGGAAGAAGAAAGGAAAGTGAAGAAAAAAATTTTACGAAAATTTTCTTCTCAGTTCCGGGGCCGCCTAAATCCTCGACGCCCTCGGCCCTTGTCCAGGAATATCAGAAATTGCTCTGTGCAGTGTCCAACCGCGCCCTTGTCTCACAGTACAGTATGGCTCGCTGGAACAGACACGGACAATGAGAATGCCCTGTCATTTGCTCCGAAGCGCGGTGTTGAAAGCCCGGCCATCAATCCCTTCCTGCTGTCCATAGTAGTACTTGCTTGCCTGACCAAAGCGTGTGATGGCGGCAGTGGGTGGCGCCTTCCCTCACCTCTCTCCATGCGTCTCGTTTCGGTTCAGGGCCCGAAAAAAAGCAAACCGGTATCTCTCCATTTGCCGAGTTTGAGCCCGAACAGTTCCTGTTTCTCTAGGGAGTGTCCTTTTTGGGGGGTTGCCGCCGGGTAACAATGGAAACTGTGATACTCTGTCTTGGCAACTCCAGAGCAGCGACGCACCCACCTAGGTGAGGCGAGGCTTGAGCAGATGGATCCCCTGGCTTGCCACGGCGTATGTCAACGAGACATGGTAGCATGAGCCTCCTCCACGATGACAGTGGATATTTCTCCATCCGAAACTTTAGTCATTGCGTGCTGTCTTCCCCAGGCCCAACTCGGCATGTACGAATACGGCAGTGCAACGTGCATGAATGTAGGGTAGGGGGAGTAAGCAAACAAGCAGGGCGCAAGCTACATACAAGTTTAGCTTTCGTATCTCAGCAGCTCGATTGACAGCGCGACATCGAAAGAAGGACAAGCGTCCCTGTGAGGCACTTTTGGTCCCGGATAGACCCAGGCGTGCCTGGATAGTGCCGTATCTTGGTAGGGCCGGGAGTTGAATCCAGTGTCGTGAATTGTCCCCTCCATGATGCGGCCCAGCCCCTCGAGGCTTAATACGTAAGATGGAACCTACTATGTCGGCCACCTCATTGACTTTGCAACCATCACTCATTAAGAGGGTCTCTAGAGGGGCGACCAAGAGGGGAATAATCACGCCCCATGCGCCGTATCAGTCGAAGTGCATCACCAATGCCGTGCGTGGCTTCGTACCTACTTCGGCCACAAGATGGGGTGCTGTTGTATCACAGGAATGTAACAGGAGTGGGCGCTTCCTCCGTGTGTATGTGTGAGCTGTACGTGTACGGCCCTAGCTTACATGGCTTCATCTCGTGCGTGCCATCGCCGTTTGTCAAGCTTCAAAGGGGGGCTAAGGCGCGAGAGAGGGGGGAGGGGTTGGTCAGTTCTGCTGGTGGACTGCTAATACACTTGCTCACATAATGGGTTTCAACGACGGTACGGACCGTGCGACATTGGATCCTGGACATTGTGGCCGAAGCTGCTGATGATCGGGTACCGAAAACAGTGTTCATTTCGGTCCTCGTCCCTGGCAAGGTCACAATATGTATGATTAAACCATGACATCTACCGACAGCTCCTCCCTGACGAGCTTTGGCCGTTCATGATGACATTCTGATCGTGTCGATGGGAGCTTTGACTGGATCGACACCCCAACAACGCCCTGAGCTCGAGGGGCCAAGGGGGATCTTCCGCCAGGTCCCTCCAAGGGGGAGCATATCTCATATCGCTCGCCGCACTACAGTATCGCCGGTGCCTCTCCAAGGGTCGTGCAAGATGGCGCCCGGATGGCGTTGATGTGGCCCGTGGCTGCTTGGTTGCTCCTATGATGCGGCGCGGGCGTGCGGCCGAGAGTGTCCGCCGTCACATCCAAAGAAAGCTCCATTGAGCCGTAGTCAAGGCCAACACGCAAACATTCTTGCCGGGAGCGTCCCACATCGCACCTCGTCGTCGTCCCGTGACCTCGTCCCTAAGCCTCCGGGAAGAGGTGGCACCGATTTCTCCCGCGCGCGGTGGCCACTGGCTCGAAGGGGGGAATCAACAAGGGAGATCTGGTTGGGGGAGAACATTTTCATCGAGCCGGGTAACTAACGCTAGGAGCGAGCAAGCCTGAGTGTGAGCCGGAGCGTGGATCGATCGACCCGTGGGACGGTCCGGTATTATTGGTGTTTCGCCGTCTTAGCTGCTCCAGGCCTCCATTGGTGTTTTTCTTGTTGCTGCCTGCTGCCCGGCCGCCATCATCTGCCCTGTTTCGGGTTCCAGAGAGGAGACTACAGTGCAAGACACACGACTTGACAAAACAAACTCGCGGGCTCCGGCAAAGTGAATGGATGAATGGCGGCCAGTCAGCCGATGAAGCACAGTGATCCATCGGAGCCCAGACCACTAACTGGCCCCCATTCTTTGCCCCAGACTCCCCCAGAAATTGCTCCCTGACGCCCCCAACGCCCCTCCCCAGGATTTATTGGCCCCCCCGCGAGACTGCCAACCAGAGGAACAAACACCCAGCGTGTGTGTCTGATGAACCGCCCCCTCCTCCAAGCCATGTCTTAGGTCACCCCAAGCAATGTCCTCAACGTGTCCCAAGCTCGCTCACCTAGGTGCGGGCACAAGCAAACAGGCATCTCACCGGTAACTGGTGACACTCCTCACCTCGGGGAACTGAAACTGGAACCGCACAGTACCGGTATAGTCTACTTAGACGCCTACAGGACACTACACAGCTACATACGTAGGTAGTACCTATCCGGCCCCGGCCCCCGACGGCTGCTCTTCGATGTGGCCCTCCGCCTCCCGCCACCCACCACCACCACGACCAACTCCACCTCCACCTTTTGTGCTTGCTCTCCAGGACTTGGCTTGTTGGATCGTCCTTGCTCCGTCTGAACTCTCCTGTCCCCGTTCCCCTGTGGCCTGGCCGCGCTCGGGCTTCTTCCGACCTCCTCCGCAACGCCGCACGCATCTGTCCCTGCTTCAACGGATGCTCCCGGGTTCATTCTTCGCCCCATTCCATATCCATATCCATATCTCCTTCAACCCCACGTTCGGTCTCCCTCACGCCATCACGACTCCGGCACTGGAACAAGGCTCAAGGGATCGGGCCATGCTGTGAAACGTTCTGCGGGCGACCTGATCGGCCAATCCACGTTGACACTTGCTGACGTTCCATTCGCTTCGGCCATTGGTCAGCGTCAACAATCCTCCGTCAAGCTAAACCTGTTCACACAACTCTCTGTCACTCTGTCCTCCCTCTCTCTTCTCGCCCTGCCTCTCCCTCTGCCTCTCCGCGTCGCTCCATGTGGCTACGGGAGGGCCGCCCTATCCATCCACCAAGCAAGCCACCTTTCTAGTTCTATCTTGTTTTATCTCGAGCTGTGAATTGCCCGGAGCCACACCATACCAAGGCCCTGCTGCACGTCTTCCCGCAAACAGGTGTAGTCTCGCATCAGTCTCGCATCAGTCCCGCAGCAGTGCTACTCCTGCCCGGCTCTGTTCGCGCTGCCAATGCACGCGAAGCTTTACTCCACGCCACTCATCTCGACTTGATTCCCTCATCGTGACACAAGGCTCGCTCGTTTAGCTCCCCTCCTTTGCCTTAGCCGCTTTCAAGCTCACAGTGGGAGCGGGTCATGGTCTTATCGGCCGCGATGGTTGTCTAATCGGCCGCGATACGATACGCACACCTCACCATGTCTATCTATCTGTCTTTGTTTGATTCTCTGACCTATCCATTTCGTTAGCTCTCGAGAACCGCCCTACTGCTCTGGGTATCCCGAAAGATGATTTCCTTGAAGCAAGGGCCACTCCCTATTATCAATTGCACCAGCCACAATGTCGTCCCCCAGCCTATCGGTTGAACTTTGCGATGCCCGGCTACCCTGACCCTGAGACTTTCCGACTGTTGATGCGTTAATGTACGCTTTGATGGAGCAATGCCTAACCGAAACTCAAAGGCTGCCTTCAACCTCCAACTCTTAGCTCCTTGGACCTATCTCCCTCAAGCTGTTCACGCAAGCAGCCCAGAAGGAAAAAGAAAGGCTGTTGAAAACCCACTCACTCACCCTCCTGCCTGTCTTTGGCCCACTCCTCCTCCACCCGTTGAATGTCGACACGAGTTGTGCAGCTGGTTAGCAATGGCAAAACACTCCGACTTCAACATCTACAGCTCGGGGTCATGGTCCCTAGACAACACGCTCCACCCAAAATTTCTCCTTTCATCCAAAATTACCACCTTGGTGCTTCCGGGAGGCCGGCTGGGAGGGACTCGAAGGGGTTACTAATTCCTTGGCTTTGCCACCTGGCGGATACCTTCAAAGGTTAACAACAAGTGTTTTTGATACCCATTGCGACGCTGGAATTATCGAACTAAGATGGCGTCTAGTCTCTGCCACGGGTTGACGTGCGGCCGATGGAATGGCCGCTCGGCCAAAGTGCTGAGGAATCATGGCACTCGCCGAGTGGAGTTTGAAGTTGCAGAGAATCTAAGTTCCTACATAGGATGATGGCTGGGGTGTTACAGAAGCCGTCATTTCCGAGCTTCTCCTGCGGCAGACATGATGGCGAAGCCAATTCAAGCGTAAGGATCGCATCATCGAGCAGTCCGAGGGCGAACAAGCGCCTTATCAATACCCGGTCGCCCACTTTTCCTTGCCCACTCTCGCACCGTCAGTGTCCCACGCCGCGTCTGCGAGGGCCCTCCTTTCTCCGACATACCTTGCTTTGACGTGGTACGGAAAGTCGACGTGCAGAATTTGGGCCCTTAGTCCTGCCGACGCAGCTTTCTCTTTTGCGTGATGCGATGCAAATGCGCGGCCACCCCTGCGATGCCACCCCTCCTAGACGTCCCCGGCCCGCTGACCAGTCATTTCCTCACCGGTTGCCAAATCTCGACAGCGGCCAGAGTGCCTGGGGCCATGAGATGCATCGTAGTATTCGAGGTGCTTACCCTCCACCTTGAGTGTCCCGCCGTGCCAACACGCCGGCCGTCTAGGCGGTAAAGGTGAGGGCGTGGCATCTGATTTACCTTGAAAGCGCCCATCAGCTCCAGCCCGTTTCTCCTGACGTGCCGCGCACCTGGCCAAGAGATTCACCCTCAAGGGGTGGACGGATGCTACCATCTCAGTCCTAGAGCTCTGACGGGCGTCGTCCGGCCATGCTCGACATGAGCCAGCTACTAGTGATTGTGCCCTGCACCCGTTGTGGATGGATGTGTCGGCAGATGATCGATTGCAGGGCCCCATGAGACGTGCGTAGAGGCTGTATCAAGTTCCGGAGATTGATTCATGGGCTCTTACAGCCACGATGCTGTTCTACACCATTTCGTTGTTGTTTTCTCTCACCTCGTCTCATTTTCTCTCTTTTCTCCTTCTCCCCACTTTCCGCCCACCACCGTCTTCCCAGCCCCTACCATGCTATTTTCTGCCTCCCCTCCCTTTCCGTCTAGCTCCAGCCCTATATCACGGTCATTTAAGGAACTGCAAAGCATGCACTGCCGAAAGGATCGATCCAATCACATCGTTGCTGTCTTCACCATGGTCAGCAACTTGTCGTCCATCATCACCCCATCGATCGGATGAGACAGCACCCATCACTGCCGTCGGTAAAAACGGGCTCGGCCTTGAATCGAGGAAAGCCTCTTGTCCGGGCACGCGACTCCCAATGGAGTAGAACTCTTAGCACTGCTCGGCACCTGAACCTGAGCGCATTTCCGGGATTGAATGGTGTTTCGATTGGGATTTGCCAACGCTCTGTTCCAGCTCCTGCACCCAGCACTCGATTCTTGCTAGCCATGGGGCCTGGGCCTAGACCATCCCTGCCTTAACATGTGAAAGTCATAGCGATGTGCTCTCCATCACAAGGCTCTCTCTGTTTATCTGTCGAGATAGTAATTCTATGCCTTACTCGAGCTGTTCGAGATAAGACTATGTTGTGTTCGACGCTGCTATCAGCAGTGTCCTCTCAATATCAATGCGCTAATCTTGAGGCCTGCCGTACAACTTGGAGCCTCTACGACACAAAAGCGTGTGCGTAACAGGCCAGACAGCATCGACATCAGCCTCAAAGCTATCCAACCCCTTCCTCGGACACCAGTCCTTCAGCCCTCCCCACACACCCCATCCCACGTTGCTCCACGGAGGGGGGTCAACGCGCTGCAGCAGAACCTAAATGGAGATACTCCTGGTGCAGATGGACCAAGCATGTCAACTAGTTGATGGCCGGACGATCCCTCCCCCTTCCCCGTTGTGAGGTTCCTGCTAACCCTCGTCCATCCCCCCCTGGGAAATGGCCGGTCTTGGGATGGGAGATTACCAGCCGTCAAGAAAGCATTACCTCATATCCTAGTCTGTCGTCGATCGGTGGTTCCGCGACGGGCCGCCAAAGGGGGAGGGATAGGGATGCGGCCAAGGGTTTCACTCTGGGGGGAGGGGTGCTGGACACAAGGGCTGCCAGGTGGCCGAGGAAGGGTTACAGTCCTCCCTGTCACAGACGCGATGGAGAAGAGAAGAAGAAGAAATTCGGAGCGGCCACGAAAGCAACGAAGCCCATGATGTTTTTTTATTCCTCTTGCCACTCTTCTCGGCTCAGAGGGACGCGGCTAAATGTTCTGGAACTGGACGTTGAGGTGCTGCCATGCCTGCAGGAGATGCATCACCAAGTCCAGTTCGTTCGTTCTACCAATAATCTGAGAAAAAGAAACATGTGTCGCCAATTTGGACGAAAGAAGCACGACATACAGATTACACAAACCGTTTTGCACATCGTAGCCGCAGCTTGCTCAGCAAGGCATCATAATTAGCCAAAAATATCCGCTATTCGCTGCGAGACGTCGTATCGGTTTTAGAAATAAGAACCCATGCCCGACGTCGCCACCCTTGCTGCGTCTTCTTACCCCAAAACCCTGAGGTGTGCACATCATGGGCGGGCCTTGAACGAGCAAGGTGACACGACTCGGCATCATGAATGGGGATTTTTCTTCCCTCTCCCCTCCCCCCCCTTCTCTCCTTCGTCTTGTCATGACATGTTTGTGTGTGCGTGTGTGCGTGTGTGCGTGTGTGCGTGTGTGTTGTCTCATTGCAACTTCACATTCGAGACCGGTCAGAAAGCCCAGAAATCTGATCGCGGGCACCTTATCGCGCCTTGTGATGCATCTCGACCAGTTTGATTGACCTCGAGGGACTTTGTTTGGTACATTATCACGGACAATGGCGAAAGTGGGCATGACATGTGGGGGAGACCCTGGGGAAGACTAGCATAGCAAACTCGGACCAGGGTGTTCTGTATCAAGGAATCACACCGAACGCAGCCAACATATTCTGCGAGCAGACCTTCGACAAGAGATATCGGACCTGGCCCGCCATACAGAGGGGTTCGTGCTCATTAACGAATTTGACCTCCACCGAGGACTTGGCATCAAGGGAAAAGAAAACGACCACCCTTCCTGAACTCATCTCGGCTGCCATCATACCACATCGACATGATGCAGCCACAAGCTAAAATCCATGGGCAGCGTCATTGGCCTGCCAAGCCACACACGGCAACGACAGAACGTGCAAACAAGTCGTTTTGCCTGATGTTTTCGCCCCCCCTTCCCCTCCTTCCACCCTTCTGCAAGCCTTCTGCACACTGGTGGTTGCACAACAGCCGCGTCAGGTTGAATGCATGCACCATCGGTGTGCAGTCGAACGGCGCTGCCGTGCGACGCCAACCAGATTTGCTTGACGGGGGGGTCGGAGGTCTGAGGGAGGGGGAGTGTGCGTGGTGCCCAGAAGTGCCAGACCAACAGCCTTTTTCGTTCTGTGTTTGACTTGCCCAGGATGCAAGCTGGACGCCATCGCGAGCGAACCACGGGGCCCCCGCGAGCAAGCAGGGAACCACAACGTGCCCACACGCCGGGCGGCCGAGGTGGTTCGTATCGATGATCTTTCGAAATCCCGGTGCACAGCTTGCGTTGACCGGCTGCATGCGGGGGCCCTTTTAGCCTTCTTTTCCAAAGTGGCCCGGTAGGGTTGGAGTTTTGTTCTCGTCTCCAGCACCTCTCTAGCACTTGTCCTACTGTAAGTTGCCCCGCGCGGAAAATGGCCTCGTCGCGATAAGGCCCATCCTTGACGGGCAGGTCCGGTTGCAATGCGACCCAGCAGCAACAGTTCCCTATCTGTCGCCGTCGCATCAGGCAGGCTGCAATCGTCGAGTCTCATCGGGCATTAAAACGAGCCGTCGACACCCCCCGGCCGCCCGTCGGGGCCGAACTCTGCCGGGACACCTGCTAGGCCCTCGGCGCAAAGGCGACTTCGCGCGGCAATCGGAAAGTGGCGCAGAACATCCGCTTCGCAGGCGCTACATCCCGGACATCGTAGATAAGCACTTCGCCGTCGACTTCAGCATCGCCAGGCTTGAGCATCACGCCAATCTCTTTCTCTATCCTCTGGCAGATGTCGATCAGAGGCGTTTCATCATCGGCCTTGACAGAGAAGCAGTGCACGTGAATCATCGGCAGCTTCACCTCCGTGTGGGGTGTAAAGAGCTCCTCGTAACCATGATAAAGGCCGCGGTAGTTGTGAAGGAACTCTATGGCCGACGCTGGTAGGTTCATGACGAAATGCGAGATAGTCGGAGGAACTGGGATCTTGACAGGCTCTGGCGGAGGTCCCGTAGAGTTCCTGGGTTGCTTCGGAGGCTTGATGACGGCGTAATCGCCGCGCTTGGATGCCTTGAGCACGAGATCAGCTGCCTGATGAACAAACTCATGTCCATCAGAATTGAAAGGCTTGACGTATTCTGTGGCCTGCATGCAACCATTAGCCTTGTGAAACTCTGATAAGAGTCGCCCCGTCATAAACACTTACCTTGTTCTTCTTGATGGCGGCCTCAAGATATCGGAAACTCTCAGGGTTCTTATCGTTTGCACACAAAGACACCCTTCTTTCCGGCAGGCACTGCGAACGGGCCAATGCCAGCCATGACGTCTGCGACGACCTCTCCAGGCTTGAACAGGGCGGTGATTCGCTTGTGCTCGGTGTCAAGCTTGCTGTTCCAGTAAACCTTGGAGTAGTCGAACTTGAAAACACAGCCAGCCTCGTGGACTTCGACGTCCATGTCATCGGGACCTCCAAGAACCTCGTAGGCGAATGTGCGAAACTCGTTTTCCGCGCCGACATTGTCGATCTTGTTAATGACAGTCCTGATATGAGGGTTCTTGTCCAGAAGCACCTCCGCAATGAGATTCTTGTAAGGTAGATACTGTTGGCGGATGTTGAGGTGAGCTGTTCCAGGTTAGTAGCTGGTACGTGATACAATAAAATTATGACTCTCGACGTACCAACATGTCCCACGGTGTTGAAGCCACTGGGAATCTCATCGTGTAGGTCCTCTGGCAGGATAGCCTTTAACACATCGACTTGACTTGTGTGAGCTCATTACATTCTACCGTCACTGGGGAAGGGAATCTCATACGATATGTCCAGAAATCATAGGTGATTTCAAGGTCATAGGGTACGACTCTGAGGTCACCGACCTCGGTCGCCTGCTTCAGCGCCGGACTCCATGTCTCTGGCACTATTATCATTCATTGTCAGATACCCTGTAAACTGGTGAAATTTTTTCCCTTGCAGGGCAACCCACACGAAGCCTTGATTTGAGGGGCTAGGACCATGCATTTCTTGCCTTCCGAAGCAATAGCAGCGTCTGGGTCAGGCTGGATGGGATTGAACCTCTCGAGGAAGAGAATCTCGTTGGTCTTCTCGAGCTCTTTGCGATACTTGGAAAGCAGCCTATTTTCCTTGACACAGGCGGCAGAGGCCTTGAGAGTATTTGCGAACAAGGCCCGGTCCAGCGTCTTGGCCGCGCGAACGGCAGCAGGAGCTCGGAACAGGTTCATTTCTCGAAGTTGCGAGTTTTTCTGGGTTGTCCCTCAGTCAGTCTCTATCGCCTCGCAAATTGCTGTTCGCAGGGGGGTGGTCGAGAACTAACATCCATAGTGACGCCTTGGTCCTCAGGTATCGTTTGGGTGCAGGTCTCCGAAAGCACTGACTCTGACTGAGACAGGGATTCCAGAGAGGCTGAGGTGAAATTTTAGGGCTTGCTGGCTAGCCTTTGGGCTTTCGCACCGCCACACCGCCCCGCCACAGTGCCTACATACACACAGGCGCAAGGCTGGCTGTTCTACCAAGGTGATGTCACGACTCTGATGGCATTCAACGCGAACCACGTCCGTTTAAGAATACTTGAAACCAAAGCGGTCTATGAAAAGGCCCCGGGGCTAGATGTTGTCATTTGATGATGCTGATTGCCTGACTCTACTGATCCCCGCATCTCACTTACACTCCGCCATGTCGAAGAGAAGCACGCTCCACGCGTTCTTCGCCCCAGCGTCGAAAAGGGCTCGAAACGAAGATCGAAATAAGCCTGAAGAGCCCGAGCAAGAGGTTAGAGTGTGAGTTCAAATGACCAGTTTAAAGGTCTCTAACAGTCCCGTCTAGGTTGGGTGCTCTTATCACAGGCATTACCCACATCCCATCGCCAACCTCCCTTGTTCAATAACAAGAGAGCTGTCCTCTCTTCCGGCGAAACAAGGAAAACAAATAAACGACCAACCTGATCTGGATCTTCTCTATTTTGAACCATTCGTGCCTGGCTCAATCTCCCGCCAACTATTCGAGTTCCTACGCGGTGAACTTCCCTTCTATAGGGTAGGATACAAAATCAAGCGGGGTGGTATTGAAACTCAGATACGAACACCAAGGTGAGCAAGTCCTGGATATTTAACAACTGTTCGCGGATTAATTGGATTGGGGAGGTGGACCACTGTGTTTGGACTCGATGAAACGTCCAGGTTCGACGACGATGGTGTCGTTGTAGATGCCAGCCTCAAAACAAGGGTGTCGAACAAATTCTACGACAAGTACCCCCCTCGCCCGCTGCCCAAATGCCTCGATGAACTTCGCAAGTGCACCGAGTCAGCTACCGGCTGCAAGTACAACTTCTGCCTAGTAAATTACTACGCGTCGGGCGCAGACAGCATCGCGTTCCATAGCGATGATGAGCAGTTCCTGGGACCGAACCCAGCAATCGCCTCCTTTTCACTCGGAGCACGACGTGACTTTCTCATGAAACACAAGCCCGTGCCACCAGGTGCGGTGGATTTAGCTTCTGTTATGGTAAACCCTTTAAAACTGCCACTGGGCAGTGGCGACATGGTTTTGATGCGAGGGAGGACACAATCCAATTGGCTGCATTCTATACCGAAACGGACCGGCAAGAATCAAGAGGACGGAGGGAGAATCAACATCACGTTTCGACGAGCGATGATAAAAGGCGGAACAGAAAATTACTATAACTACAATGTGGGAACTGGGCCAGTGTACAGGTGGAACAAGAATCTTCGTGAAATGACGGTATGGAAGCCATGAGGGTATAGACAAGGAATGTGCCGTCTATGGCAGGACAAAGGAGAGATAATACACCCAAGAAACCTTTCTATTTTCCGTTGCGCATCTGCGCCATCCCGTAATGTTGTAGGGCCTTGAGGAACACCTGGTATCCAACCCTCTCGTTGTCCTGAAGACAGAAGATCTCCGTCAGGCGGATCTGCCATGGCGGGTATCCGGACAACTCAAGGTAGGGCCTGAATGTGATCAAGAGCTCGGGCTCGGGCATGATCCCCTCAGATAGCTCTGCGTCGATCAATTCCGATGAGATATCACGGGGCGAGAGCTTGCCCTTTTGTGACATTTCGGCCAGGGTGCGTGTGAGATCCACCATGGAGTCTCGACCATCTTGGTACGAGATGAGATGAACCCTCAAATGGCCCTGGGAGTTTTGTCCGATAGGGCTGGGAAAGTCTTCTCTATGTGGCGAGGTAACGGTCAAGCCAGGGTGCTGTCCGCCAAAGTAGAAAGTGAGCTTCTGGTTTACCGCATCATACACTCGTGGTAGGTGCTTCTTCAAAATGCCTGGACAATGTTAGAGCTTCGACCATCAGATAAAACAAAGTTTAGCGACAACATACCTGACTTCTCATACACGGAGAGCATGGGAATCTCTGCGCAAGCGCACCAAGTCGCAATCTCAGCAACCTCGTCTAGTAACCGCTCGACATCGTCCTTGGCCCTGTGGTTCTCCTCGGCCTTAAGAATAACGCTCAAGTGCTTGGGCTTCTTCTTTAGGGCCATGACGTCCCTCTTGATGTACTGCGGGGTGCCGTGGTGATAGTAGAAGACGGAGGCTATCTGATAGCACACAACGTTCCACAATTGTCGCGTTCGGATATACAGGGAGAAGAAGCCGTGCATCAAAGCAAATACAAAGATGTGGATTTGGTTCTTGATAAAGCGACGGACGCCCAATGGTGACCTTCGTTGCGCTCGGGTGTCGGAGGAACGGACGGGGATTTCGTTTGGCGCTGGGAGGTAGGCCTGTCCTGCGTTAGCGACCAAAGGGAATTGCGACTCCTTGCGATGGCTTTAACACACCTTGAGCATCCGCTGCCTCTCCTTCTCGGGCAAGAGCGTGTGGTTCTGGTTATCGTCGGCTCGGTAGGCCTGGCGATCGCGGGTCGTCATGACGGGCATCTTGAGGCTTGAGGATGGTCGCAACCTCGAAAGGCCGACTGGCGGAGTTGGCGGACGGGTATTCTGGGAGATCTGGATTCGAGAGAAAGCGAATCAACCGCTTGTTGACAGATTAGTCTCCCGGTCTAGGAGCTGGATCGAGCAGAGGCCGGGGTGGTGCACCTTATAAAGGAGCTTGCGAGGATGTGTGGGCAGACGTGGCTACCAAAAAGCTGGCATCCAAGGTGTGGCGGTGCCGGGGTGGTTACGTCGTGAGTCTCCACTTGCCGAGTTCCTGCCCCAAGTTGAGCCACCGGATCCCTACGAATCCCTACGAATCCCTACGAGTCCAGCCCCAACAAGCAATTGCATGTGCTTGCTGGGCCAGCCTTGGCGCCAGCTCGGGACCTGTGGCGCAGTCGACGCTGAGACTTGGAAGGCGGGCCACCCCCGGAGCTCAGCCAGGCCCAAGTACGTGCAAGGGATTCGACTCGAGACATGGCCATATCCATGGACAACAGACACGACATCCACGATTTTCACCAAGACGCCGCGACGACCCGAAGAAGGCCGCGGTTGCGATCACACCTGCGACGTCAATCAACCAGGCCCTTGCATTGATATCGGCACCGTCATTGTCCTCGACTCGGCGCCTCGCATAGCTCCTGCTCCTCCCCACATGTAGTCCCTCCATCCCTCAGCCTTCCCAGTCTACTGAGTTCCAACCATGGAGCGGTCCTCCTCGGGGCCCAAGAGCCTCTTCCCCAAGGGGCCAAGCTTTACTCTTGAAAACTTCTCCAACAAGGACTTTATTGTCCGCGACTTTGTCGACAGCTTGGCTGACAGCGCTGTCCCGCTTAACCGCCGCTCTAGCAACACCCAGGCCGCCTTCGATCCCAAGCCTCTCATCCGCACATTCGAGAGTAAGTCGCTACTCTCTGCCCCACCTCCGAGGAGCTGTAGCGCTAACTAGAGCTCTCAGATGCGCTCTCCCAGCTTGCCTCGCTCGGAGACGAGCTCCAGGAGCACGAGTCGGAGATCCTTTCCCAAGTGCGCCGCGCCGAAATCCAGCACGATCAGACCCTTGACACCCTAGGCCGGAAGCTCGACCAGTCCATGAGCTCCTTTGAAGCTTTGGACCTCTCGCTCATGCACACAAACTCTACCCAAGGGTTCCCAGTTCGATCAGACGGCCACGGAAATATTGCTGTGCAAATTGGTGAAAAGCTGGAAGATCTGGACAAGCAAAGGCGGCGCGCCCAAGATGCCAACTTTCTTATCCAGTGCTGGACCGAAGTTAGCGAGACTGGCAAGCTGACATCTCTGGAAGATGTGCAGAGGCAAGGCGGCTCCGAGAACAAAGTGCGCTGTGCAGTGATTGCCCGGCAGCTCATGCGCATCAGTCAGCGACTGGATCCAGCTTCATGGGGCCAGAAGTACGGCCAGAAAAATGGTGTCATGGATGGCGTCTTGGGAAATAACAGGACACACAACACACGTGAGGTTCTAGAAAAGTTCTGTGAGACGCTAGAGCAGGATCTCCTACAACAATTCAACAACAGCTACCGCAGACAGAACTTTGAGGACATGATGGAGTGCTCCAAGGTTCTACACGACTTCAATGGAGGCGCTAGCGTCATTGCTGTTTTTGTCAACCAGCACCAGTTCTTTATTGATCGCAACCAACTGTTAACTGACGAAGTGACCATGGACGGTGAAACAGGTGATCATTTGGCCGATCCCGACTCCGATCCACCAACTGTTGAACCAAGCTTGCAGTCGTTGGTTGACGAAGTCAAGATCGTGATGCAGGAAGAGTCATTCATTATCAAGCGTGCATTCCCGTACTACGAGATCGTTCTCGTCAAGTTTATCCAGCGAGTTTTCCAGCAGTCGATCCAGCAGCGACTCGAGATGGTGTTGGACAAGACCAACACAATTTCCTCCCTAGCCTTTTTGCGGGCCTTGCATTCTTCAAGGAGTTATATTAGTGCTCTTGTCGAGGACCTGAAATCTCACGGACTAACAGAGCACCCGAAGCTTGCACGGCGCAGATATCCCAAACCCTAGATCAGCAGATGGAAGACCTCTTCGTCCCGTATTTGGTGGGCAACTCATATATTGAGCGAGAGAAAAAGAGTCTGGAGGAATTGTACAGCTCTTTGCTCTTCAAGTTTAGCATTTATCATTCTCGAAAAAAGAAGGGACCGACTGGTTTCATGGCGTCTCTCGCACAGCAAGGCACGCAGCTTATTGCATCTGCCAAGGATGCCTATATCGAGCGCCTCGAATCATCAGAATTGACACCTACACAAAAGGCCATGATGTTGCGCGTGGCCGGCTTGCAGGACAAGGACAATAAGAATGACATTGAAGTCACAGACGAAGATGGCACACTGAGCATTTCTAATGCCAAGCGAATGTTAAAGTGGCTTGCAGAAAGTGTACAGCGAACGCTCGAGCTGGGATCCCAGATTGATACGCCCAAGGACGTTAATATCCTTCTTAACCTCCTGCTCACCAGCATGGGGCAAGTCTATATCGAAACGGCACTTGATGCCGCACAAGATCAGATCGCCGTCCAGGAGAATTCTAAGACAGAACCAGATCTGGCGTACTTGCCAACAATTCGACCAGCAGTCACCATTACAAGCGTCATGGATAGGTTTATCACCATCGTCCTCATCCGCCTTGCAGAATCCAACACCACGGTTCGCAGGAGCATGGAGGCACAGAAGAAGGTGGCGATTGACAACATTGAGAAGAAGACGAATAATGTCATGAAGGGCACTATTGACGTGGTCGCAAACTGGGTGATCAAGTCGCTCAACAACCAGAAGAGGCAGGATTTCCGCCCCAAAGATGGCGAGCTCGAGTCCCTACAGACGGCGACGTGTCTCAGTATCTGCACGTTCCTCAGCCGCGTCAACAGGTTCACCGGCCAAGCCATCGATGGCCCGAACGCGGAGAAGTTCTTCAGCGAGCTGGCCCTGGTCCTGCTTAAACTGCTTTTCGAGCACTTCAAGAAGTTCCAGGTCAACGCGACTGGCGGTCTTATGGTCACGCAGGACATTGCCAAGTACGTTTCCACCATCCGCGAATGGGCGCTGACCAAGGATGTGGCATCCGCCATCGAGATGCTCACCGAGATTGGCTCTCTCTTCATCGTCGGACCTGAAGCTCTGCGCGAGAAGTCCAGGACACTGGCGACAGGTTCCACGGGTGCCAGAGGCAGGCTGGCCAAGGTCGACTTCCGAGCCTTTGTGCAGAAGCGTGATGACTCGGGCTCGGTGGGAATCCAGAGCGTGTTGACTGGTCTGTGAGCGAGATGGGCCATAGAGGAAGTGCTGGGCTGGGAAATATATGTAGCGGAACTGCGTTTAGCTTGGAATACGATACCATGTTTATCCGTTTTTGGGTCGCCATCTAGTTTTCTTCCAACCCTTCTTCTTCTTCTTCTTCTTCTTCTTCTTCCTTTTTACCCCACGTTGCGGGATGCTCAAAAATCCCGGCAAAGCCCCCCTGCTCTTCCAGTCTTTTGCTCAATCATGTCATCGAGGAAGTCAATCATGTCGCACATATTAGTCAGGCCTGTTAACTGCGAGCGCTCCTTCTTGGTCAGTAGGGCGGTCTTGTCGGCACCCATTCCCGGAGCACACATCTCGTGAATGTGGTGCAACACCAGCTTGAACGGCACCGGGCACCGGGCAACGTTGCACATGAAGATCTCGACAACCTCCCAGGGGCAGGCGGAGTACCCAGCGAACAGAGCCGGGTTGGCGAGCAGACCGCGGGCGGACATGAAACCAGAGAGGTTGGTGTTGCTGGGCGACGGCTTCGGTGTCGCGGTGGGATCGAGTGTAAGTGAGGAGATGGAGGGGAGAGGTGCGTCATTGTTGGTAGTGATGGTTGGGCGGATGGGTAGGGCGTTGATGTCGAAGACATCGCCGGAAAGTAGAATGGGAAGGGTTCCAGCGTATTTGGCGACAAGGATCTCGAGGGACTCGGTCCGGATGGGCGTTGTTGATGCCGTCGACTTTGTTCTTGGGTGAATAGTTATCCAGTCGACAAGCCTGTTCTGGGGATGGCCTATAACGGTGTCAAGAAAATCCATCGTTTTCCTTTAAGCATATTAGCACACTCCCATTTGTTCTCCCCCCTTCTTCATTTATAATCCCATCTCGTCACAGGAGCGGCAAGATAACATACCTCAGATCATCATGTACTCGGATCTTGACGCTCACGCTCCTCCCTTTGGGACTCAGCATGTCCTTTTCCAGCCCAACATGCCATCCCTCTCTCTCTAGTTGCTGCCTGGTTTCCACAACCATGTCGCGCACGAGCTCGCGATGTCCCATGAGCGCCGCACCTAGCTTCTCGGCACACGCCCATGACTGCGGGCACCCGCAGTTGAGGTCCACGCCGTTGGCGTTTGGGGCGACGAGGGCCGAAGCTCGGGCAAGTTCCAGCGGCACGTTTGCGCCGAACTGGACAATTGTTGCGGGCTGACCTGGCAAAGTTGAGACGGTAAAGTCTATAAGTTATTATGTTAGTCCAATGTCTTCTCAAAATATAGAGTAAGAGGGAGAAGGGTATCAAGGGGACGAACGAACCGCTGTCTCGGGCGAAACTATTCCGATTGAACTCCTTGGCGAGGATCATGGGTGACCAGCAGAGATCAACGCCATACTTGTGGACCGTCTGTCGAAAAGCAAGCTGTGTCGGGGGGTTAGAAATAAGCTGCCCCCGCAAGATCATAAGGCCATCATTTACCTTTCCATATCGCACCATGGGCGCGAGAGCGTTCAAGAACCGATCCTGCTTTCTCGTGACATCGAATATCTTGAGGGGACTGGTGAGATGAGCAAGTGTATGCTACCCTAGAGCAAAGGTGTTCAACATACTGAGTAGACTCGCCCTCCCCGCCGATCGACATGGTTGGAAGTGGGTTTAGGAATTTTCTTGGCACGGAGAAGATTTGCTGCGGGTATAGAGAGTAGGCTGAGAACGGTGGGCGGTTGATTCTACGTGCGTTTTTGAACATGAATCACACTGAAAAGAGGTTTTTCTGAAAGACGGCGTCCACGTGATGTGTATATGGAGCCGTCTAACAACCACCTGGAAGCTTGCAACAACCATTCCCATCATGAAATGATTGGCACCATGATCATTATTCAGAAATTTTTCGTTTGTTTGTCAGTATTTCATTTTACATTTCCCAACCCAATCCCGTACCCAGATATTCCAATCATGCAGTCGTGGCACCCTGATCCTCCCCACCGTTGTCTGATTCTGGGGTGAACAAGCTGTCGGCATCACCTTCAACCTCTTGCACTTCCCAATCATTCAACAACTTTTCCCTTTCAACAACAACTCTTTCCAGCCACTTCTTCTCAGCTGATTTCTTCTTGATCATGTCGCTCTCTTTCTCATCGCATTCGTCCTTTAGTCGGGACTTTGCGCTATACATCAGTTCCTCCTTGAAGGTCCTGTCGTCTTTGAGATTGGCTTCATAACGCTGTAGGGCGTCCTTCTTCCATTTCTGCCATGCATGGTGCTTCTGATCCATGCGTTTTTTCAAGACCAACATGGCGGCCTCAATCTCCTTTTCGCTGTCCTTCTTGCCTTCCCAGTATTCTTTCAATTTCTGGTGATAGGCGTCTTCGATGTCATTTTCCTCCGCTGCTCGGATCTGGAATTCCTTGTCGAGCGTGAACTCCTTATCGGCCAACTTCGCCATCATGAGCGAATCCAAATCGGATCTTTCGGCCTCGTGCTTCTTCTCAAGTTCCTCTTTGGTCTTCTTTATTTCGGTCAGCAAGTGCTTGCCGACCTCCTCTTGATCAACCTCCAAGAGCACAAGCTGCACTTCATGAAGCTCGTCAAGGATCATCTTCAGGTGTTGATATTTGAGCTCAATGTCTCTGCGGCGGATGCTCTCTATACGGACTCTTTCCTCTATTTCGCGTTGTCGACGTTCCTCTTCGATTCTCTCCTGCTCCTGACGAAGTAGCTCAGCCTTGAGGGCTTCCTCTCGTTCAAATTCCTCAATCTGCAGCAGAATTTGGCGCAACTCCTCAGCATCGGTTTGCTGTTGAACTCTTCTTTGTTCTCGACGGGCGTCAGCCGCGGTCTTGATGTCATTGAGCTGCTGCATGGTGCAGCCGCAGGTCCGCCAACGCTGACCACAGACGTAACAGAACTCCGTTCCGCATCGGCAGGTCATGTGTTGACATGCTTCTCGATGTTCCACTAGCGCATTGCAGTTGAAGCACCTCTTCCAGCCCTCCTCCTCGGCCAGAGAGTTGGTTAGCGCCATGTGGGGATCTTGTTCGCATTCCCTACCCTTGTGGCCAGGTCCGCGACATATTGTGCATGTGTAGTGGCGATTTTGACAGATGCCTTGGCGTTTCTTGGTGTCGATGGCGTGTGGTTTTACCCACAGAGTACATCCTTGATGACCACAGTATACACGGTCAGCAATTGGGATATCCCATTCTTTGGAACGATCCTGGTATGTCCTTTTAAGATCCGAAGGGATGAAGCGGAGGATGATATAAACTGGGATGGTATTCAAACAGCACTTGGGTGGCCACTGCTGCTCGTTCTGGACGGATGCAGAAACGAGACGAATAAAACACTCCCGGCAGTAGCTGTGACATGGGACCCTGATCATACGCTTGGCTGGGAAGTCATCCAAACACGATACGCACTCACTAGATGGCGTTAGCAATGCAAACTCGAATAGAGAAAAGAGGAGCATGGGTGTCAGCTGACATGAGTTCTTCAACCGTTTCTGCTTTAGAACCTTGGTCGGTAGAGAGCCGTCCAGACGTGGAACCGTCGCTGCTGTTTCGTGAATCATAGATCCTGCGAAAGCTTTCGAGAGTAGAACCGCTTGCGCTGCTTTCGCCCCGCTCGTGGCCACGTTGGAAGAGCTTACGAATAGCGAACATGCGGCGCTTCTCTGGTTTCGCAGAGACATCAACGACGGTTGCCATGGAACCTGCTGGGGAGACGCTCAAAAGACGGGGCGTCGTCTCGTCTCCAGTTTGATCCGCGTCGCTTGGAACGGGCTTATCCTCGGGAATGATGATGGGGAGATATGGCTCTTTGCCCTTGCCCTTGTTGGGCTTCTTCGCATCCTCCTCTAGTTTGCGCTGCTTTTCCTCCTCAAGCTGCTTTTGCTGCTCTTCGGCGGCTTCCTCGGCTGCTTTGACCTTGACATTTTCAATTGACGAATAGATAATATCAAGAAGAACCTGGGAAGTGACGTTGGGTACCCTCTTTAGAGCAGACGGTGGACTGTAATTGTGCCAGGTGATGTTGGTGACATCGACTTCGGTCAGGTTGTTAGTGGACCAGCGGGCCACGGGCTTCCGATTTTCCCAGGCAGCTTGGATGTTATCGATCTCATCGAAAGGACTGCCATAGTAGTCAATGTAGTCCTCGGGACCAAATGAGCCTGGCATGAGTTGAGGTTTCTTGCCGGCAGCGACCTCAGACATGGCTGTGGAAGGGGGAGAAACTTGATGTAGGAGAAGAAGTGGATGAGGACGCGGATGAGGACGTGGATGAGGTGGTCGGAAGGATGTGGCTGTGAGCTTGAGGGCCCAGGATCAAGGCAGAGAGAGGCTCCCTCTCGGGGGCGATGAGGCATACGAGGGATCAATAAGAGGTGAGGTTGTGCGGGGAAGTAAAAAAAAAAAGGGCGACGTCCTTAATAATGGTGGCTAGAAACTATAAATACAAGGCGACGAGGAAGGAGAGACTGGGGTGGACGAAGACAGGACGATGTAGATGTGATGATGACTGACAAGGCGCCAACTTGCCCAGGGAGTTGTTCGTCTCGGTGACTGCGACGAGAAAAGGCTGTGTGTAGTGGTGAATTCCTGGAGCAAGACAGGCCTGGTACGCCGCGGTTTTGGCGACTTTAGTCTGTGCCTTATAGGGGAAAGGCAAAGTAAGATATCGGCCGTAAGTAGACGGGCAGGCAGATCGACAAGGCTCTTTGGTAATAGCAAGTGCAGTAGGAGGAGGTATATAAGCAGGCACGACAGGGTACGAAGTAACAGCAAGTACATTTAACTCGGGCAAGGCAATGCACAGGACGGTCCGAGCACTCAATAAGAATCCCAGCAGCAAAGTCCTGGCCTGGGGCATTTGGTCTGCTGGGCAGGCCTGAAATCTGAAATCAGCCCCGGCACGCAGGAGCACGCAGCGCCAGCGCCAGCGCCAGCGGCAGAGGCAGAGGCAGAAGGGGAAGCAGAGCGAAGGGGAGGGGGAAGATGCCTTGGGATGGAGACAGCGCAGAGCTGCCATAGGCGTAGAGGCCGTCGCGGGCCAATGAGCTGGGGCCCCTGGTGTCACGCCCGTCTTTGCCTGGTTGTCCTTGGGTTGCAGGATAACAAGGGGGGGCGACGCTCAGCTTGGCTTTTAGCGCGCCGCCGCCAGGCCCATGGATGATGGAAGGGACGAGGAAACGACGCGGAAAGCCCGTGGAGGGGCTCCAGCATGGCTGTGCTTGAATGGTTACCGCATCAGGCCAGGAAAGATGGGACGAAGAGTGGCAATTGTATGTTAGTGGCATGGGCTGTGGGCTCTTGGGCGGACTGACTGAAATGCACATTAGCACATTTGGGTATATGCAGCAGCCATGTAAGCAAGCGATATGTCCCTACCTAGGTACCCAACCAACTACAGCACACGCTGCACACAACATGTTGTGTGTGTAGGTTTGTAGGGGCCTTGCTTCTGCGTGTGTGTGCTGCAGGGGCAAGGGACAAACAAGCGAGGGAAAGAAAGAAGGAAAAAAGAAACACGGGCGGAGCATGCTGAAATGAGACAGGATAAATCGAGACGAGAAGGATTCCATCAGGAATCCATCATGACACTGGCCCCCAGTAGCGGGTAAGATGCGTATTACATAGACGTCTCCCACCAGCACCAGGCCCAAATGCCTGCACCCTAGCAAGGTTCGGCACTGTTAAAACCTTGAATCGAATCAGTCCCGTCTCATTTTGTTTGCTGATCGCTGCAGCCCGAATCTGCCGTGAACCCGCGTGAGGACCTGTCACACTGGAGCGGAGCGGGTAAGCACCTTCTCGCAGGCAGCCATTCTCCAGCGCACACATGTACACATTTGCTGGATGTAAGTAAATTCCCCGTGTGGCCTGCCTGCACCTGCGCTACTAATATAGCAGCTCTTTTGCCAAGTTTTGGCGCTAGCACGCCCAGTCTTGGCAAACTGGAAGGGCTTGCAGATGCAGCCTCTGGCACTACCCCGCTGGCTAAAGCTCCAACCAGCTTCTGCCCAGCCCCAGCTCAGAGTCCCCTATGGAGTACGGAGTAGAGGATGGAGGAAATACATAACTAATTAGTTTTCACAGCCCCCCGGTGCCCGGTAGCAGCCCATCTACTAGCCCGCTGATTGCAAGGGGGAACGAGGCCTCTGCCTCTGCGCCGCGCTTGGTCGGGCGTCGTGTTTTGTGGAGAGATCTTCCCACCGATGGATGCATATGGAGCATTGGTGCAAGGGGTGTGCAAAGTAGAAAGACGGCGTCTCCTTTCCGAGAGCTGCCCACAACCGCCATTCCATGAATCTGCAACAGCCGCCCTTGGGTATTAATAACGGAGCAAGTACCCATAAATTTGCCCTCTGGGTATGTAGGTACACATGTTGGAAAGTTATTCCATCCCTAGTCAGTACTCTTGCATCTCCTGAACCATATCCCCTCTTCGTTCGTCATCAAACCCATAGACCGTCGGTACCGTATCCGTCATCCTCATCGTCGGCGGTCCCGTTATCATCCTTCGAAGCTTGGACCCTCTCACAGCCCCAGAATCGAACGCCTCTGATATACTTCGTACCTAGTCACACACAAGAGCTCCCCCCGCCGGACAATTAGTTGCCTCCCCCAGTGAATTATTCTTTTTCATGCCAAATCACCAATTGATGAAGGTCTTTCTTGTTACCATTGAAAATAGGAGAGATAGAAAAATTTTACAAATTTCTTTATTTTCTGTTTTTTTTTTGGGACTCTGAGCTGCCACTGGATGGACGTTGGGGTTGATTGGGTGATTCAGTTCAGCACCCTCGGCCAAGCTCCCGACGCCGAAGGACCGAGCTCCACTATTACAACCTCAAAATTCCATTTCGCAACAGCGACTGCCACAAATCTCTTCTAAATCGTAAAAACCACACGAAACTCAACCCTCTCATAACTCCCTGCTCAGCATCGAAAATGCGTTATTCAGGCTTACAGAAAGAGGTCCTTGCTCTCTACCGCAGTTGTCTGCGAGAAAGCCGCAGCAAACCGCAGGTAGGCAACTGCATTTGCAGCTCGTGTCCACATCCTCGGTCTAACCAAGGCGCGTGTCACTAGGCTACTAGGTCACACTTTGAGACCTTTGCCAGGTATAATTCTTGTCCCTAACTGCTACTTGTATGAGCCATATGGCTAAAGCTGTCCATAGATCAGAGTTTGTCCGAAATTTAAGCATTGATAAGCGTGACTTTGCTGCCATTGAATTTCTCCTGCGGAAGGGTCGCCGTCAGCTCGAGGTGTATTCCTCTCCCGGCATCAAGGATATCCGGCCTTGAACGAACCTGCCCTATATACATAAAGGCTTTGCAGGAGCCATGGACGATTAGCAAAATGTCCAATCATTGCCTGCGATTGGCTCCTTCTCAAACAGGATTTGAGAAGGGCAACTCACCACTACCCAGCTATCCTCAACGCCCTGGTCCAACAATGTCGATCACCTTCTTTTGACGAACATCCTCTTGCCCATGGCCCTAAACACCACACTCTGCTACCACCATACCCACACCGCTCTCTTGAATAACTCCCTGTTTTTAAAAGTTTCGTTTTACTGAGATGACTACATCAACACCTAACTCAAAACCAACCCCGGCCCTTTCGTATTCCATCAAATACAACTACCCTGGTCGAACGATTTCATCCTTCAGGCGACTCCGACCACGTTCACGTGTGGTCGTCCTATCTCGAAGACCAACTCGTACTAAGCATACAAGGGAGCGTGTTCAAAGAGAACCCGGGCCCAAGAGGTCATCGGCTAAAATCGTACACATCAATCATGACTCTGAAGCCAGTGCCGTGCGCTCTTTAAGTGCGGTTGTTGAATCAACGAGCCAAAATGCATCTCTGCGGCAAAGCCAATCGTCTAGTGGTCCAATTTCCGACCTAGGCCTTTCAGAAAAATATTCGGAATGCTCCGTTCCTGCAGTGGACAGAATTCCCGCTGACGTATCTCCTTTATCCTCCAAATCCCCGGCAATGTCCGGGCCAGGACCTTATGACGGAGCCAAGAATAAAGAAATCACTGACTTCCAAAACCACGCCGCATCCGATTTCCATTCTATTTGTTTATCCAATGCATCACCCCTTCACTCTGACCAAAATATAGAGAACCAAAAGAATGGGCAGCCAAGGTTGAGTGAATCTGCCACTGCTCAGGCACGTGTGACCTCAGGTGGGCTCAGAGCGCTTGGTGTTGATAACCTACTCGTGGAAGCAATCTCACGAAATGTTGCACAGCAATTGCGTTTGTTGCATGTGACAAGTCCATTGAGAACTGTTGGGAAAGGTGTGCCTGTTTTGGAAGAACAGCCCTCAGAATCCTCCAAGAATCCTTCTCGGACCTCCAGCCAGCGAGAGGCTCTGGATAGCTTCACACGAGAGCTACAGAGATACGCAGAACTCACAGGAGCCACAGGAAAAATACCCGTCTTCACTCCAACTCCAACAAAATCCGGTGCGACTTTGCGAACAATATCTGCTCTTCTCCCCTTTCGACCCGAGTTTACCGCTGCTGGCTTGGCGGTCACTTCCACGGATCAAGCAAATCCACAACTTAGGCTTACCAAAGCCAGTGTTGCTCGAGAGACCCGAGCACCGTTTCCAAGCCCGCTCTTTAAACGACCATGCCTCAGTCAATTCGACGGAAATGATGGCTCCCCCAGTTCCAACACAGAAATTTCATTCGCTACACCAAAAAAAATGAATGATTGGAGATATGCCATGATGGATGAAGTCGCTCCTCGCCAGCAACAGAAATCAACAGCAAACGGAATAAGCCAGGTCAAATGCCTTCCATGTATCAAGGAGGATCATTGGGGTGGATCGAATAACGGTGTGTGCTTTCAATTTCTACAGAGGCCGCAACTGCAGCTCCCAGCCTCTACACCTGGCGCGAAGGCACAAAAACCTGGCGTTAATCTCCCGCCAAACAATCCCAAAGTACCCAGCAAGGCTTCGGTCCCGCACTGGGCAAATCTAGCACCTCCCCGCATTGTCTATCCGCAACATCAGCAGCCCACTGGTCCAGACAACAAGGATGCAATTGGCCGATCTCCTCAGAAGGAGTTGAGAGGATTCCAACCTATCAAGCCCATCCCCTCGAGGTCAAACGTGTCTAGGCCACCAACAGGGCTTCGACGCCAATCCATGAAGCTGCCATAGCAAGGCGCGACAACGACATCAATTAACGACGGTCATTCGGTAAATAAGCACCGTTCTCGGAGACATCAAGCGGCGCCAGCAGGGCCATCTAGCCATTCAGATAAAGACTTTGAACCAGCTCATTTGTCGAAAGATTTGGGCATACAGAGGCTCGCTCATCATTCTCTAAGGCGTTACCAGCGTGTACCAACCAATCAGAGAATGCATGACCTGCGCAAAATGTCTGGAAGCATGAAGCCCTTGCCGAAATTGCCAACAACCCCAGACGACATCACTTGCAAAAGCTCTGGCATCGAGCAGACGGCGAAGACGGCAATCAAACCACTGCCCAATGTCAAAGGGGAGGCCAAATTCTCTCAGCAAAAGCATGCTAACAAGGTCTCTCTAAAGCCACTCCGCCATGCCACAATTTGCACCAGAGCGGATTCGAACAGAATTATGGTTCGGCCCAACATCCCTCAGAGAATGTCATCCATTCGTGGAGGTGATCGCCACGCAAATTTGAGATACGGTGACGGTGTGAGCATGGATCGCGCTGTCTTGAGAGGCCTTCATATTGCTGCATCCGCAGCATGCGACGAAAAGATCGACGCCTTCATCAGTGAGAAGACGGGCTTGCAGATTCGACGGTTCCTAGCAGACTTGATGTTCTTCGAAGATTTGAGCGAAGTGCCTGTGAAGAGCTCTGATAGGCAGCGAGCGAGGAGGGGAGTTGAAATGAGGAGGCTGAAGCAAAGAGTCCGACAAGCTCGACTGATGAAGAAGGTTGCAGCGGCATCAACTTGATTATCGATGTCCCTTGATTGAAACACGAATTGGTGTTGGCATGTGATACGTATTATTACGATACGGCGGTCTTGTGCAAATACTTAAATCAACCCTTGGTAGCAGATGAAGGTCTTTATCCGTAGAAGACTTGTGTGTCATAGCTTCACGCATTGTACTACTACGCCAAAATCGCAATTGTTATTTTTTTTTTGGACTGAAATGACAAGTTGACCGTTCAATTATTCAGCCTGCACTTGATTCTCCATGCTCAAGTTGGGCAAGTCGCACATGTCCAAACTCTGAGGTGGGGTTATCCATGTCAAAGCTGTGCCCAATCAATCGCCATGCACAAGCGGCCCCGACCTCTCCCACTCGTCTCAGTGACGACGGCAGTGTATTCGCAACCAGCAACTTGTCTTGGCTTCATCCCCTCACTCGCTTTCACAAATATTGTCTCAATTCGTGAGAGTAAGAGCTCTGTCGGCAGCTATGAACGCCCTCGAACTCACCCTGGCTGAGATCCAGGCCTCCCGAGCCAACTTTACTGTCGATGACGACAAGGAGGACCAGTTGCGGAGATGCTGGTCACGTCAGAACTGCGGGGATTGCCTTGACACTGCGCATTGCAGCTGGTGTCCGTTTGTATGTTGAACCCCATCTGTCCCATTTTGTGCACTCTACCTGGATGTTTGTTCCCCTGCGTGTGACCACACATGCTCATGCGTAACTGTGTAGACTTGGAGCTGCGTCCCCAACTCTTACGCCATCCCGGCGCTGGCGCCGGCGTATGACGAGGATATTTGTCCGCACTGGGCTGAGCGGTGGGAGATTCGAACTCGCCCGCTCGGATGTCACGTTTCTACCATTACTAGTCTAACGTGCATCGTGTCCGTCGTTTCCACGCTTATATTTGTTGGGATTATCTTGGGCCTAGTCCTTGGAATCCGTCGACTTCAGCACTTCAACAAAGAACATCCGGGATGGTGGCATCGACTGAGACGTCGCATGTGGAGGGGCCTCAGCAGGACTGGTGGGGAAGAGGAGCCACTCCTACAAGGAAATGGGACTGGGGAGTCAGCGAACCAGGCGCTTGCTTAAGGTAATGTTTACGCGACATCCATGTTCTTGGGAGCTACGACACTCGAATGAATGGCCGGGACGCGACTGGCACGAGCGTATCGGCAATCATTTCATTCATTAAACGTGCGAAAAAAAAAAAAAACGCCCTATCCAGAGCTTACAGGTGGAATTATGGCCACTTCATCAGCTTCTTGGAGGATAGTGTCGTCGACACCCTCTTCAACCAACACATCTACATAGCTGAGGTTGACGGTAACAAGGCAAGAATCGAGGATCTTTTCTTTGATGCCGGGGTATCTCGACTCCAGCTCGAAAAAAAGGCTTTGCAAGGGAAGAGCGGCAGGGAAGGCCTCAAAATCCTTGCCGGTGTAGGAACTAGCAGTGGCAAAGTAGAGGACATTGAAGTGGCCGGGCGGGGCCTTGGGCACTGAAGTCATTGTCGGTGTGTGATATCTAAGCGTTCTTTGTCATGTTAGCTTCCGTCCCACGTACGAATGGCTTGACGATGGAGAGTAATGAAGGGGTTTTGGGTCAGAGATCTTGGTGATAAAAAGGTACATCAATGTGTATTTCAGGTAATACATGCTATTAAAGCATCATTCCAAAGAGGTGCGAGTGAAGACAAAGGAGGTGACTTACCAAAAACGCGTGGAGGCTTCGAGCAGAAGCTTGCACCGAGGTGAGTGAAAAGGAAGAAAATATTTTGGTTTCGCCCCGCCCAATTTGAAGTTGTTGGCGTTCACGTGACTAGAGAAAGTGGGTGAGTTTGGCTGCTGCCCGGAAATGCGTAATGATTCACAATATCTCCGGGAGGGAAACGGCAAGATAATTCCAATGGAAAGACGGAGAGGAGGTTGGGAAAAAAGGTGCAAGAAAACGATAGATGGGAATTCGTCATCGTGACTTTCATCGATTGTGGCCGTGGGGATGTATAAAAACTCGGGCGAGACCTGAAGGTCAAAAATCACTTTTCGTGGTCGGATTCCATGCTGCAGAAGAATTGTTCTGGATTCGCAATGCCAGATCCGTGACTCCTCTAACAAATGAAACTGAGGTGCGGGTGATGCAGCCCCAGGCAATGTCCCAATACAAGGCGCGCCCGCCTTAGCATGCAAAGACCATCCGTCGTCCACCGTCCAAGCCCCTTTACTCCTTGAACACGCCGCTTATCGAAGTCGTCGGGCCTCACGCTCGGACTCGAGCAGGCAGAGGATGTCGTCCTCACGAACTGCCGAGAGAGTCAGCACCACACACAGTCATCATTGTCTTGCCGGATGTTCGATCGGGGGTTGGGAAATCCGAGTCTGTTAATCGTACCTGGGCCCTTGACGTTTCGGATAATGGATCGGGTCTGGTCGTCCATGAACTCGACGCGCACCTGGGTGACACCACCACGAGAACCTAGACAATGGTCAGGTTCATGTTCTCTCGTTGCAATGTTTTTTTTTTGAGGGGGGAATAATCGAATTTATCGGGGGCACGCACCGGTTCGGCCGAGGACTCGGGTAACCTTGACAAGCTTAACGGGGGTCTTGGAGGAATCCATTTTTGCGACCTGGAGAGAGTGTGAGCTGGGAGAGAGCGGGGTTGAGGAGATCGAGGGCGTCGTCGTACTGTGAAAAGATGTGGACTGTCGGTGGTCGCGTACGTGAGCTGGAGAGTGAGGCTTGAATGGGACCGAACTTTTTTGGTGAGATTGTCAGGGTTTTCGTGCGCCAAAGCCCTTACCCCACCACCGCAGCCGAAGTCCTGGATGGTTGGTGGGTTTTCCGGAACAAGAATATTCCGACCGATACCATCACAAAGTCCTACCCACTGATGCCTGATCTCAGCCACTGTGGCGGTGCAATGGTCTTAGACTAGAGTTGGTCAAGGGACGATGAAATCACATGTGTATAATCGCATGCATTTTCCATCTCACCGGCTCTAAGGGAGCATATTCTAGTCGTCATCTTATCATTTGGACATTATGGAGGTACCAGGAAAGCTCTCAATAGGGTATCTGTGCAATGCTTCATCATGACAACTCCGTGACCCGCTCCTCGAGGTCCTTAACCCAGCCCTCCATGACCGTCTTGTTGGTTTCAATGGCGACGCTGCTTTCCTTCATGGCCGTCTCGATCTTGTCCAGGCCCTCGTTCCACTGCTTGAGCTCGGCGGTCATATCCGTTTGCTGCTTCTCAATACGGTCCAGGGTCTCGCTGGCCGTAGCGGCATCAGCGTGGATCACTCTCAATGATCTCAACCGATCTAGTAGAGGAGGTAGGATGGGGGTAAGGTTCTCAATCGCAGGCAGAATGCCGTAGAGTGCATTAATCTTGGCTTCTTGCTCGGATTCTTCCGAAACAGGAGAGGGGGCATGCCGGCCAAGCTCCTCTCGTAGGGCCTTGGCCTTCTCTCGAGCATCGTTTAACTTGTCTTGCTCGGAAGCCAAGGTTCTCACACGTCGGCTAATGGCATCGAGATTGGCCGTTGACGCTTGCGCAAGAGTCGAGATTTGCTTATTCATAGAATCCAAGGTGGGAAGGATTGCTCGGGGAAGTCCATTCGAGTCGGCTTCCGGCATCAGGGAGGAACTGATACCCAATCCTTTCTCCAACATCAGGAGCCGACGGTCAAAGTCTGCGGCCTTGGCTAGAGCGTGACTTTGTTCATAAGTGGGTGCATATGTGACAGTATATGTAGCGTTCTCTCCCACTGGGAGCTCGGAGGCCTCTTCATACGTGGATGCTGTTCGTGGCCTTGAGATTGGTGCTACAGACCGTATACCAGATGGCTTGGAGATCTCGTCAAGAACTTGGCTAAGGGCAACCAGCCTTTCGTCGGTTGGAGCAGAATCACTGGCTTGCTTTTCGGACGCCGCAGCCTTTCGTTTCGCGTATTCATCTTTAGCCTCGGCCACTTCTCGTTGCAGGCGGGCAATTCGTCGCTCTAGGCTCTCTTCGTCGTCGTCGTCGGATAAATCACCCAACTCCTCGGTCCCGTCTTGGAGGATGCGCTGCCGGCGGCTGGAGGCTTTGTACGATTTACGTTTTCCGTCAACTCGATCCGAGAAATCTACTCCGTTTGCATCGACATTCGCGGGTAAGAAGCGAGATCGAGCCTCGTTTATTCGCAAGCGCGACCGTGAGATGCCAGCACTCTCATCCTCAATATCATAGAACTCGTCGTCGGACTGGGTGCGTGCAGCGGTAGTCTGGATTTTCTGTGAGAAGGTAATCGAAGGTATCTGGTGCCGGTGGTCTCACAGGAACAGTAGAGTTGTCGTCGGTGAGGTCAGGGGTTTCATAGATGTCTGGAGCAGAATCCTGGGTGGACGGTCAGAGTAGCAAACACCCTGTTCTTGCGATGAAGCTCACCAGGTCCGGCAACGCCGCGTATTTCCGGTTTAAAGCCATTGTCTGTTGTCGTGAGGCGGACCTGCGCGATATCCGAAACCGCGAGTGAAGACTCGGACTGCCAGGCGGCAAAGAAATGTGAACGACAACGAGAAGCGGATAGGTGTTTGATGGACCAAGCACCAGGTGGTCACGAAGTCGACAACTAGATGGCCCGACCTCCAGGGACTTTTAGTGACCCCGGAGCGCTAGCGGGAGAGCTCAGGTGCTGGAGCGTTTGACTGTCCACTAATGGCGGCGGGGAAGATCCACCGCATGACCAAATTGCCGACCGCGTTTGTCAACGCGTCTGGGGAACTACCGTCACCTCTCCGGCCCCCTGCGCCCCTCAACACCAGCAGTCAAACCCAGTTGACGGCAGGAAACGTTGGTTAGGAATCCTTAGATCATCAGCTTGATTTCTCACCATCACTGGATGTTTCATTTGCCTTGAACGCTGCCATCGCCGGCTTGAATCTCAACTGGCGGGGACGGCCTGACCGCGCTCCACCAGTCAATCAGAGTGCCCCGGGACAGGCGTCCGTATCCGGCCATCTACATATTCAGGACCCCGCCCTGCTGGTTCCCGTTGATATCGGCCATTGACACCTTCGTGTACGGTTACTCGTAAACATAACCGAAGCATGGCGTCTGGGAGGACGGGAATGAGCTACAGACAACGGCCGGCACCCCTTCTCAGCAGGGTGAACAACAAAACCCGGCAAAAACTCTCACAAGAAGTCGCAGACGATGCCCCCCCCCTCTCTAGTGGCGACGAAGACGACTATTCAGGGAATCCAGAGACACCTCAGTTTGGTCACAATGGCGCTATCCAGCCCCCGGTTGATTCTTCTGATTCCGAACCTGAAAAAACGTCCCGGGCATCAATCAAGCGAACAACGTTCGGGGTATCGGGCAATGGCCATTCCCGTGACAGAGTGCCCAATAATTCGAGCTCCTCTCGGCAAAAAACTTTGAAGAGCGACAGCACGAAAGAGACGTCATCTCCGAGCGTCAAACGACGCAGGCTAGACGATGAGGACTCTGCTTCGAAGAAGTTTACCAAATCTACATCCTTTTCTAGTTCGGCAGACCACCTCACGGATGATCAAGGCTTTACCAAGAAGCAAGCTGTTAAGTCGACATATGGGAAGAAAATGTATCGCAGCTCGCAAGAGTCGCAATCAAAGAAAGGTTCAACTACAACACCTTGCATCTGCTACCCTTACTGACCTTATTAACAGCCTTACCTAACAAGAACAACTCGAGGACCAACTTAAAGGCCCCAAGCTCACTAGATAGCCCAAAGAAGTCGAAAGCGAAGCTTCTTGCCCCATCAGATTCGATACTTTCCTCGCCATCCAAGGGTCAACCAGCCCGATTCATCAAACACTCGCAAGGCAGTAAAGATGAGTCGGATGACGCTACTGGTTCCCCTGTTCCAAAAGCTATCCTGCGGCAGACAGCACCACAGGGTGCTAAACGAAAGAACCGCGGTAACGTCTGGAAGGCTGCGAAGCCACCACCGGAGAAGCGAGCCAAGTTTATGATACCTGCGGAAATTCCAGACTTCAGCCAGGAAAGCCGAGACGATGAGGATGGCAACGGGAAAACCCCTCTATCTCCGCTCTCTGACCTGTTAGACCTTTCAGGGCTTTCTGATTTGGAAGCACTGAGTAATTCTCAGCCAGTGACCGAGACATCAGATGCTGGGGACAAAGACGTTGACAACTCTACCACAGTATGTCCTTGGTGCGGTGATGTTGTATTGGAAGCTCTTTTGAAAGATTTCTCAAAGGGGAAACGGTTGAATGTGAGGATGCAGACCAAATTTTGTCAAAAACACAAGAAACAAACTGCCATGGATATCTGGAATGAGAGGCGTTATCCGTCCGACATTGCCTGGTCCGATCTCCACAGCCGGTTTGAAGATCATCACGACGTCCTCCTAAAAGTGGTCAGCGGCGAGCCCTCCTACTTCCGCTCGATCCTTGCCGAGAAGATTGAGACGGGTCAAGGCCGTAAACTCAAGAATGAGGATAACCTCAACCCCGGGTACTATGGGCCACGCGGCTTCAACCTGATGTGTGACTATCTTGTTGGCGAGTTTGGTGATATCCTGAAAGAAAAGGCAGTAAATGATCGAGTGATTGCGGGTCGTGGATCAGCTGCCTTTATAGAATCTGTTCTAGTGGCTGAGTTGGCTGTACGATTGATCCAAGAAGATATGGATGTGTCTGCGACGGAGGCTAGGGATATCTTGGAAGAGAGCAAGGCCCTTGGCGAGATGATACATGAGGAGGTGTAACCATTTGTCAACATGTACACTGTGGCAACACTGCCAAAAGCGGCGAGTTGCGTTGGTCCATCTGACAGTGTAAATGAGATGATATTTATACATGTATGCAATGACTACATGTAGTAATATAGCTGCTCATCACAGGATCAAGATTGAAACATATTCTATTTGGGCTTTCTTTTCGGATCTCTATGTCTAACTGGTCCCAGGCATTGCTCTTTTCACAGAAGCACCGCCAAGGACTCGCAAGGAGCGAACCGGATAACTTGAGCGTTGACACGATCCAACGTCTTGCCCGCGGAACTGACAAGAACTTCTCGAGCCTTGGCTGGCATCTTCCACTCCACGGTATCGGCAGAGAAGTTGCACACGATGAGTGCCGTATCCCCGTTGGCAGCCGTTCGCTTGTAAGCAAAGATCCTGTCGTTGTCCTCGTCGACGAGGTGGAAGTCGCCGTAGACGAAGATGTCCTTGTGAGCCTTGCGGGCATCGAGGACTGTGCGATAACCCCGGTAGACGGAACCGGGATCGCTGACCTGCGCCGCGGCGTTGATCTCTCGGTAGTTGTCGTTGACGCGCATCCAGGGGTTGCCGCCGGTGGTGAAACCGGCGTTGTCGGTGGCGTCCCACTGCATTGGCGTGCGGGCGTTGTCGCGCGACTTGAGTTGGTACTCCCGCTTGAGCGACTCCAGGGTGGCCGCGTCGGCCGTGTCCTTGAACAGTCTGGGCGAGGGGAGCCAGTCAGTTGATGCGATCCAGACATGTGTGTGTGATGGGGGTTTGAGGGCGGGTGTGTGTCTTACTTCCAGTGCTCGAGGCAGTCGATATCTTTGTACTCCTCCATGCCCCATTCCTTGGGTACATTGGTCATTCCGATCTCCTGCCCCTGGTAGATGAATGGGGTACCAGACTGGAAGCACAGGAAAGCGGCGATCAGCTTGGCGCTGGCAACCCGGTTCTCGGGGTCATCGTGCACAAATCGACTGATCGCTCGTGGCTGGTCGTGATTCTCGAGATACAGGGCGTTCCAACCCTTGTTGTCGATCATGAATCGTTGCCACTTGTTCGTGACGGCCTTCAGCTTAGAGAGAGGCCATTGTCTAGGAGAGAACTTGCCCTCTGAGCCGTGGTCAATGTCCATGCTGCATGGTGCATGGTGATTAGCAATGTGCACTTGTTTGCAGTTTCAGCAACAGAAAGGACGCGGCCGACTTACAGTTCAAAGTGGAAGATCATGCTCAACTCCCCACGATCTGCAGCCACAGCCTTGATCACCTCGTGCTGGTCATGGACGCACGGCATCTCGCCGACGCTGAAGGCGTCGTACTCCTTCAGGATGTCACCGATCTCCTCGAGGTACTCGTGCAGCCGGGGGCCGCAGGCGTAGTGCTCGGTCCCGGCTAGAATCGTCTTGCTTGAGTCGGGGAATGCCAGGTTCTTGCTAACAAAGTTGATGACGTCCATCCGAAAGCCATCCGCTCCCCGATCCAGCCAGAAGCGCATCACCTCGTGGACCTTGGCTCGCACTGCGGGATTCTCCCAGTTGAGGTCCGGCTGCTCCTTGCAGAAGAGATGCAGGTAGTACTCATCGGTTGTCTCATCATATTCCCACACACTCCCTAGACGAAGGCGTCAGCTATCGAGTCTCATGCAGGGCTGGCTATTTACGAGAAAGGTGGGATGGAGGAGGGGGGGAGCCCACCTTGAAAGTGAGCCTGCCAGTTGTTGGGTGGCTGCCGGTTACCGGCCGCATCGTATCTGGCAGGCTTCCACACGTACCAATCTCGGTACGGGTTGTCCTTGGACTTGCGAGACTCTTTGAACCACGCATGTTGATCACTGGTGTGGTTCATGACAAGATCCAAAACTAGCTTCATTCCTCGTTCATGGAGTTTATCTTTGAGGACGTCCACATCGTTGACATCTCCGTATGGCGGATAAATGGAATAGTAGTCGCTAATGTCGTATCCCTAGGCGAGCCATGTTAACTTCTGGGGTTGCTTTTTCTTGGAGTGTGATAGACGATACGTACCATGTCAATCTGGGGGCTGTCGAAGATCGGTGACAGCCATACTATATCGACACCGAGCTCTTTGAGATAATCGACGCGGGAGATTATGCCCTTGAGATCTCCCACCCCCGATCCGGTGGAATCCTGGAACGAAGCCGGATACACCTGATACACTGAGCTTTCCTTCCACCAGGCTCGGAATTGGTGAGTTGGCACCCTCATTTTTTTCTGGAAGGGGGTGCCTGTGAGGGGTCCCTGGATAAATCAAAAAAAGTATTCAATAATCTGTTTCAATCCAATGGCAATTGGGCGTGTCGTATCTTGTGAAACGTTGATGGATGGATACACAGAGAGCAGAGACACGACGTGAAGCGAGATGCGGCACAGTACTCACGATTAGCGAATGGAACTGTCTGTCTGACCTGTGTCACCACTTTTGCCTTTTTTGTTTTTTTTATTGTTTTTGCCAAAGCCAATCCTCTCGCTGTTGCAGCTCTACCGTGCAGCTAGTGTGTATGTGTCAGCGGCGAGCACCCAATGGATGTCCGCAAGGTGACTTGACCGCGGTCCGCGAACGAAGCAACGGGATGAGTTGCTATCTTTTGCGCTGCCAACCAACGAGCTGGTGGGGATGAAGTCGAATCGGCGGGGCTCGTGGGGGGTGCTGTATCCTAGTTTGTTCCTCTAGCGGAGGTGGTTTCGTCACAGAGAGACGGAGTTAGGCCCCAATTGTCTGTCGTAGGACTAACTATGGGAAATAACTCAGCGGAGTGGACACTGTGAGACGATCCTCAGCGGCGTCTCTGATACTAATAGGGTGTCACGGAGTATTTCCCGGAGATATTCACGGATCGCTCGAGTTGGCTCCTTGAGCCGCCCCTCACCCAACCATCTCGCGTCGTATCTGCCCTTAGGGTAGATACGAGGCCGGTGGTTTGCTTGACTCTATAGCAGTGGAAATTCCCCCACCAGCCGGGCCGTCGGAAGCTAACGGATGTCGATTGCCTCTTTCTGATCGTCTACGTACTTCTGTGCCTCGTCCTGGATGTAACGTGTTGTCTCTCACACAACGAACCGACGAACTCGAAGCGTGGTGAGCACAACCCCTCCTGGTTTCTCTGTGCAGAGGGCCCTCATCCTGGACCGATAGCGGACAATTCAAGGTTCTCCCTGTCTTGGCTTTGCGGGTTGGTGTTGGACAAGGATGTGCTTGTCTCGCAATTGTGTTAAACAAAAGAGCGGCTACCTGAACATGCAACGTTTTTTTTTTCAACCACACCCTTTGCAGGATGATGAAACCCGGCCTCGACCTTTGAACTACCAGCAAGCCAGGTGGCTAGATGGACTCAAGTGAACACAGCATTGGTAAAAAAAAAAAAAGAAAAAGAAAAAGAAATAGAACGTGGAGAAAAAGCAATTTAACCCCGCTTGCTTCCCGATACCATGAACCGGAAAGTCGAGAGGGAGACACTTAGGAGGGTTGCGGTCAGGGCTTCTCGACGCAGGTGATGATGATCGCGATCGGGATATCTTGCGACTGCGACTGCGACTGCGGCGGCACGCCATCACCAATCAAGCTTCTAAATAGCCGCTGAGGGCGCAATGCTCAAACTGGGGGGGATTCTGATGATGCCGCAATGGGATCCGTGCAAGTATATTGGCCATATTAAGGTCGTTTCCGGTCTGGGGAGTGAAGCAAGACGCACAGATCGCCCTCGGGACATGTCACGCAACATCAGACAACGCTAATGACGAACATGAACAAGGCAGACTGGACACAGAAAGGTTAAAAATGAAATAAAAATAAAATAATGATAGACAAAAAGCATGTGCAGCAGCAGCACCAAAAACCATCACCAAAGGCCGCCACAGCCATCGGCACAATAAAGGCCGATTAACGTGGTGTAGAGCACCTATTTGGGTACGCCACCCATATTGCACGTCGGATTCTGCGGCCATTTCCATGTCACAAGTGGTCACGGTACTGTAGGCAGAGCGGAGGGTGCGCGCGGGTGCAGGGTGCGGCTTTTCGGGCCCGAAAAGCGATTGCGATAGCGGGCCGACTCCGCTTGTTTGGATTAGCAACTTGGCACGAGTGAAATAGTTTGGGGGAATCCGAGATTGTGGTGCGTAACTAGTTCACGTCGGTAATGTGTTGCACGACTCTATGCTTCCCATCTGTCATGTTTTGTAATGTTTTACATACGATGTCATCAGAAAAAAAAATAAACAAAGAAAACTACCTGTCGGCCAGCGGAGATGTGCATGATATACATACGTAAGTAGCTATCTCGGACTCGGGTCCGAGAAATGCGATGCTGATATTGGCAATTTCTGATTGAGTGATGCCTCGGCCCGAACGGCAGACTGACATACGAAGTTCCTCAACAACACACCAAAAGCCAACACAACCTGCCTGCAGTGAAAAAAAAAAAAACAACCAGCGGTCATGGGGCGGGTTGAAAGGATTGACCGTAGCGAGCTTTGCCAAGTACCTTATACACAAGAGTTCGGTACATGGTGGGCATGTATTCATCGCCTGTCCAGATGGAGACCCAGCAACCCAGACCCGGGCGGGAAGAAAAAAGCAACAAGATGTCACTCGAGCCTGTTGGTGGCCCGTTTCTGGCTTGCAAATGGCTTAGCTGGCGGACATGTGGACATGATCCGCCTTCTTATGTCGAGGAGAGAACAACAGACACATAATAAAAAGAAAAAGGTTCTACGAACCTAGTTAACACCGACGAGCGATTCCCACACGGCGGTGGGATCTTTCTCCGCTTGGGAGTCAACCGAGAGCACTACGAATGCCTCCCAATGCATGGCTGTTGCGCTCACCAAGTGCACTCGGAATGAAGCGGTACAAATGCGTCTTGTGGCGTGGCTTTCTTTCCTAAGGCTTACTTCTGGATTGGAGGCTGTCCTTGTCGAGCTTTGGTAGGTAGGGCTAGATCCTTGCCGCAGCTGTCTGCTGCCAGTTGCCGAGCTTGCCTTGGGCTTGGGGGACATTAGCACGTACATGTATGTACAGCTTTCGGGAGATAGCGCCCGCCCGAGGCGATGCGCAGGGCAGGGCCAGGCCAGGTAAGGCAATATTGGCACCTGAGCAAGCATTCTTATTTGCAAGGCAAGGCGAATGAGGCACCACGCGATCACGGACGGACGATCGCCACGGGCAGAGCAGATCAAGCGGTGATGACAAGAAGAAGCAAATGGAGGGCGGGCCAGTTCCCGGCTAAGGCAAGGAGCGCGGTGCTCACGGCGCCTGGGGTTTTTTGTTTTTCCTCTAAACCTCAACCTCAGCGGTCCAGGTCGGAGGCTCGGAGCTAACGTCGCGTTAGCATCGCGGGACACACAAGGTCGGCCCATAAGAACCCACTTCCCACCTTACCTGAGGGTACATGCCGCCTTGGTCACTTGCTTTTCCCCGGGCGAGCCCACGCCAGCGGACGCCCCTCAAGGAGTTTAAGCCCCAATTGGTCGGGTTCCTCCCCCCCCTTCCCCCCTCCCCCCATGCGACTGAGGAGTGGTGGTGTCCAAGTGCGGCCCCGGTGGAGTGTGTCAGTGGGTGGGCCGTCTAACTTACCGGGAGCTCTGGGAGATGGGAGATGGGAGATGGGCGAGGGGATCGTTCGCTGATGAGCCTGAGCTGAGCTGCTGAGCTGCCACTGGGTTGCTGATGAGCTCGTCCTCTCTCGGTACATGGCTCCCGCCGCAGGTGGATCGCTAGACTACAGCACAGTCCATCCCAGGACCCAAGACCCAAGACCCAAGACCCAAGACCAAGACCCCAAGTCTAGAGCCGAGGAGGGTGCCTCGATGCTGCACGGGTGAGACTGGGGCTCATATCCTGTCCTGTCCTGGTCCTCTGGCTCGATTGAAAGAAAAAAAAAACATGGCCAGCCCTGTGCATTTGAATTGCATCCGTGTCCGCATCCGCATCCGTAGCCGGAAAGGGCTTGGAGGCACAGCCAGAAAGTCGGCTGAATGTATCATACCTCTGGACTGGCCTAGCTAAACACTGGCTGTGTGTGATGGGTAGGGGCAATGCCTAAGACGGCTAAAGGCTGCGCCGGAGGAAGGATAGTATCAGAGACCGAACAAAGAGAGAGACAGACAGAGAGACAGACAGAAAGACAGAGACTGAGAGAATTACTTCGCGGAAAAGCTACCTTGGTTCTCATTCCTTGCTCGTCCGTTGTCATCGTCCACACGGTCAGTCGGGGTACCTGAAGTAAGTTATGTAGGTCAGGTCGTCCAAAGTATCGTCACGCTCCCCCCCTCCCCCCTGGCCGAATGAGCAGACTTTTTGACCGTGCTGCGTAACTGCGTTCTGGTACCTCGCTGCCTCTAGCCCAGGGCCCCAGGGCCCCAGAGTGCGCGCACGCCAATGTATGTACTAGGCAGCATGCTAGCAAGTACTGAGATTCGTACACTCTTATAATTTACTCCGTAGTGCCTCTTCATACCACCCACGGATGTGGCCAGCCAACCAACCAGCCAGGCCTAGCCAACCTCGTTCCCTCCGCACCCCAGTCAGCGCCCCATCGTAGCGCCAAAAGTCCAACCAGAGGGGCCAGCCCAGCATCAGCATCGTCGACAATTAATTCCATGCTGGTGGTGCTGCGCAAACGGACCAAAGCCAAGCAGCGCGCCCTCTTCCCCAACGCCAGAACGTCCATTTCCCATCAACCACAAAGACTCCACGGCGTCCACGCCCCCCCCATCGACTTGCTTCTAATACAGCTACTCCATCTGTCTCATCCGCGATACCGACAAACAGGGCCATCCCATCCCCATCCCACATAGGCCGTCCTCGTTTGAGACATGACGTGAAAGCCTCCCACCCCCAGCCGCCCGCGACTCGTACCCTCTCCCGACCGACTGTTCGCGAATGCTCACCTAGCCCACTCTCTGCCTTATGGCCTAGGGTCTTGCCATCGACGCCATCGACGCCCCGGCGACCATGACCAGGAATGAGGCCGGCAACCGCATCAGCTCCATCACGAGCTCCAGCACTGACAGTGCCCACTCCGCCGTCACCGTGAGGCCTGCTCTTCCCACTCCCATCCACACTCCTGTCCCATCTTCTGCCGCCGACCCCGAACCTTCGGCCAGGACTTCTGTGTCTAACACGTCTGCGTCAACAAACCCCCGCCGTCGCCCGCCTCCTTCCCGCCTCAGCGACGACAATGGTGTTTTGATGAACAACTGGTGAGTTTCCAATGTCCACCCATCTCAGACCCTTCGCGCCTCTTTGCTGCCTCGACGCCTCGATGTCTAGACGCCCCTAGAACCTCGAACCTACGACACCTACCCCCCCTTCCTCCTCCTTCTCGTGCTTCTGCTTGTCGTCGTGGCCGTCGTCGTGGCCGTCGTCGTCGTCGTCGTCGTCGTCGTCGTCATTGTCGTGGCCGTCATTGTCGTGGTTATTCTCCTTTAGGTAGTCTCTAACAGCCTTGGATGCTTTCAGGTCCTCCGCCGACGACCATCAAGTGTCTCCCACTGCCCCTTCCTTCTCTACCCGTGGTGGTCCCAATGTTGTTCACAAGGACCGTCGCTTGAGCGACCTGACCAATTACCGCCGCGATCTCGCCGTCCTCGAAACCTCCCGTGTACCCCAGATCCAGCAACACCCACCTACCGGTGGCCCTACTCCCCAGATCGCCCCGTGGATGACCCCAAACGGGTCCTCCACGCCCTCCTCCACCATGCCAACAAGCTTTTACAACGACTCTAGTGACAATTTGTCCCTCGCCTCCCAGCTCTCTCCTGGTTATCCTTCAGCCAATGCTCGCGCCGGGAACGCCTCGGCGCCTCAAGACTCTCCCGATGCCGCCTACTACAATGACGGCCGAAGGCCTTCGGCCGCGAGTATACTCACGGCCAGCAGTCAAGGCTCCAAAACCAGCATGACTCGTGGAGGCTTCCGGAAACTTCAAGGCTTCTTCGGCGAGGAGTTTCCTGGTCGCGACAGCTCCGAGAGCAGCCTACCCACTTCGTTTATGGGCAAGGACCAGCGTCAGCGTTCCTACAGTCACAGCCGCCCCACCCAGCGGGATCGCAACTACTCTAATGCCACTGATCATACTCGAGATGCTTCTCCCTCATCATCTAGGCCCAGAACTCCGGTTCCCGATCCAGAAGTGGTTCCGTTTTTGTTCCAAGATACCAATGTGCGTGAGCTATGCGGATTCATTACTTCATTCCCTTCTGATACCCACCCGCCCCGCTGCTCCCAAAACATACCCCCAAATCCCTCCCTCCGTCAACACAGCTTGCACTACCTCATCTCTTTGAAATCCTTCGCACGCTCCCTATCATGGGGAGTTGCTCTTGCTAACAAACTTCTTCCAGGATATCGCGCGACTCGGCGAAGCTCCCGTTCGTGACATCTTGACCGGACCCGACCGAGATCGATTCATATCCGACGGTTCCTACCAAGTACCCCCAAGACATCCTCGTCTTCGCGATCTGGCCACTCCAATTTCCACGGCCACCACCATCATCGACACAACAAGAGCAATGAGGACCCTCGGACACTAAGGCCTACCATCAGCAGGGAAGATACACCTTTAGGAGGGCAGATGCAACGTAACCCAGGAGTCGGAACAGGCGCAATGTATTCAACCAGATCTCGAGGGCAGAGCCCAACCCCCAGCAACAGGAGTGCTGGGGCGACCTTTAGCTCCAAGTCGGGCCAGGTCGATGGACAAACATCGCCCGGCCACCACGGAAAGCGTGGTCTCTTGAATCGCTTCAGACGACACCACAAGGACAAGGACGAGGCCGCAAAGCTTCGCGACCTACCCCAGTCCGCAAAGTCTCTGCAGACTAAACCGTCAAAGACGGACTTCCATCGACCGGAGCTTTCGCCTTCTGCGTTCCCCCCAACCGGACCTTACGGCATGGACCTCGGCGACGACATGCGACCGGGCGGCCCACGTGGTGCGACCTTCAACAACAAGTTTCCCTTCGCAAAGAAGACACGGCCCCAGCGCCCTCCGGATTTCGTTGAAGAAGCGATCGGCCCTACCGATCGCAATGACCCCAATAACGTCTATCACCTAGACACTAATTTGAATGACATGGAAGGCATTTTGTCGAAGCCTCCACAATTGACGCAAGTAGATGTCAGCTATATCAAAACCCTCGAGGTCGAGCGCTCCGACTCTATAGCCTCAGCCAACCAACCCAAGGGCCGCTGGGATGCCCCGGATAGTTGGGCTGTGCGGAGAAACACCGAAGACAACTCATACCATGGCCCTGACCTTGACGAGATTGGGAGCCCGCCCAGGGCGGATGAGAAGGCGGCACCGTACTGTATCCGCATCTTTCGCTCAGACGGCACGTTCTCGACTCATTCCATGTCCCTGGACGCAAGTGTTACCGATGTTATTTCCCAAGTCATTAAGAAGACGTATGTCGTTGAGGGCCTGGAGAATTACCATATTATCATGAAAAAGCATGATCTCATTCGCGTCCTCATGCCGCCTGAACGACCTCTTTTGATGCAAAAACGTCTACTACAACAGGTCGGATATGACGATAACGACCGAATAGAGGACCTCGGCCGCGAGGACAACAGCTATCTTTGCCGGTTCATGTTCTTGTCAGCTCGCGAGAGCGACTTTCACGCCAAAACAACCGATATGGGTTTGGCTCGAGCGCAGAAACTCAACTATGTTGATTTGTCTGGACGGAACCTCGTCACCATTCCTATTTCTCTTTACTCCAAGGCCACAGAGATCATTTCGCTGAACCTCTCACGAAATCTTTCTCTCGATGTTCCTCGCGACTTTATCCAGTCTTGTAAACACTTGCGGGACATCAAATTCAACAATAACGAAGCAAGGAAGCTCCCTCCGAGCTTGAGCCGAGCTGCCAAATTGACATTCCTAGATGTCTCTAATAATCGCCTCGAGCAGCTAGAGCACGCCGAACTCGAAATATTGACGGGGTTGTTGAGATTGAACCTCGCCAACAACCGACTTAAGCAGCTCCCCTCAGACTTCGGAGCTTTCAAGGCACTTCGCTCCCTCAACATGTCTTCTAACTTCCTCGACAAATTCCCCCCCTTCCTGTGCAGCTTGGAGAGTCTTGTCGACCTTGATCTTAGTTTCAACGCGATCGCTTCCTTGCCTACTGAGATTGGCAACCTCAAGAACCTCGAGAAGCTGCTGATAACCAACAACAGGCTCACACACAGTGTTCCACCGTCATTTGGCCACCTCATCAGCCTGCGCGAACTTGACATCAAGTACAATGGCATTACCAAGATTGACATCATTTCAGAGCTTCCGAAGCTCGAGATTCTCTCTGCTGACCACAACTGCATTTCTTCCTTCGTGGGACAATTCGAAGCTATCCGCCAATTGAAGCTCAACTCAAACCCGCTCAATAAATTCGAGATTGTGGAGCCTGTACCGACGCTTAAGACGCTGAACTTATCTAATGCCCAGTTGGCTAGTATTGACTCCTCATTCGACAACATGATGAACATTGAGCATCTCAACTTGGACAAGAACTACTTTGTTTCTCTGCCTCAGGAAATTGGTACTTTGAGCAAATTGGAATACTTTAGTATTGCCAACAACTCAGTCGGCGAGCTTCCCCCTCAAATTGGATGCCTCGCTGAGCTGCGTGTGCTCAACGTTCGAGGCAACAACATTGCAAAGCTGCCAATGGAACTCTGGTGGGCTAACAAACTTGAGACCTTCAATGCCTCCTCCAACGTCCTCGAACACTTCCCCAAGCCTGCGTCGAGGGCTCCCCGACTCCCTGGAGATGATTCGCAACCCCCTCCCCAGCCGTCCCGAGCACCTACTCTGGGAACACTTTCAACGACGCCCAGCTCGGAAGAGCTCTCGGATGAGCGTAGGCCTAGCCAGAACTCGAGCACGCTCTTGAGCGTTGGCCCGTCTCCATTAAGCGACCGGAAGAGTTCCGTGGTCTCCGTCTATGGAAAGGGTGGTCGCAAAACATCGGTTGTGTCGAGGTCGACCACGACGTCCAATGCCACAAGAAAGGACTCTGGTCTCTCATCTAGAATGACGAACACGTTCGCCGGATCCTTGCGAAACCTGTACCTTGCGGATAACCGCCTGGATGACGATGTCTTTGACCAGATCACTTTGCTGTCGGAACTCAAAGTTCTCAACCTCTCATACAATGACGAGATTAGCGACATGCCCCAGCGGTCAATTAAGAGCTGGCCACAGCTTGTCGAGCTCTATCTCTCAGGTAACGGTCTGACATCATTGCCAGCGGATGACTTGGAGGAGTCTAGTCTGCTTCAGGCTCTCTACATCAATGGTAACAGATTCACTAATCTGCCCGCGGATATCTCGCGAGCCAAGAACCTCGCCGTTCTGGACTGTGGTGGGAACTTCCTCAAGTACAACATTTGCAACGTGCCTTATGATTGGAACTGGAATCTTAATCCCAATTTGAGATATCTCAACTTGTCTGGCAACAAGCGCCTGGAAATTAAACAGACGGCGGCGCCCAGTGGGCCTGGTGCTGTAAACCGGGAGGAATATACCGACTTCAGTCGTCTGTTGAACTTGAGAGTACTGGGGTTGATGGATGTTACACTTACTTCTCCCAGTATCCCCGACCAGAGTGAAGACAGGCGTGTTCGTACCTCTGGTTCCCTGGCAGGTCACCTTCCCTACGGAATGGCGGATACCCTCGGAAAGCACGAGCACTTGTCCACCATCGATCTGGTCGTGCCCAGGTTTAATTCCTCAGAGACTGAGATGCTTCTGGGTTTGTTTGATGGACAGGCTTTGTCCAGTGGAGGATCCAAGATTGCCAAATATCTCCATGAGAACTTTGGTCACATCTTCGCCCTGGAACTCAAGGCCCTAAAGACTCGCTCCAATGAGACCCCGGCAGATGCCCTGCGACGGGCGTTTTTGTCCCTGAACAAGGACCTTGCTACTCTTGCCTTTCAACATTCGGAGGACCGTCCTCAGAAGACGCATAGGGGCTCAGGCCAGCCGGTTATTCTGACAAAGGAGGATCTCAACTCGGGAGGCGTTGCCACTGTGGTGTACCTGCAGAGCACAGAACTCTATGTCGCAAACGTCGGTGATGCTCAGGCCATGCTGATCCAGACCGACGGAACTCACAAAATGCTGACACGAAAGCATGATCCTGCTGAGCCCGCTGAGCGCTCCCGAATCCGTGAAGCAGGAGGATGGGTATCCCGCAATGGAAGACTCAACGACCTTCTCCAGGTTTCACGCGCCTTTGGCTACGTTGACCTGATGCCAGCCGTTCAAGCCGCACCACACGTCACCAATATCACTATCAAAGAACAGGACGATATCATCTTGCTTGCTACTCGAGAGCTTTGGGAATACCTTTCACCGGGACTAGTGACTGACATCGCACGAGCTGAGCGTCAAGATTTAATGCAAGCGGCACAGAAGCTCCGCGACCTGGCAATTGCTTACGGTGCCTCGAGCAAGATCATGGTCATGATGATTAGTGTTGCTGATCTGAAGCGCCGAGTCGAGCGATCACGTCTGCACCGTGGTGCTAGCATGTCGCTTTACCCATCCGGAATCCCCGACGCCGCTCAAGTTCTTTCCACCAGAAGGGGCCGCAAGGGTAAGGGAGGTATTCTGGATTCCTCGCTTGACCGATTGGAGGCAGAGATTCCAGCACCTACTGGCAATGTCTCAATCGTCTTCACTGATATCAAGAACTCGACTACGTTGTGGGAGTTGTACCCCAGCGCAATGCGATCGGCCATCAAGCTTCACAACGAAGTGATGCGTCGGCAATTGCGCCGGATTGGAGGATACGAAGTCAAGACTGAAGGTGATGCTTTCATGGTGTCGTTCCCCACTGCAACATCTGCTCTCCTCTGGACATTTGCCATTCAGATGCAGCTCTTGGATGTGAATTGGCCCTCTGAAATTCTGAGCTCAGGTTCCTGCCAACCTGTCTTTGATAAGGATAACGCCCTTATCTTCAAGGGTTTGTCAGTACGAATGGGTATTCATTTCGGTGACTGCGTCAGTGAAACCGATCCCGTTACACGCCGAATGGATTACTTCGGTCCCATGGTCAACAAGGCTGCGCGAATTTCAGCCGTGGCAGACGGTGGCCAGATTACTGTCTCGACTGACTTCATCTCTGAGATCCAGCGATGTTTAGAGAACTACCAAGACAATGACCGCACAGCATCGGGTTCCGAGGATAACTTTGATGATGAAAGCTTCGCGGCTCAAATCCGTAAGGATCTGAGGGCATTGACATCTCAAGGCTTTGAGGTCAAGGAAATGGGAGAGAAGAAACTGAAGGGTTTGGAAAACCCGGAAGTTGTCTACTCCCTTTACCCGCATGCTTTGGCCGGCCGAATCGAGTTCCACCAGCAGCATGAGAGAGGCACAGAGGTGGCAGAGAAGCCGACTGCCCTGGCTGCCCCGAGCGATCTCTCGTTTGACCCTGACATGGTCTGGACACTCTGGCGCCTGAGCCTGCGCCTCGAGATGCTCTGTAGTAGTCTAGAGGGTGTCGGTGGCTCCAATCTCCAGCCTCCTGAGATGGACCTTTTGGAGAGAATCAAGCAGCGAGGTGGCGAGATTACTGATGCCTTCTTGATCAACTTCATGGAGCACCAGGTTAGCAGAATCGAGGTACGTTGTATAAGAATATGTAATGAATAGCAGCAACCTTTGAGCGTTGAGACTAACATTTATCCTAGACTTGCATCTCAACTTTAGCCATGCGACATCTCTCTATTGGCGGTGGAGTCTTCAAGGCCCTCGAAGATCTTGGAGGTCCCATGGCCTCTGTTTTGGACCACTTCCTCTCTCAGCATAACCAACTCCAACGATACAAGAAGAAGTATGGCGACTTGCCGAATACTTCCAGCAGTGATGACAGGGAAGATAATTCCGAAACTGAAGGAAGTGAGACTGAGCAGGAGTGAGGACCTCTACCTCTTCAAGGACCCCACTGGTGACAATATTGGCATGTCTGCTTGCCGAAGCAGAATACTGCACATGGACGCTTTACTTAATACGAACAAAAAACCCCCTACGCGATACGACCTGCGCCTTTTTTTATGGGGATGTAACAGAACGGCTTCAATTTCCACTGCCTGGAAGAAGCTGATGGATGGATGGATGGATGGATGGACGGATGGACGAATGGATGGATGGATGGATGGATGGGACGGAATGAGGAGTTGACTCCACGGGCTTTGACTGTTGGGGACTTTATGCCTTTGCCTGTTGTCTTGGTCATTTGCGTTGTTGCGTTTGTTGGAAGTCCCCTTGTCGTTTTTGATGGATGTCTGTCTGGGTGTTTTATCGTTTTTTGGATGTATCCGGAGCTTGTTCGGGCTCCCTGGACGGGAAACGCATATGAGAGACACTACATGGCGTTGGGCTATGGGAAGGATGGGGACGGTGGCCAGGAGGTCTCCCCCAACCTCAAACCTTGTTTCTATCTTACAGAGTTGTCTTTTATCTTTCAAATGGGGAGTGGAGCTTCACGATTGGATGCGGATGGGATGCCTTTTTGGAGATAAGTTATAGTCGCGTCCGGGCTTTTCCCCACCCATGCGAATGCAAACGAGAAGCTCAGAAAACCAAAAGTTGTTTTGTCGTAGTTTTTCTTTTACATGTGAAGATGATACACGTCGCTTTCTAACCCGCAAGAGAACCAACCCCTGATCTATCTAAGGATCATAAAATGATCGGTCCTGCTTGAGGATGTGGATTCGCGGCGACATTCGCGGGCCAATCCACCAACCACCCGTGTACTGTCTTACAAGACCTCGAATCTCGGCAACCTTGGCCCCTAGGCCAAGCACCTTCTCACTTCCCTCGGAATCAGCCTCGCCCGCAGCGAGCTTCCCAGGCGCAAGGAGTTCGATGCCATTGTATCCCTGAACGACGCCTACGGTTTCCCAACGGCCGAGAATCTGAGATGTGTTCTCCATGAGGGCGTAGTCGAAGCGTTCCCAGAAGACCGGATAATCCATTTGATATCCAGACTCGGTCTTGTCGAATAGGACGATGGGGCCGTCTATGAGCCGAGGCTCCATGAGATCGAGAGCAAGCGGAAGCCCGTTTGGATTCTGACCGAACAGAGTCAAGCCAGTCATGCAAGTGAGGACATCTGCGTGAACAAGCACAATGGGGGCAGGCTCGCCGCGGACGATGGCTTGCAGCTGTGAAAGGGCGTCGCCACCGGGGTAGTTGAGAGAAGAGATGAGAAGCATTCCCATGCTCGCGGCGAAGGAGCTAAGGATGGAGACGACGAGGACGATCAAGGCAGCGGCGTAGAAGAAGGACTTGGTGGCGCGGGAGGAGATGAAGTTGGCGCCGAGAGCAGCGGCAGCAGTGAGTGAAGGAACTACGTAGAAGACGAAACGAGCTTCCTTGTGAGGCTGAATGGAGTAGATGATGGTGAAGAGGAGGCTAGGCACGACTAGAGCCTGCACGGAGCGGGCGGTGGCAGGCTGCAGAGCAGCATAAACAATGAGCAGCGGCACAAGAGGGTTGAGGAGGAGACGTGGAAGAGCTGAAGTGAAGTAGTAGTGCCAGGGAGAGACGCCCCATTCCGATGACGAGCCGAGGATAGCATTGAAGTAGAAGCCTGCGAGTTCCGGCCAAAGGGGCTTCTGCCAAAAGTACGAGTCGAGAGGCACAGAGAAGGCGAGGGCGACGGCGAAGAAGCCCAGTGAGACGGGGATAATGGAAAAGACGTTCAGACGACGTGTGCCGAGGAGGTACAGAGTTGTGGTGATGAGCAAAAGAGCAATCTCTGAGCGGAAGATGACCCCAGCTAGGATGAACAGGGCGATGGCCTGCTTCTGGCGGATAAAAGCCCGGCGGGGGTTGGGCTGAGGGAGGAGGAAAGCCGCAGCCAATGTTGCTATTGAACGATCAGTCGTGCTATTTATTCAAGGAGGGAGGGAAGTTGGCAACTTACTCAAGCCAAAGGCGAACATGTTTGGCAAGGTCCGGGTTAGATAGAAGTTGATGTGAAACTGGCTGACCATCATGGCGACCCACCAATTGGCAACGCCCCTTCCGTAGGCAGTACGCAGGTTCTTGCTCAGCACGAGAAGAGCGGTGGCATTCATCGCGCCCAGAAGCGCCCTGACGATGACTTGAGCGTGGCGGAAGCCGGCGATGGCGACGATGGGCTGGCCGAGGCCGGCGAGGACGACGGCGCCTAGAAAGGTGCGCGGCACGGCGCCGGGGAAGGTGAAGTGATCATAGGTGCCTGCGAGACGGGCAGAAATGTCGCCGCTGGCCGGAGTGCCGTACACGAGGATGTCATGAATGGCCTGGATGTTGAACGACTCCTCAACCTTTGTGTAGGGGGCGAGCAGGAGATGGAGGAGGGGGATTGTGAAGAGAAGGGAGGAGAGGACAAGGTCTATGGATTGGTTAAAAGAAAGGAGAATGAGTTAGTTTGGAACCTGAATCTGCGCAGAACACAATAAAGCTCACCTAGAGCCTTCATCTTGAGGGCGGGTTTTGGTGGTTGAGATGTGAGCGTGGGTGTGTAATTCGCGGCCCGTTTCAAGAGCTTGCCTGCTCAGCTCATTCGTGAGAAGCTGTCCACTGTGAATGTCTGAGAACTCCTCCTGACGGTTGCTGAGGAATGGAAGAAAAGAAGAACAAGAGAAAAAAAAAAAGAAGAAGAAAACACAAAAGTGATCAGCACAAGTTCCATATGCTTCCCCTTCTGCGATTAGAATGCGAGCGCAGTGTTGAAGCTGAGACGTCGTCAGTTGACGTGTGTAAGCCAGGCCTTGCTCCTGCTGCGCCTTGACCAAACAAGCGTGAGCTGAGCCCTGAGGCTGCCCAGGGGGAGGCATGGGCAGTGGCTTGCTTGGTCGTCGGATCGGCACAACCAATTTCCCCGTAGCCTCTTGCGTGCGTGTTGGCGGCGGCGGCTCCTGCTCGCTCGCTCATTCGCGGCCCGCTACCGGCCCTGAAAACCGACCAGCGCGCGACCAAGGCGTGCGGGCCAGATCTGGAGCTGTTGTTACCACATGTCATCCACGACATCGCAACTCCAACACCGTCCCTCCGCACCCACGCATCTCGACCTCGCGCTTCCCCCTCCACCCTCCAGCCCGCGGCGCCTTCTCTAACGCCGTTTGCCCATCATGTTGTTCTTCGGAAACTTCCTCTACAGTATGCGATTCTATCCTCCCTCGTGCCGCCTCCTCCATCTCTGGCTGTTGCTAACTTCTCCTTAGTTGCCATTGTACGAACCATCCACCCCGATTCTTCCCTTCCCCCATCCTCCTCCTCCCGTCTTCCTCCTATGCTAGGATCTGGCCAATAACACTCGTCGCAGCTGCTCATTAATGCCGTCGCCATTCTCTCCGAAGATCGCTTCCTCGCGCGCAGTACGCTCCTCCCTCATGGCTCGTCGTGGACTCGTCGTTTCTAACATCCCTGCGCGTACCTCTCTAGTCAATCTCTCGCCCGCTTCCTATGACCCAGCCTTTGGTTCTGGCCCCGATGCCAGTATCAAGGCTAAGATCATCCACCTCATCGCCAGTATTCGAACCATCATGCGAAGTATGTGTCGTCGCCGTCCCGCTTCAGAATGCGCCACCAAGATCGCTAACGATTTCCCTTGCTTTTAATTGCAACAGTGCCCTTGATATTCGTCAACTTAGTCATTATTCTCTACGAGCTTGTTCTGGGTTAATGCCGGCGCTGCGGCCGAGACGGGATGGGGGAAAAAAAAAGTAAACAGGGACACGGGTACATGACTTCAGGCATCCACGGGAGTCCCGGTTTATCTGATGAAAGTCGCATAATGAAATGATTCATGGGTAGCGGTGTACGAGTCTTTGTGTTGTTTTATAGAGCACGTCAAATATGGATGGAGGCTTGTCAAATCTTTTTATCAAGTGAGACGCCAATGAGGAAGACGCATGATCAAGCTCCGAATGAACCTCATCGTCTTCGACCTGTCTTGAACCAACCAGCCAGTCAGCAGCAACACAAAACACACAACGCCTGGCCTTGGGCTTCCGCTATATGTAATTAATACAGCAACCGCAGCGACGCGATTGGTGCGCTACACCAAGAAAAACAAGAGAAGGAAAAAAAGAACAAGGGAAAGAATAGAAGCAAGATGAGAATAGTGAAGAGGAAATGAAATCGCTCCAAATAATGAATTCGACCGAGCAACTGCGTCCACTGTGTTCCACGCATGCACCATTGCTCCAAAGTCAACAGTCGTCTTTCCTGCCCCGACTCCCAACACGTGGTGTAATAAAGCACTTGGCCATCCCTAAACTATAACATCTGGGAGAGAAAAAATGATTACAAGAAAGGGAACAAGCCAAGCCAAGAACAACGCGCTTTCTGATGCTGTGTGCTCCCGTCCTTGAGAATTTTTGTTGTCCCGATGTGGTGGAAGCTTGCAAATGTATATATAATATCCTTTCATCCATCCATACAACCGAGGCCCTAAATGACAAAATAGCTTCGTATCCCTTGCAATATGCCATGTAAGAATGCGAAAGTTGCGCTCGCTCATGATGAGAGCAGGTTGGTACTCTTTTTCCGCCCCAGGCCGAAGCTGAGGCGATCCTTGAGCTTCTCGTGCTTGTCGTGGGGATTTGCGTCGCCGTTTTGCGTAGTGCTGATGCCTTGTGGCGCCGCCTTATCTTTGTGGTGGAAGAGACTGAAGCTCTTCTTGGACATCGACTTGCTGCCTCGCTTGGATCGGTCCAAGAAGCTCGAATGACTCGAGCCGTTCTCCTTCTTCCTGGCATCCTCTTCTTGTGCCGCAGACTTCTTGCTGGCCTCGAGGACCTTCTGCAGCTCATCTTGTTCGTTTCGTCGTGCTTGAATCATCTTAACTTGTTCCTCTCGTCGTTTCTTTTCGTCAAGTTTAGCCTGTTTCTCTCTTTCCTTTTCCCTCTCCTTCTCAGCTTGCTTCTCTGCCTTCTCAGCTGCCTCACGTTGCTTCTTCTCTCGTTTCTTTTCCTCCTTTGTCTTGGCGTCTTCCTTGCTAGTTTCGGCCCTGCGAAGTCCATTTGATGTTGCCACGGGGGCTACGGGAGCCGGGGGAGCCTGGGTTTCCGGGATTATGGCTGGCGCCGATGATGGTATGGGAGGAGCCGTCGTAGCATGGGCTAAGCTGACCAGGGGTTCTTGCTCAAGAATGGGAGAGACGGGCTGCGTCATCTGTCGCTTCAGGGGGATTGAGTCGGACTTGTCGCTGTTGTCTTGGGCAAGGTTTGCTGCTTCATTTGCGAGTTTGACCTCCTCCATTCCTTCTTTTTCTTGTTCCTCCCTGACCTTCTCAAACGTGGTTTCTTGGTAAAAGAGAACGTATGCAGTCGCCATGCCTGGCTTGTCACCGAAAAAGTTGCGAACGAAATGCTTATCCACAGGCTCGACCATTTCATCATCGAAGAGAACCCAGCCGCGATCCTTGGTCTTCACGATGGAGACGTAGTGGCCGTGATAGGCATTGCCGCCGATGTGAACCACCACGGCGTAGAGCTCATAGAGGCGATCCGGGTCTGCAGCGTCGTCGGTTGTGTTGAACATGCGCAGGTGATAGGGATAGACTACCCGGTGGAATAGTTTCTGTAATCGACTGTAGTCCTCGGTATACTTGAACCGCTTCAAATGTAGAGTGAGAATCTTGGGAAGACGTTTGACCTTCATTCTCTTTTCCGCCTCTTGGAGACCTCCACAGTGATCACAGTGAAACTTGTTGCGTTCGCAGAGCATTTCTTCAGCGGAGAACTTACGCAAGCAAGATGTAACTGACGAGTGTTCTTCCAAATCAATGGAGAGGTCCAGGAAGGTCTCATCACGCTGCGATGCCGTCTCGCATGTTAAACATTTTGTTTCTGATGTCAAGACGCCTTCAAAAATGTCGTGAACCCAGCCCGTTCCAGGTGATTGGGCGCCTGAAGCATGGTTGACCAAGGCGGATCCAAGAGCGTTTTCTACCGATTGCTTGAGACCGTCCTCTACTTGGAGTTGCATTTTCCGAGCTGCGGACTCGACGTTTGCGATGACATCATTCAGCACCAAGCCGTAAAATTCGTGAGCGTCTTGGTGCATGGAATTCCGGAACATTTCATTATCACGCTTAAAGATCTCAAGAAATCGCTGAGGGCTTAGAACGCCCGTGTGAGTGTTGCTTTCGATCAAGGCCAAGAAAATGTCCTTGAGGCCTGTGAAGGTGCATTCTTCCATCCCGTATGCTGATGCATTCTCCTGCGCTAGCTCGAGGATGGGACCCTTGAGCATGGCCTGCTTCTTCTTATACTCTGGGGTGTCGGGCTTATCCTCAGGCCGAACACCGACTTGGCCCGGGAGCTGCTGGTTGATGGCTTGCCTCTGTTTAATGACTTGAGATGTGCTGAGGCCCTTTTGCTTCCCGGCGGGCGGGGCGGCGGGATTGGGCGGAGGAGGAGGTCTGATGGTGACGTTGACTTTCGGGCGGTTGCCATTGGGAGTGTCAGACGGCGAATATGGTGGGTAGTTTATGACGTGCTCGCGAAACGAGTCGGAGTAAAAGAGAGCCTGAACAATGGAGTTGCAGTAGCTAGAGGGTGGGTTAGTCAGGAGTGTGCTCAGTTGGGGGTGGTGGTGCTCCCGTTAGCTTTCATACCATGTGTTTCCAAACTGATGCGCAAGTCAGTATTCCGATGCTCATGACACGGAGAAGGGATAATTCTCTCGGAAGTGGGACTGCGACGTACGTTTTCAAGACCGAAGAATCTATCGGTGCCATCATCTCGTAAAGGACCGGCATTCTGTAGCATCTTCTCCAACGGTGTGAGATCGAGCACAGGCTCTTCCTTCTTCTTGGAAATGGCATCCTTGGATGGCGTTGCAGAGGCCTATAACGGAGCGGTATTTTGTTAGTCTGAGGTCGCAGGTCTTGGCGCAAAGGGTCAAGGATGGAGAGCATCGGTCGACGGGATCGGAAATTGGGAAGAAAAGGGAAGCGGGAGGGCAAGAAGTTGGCAACGCACCGTGCCAGAGCCCTTGATCTTGTTGAAGAAGCCGGCCATTTCGGCGTGGTCGGGGTGTCGTCGGGGATGAAAGCGGGAGCAGCCTGTGGGCTACTGAGCCGAGCTGGGGACGGAGTCGGACGTCCGACCGCAGGAGCTGGACGGCACCAGCTCAGCGAGAAAGGTCGCAATTGGGACCGGGGTTCATGCGAAAGCGAATCGACAGCGGATTATGAAGAAGAGTCGTTGGGTGCACGAAGGGCGGGACGCCGTCTGGCGGGGAGGTTCGGTCGCTGGATTGCCGATGAGAAGAGCGAGGCGCGAGGTGTGGCGTGGAAACGCGACGGCGCTGGAGTGAAGCGCTGGTTTAGGTGGGCGACGGCGGCAGTCAAGACGAAGGTCGCCCGGGACGTTGAATCAGTCGGCGACGGTCGGACGGCGGGAGCGGATTGGAAGCAGAGAGGACGAGGGACGATGGGATGCGAGAGAGGGAGAGCGAAACAAGGAGAAGGATGCGCAAAGGAGAAGAACGAGGTAGGTCGGGTAGCTAAAGGTCGCAGGCTGATGTAGGTGGTAGGTGGTAGGTGGTAGTGGTGGCGGGAGAAAAGAGATGGTCTGTTCTGGATCGTCCAGGCTTGAACCTGGGGGAAGAGGGGGGATGTTACAGTTGGGTGTGGTGGTGGTACTCCGTCCGCCTAGCGCAGTTTTCTATGTAGGTACCTACCTTACCTACACACGCCTAGGCCCCAGGACCAACCCAACCCATGGGGCGGACAAGATTCGGGGGAGGCAAGGCGGAGCGTGCAAGGAGGAGCGAAGCAGCGCAGGCACAATCAGGCACACAGAGAGGCACACGGGCACACGGGCACACAGCGCAAGGCAGTGCAATGGCGAGCAGGCAGAGGCGAGTGTATTTTTGGAGCGGCCGTTGGTCGCGGGAACGCATTGGTCAAGATGGAAGATTTGAGGTCACGGCAGCTTTCCATGCTGCGAGCTGGTCCCGGGCCCGGCCAGGTTCGAGCCTAAGAAACAATATCACTTGGACATAGCCGAAACCTCTTCCCCTTCCTTGACCTTCCTTGACCTCTCTGGGACTCTGGTAGGGAGGGACGGGGATGCTGCAGTTGCAGAGGGTGGGCTGCAATGGACGACGCAATGGGCAACGCGACCCCAGTTTGCCCGGCAGGCCCCCCAAAGGCCCCCCCCCCCAGTGAATAGTGGATAATAGGTGGGCCACCCCGACAAGACACCCCGGAGGCCGGGGTGGCTAGAAGGCCGAGGTGGTTTGTGAGAGGCTAGGAGGATGAGAGGAGAGTAGAGGGTGGAGGGTGATGGTAATCATCCAGGTATTTACGAGGAGGCCCCAATAGGCTGATCGACTCGAGTTAGGTCAGGGGACGCCTTGGTGCTTGGCTCTTGGCGGCACAATCCAAACCGCCAGCCACCAGTGCGAACAGTGACAGTGTGTCAGCCAGGCCGTGGGGAGAGGGAGGTAGGCTCTCGATGAAGAAAGGGGAGCGTCCAGCGGAGAAGGGCGCGCCTGAAGAGGAGACCCAGCCAAGTATGTGCTATGGTACTTCGTAGTGCAGAGCGGAGTTTGTGGTGTGGTGGGGTGGCGCCTCCGATGGTTCAGGATGGATGCGTTAAGGAAGGTCGTCGAGCGGTGGTTCCATTCAGGCCCGGGCGGGCGCGGGCCCTATTGGCTGGCTCAAGGTATGACGGCGAGTGAGAAGAGGCCTGGCCACGAGGCACTGGCATGGATGCGAGCAACCCAGAGGCCCTGAGAAGGCAAGGGGACCAAGGGGACCAGGGTAATAAGCATGGATGGGGCAAGGATGGGGACCGTGGTTGGATTGGACGAACTTGATGCTGGAACTGGAGCTGGAGCTGGAGAAGCAGAACGAGCAGCAGGAACCGTAGCCTGTCAGTCGTACTCCGTACTGTACGGTGGCAGTAGCTAGAAGCACGACTGCAGTAGATTGACAGCCCTTGTATGCCGAGTCGGGGTTCAATCGGTAAGCGAAGTCGAAGCAGACAGAAGGCCATCAGGGCACACAGGAGCTTCTCGGTTGTGCCTGAGGTACAGAGGAAGCAAAGAGTGGTGGACTTGCGAGTCGCCTGCTTCGGCACAAGACTGAGCGAGGAGGGGGGGATTGATAGTGAGCTGGGGGAAGACGCCCAAGTTGTGCCCACACTAGACTTCGTCAACGCTTCAGATCCTCAGGCACCTTGGTAGGTAGGTAGGCAGGTAGTCTCACGGGGTACAGCACGATGAGTCTTTGGGGGAAGACACAAGTGCTTTCTTTCTTCCGTTCCCATTGTTGTTTCTCTCCCTACCCTGGTCTCTCCTTTGCTGAGAATGCCCATAGCTTCTTTCTTCCCGCCTTACTCTCCCCCCACCCAGTAACTCGCACCGCCGATTCGGTATCGGGACCACATATTACATGGCCTTTCAAGGAAGATGGCTCCCGGCCGGCGACACATCTGTCCCCCGAGTAGGGTAACCTCATTGCACGTCAACTATCCGCCAGCGCGCTAACCAGCGGCGCCACAAGCTGGTGACGGACGGTGATAAATCTGGGGGTTTTTTTTTTTTTTCAACGGGCTGCCGAAGGCGTTGGGGACTGACTTTAGCCGGCAGCCAGGAAAAGGCGGCATCTCAACAACCATTCAAGAGGCGAATTTAGTCAAGGTCACTGTTGCGGCACGGCAGTCCATGGGTGCCAAGTCGGGCGGGTGCATTCCCTCCATCAAAATTGGTGCGGATGGAGCCTTACAACCTGACAGCTGCCGGAGATGGGTAGGTCCCTTCTTAGCCACCCTCTTTTTCCTTGATCGATGTGGACTTAAGGTGCAGTATCTCCGTTCCTCTGAGAGACAGACGATCTGAGGGAGCAGTACCATAGGAAATCGGCCTCTCTCTCCCAGAGATATGGGTCAAATAAGCCGCAGCCTGGTTAGACCGATCGTAGATGCAGCTACGCTTAGACTCAGTGCTGCGCAGGGACAGGACGAGGAAAAATCCCAAAACACGAACCCGAAGATCCCCCAACGGAGGCGATAGATCGGCTCAGGGCCCTGCCTCGGTCCGGGGGCTACATGTCCACGACGGGCAGACGCTCATTCAACATTCAACAGCTCGACGTCGGCAGCCGCGACAAGCACAGTGGGCTGAAGAGGTACAAAAGGCGCACAAAATGCACGCTGCTTGGTGGGAATAATTGTCGTTCGTCCTTGTTGTCACCTCTCCATCACCACTAATTGGACACTCCCGTCCAACTCCACATGCACGCGGTCCATCGTCGCCCATGTCGTTGGTTCAGGTCTCATCGGTCTCGCCACTGTCGGGTACGCCAGCAAATGCACCCTACTTCTGCAGGCAACGTGAACATGCTCATCGAGACCCCAAGCAACCAAGGCGGCGGCGGCAAGGCACACCATCTGTGGCAATAGGCCCCGTATCACCCTGGTCCTTGCATCTCCAGCTCTGTTCTCAATTGTACCGATTCTGACAGCTGTGGGCTAGGACTTTGTACCGAGTAGGCAGTCAGCTACGGTCTTGGTCATTAGCCAACTCCATAGCTGGTCAGTAGAGACAGGTCAGTGGCTTGAAGCGGATATGGAGCTGTTGAACGGTCCCTGTCCATCCATGGTTTTCGTCAGGGGGTCCCCCAGGACTCGGTTCAAGAGCGCCCCCTCCTTTCTGAACTGTTCACCATTCACTCAAATGCGGGCTCCTGATGATTAGATATCATACCGATTGATCATGATACAGAACCGACCACCATCGACAATTTGACACTTACCACCCCGCTATACAAGGGCGACAAGAAGGCGACAACGACAGTTCGTAAACAACTAGGGTCCATCTTTTATGTTCCATCCCCGGCTGCTTCTTACCATCCCTCCCCCGCTCACGATGATGCGACGAAGCGACAAAGTGTGGGGTTGCTTCGCGCCGCCTTCCCCGTAACCTGCTCACATCACCAATCACCCGGTCCCAAGTTCCCAACCACGACGGCGGTATCCTATCACACGCATCCTCTCGCGTCCTAGTCGGTCCGTTGTGAGTGCACCTAGTAGCTCTACTCCTTCGCACCTCTTCCAAGTCTAGCAAGCGGTACATGCTGCCTGCTTTCCGCCTGCCCGCCTGTCCGTCTCTCCGCCAGTCCTTTTGTCAATGTCGGACTTCAAGTCTCGTGCCTCTAGGTCCCGTGGCCATCGCTCTGACTTGGGGGGGGTTTGGCCCTTGAGAATTTGGATCAGCAATCGCTCAGTCCGAATGACCTGTTGATGGGTGCCGCGAGCCGACATGGTGCGCCCTTTACTATTCGGCAATCCTAACTTCACCGACCCGGGCTAAGTCAACGTTTTCCTAACGGCCCCCGCTCCCTGGTGTCGACGGTCGGTGTCGGAGAACTTGCACCATGAAGTGTGGCGCTGTTCGGGCGGCGCTTCTGCAACAGTCTTTAGCACACACGCAGCTAGACTCCTAGAGGCGGACTGCGCTATAATTGTTGCATGTCCCGTTTTCTTTCCGACCATAGGGGACCCAGCGACCCGTCCACAGTGAGAGGCCTGTGGACAGAGGCATTGTTCTGGAACAACGTCATGTGCGTTAGCGTGGTTCGCACTCTCGACTCTCACACCCATTTCCCTGTGTACCCGCTCAAACGCACACAAGCGCAGCCGGCTTCCCCGCCTTCATGTGCCATGACGAACAAGCGTCCGCTTTTGGTGACCGATTTGATTACACGGGGGTTGCCCCTGATAGTTCCAGTGACTGGCCTCAATGATAATATCCCGGAGGGTATAGGTAATGGTGCGCAAAAGGCATGTCCCTGAAAGGTATTGCTACACCATAGGGCGGAAGCCTAACAGCGTATCTCCCAGCCAGGCGCACTGACTTGAGGCACTTTGTACAGGACGTCCCTAACAGCTTAACGTGATCACACATCAGCTCAGCCCAAGCCAGGGGATTCGCCCCGGCCAATCAGTAGTCCAGAGTGTCTATATCGCCAACCCAACAAACTACGATTATTCCGGAATACCATCTTCACGTCTTCGCACTTCTTTGGCGCCGCTTGACGCCCCCCCCCCCCCCCCCCCCCCCCCGATGGCTGAGCTGCGGCTGGTGACGATCCTACTTGGGGACTGACCATAACACCCTAATCACATATCCTGCTGTCATCACCCGCTATCCCAAAGATCCATGCTATATAGTGCTTACCCGCATGCGAACGCAGCCTTTCCGCCTCCTGCAAAAAACGATGCCGTGCTGCCTGTGGCGTGTGATCTCGATATCGTGGTCAGCCATGGCTGACAAGATCGTGATAACAACGGGATCCCTGTTGGTGCTCCCAAAAATGGTGAAACGGGCTCCGGCAGCTTGGCTGAGTCCTAAGGGGCTCATTGCGACTGTGAAGCATGGATACACCCTTGCGGGCTCTCCCGAGACTGCCGCCCGAATACCAAATTCAGTATGATTACATATCAAACCCACTGACATGCTGTACCCGCTTATTGTCATCTATACGTGCAGCTTTTCCTAGGAGTTCAAGGCGGGAAACTGTGGGCCATCTTCAACCATACTGGCTTGCCTCGACGGAAAGCGTGATTGTCCTTCAGGCTATGGGGGGTCTTTCTGACAAACGTCTCGGAAATCTCGGGAACGGCTTATTACGATAATGACCGAAGATTTGGGTGGATAATCCCGGCTTAGGTCCGTTTCGTTATCAACTAAAGACTGGCGCACTTGGATGGGTTACTCAAAAGAGATAACCCAAAATAGGTAGGTATGAGATATTGCCCAGATTTTCATATCTACGGTGGTCTCACCCTCCCGAAAATCCCGCCGTCAAGAACAGGAGGGAAAGGCCAATAGTATCGCATGGGGAAAGAAGTCAGAGAACTCAAATGGTACCGCGGCCAACGATAGTATCTCCCCATATCATACCCTAGTCACGCCTTACTTCTTCTCCCCTGGTGGGGGAGCACCGCCCGTGGTGGGAAAGCCCATAAAGATCTTGAAGTAGTCCTGTCCGATGAGGTTAGCACGGCGCCAAGAGTATCTGATATCAAACCATGACCCCACGGTTGGGAGGTGAGTCGAGCTGACTTACATAGATCATCCACTGAAGACCAGTCAAGGTACCGATCATAACGATTCGTACGGGGAGTCCATTCCACAGTCCGGAAAAGCCGATATCCTTGTATATACGACCCAAGGCACTTCCAAAAGCCTCGCCTGGTTCACGGGAGGCGTTGAGCTTGCTCACCATGACATCGGCTGGGTGGGACACAATAGCGCACAGAATACCCGCCAAGTATCCACCGGTAAATGAAACGCCCGTCTGGGCAGCCTTGCTATAGTCGTCCTTCGTACCAGGCAAGCGATCGTAGATCATCTCAACAATGGTTTCAAACGAGGCGAACTTCATCATGGTGTACGGGATTTGACGGCCCCACAGCGGGTACAGACCCTTGTACAGGCCGGCCACGCCCTCCTTGCCGACAATGGTATTGATGCCATGCAGGGTGCCATTGTACGGATTGGGAATGCCGCCCTGCATGCGGACTTTGACGGCTTCGAAGGGCAGAGAGCAATGTCGGCGAGGAACTCGGCTGAAGCGGAAGCTGCCAGGTACAGGCCAGTCTTGTACTTGTATGCAGCTTCGGGGCCAGCCATGTCCGAATATGTCTTCTTGAAGTATTCATACCAGCCGTATTTGAAGGCTCCCTGAGCACTGTAACCAAAGAGGGTTGGGCTCCAACCTGTAAAGATGCCACGGATGCCCTCGGCGCGGTAAATCTTGCCCCATGCTTGGAAGTTGCTCGTGTATAGCTTTGAGTCGACTTGGCGGCGGGTTTTGACGAGATCAAGAGGGGTTACCGCTGCGTGGGTAAGGCCCTAGCAGTGCAGAGCTATTAGCTTGGGACTTCTTGCATGATGGGTAGGATTTGGATCTGGTTTTCGATATCGAGGGGGGTTCCAGGTTGGATATGACGTACACAAGCCAGCAAGCCACCAAACGTACAGGCGGCATAGTACTTGGGAGAGTAGAGCTCAATTTTGCCTGATTTGACCTGAGCTTTAGAGCTGGCCTTTTCAAACTCACGAGTGGCCTCATCGCTAAGCTTCTTGGCTTTGTCCTTGGCGTCGTCGACAATGGAATAGGCACTGTACAGCTCCGAGCGAGCCTGGTAGGGAGTTCGACCACTAATGGCAAGCGGGGAATAGACTGAAGGGACCGAATCCCGAGATGGATGAAGAGGCGACATGATGGGGAGATCAAATTCAGGGGTAAGGGGTAGCTGCAAGTGACCTGAAAAACAAAAGGGCGTGTAAGTTAGTATCTGGCGAGATCAATTGGCCTGTGGATGTCGGGATGGTGTGGTTTGACGTTGCGACGCGGGAGAGAGCTCATGGAGCGAAAAAGCCCGTTATCGCGGGAGCGGTTCGGAGGCGCGATTGAGAAACGAGGAAGTGGTGATGCGGCTCGTGTGACTTACCAGTTGATAATGACGTCGCCGACCGTTGGCGACGAGGGATAGTCAGCAGATATGGCCTACCTCGGAGCGGGATGAAGCAGAAACAGTGTCCCGCTTGAGATGGCGACGAAGAGAAGCTCGAGTAACGAGGCGAGTAACAGGTCGACGAAAACACCGCAGGACAGGCGTGTAACGGATCAGAGGTTGTGCCGAGGGTACGTTCAGTTTCCGGAGTTAAGATGTTGACCCCGACACGACGACTGGATAACTGGACGTTTCGCTTACTGAGCTCGTACGCCGGGGACAGCTACAAAGTGGTGACATCACAGTGACAGTGGAAGGGCCATGGGATGGCACCCACACAGTTGTGCGGGTTATCCAATCCGAGCTAGCTGGGAAGCAGCGTGATAGGTTGATGATTGTTGTCGTGACTGGCGTCAGAGACGACGGTTTGCACTCCCGCATTGCTGCTATCGACGGTGTAAGTGCGTCAATCGAATCGGTGGCGGATCATGGCAGCGGCACTATCTTAAGCGCTTGGCTGCAAAAGCGGCGCCCCGGGTCTCTCAAGGTCCAGTCCAGGTCCCCCCGCCCCGACACACACGGCGCGCCTGCCCCGCCATTTTCTGCTCGCCGCCGCCGCCTTGCTCCAAGGGAAATTCTTGACGTGCATCTGGTCCCCCTCGAACCACCACCTTCATCACTGCCCAACCGCATCTTGTTTGGACGAGCCGTTCACGATCCCCTCACGCAAGCCTTTTTTTTCTCTCTTTTCTTTTTCTGCGCCTGAGGCCACGCCACACATTGCTCCCAAAGACCACGACCCCTCTACGACTGAGACATCGCCGTCTGTGCCCCTCATCATGATGGCTACTGCTACCGCCCCCGCTGCTTCAGCTCAACCACCTGTTACCACCTGGAAGTCCCGATATCGCGGGGTAAGTCTTGGACCTCGGTGCGATGCGCTTCTGTCCCGTTGCGACTCGCCTCGATTTCGTCTGCCGTATTCAGGCTTAAAGAATCTCAAAAACTAACAACAACAACCTCCAACACTGTAGGCCACCATCCAGGACCTTGATCCCCCGCCGCTCTATCCCTCAACCCCTCCGACTCCATCTCGCTCGCCCTAATCTCTGCCTTCGAGCGCGACTACACCCATCTGACCATCGTCGATGCTGAGAACCGCGGCCTCATTGGCTACATCTCGATCCCTCATCTGCAGTCCCTGCTCGACGCCGGCACCGTCACCCCCGAGGACCAGCTCTCCACTGCCATGACCCGCTTCCAGCGCCGCGGCCGCAAGTACCGAGTCATCACCATGGACACTACTCTCGAGGAGCTCGAGGACTTCTTCCGCGGAGGCCAGCCTGAGGGTGGCCCCTGGAAGGAGGAGTTCGCCGTCATCACCGACGACAACAGACGATTCGTCCTCGGTGTTGCCACCGTTCAGGATCTGGAGGAGTTTGTCAAGAGGAGGCCTGCTTAACTTATGGGGCACACATGAATAATGACAAGGGATAAGGACGAGCGGGAAGATTGTATAAATTGAGGCCCCCAACTAGGAAAGTGAAAGTGGAAAACAAAGAGCAACACAACAAGAAGGGAAAAGAGAGAGAGAAGTCGTAAGGAGCATGGCACATCTCACAGAAAGCATCATGGGCGTTGGAGGGACTAACTAGACTGACCATCAGGAAGATGGACACCTGGGGTCACTACCGGCGATTGGGTCAAGCCATCGACATCGTTTATCAGGCCATGGTAACGGGCATATGTGAACAAAGCATTAAATAAACCACTTTGAGAGATGCTCTTTCACCATAAGGAAACTTCACCGCAGCCGCAGTTTTAAGAAAGACAAAAAAAAAACACATCTCTTTGTCAATTCAAAAAGCCTAATCAATAAACGATTCTCATCAAGGTTCATAATTCTAGAGCGAATTCCTTCCCCTTCCCCTCCTTCATCCTCCTTTCATCTATAATTAACGAAAGGCAATTAAGTCACGCAATTCGAAGAGTCTTCCAGGATAGTCAGGCGAAAGCTCCACCCGGCTCAGTAGTCATGCCACACTGTAGGAGAAGGCGCAGTAGGTTCTAGCGGAGAAAGGAGAAGAAGAAGAAGAAGAAGGAAAAACAGGGACAATGCTGTCTACTCGACAAAGTCGTACACGAACCGGATCTGAGCCCGCTCCGTGCCCTTGGTGACGACAATGTGGCGGCAGTACCTCCTCTCTCCGTTGACGGACTCGAAGCCCCAGATCTGTTCGGCGACCCAGCCGCCCTCCTTGCTCTCGACGTAGCTCCTGATTAAGTTCTTGCCCTCGCCCTCGACCAGCCAGTCTTTCTTGAGGAACTCATCTTGGACCTCATCGAGGCTGACCCAGGTGGTCTTGCCCTTGACGGCGCCGAATAGCCAGTCCGAGTGCTCGCGGTACTCGCCGTCGAGGCAACGGTTCTCTTGAGTACCGGATAGGCCGGCGGCGGTCTGCTTGATGTCGACATGGGTGACGACATCAGTGGAGGTGTTGGGTGGCTTGGGAGGTCCCTGGTACTGGTTAACCTCGATGGAGATACTGGCGGCGCCGATGCCCTTGCGGGTGAGCCAGCCGATGCCCTGGAGCACGAGGACGGGCTCTGAGCTATCGGAAAGGCTCTTGTTCTGCGCCGGAGGTCAGTAATGCGTGACGTTGAACATTAGGCGGTGGAGGGGCCTATAACTCTGCAGTGAGGGGCACACGAAATTGGTTGGGACGACATGATGGAGCTAGGCCGTGTTGCGGCGGACAAGCTTGCAATGAGTGACGAATGGGTGCATGGGGAAGGATGAGCTTTGCTTACAAGGTTCCATGTTCCATTGAGGTCCTGGGTGGTCTTTCCAGCAGGGGCGGCCATTTTTAATAAATATTTTAGTTGTTATTCTTGTTTTGTCGCTAGATGAAGGTATGAGGCGAATGATGCGGTGGTGAAGAGGGCAAGCTGAGCCGCCAAATAAAAAAAGGTGGACCTTTATAAGGATGACGTTGTTAAAACACACCACCAAACGCACAGCACAACATAGGTAGGGATGGAATTATGTATGTATGGCCACGGAAGCTCCGTATCGATAGTCTATCAATAGTCTCCGAGCTGCAGGGCTGAACCCAATGACGAGACGTGTGGACAGCAGGAAAGTGAGGGGGGAACTTACAGCGCAGCGGAATGAGGTGAGGAAAAAAAAAAAAAAAAAAAAAAAAGAAGCTGACTACTAGATAGACAAAGGCCATATAGCATGGGACTTGGGGGACTTATATGATGAGGATATGGCTTCCTTCACGAGGCGCATCTCAGGGTCGACAATCACAAGCCAAAAAATCTAAGGAAAAAGCAACCCATTTCGAACCAGAATGGGGCCCCAGAAGCTCCGAGGTCGAACACATTCACAGGCCAGGGGGGGGGGCCTCCAAGCCAGCAGCTTTCTTCCCCACTATCCGTATTGGGGCTCATTTGAGGGGTGCAGTGGCCACCCCTAGGCGCCTCCTCTCTTTTTCGCTTTCTAGCAGATCTTGAGGTCGCCGAAGTACAGTCAGGACACGTTCGAGGCGAGGTGAGGCGGGGGATTATTTATTTATACATATACATATATATATTTAGAAGAATGATGATGATAAGACAACGCGAAAATTGGCAAGCCAGGGTAGTATAGAAACGATGGATAGGTAGGTACCTTGGGCACTGGGTAGAGGTCCAGGTAAACCATCATGTATGTGGGCAGGTACACTGGGGGTAGGAACTGCGATGGAATAGAGGGGGGGGGGCGTGTAGATATGGTCCAGATGAGGATTCGAATTATACATGACTGACCAAGCTCAGGTCAGAAAAAAAATAATAACAAATGAAAGAGGTGAATCCAGGACAGCCGGGGAAGGGTAGGTGAGTGAGTGTGTGCGTGATGTATGTTGTTTGCTCTCGCAATTGCCAAAACAAGGAGGTAGTAAGTACAACGCATGAGAGAAAGGGCCCGGTGCGACTAGAGGATCAATAAGGAACCACAGCTTATACCATATCTGGCTTATTTTCCCCTGGATGGTAGTAGTAGTGGTGGTGGTGGTGGTGGTGGTGGTGGTGGTGGTGGTTGATGAGGCGGCGGCTCGGCACACGTAGTGGTTCAAACCGGACACGGAGCCGGAGATGACCATGACTGCAAACCTCCGACGCGGACCGAACAACGAATGCTGGCTCTTTTGGCATGTGGGATCCCGGCCCAAGCTATTAGCTATTATTCTGCTCGCTCATCAAACTCGGCACAGCACATTCGAGGGATTATCCCTCCTAGTTTTGTTTCACAAATGTTGCGACCAACCATGTCACATTCGTTATCTCCATCTTGCTCCCACAAGCCAAGTTGACCAGCAAGATGGGGAACCAGAGGAGGCTGTGCTTTATCATGGCTCGTTCTACTTGGGTTCATCATATCACCACCACCACCACCACCACCACCCCAGCTCGACATGAACCCCCCCCCCCCCTTCCTCCCCCGTCCTCCCCCGTCCTCCCCAAGCCGCCGAGCCCGACATTCACATTTCGCGACCCCCAAAATCCCATTTCTCCAAGCGACCGCCACACACACGGGTGCCCCAGGCCATCCGCGCCCCCGGGAAACCTACCCCTTGCAGCAACCGCCTCTCCGCACAAGTCACAAGTCTCCCCAGACGTACATCAAGTGACAAGGCACGTACATACATGCCTACGTCTGGTAAGGTTAGGTAGGTATCATACCTGCCTATGCCCGTACCTACCATACATCAACACACATGTACACCTACACCTACAGCCGCTCGCAGCGCGGACAGAAACTGTAGCACTCGACACGCCAAGCCAGTCACTCGCACATCCCGCATTTCACTATCCTGGGGCCCCGCGATGCATAGAGTCCGGGGAGAGAGACCCCTCCCTCCCCCGGCTTCCCCCTAAAGGAAACTTGTCGATCCCATGTCATCTGCTTGCACATGCTCGCTCGCTCGTTAGTGTTTTGGGCTACCACCTCGGCTGCATCACCAATCCTCTGGCAGCGCTCCTCACCATCGCTTCGTCTCCCTCCCCCTGGCCCGCCATTCAACTCCTCGCCATCTGATCTGGCCAATGTCACCCACATTAACCTTTTCCCGAAACAGGCCTGGAATTCGCCATTAGCCTGTTGACATTGAAATGTACCTGGGTTGATATTATTAGCATAGGTATTTGTACTATGTAGTTCTTCCGTGAGATCCTTTCAGCCGTCCTCCGTCTCCCTCCTCCAATGAGAAAAAAAAAAAAAAAAAAAAAAACTGACCCTCCACGTCCTCTCTTCCCTCTCCAGAATCGCTAATGATCTAGTCATACATTGTATTTCGCTCCTCTCCCTTGCCAGATCTCTCCCTTCTCTAGCCACGGCCGCTTGACCGTGCCGCTTCCTTCAGCGTGGCCGGTGCCAGTTACAGGCCAGATCATGTATCGACGGCCGTTTCTCATGCCATGGTCGTGTGTCGTCCTTGGTATCGTCTCTTCCTCAATGTCGTGCCGACTCCCCTCCGCTCGACCGACTCGATGCTCACAAAAGAAAATCCGCTCCAATAGCCCGCACATGCATAATGTATCTCCTTTCTTTGCCTCCCTTCACCCTTCCATGTCTCTGCCCAGTCTGCCTCTCCTCTTTCGCTCTCTCACACTCTCTCTCTCACTCTCTGAAATGGACACTCCCTTCTCTAGGCAACTCAGGGCCACCAGTTCATCTTCTTGTAACTCTCAATCACCTCTTCCACTAACTCCTTGGTGAGAGCGGGTTTCGTGTATTCGAACCCTAGCAATTTCTCCACTCGGCTTCCGTCCATGCTGAGATCCGTGTCTTTGAGCAGCTCTTTCTCCATGAAAGGCGTCAGTGGCCCAGGCCGTGTGATGCCCGCATCGGCAAGAAGATCGGCCCAGGGTCCGAGGACTTCGTCGTTGACGTCGTCCACAACGCTGTCCAGGTTTAACCGGGCGAAGGTGCTGATGAGCTGGCCCTGGAATCCTGTCTCGATCTTGAACAGATCTCCGATGATGGTGGCTACGGTGCCTTGGCTGGTCACACCCTTGTCTACCACGTTGAAAATCTTGTTCTTGCCCATGCTGCTCTCATCCCAACCGGCCTTGCCAGCGTCGTACCAGGCTGCAATGTCCCACAGCGCGCGTGTAACATCATCGATGTGGGCCGTGTTAGTTCGAAGATCCTTGGTCCACAGCCACTTCATCTCTCCTTCGATGTGCTGGTAGACGCGCGCCATGCAGAGAGCCGTGGCAACCCACTGAGAAGCGTACGGGCCGTAGACGTGAGGCAGTCGCACAATGACGAGGTTGAGGCTGTGATGTAACATGTCAGCAAACAATACGGCAAGCATCATCAATCTTGCAACTTTTTGGGAGGGTGGGGGAATGGGTCCCAAACTTACCCCTCAATCTTTGAGAGCTCCTCTTCCGCCTGAAGCTTGAAGACGGCAATTCTGCTCCATGGCTTCAATTTATCACCTTCCTTGCTTGGTGACGAGTCCGACTTGTACACCATTCCTGTGCTCAGCTCTACAAAGGCCTTGACCTTTCGCTTCGCAGCTTCCTGGCCAACAGCAATGGAAAGGTTAAGAGATCGAAGCTTGTAGACCTCATCCTCTTGCGAGTATCGTGTCTCGCCACCACAGTTGAAGACGTAGTCCCATTCCTTTCCGTCGGCGCGGTCGAATATCCTAGCTAACGCTTCTGTTGGCGCGGAAGGCTCACGTTAGCCACAGGTGTCCATGGCCCAAACAAGAGGCACCAAAGAGGGATCAAAAAGAAAAGAAAGAAGGCAGGAACATGAAAAGATGATTGCCCTATCAAACTCACCTGGTCTGCTAGCGTCGGCCTGCATAAACTTATCCTGGGAACAGGCCTCGGAGAATTCGGGGGCGAGCCATGCGAGCTGTGGTAGGACCTTGTCGACGAGTCGCACCTCGGAAGCGAGGTTGTTTTGGTGGATGTGGAGGGCGAGGAAACGGCCAATGTAGCCTAAGCCTCCAATGATCAACACGGAGGGCTTCTCGGTCTCAGCCATGGTTATTGCACTTCTGTCAGTCGAGCCGTGGTGATCGGATAATGCGCGGAGGAGGGGGGCGCGGGGTCAAAGGGTGAGTTCGTCGAGAAGGAGGTCGCGGCCAAAGGCGAAGGCGCAGACACGGGACGGGACGGGGCGCTGACGCAAAATCCAGAGGTCAGGGGGCCAGAGGAGTGTTTCAATCGACGCTTGTGTGGGCCGAGAGCAGCCAAAGGCGGAGTAGATGCTGGAGAAGGACGACGAGAGTGCAACCCCAGGTGCCAGAGAAGATGCGGTTTGAGGAGGCGGCGTCAGGAGTCGCTCGACGAGAGTAGGCGAGGGTAGGCGAGAGGCGCAAGGCGGCAGGAAGCTAAAGTCGGAGGACGGCTTTGGGTGCGTTGCGCTTCGAGGTGGGGGGGGAGAGGGACAGTGGAAACGGGGGGAGGGGACCGAATTAAGCTCTTGGTGGTATCAAAAAGAAGCAACAAAGCCAAGTCTGAGTTAAAGAGGGCGCAGCCGAGTTAGCGATAGAGGCCAGCAGGTAACAAACAGCAAGGTGGAAAACCCTGGGTTGCGAGGAGCACAAAAGGAGGTTAAAAGTGATTTTGTGTGTGTGCGTGTCTTGTGCGGGCGTGGTGTGCCTGACGTTGCGGCGGCTGCGGCGACGTCGTAGCGGCCGAAGGGTGGGAACAAAGGGGCAGAAGGAGTCCCAAGGGACGGGAGAGGACGGGAAGACGGAAGACGGAAGGCGGAGGAGGGGGAGAGACCAGCAAGTAATTAACACGGCGGTGCCAACGCACGAACGCGGTCATCAGCCGCCTGCCGGGATTGGGATTGGGATTAGGCAAGCATAGGGATGTTCTTCTTGGTCTTTTTTTTTTCTTGAAATTTTTTTTTTTTTTCACTTTCCGTTTAGTGGGGAGAAAATAGAGAGGGAAAGAAAGACCAGGGGATATGGAGAAGAGGCCCGTGGAATAAGACGAGGGAGTGAATGGGAGTGAGCACGCTTGGCCAGGGAGTGGGTTGATGGTGGATATGAACAAAGACAGGATGCGGATTGATATGCGTCGTAGGCAGTGAATAGTGAGAAAAGGAGTGAGTGAGGGGTGTGTGTTAGAGAGATTGTAGGGATATGGTGGACAGTGAATGAAAGGCCGGGACAGGCTGCCTCAGGTAGGCAGGCCAAGACCGGGTGTTTTGGTCAACTTACCACAAGAATATAGCATGAATAGTATTCCGTCAATCAGGAACAGACAGGTGTATTGTATGGCCGTGGCCGTAGTCGTGACGATGTCGTCGACAACTTTGAAAGTTGCGGGCGTGGGACGACGAGGGTGGAGGAGAGAGCAAGCGAGCAAGAGAGGGCGAGGTCGACAGTGGGACGGCTCGCAAGATAATTAATTACCACCTGCTGCACCTTCTTTGTACGAGTACGTCCATCCAGTCAAGAACCAGACTGGTCAGAGTGGGTGTGGAGGGGTTCGTTGTTCTTTATTATGCGCCGTCAAGTCATAGAGGGCGCCCGCTTGCCTCTCCACTCGGTGCCCGCTTCAAATCCTCCACCACCGCTCGTTCACCACTGTTCCATCCCTGGTCTAAGCTCCGGGCTCCTTTTTCTCCGTACTATGGCTGAATTGGACGGACAGGGAGGACACACACTTACTCTCACATTTACTCTCAAGTACACATTCTCCTCGCTCACACTCACATCGTACACTGACAACAAAATAGTATAGACGAAACTCCCCCCCCCCCCGGGCCGCCGAAAAAACACCATGGCTAACAGTGGAGTTACCCGCCACGCTGCCGGTCCTGTTTCCCGCCGTGCATCGCATCGCATCGCATACCTACATAAGTAGCATGGCTTGCTCTGCGCACATACACGTATGTCCTGCCATCTACCCTCGGGATGTACACTTTGTATGGCGACAGGGGATGGGGCAAACGCAGCCAGCCAAGTCGATGCCGAGTCAGTCCTTTTCACAAACCATTTCTTCTCCCCTTGGAGCCATCGTGATAATCCTTGTCCTCCGCAACGAGACCTCGATGCCTGAGTGTGTGCCACGAAACGAACTCGAGGCCGTCAACCATGGCAGGGACCACCAAGGGGTCGGTGGGCTTCTGCGGACCCAGCGGCGGGCTGGCTAGTTGACCTGGAACTGGGGGTGGGCTTGGGTAATGGCCCGTTCATATCGCCTAGGCGGCGACTAGTTGCTAGCTACCGAGCTTGCGATGGAGCTCCATGTTCGTCATTGCCATGGCGAGCAGGGATACACCCACCACCGACAGGCCACAGGGGTGCGATGACCAGCAAAGGGGCGGCGAGGAGCGACGAGCACGAGCGATGAGGGAATCACAACAGCAGCAGGGGCCTGGCATGATGGCTCACGGGGCCCTGTCTGGCGTCTGGCATCTTCACCACTGCTCCGTGAGCCGGGTGTTGATCGACCGTTGGTTGTTGTCTCGTTGGTTGATGATCCCGACTCGACTTGTCTTGATTCCCGTGAACAAGCGGTATGTGTCTGCGCTTGTCCCCTTCTTGTGTCCCATGTAAACTCCCCAGCCCTTCCTTCTCGCTTCTCCCCGTCTCCGTATAAGACCCCATGTTTGGGATCCCACATGCCCATCCCCAACGAGGTACTTTACATCCGTCTTCGGCGCGAATTCGAGTCCGAGGTCGTCATCCTTGGTCATCTCTCTCTCCATCTTCGTCCGCCTCTGCCTCTGCCTCTATCTAGGTATGTCTATGTTGTTGCTGCAGTCCCCTCCAGTCTGCGCTGCCGACTACCTACCAAACTAAAGAATACAATATCGCATCTCACGGCCTTTTGCATAGAAAGGCCTGGGAGCCGGAGCACCTTGGCTTCGGAGCCCAAAGCTTCGTGCCTGTTTTAGCGCTCGCATCCGGCGTGCGCATCGATCAGAGATCCCGTCTAGGCCGCCAGCTAGGACTTTGCTTTTAATTTTAAATGTCGAACAAGGTGTATACTTGTGGGTTGGCTGCTTTGCCGGGCCGCAGATCAACTGACTTGTGGACTAGACTGTCTGCCATGTACTCCGCGCCAGAGCTAGCTCCGGGCTTGGGTGAGATTGCCAACAGGGACCTACCGACTAATTACTTACCAAGGGACGATGCTGAGCTACCGTAGCCTTGATCCTGACAGCGAAACAAAGTCCCTTGTCTTGTTTCCTGCCTTCGGACTTCGTGGCAACTATATCGGCTTTTTTCTTTTTTCTTTCTTTTTTTTTTCCTTTCTTTCCTCCTTCGCACAGGCTGCTGCCGGGGCTTCAACGATTAGATGTGTCACAAGCGGCTCACGGTAACCAAAGCAAAAAAAAAACACGGCTCCTGCTGCGACGGTCGGAGGCGGGGCTTCTCTTCTAGAACGATTCCATCCGTTCACCTCCCCAATGGGATCAACAGGAAAAAGCACTATTGGTTGGGATGACAGGGTGGCATGGCGGTTGGATTTTGTGCCTGCCGCCCGACTCGTCTTACACGCCGGACAGTGTGTGGACCGGATCTTGCATCCCGTGCTCCGTACAGCCTACGTTACCTTGCTTTATCAGTATTGCCCATTTGCGATACATTAGATCCGTATTACTAGAGTGACAGGCGCAGAGAGGTGCCCACTTTCCACATGTGTTGCGCAACGGACCCTAGGCTGCGGTGACAGGGTGACACTGGGGGCTTGAAGAAGCGGAGAAGAGGGTTTGATGGCCTGCCTCATCTTCAACGTCTGTCGAGCAGGCTGGACAGGTCCCCTTTGCCCCTGCCCTGTCCTGTCAGAGGGTTAGACTTGTCATTGTCAGCAACTAGGTACGGCACGAAGGTTGCGGTCACAAGCTTGTATATACTCCAGAGGTCACTTATTGGTAGCCACACAGTGCGACAGAGTGCAGACCTAAAAACACAGAATGAATGTTGGAAAGTCTAGCAAAAGAAGAAAAAAAATAACATAAAAATTAAATAATTTATAATAAAATCCATAACATATACTGTTAAGTATTTATTTATTTATTTTTCCCTTTTTTGGTATCAATTATTGACTGGCTCAATCTTTATATTTATGCCTATCCAAGTTGCGGTTGAAGTGCGCAGGATGCATTGATTACACAGTGCCACCACGGGCGATTCGTGACCCAATGAATGGAGACAAACTTGTGACTACAACCTTCGTACTCCATACCTGGAACCAAAACCAACATCATGACAACCTACCAACGACATCGGCCAGCACGAACGCCAGCACCAACACCACAGCCTCGATCTCGGCCTCCTCGACCTTGACTAAGTGTCCGAGCGTCTTGCCTTGCAATGACGAGCCTCACCGTCGTCATCTGCAGCAATCAGGTGCAGAAAGCCACACGAATCCTGCAAAAGGTACCACGGATAGATGTACCTCATCATTACTCTTGTGATTTCGATCGCTGCTGTCCATGTTCGTTGACCTCCGTCCTCCGTCCACCATTCATGTTCCATATCCAGCATGGCGGGGACCCGAAACCCACGCTCCCACGTTCTCACGCTTCACTGGCGCTGAACACCACCTCAAACCAACCCGTACCGTTCCGCATTCTTCTCCGTAACTTAGGTCTAGTTTCCGGCCGGGCAAGCTCCGAAGATGGATCGCGATCGATCCCATGCGTTGCTTTATCCCCCGAAAGCTCAAATTGCTAGCCGCCTCACACACAGGAGCTAGCTGCCAGCAGGTCGCGCCGTCGACAGCCTAATTGCGACTCTGGCCACAGAGCCACATGGCGAGGTTGCTAACACGCACAAAACATAAGAGAATTATACATCCACAAAAGAACGAAAGAAAAAAGGTTCCTGGTGCGCCGTCAAGCCGCATTGGCCATAGGCGACCCGGTGGCGTTGCAAATTCTATTACACTATTCCTACATAACCGAATCTCCAAGGCACTGCACAGGAGGTCTCCTACCCTGGCCCACGACTGATTTGCACTGCTGCTGGTCTGATAAAGTTTGCATGGCGTTGAGTGACGTTGGCTGTCACATCGCTGGTGGCTCGTCGCAACCTCATCCGCAGGCTCGGCCTCAAGTTCGCGCTGAAAACGCCGACCCCAATACACACTCCGGCCGCCTCTGGCCACCACGTTGACGGTCCAGGCCCACGAGGAGACTGGCCCGTCAGCTTCATCCAGTACCTCCCTGCTTGTCAGATCTTCCTAATCATGTCTACAATTGAACGCTCGCCTCCCACGCAACCCCGTCATACCCGTCATACCAGTGGAGTTGTTCAATGTTCGCCCCCCCCCCCTTCTTGGACTGACTCGGGAGATGCTCAAGCATGCAGCATCTAGCGCAGCCCAGTCAGACAGAGCCTTGCGCTCCGTCGCCTTACCCCCTTTGTATCCAAGCACTTTTGATTTTTTTTCCTTTTTCTTCCGTCGCGACAATCTCAAACGACTGCTACGATACATGTACATGACATGCCAGGTCGCGGCCTTGTAGTGACTCGGGTCCGGCCGTCGGGTCCTGTCTAAATGCCGCGTTGCTTCTTTTTCAACTGACAGATCACACCTTCTCGGTCCATCTCTCCCGAGAGCCCTACGCCAACACTGAAAATGGGTCTGTTTCGTCACGGTCCTCTGCTGCCAGGCCACAAACACACTCACCCCTTGGCTGCACACTACTGTACCCGAGTACACCCCACTCGGCTATTGACTCAGTGGTTATTTAACTCCTGCTGCCGGTTTGATTACCCGTGGATCTACGCCAGGTTTAGACGGTTGACGACCACGCCGTTCCTGACTCAAATCGGCACCAGCACGGTCGGGTCCAACTCACCTCGACTGACCGGATGCTTGTCTCACCTCCTCGCTGCCTCAGCGTCCTAACCAGAGACGAGGCACGCGAGCCTGGGCGTTTTCTTAGCTTGTAACTCACTGATCACCAACACGCCCCGATCAAGTCAGATCCCCTTGGCCACTGGCCAAAGCTGCGACAATTAAGCTCCGGCTTCGTTGGGGGCGAGGCCGTCCCGATTTGGTGTGCTTGTTTTGCTGTACTCGTTTGGCGTCCCTGCCGAATATACTCGGAATTTCGAATGAGTCCGTCGCCGTCGTCGGGTACAATGTCGGCGATCGATCATATTCCGGATCCTTTCGCATGGCCCTCGCTTTCTGCAGTGTTACCATGCCGCTAACCTCGTCCCCCCCCCCCTGACACAACCTCATATCATACTGCTGGATTTGATGGGTGGTGTCAACTGCAAGTAACCCACCTTCTTTCAACACCTGGACCCTGACGACTGCGGCGCGGACTGGTGTCCAAGCATCACTTGCATACTATGCGGCGCAGGCCGACGGGCGACGCTCTGCACAATAGCCAGGCACTCTCATACATGGCGTGCGCTGTACTGCTTCTGGTGATCAGATTCGTCTCTATCAAGCCATGTCTGCGTAACGGCTGAATATGGCGTCTAGCCTAACATGCCTTATCCCTCAACCCTCAACCTCACAGCATCGATGCCACGGAATGGCGGACCGCTCCAGGCTATCGCCCGCCAGACTTTCGTTCTCTCTTCCCTCCCTTCTCGAGATTTCCCACCTTCTAATGTTGACATGCCTGCTCGAGACAACAAAACCGCACTCGTAAAGCCTCCTTCACATGCAGAATCTCATCCTCTGTGTCTCTCCCTCCCCTGTGACCTGGCCTCTGCTGCTGTTTCTTCTTCGTCCTTATCATCACCTCTTCATGCTGCCAATGAGCTCCCGCTGCGCCTCTCGGTCCCGGGCGCCCTCGCTCAGGCTTCCGATGCTGCGCAGGTCGCCAACCACGTCCTTTGCCTTGCCGAAATAAACCTCCTGGAGCAGGTTGCGCATCTTGAGCTCCATGTCCTCCACCAATCGTCCGACGTTGGCAATGTGGCTGTCGTCGTTCTCAACGGGAAGGTCCTGCTCGACCTGGCGGGTCATGTTGCCGCTGAGGTCCAGGTCGCCCAGGTTGCCACCAGCGGCGGACAGCGTAAGGATAACTGTCGAGGTGAGCTTGTAGTGGGTGGTTCGGCCACGCTCAATTGCCTCGAAAACATGGATCGAGTCCCAGACACCCTCGGTGCTACCTCCAGAAGGAGATGCTATGGGTCGAATTCCAACGTCAGCTTCCGTGATCATAGGGAGATGACTTATGAAACAGGGGCAAGCATCGGAGTCGACTTGTGCACATGAAAGCACCACTTACACTTCTTCAGCAGAACAACACCGGCGAAGCCATCGTCTAGGTTCCAGAAATAGACGCTGCTCACGCCCCCCTCGTAGTACAACTCGCGGTAAATGTCAAAGGCCTCGTTTGCCTTGATCTCCATCTTGCGCACACGCTCGCTAGGGATGGCGCCCTCGCCGGCACCCTCGCTGCCACCAGCGCCAACACCGCCCGCGCCGCTCTCATCCAGAGGCGGGTCAAACTGGTTGGACCATGGCGAACGGTAGCTGTCGCCGTCTCGGTTGTAGTCGCAGAGCAAATAGTCGCGGCCTGTTTGCTTGCATCGGCGCACGGTCAGGGGTTGGTCGACAGACGAGAGGAGGTCTTCGGTCAGGTCGGGGGCGAGCGAGATAATGGCGTTGAGGTGGTCGGTCGTCTGCTTGGGGTTCAGCCGACGCAGGAGGTCGCTATAGCAAGGGGGAAGAGAAGAGGAATGTCAGCGAGGAAGGCTTTATTTTTTCCGATGAATGGATGACGGATGAAGTGGCGGGCTGATGAATGATGACGGTGCGGGCAAAGGGCCGCGAACAGCAGCAGCAGCAGCAGCAGCAGCACATCAAAGGAACTCACAGGGCGGAATCGAAGGGATCAACGTCAGCCATAGTTGCTGCTAGATGCAATGCGATCCCAGGCGTTTTTTTATCGGTGGTGGATTGGGAAGGAGACGTAAGGCGAGGCTTTCGGGATACGGAGGTTTCAAGCTGGCATTGAAGCTCTGGATGAGACGTCCCAGCCCCGACAACTCGAGTGGCGGGGTCGGCGGAGCTCAGTGCTACGCTGTGCGCTACGTACCTCTGTTGGTCTGGGCTCAAGAAAACACCCCCGCCGCTGCCAGTGCACCCGACGAAGGATTACGTAGGGAGAGAGCCATGTCAACAAGGAAGGAAGCTCTCACTTGAGAGCTTTCGTAGAATAGAATCACCAACGCATTCAAAACCCTCAAGGAACACTCGGAATTCGCAAATCTACTGTCCCGAGCTATCAAACGTGTTACCGGAAATCGAAAATTTTTCATTGTTACTAGATAGACAACTTAAAAGAGAAGCCATAACATATCAGACATCCTCCCGGGCGGCGTGGTAAACAGCATCCACAGTTCCACAGTTCCACAGTCTTCGCTTTGGTCTTCCACACGACCGCTCCGCTGCGACACAAGAGCCAATACTAGCTATGATAAAATATAGGTAGGTAGAAGGAAGGAAAGATACGATGCGTAGCAGACACTACGAGATAAGAGACAGGCATCGCATAAGATGGCCAACTCGACTCAAGAAAAACCCCTCCTCCTCCACGCACAACCGTCTCGCCGGCTCCCCCGGTCCATGTTTGGGATTTAGGATTTCCCATTCTCCTCCTCCTCCGCCTTCCAGGTCCTCTAGCAGACTGATGACCACCGGCAGCCCAACGACACACAGAAGAGAAAAGACCCCTTTGCCCGCCCCCTCCCCCAGTGCACCATAAAACTCGACCAGGTTCCAAAAATTCATAATATTCCCACGTATTCGCCACGAACGCCGCGCCCGAAGCACCCACTAAAGGAGCTATAGCCAAAAGAAACTCCCAAGAGTTTTTGAACAGAAGAAAAGAAAAGTCGAACCGGAGAGTCGGACGGCATCATTCAGCGTCTAAATCGGACTGAAGGTCAAGTGTTCTTCTTCCTCATCCTCCTCCTCCTCTCGAGGGAGGGGGAAGAGTGTGCCAACAGTTCCGGATAAAATGGGAGAGCTGAAAAAGAGGCAGAACTTCACTCCACCCATGTACGACTAGGTCGCGCGTTCCATCTTCGACTTCTCGTTTGGCTAACAAATCCCGGGGCGAAAGCCCCGTTGTGTAATTCAGCCATCAAAGCGAACCACTCTCTAGTCAATGACGACGCCGCAGAGTAGACAGTTGGCCTGCTCAGTCCAGGCCTTCTCGCCACCAGTGACGTTGTCTCGCAGGTCCTTGATCTCCCACACTGTCGGGCCGTCGTTCATCTTCAGGGTTGCCTCGAAAAGACCCTGATAGGGCTTGTAGTCCGTACCCTTCTTCTTGCGGCTTTTCTTCGCAGATGACTTGGGCTGGATGTCCACGTTCGAGGGAGTAGGGGCGGGGGTAGGTGTCGCCGTCGTTCGCGGAGTCTCGGTGATGAGCTTCTTGGCATTAACGTTATCTTGCGCGCCGCCTGACCGCACGTCGATTGTTGGCTGCGTTTCCTTCTCTCCTGCGTCGGTTGGGCTAAGGGGGCGTGCGGCTTCTTCGTCCGTCTTCTCTTCCTTGATAATCGGTTCTTCTACCTTGTGTGGCTTGTCAGTGCCGAGTCGCTCATACACTCTCATCAGCACGTCGTGGCTCAAGCAGTCGTGGTGCATCCATTTCCCGCAATGGGGACTGGTGCATCCTATTAAGGTCTTATCGGGGTTCGCGGGTGTCTCGCATTTGCACATTAATTCGACAGACTGTGTCGCATTAGCATGGGGAGCAGAAGGGAGCGGGCGTTGCATCGCGTACCGAGAGCTGCGAGGTTCGGTAATCAAGAGCTTGACGCCAGTACAGCGCGTCCTGGACGTCATCGTCGTCCGATTCAATCCATTGATTGACGGTCGCTGGCATGGTGACACTAACGACATTGATTACGTCCACTGCGATTGCGTGTCAGCTTGTTGGACCTTTGGAATACTGAGCCAATAAAGGTGACTCACTATGATTCGACGCAATCAGCTCGTTCTGGCCGTGATATGGCTGGCGACCCTGAATCTGCTTCTTGCCGTCGAGCGTGCCTGGTGGCAGCTCATCGGGCCAGTACATCCAGTAAACGCGCGCATAAACGTGGTGCTCGTCGGCGGCCCGGATCTCTAGGATGCGGGCCACCCAGTCGTCGTCGGACTTCCGGATAGGCCCAACGGCGCCCAAACTACCTGCGGCCCGTTGTCGCTCGATGGTCGCTTCGTTGGCGACGAAGACGAAGCCCTCACTGTAGTACTTGATTCCATTCACTGCCAAGGCGGTTAGATTAGCCCCTCATTTCCCGAGGGGGGGGGGTTGGATTTAGGAAGAGGATCTCGGATACGTACGGACGAAGCTGTTGTACCGCGTCATGTCCAGCCATCGCTTGCTGGGCTCAATAGTGTAATAAAGATCCATCGTGTCATGGGTTTTAAACTTGCCGGTGGGGGAGAAGGGGGAGATCTGGATCGGCACACGCTTCTCCTCCTCCTGGCCATCGCGCTTCCTCTTCTTGTTTTTGTGTCGCTCCCGGTCAGCCCGCGACGGGCCGCTGGGGTAGGTGACGCTGAAGGGGCATTCCGCGCGGTTCTCCTCCACGACGGAGCGCGATCGCTTTCGAGAGCTCATTGTGGCGGCTGGTCTATTAAGACGCTGGAGTGGTGATGGCAAAGGAATGATCGCGTAGGAGGGTGAGAGAGGCCGAGCGGGAGGGGTTTCCGCGAAAGAAACAAAAACTAGTCGTCGCCGTACACGGGGCCGCGCAATAGCGGAGCTCGTTGCATCGAGGGGGGGTTGCAATGTCGCGTGTGAGCTGAGCTCCGGCTGTCTATGACCGACAAGCCGCGACCTGCGATGACCTGTGCGCAAGATTGATTTTGTCCGAGACGCAACGTCGCAAACTTCGGGGGAGAGTTGAGGCAAAAGCACCAAAAACGCGTGTCACGTGATATCACCGGACCCAGCTAAACGCGTCTTGGCGGACCGTACAAATGAGGAGGCTTGGCAAATGATGGGAAACAAAGCAACAGAGGTGGCTAAAACTCGGCGTCAAATGATTGGAATCACGATGATGAATCATTTGCTTTTTGGGGCAGGTTTCACAAAGCAGCAGGAGACGAGGCTTAGGACAGGCTGGAATCATTTATCAAGTGTATTATTAGAATGAAGTCTTTATCCGAGAACCCTTGAATAAGATGGGTCCAAACCAACCAAAATGATAGTAATATCAAGAACCCCACTCGCAGTATATAAATGACCAGCCAAACGCCATCGCTATGCAAGATAACCAAGAGAGAAAAATGACAATCGCCGAAAAGGCAAGGATTAGTTCGCAATTGCTCCATTCTCGTCTCTGCCATCTTCCCTCTCGTCATAATCGGCCAACATGCCGCGCGTTTCCTGATCATGGTCGTCGCCATTTTCCTCGGGGGTCGGGAAGCCCTCAATTGTCTCAGCTAGCTTGGCACCTTCACGCTTACCTCGCTCAACATTGATGTACCAGATAAGCGGTGCCGGAAATCCTACCAAAGCGGCAAGGAACCAAAACGCCGGCCGGATGCTTCCGGTTCTATCAATGATGGCGCCAACGATGGTCGGACCAAACACGCTGGACCCTTTATCGGTGATGGCATAAAGCGCATAGAATGCTGCCTCCGATCCTGGGGGGATGAGCTCTCCGAACAAAGAGCGGCAGTAACCACTGAGGCCACCGAGGACGAAGCCATACACGGCTGCCAACGGATACATCTCCCATGGCTGCTGAAGCCCAAACACACCCCAGTTTTTGACAAACGGGAGATAGCCCAACAAGCCGTAGAGGGGGATGAGTTCGAACAGGGCAATGCACACCAGAATCGTTTGATGGGGTTGAAGGTGGAACATTCGCGAAATCCACGACCATCCAAATGCGCCTACAACCCCAGACATGGTCGAGATGACATTGATCATGCCCAATGCCCACGGTCGCATGTGAAGCTGGGTTTTCGCAAACAGAATGGCAGTGGACGACGTGGTAGCGATGGCATCGGAGAGCAGAAACCACCCCGCGAGGAAGAGAACAATATCTACCAGGCGTCGGGCTAATTGGATCGTCTTGAAGAGGGACTTCCAAGCATAGAGAATGTACGCCAATCCGGACAGTGGGCCCTTGTTACCATCGCTCACGAGCGGCGGTCCAGGCCGAGGTCGCAGCCACATAGCGGCTGGGATTGTGAAAACAGTCCACCAGGCCCCTACCAGGCAGAGGACAACCCTCTGGGCCCAAGTGGAGTTGTGCATGACAATGAGAATGGCGATGGCGACGCATTGCAAGAACAGGGCGGCAATGTACCCAGTTCCAATACCAATTGCGGAGATGCGCGTCGACAGCTCGAGTTCCTTGGAGGTGATTTCCGAGTTGCTGGTAGGAGGCTTCATGCGATCACTTGGCTCCGATAACAGAGGCGAGGTTGGTGTGACGTCCGAATCCAGGTCCCCCACCGAATCCTCCAGGGGTCTTGACTCCAATCCGGAGTGGGCTAGATCAGGCGTGCGGGATGCCTTGGCTTCGATGACTTCAGGGTGGTATCGAACCAGGAGAGGCAGGAATGAGTTCAGCAGCACAAAGGAAGCTCCAAATGAGGTGTTGGATATAATGGTCAAGATGGCACCGAGGATGTACGTCTCCTTGGAAACGAAGATGTAGGCCATGACTGCGAAGCTGCCAACCCACGCAAATCCAAGAAGCAGCTTCTTGCGGTAGTTTCCATGATCCGCGGCGCAGCTGATGCTGACAACCAGCAGTGCCTGGATCAACACGCTCACGGAGAAGGTGTACATGGCGAAGCTGGCAGTATTGATTTCCATTCCCAGCACATAGACAACGCACTGGCCGTCGGCCTTCTCTTTGCTCTCGCTGGAGCCGCATGGCGTCGTTCGGTCTGAGAGGAGCACGCCATTCTCACGAGCAAGCGTCTCCAGGAGAATGGGGATGAAGGATCCTAAGGCGAGTTGAGTCAGTCCCCGCACTAACAGTGGATGGCAGTCAGGCCATTCCGGCCGCAGCAATTGTGAAGCAATGCAACATACCAATACCGCAAATCACGTACGTCTCGGCAGCGAATGCATAGCTATACCAGCCAAGAAGCTCTTTTTTGCTCGTTGGGCGCGCGTCATGGCCGGCGTGGTGTGGGATCGGCCGCCGACGCGAGCCGGGCTCTCCGCCGGAGCTCATGCTGTAGCTGTCTGTGTCGTCGTCGTCGTCGTCGCCGCCGGAGGAGGAGGAGGAGGATCGTTCGTCGTCGGCCTCGAATGCAGAAGTGGCGCAAGAACGGATAGATCGTTTAGAGAGGACGGAGAGGCCAGACAACAGTCGTTCACCTTGAAGAGATGGACGACTGGTCTCGGGGTTTGGTGTCATGGCGACCTAGACTTCCGGAACAGCTCCTCCCGTGATCCCAGTCCAGTGCACGTGATTGTCGTCACACGGCGCAGCCAGGTGAGCCTTGCCTCCGGTCGGCTTCCGGAAGTGGCTTTCACCAACCCTCAGATTCCCAAAGCAATCAGAAGAGATCCACCGCTGCGCTTTTCCAGTCACAAAGCGTTGCTGACCCATGTGCGCCGGAACAGTTTTTGCATATGATGAGGAGCGCATGCGGTCCCAAGGGGATATTGTAGGCAAAGGCGTGGTCGTGTCGGCTTACCAAGAGGGGGAAGGGAATGGACCAGGGCAAAAAGCAGGCTGAATCAAGATGGACTGCCTCGTCGCCCTCTCAATAAACCCGCCTCGGTAAACGGCATCGCCGCATTATTGTCCCTGGGTCCTGCATCACAAGGTGACGTGGAAATTCACAAGGATTCTCCTAAGTTCAAAGATGGACAAGATGGTATTCTTAACACGAGTCTCCCAAACGCCCATTCGCTCATTTTTGGTCCTATTCATCCGCGGAGGGTAGCACCGTACCGACAATCCAGGTGATCTGATCTTAGGGGACTGACTTCCTTATCAAGGGTCATGTCAACGCTAGGGACGCGTTGGCAGGATCTAGCTTGACGATCCGGTTCCTAAGGTGCAAAAGCGGCCTGGCCAGCGAGGCCAGGGGGGACACTGCGTGGAGACAGGCCAATCTAGGATGCTGTATGGAGTAATGGTTCTCAAGTGGTCTTGGTCTTGGCCAGAGCGCAATCCCTAGAACTGGGCGACGAACGGACATGTTCAAGAAGAAATGCGGTCGGCCCATTCTCACGTATCATGGCGCAAAGGGTGTTCAGATGGATGGCTTTGTGGATGGGTAAATGGGTGAGGGGAAGTGGAGTCTGGGGTCTTGAGAGCCAGGAGGGATCACCCTGGACAACGCGGCCAACGTCATAGCAGGTGATGACAGTAAGCACCCTCGTCCCAGGCTCCTGGTATCTACCGGCAGTCCTCGCGTTACTCTGGGTTTGATTTGCCGTTTCGTTTGAGAGCAAGTTCCCATCTCGGAGGGCTCCGTGGAGGTGCATCTCCGTCTTACCTCACCAATCCTGCCATGATCATGAGAGTAATGGCCGTCGGTTTCGTCATTGGGACATACATTGCCGCCTGTATCCATGGGATGACTTTTCTGGTCTAAACAGTCTTGATGTTTTCGATGATATCTATTCTCATTACATCTGCCCTCTATGTATGAAAACTGAAGGTACGTGACTCTTTGGAGGTGGTGTCACAGCACCTGAGACATGGCTTGGGATTTCTTATTCTGGGACAATCACGTTTCAAGTTTTGTCATACAACGTGCCGTGCCGTCTTCTCACAGACATTGATAAGGAACTGAAAAAAAAAAACACGCAAACCATTTTTAAATACGCACTCAAAGGTGCGGTTGAAAAGGGTGGTATTAATCTGTCAGAAAGGAAAAGTAGTAGGGAATCTTGGGTATTTCCACATAAGCAGCATCAACAACACATGAAGTGATGATCAAAGCACCGGCAACCACCTTTGATGCTTCAAGCATCTCCGTACAATCATCTTGCCTTCCCTCCGTCGCAAATCCCCACTCCTCCCAGCTCAGGCAAGAAGAGTCGGTTTATTTCTTGAAACCGCCAAAGAGCTTATGCTTGAGCTTGTCAGCCAGGCTCTGGGGAGCAACGAGCGCAGGCTTCTCCGCAGGAGTCTCCTCGGGCTTCTTCTCGTCGGACTTCCTCTCGCCGTTAGACTGGTACTCATTGCCAGCACCACCACGGCCGGTGTGGAAGTCACGGCCGTCCTGGCTAGGGCGGACAGCGGACTCGGGGACAACGTCAATGTCCTTGCGCTCACTGGCCTTGACGCCTACATCGGAGATGTTACCAGCACCTGAGGGTCGGGGTTACCGTGTTAGCAAGCTCCCTGCTGTGTAATTAATTGTTATTGTCATTGGGGGAGAGGGTGGGAAAAGATGTGTGATGAGATTGTGTAACAGCCCGTGGGGGAAAAGTTTCTTTCGTGTCAGATGGCGACAGATGACGAATAACAAAGGTGGTGGGCAGGGAGGTGAGTGAGTGATTGAGTGAGTGATTGAGTGATCGATTGATGAGCAAAAAAAAAAATTTAATAATAATGAGCACAGTCATACATACCTCCTCGACCGGAGCTGTATGCGCCATCGCCGTGGCTGCCCTCAACACCAGCGCGGACGACCTCGCCGTCGACGTACTTGGTTTCATCGTGGTTGATGTTGCCAGCGCCACCGCGGCCGTGAGAGACTTCGCCGCCAGACATGGGTGCTGATAAGAGACGTAGGGAATCGAGGAATTGCGGTTGTTAGGGCGTGTAAGTGGGCGGGAGACAAGGCGAGACGGGATGCAATTGCGATAGCGATACGCAATGGCGGATTACTGGGTCAGTGTCCTTATTTTTTTTTTTTTTTCGCGGGGTGGAAACAGAGTCGACGGGCGCAGGATCAGGGCATGGCAACATCTTATAGTCCCGAATTCCGGGGGAAATGGGCAGGGAGCCCAGCTCGTTGGTCGGGTTCGGGAACACAAGTCCTGACGAAACAAGGCATCGATAAGGTCACCAAGGTACGATAGATATTGGATCATTGATTCATGGCATCAGAAGAACGCTACCAATGTACTTGCGGGAGGAGGCACAGTAGGGCAAGCAACAGGCCTAGCTTGTTCGGTACATAAGATGGCAAGGTATCCATCCCTAGGTACCTACCTACATAGGTACCCGCCTGGAGGTAGGGGACAGCGGTACAGCGGTGCAGCTGTGGCAGCAGGGCAGTAACAATGCTATCAGCAGCCTAGGAAACAAGCGCTAATCAATGAGGTGCTCCAGTGCTGGAGCCACCCTGGAGCACGCTGCGACGACGCTGGATGCGGGATGGCGCCGCGCCCAGGTGGCTGGCTCAGCGCTGGGCGCCAAGCCCTGGACATGCCGGGGAGGGGGCCCTCGATGGGATGCTGTTTTGCGATGGGAGAAGAACGCCGCGGCGAGCCAGTGAGAACGCAGCCAGGATGAGTTTGTTACGTATCTGAATTTGGTGAGTCGGAGTGGGGAGACGCAACCTCTACCACGATATCGTAGGCGTATCGGACGGATGGCGGGGGGTGGCGCGTTCAGAGCTTATCAGGGACCTTGCATTTGGAGATTGGATTGGCATGATTGCGCCTGGCTGGTACAGTACGTACAGCATGTACCTAATATGCGTGAGGGATAGAGAGAGGGCTGAATGCGGATATGCATACGATGTATCCGTACTCCGTAGGGATGCAATATGCGTCCTAATTTACGGTTCTTACTCTATCTCACGCTCTATCTGGTCGAGTTCGTGCTGGAGGGTGGTGGAAGCGTGATTGGGGTGTTCCCATCCTATCCCATCCACGCGGGTTTCATATGTAGCCTCTCCCACCGCCACCACGGAAGACATCAGGAACTCGTTTATAGAGCAATGAGCACAGTAATAAGTTAAAAAAGAAACGAGAACCGGGATTGATGAGCATGTATGGCACCGGAACTGGGCGGCGGTGATGGTGGGGAGTCAGCCTCAAATCTCCACCCCATCATCATCTTCATCATCAGGTTTTTGCGGTAGCCAACTACAGTCTGTCTACAGACGCTCGAGGACAGACATTTGCCTGTCGGAATGGGACACAGGAGCCACCAAACGTCGGTGAGAGCACCAGTCTTTCCGAAAAGAGAAAGGAAGTGAAAAGAAGAAGAAAGAAAAGAAAGACAAAGAAAGACAAAGAAAGGGGAACAGAATAAGGGCTGCGTTTCCGCCCATGGCCGTCGGGGTGGTGGGGGACACACACCCATCACAACATCCAATGTGCACCACAAAACAGGGTATCCTCCCTCGGGTACGATAAGATAAGGTTATCATTCTCCAGTCCAATGCACTTTTTAGCATGAACTCGGCCTGTGCTCATGAATCTTATTGGAAATCTTGTTGACAGTGACGTATCCATCCTTGCCCTGGCTTGTATCGTACATCACGGTTGGCTGCGGTACAAAAAAGACCCCATGGAAGCATCCCGATATAGTTGATTTACAGAACAACGAGAAATCGGCCACTTTTTTTTGTTTTGTTTTGTTTTGGGTCCTACCAATACATCGAAACCTCCGACACGGACTCGGGCGCGCCATGTTTGTCAACAAAACACCCAATTATGCCGAGTTTCATCGCCCTCTAAAGCATGTACGTTTTATCAACATGACGAAAACCCCCCAAAATATCAGTGCTTTGAAGAAGAAGCAAATATCCTCCAATGAGTTCCCTGCACGCCGTTAATCACATTCTGAACCACTTTTGTCTTTCCCTAGTCAAAGTGGATTCTCCAAAGTTCACGATCGCTTCCAGCCGTAAAGTCACTTCGCGTATGCATCATCAAGATATTGTCGTTAACCAAGAGGTCGCCTTTCTCCCAAACGTGGTAAAAGGCGATGCGTCGGTCGTGCAGCAGCGAGTCGATGGCGTCGCAGATCACCTGGCTATCGGGGTTGTTGTCAATCGTCACGCTGGTGGCGTCAAACTTGGTCCTGCTCTGGGGCCAAGGCTCATGGTATCTGATACAAGGCTTGCCCGTGGTCGGATGGTTGATGATTAGTGGCAGGCCCTTGAGAGTCGTCTGGTTGAAGGATGAAGTAGACACGGTCCAGGTCATCTGGGACATTTTCTCAACCGTCAACCAGGACGGAAGATACTTGAACAGCAATGTTGAAGAAGCGAAAAGTGTGAATCCGGTGTGAGAGGGAGATGCGGTGGGAGTGTGGAAGAATTGGAACCTATCAAACGATGCAACGGTTAGAACTTGGGCTGATGGTAGTTGCGATATTGCTATCCCCATAAGTACGTGTAGACTTACTGAGGGGGTATTGAGACCAGTGTCTCCTCGCCAGTTGCCTCGTCGACCTTCTTCACTGTCTTGAACAAGCCATCGTAGTGATACGGCATCCACTCAGCCGAGAGCACGTTGTTTAGGCCCCGGGTATCCTCACCACGGTCCTTGACCTCGAGCAAAAGACCAAACTTCCATGGAAGCGGCGTGCCAAACTCATATGACTTCTTAATGAAGGCCTCCTTTTCGGGCCTCTTCACGAAGCCACGCAGGATGATGGGAGAGTTAATCTCTGACAGAGAGCGAACCTTCTTGGTGTCGATATCATCCATTGTCAGTGCTCCACGACCCTTGGCGGGTCTAATCGTCAGGCCGGACGGGTAGATGGGCTCGACGGTGATGCCTCCCTTCTCCTCGGCCCACGACAAGAGATCCGACTTTTCGCGGAAGTAGCTTGGGCGTCCACCCTCATAGACCAGTTCAAGAGTTTCATCCTTCTCAAACTCGGCTCGAGGGCCTGTGGTCGTGGTACCGTCCAGTCTGAAGACAATGGTAGAGTGCCATGGAGTAGTGTAAAAGGTGTCAGTGGGGAGGAGGCTAAGGGATAACTTCGCAGCGCCTGTGGAGGGATGGATAGACAGGCGAAGATAGTCAGGGTATTTCTGACGCACAGCATTGGCAAAAGCCTGGCGGAAGAATTAGCAAATGCGGGCAAGAAAACAGAACCAGCCAGGCTGTCTTACATCTCCTCGGGCCATCATCTGCTTGGCGATATACTCGATGCCCTTTTTGTACTTGGACTTTGTGCGGTCTTCCTTGAGGGGGTAAACATTCTCCAAGTCCAGCTCGAGGAATTTGATGTAGCCCCTATAGGTTAGACAGACATCTTCGCTCTTGCGAGCTTCTTCCCAGCTCCAGTCAGCCCGCGAAAAGGTGTTAAAGAGCGCACGACGGAAATTAGAAGCATTCGCAACGTAGGTCATTTCATTGAGCTCGGATGGGAGCGTGATGCTGACAAGGTCTCGAAGCCGAGAGAAGGAAATGTTGCTGAAGCCTTTGGCGACAGCAAGCTCTCGAAGAGCTTCACCGTATCCCCAGACATCCTTGTCGGGAACACCAAGTAAGTCTTTCAATTGTTAGATTCAATTCGACGCCAGATGGGATTTAACTCACCGTTATACACCAGGCCATCCGAAATGATGGTCAATTTGGCTCCAGGAGCATAGACATCGGCAATTGCCTGGCAAAGACCATTCAGTCGAGCAAGAGCAAACTCCTCTGCCTTGTCTGGGAACGCTCCGAGAACTTTGCTGATGGAATTGGGGGATTTGAAAGGAAATGCTGGGAGGCACATAGGAACTGGGCGTTCCGCTTTGACATGGGTGTAAGTCAGGGCGAGGAACTTCAGGGCAGACTCATCAGCCCTGCTACCGATGCTCTCAGACCTGGTCATACGATACCGGTCGATGATCTCGAGAATCTTGGAGGATGTCTGGAGGGCTGAAGCATCTAGGGCAATGGGGAAAGAAGCCATGTTTCCGCTGGCGGTAGGAATAGACGTGAGGTCGCCGTTGGGAATATCTGCAGAATCCGGGCCCGTCCCAAAGGGCACAGGCCTAGGATCAACGGCTTCAGCAACGGACATCATCTTTCAAGTCAGTGAAGCACTGTCAATGATGAGAAGGATGAGAAGGATGAGAAGAGGATGAAAAGGGAGGAGAAAAGTTTGTATTGATCTGATAGGTTCGTGAGGTAGGTGCTCCCAACGGGGGTTTATCTATATCCCCAGGTATGTAGGTAAGAATACAAAGGATACCTCACAAAGCGACTCCTCCTTCGGCAAACCAAACTCCTCCAAGGCCGCGGCCCGAACTTGTCGTCAACCATCGTCTCATCCTTCAGCACAATTCAGGTTATGTTCCCCATCAAACTACGTAAAGGCATGTTGAGATCGTGTCATTCGAAATCAGCCCTGTCCCCACGCCGCGCGCCATACGAATACAGGCCTCGCTTGCAACACACCGCCGACGAAAATCCCCGTCGTCGTGACAAACTTGGCAACATTTGCCACTTCATCCCACCGGAGACCGAGTTCTTTTCTTTTGATAAAGGCGTTTCAGTCTTGTGAAAAACGCACGGGCAATCCGATGGGGAACGGAACCAGGTCGGAAATAGTAGGAGGTCCCTGTTACGCTTTGGTATGCTCCCGCGATAGTAATGGCAAGATCAGGACGGGCCCTTACAGGCCACTACCTTCGGCATTTGGCCCAAACAAGGGACCCCAGATATAGGACCCATCCTATGCCTGTGGCGAGGGCCCGACCCGATGCCACATTCCGTTCTTCGACTGAGAGGGCTGCCATGAATCAATGACAGATAGCGGGGCCGACATGTGAGTCCAGCTGCACAACCGGTTAAAAGATCACCATGAACAAGGGCTTTAACAAGGACCCTGAAGCTCGAGGACGGGTTACTACGCCGTACGCGTCCAAGCATCCAGGGTCTGGGGTCGCAAGCCCTGTCTACGAGCCGTTCTTGGTTGCCTCTTTGGGAAATGCGGGACCGAGCGATCTCCGGGAACGGTCCGGGACATGGGTTTCTCTCTGGGCTGAGCCGCGCGCGGTTTCGGTAAGAGCCGCGTTTCTATACTAGACGCCAAGCAAATGACGCGCAAATACTGGGGAAGCGAAAACTTTGAAGTTGCCCTTGCGGTGACGAGTCTAGAATCTGGCGGTTGGCCTTGTTTCATCATGCGTCCTTGTCCAGGGCCGGGTGTGGCCGCAGAAGTCTCGGGCAACCTCACGCCACCGATTCACACTAGCTGTGAATGATTACATTACGTCCTGGAATAGGTCAGTCCGAGCTATGAGACGGCTGTTCGGCTCAGTTTCTATATTCTTAGGTCATCTCAGCATTATTTTCAAGACTTTCTCTAGCAGGAAATATCTTTGGGTTGATTCTTTCACTGCCTAGTTTTGAAAATCTATTAGTCAAGGAGAGAAGAGCCAAGTTAGAGCCACCTCTAGAAATTTTTTCGGGGTTTTTTTTTTTCATCTTTCCCTACCATCTTCAGTCATTTTCACTATGGAAGAAGTCGATGTCACTATTATTGGGGGTAACTACTCTCCCTAATCGTCACTGACACCGGAGGCTAACTAATTGGCACAGGCGGGCCTACTGGTCTTTTTACTGGACTCCTTCTCCATGAGCTGGGCATCTCAGTCTTGATCCTTGGTAATGAACATGCACATCCAATTTGGCCCGAAGAGAAACTTACAGAAATTAAAGATGCTAAACCAAGGACTCTTGATCTTGGACGTGCGGACGCCTTGAACGCTCGAACACAACAATATTTTGAAGTAGCCAACATCTTGGATGAGCTTTTGCCCCAAGGCCTCAAGTGCAACAGTGAGTAATTATGGAAGCCCCATCCCCAATTCTACTTTGTCGTCGCCTCATACTCATGCCCGTACAGCCAGTTCTACCTTCAGCAATGGAGAATTCAAGTCTCGCCAAAACCAGTGGTGGGTGAGCATCGAGCATGCCATGCACAAAAACTTCCTCATGATCGGCCAGCCCGTGGTGGAGAAGGTGATGGCGACCCGTCTTGAGGGACGAATCCACTACAATGAGCAAGTTCTCAGCGTCTCCGAAGACGACGAGTCTGTCGAGATTGTGACTCAAACTGGTTGCAAGATCCGCAGCAAGTATGCCCTCGGTGCCGACGGTGCAAGATCCACTGTCCGAAGCGCTTTGGGAATCGACTTCAGCGGCACGAAGCCCGAAATGCTTTGGGCTGTTCTGGATACCTTTATCGATACCGACTTCCCCGTTTGCCCTGAAATCATTACCTTTGAACTGGATGGCCAGTCGCGTGTCTCCTGGATTCCCCGAGAGCGTGGTCTCTGCCGTTTCTACGTTCTCCTCGAGGGCGAAGTCACCCAAGAACTTGCTCAGGAGTCAATCAAGAAGCACATGGCGCCTTATCGCGTTGATTTTCTCAAGACGGAGTGGTACAGCACCTTTGATGGTACGTCAAATGACCCCACTTCGCAATGTATAAGTGATCAGAGCTAACTCGATGTCAATAGTCAAGGAAAGAATTGCTTCGTCTTTCGTCTCAAAAGAAGGATCTGGCCGTGTTCTTCTCGCCGGAGATGCCGCACACGTGCATTCGGTCAACGGTGGCCAGGGCCTGAACACCGGTGTCGCTGACGCCTTTGGTGTTGCTTGGCGCCTAGCCATGGCCCTCCAACCTGGAATGAGCAAGGATACTATCAACAACATCATTAGAAGCTACGACATTGAGCGCAGAACTACGGCTTCGGAGGTTATTGGTGTAGCCGCCGCCCTCGTTCGAGACACTGTCCGCGAGGCGCAGAAGTACGTGTCGACGATTCAACGCAATGCCGCCTACATCACAGGTAAGTTCCAAGACTGTCCACTCGCCATAGTTTCTGATTTCAAACCACTGACAAATCTCACAGGTATGGGAGTTTCATACGATGGAATGTCTTCTCCGCTTGTCAAGGAGTCTCAACACGACATCTGGAAAGCCGGCCACCGATGCCCTGACATCATCATGAAATCGGTTACCGGCTCCGAAAATACGAGACTGTACACCGTGACCACGTATGGAAAGTTTCAGGTGTTGTTCATCGGCCAGCACCCGGAGGCCTCGTTCGACTATGATTCTGTGGCGGCCTCGTACCATGTCTTGCCGGCGCAGGGACAGCCGCAGCAAGAAAATGAGGCTCAGGCCAAGACAATTGTGGGCAAGAGATTCACAGCCGAGTGGGTCAAGCCAGAGGATTCTTTCGTCGTTGTTGTACGGCCGGATATGTACATCGGATACGTCGCGAGTGGGGACGATTCTTGGAAGCAGTATCTAGATGAGCTCTTTGCCAAGGGGCAATGATTTGTAGCGTAGCGTCTTTTCTTCCCCTTACCAGGATTGTATATCCAGATTCTTTACTATAACTAAGCTTGACTGGTATGCCCCAATCGTACGTGCGGCTGTTTCAGGAACCGGTTTGATCCTTGGCAGTCCGTGTAGTGAGGCATGAAGCAGAGAAAAATTTCCATCTTGGCTTTGTGTAAGTGAGTCGCCCTAGACTTCGCTGACGTTGAAATTGAGTGGCATAACAGGGTAATGGCATGGTATGGTCTGCTAATGGACGGCAAAGCTCTGTAATGCCCGGTACCATGTCGGCATTTCCGACTCGGCAAAGGTTCCTTTTTATCTGATCGGGCCCCGCGGTGGAGAAGTTTTGTCGTTCGTTTACGACGTCAGGCGGAGCACTTGCTCTTCTAGGCGAGCACGGGGGATTACAAATGAGACGCCGAGTGGGATGGAAAAAGAGGGAAAAAAAAAAAAAAAAAAAAAAAAGGTCGATGCTTCGATTTCCGATGACGATGAGGAAATACGCGCCCTCTTGGGGATATCCGGGGTCACGAGTAGTAGGGGATTCTGTTGTTGCCGAAGCCACGGTGGGCGCGGAAATGCGGTTTAGAAGGGGCCGCATCCCCCGGTTGTGGAACAAGAGATCTATTATCGTCCATGACGGCTGTGCCGCCGAACTAACAGGCCATTAATCTGAGAATGGGGAGCTCGAAAGAACGACCGAAGTCCTCAGACGTCAGTCTTACTGTAGAGGAAAATTCGCGTGCGGTGGCTTCGCCTGCAAACGTCACCCCCTCGAGTGTTCCCAACGGAGGCCATCGAGCATGGCTTCAGGCCGGGGGCTCGTTTTGCCTGTACTTTGCGACATGGGGTAAGATTTCGAGATTCAATGCTTTGAGCAACATGACCAAGAATGCCGCCATCGAGGTGAGATACTGACCCTAGATTGCTGTCCAGGTCTGATATCCAGCTATGGCACGTTCCAGACCATCTATGAGGCCGGGCTTCTCGAGCACCACACCCCGTTTGAAATCTCAATCGTGGGTTCTCTGCAGACGTTTTTGATGGTGTTTCTCGGCTTCATCGTGGGCCCCATTTACGATGCCGGCTATTTCCGCCACCTCCTGACCGCTGGATCGCTTCTGATCGTGGTTGGCACCGTTCTTCAGAGCCTGTGTACGAAGCTATGGCATCTCATGCTCGCCCAAGGCGTGCTCATCGGCGTAGGCGCAGGATGTTTGTCTCTCCTTAGCGTTGCAATCACCTCGCTGTGGTTCACGACCAAGCTCCCGCTGGCAAATGGCATCGCGGCCTCTGGAAGTGGATTTGGAGGGTATGATGCTCCGTCTTTGGGCTTTTTCTTCGTGAATGCAATGGCTAACTTGTGTCAAGCGTTCTCTTACCCATCATGCTTCGAGAGCTGTACCCCAAGATTGGACTTCCCTGGGCTGTTCGAGCACTGGCGCTGCTTCTACTCGTCCTTCTCGTCGTTGCAAACATCGTCCTTCGAACCAGAGACACCGCATCGCAGAACCGACAAAGGCGGTCCTTTATCGACACAACTGCGTTCCACGACTGGCCATACCTTCTGTTTGTGTTCGGATGCTTCGTCGTATTCCTAGGCATGTACACCCCCTTCGTCTACATCGGGAGTTACGCGTTGGACGAAGGCATTGTCTCATCCAACTTTGCGCTCTACATCCTCGCCATCCTCAACGCCAGTTCAATTCTTGGTCGCATTCTGCCTGCTTTCCTCGCCCATCGCGCTGGACCAATGAACATGATTGTAATTACAACGGTTGCACTCTCCATCACTAGCCTCTGTCTTCTCACCGCCAAAAGCTCAGCCCGCCTGGTCGTGGCTATCATATTCCAGGGCTTCTTCACAGGAACTTTTTTTGCGCTGCAGCCAACGATTTTCGTGAGGCTGACCGCGGACGCAAGCAAGATTGGAACAAGATTCGGAATGGCCTTCTCTGTCATGTCAGTGGCGTTGCTATTCGGTTCTCCTATTTCAGGCGCTCTGAGGAAGAAAATGGGCTATCAGGCTGCATGGGTTTGGGCCGGAGTCACCATATTCGGTGGAGGGGCAATCATCCTCGTCGCCAGGTCGCTCAAGCGCAGCTGGAGCAAGCCGGTTTAGGAGTGTATCCGTGAAAGTGCAATAGTATCAATTGGTAATCGTCAATTGAAAAGTAAAAAGCAGACTTCAAAGGTGCATTCTATATTTGGAAGGTGATGAGTCGGATATACGGGTGACTGTTCGGGGCAATCCCCCTTTTCAATTCATAATGCAGCTTGTATTTCGTATAATTTCTCATCTTGATATCATTTGCTCGTCTTCCATGTCACTTTCCAAGGTCATCTAGCTCGCATAATAGCACCCATTGTAATCGTAACCCCCTTCTGGAAGTCAACGTCTCTTTCGCAACGCCTGCTCTTCACCAATCACCCGCCTAACTCCGCGCCTCACCATGTACATCGCCCTAAAAGGTCATTCCATCTCTACAGCGTGTCACTTTTGTCCATCACGCTCGGCCAGCCCGGCCAACCTGGAGGATCTCGCCTGTCAAGGCATCATCGCTTCGTAGCACTGGCCAAGATGATCCATCAGCCTTGGCAAGAACCAACTCCAACTTGGTTCCCAGGATCTTGTATGATGACTTGGCGGTATCGATAGTGGCAAACAGCGGGACGTCTGCCTTGTACCGTTTCGGAGGCGAATCCGATGTCGTGAGGTCCAACACCACCTGCTTCTCTTGGAACTCCACCTTGGCAATATCCTTGTTGATTTTCTTGAGGAAGAAGGATGCGATAACGCTGGCCGGGGTCTGGTAGAAGTCGTGTCTGTGCTCATATTAGGCGAATAGGTTCCGTAAGTTCGAAACATGGGGGAACTTACCTAACGGTAGACAAACCTTCTTCGCCGCTGGCATCCGCCTTGTCCTTCTTACCGCTTCCAACGAACAAGTGCCTAGTCTTTTCCTTGCAACCCTCAATATTCATGAACTGGTCAAACTCAAGCACCCTCCTCTTGCAGCACGAGTAACCCTTGCTGCCCTCGTGGAATATGGGCACGCCAGGGTGGTGCACGCAGTTCTCATCATCTCTCGAACTGCCCTTCCTGTAGGTAGCGCCGCAGGCCTTTCGCTTACATGTAGCTCCGTCCGGAATCTCCAGGCTTGGCTCGTCGTCCTCGGATTCCGGGGGAGGAGGCGGCGGGGTTGGAGCATGCTGGGCGGGCTGGATAGGTGCGCGGCTTGGGGTAGCAGCATTGAGAGCCTCGATCTTTTTGGCCAGCGCCGCTTCGTCTTGCTGGGGCTTCTCCTCAACCGCCGGGGGCTTGTCGGTGGTGGAGTGGGTTCCAGTTGTGCAGGGCGGGATGTCCATGAACTCATCAAAAGTGAGGACACGCGGCTTGCAGCACTTCCATCCTATAGCGGGAGCTCAGATTCCGTAATTGGAAGAAGGGTGCGCAGCTCGATGATCTCGTCGGGTTCGTTGCTTACCTTTCTGCCCCTCATGAAAGACGGGAGGACCAGGGTGGTACGCGCACTTCTCGGTCGGGTCTGTGAACTCCTTGCCGCAACCCTGGTGAACGCACTTTTGAGCCATGTTGGAAGACTGCGGCGGCTCTAGATCGAGATACAGTCTCTGATTCTCAGAAATTGGGTCTTATAGTGAAAATGAAAAGATGGAGTATCGCAGAGTCGTTGGTGGGGTGGGAGCTTCTAGAATTCCTGCCCCGATGACGCTGGACGCGCGGGAGCTCTTGCTTCACCGCCTTCCGCTTTGGATGCGGGGTCGAGCTCTGTCGGAGAATATGCGATTAGACCGTGGTATTTTCGACGACGGTTCTATGTGACAGCTGCAAGGAGCTGCGATCTCTCGAACCATTTTTCCAATTTCGACGACATCTGTATAATAAGAAATTGAAAATCCATTCCGGAAATATCTGCTCTTTCATTTACCGCTTTCTCTTTTTCGCTCGTTTCTTCTCCTCTCAAGCTCGCAAGCATGTTCTTCGCAACTCGCCGTCTTCTGCAACAATCGTGCAGAATTACCTTCTTTACCCGCGAGACCTGCGGTCTCTGTAGCCAAGCAAAGGGTGTGTTGTCTGATGTCTGGGACAAGCGCCCATTCGCCTACAAGGAAATCAATGTCGACGCTTCAGAGCCCGTGTCAAAGTCTTGGAGGATGCTTTATGACTTTGATGTCCCCGTGGTACGCAACATTTGTCCCTGCAAATGCATTTCACATTATCATTGTTATTGATATACAAAAAAGATTCACATCAGCAAGGCTACGGCTCCTGAGGAGAACCCCGCCAAGTCTGGAAAAGCTATCAAATTGATGCACAGGTTCACTGTTGACCAGGTTATTGAAAAGATGGACAAGGCTGAACAAAACTAAACGCTTATTTGAATCGTCTGTTGAGCTCATACTAGGGGAAGAGTTCTTCAATATGACTGTCCTTTGACTGGCTTTGCCGCTTCAGAGGCAAAGCTAATCTGCTCCTTGGCCACAAACTCAAGGGCCGTATAGTCCGTTACGACATTCATCATATCGAACCCTTGCTCCGCGAATAACTTAGCTTGCTCGCCCCCGATGCAGTAAACTCCACACTTCTTGCCGGCCTTTTTGCTAGCAGAAAGAACCTTGGCAATCGCTTCATCTAGTTCTGGTTTCATTACGCCGTTAATGATAGGATGTCCAATGTTGTTTCCTACCCCTGGTTAGCTATTACTTATTTCATAGAGACAATTGAGACCAGACACGAACCCAGGTCGAAAGGTCCAATAAACAGAACATCAATGCCTTCAACGGCAGCAATTTCATCTATGGACTCGAGAGCTTCCTTGGTCTCAATCTGAACAATGGTTAAAAGGGCATCATTTGCCTGTTGTAGATACTCGGTAAAGCTTGGGACGGGATTGAAGCGCTCAGAGGCAATGGGTGACCCGAAGCCGCGTTTACCCCAGGGTGGAAACTTGGCAGACTCCACGAGTTGTCGAGCCTCATCAGGCGTGCGGAGTAATGGCACCACGATCTAGATAGTTGTCAACAAAGCGAGCAATTCTAGACTTTCTCATGTTACATACCCCATGGGCTCCACTGTCAAGAGCTCCTGGAGAACCGATGATTAGTTATTGCCTGAAACTATAGAGCAGAACTCGATGGCTTACGCTTCACCATCCACCCTTGCATATCGGGCAGCCTCACAATTGGGGATACCCCCAACGCGGCAATTGCCGGCACGGCATCATGCATCGCGCCATCTAAGACCAAAATCAGTGCCTCTTCTATTGTCGTCTCGTTCATCGAGCGGAACCCAGCTCTCATACCATCCAGGTTTCCATGTTCGCAATCGACCAAGACCCAGTCAACCCCAGATCGCGCCAGCACTCGCGATATGTTAGCGCCGGGAAGCATCTGCCATGCGCCGAGCGAGGTCCGTCCATCATTCAGTGCCGTTCGTAACCGGTTCGACGCCTGCATCGCGGACATGTTTCTTACGGTCCCCCGCACGCAGAGCGAGTTCCTTATCGAAAGAGAGGCCCCGAGGCGGAGCGATTGCGAGGTGAAGGCCTTCATGATTTAGATTTTGGGGGCGGGGTCGTTTGCGGAAGTGGACCGACGACTGAATTGATCGCCCAGAGATTGTTACAGGAGATTGAAAAGTGAGATACGTCCACTTATTAGGCTTCAACTGGCCTTTTGAATTGTCGACGTTGATTCTTCGATGGCGGTTCTATTTGCCCCCAGAGTGGGGGTCACTCCAGAGTGTGGGGTTGCAGCGGAAGATCACCAGACCAAGATGGTGCATGCCGGCATAATACAGCAGCCGAAAATATACGTAATAGGGCGTAGGGCGCAGATGTTTTGGGGTATCTGTTTCTCAATTTCTAATATCTCGCGTCAAAAGTTTAGTCGCCCGCAGCCAGGGCTCGTGGGAGAAGATGCCGCAAACCCCTTCAAAGCAAGCGACTTGGTCCATGGGCTTGGAGCCATCATCACCCAGCAGTAGCCATCTGCAGGCCAAAGGTCCTCTGTTTTTCATATAGCAATAGTGTTGGTCCCGAAATCTCCATCTCAATCCTCAAGCCCCAAAACAGTCGCAGCCCAGTGTTCAAATAGCCAAAACTCCGCACCGCTACAATAACGTGGGTATGGTTGACGGGCTGGTCTATGTGGTAGTGTTTAGGTCCAAATCGACAAGTCTGAGAAAGACAACTGCAAACAATCTAAATCGAGTATGTTCATTCGTCGTCATATTCATAAATTAGTCTTGTAGGCAACTAAACGGCATTGTTAGCAATTGGCCAATTTGAGGGCTTAGGCATCAACATACCCCAGGTAGTCTTCCTTGATGCTGCCAATAGCCCACATCTCTCCAACCTCGGTACGGGTTCCGATGATCTTGACTCGGACATGAGTTCCGGGCTCAATCACTGTGTCCTCATTGTTGGTGAACTGGGGCGGGGTGGCGTTGGGGTCCCATTTGATATCGCTGGGGATCAACTACAATAACGATCAGTAGCTGCCAGGTGGCACCAGGGAATACCTAACGTACGTGCGCCGATACGAAGAGTCGAAGAGGTCCCGCCTGGGCGAAGAAACCTTGAGGGTTGATGGAGTACACTACAGCATCAACCTGAGATGGGTCAGCCTGCTGAACAAGCACGATTCGGCAGATGGCAGTCATACAGTCTCGCCCTTGAACGGTCGCCACACGACTGCGCGATAACCGACAGTAAACTCAGCCAATCCGTTGCCGGGAAGGATGCGGCCTTCTGAGATATCAAAGGTATCCATGATGGAAATGATGTAGTAGCTTCCAGCGCATGTGCCTTCCACATCCTTCAGGAGCTTGCTCGTTACCAGATCATGCATGTTGCGCCCGAAGTAGGAAGGGTGCAGGGTGACCCTGCGCTCCATGTTGTAGAGGAAGAACATGATGAAAAAGGTGTGATTCAGCGATAGGGGCCAAGGGTTCGTTCGGTTTGGGGCACAAGGCGAAAAGGTCGAGGCTCGAGAAACGGCAGACCGCGCTTCCTAAACCAGAAGGCTTGGTTAGGGCTCTTGGGGTCAACTCCTGGCGCTATGAGGGTGTGGGAGCAGCGCGACTGAGTAGAATCGAAGTATAGACGGCAATGGGTAGGGGGGGACAGGCGGACAGCGGTTCACGGGGATGGCGTCGCGCGATCGAAAGGTCGGAGCAAGGCCAAACCAAAGCGAAAGCCCAGGGGCGGCGCAAGTAAAAGCGTAAAGGCAGGGCACCAGGCTACCAGAACACGCAAGCACCCGCCGTTGTCGAGCGTCGAGTGGAGGTTGCGCCGATGGCCTTCCCGACGCAGATGGATCGGTTCGTTGGGGGGGAGGGCGATGATGGAGGAGGTTTTGTCGTAGAGGCGAGGCTGAACAAGGTCGCAGTGGAGTGGCAGAAATCTTGTCCAGTGGTGGTTGAGCGCGGCGCGCGCTCGAGGAGCGAATCGCAATCAGCGTGTTGCCTGGTCCGTGCGCATTGCGGCCTTGGAGCAATAGCACGGCTACATAGTGACTTCGGTTCTTGCTTGCCTCAGTCTGTCGCCCAGTCCCTTAATTTTTGCCTAGGTAGGTAGTTTCTTTGAATCCTGCCGTCGCTTAAAAACAAGTACCCAGATCGATTCATCTTAGAGGAAAGCTCGATACATTTGATTGAAAAAACATTCTTTAATATTGCATATCTTTCAGCTATACTGTGGTTGAGACTTATTAGGAGCACAACGCAGATCCTAGGTTACAAGGAACTCTTTGGCGCCGATTGTACCACATTCGCTAGCCACACCACATACCATGAGCGATGGCCGCACCTAGTCCTCCATAAAATACCTAGGCGAGCACGTAGCTACAGATTGGTAAGCGGAAATAAGCTTAATGCTACCTCTGCCGGCATCCCTGTGAGGTATGCTGGCTTTTGTTATGTTCTTTCAACCTCTTTGTTTGCTGCAGGTCCTGGAAAGACTCAATTCGTCATCGAGCATAATCCAGTAGTGAACACCTACGCACACGGGATTGGACAGAGCGTGCACTTTTACAACGAAAAGACTGTCTTCCTACAGCCACCCGTTGCTGATGGACAGGTACACCTTGATGTCGACTGGTCAGCTAGTAACGTGCTGGATACGGACTACACATGAACGCCACTGCATGAAAATCTGAATCAGGGAGCCCAGATAAATTTCCGGCATCCACTTGGCCAGATGCAAGCCAGGCCATGAATAGAAGCTGTGCAAAGATGCCATAAGCGTTTTGGAAAGGTCCAGGTCCATACCCATGGGGGGAAACGGCGGCGCAAGAAACCCCCTGCTGGAAAGGTTGCAAAGCCACTCGGAGTCTTTCCAGGCCATGAAGGCCGAAGCTACAGTAGCGCTTGGAGCCCGAGCCCAACAACAGGGGGCAATGTTCGTCGAATGTCAGTCCACACCTTCACTCGTCCCGTACCTACGAGTTCCACCAGTCACTTGTGGTGCAATCATAAGCCTGCATTTGCAGCGGTGGCGGCGGTAGGAGCAACTAGCAGCAAAGTAGTACCTCTACACGGGATAAGACGGGGGATCAGAGGGCCGCCATTGTCCATATACGGAAGTTGATATCGTGCTCACACTGGACGGACTCGCATAGGGGGGGAGGAAGAAGGGCTCCCTCAGTCGACTCCAAGACGAGCTGAAACCCATTTGTTCCAGAGGCAAGCAACTACATAGATAGGTTAGTGGTTTTAATGTCCAAGGCTTCCTAATACCTCAATGGTCATGTATGCGTGGACGGGTGCGTATTGCGTCCTTGTGTCCGATAGAAATGTGGCCTGACACGCAGGGGAACATTTGGGAGAGGGTGTGGCCGAATCCGGGGAAGGACGCCAGGGTTGGTTCAACACTTTTGGAACTCCCAGCACTTACTCCCAGCGGAGGGTGTTGCCAGTCTTCTTCTAGGCGGTTAAACGGGAAAGAAGAGTGGCCAGGCTACCTGCTTCATTCGTAGGCATTGGATGTTTTGGGGTGGAAAGAATGAGGGGGAGGAGTTGATCCGAGGCACTCCTGCCCCACGTTGAAGCCAGGGAGAACAGCACAAAAAAAGCATATGAACAACGCAACACTTCGCGGCCGGAGCGGCATTGCATTGCACCCTCCAGTCTTCTCCTCCCGGCCCATACACCGGCGTTTCTCCTCTTTTTTTGTCCACTTGGTGTCGTGACACCCTCGCCCTCATTTCTCACGCTGTGTTTCTCTCATTCTTGCTTCCGCAACCCTCTCCAATTGAACGCCTCCTGGCTCAATCATTCGGCCTCGGCATATAATAGTCGCCCCATCCGCCCGCCCATCCCAAAATCTCGCCATTCCGTGCTATCCACCATCCGCCATCAGCCTTCATCTCCCCCGGATTTCCCACCCCTCTGGTGCCTCCCTGTGGAACAAAGCGTCTACTAGCCCACGGACCACCACCTCGCCGACTGTGGCGTTTCTAGTAGATATTTCTCGGTTACTCTCATTTTCGTATCCAGCATACAGCAGCTCTTGACTGCTCACTCTCACACACTTCCTCTCTCACTGCCGCCACCTGAGCCAACCAACCAACCAACCGCCAAACAATACCTCCGCATCTCATCATGACACTGGACCTGGAGCATCACTTGACCTTTGTAAGCCAGCCCTGTCGCTCTTGCTGTTTCTTCTCCAATGCGCGCTGTAGCTTCCCGGTTCTACTTGGCAAACCTCAATCGGCCCCTTGCTGACCTTCTCCTTTAGTATGGTGCATACCATCATAATCAAGTCAATATCACCATTCACATGATCTGTGTCCCGATGATTCTCGTTTCGGCTTTCACTATGGTATGTTGTCGCCTTATTCTCCTTCTTCATCCAATTCCGGCCTTCCCGAAGTCCTCAATTCTCCAAACACTGCCCAGTCTAACATAACCCGTCCGTCTAGGCCACCTACACTGGAACTCTCATCCAGCTCCCACCATGGCTCACCGTGCCCTATCTTGAAGTCAATCTAGGTACAATTGCTGCCTTCGTTTACTCCGCTCTCTATCTTCTCCTTGAGCCCTTTGCCGGGTTCATCCTCGCCGCCTTCTGCATGGGCGGAGCTGCCTTTGGCAATTACATGCGTTCTCAAAACCCAGAGGGTACTTTCCAGGGCGCTTTATCCCTGCACATTGTCTGCTGGCTTATGCAGTTTCTGGCCATGGTGTCTTCGAAGGCCGTGCCCCGGCTCTTCTGGACAACCTTGTCCAGGCTCTATTTCTTGCTCCCATGTTCGTGTGGCTCGAGCTTCTCTTCATGTTTGGATACCGTCCCGAGCTACAGGCTCGTGTCGAGAAGAGAGTCCAGGAGGAGATTGCAAAGTTCAAGGCCAGCTCAAAGAACGGCAAGGCCGAATAAAGACCTTGCCAAAAGGCATGCCATCCTGCACTGCGAGTACATCGCGAATCAACTTACCGGTGGCATGATTCTCCAAAACTGAGTTTCAGAAAGGAAATTGCTGTTTCCATCAATCGTTATTTGAACGGACCTTGAGCAAACCTTTCGCTTCAAAGGATGAAGATGCAATGGCTTTTGTCCATCTTCTAAAAGAGAAATGTTGACAAGTCCCAATTTGGGGGCCTAACATCATTCCCAACTCCCTCATGATATATTCCAGCGTTCTGCAATTACCTCACAAGCTATCGTTGCTTTATTTGGCTATTAGCCGCCCTATATTCAGGGATCTTTTCTCATCCAGCATGCGCAATCTTATGGTGAGAAATGTACGATGAAAAAGAATTCCTATCGGAGGATCAGACACACTCGCAAGAATAGCGAGTATTCACAAATGGAATTACAGCTAGTATCTTTACACCAATTTTCATTATTCTTTTTTGAAACCGCGAGTTACTCACGTTCTTCTCCCTCCTCTACCGGTGCCTGCGCTCGGACGAAAGGGTCATTTCGAGCAATGTGCTACATCTGTATCCCACTCGAAGTTTGTTTTCCACATACCGCCCTGCCCAGAGAGGTTGAACTTGACTAGTGCCTGTCATACAAACGCTTTAACCGAGTCTCATTCTTAGTAGCAGTTGAAAATCGGAAAATTTCACTTGATGAGGAGTCTCGGGACTTCTTTGGTGGACGTCTTGTGCTCTGGCTATATTAATCTCAATGCCACTAGCCCGGATGTGAATGTTTGGAATATTGACATGGAATCAAAAAGGAGGTGATTGTCTAATCTTTCTTTATTGTGATCCAATTGGACAGGCTATTGAGGAGGTCGAGTACTCGCACTAACTACCATCTTACCCCATGCATCGGTCGCCGAAACGATGAGGTCAGAAGATGATGTAAAAGATAGAAAATTTCCAAACGCGCACTTTACACTCAGGAATTCAGGAATAGTGGTACCAAATAGTTTTACTCAGTTCCTCAAAGAACTAAAAAAATAATCCTAATTTCAACCATAACATAAAACAGACTATTATTATAGCTAATAATAATTTATTTATTACGATAAAAAGACCACATTCAGGATACCTATTCAACCTCCAATCCTCAGCGCATACTGTCCTCTTTTTGGAAAGATGGGGAACGCAGATCGAATATCCATCGAGCTTGATAGCTATTCTTTCCACTTCCAACTCACCTGTGGTAAGATTCCAGGTATCTTATTGATGAGCATATGACAACGGCTGGATCACAAGAATTGAATCCAACCAACCGAAAAAAAGAAAGTACCACCAGGCGACCTCCTTCTAGATAGGGAGTAGAGATTAGAACGAAGGTGTAGTTTTATGCCCACTAAAGGGGTCGTCTCTCATCCGGAGTTATGAGATCTCATTGTTTCTAGAATGTTGGAGTGGGCAGTCAAAATCATGCACATGGAACAGAAATGATCGATGGTATCTGATCCAAAGCTTTATTTCAACTCCGGAACGGAGCAGGCCATTCATGGGGCCAAGCTAATGATAATTCTTCTTCCTATTGATGCGAGTTCAAAATTAGAGACCGGCAGTTACCAGAACTGACGGGAAGAAAGGCCCAAGTGGGGTAATATTCATCATCACATCATTCTTCCTCTTCTTCTCCTCATCCTTCACGATCAATTATCAGTCTCGGCGATATCATTTTGTTTCCTGGGGCTTCTAATTCTCAACAGCAGTGGTATAGTCCTGGGCAGGTCCCCGAGCTGTGGCAACGTTCTGGATCGCGACGGCGGCCTCGGAGAGCTTCTTGCTAGGCTCCGCAAGTTCGGGGACGGCCTTGGCAAGCTCAGCGACGATCTTGACCAAGGTGCCAATGGCACCACCAGCCGTGTCAGCCTCATCACGCTTGCTGGCGCCACCTTGGAGAATGATGGCCAAGCCGGTAAGGGTGTTGCCAGTAGCGGTGCCCAGGTTGTTCACAGCGGTGCCGGTAGTCGTACCAAGACCACCGAGCGCCCTGCCGAGGAGGCTAGTCAGGCTGCCAAGGGGGTTGTTATTGTTGGATCCAAGGTTACCTGTAAGAGTTTGAAGCAGCGTGGCGAGGTTAAGAGAAGAGAACAATCCAGAAAGGCCGGGGGTTGAAGGAGACGTGGTGGCGCTGGTAGTGCTGGTGTGGTTGGCGGTAGAAGTGCTGCCGGAGGTGGAGGAACCGAGGGAGGCTCCGCTGATAGCAGCTAGAAGACCCTTGAGTAGCTGGTTAACTAAATCAATGATCTGAGTGATGAGATCAGTGCCAGGAGTGGCTGCCAAGGCATCATTGCGCTTCGACAGGACCTCAAGGGCGCTCTGGAGATCAGTGATCTCACGCTGTTTGAGTGGGGTGCCCGAGAGGACACTAGCTACGGTAGCAGGAAGGGCGGCACAGCCCAAAGTACCAAGGATGAATTTCGCAGCCAGAGTTCCAATAAGCCCTCCTTTCAGTTGCTCCAGGGTTTGCAGGGCTTAGATGGCCTGCTTAGCCTACTCAGATTGCTCAGACTCTCCCGACTGCAGAGCTTGGAGTTGCTGCGCGGCCTCGATAGCATATTTGGCGCTCTGAGCCTGTTCGGCTTGGTTGGCTTCCTCACGCTTGGTAGCCTCGTGCTGCTGCTCGTTTTGCTTGAGCATGTTGAGGAGAGCGATGAAGTCCACAACCCGGGCAGCCTGCATCTCTAGAGTAGTTTTCTGGGCCTCATTCGCAATATCACGTCGGCCAAGATCAACATTAGGAGTCAAGGGGCCGACATGCCGTTAATTCGCATTAGCTTGATGCCATCGTATACTTGCAGGCCTTGATGGATTCTCATGGCTGTATCCTCATATACTCTTCGCCAGTCCAACCCCCAAAACCAGCTGTCTCGGTGAGTTCTCGGTGCATCATTCACAGCATCGAAATAGCCATATAGGTCAGGTAGTCGATGTTTGTAAGTCCGATAACCATCACCTGCGACATTTGGCGGGGCACCTTGAAAGGAAAACAGCATGAGGAATGGACATTTGGGCTCTGAGAGTACACTCAATGCTTTCAAAGCTTTGTGCGTTGGGTTTTTGGAGGGTGATTGCATTTCTCAAGCTCTCAAGCACACGCGTGCCGAAGAGACGGAATGTTGATCAAATAGTGGGCACTTAGCGAGGGCGAGGTTCGGGGGTGGTAAGAAAGCAACGTGAATGGCGACATTGGGTGCTTTCAGAGAGGCCCATGGGCGTTCCACCGACAGAGAATGCCCGAGAGAGATATATCCTCGGTCATCCCAGCAACAACCATCCCCTGATGGAAACTCACATTTCTTGGTGGCAGCTCACAACCAACCTCATCAGAGCTGCCTCAGAAGGTTTGATCTTGATGGCCGCGACTGACGGGACGTGTTTAATGGAGCAAGCAGCCGCCGGTTAGGGGGAGGGGATAGTAAATGGTGCATCTTGCACAGCTTCAAGGGTGGAACGCAAAAGCTTGAGCCTAAACGCCGAGAGCTAACAGTCTAACACTGAGGTCTGAGATGCGGTCTTGTCAAGGAAACCATGTAAGTCGTTGTGGCTGGCGGAATAACCTTAGTCCATGTCGACTGCCGGCAGCTAAACAGCCTCCGGCCCCGCGCGGAGCCCCATAGTTAGCTTCCAGCTTCTCGATCACTTGCTCCGGATCGAGGTAGAGTAGGGATTATCCAATAGTAGGGTCCCAATCCAAGTCGATTTTGTCTATTGCAGCCGCATTTGTGGGTTGGACCCCAAGGTGGTCAGGTACGCAAATTCCCCTAATCCCGATCTCAATGAGGGGGCTCGGGTGTGACATTTCGGGACGATTATTTAATGAAGCCAATAGAATAGTCCAGCCATGCAGATTCTGTCCAATGTGTCAAACGACTTGACGTTGACTGGGCTGCATAGCCACATGTGACCAGAGACACGGCAGATGGTACGTCTTTTCGGACATGACAAGGATCTAGAAGAGTTGTCGATGCCGTGGGGAAAAAAAAAGAAAAAAAAGAAAGAAAAAAAGGCATTATTGTCCTTGTTGTGTGTTGACGTTTCACTAGCACTCACAGCTGCTAGCTCGAGGGAGAAGCACCAGCCTGAAAATGGTGGTTTAGCAGATGGTATAGGGTAGCAAGCGAGATCTGGCGTCGACTAAGCCAAAATTCTACGGGATTGTGACAGGTGTGTTTCTCGGCACATATTTTCTTCAGTGGTGAGAGGAACATGATGCGATGCGTAAGAAAGAGGCGTCGTCTGGCATACCTTCGTCTGCGATATTCGGCAGCATGTGAAGATTGGACACCAGTAAAAGACGCAATCGCAGGTGACTTGCACGTGAATTGTGCATTGATCATCGATCACGCAAGGGGATATCGACAACGGATGCCCAACGGAAAGACGGAAGCCAACACACAAAGCGCCACTTGGTCCAAGTAACTGGGATAACCCACCGGCTCAACTAGAGCAGAGGGGCAAGATATCGAGTCATGCCGGGTCAGCGTCATAATGGATCGTCGTGCTGTCGAGATAGGAAAAACAGGAGATTGAAAGCGGAGCAGCGTGCGGCGTATGTACTTCGTACAAACGGAGGATTTGGTGAGTCAAGGGTTTTAGTGCACTGCCATGGGCGATAGCGGCGCGATTTGCGTCACAAGCAACAGCGTCAAATTTTTTTTCCTCATCCTTCTTTTTTCCCTTTCCCTTCCCGGCCATCGTCGGCATCTGAAATCGGAAGGGGATCGTATCGGTGCAAGTGCAGTGGGTGTGGGTGGGGACTAGAACCTAGCCCCTATCCACCAACGACAAAACATTTGCATGTCCTTATTTGGCGATCTTTTCTGTATTTTCTTACCTTGCCGGGTTACGTAGATGAAAGCTCAGAGCCCCCGCCCCCCTGGAGCCCCGAAGTAGGAGCTGGGAGCTGGGGGCAGGCAAGCAAGTCACCTCAGCTGTCGAGGGAGGTATCAATTACACAAAGGCACAAAACTCCCTTGCAATTGAACATCTAGGGGCGGGTTTTTTGGTACCTGGGACAGAAAACCATGTCGAGCTGCGGTAGCTTTAGTTACAAGCTTTTAGCTATTCCACGTACCAGAAGAAGGGAGGCCAGACTGGGCTAAAACTTCCAATGAACGCTTTCTGTGACTACCGCCGATCGTGGCTAGTCTTCCCCTGTCCCTCTTTTCCTTTCTTTAGTTTTTTTTTTCTCTCAATCGGACGCACGACGGAGCGTCGGAGAGAGGAGACGCCAATGACGGGGCCACCAAAATGTTGGGGCGCACTCTTCTGCGATCGTGTGCCAGAGCAGGTCAAGGAACAAGATTGCTAGTGCTGGAAGAGGGGCTAAGGTACTGCTACGTACTGCGGGCGCTGGGGCAGTACCTAGTCTCGCACACCGTCACAAACCAGAATTTTCGCCGACCTTATCTTATCAGCACCCTCCTGTACCGCCTTTTTTCTTCTCCAGACTCTCTTTCTTCTTCCCACCAGAATTCAAAAGAGTCACCCGCTCTTGTGTTCTTCACATCGCGACCCAGACGTTCAATCGGGATCAAGAAAGGCAAGCTTGCCAGCGGGACGGTAGAATATTCGCATTGATCCGCCTGCACCGCCGCTGCAATGCCTGCCAACATCAACCTGGCCACCCTCGCTGGCCGGGCTCCGGCTTTGCTCCGACATGGACGCCGCATGCCTCGAGCGCTGCCCATTCGATCTTTCTCCTCGGCCACCCTCACCACCCGCAGCCGCTTTTCCATCGCTGCTAGCAAACCTGCCCAGTCGAAACGCCTGGGAACCATCTCAATTGCCCGCGCCTACAGCTCTGCGGCTACCGAGTCTGCCCCGAACCCTAAGGCCTACATCGACAGCGGGGTCATCAAGCCCAAGCAGAGCGTCGACGTCAAGAAGGTCCTCGTCATCGGAAGCGGTGGTCTGGCCATCGGCCAGGCCGGCGAGTTCGACTACTCAGGTTTGTGCCTCCGCTGCGCATCTTAGCCATCACCAGTTCTGAATCACCGCTTGTTGTGAATCACTGCTCAACAAGCGGGTTCAGTGACTCACATACCATCGCGCCATGTGAGCTCCTTCGCTAACCCCGGTCTTAATGACACAGGATCCCAGGCCCTCAAGGCCCTCAAGGAGGCTGGCATCGCCTCCATCCTCATCAACCCCAACATTGCCACCATCCAGACCGACCACAGCCTCGCTGACGAGGTCTACTATCTCCCCGTCACTCCCGAGTATGTCACCTATGTCATCGAGAAGGAGAAGCCCGATGGCATTTTCTTGTCTTTTGGTGGCCAGACTGCTCTCAACCTCGGTGTCGAGATGCAGCGACTGGGCCTTTTCGAGAAGTACGGCGTCAAGGTTCTCGGTACCAGCGTCAGGACCCTAGAGCTTTCCGAGGATCGTGACCTGTTCGCCAAGGCCCTCGAGGAGATTGAAATCCCCATTGCCAAGTCCATTGCCGTCGGCACCATCGAGGAGGCTCTCGATGCCGCCGAGAAGGTTGGCTACCCCATCATTGTCCGTGCCGCCTATGCTCTTGGTGGTCTCGGATCTGGCTTTGCCAACAACGAGGAGGAGCTCCGCAACATGGCCGCCCGATCCCTCACCCTTTCCCCCCAGATCCTCGTCGAGAAGTCCCTCAAGGGCTGGAAGGAAGTCGAGTACGAGGTTGTTCGCGATGCCAACAACAACTGTATCACTGTGTGCAACATGGAGAACTTTGACCCCCTGGGAATTCACACTGGTGATTCTATTGTCGTGGCTCCAAGCCAGACCCTCAGCGACGAGGAGTATCACATGCTCCGAACTGCCGCCATCAAGATTGTCCGCCATCTCGGCGTGGTTGGCGAGTGTAACGTCCAGTACGCTCTCCAGCCTGATGGCCTCGACTACCGCGTCATTGAGGTCAACGCTCGTCTCTCTCGATCTTCCGCTCTGGCCTCCAAGGCTACCGGTTATCCCCTGGCCTACACTGCTGCCAAGATCGGCCTGGGCCATACTCTCCCCGAGCTGCCCAACGCCGTTACCAAGACCACCACGGCCAACTTTGAGCCCTCTCTCGATTACATCGTCACCAAGATCCCCCGATGGGATCTCTCCAAGTTCCAGCATGTTAAGCGCGATATTGGCAGCGCTATGAAGTCTGTTGGTGAGGTCATGGCTATCGGCCGTACCTTCGAGGAGTCTTTCCAGAAGGCCATCCGTCAGGTCGACCCCCGATTTGTCGGATTCCAGGGCGACAAGTTTGAGGACCTTGACTTTGAGCTGCAGAACCCCACCGACCGTCGATGGCTTGCCGTTGGCCAGGCCATGCTCCACGAGAACTATTCTGTCGAGAAGGTTCACGATCTCACCAAGATCGACAAGTGGTTCCTCTACAAGCTGCAGAACATTGTCGACTGCACTCGGGAGCTTGAGGCCGCTGGCAGCCTCCAGGCCCTGAAGAAGGAGCAGGTCCTTCAGGCTAAGAAGATGGGTTTCTCTGATCGACAGATCGCCATGGCCGTCAAGAGCACCGAAGACGAAGTCCGTGCTTACCGTTTGGCCTTCGGCATCCGCCCCTGGGTCAAGAAGATTGACACCCTGGCTGCTGAGTTCCCTGCCGATACTAACTACCTGTACACCACTTACAACGGCTCCTCCCACGACGTCACTTTCGAGGACAAGGGCACTATTGTTCTTGGAAGCGGTGTCTACCGAATTGGTAGCTCCGTCGAGTTTGATTGGTGCGCTGTCGGTGCTACCCGAGCTCTCCGTACCATGGGAGAGAAGACTGTTATGATTAACGTAAGTTGAAGATTTCTATTACTGCGTACGTGATTTAGATTCGGATCCTGCCTTGGACTTCCTGGACCTCCTGCCTGGACCTCACCTACCTCTGGATATCGCTCCTGCATCACGGACCCTCGACACTTGCCCCTGGATTGACTTTGGACCCCTCATCTTCTCTCGCCCTCTCAACCTTGCTAGCTCTCTCCACACGCCAGAGACCTCATCTACGCACTCACTCTTCCAAGACCAACAGCTTGCCACTCATCCGCTCTTCAAAACCAGCTTGCCACGTATCATCCACCATGGACTCTCCAATCATTCCTATCCTCAAGTTCGTCATGATGGCCACCTGAACTTGCCTGTGTGACAGCCCTTTTAACCAGAAGAACCCCGTCCTTTCTCAAGTCTTCCAGGCTTGGAAGTCCTTCAAGTTACTGCTGTTGCTGCCTCCCTTCAATTTGCCCCTCGCCTGTCCGACGTCCTAGACGATGCTCCCCCTGATCTAGAGTACTTCAAGACTCTGCCTCCCGGTACCCGGTCCGAATGGGGCATCTATGCCATTGTCTTTGAGAAACCTAGTCGTTCTAGGCTTTATATCGGCTCTGGGACATCCCAGTCTGGATCCGTCAAGGCTCGCTTCAAGCAATACGAGGAAGGATTCTTGCTCCCCACCCGGGCGAAAGACTTTGACCTTTCTCCTGAACAGCTCGAAGCCCGCGCCGCCGACAAGGAGAGGAAGCGTCTTACCCTAAAGGCCGACAATGTTACAAACTACCATTGCAAGCAGATGGCAGAGAAATGTGATAAATACATTGGCCAAGCTGGCGTGAGAGTAGTTAGATCTCGAGCCAATAATCCAGGACGAGACAGGAAGCATCAGGCAGACCGAGTTGCAAAGGCTCTCAGTGAGAACACGTACCATTGCGAGCGGTGGAATCTTTCATTTGGCACCAAACAAAGCTTGAGTGATCACATGAAAAGACTCCCATGAGAATTAAGTGCTGGTTCGTTTTTTGGACCCTGGCCATCTTTGGACCCTGCATCATGCACGACTGGCCCCAATGGGGCTTCATTACTCGACCCGAGCCATGTTTAACACGCAGGCTCCCTGGACTTTGGACCCTCGATCACTTAACACTAGCCCTGTTCAACACATAGGCAGTCTGGACTTTGGACCCCGGCCATTATTTCACTCACGACCTACTCAACAAGCAGGCCCCAATCGACGCTCTTGCTATTACTAACATTCTTTCATTCGCCATCGAATAAGCTGGGAGGCACCTAGTGGACGCTCCTTCTATCAAGGATCCTGGGACTTACCTACCTACCCACTACATCATCTACACTATCATCCTCCCTAAACTCATCTAACATTTTCAATTGTCTCCTTTTTGACTTCTAAATGCTTCTACAACTGCTAACTTACAACCAAGTTCAATCCGGAGACGTTCAGCACCGATTTCGACACTGCCGACAAATTGTACTTTGAGGAGTTGAGCTACGAGCGAGTTATGGATATCTACGAGCTTGAGAATGCTTCTGGTGTTGTGGTTTCTGTTGGTGGCCAGCTTCCCCAAAACATTGCTCTCCGACTCCAGGAGACAGGTGGCGCCAAGGTCCTTGGTACCGACCCCAAAGATATTGACAAGGCCGAAGATCGACAGAAGTTCTCTGAGATCCTTGACAGCATTGGCATTGACCAGCCTGCCTGGAAAGAGCTCACTTCAGTCAAAGCCGCCGAGGAGTTTGCTGATGAGGTCGGATACCCTGTTCTCGTTCGTCCTAGTTACGTCCTGTCTGGCGCCGCCATGACCGTTATTCGAAGCAAGGAGGACCTCAAGGACAAGCTTGAGGCCGCCAGCAACGTTTCTCCCGACCACCCCGTCGTCATCAGCAAGTTCATTGAGGGCGCTCAGGAGATTGATGTTGATGGTGTTGCTTCCAAGGGTAGCCTCATTGTCCACGCCGTCAGTGAGCACATTGAGCAGGCTGGTGTTCACTCTGGTGACGCCACCCTCGTCCTTCCTCCTGCCAACCTCGACCAGACCACCATGGACCGTGTCAAGGATATTGCCGAGAAGGTTGCCAGCGCTTGGAAGATCACTGGCCCCTTCAACATGCAGATTATTAAGGCCGAGGACCCCGACGGCGGCTTGCCCCTCCTCAAGGTCATCGAGTGCAACCTCCGTGCTTCTCGATCATTCCCCTTCGTTAGCAAGGTCCTCGGCACCAACTTCATTGACGTTGCCACCAAGGCCCTCGTTGGCAAGGAAGTTCCCGAGCCTACTGACCTCATGGCTGTCAAGCGTGACTACATTGCTACGAAGGTTCCTCAGTTCTCTTGGACTCGTCTTGCTGGTGCCGATCCTTTCCTCGGCGTGGAGATGTCTTCTACTGGCGAGATTGCTTGCTTCGGCAAGGACCTTGTCGAGGCTTACTGGACTTCGCTCCAGTCTACCATGAACTTCCGCATGCCCGAGCCTGGTGAGGGTCTCCTCTTCGGTGGTGATGTTACCAAGTCTTGGCTCACCCAGGTTGTCGACTACGTCGCTCCTCTCGGATACAAGCTGTACGCTGCCAGCCCTGAGGTCAAGAAGTTCATCGAGTCAAGCTCGAAGCACCAGGTTGAGGTTGAAGTCATCGAATTCCCCACCGAGGACAAGCGGGCTCTTCGAGAAGTTTTCCAGAAGTACGACATTCGTGGTGCCTTCAACCTTGCCCAGGCCCGTGGCAAGACCACTTTAGATGTTGACTACGTCATGCGCCGAAACGCTGTCGACTTTGGCGTTCCTCTGTTCATGGAGCCCCAGGTATGCCTCTCCTGTTTCTGCCCAATTCATTTCTAGACCATAGCTAACCGAACTTGCAGACCGCCATCCTCTTCGCTCAGTGCATGAGCGAGAAGCTTCCCCGACCCGAGGGTATCCCCTCTGAAGTCCGCCAGTGGTCTGACTTCATTGGCGGCAAGCCCCTGTAAACATCCCGCGGCGACCGATCACGGGAAAGGGAAAAGGCGTTTTGTTTCTGGAACTTTCCGATACCATAACCTTCATTCAATGTAGGGAGCCCGGTGCTGTGACGAGGTAGGACCGAGAGAATGATGAAATACGAATAAGGAGACCCAAAAGGGGGACGCCTCTCGTGCGGATGCGTGCGAGGACGTAAGATAGGGGGGTTATTGGGAAGGAGACTAGCAAAGGATTGTGTGATTTTGCTTCCCAGCTTTTTGATGTTTTTTTTTTGACATTTATCAATGTCTGATTTTAAACCCCCTCCCTTTTTGTATAGATAGACGGAGTACGGAAATGTGAAAAAAAAAAGTTCCCTCATCATTCTTCTCACTCCGCGGCTTAGTGAGTTCTGTTTTGAAAGCATGTCCCCGTAAAACATCTATACTGTCTTATCCACCACTACCACCACCACATGTTATTTGAGAAATCATCAAAACTATCCGTGGCAAGTCATGTCATTCGTCCGTCACAGCCCGAGCTACCTTGTATATGTGATAACGCTCATTCTTATTTGCGCCTCCTCTACACATCAAGCAATGCCACGCAAGTCAAAGCGAAACAAGCCTCCAATCCTCAGAGCCCATCCCGATTTTCTTTTTTTGGTTGCCCCAAACGCCGCCCCGGTAACATATGCCGTACCAAATGGCTAGATGTTCGTAAAAACACACAAACTACTCCTTGATATTTCCTGTCCCCTTTGCTGAGCTACCGACTCCGTTTCATAATTCTCTTTCCTGCTATGCCTCGCTGGGCGTGTGTGTTGTCACTTTGACTGGGGCGACGGATGGTCGGAGAGCGTACGGCGCTCGTTTAGCCTGAAGGCAGCAAATCGCTTAGCAAGGGGCTCACCCGAGTCGAGGACAGGGCGCTGAAAAGACGATGACAAGGAGGAGGAGGAAGACGCGGGAGCTTCGTCGCTCTCTCGCGAACGCTTGGGGATTCGCTCACCGGTCGATTGAAGGATGGCCTGGAGGGTTTGCCAGCCCTCAGTGGAGCGGAGCTGGAAGGTATCAGAGAGGTCGTGCTGGCTTGCTACACGGCAGAGCAAGGCTTCCTCGTCCTAGGAGTGTGTTAAACAAGAACTCTCATCACAGAGGCAGACGGGAAAGAGGAACAGGATAAGGTGAAGAAGAAAATACCTTGGACAGGATTCCCATCTGATGGATGAAACAGAGCAGGTGGAAGTTTGACATTTCCTGCCCACCGGCGTCGGGCTTCTGCCGGGCGACAGCTTCAGGAACTTGGCGAGGGAGGAGTGTTCTTGGCTCTCACCAATATACTCGCGATTCTCGACGGGGAATCCTTGCTGGGTGAACATGGGCTTTGGCTCAGCAGGGAAGCCGTGGGTTAGTGTGACGAATAGATACTCGACGGGGAAGGATGGCTTGGCGTTCTCCTGAACATTGGCGCCGTATTCATTTACCCTGCGATAGAAAACCTCGGGGATATATCGCGTGCGGCTGGTGGAGCCGTCGTCTTCCTCTTCTTCGCGGACAAGCATAACGTTGGGTTCGGCGGACGGTTCGACGATATCGGCGCGCACCATTTCGACGGACTCGTTGGACATCTGATAGGATGAGATGGAGATCTCGCCCTCTTCATTGCCAGTGATGATGCAGGTGACAAAGTTAGAGCCGAAGCTGCCGGTATCACTCCACTTTGAAGGCTTGGGGTGTTGTGCCTGTAACCGGGAAGAGAAGCAAACCTCGAGGGACGAAAGGAAATAGGAGTCGGCGTGGCGCTTGCATATGACAGAGCCGTCGCTGTTGCCGGCATCTAGCAGGTCAGTCCAGATAACGCCGACAGGTTCCAGTCCACACAGCTTTGCTACGTGATCAACCTCCTTCTGAGTCTCCCACGCATTCGTAGTAATGCCATCAACTTCGTCAATCTGAGGTGGCTCGTAAATGGCCTCTACCACAGCCTTGACACCAAGCGGAACCTCCGTGTACTCGGTGTACTTTCCGTACAGATATCCTAGCCGTTGAGAGCCCGTCTTTCGCCAGGTGTCGATGAAGGTGTCGATGATAGCAGGGGAGGAAAATTCAACGTGGTCCACCATACGGAACTGCTGGGGCTGGAGGGTGATGGCGCTCGGCTGGCACTTGGTGCAGATACCCTCGGGCCACGGCGGGTGCCCCGAGGGACACTCGTGCTTGACTCGGTAGTAAGGCTCAACTAGGGGAGGGATGTATGAGCTCCCGAGCTCTGGCTTGTTTGTAGCGGCATTGATTTTTCGGAGGTAGGAGTGGAATGACAGGTATTTGATCTTCTTTTCGGCGAGATAACCGGCATCAAAGGGATCGAGAGGCTGGCAGTAGTCGCACATGCCCTTGGGACCGTGGCGGCACATGCGGTCTCGACCTCGGGGGATCTTGCCATCAAGCCTGTCTAACCGGTCGTCGAGAGCGGACTGGCTGACAACCTCCCACGGACGGGCGATCCTCTCGGGTTTCGGGTTGATGGGCAAATCTTCGTTCGGCAGGACCGGCTTGCCGTTGAGTCTGGCTGAGCTGCTGGAAGCGGGTTCCTCACCATTGGTGGCGTCGGCATGTTGGTAACCAAGGAAGATGAGGTCGCCATGCCTTGTGGGAAACGTTAACACAGGTGCTAGTAATGGGGCGGGAAGGGCTAGGAGAGGCGCGAAGCACATACTTGAGACCGATCTGGCCGACCTTGAAGTTGATGATGTCGCCTAGGCGCTTCGAGTCACCTCCGTTGGGAGCGTTGGAAAGTGTGATGGTCTTGGGGTCGACTGTCTTGGGTAGCTGATCTAAGAGCTGGAACGCGGGCCACCGGGTTAGATTGTGAGTGAAGCAGCAGTCCAAGCAGAAGGGCCTTACCATGGTTCCCAGGTCCCCGAACGTAGTCGTCGGCTCGACGGTCAGACGGGCCATGCCGTCGGGCCCTCGGAGACGCAGCAACATGGCGGCGACGTCCTGGGCAGCGCGGAATCGGACAAGGAAATGGGGACGGTGATGGAGAGGTTTGGCGGGGTTGGTTGGACGTGCAGAACTGCAGACGACGGAGTAGCGGATAGGCGATCGATGTCCTCGGCGAGTGGAAGCGAAGGGGGAAAGGGAGGATCAAGTGACAAGGGAATGAGAGAAGAAGTGTGAGAGCGTCATCCAGGCAGACAGTGAGGGAACAACGAGAGCTTGGAGCCCGTGGCGTGGAAGCTTGCTGAATCGACGGTGACAATGACAGTGGGGATGCAGCTCCAAAAGGCTCCGGTACGTACCGGGAACCACTGTGAGCCGGCGTCGACACAGCGTCATCCGGCGGTGCCTGGAATACCTACTCTGTACTCAGTACTGTGTAGAGCTTGCCTGTTCACGCCCGGGTGGAAGAACCCTGTTCCGACGTCCCGCGATACCATGCACAGTCCTGTGGTCCAGTGTGACGACATTATGGAAGGCCTGCGCCACAAATTCGACTGGCACCTGAGTGGAGCGCCACACACACTTTACACCAAGTTGGCATTTACCGTTATCTGGCCAGAAGCAAAGCTGTCACCTCGTTGGCCACCGTGTAAATTGACACTCTGTGCCACTTCACAACCACCTCGGTGCGTCTCGAGCCACCACCAAAAACCGACACGACATCCACTGCCACTACGGCTTCGCTCTCTCGTCCTGTTTTGCTCGTTTTCTCTTCTCTTGGCCTTCTTATCATTCTCTGCCCTCTTCTACTTCCTCTCCTAATTCCCAAGCCCGCACATCGCAGCCATGGCCCTCATCGATCTTGACTGGAAGGGTCTCATCCTCCCCTTCGCCTACGTCCTCGTCCTGGCCGGCGCTCTTATGACCTTCTCAACTATCTACCGAAAGAGAAAGGCTGGTAAGCTTTTGCACTCTGCCCCCGCGCGATTGCCCTCGTCAAAACGGTCACCGAGGCTAACAATTCTCGTGCGCAATTCTAGCTGAAAGCGCGAACCTGGCCCCTTGGTTTGGCCCTCACCTCCAGCGCAACGTCTACCTCTCCCTTATGCACCTCCAGCCCGAAGACGACGACGAGAAGTCTCCCAAGGTACCCGAAAGTGTGCTGCGCGCCGCCCTGCTGCGCCGTGCCGTGGAGGACATCCGCCGCCTCATCCAGATCAAGAACGCCAAGCAGGCCTGCAGCTCGCTTCTGCAGAGGGGCAGTGTGGGCGATGACCTGTGGCAGCGCTTCCAGCGCGCTGAGAAGGAGATGGAAGCTGAACTGAGAGATGTTGTCACCGAGGTAAGCTAGAATTGCAACCCAGACGGTTTCTCTGATCAAGTGCTAACTGTTGCTTGCTTCCCTTAGGCCAACGCCCTGGCTCCCAACTGGGGTCAGTCTATTTTCCAGTCCGCCCACGAGATGGCCGCCAATGCCCACCTTCGCTCTCAGATCGAAAACCTTCTCTCCCAGGCCGATGCCGAGAAGCAGTGGTGGGAGAAGCGCCGTGGCCAGATCCAGTCCGACTTTATGAAGGAGATTGACAGTTCCGAGCAGAGTCCCTCTGCCAAGACCACCAGCGAGGATGATGCCGTGCTCGTCGACACGCCCCACAAGAGCAAGAAGAAGGGCGGCAAGAAATAAACCGAGAGTGTAAAACGGAGACGAGAGATAGAAATCGACAGGGAGAGAAGGAGGGGTAATCGACAACAATGTGTAACGGGGTCAAGTCAATGTCGAGATTCGAACGGTACGATGGGCGTCTAGAGACACATTTTTGTACAACACCTGGGTTGAGATTTGGCTGGCATGTATGCATCAACGGAGAAGAGAGAGGGAAATCAACTTTCGGCGTTTACGGGGTTTGAAAACAAACTTTAGGTAGTCATGGGCTTGTCTATTGATGTATCCCCCTTTAACCTAAATTCGGTATGCTTTTTTTTTATATGAAATGCCAAAAATGAAAAACTCCCCAAAGTGCAAATGCAAATAGAAATGCAGACAATACGCTGGCCTACTCCACAGCATATGCGACCAAAACTCCCCTATGCACCCACTCAAACTCCAAAGACAAAACACGCAATCTGAAAGAAATAGACGAGAACAAAACAATCCAAAAAAAAAAAAAAAACGCCAAAAAATTTACATGGTTTCTTGGGCACATCCACCCCCCAGGTTCACGGGTGCCAGGGGAACTGCTTTCGTCGCCACATCTCCTGGTCCGCAGCAAGCCTTGCTTTCCGGGCCTCGGCCATGATTTCCTCCTCCGTCTTGAGCAAGATGGGTGATTCACAGCCTCGTAGGCCGATAAACTTGCCCATCTTACGGCGCTTCTCCTCAAGAGGCAGGTCAGAACTCCATGCGATGGGGCAGGGGTACTGGTTGGACCACTGGTTGGGGGTTGTCTGGTGGTAGAACTGGGCAAGCGACTCAAGCTGCTCGTCTGTCAAAAGCCAGAAGTTGAGGACAGTCGTGGGGAATGCAGGATGGACAGCGCCGGTGGTCAACTGGACCAGAGGGGCCAAGGGCAGCGCCATTTGCTCCAGCTTGCGGGCCAGACTGGGGTTTTTAGCCAGTCGCCGGTGGGCAAAGGCCTGGCGATGCCTCGAAGGAACCTCTCCTCGCATCATTTTGAGCGAATGTTGTTGTTGCTGTTGTTGTATGGGATTGATAACTTGATCAAGAGAACAGCAGCAGCAAAAAAAAAAAAAAGAAAGAAAGAAAGAAAAAAGTCCGTGGCAGGTTGACGAAACCGACCGTTGTGTGTTTGTGGCTTTGGTGGTTGAGATTGCAAATGCTCCTTTTCAAAAAGTCTACCGATCTCTCTTTTTGGTGAATCAGTCTTGTACGTCGGTATAGATATATATATATATGTGTGTGTGTATGTATATATATAATGAGTGATGGAAGAAATCTCTCAGTTGAAGGTCGTGTGTGATTCGACTCCTTTTTTTTTTCTTCTTGATTCGGCTCAGGTCTGGTATATGTACTGAGTTTGTGTGGGTTTCCTTTGGTCTTTGTTGGAAACAAACTCAAAGAGCGGGGGAACGAAACAAGGAGGAGGGGGAGGGAGGGAGAGGATGAACAACAGGCGATGCGATTATCTCACAATGAAACAAGAGGCAATCAGGTCAACCCCCCCGGCGCCCCCTGCCCTCTTGTATGAAGAGCGCATGGTCGGACCGGGATCGCCAACAGCCAGTTGAGCATGTTTGCGACCGAACCCGTTCTTTGGAACCGAACCAGAACCCCCGCGCAACTGTTCTGGGGAAAGCGGCCTTTGTCGGCAAACAGGAAATCCACGCCGCTTTGAGGGAAATCTTGCTACCGTGCTCGTAGGCGAAAACTCTTTGGACGGACCCGGCGCAGGGTTTAAATTTGGTGTGTGTGCGAGTGGTGAGACAATGCACCGGACGACACCAAGAACGACGCAATCGGGTTGGGCGACGGCGGGGTTCTGGGCTGCTGAGCCAGAGACACCAATAGGCCGGCGTGGAATGTGGCTGGTGGCCATGACTCAAAGCGAACCCTGGAAACAATGGGTTCAAGGGATGCCCGTGAGTTGTGCGTCGAGCTGTTCTGAGACTGAAGCTTTTCACATGATGCTCCGTGACAGCTCGCTGCCCCCGGCGTCTATTCGACTACAGCATGTCTGGATGCGATGCGTTGCATTGGCGCCGGGCCACTACCACTGCCACGCCCATGACACGTCTGCTACGGCCTCTCGGCTCTCCGTCGTGTCTCAGACTTGACGACATTTCGGCGCCTCGCATAATCAATGGCTCTTTGTGTGCAAGCGGTATCTGTCCCGGGGTAGCCGAGCTCGGCTCAATTAACGATTCTGCTGTTCTGCTGAAATACAAAGACCAACCCCATTGCGTGTGTCTGTCTTGGTCGATGGGGGTTGCTTCCTCCACTTCCTATTCCCGTTCGTCGTCATCAAAGCCACTTGAGCTTGGCAATGTGGTCCGTTTTCTTCTTGCTGGCCTTGACGAATCCCAAAGCCCTTAGCTCGGCGAGAGCCCGATAGAACATGACCAAGATTTTCCGTTCGTCCGTTTCCAAGTCTCCAATCATGGCAGCGTACGCCGACCACAAATCTGCTACATTGATGAGGCTGCCGGTTTCCAGGTACAGCCGATACAGGAGCGCGGTCGCTGGGAGCGTTGCTTGGATGCCCTCGTCGGTGGGTTTGCAACACGAGCATGAAAGATAGTCATGAGGTCGCGTAAGACTACGTTCTAGCACCGCCCGTGGTCTTGGCACAAAAACATCGCGCAAAGGCATTCGGGAGTCGTATAGCCAACTCTCTGACAGTAGGGCGGATGCCATGCTTGGTGCGTGGACATGGGAGATCAGCAACTCGGTGATCTGGTCCACGATGTCTGTGAACTGCTTGTCCTCTTCCGTCAAAGCGGCCGAGTCTTGACTCAACTGAACCCTTTGCGCAATGACAGTTGTACGCATGACTTTGCTCTGCCCACTATATTTGCTGCGCACAGTGATTTCTTCCTCCTTGGCCTTGGCATCGAGCGCTTCCATCTCTTCGAGGAGTTTGGCGAGAGTGGCTTGCATCTCAGACAACTCCGGTTTGGCAGAGGCCGACCCCAGCCCAAGCTCAACATCCCCTTTTTCGAGAATGTTGATGATTTGATGAATCAAGTGAATAATTTCTGTGGAATCCATTCTTCGTACAGCTTCGACGACGCTCGACTGTTCGGTAACCGAGATACCTTCCTCGACAGCGTCGACATAGGCCCTTGAGAATTCATCGTCATGTGCGCCAGTCGCTCGAGCAATTAGCAATGCACGTAGAAAATCACCCGTGGCTTCTTGTCGATTATTGATAGCCTGACGAACCGCAGTGACCAAAGATTCGTCTTCTTCAAGAAGAGCCTTCGCGTAGGTTAGGTCTTCGGGGTCACCTTTCTCGACAGCCTGTTCGACGTGTCCGCGGAATGAAGCTGTGTTTCGGATTGCCTCGACATGTTCCGGTTGCAAAAAACCAATTGACTCAGAATCATCCGATGCGAAAACACTAAGTGGGTTTGCGTAGAAGTGACACATGTAGGCATACTGACGATACCGTCAGTATAGTGTCTTTGAGTAGAGGTGTGACAAGCAAGACTTACCTTCAATGACATGACAAATGTTTGGATACCCGAAACCTGGTCGTGCTGACGATCCAGCATGTTGCGGAGTAGCGATGGACCCAAGTGAAGCGGGACATCGGCGGCGGCCACGCTTGCCTTGAAAACGGTCTCGAGAATAGCGGAAGTTTGGATGACGTCGAACTGAGCACCGTATATGAGTTGACATGCAGACTTTAGCAAGCGGGCTTGCAGGAGCTCAACCGATGTGGCGATACCAAAAAGAAGCGTGAAGGGAATTCTCGGCCGCCAAGAGCTGTAACTAGTTAATAGTGTGCTTCCAGGTCTCGGGGACATGTGGACGTACTGAAACAACACAATCAAGTCTGAGAGGAGGCTGCTATCAAAACCCTCACTATCTTGGAAAGCGACGAAAACGTGTTCACAATTCTGGGGCTTAATGAAAGCGTGAAGTGCCTCAAGGTCATAATCAAGATATCTTCGGCCCTGTAATGGAAGAAGAGAAAAAAAAAATGAGCATTAGGTATTTCACTCTGGTAAAGATGCAAATTCCTTACCTCTCGGCCGTCCCCAACTTGAAGGTCATCATCCTCATCATCAGAAATCTTAGCAGTGATGTCCCGGATGGTCTTCTTTAAGGTCGCCTTGAGCGTCGATGCCTCGGAAGACCGAAGGCGGACAAACTTGCTAGTTGTTGACCGCTGGAGCGTCTCTGATAATTGCTCGAAGAGCAAATCCTGAGAGGCAATGTTGGGGCCTGTGATGACAAAGGCTGCCGGAACTTGATCGGTGCTATCATCTCACTGAGTGGGGATGTTCTTGAGAGAGGGTACGTTGACTATTCTCACCATGTCGTCTTGGAATTTTCCACAAAGGCACTTACTTGGTCCAAGGTGGCTTGGTTTGAACCCCTCAGAATCCCCTTTCTCATGTGAGCGTTGGTCGTGTTGCAGGTGACACTGTACCACATACCTTGATGCGCTCATCAACCTTGGCCCAGCTCTCCTGAAACGCTGCCTCACGGAGCTTGACAAACTCAGGCTTCTCGGCACCGTTCAGCAGTTGGCCGAATGTTGATGCGATTTCTGCAGACTCTGCTGCCGCTGCCGCCTGTTTCGATACGCGGCGCCTCTTGGATGGCCGCTCCTGACGGGGTCCATTGTCGTCAGGGTCAAAAATGTAGGCCACCTAACAAAACGTTGTCAACACTTGACAAATCTCACAAGGCCACGCCTCACTGAATGGCTTACCTGGTGGTCTTCTTGCTTGTAAAAGTCTTGATTCACCTCGTCTCGGGGCATGATGAACGATTTTAGAGGGAGTTCGCAGGCCTAGCGACCTTTCCATCCCATGGGCCAAGATTGGAGGTTGAGGTTGAAGGCAAACGCGTCTTTCCGAGCTGGGACGCGTCTGGTGGCACTGTAATTCGCACTGTACGCAAGTGGCCTTGCGCTGCTGAGACAGCTTCTCACCCAGGCTGGGCAGCTTCACTCAGGTGATACAGACTTGAGTCGAGATGACTCCAGTAACCTACGGATACAAAAATGAAGGCCAAGAAAACACGCCCTGCACGTCGATTCCAGAAGGGTCTGGTCTAAGTCTGTGTCGCATTCGTCATTTGTATACTATAATCTCCAGGAACTTCCGGCCCCTGCGCCCTAGACTCGACAGTCATCCATCGCATTCTGAACCTCCGCGGCCCATGCAAACCCGCTCAAGCTCAAGGCGCCTCCCCCGACGTCCCAAGCACCCGTTGCGCTCCTCCAGCCGTTCCTGCTGTGATCTTCGAGTCCACTAGCTTTGGTGTAATACCCCCAGTCATCATTTGTACAGCCCAGTCACCTTGTCCCTTCGTCTGCGCGTGGTTCAAGTTCAAGATCGTGCTGAACTAGCGATACCCTTCACTAAAGGGCCTCGCGGGCTTTGATCGCCACCCATCGGCGGAATATTCATACAGAACCACAAAGAGCTAGTGAAGTCACTTTTGGCAAAATAACATAAAAAAAAATGAAAAACAAACCAGAGCCCTTGCGCCGAGAAGAAGAAAAGAAACACAAACAAATCGCATCTAAAACACCGCCCTTGCTCCGTCAGGTCACCTCCAACTTAAGCAGCAGCCTCAACGGGCTCCGGGGGCGCAGTAGCCTGTACACACAGAGTTAGTCGGAAAGAAAGAATCATGTTTGCTTGTGGTTCTTACGTCGTCGGGAGTTGGCTTCTCATCCTCCTCTGTAGCCTCCGACTTTATGTCGAGCTTCTCTGACTCTTCTTTCTTGAGTTCCTCCTTCTTTGGCTCTTCAGTGCCTTCTTTCACGCCGTTGGCCTCGGCCTTCTTGTCTTCAGATTTGCCGTTCACGCCATTCGTAGCTGCAGGGGCCGATGCAGTATCAGTGGCCATCAGCTTGTTCCACTTGTCCAGAAGGGTTTGGGAACGGTCTTTAAAGTGGAATTCTTCCTCTCTGGGAATGGACTCCAACTTCAGGATAGCCTTGAGGACCTTGTTGATCTTGGTGGCGCGAATGATGGAGACTTCTAGCTCGTGGAAGTTCTCCAGCATGGTAATGTACTCAGACATTTGCTTCATCTCCGACTCCTGAGGTTGTTGGTCTCGAGTCAAGAGGCCTCGCTGGAGCTTGTGTCGGAGGTACAGCACCTCTTTCTACAAAAGTTGTTAGTCGTCTCCTTCGTCGGACCCAGATAGACAAGTCAGCTTACCTCCTTGCGGTTGCGTCGCTCCTCAGGGGTCAGCTTCGACTCCTTGGGCGCCTCGGCCTTCTTGTCACCCTTCTTCGACTTGGACTTGGACTTGGCGACCGATTCATCCTTTACCTTGGGGTACCATTGGCCTTCGGGGTCGAGGTGTTCAGCTTAATCTTGGGCTTCTTGACGGAGTCGGATCGCTGGGGTGTCTAGTTGTCTAAAAGTTAGCACTCTCGCCAATCCACCTTCAGGAGTTATTGATCCTTACGCTAACGTCCTCATCTGCCTTTCGCTTCTTAGTCTTGGGCTTCTCTTCCGTGTCGTCCGCATCAAACATGTCGACATCTTCGTCCGCAGCCTTGGATTTGCCCTTTTTGCCCTTCTTAGGGTAGCAGCAGCTTCCCTCTTAGCTTCCTCTTGGGCAATTAGCTCCTCCTGGAACTTCTTCAAAATGTCCTTGTAGTACTCGACAGGGTGGTTCGCAGCGGCGAGGTGGAAAGCTTCCTTCAGGTCCTTGCGCATCTTGTCGGTGACGGTCTCTTCAGCCTTCTCGGGGGAGAGCTCGGTGAGGGCGGTGTTGGAAACCCAGCCACTGTGCGGATGCGCATTAGCACCTGTCCGCGAATCAATTTTGAGTTAGGCAGACTTACAATTCATTGGTGTGCAAATACATGACAGGGAAGCTCCTGTCGTGTGCACGCTTACCGCCATCAGCGTAAGCCTCAGCGAAAGTGCCGTCGGGACGAGCGGCAGTGACGGGGCGAGAGTTGACCAGCGCATGGGGAAGCATGGACTCGTCGCAGATAATGGCGGGCCACGCCGGGAAGCCCTTGAGCTTGACCAGGAACTGGTCACCGGGCTTCGCGTCGAGGTGGGTGAGCTTGGCCTTGGAGTTCTTCCTGTTGAGGGCCTTGCCCTTGGCTTCGCCGGCTGTCGACTTGCGACGGCCTTTGCCCTTTCCTGCTGGGGTCTCGCTGGCAGGCGTAGGCTCCGTGTCCGCAGGTGGAGCAGAGCTATCAGCAGCGGCATCTTCGGTCGCGTCCTTCATCTCAATGTCGGCGTCATCACTGGCAGGCTTCTCCTCATCTTCAGTTGGCTTCTCGGTCGCGTTGTCGGTGGATTTCTCTGAGTCCTGGGCATCCTTGGTTTCTAGAAGCGCAAACTGGGTCAGCGCGGATTCAACACATGGCAAAACGCGCCGAGGGGCGATCGACACGTGAACGGGAATGCTCATAACTATGGCGAACTCGCCTCCCGCCTCCAGAGAGAAAAAAAAAACACAGCGCGACGCGCAAGGATTAGGTAAATGTCAACACTTACCATCAGTTGACTTGGTGTCCCCCTTGGTCTTGGTATCGGCCTTCGTGGCAACCTCCTCAGCGGCGGACTCAGCAGACTTGCTCTCGTTGGCGGGAGCTTCCTGCGCGTCGGCAACAGGAGCGGCAGCCTCGGGCTTCTCGTTGGTCTGATCTGCCATGGCGGGCAAAGGCGAAAGTGAGGATGCGAAACAGGTCAAAAATGACAGGCACGAGTTCAGATTCAGATACTAGCCCGGGGGAAAAAGATAGTCGGACGCGTTGCGGGTCGCGTATCGCGTGGTCAATGGGGCGCAAGACTTGGGGCGCGATCTGATGCAGGTTGTGAGGATGAGTTGCGCAATTGACGATGCCAGCTCCTCCCGCGTTGTGCTGTGCGTTGGGGTGACGAAAGAAAAAACACTGGTGCGAGATGATGGGCTGGCAAGGGAAGGACTTCAACGTCACCAGAAGGTACATCACGTGATATGCTAGATCTGAGTGCACCGGTTGGGCGTGCGCGTGGGTATCGGTATGGGCATTGGTGGCGGCGTAGGCATACCTAGGCGTGGGCGTGGGCGTGGACGTAGGCGGCGGCGTCATCGGCAGCCGTGAGCGCACACGGCCGCGGCACCGCTCTACAGTGCACTGCGCTGCACGGCGCTCCAGGACAGGCAAACCGTCTGTCACAACGCAGCTCAGGCAGCCGACCGAACGCGTCGGAGACTTCTCCAACAATCACGTCCCGTTGTCGTGTTTGTCTGCTTGTCGGCGCAAACCAGGCCTAGCGTGCCTGACGTCCCTGACGTCCCTGACGTGCCTGAAGTGCCTGCGACGGTGTCGGCCAGACCGGCCAGACCCCTCGCACCTCGCAACTCCTGTCGCACGACTCCGCGTCCACACAACTGCCCTTGTATCCAGACAACCCCTTTCATAGCCAAGACCTCCGTCACGTTGAATCCTCCGCGGTGCGGTCCCAGATGAAGCCTTCGACAATTTCACTCTCTATTCGCCTTCGTAGTCTGCAGTAGTAGTGTACACGGCCCTCCTTGGCAAGGAGCGGCGGTAGGAGAGGCAATCTTGGCCCCTACTCCTCGTCCTCGTCCTCGTCCTCCTCATCCTCTTCATCGTCATCCACATCCATGGCTTCGGCTGCCGTCACCGAGAACTCGCGTTCCTGATCAACCCCCACGTAGCTGTCGCTCATTAGGAAGAGCTTGAGCTTGTGATCCCCTGCTGATGGCACAGTGTACTCAAGGCGAACGTTCAGTTCAGCTCCAATCGTCACTCGCTTAATAGCCAAGAGGTTCTTGGTCTTGTCGTCACCGACAACCAACCACCAGTTTTCCATCTTCTTCACCGGGTAGAATGGCGCGTGCACGGTAGAATCGAACGCCCCATCCTCCTCATCTAGGTTTCGCGTAACCTTAATGTTGAGATACGCCGGCTCGCCGGCTCTGATATCATCCTCATCAAGAACCTCATGCTCCAGTTCCAGGTCAGGGTATTTATCGTTGGTAAAGTTGGCAGCCTGAGCCAGCTGGTTTTGCGATAATCCAAGCCGTTGGACAAGCTTGTTGTAATCAGGGTTCTCTTCCGGATTCATGGCTTCCATGAAATCAAAGATATCCTTGATTCTGAAAACAGAAGTTAGCGAGACTCTTATTATCACCAAGAGAGATTGGGGTCAAACTGTTGTTACTTACTTGAAATCATTAGCCACCTTTACAACCTCCGGTGTGAAATGGGGGATCTGCTTGAGTGGACTATCACGGTCCCACATGGCTTGAACAATCATCTGCGACATCTCCATGGCGTTCATGGCATTGAGATGTCCGTCGGACGAGAGAATGTCGACCATGGAGCTGAGCAGGCTCAAGACACGAGAAAGGAGAATTTCTTGGTCCTTGGCAAGGTCAATGGGCAGCTGCATGCGCGAGAAATGGGCTTGCAACAACACAAAGGACTTGAAATGAGGCGAGTCATAGGCTGGTTGGGACATCTTAACTGGGACCCGGTCGTAGATGCGACGGAGGAGGCCATCCTCATGTCGTCGGATCTGGATCGACTCAAACTCGGTCGCAGAAGTGACGATTTCCATGATACCCTTGAGCTTCGTACGAGCACTAAGCGAGAGGAGGAAGGTCTGCATCGTGATGTACGAGATATTATAGTAAGCGGCGATCATCGCAGCGTTCTGGGGCGAGACAGATCCGTCCTCCTCATCAAAGTCGATGATCTTGGATTCGCTCAGCTCGCGCAGGGTGGTTTCCACCAAGTCAGACATGTAATTGCTGAGGCCCTCGTGTGTTGTGCTCGTCAAGTTATAGTAGCTAGGGTTGGCAAGCAATCGTCGGTAAAAGTAAGTGAAGGTCGTCCAGTTGATGGCATCGTCGCCAGATTCAATCATCTTGGTGCTGATCTCCGTCACAAAAGCATCGTGCAAGTAGTTGTGCAGGTGAGATTCTACAGGAAGGGCCTCGTTCAAAAACTTCTTGTAGTAGTCACGCTTCACTTGGGGAAGCATGAGCACACCTCGGCCGCGGCCATCCTTTGAAGGTCGCAAGGCCTTGCCAAACATCTGCAACACATCACTGAGAGGATAGTCCACATAACGGTGCTCGCGACCCTCAAAGTACTGTGTTCCCATCACAATGACGAGGTGGGCGGTGCTGTTCAGCTCCCAGCAGACATCTCGAGAGGCAACAAGGACTTGGATAGCACCATTATCGTAGAGATGCTTGACAATTCGCTTGTCGCTCTGACTAAGGGCTTCATGGTAGTAACCAATACCATGAGATAAAGCCTCGGCAAGAGCCTCTTCGTGGATACGATCGAGCAAAGGCTTCATCTGGTCGACATCGGCATGAAGGAAACGGTCCTCGTCATCATCTGCAAAGCATGCGGCCAGAAGGTCACGCGCGGTGTTTCGGGTTTGCTTGCGGGTGGGAACAAAGATCATTGCAGGTTTATCAGCAGACATCTGTGTAATCGCAAGGTAGGTGGGCTTAGCCATGGCCAGCATCAGTGATGGGAAGTGAGGGTTGCTGAAGGCCTGGAGATGAAGCTCCAGTGGCACTGGTCGTACATGGGGGCTGAAGTTGTAGATGTCATGCTTCTTAGCATCAATCCACTCGCCAATATCACGGGCGTTTGCCAGCGACACACTGAGAGCCACAATTCGCATTGGCAGCTCAGTCTGGGTTCGGATGTAGTGCATACGAGAGACAATAGTCTCGTACACGAAGCCTTGTGATCCTCCAAGAAGATGAACCTCATCGGCAATCAAGAGTTCCACCGACTGGACATTCTTGCGTCGCTTCCACTGTCGAGACAAGACATCCCATTGAGTGGGAGTGGCAAGGATCAAATCACCCATCTCCAGAAGCTTGAGATCAGCGGCAGTCTCGCCAGTCAACTTCACGATCTCCTTGCCGCCATTCAGGTGCCCAAGTCGCTTCTGCCAGTCCTGAAGGCGAATGTCGACGAGCTCCTGGAAGGGGGCGATGTACACAGCTCGTCCAGAGTCGCTCTTTGTCCAGTGCCGCAAAAGAGCGAATTCAGCACAAACGGTCTTGCCGCTGCCTGTCGGTGCGCCAATAAAGACGTTCTGGTCAGTTTTGTAGAGAGAGTTGAATGTTTGGGTCTGGATTTTGTTGAACTGGCTCCAGTCGGGGTACAAGTTGACGTAGCTCGAAACCTTGAGGGCAGAAATCGGCAGGGGCTGAAGTTCAAGAAGCTCGGTATGAGGAGGGAACTTCTCAGGGAGAATCAGTTTGTGGAATGACACGGGCAATCTGGTCTCGGCATGCATCCAGCGGTCTGAGATCACCGAAACGAAGTAATTAGGTGGCATCGGGTCGGTAATAGGAACCGTGAAATCAACGATATGTTCGTTAGATTCTGACTCGGCATAGTCTTTCCGAAGTAGGAAGGTATCGTGGTGAAGAATATCTTCGCCATCACAATCTTCAACCAAGATCCAAAAGCTCTCTGCCGCACCGTGGACGGCATCGTCCCATTCAAAGTTGGGAGTAATGCTCAGTTCGACCCGAAGCATCGATCGAGTCATTGGCTGAACTTGGGCCTGAACCTCCACTCGGGGGAACTTGGCAACAAGTCCACAGACAGTGCGGCCGGCCTTGGGCATACCAAGCAGTTCGCCCATTCGAGGGGGGTCAAGGTCGAAATAGCTGCTCCAGGACACCTCAATTCTTTCCGACTTCTGCACAATATCCCTAGGGCAAGAGGGGAACTGTCGCAAAGGAGACATAGTTGGCCACATGCGCTTTTCAGCCATCTTGCATAGGTCAAGGGCCGTCTTGGCGACCGAGGACCATCCCTTCTTCAAAGCAATCTCAAAGATAGCGCGCAAAATACGGCCGGCAGACTGTGTCACGTATACCATATCAGCCATCAAGGCGAGACCATCGAGCTTGAGCCGAGAGATGTATGCCTGAAGGAGCACGTTGATCTTGGCATGAGGTTCTTCGATACTCTCCTTGACCGGAACAGGAACTCGTCCTAGAAGCTTCGCCAGCTCCAGTTTTTCATCTTGTCGAACCGGGATGTACTTGAACTCGGCACTGAGAGCAAAGACTCGGAAAAGCTCGATTGTTGTGATGCCGGGCTGGATAAGATTATTGTAGGTGTCCATGGATCCAGAAGTGATGTAGTAGTGTGAGGCAATACGGCCCAACTCGGTGGACTGCATCTTTCCAGTCTTCTCGTCATACTTTATAAGGTTGGACTTCCTCAGCATCATGGCAGCAGAGTGGATCAAGTCAACTCGCTTTTGCTCCAGTGCGCCGTCTTCCTCGTACTCTGCCCCAACTTGGTACAGACCAGGTGAACGAAGCATTCGAACGAAGAGGTAGGTGTATCCCAGCCACTCTACACCTTCGTCACGCGTCCTGACGTTACCAAGGACAACCTCCGCATTAAGATTGTCAACCAGCTTGCTGACAAACTGACTTTCAATGGGCAGCTGCTGATTTAGGAGAGATAGGTAGTACTGCATCTCGCTTTGGGTTGTGATGATAATACCTTCACCATATGTATCGTACTGAGGACGACCAGCACGACCTAGCATTTGCAAAACATCTTGGGGGCTCAGCTCGACCCAGCTACCCTTCTCAGGGGAGTAGACCTGGGTACCCTTGATCACGACCGTGTGAGCTGGCAAGTTGACACCCCAAGCCAAAGTTGCCGTACAGACCAAAACCTGAATGGCACCTCGAGCAAAGAGATCTTCGACATCGGTTCTGTCAATTCTGCTCATACCAGCATGGTGGATACCGAAACCGTATGGGAGAATATCCTTGAGATCTTTGTCTGTAGCCTGGCTAGCAGCCTCATTGAGGACTTCACGGCTGCCAGCATCATGTTTGAGGATCTGATTGATCGTGTCCATCTCGAGGGCCTTGTCTCGAACGTACCGCGCAGTCTTGGCGGTCTCTTTTCGGGAGTGAACGAAGATAAGCATCTGGTTTCGGTTGGTGCCGACGTGCTCAATGACCTTGTTGTAGGTCACATCATTCATGGTCTTCAGCTGCTTAATAGCCTTACGGTCGGTAACTCCGATGAACTCTTGTCGCAGAGGGCAAGGTCGGTAAGAGCCATCGAAATGGAAAAGATCCTTCTTCATATCCACTCGAAGGAAACTGGCAACATCTCGGTAGTTGGGAAGAGTAGCGGACAGACCAAGAATTCGGACTGGCTCACCAGTTTGCTCAACCTTGCGAATAGTTCTGCTGACGATACTCTCCAGAACTGGACCACGATCATCGTGAAGCAAGTGAATTTCATCAATGATAATCAAACGCACCAAGTTAGTATAGGTCAAATCATTCGACTTTCGAGTAATGACGTCCCACTTCTCGGGAGTAGTCACAATGATCTGGGTCTCAGCAATCTGCTGCTTGGTGAGTTGGCGATCACCAGTCAATTCAGAAACTTTGATGCCATACGGCTCGAGTCTCTTTCCTAGATTTCCGACCTGTTCCTGGACAAGCGCCTTAAGGGGTGCAATGCACACAATCTTAAAAGCGTCGAGATCAATGTCACCCGTCTCAGTGTTGCGGTGCTTTCCAATTTCTCGCAGAATAGTAAGCATACCCACGTTGGTCTTTCCACTGCCAGTGGGGGCACAGACAAGCATATTGCCGTCGTCCTGGAAGGCCGACGGATAACACTTGGATTGAATCTTGTTCAGGGATTGGTTCGAGCTAAAAGGAACTCGTGCCCATTCAGGCATATCGGTAATAGGCATGAGAATATCGCCTGGCTCGTTGCGCTTTTTGGGGGTGGGGATGTGAATCTCTTCGTATCCCTTGAATGTCCTCTTCGTGGAACCTTCGGGTAGCCGGACCTTGGGATTCGTCATGAGGTGGTTTCCCTGATCAAAGACCAGATTTTCAAGGTTGATTAGTTTCTTGGGCTGAAGACCTCCAACAAGCTGACCTTCGGCGCGCTCAGTCTTGGGTCCCTCTGCGCTGAATGAGGCAGGGACGTCGATATCCATCTTGATGTCCATATTTCCCTTCTTGTCGTCGCCTGATGCCTTGCCTCGCAACTCATTAAGAATCCATTGCAGACCTTCAGAACCCATCTCTCTCTCGACCTCGGTGCGTTGCTCTGCTGTCTCAGCTCGGGCCAGCTTAGTGAGCCAGAAAACCTTCTCTCGGTTCTCGACCAGCTTCTGAACGAGCTCGTGGTGTTCGAAATCAAAGAGCTCCATCAGGTCGTTTTCGATCTCTCGGAGGGATTTCTCCTCGCCATCAGCCTCGTCAGGCTCTCCGGATAGGAGTCGGAGGGCCTCCTTCGTCTTGTCGGTTTGTTCGTGGGCATCTGGGTAAAATGTGCCAATTTGACGTTGCAGCCAGAAAGCGTCAATATCTCGAGCTGGGACGGCGTTCTTCTCCTTATCCTTTTGCTTGCCTCCTACAGGTGCGGAGTCTATGATCATCTCATCGTCCTCGCCCGCCGCATCGTCGCCCTTGGGCTCTCCGTTTTCCTCATCTTCCTGTTCATCCTCATCCTCAGATGACTCATCGCGGACTTCGTTAACGATACCGCCCTCTTCATCCTCGTCATCTTCGTCGAAGGCGACAGCAACACCTTGTCGTTCATCGATTTCAGCATCATCGCCGTCGGCGCCACCCATAGCAACATCTTCGTCGTCATCTTGGGCATCATAATCTGTGATCTTCTTGCCCAGGTTTACCAACTCGTTGAACTGCTTAGGGTTCAATGACACGCCTAGAATATCATCGATCTCCTTCTTCTTGTCGAGGTCCTTCAAGTCATCGTCCTTGAGGTACTCCAGCACGGCATCGGCGGCACTGCGCACGACCTCGTGAGGCACATCTCCCAGGTTATTCGCAACGATCGTGAGGATAAGGTCGAAGGTTTGTCGTGTCGCCGGGGTTCGGGGTCGGTACGTGATACCTTCTACCAACAAGTCGTTCGCGCCCAGAACACCTGTTCCTCTCATCTGAGGTGCCTCGGCCTTTCGTCTCCGTTGCTCTCGGGCAAGGATATCTTCTCCTTCCCTCAGACTACCTCGCTCGATATCTGGAAGCCCTGGCTGTTTCTTTTGTTTGGGCGCGTTGTCGCGTGCAACTCGGGCGCCCATATCTTTGATGCTCAAGCGCCCAGCCAGCGACTCTGGGTCACCAGTGGCCTCATCAGTTCGTCGAGTGACGAACCGACGGTCCGCCTGGAGAACCAGGTTGGACATGGCCGAGTACTTGTATTGCGACACATCTCGATTCGCGTCCGCCATCTTGGCTAATGTTGTGGAAGCTCTGTTGTGATGGAGAACGCCGATGTTCTCGACAAAAGCTCGCGGAGCTCGATCTTTAAATAACCATGAGTTTGCCTCCGACGCGACTTTTTCGATTCAGAGCCGCGGCCTAGGTGACTCAGGTTTCTGCGATTGGTGCGCAGTCGTTCGACAAGGTCTCGTTCCGTCGTCGCTGGGATTTGAAAGTGGTCGCGATCGTAAATTTCAGATCTCAGCCTTCTAGCCTACAAGCGCTAATCCATATTCGGTTTAATGTGTTTTATCTGAACCAGTTGTGAACGTGTGGCGCCTGAGCTCCTAGTGTGGCGAGTGACAGAGAGCCGAATAAGCACATCGCAACGTTGGGTCGTGATTGGAATTGCCTCGATGGGGCAATTACAAAAGAATCATAGTACTTCATCAGAATTAAAAGGATATCCTTCATCTCATAGTGTAGCCATAAGTTGGTCAAACCTCTTTTGCGAGGTCATTCCCTTTTCTGTGACCGGTGATTGTCAAAGGACAGCACCAGCCACAGTAGGTGTGGGGGTGGTTCAATGCATCAACGACACCACACCGAGTGCTCGTTAGCACATGCATCAGGGGATGGTCTCAAGCATTTCATACGTCTCGAGATGAGCATATAACAATGACGAAACAACCCGAAGTCTTTGAGAAGTTCCGGAGCACTCTTGAACCATTCATAAAACCTCGAGAACAGATCAACTATATCAGGCGCGTCATAGCTCTGCACCTTGGATCTTGCTCCCACGATGGACCGATCAAGCAGCCCGCTTCTTTGGTGGGCAGCTATCACGATGTTACTATCAGCCAGGAATTAAAGGGGGTCCAGAGGGAGTATGTCGAGGCTCTCAAGGCCAACGTGGCTGCGCGGCAAAAACACACTCAGGTGATGCAATCTAATCCGTCTCGGCCGCCGTCTCCCAAAGCACAATCTTCAAGCGGTGTCAACCTAGTTGAGGAGCGAATCGCACTTCTTAAGCTGCAGAGCAAAGAGGGGAAGTTGTCAGCAGTTCAGTCATACCTCGATCTCTTGATTGAGAAACCGGCGGGCTCAGTCGAGTTTCTTGACCCGGAGGACATGTTCCGCGGGGCCCCTGAATTACCAGGTGTGCCGAAGGAAGTGGTCAACAGCCTCGTTGCACAGCAAACCGCTGCGAAACCAGACCTCAAAGGCCAAGTGGCACAGTTGGAGAAGACAGTATTACGGGCGAAGTTGCTCCTACGCAGGGAAGAGCAGCTGCTCCAAGAGGCCAGGGCCAGCGCTCAGAGCATACCCGACGTCATCAGCAATGGGACAAAGTTCCATGCTCTCAATGCAACACGGAATGAGCTCATCAACTGGATTGAGACAGAATTGGGTAAGGCCTCTGAGGAAGAAGATGCTGAAACTGGAGGTGATCGAATCTCCGGGGCCCAGGACAGGTTAGCGGCGGACAATGCTACAATCAACAGCCAACTGAGCGTCATCAAGGACAAATACTCAAGGTACCTTGCTTCTAGACGATCTCTCCTTGGGGCAATTGCGGAACGGCCAGGCTCATCGCAACCACCTGTTCTAAAGGCCCATGACCCTCATCAAAATTCGGCCCTCGAGACGAACCCAGCTCCGGCCAGTTACCTTCTCACACCATATATCGAAACTCTCTTGTCTCTCTCGAGAAATCAAAAGGCAGTCATCACCCAGAAATCGTATATAAACTCGGCGCTGAGCAAGGAAACCAAGGACGCCTGTCAAGTGCTCAGCCATCTCGCCGAGGAAAGCCAGCTCCTACCGAAATACCCAACGTCTGGGTCGTCGCGGCGAAGATCTGGCCTTGGAGAGATTTTAACGTCGACGGAGCGTTCTGGTTTTACTGGCAAGGTTCAACCTTGGGTGCTTGCAGCCGATGCCGCCAAAATCTCCACGCTAGAAACTGTTGCCGAGACAGTTGAGAGTGGCCAGGTAGCATTAGAGAATTCCATGAAGGCTCTTCAGGAGATCGACCACCTATTAGGCATTGACGAACTTCACGAAGGCTCAGACACGCAAAAGGAGCAAGCGGAGGATGATTTTTGGCTAGACACCGGGTCCAAACACCCTGTCAACACCAGGAAACACACGGAAAAGAAAGGGGGCAATGAGAAAAGGCACAGGGATGCTTGGTCAAATATACATGGGAATTTGGGCCTTATTGGCCAAGAAGACACAGTTTGAGGTGCGATGCGGTAAATAGCTTTTTTCGCCTATTCGCAGATGCAGGAATTGATCGATCCGGTGATACATAACCAGTTCAAACGCCGCCCCAAAATCTAACCCAACTCCGTTCTCCGATAGAGACATGATCAGTGGTACAAGTTATTGCATGCTTCACTTTTCTGCCATAATGGTCGATATCCTCATCGCCAAGTCCAGGATAGAGAGGTGCTCGTCGGCACCGTCAACTAAGCGCTTGTCAATTTCGGAGAAAACTAAGACGATCTTGTTCTTTTGGGAATCAGGAATCATCTCGTCGTACACCAAGGCTTGATAAAGCTATGCACATAGTTAGAGACAGTGCGAACTCGTTTTGAGGAAGAAGGTTTCTCACCTGTCCGACAACTTGGCCGGCGCTCCAACCATCTGCTACCATATCTTCGACTACCTTTGATACGGTCTGATATGAGCCTCCGGAACTCTGTGGCTTTATAGCTTGGACGAGATCATCGATTGTCCGATTGGGAATAACGCCAGCAATATCCTCTACAATCTTGACAGTCACAGGCTTCTTATCCACATCCATCTTCTCATCGCCTTCTGTGTCCTTGTCGGGTGCCTGTGCACCGACCAAGCGAGCAGCACTCTGCAAAAACGTGATGGCCTTTCGTAAATCACCCTCACTACATTTGATGAGGGCATCAACAGCACCAGCCTCGAGTGGGACCCCTTCCTTTTCAGCAATTTCTTCCAATCTTCTCTTGGCATTGCCTTGATCGAGACTCTTAAAGCGAAACTTGCTGCATCGACTAGCCAGGGGATCAATGATGCGGGTAACGTAGTTGCAGATCAGGCAGAATCTAGTGATCTTGCTGTACGTCTCCATCGTCCTTCTCAGAGCGCTCTGAGCATCTTGTGTCATCGAATCGGCCTCGTCGAGAATGATAATCTTGAAGGGCGGGCAAGGGTATTTTTCTTTGTAGCCAGCGGTCGGGTTGGTCAATTGCATGCGGGCAAAGTTCTTGACCTTTTCTCGGACGATGGAGATGCCACGCTCGTCGGAAGCGTTAAGCTCAAGGACTCGGGACTTCATGAACTCGGGGCCATAAAGCTCTTTGGCTAACGCGAGAACTGTCGATGTCTTTCCTGTTCCAGGGGGGCCGTAGAAGAGCATGTGTGGAAGCTAGAATCTGTCAGCGACGGCAAGAAGTGGTATCCCATTCGGAGAACACACGTTGGAGGCCTGTAGTGTTCTTTGCAAGACCGTAACTGTATGATCCTGGGCAGTAACATCGCTAAGGGACTTTGGTCGACTATAGATGATTGTCAGTCAGGATATCGTGGTTTGCGGGAGCTCCTTCGGGATGTGCAGACTATTTCTCAACCCAGGGTTGGGCTCTGCCATTGACGGGCTTTTCTTGTTTCTGCTCGGCGTTGCCATTGGCAGCTGCTGCAGCCTTTCTGGCTTTTAGGTCGAAGAAGCTCGCCATGGCGGGGGGATGTTTGCGGTGCGTGAGGTGATGTGAAGTTATTGCACAGTCCGTCAGTTAAACGTGCACGATGTTGGCTACCAGGCTGGTGCGTTCTTGATGCTGCACAGTGGAAATCTATTAACGCGTCAGGAGAGACGCGATGCGCGTCAGCGCCACTCCCAGTCTCCCACTACCAACCCGGCTGCCTGCACCAAATTTTAGCACTATAAGCACAAGACACATCAGCACCAGGTCGTTGCCGCGCTGCAAGACCCCGCGTGCGCTGTAGCCAAAACGAGCACACTCTTACCTTCTTTGGGCTATCAAGTTAGGCGATGTGCTTGTCGCCCCACTCCGAGATACCTTGCTTCACCGTACATTTTCAAGCTGACGGCAAAATAATGACTGGTTGTCATTGTGCAACGCTCATCAGTTGGCTACGTGTTTGACAACCGTATGAAGTATTGTGCGTCTGCAAGGTGGATGGGGCCAATGGTGCCTGTCTACTCCAGTGCTAGCAGGTGATTGATGAGTTGGACGGGCGCTGAGGGTTTTTTTTTTTTTTTGCTTTCTTTTTGCTGTCCTCCTTTTCCTTGTTCTTCAAAAGGCGTTTGGTTGTAGCTCTGTTGTAAAGGTAGCATAATGGTAGACGCTTTCCCCATCCACATGCAGCAACCAGGCACTGCCCTGCTGAATGCCATACATAATGTACATCGTTCCACAGACCAGCTTCCCACCAACACTGCACGGAATACAGGCCGAACGGAATTACATGCATGAGCGATCCATTTAGTATACGCTGCAGGCAAGGCTAGTCCCTCTCTCGGCTCCAGGGTGGCACACAAACCAACCCACCCCGCCAACACATCGAGCGACCTACCCTACAACGGCCTCCAATGACACGGCCGGCGACACTACAGCATCCGTACTGGCAACCTCGATGGATTCCACGTGCCTCACCAGATCCTACCCTGGTGTTTTGCATGTGTTGAATTTGGTGGGTGAGGTGAGGTGAGGTAAGGCAAGGCGGGCTAGGCGGGTCTAGGCGAGGTTGCTTCTGCCAGCACTTGCTTGTGCTGGCGCGCAAACAACCTCATGGCTCATGGAGAAGGGAACAGTCAAGAAACATGGGAACGCAGGCACGCAGGCACGCACAGCCAAACAGCACCTTATTCACTCCATCCACGCACCAGTACGGGCTGGAACCCGCCTGCCTGCCGCCCCAGCATCCACAAGCCAGGCATAGGCATGCCAGGCTGTTCGGGCCCCAACTCTACCTACTCAAGTCGCTTGTATCGGCCTCTCGTATCTGCGTTTTGCTGTTGGGTCCCGTCCCAACTTCTGCCTGCTTGCACAAACAAAACAGCAAATGTGCCCACCCCGCCAACCCGGACCTGCCAGACCCAGCCGTGGCCCAGCTTATCCACTCCAGCACCCGACGACTCAGCAGCTTAAACGAGGCACCTCCCTCCCTGCAGTGCAGCTGCCGCATACTTCGCTCACTCACCCTCACTGACACTGACACTGCCTCCAGTCCTGTCCTGACACTAACACCAGCCTTTATATTCACCGTCTGGCTCGTCCATGAGCGTTGGATCTCGCGAACAGCGCCTGACCCTCATCGCCATCCCGTGCCCTGCTCTGCACCCCCCGAGGCGCCATGGACCAGTCCATCATTCGCATCTCTAAGGTTTCTTGCCCCGCTTCCACTTCCACTGCCACTGCCTCTTGGCGTACCGCGGGGTCACCAGACTAACCACCATCGTCCGCCTAGGAACTGAGTGACATTCAGAAGAGCTCGGATTTGTGTACGCCTTCTCCCCAGGCTTCATTGCTTGCTCCGACGGCGCAGCCCATGGCGAATTTTCTGACTTTTTACCACCCCCACAGCTCTTGCAGTCGCCTGCCGTGATATCGATGTTCGCAATGTCAAGGCCCTGATCATGGGGCCACACGAGACCCCTTACGAGTTCGGCTTTTTTGAGGTATGGCTCTTGATTGTCCGCATGCCAAAATGAAATTGCTGAACCCAAACCTTTTAGTTTGCAATCCGATTCCACAAAGGTCTGAAATGATCTTCTCTTGTTCGTTTCAAGTCTATAGCCGTTTCAGAGGTTGATTAATTCCCGGTAGAATACCCGTCCAAGTCACCAAACGTACAGTGTGTGACTACCAACGGGGGACGATGTCGGTTTAACCCCAACATTTATGCCAATGGCAAGGTTTGCTTGTAAGCACTGGTCATTCAAATCCAGGTTACTATGCACTAACACAATCTGGTTTAGGTCGATCTTGGGGTATGGAAAAAACAAACACACGCAAAGCCTCTTTTACAGGTACCAATCTAACACCCCGTTAGGACATGGCGAGGAGAGAGTGGGGAGGAATGGTCATCTGCTCAAGGCCTCGAATCCATCTTACTGTCAATTCAGAGCCTCTTGTCCACCAACCCATACGAAAACGAGCCTGGATTTGAGGACGCGAATGAGGAATCTGATAAGAAAGCCCAAAAGGACTACGTCCAGAAGGTACCCCTGCAATACCACCATTTTTTTTTTATTCCCCAAAGAGATCTCTGACATAATCAGATTCGGCATGAGACCCTTAGGATCTCGGTGATTCAGCGTCTCGAGGGTTACCTTGGGTTGTCCCCTGACGGCTATCAGCATGGGCCAGGGGCTCGGGACGATATTGATGACGACGACTTGGACGAGTCGAGTGTTCCATTTGAACCATTCAAGGATTTGTGCAAGCGACGATTCCTTTGGTACTACGAATCATACCTAGCATCAATCCAACTAGGAAAATCCGAAGTGAAAGATGGCCAGCATTTCGTGAGAATGCCTTTCGAGTCCCCCAACAGCAATTCCATGGATGGAAAATTCAACTATGCCGATCTAGAACGCCGCATCCACAACATCAAGGCGGCCATCGATGCCGAGCCTCAAGCATGGGCTGAAGAAGGGCTGATTGCAAAGTCGCGGGAAACGACAGTTGCAGTGAACTTGCAGCATCAGTTTGAGCAAGTTGTTGAATCCTTTAAGCGAAGCGATATGCCTCACGATGTATTTCTCGAAAACGGCAACCCTTTTGTCTGGGTCATCACGTATTTCGGGCGACCGATGACGAATCTTGATGGTGGGTTGTTTCGTATCAAAATGAACTTTAGCCCTCGATTCCCCGACGAGCAACCTAGGGTCAAGTTTGAAACCAAGATCTTCCACCACCACATCGCTGCCGACGGTACAGCCTGTTACACACCTAATCCAATGAGACGAGAGGATGTCAAATCTCATATTGAAGCCATATTTGCCTTCCTCGAAGAGGATGAACCGGCTTACGACCCTCGCAAGATTGTCAATCCTGAAGCTAGCAAGATGTACTGGGGTGGCAATCCTGACGACAAGAAGAAGTACAACCGACGTCTGCGGCGATCGGTACAGCAGAGCATGGAGTAAGAACACCCAGGCTAGACTTGTACATTAGCACTTGACTGACTCCTTCTTTTAGGGATTTTCCCGAGTAAAGCATGACGATCATTCCTTTTGTCATTTATGGGACATTTTGAGCATTACTAGGGGCGTATCGCGCCGAACTGTGGAAGGGAGCTAACGGCACCAACAAGGGGATTCTTCGCACGGCGTTACGGTCTATGACCTATTACAGATACAAGGGGATGGGGGATTGGGGTGGCTACAGTTACAGGTTGGGTGAACGATCGGATTTGCATCTGCAACTCAGCAGCACGGGTCTCGGGATCTCGTTCGTTAGTGTACATAACGCATTGCTCGCAAATGGGATTATAAATGCTTGTCTTCCCTTGATTTCCCTCACGACAAAGTAGTCCAAAGAGGGTCGTATTGCTAGTTTTCCTCTAGATATGCCTGTTCATTGTCTAATAAACCCGAGACGCCAACGATGCAAGCAAAAGATAGAACATGACCGGATGGCCGTATACCAAATTAGGAACATGACAGTCATGACACTCACTCACTCACCCACTCACTCACTTACTCACTCAGGCATCTCATCTCATCATCATCATCATCATCAACGCCGTCATCATTTCTTGCCTTTGGGCTTTTTGCCCAGTCGGTCCTGCATTGGAGCATATGGGGTTGCTACACCAAGGTACTTTTCTTGTTTGCCCTCGCCCTTGAACTCGTAGATTCCATTGGTGCCTATGATAGCTGGGGTGCCCTGGCTGGGACGGGCGACTTGCTCGTTGTGGAGCTTGTCGAGGGACTCGCCGACCACGGCGTACTGGGTCCAGTTGATAGGAGGGCATCGGACAACATTTTGGGGCTGGGGGATGTTGGACCATTCCCTTGGCTTGTCAACAGAACGCTGCTTCGAGGAGCCCTCGCCTGCGTCGTCATCCATCTCGTCATCATCATCGTCATCGTCGTCGTCAGGAACGGCCCCTAATGGGTTAATCTTGCCGTCTACCAGGTCTTTGACGAAGGCGTCGGGATCCTGCACGGCTTCATCTTTGGTACGGTTTAGCGATTGAATGTCCGCGATGGCCTTCTGACGCTGTATTTGAAGGATGGAGATGGCGGATTTGAGAGCGATGACGTCTGGGTTTGCATCGAAGGCGATGGGCTGGGGTTGGGGCGGGAGGATACCGGCCTGGTCCGGCTGGGAGTGTGTGAGACTCGGGCGTTGAGTGTTGCCGGCAGCGGGGAGGCGTGCGGCTGGCAGGGTCGGAGTGATGGGTGATATGGGAGGGCGGTTGGGGGACGGAGAACGCGAGCGCACGGGGTTGTCGGTGGAGATGGTGAGGGCCGGCATGATGGGCTGTGAAAAGACGGCAGAGTCCGTGAAGACCTTTTGGAGAGACCAATGGAGTTGCGATAAGATGCGACGCGATGCAACAAGAGGCGCGACGTAGCCTCGATCAAGAGGAGAGCCCGATCACGGGAGCGCACTCGGCAAGTGATTGTGGAAGATTCCGGTGGCGGTTGACACTCAACGGCTCTGGAGCTGGACTCGGAACCAAGGGATAGCGGCGAAAGACGAGAGAGCGAAGGGGCTGTGAAATGCGGGAGCGGAAACCAGAAGCCAGGTAGATTTTTTTCTTTGTTCCAGAGCGGCGCGACGTAGTGCGATTTGTCTCAACTTGGGATGGTGAAGACGGAAGACGGGACGTAGAGGATGGCGAACCGACGGGTCAAGAGGGCATCTCTCCCCTTAGCATCGGGTAGGCGGCGGGGCCTGAGGCTGCAGCGGACTGGGAGAGTCAGTGTGCCGTAAATTAGGAAAAGCAACCACTGTCGACTAAGCGGAAGGGAGGCAATCAAAAAGCAAAGGCAAGGCGGCGCAGTAACAGCGTGAACATGCGTCAGGCAGCGAGCAGCATCATGAGTTTTGGGCGAGGCAGTCAGAGTAGGCGGGGTTGGAGGGTGGTATCACGGCAGCACCTAATACGTAGGTAGGTACCTTACCTTCGCAGGGAGTAGGTACCTACCTGAGAATGGTCGGTATGGAGGTACATCTAGGCACTTACCTACCTCAGGTACCTAGGTAGGTAGGTAGGTAGGCAGGTACTACCTAGGTAGGCAAGGGACGAATGAGGTGGACTCCTGCCCCGAAACGCCATCACCAATGGCCGAATTGAGCATAAAGGTGGGACTTGACGGGAGCAAAAGCAAGCGCGAAAAAAAAGGGAGCTTATGAGGCAAAGGCTGGCAGGAGATGACCCCTTCTCCCCCACTTTGTGGAATCGGGGGCAGATCTTGCGCCAGCTCTCAAATTCCGATGCGCAGCACAGACCATGCATTGACACTGACATCTGACAAGTGGCACTTCGCCAACCCCGAAGTAAACAACCGAGAGAAGTCGGCCATTAGGGTATGGTAGTTTTCTCTCTTGAAAAAAAAAAAAATTCAATCAAAGAAACCCGCCCCATCTTCAGAACTCCACCATAGGCGTATCCCGAGACAGTGGACCCGTTTCTCTTCAAGCCTCAGCAATACGATGCGAGCAAGGAAGGCTGGAAGAGTGAGGGAAAGAGAAGAGAGGCACAGAGAAAAGGGATATTGTGGCTTGCTTCGCGCACCTTTTAACCTCAACCAATAACACAACCTTGGGCTTGGGCCATTCTCACACAAATGCCGTGCATCGTTTCATCGTAGTCTTATACAACAACTACCGTACGTAGTACAAGTACGCGCCTCCAAGGTGAGCGAGCGCGAACGCCTAGACATGAACTCGAGATTGTGGAACATGGGCTGGGATCACCGGTCTTCAGTGCCGATCAAACGTGGAGGCCCGTTGGGGAGAGAAGCAAGGGACGAAGAGAAACCCTTTCTAGGATTTGACCTGCAATGCGGCTTTTGCTTGCTGGCTGCTGTCTTTGACTCGTTGCTGTTGGGAACTGATCATGCACCCGAGTCTATCAATTTTGACGCTCGAGCTCTCCCGTCACACTCCTGCATTAGCGGGAACTAAGAATATGCTCTCCATCAAGTCCCCTTGTGTGACGTATGGATGATACGGGTGCTCCCATTGTCATTGTGTTTGTCACATTTTCAACCACATGGTGGACCGTTGCACGCCTTCAAACCTTCATGTTTGCACACCACCAGAGCTAAACACGCTGTTAAGAACTCGACCTGCCTCCTGTGGCAAAGGGTGAGGCAGGGTAGGGTGACCTGAAATGGGGTTGTTTCTTGCTGAACCCTATCACCCGATTAGGTTCTTGGTGATCAAGCAGAATGGAGAAAGCCTCAGCAACGCCATTTTCCTCATGTACGAATACACAGAGTTGAGTACCGGTAGGTAGCCCACGGACGTGGCTGCCTTTTCCTAGTTTAGGATGCCCCGGGGATGGCTGCTGAGATCGACTTTGACAAACTCGATCTGATGGTTTGGCGCGAGGTGTGTCTTAGTCGCGTTGCTTTTCCTCTTCCTCAGCTGGTGCGCCATGGGCGGTTACGTGTGACAGAGTTGCTTTTCTCATGCTGGTGCTTAGATGTGTTTCCTTTTGTTTACGTGATTTTTCGCACTAAAGCTGGCCCGTTCAATGGGCTTAAATTGCTTCTTTTGTATTCCCACTTTCGTGCCTCGAGTCCCAATCCTATGTTTCTGACCTGACCTGCTTCTGCAGTGCCCCGCGCTAGATTGAGAAAGATTAAGCACATGTGCACTACTGTTCGTGATGCCCTGTCGGCTAAACACAATCGAGGATAGGCCACACATTATCGTACGCAGGGACCAATTTACCGGTGGGTTGGGCCAGGTCTGGACTTTCTGGCTGCCTCTGTCAAAATTCGGACTCCATCCGTAAAACTCGGTCAACCACAAGGACGCTTGATTGTCGAGACCCGCCTAGTGAAAGGGAGTCCCGAGGTTCTGGGTTTGAGCAGTGAGCCCGTTAGTACCGACCGCGCGGCAGCGACAAACCCGGAATAGCATCGTGTTGCGTAAATCTTTTTAGGATCACTCTCAATCATCCGTGTCTGGTGTTTCACCTGGGCATGCGTGGGTCATGGTTTGGGGAAAAGGCTCGTGCCATGTGGCTATTACCAACAGCCGTTGAGGCGCTTGACCTTTGTTGATGTTGCTGATCGTCCCTGACTTGTCGTCATTGGCTTTGTTTCGGGAGGGAAGATCTTCTAGGGGGGGGGGAGCGTTTAGCCGTTGGAGAAACGGAGATTGATTTGATTGACGCACATTATTAAATCTTGGTCTGTAAAATGGGCATTTTTTTCTTGGCCAAGCCTAGAAGCTAGACGTCAGTAGTTTGGCAGTTGGTGCATGAGGGAGGCGCACCTATGCTAGCGGTGCCTCCGGCGATCCGGGACCGGCAAATGATGGGAGAGAGATGAATTGCCATCCTTGGGATCGCACCTGTACTACCGGTGCTGCACAGTACACCGTACTATACGTAGTATGTAGGCTGTGGACTGCATGTGCATTCTGGCTTGCGAGATTTGCTTTTCCTGCATCCTTTATCGACCTGCCCATGCTGCCCTCTATGTCATGACCCTGCCGTGCCTGTGTGCGTGCTTCCAATATTGAGCTCTTGGGAGCTGCTGCCTTCTGCTTTGGGGGGCTGAGGCTTGAGGCTTGGAGGATCTGCCTGGGACAACACCAACCTTCTTGTCCCTCCACACTTGGCAGTACGTGTTCCGTGCAGCTCTTGCGTCGTGCGAATAGTCGCCGTCGACGCCACTCATTGAACCCTTTCAGCTGGCCACCCGCTCGAGGGCCTCGCCCACCCCGTTGTCCCCCCTTTGTGCCCCAGATAGCCCCAGGGACGCGCTTTGTGGCCGTCCAGTTAGAAGCTCGAATCTTGCTCTAGCTCCTGCGCTCCCGCGCCCTCACCCTGTCCTCAACCGACCATTCCTCAAGCGGCGTTTGTCGAGATGCCCCGGCCTGTCGTCCCAGGTCAAGGTGCCCACTCACACCCCATCGCGGGACCCAGCTGGCACAGAAAAGCCAAGCCGTGTTGACGTGGGCGGCGTGGGCGTGGATGTGAGCGTGAGTGAGTTTAGGCCCTTGAAACTTGGTGTTGGTGTTGGTGTTGGTGACAGCCCAGTGCCATCTTTAATGTCCCTGTGTCCGGATATGTTCCCTTTCCCCTCCTCCTTCTCCTCCTTCTCGCTTTCACACTTTCTCAACCTTCACAATCCTCTGGCATTCTATGCCTATTTGTCATTTTCCTCCCCCGTATTGGGCTGCGTTTTTTATCCCCGTTGTACATAGTCTTTCATTACTTCTTCTAAACATCAAATACCTCCTCGCTTCTATTGCTTCTGGATTATTGACTCCTCTACCTACCTACCTACCTACTATCTCCTATCAAAATATCTTTACCTGCTGCCTATACTATCACTTACTCTACCTATTACCTATCCGTCATTGACGTACGACTTTCGCATTATATCGTTAGGATACATCGCTTCTACAGACCTCCGCATGCGACACAAATTTCCCGCCAACTCCTTCCCACCAGAGAGCTTGTGTGTATCAGCCACGCACCAATACTCCGTCCCGTCACTTATTTCGATATACCCCATATTAATCACCAATGTTCAGTATTGTCACCTAAGCCGACCAATAAACGACTCTTCGCCCTCTGTTTCGACCTCGCAATTTGTCGTCGTCACCAATTTCTCTTCTTCGACGGTCCTCGGCGAACCACGACCTGTATTTACTACCTTTTCTCCATAGAGGATCTTGCGTCTTGTAAAATTAGGAGTCTTTGGGCACGAGTTTATCAGATATTGGACAAGTTACATCAATCCTCAAAAAGCGAGGACTGTTCCATACGCCCGGAAGGATAAGACCAAGAAAACGACGAGGGAGACGCGCCACTGAGCGTTTCACATTCCCGGATTTCTTCAAGGTTCCCCCAGCCCCATCACTTGTTGGCACGAGCCTCTCACCGAAGGACCAAGAAACTTGTGCTTGAAACAACCTCACCCTGGCTTCATTCCATTTGGCCTTCCCCCAAGGTCCAAGCACAAATCTTATGCCCGACATCAACTGAGTCAGTCAGTCACTTTATTCCCGGGTCTTTGGATCCTAAGCTATCTGTCGAAAACCGGAAATCTCTGCTTCAGCATCCCGCCTAGGGAGGTCTATAAGATACTTGCATCAATACCCGTCTTACAATGCTTAGACAAGGTGACTCTTCCCCCGAGGCTCTCGCTGAGCCGCCCTCTCCTACTACGGCATCGCGCATGTCTCAGTCCGATTACTCCTCGTCCGTTATCGGCGACGACAAGTTTTGTGACTCCACGTCTGGTTCCAAAACGACGAGGACAAAAGCTGGGAAACCTCGATGGTTTTCCCAGATCAAGGATTGGCTAGCCGTGAGCGAACCATCAGCCCAGGCAATGAAGGCACAAAAGAAGATGACATATAAGAAACACGGTATCGACCTCAAGGACCCCCGAGCCGCAGCCAAGCTGCACTTACCAATTGGCAAGCTTCCCGAAGGAGCTATCACCTCGACCTCCGGACCGAGCCCTGAGAAGGCTCTGAAGCGAGCTCAGGAACAGCACACGCAACAGTCATATTCAGCTCCCAGCCAAGGCTCTCATTCCATGTCAAGCAGCATTTTCTCTGTGCCTAGCACCAAGGAGCCCAACCCTGTCGCCCCATGGGAGACTTGAGTTATACCAAGTTGCCAATTTGACTCACATGACGAATTATGATTGAAAAAAGGAGGAGGCTATATCGGTTTTTGTCTTTTGGCGTTATATTTGTGCTTCATTCGACTTGTTGTTGGCGCAGCCAGGCGTAATTTTTTTTGTCTCGAATAAGACTGGGGACTGGAAGTCTCAGATAAGGTGGATGAGAATGATTTTCTATGTAACTCAACCCGCTATGGCATGGTTATTTCAGTTGATACCCAGCAATGCACCAATGTATCAATGTATTAATCATTCAAGTAATATTCAATTCATTTCCATTATGCGGACCCTTTCCTAGATTAACCTTGGGCTTTTCAATTCAGTTGAAGTTTGTGCATGATTGATCATGTTAGACTCTTGTCGTCATTGACGAAACTTAGCCACCTTGTATCGTGCGAAAAATTCCAATTGCTTGGGTGGATACTTCGTAGTCAAACGTTGAGGCTTGATAGCTCCGTGGCCGATTCCACCACACCAACTTGACTTTCGGGGGACATCACTCAAGGAGCTTCCGCCCAAGCATCGACGAGCTAGTCTGCTGGACATCTGATCACGCATCGTGACATTAGCCGGTGCGTAGCCCGGAGCTTGTGTCCGCCAAGGGGATGGACAAGCCCACTTACATCGGTGGGTGGGACACGCTGATTGGCAAGAGATTTGGATAGCGGTTGGATATGACGTACTCTACTTTCGCGATGAGGTATGATGCGAAGGTATATTAAGATCCGCATTGAACCGGATTCTAAAAGAGGCTTCTAGTCTGGTGACTTGGAGCGCATGCCATTTTCTCGTTTTTTTGAGGAGAATTGTTCTCTACTCAGATTGTGGCCGAACTGAAACCTTTGTGGGTGTTATAACAGTTGACTGTTAGCCGCTGAGGTGACATTGGGCCGAGCGACCTGCACGTCTAAACACAGTGAAGATCCAGCATTGACGACCATTGCCTCGCCATATAAAATGCCCTTGTTTTCGAAGCAGGATCAGAGATTGGGGGACGAAAGGCGGGGCCCGGAGGAGGTCGAGGGTGCGATGCCCGACGAGCAAACGAGGCTGCTCCCGAACCGCGTGGACTCTCACCGGGAGAGCCTGCTGGCCCCGGACGACCCAGCCGTATCGCCTTACAACCTATTGAGCATCCGAATTCTTCGATACTTGACCATTTCCTTCACAATGGCGACGCTGGTGTGGTGGATTTTGTTGCTTGTGTCTGCGTTCGCAACGCCGCCGGGATTTCAGACAAGGGGCAGTGGGTTTCTCGCATTTGGGTATGCGAGCTTAACGTTGGGGAACATGGTGTTTACTCTGATGTTCTTCGGTGTGCCAGCCAAAGCCACGAGGGTATTGGCTGTGTTCATGTCTGTAAGTCGAGCCCTTCCTGGGCCTATAGAAAATGGAATGGGTTCTGACACGGGAATTGAAATAGGCCGTCCTCGTTCTCGACATGGTTCTTATCCTGTCTGTCGAGAAGACTCGATACGAAGAAGCGTGGATTGGGGCCGTTAGTGTCATATGGGCATTGCTCATGAGTCTCTGGTCTCTGTCAGTGGACTACGCAGTTCAGTGGGGGAAGGCGGAAGAAGAGGAACGTTTGACGGGGCGCGCCGAGACGAGACGGACACTAGTGGAATGGACCGCGGTGATGTTGTCTACCGTTGTTTATGCCTTGATGAGCATCGCCCTGTTCCTCATGACACTGACAATTATCCTACGGGCTCTGGACGCAGCCGTGGCAGCCCCAGGGCACTTGTACTGGGTCGACGGCGATAAGTATCGGATCCATGTGTATTGTCAGGGTAAGAGGAGCGAGGTGGTTCCTACAGTCCTCTTTGAAGGAGGCGAGAGGACCGTTGAGCATGAGTTTTGGGATTTCGCGGAGCATGCGCTTAAGAACGAGACATTCCCGCGATACTGTTTGATTGATCGACCCGGGTTCGGCTGGTCCGACACAGCACCATCGCCTGCTTCGGCTGGCTTTGTTGTAGATGCACTCAGCGAGGCGCTGGCCAAGGCCGGAGAGAGCGGGCCGTGGGTGCTGGCAAGCGCCGGCATTGGATCCATCTATTCGCGGGTCTTTTCTTCCCGCCATGGAGACGCCGTCAAGGGTTTATTATTGATTGATCCACTGCACGAAGACCTCCTCGATCAGGTTGGCAAACCATCGCGAGGATTCCTGCTCTGGCTCCGGGGCGTCATCTCCCCACTCGGTCTCGACCGGCTCCCGGGGCCGTGTTCCGGGGCCGAACTAGTCGGGACCGCGTATACGGACGGGCAGCCTGGCAGGGCGGCAAGTACATTTTGGCAAAGCTACAAGAGAACTTGGTAGCGGCGTCCTTTACACGACGGGATGCGGAGAGCAGCCGAAACATCCAGGACAAGAGCACGGCACTGGTGGTCATCAGCTCGGGGGAGCACATCAAGGCGAGCAGTGAATGGGAGGACAAGCAGCGAGATCTGACAAGGCTGACGGAGCAGCTGCGCAATTGGGACATTGTGGACGGGGCGCCGCACGAAGTGTGGAGCACATTTGGAGGAAGGCAGAAGATTGAGGAGAGGCTGAGGGAGTTGGTACATGCATGAGCATGAGCATGAGCAGGAGGTGGAGGTGAGGGAGGACGAGGACGAGGAGCAGCATAAGCAGGCTCTGTGAGGATGACGTTTGCAGGAGATGCTTCAAGCGTGAGGGTAGGATCAAGGCAGTAAGATCAATATGATAGGCAGCTTGGGCGGCATTATGCTGGCAGATAATGAGGGCGGTTGAATGAGACTCGAGAAGTTTTGTCGTTGGACGGAATACGCAGGTGAGACACAGACCTGGAACTGGAACTGGAGCTGCAGCGGAAGCCTGAGCTGGGAGCTGGATGAAGCTTCCTGTTGCGGGCAATGATGATGACGCTCAGGGGGTTCTGTTGGTTCCTCCGTTTCTAGGACTGGGTTGGGCTGGAAGTTACTATGTACCCAGCGGCAAAAAAAAAAAGTGTGGGGTCGACCTGTTGATTTCTGTGCGTGCGTGTGCGTGTGCGAGTGGATGCTTTTTTGTTTCTCTTGGCTTTTCTAGGAGGGGGAATGACGTCGAATGTTGGTTGAAGGGGGGCTGAGAGGGGGAAAAAGAGGGGTGAGAGTGATAGGTAAGAGGAGAGGCAAATCTTAGCGGGATGCATCATTTGGTAATGTATCACGGCATGGAATTATTTTAAGGACTCACCTTTGCGTGCTTACCTATATGACATGAGTTACTGCGAATAGTTATCGCCGACCACCAACAATATGGACATGGGGCGAATGTTGTTGTAATGTGATGTAATGTACACTGCTGGGCTGACCTCTCCTCCTCAGGTTTCCCGACCTGCTCAGCTACCTACCTTGCCTTACTCTGCTCTCGTTTTGTTGTCTTGATTAGGACTTGGGCCATGTCCTCGGAGGAATAATAACAACCCCATGCATGCACTGTAATGCGCTCGCGAAATTACCACATGAAGCGGCATGCGTTTCCGTGATGGGCTTGGGATGTTGGAATGGAACGAACCCGCACGCACACGAATACGTATATGCAGGCGCACAGCGAAGCAGGTGAGAAACGAGAGACGACAAGAGACATTTGAGATAAGAAAATCTACCCTGCAAGCCCGTATCGATGCATACCTTGGAGCCTGTCAACTGGAAAAAAAAGAGCTACCTACATACATACGTGCATACTTACATACCTACCTGGCACATACCTAGTATCCATCGCAGAAAAACTGGACCTCCAAAGGTGGTCAACATCTTATGAAATTGCAATGTGATGGGGTGCTGGGAAGCCTCATGCAGGCGGGCGGCCCCTTGGATCCACACACGTGATGGGATCTTCATTGCAATTTGGGGCCCTCAGGTGGGTGCCTCTGAGTGCCTTTGAGTGCCTTTGCGTGCCTTTGGGCGCCTCAGGCCGACGTGTGCCAGGAGCAACCTGGTAGGATTCCAGGAACCTCCGGAGCGGACGGTGAGAGAGACATGGCCGGAGCTGAGGCCTGCAACAGAGACAGGCCGCACAGCGAGGAAGCAGGTTAGCTGGGTGTGCGGTGTATGCACATATGCGTGAGCATCTCGGGTGGACAGCAAGGCGGCCCTTCTGGTCGCCGTTGCTGACTGGCTTTCTTTGTCCTGTCCTTATTTAGAAAGGGCCCGAACAATCCATCGATGCCCTCCACGATAGCGCCAGGCTGTCTTGACCTTAGCACTGCTGTAGTTTCTTCAGCTCAGGCATTCATCGTGGTGGAGAGAGTGAGAAGTAAGCCTAGCTTGGTAACTATTGTGCGCCTAACCGGAGCGAGTCAAGATGGAGTCTCGTCCCCCTCCTCTGCCTCCTCTGCCCGGGCAACCACCGCTAGAATGGAGTCGCCTTGGTGGCAGATGTCCCAGTGGAATCATCACTTGCATTGTCGACCTGATGACATTGACGGACCTGAGCCGGGATTCTTTTTTTTTCTTTCTCTCATTCATGTAATGTCAGCAACGCCCCTGGTTGGCTAATGCTCCCGGGAGCCCCTTTTGAATGTGCAAATCTCACCGTTGAGTCGAGGCGAGAGAGACAGGTGGTTATAGGACGGTCGGTACCTGATTATTACCTGACGTCAAGTCCTACCTTACAAGGCCATGCTCTGCTTGGCATTTCAGTCCCAGAAGTAGGTACATGCTAACTTGACCATGTATGTAACAGAGGCTCGCCCAATGCATATTGAAAGGAGTCTGGAGCCAAAGTTTACTTGGATTAAAGCTACTTATTAGGCAAGCCTTTTATTTAAAAAATTTTCTTTAAAAATTTTTCGTTTGCTCCCTTTTTCTTTCCCGTTGTTCAATCTTCCGCTGCGTCGAAGAAAACGGACCACAGACAACGGGGCAGTGACCGCGGTTGTCGTAGATCGAGGAGCAAGGTACCATGGTCTTAGCACTGGAGATCGGTACATTGTTATGCCCTGGAAATTGCAGTCACTCTCACCCCCTAACCTGAGGATCCTGAGTTGGATTCCTGGACGCCGCCTCCCCCCCTCTCTCCGATGGAGGTGAGATTACGTCCGTAGATGCACGCATATTCGTAAAGCTGGGGAGGGGGGTACTTCGCTGTGGTACCTCAAGATTTGCCCACACCAAAGACGACATGGAGCTGATGCCGGAATACGCCATGCCCTGCCCTGGCTAGTACTTTGGTGCAGAGGGGATTTGGGGGGAGGATGGAGGATGAGGATGGAAGAGGCTGCCTGCGCCCCAGCGCCCGCATCCACTAAAAACTCACCTCCTAGCTAAGTGCAGAGGTACCCCGCCGGCGTGGCTAGCGAGTGGAGGTACCTGATGCTGAAGCACGGAAACCCACTCTCACTCTCACCAATCCATCCTAGTGGGGGATACTTGGGTCTTTGCACAGCTTGGGCTGGGCTGGGCTGGGGGCTGGGCTGGCTACTGTAGCTGGGTACCTTAGGAGCCTACCTAGGTACTTAGGTAGGTAGGTAGGTAGGCAGGCAGACAGGCAGGTAAGGAGCAGACAGGATGGGCGGCTGGTTTGCGGTAGCTCGGGTACCTTCCCCTGCTAACCCCGTTCCATGTTCTCTGCCTTGCCATTCGCGCCAGGCAGGTGACTGTTCGTTCTATTGAGGCTACAGATACTGTGCACACGAAGGCTAGTTGGTTCGGAGAAATCACAAGGCTACCTGAGTAGGCACTCTGTGGATTGGTCCCCTAGGCAGACTGGCTGGCAGGGAAGAAGACATGCAATTGCCTACAGGAAGTAGGCCGGTAAGTAATACTCCCGGGATATTATTGAGTAGACAGACGACTCACCGACCACTGGCTACTGGCTACAGGTGGCTCTGCCCCAGAACCACTCGCTGGGACCACCTCACTGGCCCAACCCGGCCTGCTGCTCACTCACTATTGGAACCTTGCACCGGAACCCACTGGGCCGCTAGCGAACCGGCCGCTGTCTGCTGCTGGCTGCTGCAACTGTAGGCACCTACGGCACTGCACTGGCGCTGCTTCTGCTTCTGTTTTGGCTGCACTGCACCCACCGTCCCGCACGCACACTCGCATACGCGCACTGGACTGGACACCCACACGCACACACGCACACACACGGACAGGGCACACGCTCTCTCTCCCTCTCTCCTCTTGCTCAAGTCCCACGTCCCACCGTCCCACGCCTTCAGCTCCCCAACCCGACCACCAGCCCAGCGCCTCCTGCTACTCCATACCACTCCCACGACCGGCTTCGTTTCTCTCCCACGCTCCTTCGTCCGCGCCTACAACCCTGCGCCCACACGACTGCCGCGCTGAGCCGCGTCTCGTCTCGTCTCATCCCGCCTCTCTTCGTCTTCTTTCTTCACATCCCTTTTCCTTTCTTACTGCTCCCGCCTGTTTACATGCTCCAGCGTCGATTCTCATCGGGCCCCCATCGTCTTGTGCCGCATCGCTTCACTGCCCCCGACTCGTTCCTCCTCCCGCCTTCCTCAACCCAGCCCGAGCTGGGTGGCTTGTCGTTGGGCCGTCACGCGAACACCCGTCCATCCTCGCTACGACCCTTCTCTCGCCCCTGCTACCCTTCTGCGCCCCGTACCTTCAATTGAATTCGTATCGATCACGTCTCCGCTGTCGTTCCCCAGCTGGCGCTGATGCCGACCGCTGCGACCCCTCGTCGACCTCTGTTGGACATTTGGCGTTGAGAGGCCATCCACTCTAGTTTGGCTCGGGGCCAGGAGGAGGACTTGTACATAACGACACCCTCGATTGCTTGTCGTGATGGCCTCGGGCTACGATAATGCGCCGCCCGCCGACCATGGCCATGGCGACCGCCCTCACGACTACTCTGTCGACCTGGCTCCTCCGGGAGCCCCATCCGACCCCAACTGGCAGAACGGAGGCAAAGGCACCCCGGATAGCCTCTACCACCTGAGACCGACCGGTTCTGCGCCCTCCACCCCGAACCCTCCCCCAGCTGGGTGGGACGAGGAGCAGCCCCCCCGTAAGAGCGCGGAGCGGAACAGGTCGCGAGGACGGGGCGGGAGATCTGCCAGTGGTCAGCAGCGAGTTTGTAACGCGTGCGGCGAGTCCTTGACCGGCCAGTTCGTTCGGGCTCTCGAAGGTACTTTTCACCTCGACTGCTTCAAATGTCAGGTATGCCATCCAAATCCCAACAGCTCAATTTGCCTTGCCCCCTTCGGGCAACCAGGGGACGCTAACTTGAACTCCCATTCTAGGACTGTGGCCAGATCGTGGCATCCAAATTCTTCCCCGCCGACGACGAGAACGGCCAGGGGCAATATCCCCTCTGCGAGACGGACTACTTCCGACGACTCGGCCTGTTGTGCCACCAGTGTGGAGGGGCGCTTCGGGGCTCTTACATCACCGCCCTGGAGCGGAAGTACCATGTCGACCATTTTACCTGCTCCCTATGTTCAACTATTTTCGGCGCTCAAGACAGCTATTACGAACACGACGGAAATGTCTATTGCCACTACCATTATTCCACACAATTTGCGCAACGCTGCAATGGCTGTCAGACCGCCATCTTGAAGCAGTTTGTCGAGATCTTTAGAAACGGACAGAACCAACACTGGCATCCCGAATGCTACATGATTCACAAGTTCTGGAATGTCCGGCTGGCACAACCTAACGAAGGCCCCCCGCTCTTAAAGGGTCCGATGATCCTGAGGGCAGGGACCTGATTCGGACAGAGGAAGAGCGGATGGAGGAGAAGGTCTTCCGGATTTGGAGCGTCCTATCTGCTTTTGAAGAGTCCTCTGCCGCATGTATTTCTGATATGCTTCTCCACGTTAGCAACGGTGCTTACGTCGACGGTGTCCTTATTGCTAAGCGTTTTATTTGGCACGTCGAAATTCTCTTCCAGTCAGCGGACCGGCTCGATGCCACCATGGTCCGACTGCATGACAAAGGTACGATGGCCTCGGCATCTCACAATGCGACGTTATAGCGCAGAAGTGCTGACATGTATTTTCCAGGAATGTCGTATGGACGAGAAGCTAAGCTTCTTTGTAAGAAGATTGTTTCTTTCTTCTCTCTGTTGTCAAAAACACAAGATAGCGGAGTTCGAAAGCTCGGTGTTACACAAGAGCTCCTTTCACTCGTCACCGGCCTCGCCCATTACCTCAAGCTTCTCATTCGAATTTGCCTCCAAGGGGCTCTGCGCCTGGAGCGTGAGGCCAACGCCTCTGAAGGTCTCTACCAATTCCTGGACGACTTGAGTGACCTGGAATCTTTGAAGGCCGACGACGGCCTGTTGCAAGTGACTGCGGGCGGTACTCGGCTCTCTGCAAACGATTCGGATCATTGCGCCTTATGCAACAGATCTGTGGAGGACGAATGCGCCAAGAACGGCGACCTAAGATGGCATTTGACTTGCGTCAAGTGTTCAAGATGTGCACGAGAGCTCGGCCGGTCCTTGGAAGAGGGTCGATACAACGCCTTCGACCGGAAAATTTACTGCACAAACTGCATCGGCGTCAACACAGAGCCTTCGATGTTGTTCGAGCATGTATCGAAATTGCAGCAATACGTCTTCCTCCTCCGAGTTGCACTTGCTCGACTTTTGGACATACTAAGGAGTAACGGGGCACTGCCTCCAGCCGACGACAACCTCAATGGTCACAGTCCAACGGAGGGACCTGGGGGGGCAAATGAACCCCGACAGCGCGGCGAACCTTATTCAAGGGGACAAGGCCCCAGCGATAATAAGGATAATCATAGGGAGTCGTCTTATGAAAACACTCTGAATGACGTACGCAGACTCCGAAGTACGCGTCTTGATCGACATCTGTCTTCTAGCGTTCGACAAGCTCGAACATCGCGCGTAATGGATGCTGATGGTCGCGGCCCCCGACCTGGTTCAGCCGGCGGTGACGGCGGTCATGCCCACCAGGGGTCAACTGACCTCATGTTCGGGCAAAACGACGCCATCACCCTGGACGATATCCCCCGGATTGTTGCCGTCGAGCAGTCTCGTGAGCAACAACTGCGAGGTCCTCAACACGATGTCTACAAGAGCGGGAATGCATTTGGAGCCGGACACTCGAGTCATCAACGAGCACAATCATCCGATCGAGATAACGAATTCCGTAGCAATGAAGCGCTCCCTACGCGCATCGGTCGCAAGTTCTTCTCGGAGCTGTCCGGTCTCGAGTACTTCAACGTCCGCCATCTGGCGGTGCTGACGATGCAGCCTATGATTGAGCAAGAGTTTTCCTTGGATGAGCTACTGAGTTTTATCGAATCGCGAAAACAGGCCACCTTTTGGAAGAATCTTGGAAAGGCCTTCAAGAACGACAAGAGCAAGAACGTGAAGAAGAAGGGCGTGTTTGGTGTCCCTCTAGAAATCATCATCGAACGAGACGGCGCAGACTCCACCGATGGCGTGGGACCTGGCACGCTCCGAATCCCTGCCGTCGTGGATGACATTGTGTCGTCGATGCGCAAGATGGATCTCTCAGTTGAGGGTGTGTTCCGAAAGAATGGCAACATCAAGAAACAACAAAACCTTGTGGAGAAGATCAACGCTGAAGGCTGCGACGTGGTCAACTTTATGGAACAGCCCGTCGTGCAACTCGCTGCCCTCCTCAAGCGCTACCTGCGAGACCTTCCAGATCCTCTCATGACCCACAAACTCTACCGTCTGTGGATCAGCGCTGCTAAGATTTCGGAGCTCGAGAAGAGAAAGCAATGCCTGCATCTGACTTGTTGTCTTCTTCCCAAGAGCCACCGTGACTGTCTCGAGATTCTGTTCAGCTTCCTCAAGTGGGCGGGCTCGTTTCACCAGCTCGATGAGGAGGTCGGTTCCAAGATGGATATTAGAAATCTTGCAACAGTTATTGCACCCAACATTCTCACAAATGCTTCCAAAGCACCTGCTCTAGACAGCGAGGCCATTTATGTTATTGATGCGGTAGAAATGCTCATCACGCATATCGAGGAGATGTGCCAAGTAAGTCTTAGCTGCACGATTCTTGGCAATCCGCCTGTCTTCTAACAAACCGGCTATCTAGGTCCCCGATGAAATCCTTGGTCTTCTCAATGACCCGTATATCTTTAGCAACAGTGGAGAGATCACGACCAAGGAAATCCTCAAACGTTTCCAGGATCGTCGAGGACAGATCTCGATTACGGATGTCAACGAGGTCTACAACCGCCAAGACAATTCTACCCGGCCACCAGCTCGACGAGTTGAAACTGATCCAGCTGTCTGGTCTGGAGAGGCCACCGTCCGTACAATCCAAGAGCCGCCCATGGCCCACACCCCAAACGGCCCTGGAACTCCTCCCAACCGATGGAGAGGTCGGCCTGACATGGCCAATCCATCCCCGTATGGAGGAAGCCAGTTCAACCAATCAGATAGCCAACTCGACAATTCTGAAAATAATCAACGACGGGAGTGGCGCAACTCTGGTTGGGGTCGTCCAGGCGGTGGGCTAGGTGTCTCTGGAAACTCATGAAAAACTTCAACAATGACAAAGAATCAGCTTGTCAGGGACCAGGCAATGCCTCGTCGTTTGGCTTTGTTTCGTTTTCCCCCTTTCAGTTAAGGAGACATGATTCTGGAGTAGAATCACATGCATCGTCCTCGGCGTTTATCTTCCCTTCTCCCTCCTCCAGCTTTTGCCACTCCCCCTGCGATTACACAGAAACGCAGTTGGCCAAACCCTCTCCCTTTTTCACGCAACGACATGACGGACCTGGATGTTTTAGTTATTCTTCGACTGGGTACTAAACTACCCCTTTTTTTTTCTTCTCTTCCTTTGAACCTCCTCCTACCTCTTCTTCTTGATGCCCGGCACGCGAACCTTTTTTGGACCTTTGTCTTTTAGTTCTTCTTCTTCTTTCCAGCCTAGTCCTGAATGGGGTTAGGATGGCTGATGCCTTTTTATGACATAAAAGGGTCAAGGCGGGTTGGTGGGAAAGGTGTTTTTCTATACCTGAGTTGGATGGAGCAGTGATGACGCAGGGGAGGCTTAATTTTCACTGGAGAAAAGGGTAACTCATAGGAGAGAAATGGGGCGAGGCGCGGGAAAAAAAAACACAACCGATGCGCTGTACCTCCTACTTATTTTCGACTTCTTAGTAGGTGTAGCAGGCCAGTCAGTGGTTTGGTGGGACAGATGTGCGGAATTATCATGTTGGTTTTAGGGATGAGAAGGGTTTTGGTCAGGAATGGAAACCGAGTGAGGTCTGAGCAGGGACAATAGATTCTGTTCCGATTGGATATCTGTTTTTCTTTTTTGTATCCTCATCTCCCTGTGACTGTCTGTTTTGGATATTCCATCACATCGGCGTTCGTATTCGGTATGACATGCAGGGTCCCACGCGGGGTTTGGTCAAGCCCACATTGCCATCTTAAGGCGTGTGTGTCAGAAAAAACCATTGGTTACGTCGGAGGTATCCGACCTGTCCAGATGCTTGCGGCAGCACAAAAGCCTGACTATGTATTATAAAAAGTGTGAGACATAAAAGAGAAGTTTGCTAGATCTCATTTAGACTGGGAAGACCTTAGATGTTCATTCATAATTATAGCGCCGAGTACTTGAGTAAGGAAAAAAAAAAAGATGGCTGCTTCTCATAGAGTATTAAAACAACACTACGACGCAAAATTAAAATATCTTCAATATGTACGTAAGTGAAGATTTAGCATGTTTTTCTTGTCCCTATGCCTTCGATATATGGGCAACGGCTTCATCCCTCTCCTCCTCTTTGTCTTTCTTTCAAAAACTATCTTTAGTGTTTTCCCGATTTCATAATTATGCCTTGACAGCAACGCCGGCTGCCTTCTTCTCCTGCTCAAGGAAGTAGCTGACACTGCGCTCGACACCCTCCTGGAGAGTGTACAGAGGCTTGTAACGCAGGACGCGCTTGGCCTTGTTGATGTTGTAGTAACGGTTCATGGAGCTGTAGATGATGCCCTTGCGAGTGAGGGTGGGCTTGCGGCCGAGAATGTGAGAGAAGACTTCGCTGAGATAACCAAAGGTGATGCCAATCTCGCGGTTCAGAGTCCACACCTTCTCGGTGCCCCGCTCGTTGCCGGCAGCGCGCCAGACGGCACGGGCAAAGTCCCAGAAGTAGACGGGGGAGTCGTTGGTGATGATGAAGGCCTCGCCGTCGACGCGCTCGTGATCGAGGGGCACAGTGGGGGAGGCGGCGGTGGCCAAGAGAAGGTGGGCGGCAAGGAGATGAGCGTGGGCGATGTTTCCAACGTAGGTGAAGTCGAAGAGGTTCTCGTTGGTGCCAACTTGGACGTTGGATTTGCCACCACGGTAGGCACCCATGAGGCCGGGGAGAAGCTGGGCATCGCCCTCACCAAAGATGCCTGCGGGTCGGATTGCGGACGTCAGGAGCTTGGAGGACTCTTGACGGTTGGCCTTGAGGGCAATTTCTTCAGCGGCGGCCTATATGAAGAAAAAAAAATGGAATCCTGTTAGTTCACGGGATGGGTTGATTGAGACGGCGCTCGATCAAGCAGCCGGGTAGACAGACCTTGGTCTCGGAGTAGTATTCGGTCTGCTGGGCACCGCGGATCAGAGGCCACCTCTCGTCGGCATTGAGGAGGTCAGAGACGTTGTCGCTCAAGACGCTGGCAGAGCTAGTGTAGACGAGAGCCTTGACGCCAGCATTCTGGCAAGCGTCAACAACGGACTGGGTGCCGTCGATGTTCACCCGCTTGAAAAGTTCATGGGCGATCTTGGAGTCGTTGCCGACAGGGGAGGCGGTGTGAATGACGACGTCGGGCTTGGTGTCCTTAAAGACGGCAAGGAGCTTCTCGGTGTCGGTGATGTCGCATTCGTGGTACTCGGCGTTAGGGTTGCAGTTGCGCTCGCAGCGCAGGTCGACGCCGAAGACGGCTGAGGTGGTCCAAGACTCGAGCAGCTGGTTGATGATGTGATGCCCCAGGAAGCCGTTGCTTCCAATGACGAGGACTTTGCCAAGGGAGCCTCTTGATTCGGGCATTGTGAGGGCTGTCTGTGGGTGCGAAAGACTTTGGGAATGCGTGAGGAATTGGGGGGCAAGGCGGCAAGAATCACAGTCGAGATATCGCGGAGAGAGGCCCCAGCTTGTCCCAGTTAGTGTCTGGGGGAATTGTCGTCGACAGTGGGTCCGTAGTGTTGAGCCGCTCTCCCGTCATTGCTAACTAACGGGCGCGCCTCTACATAGTAGCACATTCATCATACCGGTAGCACGCGGAGCGCAGAGCTGCCTGCATGGGTGGAGCTCTGGGCTTGGTGACGGGGATAATACGAGTACGAAGGAATTGGCGAGTCGCGTTGCAGCGCTGGGCGCTGTGGCTGGTGCTGGTTCCCCCGCAACTCCCCTGTAAAGCGTCCCTTGGTGGCGTTGCATCTGCCCTGACAGCAGCGCGGCAGACTGGGAAGGCGCTGCCGCAACCTGTAAGCCGGAGCTGTGGCACCTCACCTTACATACCTACCTACATGTGCCTACACCATTAACCGCAACTGCCTTGGCCGTGAACTCCTTCCTCTTCATTGTTGCTGACAACAAGTCACGAGACGTCAGATCTCCACCCTCCACCTTCCATCCTCCACCCTTCATTAGATCGCCTCTCGGCACTCTAATATTCGTATTTACAACGGACCCTGCGTCTATTGCTTTGGCTGCCTGGTCGCCAGCGCATGCTGTGCTCACGCTCACCCCCTGCCATCTTCATGATGCCTCACTTACCTGCTCTCCCCCATATATAAGTCCTTCCAGGCCATGCTTCATTGCTCTATTCACATGTGCCAATCTCTTCATGGCTGCCACATCTCCTTCCTCGACCGATGTCGAGATCCTGGTTCACATCACCGCGCCGAGTCGCTCGTCTGATGATGTCCTCTACCGCCAGCTTGCACAAGCATACCTCGACTTTCAACCTCAATCGAACACCGGCCTCCCCTTCATTGAATCATCAGCAGATCTTCCCAGTCAGATGCATAGGCAAACGCTAGCGCCCATGCAATCTGCATCGCCGCTCAGCCAAAAATTTGCGGCTACGCCCTGGTGTCCACCATCCTTCGAAATCAACTCCCAGGATTTAAGCTTCAACAGTGCGCTAGATAACCGCTCATCCCCCCGTCTACACTACACACCTGCACTTCCATCGCAGGATGTAGTCGCCTCATCTTCCCAGGAGAGTTGTGCCGGCTCCCAGACGTCATGGTGTGCGCCGCCCAGCCAAATCAGCGATTCGTATCCCATGCCGGACCCTAGTCTGCTTCAAATCTCACCAACTCGTGTTCTGCAGCGATATATCGGCAGACCGAGTTCACGACTGGCTTCCTTGGCTTCTCTCTCTCCTTATCCCTCTCTCCCGTCTCAAAAACGACTCTCTATGTCACCAGATCCTAACAAGATCGACGTGCCGTCTTCATTCCCGGAGCCAGAAGCACAAGAATCCCTCGAGGTTGAACTTCCAGGGTACATCAAGGTCAATCAGACAATTCCCGTCACGCCTCAGGTCCCGAAAATGATGGAGATTCCAGAATCTAGCATCGAATCAACTGGCCTCATGGCAGATGAGTCTCTGCTCGATATAACCCATATCTCAAGTAGTGCAGTGAGCAGTCAACTGCAAGCTACACCAACACGCCTCGGCTCAGAACCTCCTCCGGCCAAGCGGCCCAAGGCTGCGCATCTTCAACACGGAGATCTAGTGCGAAGTTCTAGTGATACTGGTCCTGTCATATCATCCAACGCTACTGTTTCGGTCGAACTTGGCAGCAGTCTCGAGATCCGACCCCCGTCTCCACCAGTGGGAATCAATGATGTCGATCCTTCAGATCTAATATCGGAACGGATGGCCAAGCTAGCTGATGATATGCCCTCCCGTCACCACCCAGAAGTAAAGAGAGAAGTGGATCCGTTTGAACGGGGATACTGGCTGCTTGACTGCACGGCTTGGAATGCTGAAGAGCGCTTCAATGCATGGTTCTTCCTTAACAACTACTTGCGCAACGGCCAAGCAGGCTGGGGAACCTGGTGTCGGCGTGATAGCAAACACGATTGGATTCGCTTGTACTGCTGGGGCCATGTTGCCAAACACATGTACTTCGTTCTATACCTCGCCAGCAGGAGACTACTAAAGAACACCGGGGCGAGGTGGTATGACGCAGACGGAGAGATTGCTTTGGAGGTGTTACCTTACGAGAAGCCACGATAACTTGGATTTCATCAAGCGGCGCATCTTGGGCAACATTTGGTTTGTGTGGGTGGAAGAAATCCTCAGCCGGTTGGTTTCATATTGGTTTCTGGGCCTATTGGTTGGGAACATGGCAAAGCGTGGCGTTTGGTGATTTTGATATTGGATGTACTGTGCTATAGGATACATTGCGAGTGGCGATAGACAGGAATATATCGACCCCCACAATCACATGAATCGAGACGACGCAACACGCTCCAGTAGGAAGGATCCCGTTCAAAGCAGGTGGCCCATTGCTGCGGCCCTTTCTGACAACTTTCGCCAGGTGCAACACAAAAAAATCCAGTATGGCACTTGGTATTTCATTACCAGTGTCAATACCGTACACCTGGCTTTGAATACACGTGGTACACAATAATGACAAAGGGAATTTCCATCTCTGCCAGTTCCAGGGCTCACTCATCGTACACCACCTCATCACACCACGAGACAGGGCGCCACAGCCCCTAGGCATGCCTCGCATCCATCACAGAGACCTCGGTATTCCAGACACGGCGATGGCCCTGCTCAATAAGTTCATGGGGAGACCAGGTGCCTCTCCCTCAAGGATCAAAATGCGGTTTACTGGCTGGCTGCCTTGGCCTTAGCTCGAGCCTCAGCTCTGGCCTTGGCGCTGGCCTCGTCCTTTGCCTTCTTCTCGGCGTCTTCTTCGGCCTTGACCTTGGCCTGCAGCTCTTTGGCCTTAGCCTTGATCGCCTCGAGCTGGGCCGTGTACTTTGTGGCCTCACTGGCGACGCCTTCCTCGTACGTGCGCTTTTCAGAATCGCTCAGTCCCTCCACTCCTGGCTGAGAATCTTCATGTTTTCAGAAAGCGATGCGCCACTGCCAGTGGCATTATACCGGGCCTTAACGAAGGCACTGTAGGCGCTGCCGGCCGCCTTTGGCAGACGCTCGTCGCGGATGGGGCGGATAGTCTTCTCTGTCTTGCGAGCAAGGCGACGGCGGGCCAAGTTGGCAAGATAGATGTGCTCAACAGGGTAGGATTCGACCCACTCCTTGTATTTGCCCTCGTTAGTCTTGCGGTTTGCCTGGGCGGTCTTCTCGAGGTCCTTGTGATAGCTGTTAGTCCGATCGGTCTAGTTGCCAGAGAGGGGTGGCATAATACTTCGCGCTCGTAAGAGTAGAGGTTCTTGAACTTGGCAGAGAGCTCCTTCATTTTAGCGCCAAGATCCTTCTCGCCAGGCTGCATTGCTTGGGAGGTGAAAACAATCCATGCAGACTCGGGCAAGCCAGGAGTTTTGGTGAGCAGGGCCCATTTCTTAAACTCGCGGATTTCGAGCTTGTCTTTTTCCTCAGGAGTGAGGACCTTCTTTGCCTTCTTCTTAGGAGCAGGCTTGGGCTTATCCTGGGACTTGGCCTTGGTGGCCTTCTTCTTGGGTGCAGTCTTCTTGGCTACAGTCTTCTTGATAGCAGCCTTCTTAGGGGTGGCCTTGGAGGCCGGAAGACGGGTCCATGCTGAGATAGTAAAGGTGCGAACAGAAACGGCGGGGCATGCGACAGCGGGGGCGTGATGCGAGAGCAATTGGGAGGTGGAGGGAGTGACGCGGGCGGTGGCAGCGGTGGTGATGCGGCGGGCGGCGGCCCGGCCGATTGAGGTCAGCATTTTTCGAGGTGGGAGTCGAAGCGTTGGAAGAAAAAAAAAAGATGCGTGAATATCAGAACAGGGCGGCGACGAATTCCAAAGGGTAGGGCGAAAGCGAAATTTAATAGGAACGGAGAAATTGAGCGAAGAGCCGAGAGTCGCGTGCCGCCTTAGTTGTGGAAAATAAGATGGTGATGATTATGGCTCCCGCATTGGTGTTGATGAACCCAGCGGCCCCAGCCCACAGTGCGCTCCTCCTCTGGTTTTGCCTTGGCTCGGAGCCAATGACGACGAGCCCCTGCCAACCGGATGGGTACAGTGCAGTGGAAGGTGGGCTGAGCTGGTGGTTGCAGGTTGGGTTGGGAAGCTTCCGTTGTGCTTAGTACCAAGAGTTCCCACCAAACAAACGCCAAATCGCAGGTTCAGTATACCTTCCATAGCTCACTGTAGCTGCAATAGCTGTGCTCTCAGCCCCAAGCCAATCACCATAGTGATGTCAGCTTATGTAACCACTCACGACGCACGACGCACTGGGCGGGCCACTCCTGGTACCTCTTACCTGCAATGGCTACTAGGCAGGCTGCCGTAGGACGCGACATTGAGAGCGAAGCCTCCAGCAAGCAACCAAGCTTCCCAACTCCGACCCCGACTCCATCTCCAACTTCAACTCCCATCTCGCACCCGCCATCGTCGAATCCGCCACCCACAACCACAACCACAACCCGCTGGATTCTTGAGAATTCACCTTTGATTCCATCTCTCCCGTTCATCATCTCAGCAGGGGGGTTCTGCGCTCCATTGCGACCGACCTCCATCTTCCACCTCCACCACCACCACCACTACCTACACTAGAAGCCATGGATCACCGTCCTCAGGCTTGGGGCCGTGTATGTGACCCCCCTCTGCCATTCAGATAGAATCCCAGCGATCCTGTCCCTGCTAACCCTCTCCGAAACAGCCCAGAGACGACGTCTACGGTGCCTACGATGCCACCTTTATGCAAGAGAACCACGGCCCCAAGCAAAACACCCAGCAGCCCATCGTCACTGGTACCTCCGTCATCGCCCTCAAGTTCAAGGAAGGTGTCGTCATTGCCGCCGACAACCTCGGTACGTAATTCCTCATTCTCTTCCCTACACTGTCGGACAAGGAACTCAGCTCGCTGACACATATCCCATCGTCCAGCCTCGTATGGCTCCCTCGCTCGCTTCACCGATGTCAAGCGTCTCCGCACCTTTGCCGATTCCTCTGTGCTCGGCTTCAGCGGTGACATCTCGGACATGCAGTACCTGAACCGCCATCTCACCGATCTCTCCCTCAACGAGGCCTACACTTCTCCCGATCAGCCCCGCCTCAACGCTGCCAACCTGCACCGTTACCTCTCCAAGCTGCTCTACAACCGCCGCTCCAAGTTCGACCCTCTGTGGAACCACCTGCTCGTTGCCGGCTTCGATGACAAGGGAACTCCCTTCCTTGCCGCCGCCGACCTCCTCGGCAGCACCTACAGCGCTCCCTCCCTCGCCACTGGCTTCGGTGCCATGCTCGCCCAGCCCATCCTGCGTCGCCATGTCCCCGACGAGGAGTCCGCTCGCAACCTCTCCCAGGAGGAGGCGGTCGACATTATCAAGGAGTGTATGAAAGTCCTCTTCTACCGTGACGCTCGCAGTTTGGACACCTACTCGCTTGCCATTGTCACCAAGGAGGGTGTCGACCTCAAGGAAAGCGAGAAGCTCGAGGCCCAGAGCTGGGCGTTTGCTGATAGAATCAAGGGCTACGGAACTCAAACTGTCTAAGGGAAATAGGAATTGGGAAAGAATGGGTCGTCCGTCATGTCATGCAACGTTTCTTTTTTATTAGTCATGGGGATAATTGACCAGGAAGTTGTCAAATCAATCTAGACTCGAACATGGGGCGCAGAGTCAGCAGGAGCACCACCACACACACCGCGCAGGCTATATAGAGTCAGTTGATGGCATAAACTCTCTCTGGAAACGTTAGTCGCCTGGTGGGACAAGAATTTCTTTGCAAAGGGGATGATGGCGGTGTCCAGAGGGGAGATGCGGGCGACTTAAAACGCTGTAACAATAGACGCACTGAGCAAGGGATTCTTGCTTTACAACATCATAGATCCATCATTACATTTGCCTGGAACTACTTGCTATCGAAAAAATATCGCTGACTTCTCATCGTTTCCTCTTCGGAGGCTCAATTCGTCAACATCCAGTTAAAATCATCTAAATAAAAATTAGGCCTCGTGCTCTGGCCTACCCATTTCTTTCGTTGTTTCACCAAGATCTCATGCTATCCATTCAAGAGGAGCTTGCTTATCCATTCGCACAAGCCCAAAATTTTGTCAAAGCCAACTCCGTAGTTTCATAACCCCCGTGCGCACCAGCGCCACGGGTCACTTTACACTGCGCGCCGACACCAGAAGTCGAAGGCGAATTTACTCGACAGTGACCGACTTGGCCAGGTTGCGGGGGAAATCAACGTTGAGACCCTCCAGAACAGCCAGCCAGTAGGCAATGAGCTGCAGGGGAACAACGTTGAGGAGACCTTGGAGGACATCGACGGTCTTGGGGACCTCAATCTTCTCAGCCTCGGAGGACTTGAACTCCTCGTCGGCGGAGTTGCAGATGACAATGGGCTTGCCACCACGAGCAATGACTGGAGAGAAGCATGTTAGTCTGGGGGGGTCACAATGGCGGATTTTGATGGATACGTACCTTGCTGGTAGGCGTTGAGAGACTTCTTGAAGAGGTCATCGCGGGTGAGGATCATGATGATGGGCAGGTTCTCGTCGACGAGAGCCAACACACCGTGCTTCAGCTCACCAGACATGACGGCCTCGCAGTGGAGGTACGAAATTTCCTTGATCTTCAGAGCACCCTCCAGGGCAGTGGAGAACTGGCTGCCACGGCCGAGAAGGAGAAGGGACTTCTGGTTCTGGAAGGTCTTCTCGCACAGAGCCTTGATGGAGGAGTCGAGGTCGAGGATGGTCTTGATCTGGTCAGAGATGTTGGAAAGACCCTCCATGATCTCCTCGCGACGAGCCTTCTTGGAGGCGCGGTCCTCGCTCAGAGACAGGGCGAACATGACCATGGCAATGAACTGAGAGGTGTAGGCCTTGGTGGAGGCGACACCGATCTCGGGACCGGCGTTGACGTGGACACCGCAGTGGGTGAGGAGGGAGATGGAGGAACCGACAACGTTGACAATACCGACGGTCAGGGCACCACGCTCCAAGCAGTAGCGGAGGGCCATGAGAGAGTCGGCAGTCTCGCCAGACTGGGAGACGAAGACGCAGGTGTCGTCACGGAAGACGGGAGCCTGTCGGTCAAGGAAATCGGAGGCCAGCTCAACGGCGATAGGGATCTCGGCAAGCTCTTCAAAGACACCACGAACAGCCATGCAAGAGTGGTAGCTGGTACCGCAAGCAATGAAGATAATGCGGCGGCATCGGCGGATGGTGGAGATGTAGGAGCGGAGGCCACCGAGGGTGACGGACTTGTTGGCAATGTCAAGACGACCACGCATAGTGTTGACAACGGACTCGGGCTGCTCGAAGATCTCCTTCTGCATGAAGTGGTCGAACTTGCCCTTCATGATCTCCTGGAGCTCAAGCTCGAGGGTCTGGATGGTTCGGACATTGGAGCTGCCGTCAGCCTTCTTAAGGCGGTGGATGTTGAGGGAGCCCTCGTGGATATGAGCAATGTCGTCATCCTCAAGATACATGACCTTCTTGGTGTGCTCGACAATGGCCGAGGGGTCGGAGGAGAGGAAGAACTCAGTGGGCATGGGCATGCCATCGTCAGTCATGAAAGCACGAGATTGGGAGCGGTGCAGGAGCGACTTGTCGGGGGCACCGAGGAGGGTGTTGGTGGGGGAGAGGAGATCACCGGCGTTCTTCTTGAGAGCGACGTTCTGGGAAGCAGCCTCAGCGGGGAGGGCAGCGTTCTCATCGGCGTACTCGACGTCGACAAAGTCAACCTTCATGCGGCGCTGAGTCTTGACACCGATGACGAGCGGAGAACCCTTACGGGCAGCAATGACCTCATGGGGGTAGTGGACGGACTTGACAAGAAGACCGTAGGCACCCTCGAGCTCCTGGATGACAGCCTTGGCCAGGTCGGTGAAGCCGATCTGGGGGTGCTGGTCGTGGATGTACTTGGTGAGCTTAGCAATGCACTCGGTGTCGGTCTCGGTCTCGAATCGGAAGCCCTTGCTCTCGAGGAGGGTCTTAAGCTCCTTGTAGTTGGTAATGATACCATTGTGGACGACGGTGAACTCCCATGAGGGGTCAGATCTTGTCGTTGGTCAGCACATGGTGTCCAAAAAGAAGAAGTAGAGCGATGCATTGGGTTCATCGTCATCACGAGTGCCGCATCTGTTTCCCCCCGTAGTCTACTCGGCCTCGTCCGCGTCGAAACAGCAAGAGCGGGGCACAAGAGACGGGGAATCAGACAATGGGGATGGTATTGCTTGGCTTGGACAAGCTTCATGCATGCATGGGTGGAGGAGGAAGAGGACTCGTACGTACCGGTGAGGGTGGCAGTTGGTGGTGGAAGGGGGGCCGTGAGTAGCCCATCGGGTGTGGGCAATACCGGCGTGTGAATCAAAGACCTTCTCGAGGTCGATTTCGGACTCGTCAATGAGCTTCTTGAGCTTGGCGACCTTGCCGACCTCCTTAAAGGCAAGGACCTCCTTCTTCTTGTCGCCGTCGACAGCTAGACCAGCCGAGTCATATCCACGGTACTCGAGACGGGACAGACCTATTTGAAAGAAGAGCGCAGGTTAGCGATTGGCTGGCGTCATTTCGTCTCACCATTGACTCGCGCAGGCGGGGCCGGGATGATTGAAGGGGCGATGAGGGGAGAGGGGCAGATGAGGGGGGGGAAGGAACACGAAAATCACTGACCGTTGATCAGAGTGTCAAGGATGAACTTGCGGTCCTTTTCCACAAGGTAGTTGATGTAACCGAAAATGCCACTGCACACAAAGAAAAGAGATTAGCTGTCATGATCATCATCAATTGACCCGATTGCCGGCTCCCAGAAGTTGTGCCAGTCCAGCGAAGCCAGCTAGAGCTCCCCTCCACCTCAACGTCTGCGGGCATGCCGCAGGAGCAACAGTCGGTGGAGGGGTAGGTAGGTCGGCTTGCATGCTTGCGACCCTCGCAGGCTCGCAGACTAGCAGACTTTTTGAGATAGGCTGGCAGCGGGGCGGTGACGGGAGACGGTGAGAGGGCGGTCTCTTACCACATCTTGTCGGGCTCTGGGCTGTTTGGCTAAGGGAGAGATTCGGTAGGTGGGAGGTGCGTAGGTGGTCGGGAGAGAGAAGAGCGAGAGTAGATGTGAGGGTGCAGGAGAGCTGAAGAGGGGGTATCACGAAGCAAGTAGGTAGGTATGTATGAAAGAGGAGGAGAGGAGAGAAGAGCAGGAATAAGAGTGAAGAAGGGGGAGGAAGAGCTTGAAGTATATATATGTATGATTGCTTGGGGGGCCTGGGGCTCTGACGCTTCGCTTTGTCTCCTTTGGAGGGGGTGAGGAAGAGGCGGGCAAGCGGACTGAGGCTTGGGCTCAGCTTTATTGTGGGGGCGGCGGAAGGTGTGTAGCTACGGTTTTGGTAGGTACAGTGCAGCAGCAGGTAGGTAGGCAGGTAGGTAGGTAGGTAGTTAGGTAGTTAGGTCGGCGGCAGGTATCCGTAAGGTGGGTAGAAGGAGGCTGGCATGAAGGCATGTACCGTACCTCGCTGCCATGGAACCTGGGAACCTGGGAACCTGGGAACAAGGTGCAAGGTGCAAGGTGCAAGGTGCTGGTGCCAAGGTGGGGTGGGGATGAGTTGGAGGACGTCCTTGGAGGGCCCTGGAGCTGCACTACGGAGGGGACGATGACAGGGGTGGGCAAGGCCCGTAATGCCGCCACAACGACCGCTGGGCTAATACCTAAGTTGGGACGCCAGTGGAGGCGACAATTGTGCATGGCTGACCCAGCTGAATGCCCCAGCGATCTCCAGAGAATCGAGTCGAGCTGCTCTCAAACAGATGACGAGAAACTGAGAAATGCCATGCTCAAAGCTGCTGCTGCATTTACAACTTCTTCTTCTCCTTCCCCTGCCGCTGGGACAGACAGGCCGAGGGGCTGTGCTCGGAAACATCTTGCTTTTTCTCCTCTCCTCTCCTCTCTTCTCTTGCGTCTGTCCCGCCCAGGCTTGTCAAGTTTGAGAAGGCTCAGGGATGTTCCGCCATCGGGTGTTTTGGGTTGACTGAGAGGGTGGGAGGCGGGAAGGTACATACATACCTACATCCAGCAATCAATCAGCACAGGCAATCCCCTATTTTCCTTCAATGTTCATGTTCCACTGCATAACTAAAGTAGAGGGCATCTGTCTGGCTCGCCTCGCCAGGGCCGGTGCTTCTGCGTCTGCATCCGTATCTCGGTGGGTGAGCGTTTGGCAATTGTGACCAACCTGTCCTATCCAAGCGCCATGTGCGATTGTGCGCTGCTGTATGTTTGTTGGGGGAAGTGGATAGAATCGCCCTGTCAGCATCAAATCATCACTACGTAAACCAACAACAGTCGCCGTCACGAAGCCAAAGCTCAAAGCCAACTATCGAGACCCGATTAAAAAAAAGTTACATCGCCTCCTAAGACACTTCTTTTTTTGTGCCTTGCCATTCCAGATTCTGCCATGCCATGCCATGCCATGCCATGCCATTTCCCCGCTGTGGCCGCATCCGGTCCGAACTGAGACCCTCCAGGCGCGTCTGCGGCGGTCGTAATAATAGCATACGCGGGCAAACCACTGGGAAAGGGAAAAAAAACTGAGACTACACCGACTTGGTCCAAGTCCCGCCGGGCTGGGTTTGGTCGGCGACAGGCAATTGACCGCTCCCCGAGAGGAGCCACGGGAAACCCACTTCACAGGCTGGCGACATAGGGCCCCGCGGCCTATCAACGCATCAAGGTGTCAAGCTTTCCTGCGGTTCGTCATGGCAACGGTACCTCATCTGCCCGACCCAAACGAATCTAACCGCCCCCAAGAACCCCAAAGAAGGCTCACCGTAGCAAGGGCCGGGAGCTGGCAAAGCTGCGTGCCTCCATAGCAACATGGTGCCGGTGCTCCTCTCAAACATCGTCCTTTTACGTCCCCAAGCTTCTCGTTCCAAACAAACGCACAAGCCCACATTCCCCCTCCGCTTTTGATGCTCCTGCTCTGGGCCAACAAACACCAACAAAGGCAAGCTACTGCGGTTTTCCATTAGCTCAATTGTGGTATCCAGGCTTCTCTCTTCTCAGGTATAGGACTACTGGCAGTACGTACGTGCGTAGGTAGCTAGGGTATGGAGCACACTCTGCAACGTTCTTGCAAAAGACATGCAACTCGCAAGCACACATAGCGTGTTCAGCCAGCCAACCGACAGACATAGGTACATACGTACCTACATACAGGTACCTACATACACACATCATACATCATCCATCGTACATAGGGTCCTAAGACATGGGCCCTGGGCTAGCATGAGACGAACATTTCAGTGACATGAAGAACTGGGGGCCAAAAATAGGGAATGTGTGGATGGCCGATGCTACACCAGGTGTCTCCAGGCCGGCCCCTATGACGCACCCAAGACCCTCGCAACACGAGCAAATCCACCGCTAGAGCTAGCTCCAGGCCCTGTGTACTGGGCTCTGCTGAGCTCTACTGGACCGCTTTGGGCGAGTTCCTTATCGCTCGTCTGCCCTGTCGGCCTGCTGGCCCCGGCATCGTCATCGGCATCATCATCATCATGACCACCACCACCATCACCGCTCAACCACCACCGCCCTCCACCATCACATCACGTACGGGGTCTCCGACCCTGACCCCCCCCCGCCGCCACGGCACGCACAGGATCAGGCACACGGCGGAGACATGCAGATGTTTGACAGAGAACAGACTACCGAAACGCATACTACTAGGTTTGGATCACCTTGGTTTCCACCAACATGCCATGGCATCCATCCATCCAGGCCATGCCTATTCCCATCCCACATCCACGCCCCGATTCCACTTTCGCAGCCGCATCCCGCATCTGCGTATCGCGCACGGCCTGTGGCCCTGTAAGCTGGACTAACTACCACAGTACAGCATGTAAGTTAAGTTGGCCGTGGGACGGGCCATCTGCTGCACATACGGAGCACGGAGTACGAGCCGCCTGTCTCAACCAGCCGGTTGGCCTCCCGCGACATGCTTCCTGGCCATACGTCGTCATTCTACTTCGTATTTTCCTCCTACCCAGGCGAGCAGACCAGCTCTCTCACCCACTCGCCCACCCACCTCTCGGCATTAGCAAGCCCCCTGCTGCATCTCCCCTGGTTGCCCAGCACTGGGCCCCTGAAAGTTTGTCTGGGCCCCGGCCAGCGTCCCCTGGATGGAGGGGGACGCATCTCTGGAGTACGGAGGGCAAAGGGCGGCGACGACCGGGTGCCACACCTCAGAAGCCCGTCCTTGCGCCCTCAACCTCTGCATTTGGGGCAGATGGCGCCAGATCGCCATGCCACCGATGGGGCCCTCACAGCCTCAATTGATTCCGCCCCAGTTGGGCCCCTCCCACCTCCCCCTCCGTTCTAATAAACATCTCCAAGAATAGTATCTCCAAGGCCTCAACTAGCGCCATTCCGCCCGCTCACTCGTTCTTTTGCCCCAAGCGCAAGCGCCAGGCGTTGAGAACGAGCGGGCTCGGATTTCGCTTGACCATGTCTTGCCTCTCTTGGTTTTTGCTTCCCGGCTTCGCTTCTCCCGACGAGTGACCCCTTTTTGGTTGTTGTTGTTTTTTTTTTTAGCATCACTCCAATACGCGGGATTGTCCAACTAACGAATGTGATAGAGACGTTGCTTTTGCCCTCAAGCCTCTCGTCTCACACCACATGTCGTGAGTGATCAGGAAGAAAGAAGAAGAAAGAAGAAAAAAAGGAGCAGCGATATGTTGCCCGCATGTTGCCCGCTTACTAGCCCACAATGCTCAACTCCAATGAACCTGCGACTCTCCCACCCCCCTCCCCCCAAGGAGGAGGGGGATCGCTGGAGCCCCTGCACTCAATCACCATCCATGCCGATGAGATTGCCCTCCAGACCACTGTGAGGCTGGCCGGGCTTGGTCCAGGGGCCTCACTGTGAGGGTTCCGAAGTGAGCCATCCAGCATTCTGACATCAGCCACGTTGCCTCATCGAGCCGCCCAAGGAGCAAGCCAGGGCCCGCCCAGCTTACCTTACTCCATCATCCGTCCAACCATCCATCCCTCAATATCCATCATGTATGTTCAGCCCAAGCTCAAGGCCAAGTCAGTCCCCAGCCGTGCTGCTTTCCGCATTTGCCATTGATGGTCTGTTGGGGGGCACCCATCAATCGGTCGGCAGGGCTCCCGTGTGTGATTTTCTGTGCAGAGCTACCTACCCCCCTTTCCTCTGCCCCTCCATCAAAAAGCTATGTGTTATGATGCAGCCGATGCACACTTCGTCATCAATACCCAGTACCAAATGCCCAGCTCATGCCCACTTTATCTGTTTCACCGTTGCCGCCCGTAACCAATGCATGACAGCAGCAGCCCGGGGGCCCTACTGTATGTACAAGAGCCCTTTTAGTGACACCTTGCGCCCAGCCAATGCAGCAGGAACTATCGAAGTGGCGGAGGACAAGCTCGAAGAATTCGGCCACGAGGGCCGATAACTAGCTACAGTAGTTGTCCAACTTCCCAATGCCGCCCGCCCATTGAACATGACCTCCTCAGCCTCACGGCTTCGCTGGGCCGTGTGGCTTCCTGCACGTGGCTTGGGCCGAAACCAACCCGGGTGAGATTCAAACACCAACACCAGCGCCGCATCTCCTCCACGGCAGCCCAGCAACAAGAGCTAAGCCCTAGGCTGGTTAAAACCTAGCCGCGTTTCTGAGAGCGTTCTAGACAGGTCGACCTTTCCTTGGCCTCGAGGCCAGCGCTCAGCAGTAAGCCAAAGCCGGTTGCATCGTGGTGATTGGAGTGCCCGTAAGACGAGCGAGAATTCCGTTTTTTTCGCTTGTCAACAAGACCATCCCGTCCCCATCCATCCCTACATCCATCCCATCATCCATGCTAGTGAAATCAGCCTTGGAGCCAGTCTACGTAGCACCAAGCGGTGTTTGGGGTACTACATTCCACGGGGACACTCCGCTGCATGACAAGACCAGGTTCGTATCTACGGTAAATCCATATGTGTGTGTGTGTGTGGCCATTGGGAAGAGGGCGTTCGTTGTTTATGATGATGTTGGCGTTTTCTTAGTTGCTGATGTTCACCACTCCCCAGTCCCGAAGGCTGGTGCTGGTCGCCGTCCAGGTTCTGCGTTTCCGCGTATGCATGTGGCTCCCGGATCGGATCCGAAATCCGTTCAGGGTCCTTGTTCCGAGACGCCATTCGCATTCCTGCTTCTAGGGCTGAGCCATCTACGGGCACCAAACTCGTCTCTAGTGTACAGTCTTACAAAGATTACCAGCGGGGTTTTCATATCCTTGATCCTGGATTGTTGGGGGTTTCCCGTGTGCCTCTCTAGTCCGCCTTTCTCTTCTCCGCCCGTCTCACCTAATCCCGGCCCCGTCATTCATGCTGGTCATTTACGCTGCTGCTTACAGCTTCTGGTACTCAAGCTTGCCCTCCAGCTTCTTTGCCTCGGCAACCTTGCGGACAGCCTTGTTGAAGTCATCCTGGTTGATGGATTCTCGGTAGTCCTTGATAGCGAACAACCCACTGCACATGTGTCAGCAATCCATCTCAACATGCATGATTGGGTAAGCTCTCGAAGAGCCCCCTCGTAGAAGTTACTTACGCCTCGGTAACCACGTTTCTCAAATCAGCGCCGTTCAAGCCATCGCTCATCTTGACCACGCTCTCAAAGTCAATATCGCCATCAATCACCACACTCGATGAGTGAATCTTGAGAATCTCCAGTCGGCCAACCTCGTTGGGGAGAGGAATCTCAATCTTGCGGTCCAGACGACCTGCACGGAGGAGTGCGGGGTCCAGAGTATCGGGTCTGTTCGTAGCCATAATGATCTTCGTCTTGCCCAGGTAGTCAAAACCGTCCAGCTGGTTCAGCAGCTCCATCAGCGTTCTTTGGATTTCTCGATCAGCACTAGTACCCTCCGAGAATCGTCGTCCACCGATGGCATCGATCTCGTCCATGAAGATGATACAAGGCTCGTGCTCCTTGGCATATCCGAACATCTCTCGAATGAGTCGCGCCGACTCTCCGATATACTTGTCTACGATGGCAGAGGACACAACTATTCGTAGGTCAGCATGTATATTCTCCGCTGTGTCGTATCCGCAGCTCTCGTACCCTTCAAGAAGTTGGTCTCCAGGCTGCTGGCGACCGCTCGCGCCAGGAGCGTCTTTCCAGTTCCAGGCGGGCCATACAGCAACACTCCCTTGGGGGGCTTGATGCCCACTCTGAGGAACAGCTCGGGGTTCTTCAACGGCAGCTCAATCACCTCACGCAGCTCACGAATCTGGTCATTGAGTCCACCGATACCAGCAAAGCTAACCTGACCGGGGTCCTCCAACGACATGTTGTATACCAGCGGGTCGACCTCTCGGGGAAGCATTCGCATGATGGTGAGGGTTGTCATGTCCAGGGCCACACGGGTACCCTGCTTCATCTTCGCCTTGTCGACCTTGGATCTGCAACCGACGACATATCGAGGTCCGGAGGATGCCTTGACGATGACTACGGTAGTGATTGTCAGTTTCCTCTGTATCCACGTGCACTGCCTCAAGTTGCCTTACATCTCTCGTCGTCGAGCTGTTTTAGGACCTCGCCGATGATCTGTCCCACACTCTGTAGCGCCTTGATGTTGTCCTCGGTACGGTCGTACTCTCGCTGCATGTCCTTGATCTCAAGGCGCAGGTTCTTGAGCTTCGCCTCCCATTCGCGGGACTCAATGAGCTTGGCCCGGTAGGAATTGAGGGCGGCCTGGCGCTCTTCTTCGGCAGTCATGGTCGCAAACCTGTGACTGTATTTGTGATCTGGATCAGGATTGTCGGTTGAGCAGTTTTACGGATGGAAGAGGGGCGTGGGTAGGATGTTGGAAGCTTAGTTGCGTGGAGGCGGCAGAGATGCACGACGGTGACGGATGTTGTTCATGGCAGATAGAGAGCTTACCTCACCGGCTGGAGCCTTCCACTAACCCCTGCTAGCCAAGACCGTCTGGGTCGGCAGAATCTCGGGGAATCGAGGCTCTACACAGTAATAGATCTAGATCCCATCAGCTTACCCTATACCACTTCCAAGCCAACCCAGTTCAACTCACATACTCTTTCGGGGGCTTTGATGTGATAAAGCCTGGGTATTCCGAATGTTCTTTGAGTTGGGTTCCTCGTGGTCATATCTCCTTTTTTTTCGAAGTTCTTCATTATATCACAGGATGATACAATGTCTAGGTGCCTGAAGCATTTGAGCCGCATGATCACCTCGTGGGCATAGGTCAACATCAACCCCGCCAATTTAAATGCACATGTTTTCACCCAGGATTCTATCTGTACACGATAATTCACGACAATAGCCAAGAGAGAATGGGCCTAGTCATTGAGTTTGCAGGATGCATGGCTTTGTGCTTATTGTAGTTGTGGTCCGTCTCTCCACCCAATGTCACTCAAGAATAAACTTGGCTGGGACATACAAGGCGAGCAAGACGTCCAGTACTTTTCGACATATAAACTGCCGCTTGAATCTATTTTAACGACAACATACTCTTAACTGTAAGATTCCGTCAATCTACAGGTTCTCGGCCTACCACCACGGCATGCACTACGATGCTGTGTCGTCTAGTTGCAGAGTTGGCTTTTCTGATGCAGGCAAGCGTTCTTGAAGCCGAGAGTTGCACGGTGGGTTGGTACTCGAACCAATGCAACAATTGTGCCCAAGCTATACCATCGGGCATGGGACCTGATACTGTCCTTGAGGAGAGGCTTGTCCCGAACTGAAATCTCATCCATAACCATGCTAACAACTATGCGGGTGGCGCAGATGGGGACGATGCATCCTTGCTAGTCATGAATCCGAATGCTCGACATTAGAGGCGAAGATTGTGTTGCTGACAAGGTATGATTCTCGCATAGGAGAATTCATGTTTCACTCGTCTTTGTCATTTCCCTCGGCAGGGGCCGCATCTTCTTTGGGTTTGGGCTCGCCATCAGCATCGAAACCCAGTGCATCCAGCTCCCGAATCAGCTCATTGATCTTGATAACCTTGGCGATCTGCTCGGGCAGCAAGGCCTCACCACCCTCCTTCTTGTTCTTCAATTCTTTGGCTTGCTTCAGCTTCTTCTTAAGATTGCGAGCCTTTTTCTCTCGCTCAACCTCGGGATCGACCTCCTCCGACTTGGGCTGTTCCACCGAGGGGTTTGTGTCACCGCCGTCATCGGTAGCAGCCTTGGCCTTCTTACGGCCTCTCGTCTCTTGGCGTTCTTGTTGCTGGCAGCCGAAGACTGCTCTGACTTGTCGTCGCTGGTACCAGCAGCGCCAGGGATGCCGATTCTCTTGCCCCGGTCTCGGAAGGCCTCAGCAGTGCGGTTCTTGTAGACCTCGACGTCCTCCGGGGACGGTAACCTGGGCGGATCTTGATGGCCTTGCGCGTGCTGCCGTCGGCGCGGACAGACTCGGGGATCTCGCGCGAGCCACTGTTCTCGTCGGTGACGATGCCGGAGTTGGAGGGCTGCGAGGGCATGGCGGATTGCGGCGTCTGGTGCGAATGCGACTGGGAATGCGACTGCGGGGTATTTCGGGTTGGGGTGGGAGAATCTGGATGCGGGCGCTCGTGGGTCTTGCAAGTGCCGAAGCAAAGAGCTTCTAGAGGCGAGGCGCGTCAGGCTGCCAAGGGCCAAGGCGAGGCAACGGAGGGCGCAGGCACAGGGCTGGTGAACTGGAGGCGCTCCCTGGGCTGTCGGGCTGTCGAGCTTTCAGCCTTATGGTTGGTGTCCGTCGTCTGGCGTCCAAGTAGCTTCCAGCAAGAGGTGGTGGTGCAACACACAGTGGGAAGAGTAACACAGTGCATCATCGTCCACAACACAACGCTTTGCACACTGTACACCGCCCTTCTTAGCGATAGAGAGCAAGACAACCCAATCTCGACCTGAGCCCCCCCTTACCTACCTAAGCAGGTCGACCAACCTTAAATCTGCCTAAGCCAGGTCGCAAGCTTCGGCATTAGAGCTAACATTTAGGTGCTCAGCATATTCATGCATTTCTTTTCCGTCCGTCTCGTCGCACTCCAGTTGAGGCCGGATTTTATACCAAGTTTTTCATCTCGGCCATGCCTTTCTCATTCGCCTACTATTGCCCGCACATTTATGCAGATTTCTTTCGTGTTGTTGATGCATTGCCTGGGTTCCGCTTACGTATGGGCTAATTGATGCCAAAAAGGCCTTCCTTCACCAGGAGTCTCCCTGTCACCGGCTTCCGGTAATTGGATACAGCCCCGCCAAGGCCGAGTGAGCTTATTGCAACCTTGGGTCAAGGGTAATAGAACAAAAAAAAAAAGGACAAATCCTTGGAGAGCTGATTGGCCCAATGCCCCTTAATATCTGCCTTGTTTACATACCTAGTGCCGGGCTCCTCATCATGTGCACGACTATGTCAATTGAGAACCCGGGTGTTTAGATTCGATATTCATGTGCCTTGTTCTTCTGGTTCACCTCGAAGAAGACACGCCCTGGCTCTTACAGCGGTGGATGAATTCACGGAGATGTTTGAAATCGCCGGGACCAGCTTTTTGGGTGAGGTGCGCTCAGCTGGTGTTGGGTACCGGAAGATATAACCTGGTTTGATGCGTTGGCTCTGCATCGCCGAACGAAGGTGGCGCAACGGTGGACAAAACGGACGTGCAATGTTGGACACCCTTACGATGGCTACTGGCCGGGACCCAAGGGGCGGTGTACGTAGTAATTACGTAGGCAACATGTGCCCGTATCCCTCGTGTGTCTGTGGGTGGGCAGACGATAATGCCCTTTGTTTGGCCGGGAGTGTGTGGATGTGGTCCTTGTTTTATTGAGGTGCCGGCTCAAGTCCCACAGGCCGCCTTGCTTGAAATGCACCGGCCCAACGTTGCACCGTCCAATTAGGAACCCGCGCATACACATCGTGCACCTGGGCTCGCTAAATGCCTGAAAATGCCCGAGTAAGGCAGACCATCTTTGGCCCGAGGCACAGCGAGCTGCTCCCCCTTTCTCGCTGTCGCCGTGATTGATGTTTGAGAGAGCGGCCATCACCATGGAAGTTGAGATTCGCCCTCGTCGTTGTCGTCATGTTTGTGTGCGGTGCTATGAAGACGAAGAACAAATAGGTAAGAAAACTTGACTGCAGGGGGACGCGTCTAGTTTCACAACAGAAACAGCCAGCGAGCAGAAAACAAGCTTATTTTTACGACACGTCGTAGCATCATCCTGACGGGATATAATTGGTTCCCGCCGAAAGTAGCCGAGTGGGTTCCGTCCCTGGATCTTCGACTAGGGGCCGCCCTCATCTCCACGACACACTCCCTGGGATCTAGCTACTTCGAAATTACGTAGGTGCCCTCCTCATTTTCCGCTTGATGGGAAGCCGGTTTGGAGTTGATTGCTCCCGAATCTAGCCGTTTGCACTTGGCAGGGCCTGCCACCTCTGCACCACCTCGCCCTCTGTGACGCCCGCCTGACTGATTCTCTGCTCTTGTGGTTTGCTGCACAGAATAATGGCCCCTGCCGTTGCAGATCACTATGGCCTTGATTTGACTTCTCATGGCACGTCATCACTGTTGTACCAAAAGACCAACGAATCCTCCAAAGGTCCAAAAACAGCCCCGTTGGGACCCCATCAGCCCATTCCTAATTCTGCCCCAACTTTCATTCAGCCTTGACGAGGGACGACGTGGGGAGGCCTCGCGTGCACGAATAGCGTGTGTCTCGGCATTCTGAGCAGGGATCAAGGCCCACAGATCAGCCCAAGCGGTAGTCAACCAAACAAGCAACGCCTCTTATAAGTCATTGCGCAGACCATTGCCAGGCGGGCGAGGGGATCTTCTCTTGTTTCTCATCTCTTGCTAGGCACCATTTTTTACACCACCATCAAACGCCAAGATGGCGACACCTGATACTTTGCAGGAAGCCCAGACGGCCTCCATTCAGGGCAATGGTAATGGCCATGTGGCTTCCACGACTCCATTCGTGGAGACTGCAGATGCTCTAACCCCGGATCCCGGAACTGAGGACATGTTCATCATCGAAAACAACAAATTCGCATATAGTCCCGGCCAGCTGTCCAAACTTCTGAACCCCAAGAGTCTCCATGCTTTCTACGCTCTTGGTGGTCTTCGCGGTCTGGAAAAGGGCCTTCGAACTGACCAAAAGTCCGGTCTCAGCGTCGACGAAACCACTTTGGACGGAGAAGTTGCCTTTGAAGAAGTTGCACCCAAAGGAACACCAAAGTATGGTGCCGCTGGAGATACCGTCCCCGCGAGCAAGGGTGAAGCAGCTATTCATATCCCTCCCCCGGAGAACCCAAACCCGACCGGCTCATTTGCCGACCGCAAGCGAGTTTTCCGCGATAATCGACTTCCCGAGAAGAAGACCAAGTCAATCTTCGAAATTGCTTGGACCACCTACAATGATAAAGTGCTTATTCTCTTGACTATCGCAGCCGTGGTTTCTTTGGCCTTGGGGTTGTATCAAACATTTGGAGGTGACCATGAAAAGGGCGAGCCTCGAGTCGAGTGGGTGGAAGGAGTTGCCATCATTGTCGCAATTGTGTAAGTTGCAATTCCCTGCATCGATTCCTAGCCATCGTCCCTTACAAAAAGCAGCATCGTTGTCCTTACCGGTACACTGAACGATTGGCACATGCAACGCCAATTTACTCGTCTTACCCAAAAGACAAACGATCGCACAGTCAACGTTATCCGGTCTGGGAAGTCGCAGGAGATATCTGTTCTCGATGTCCTGGTGGGGGATCTGATGCACCTCAACACCGGAGATATTGTCCCGGTCGATGGAATTTTCATTGAAGGCAGTTCCGTCAAATGTGACGAGTCTTCCGCCACCGGAGAATCCGATCTATTGAAGAAAGTCCCCGCTGAAGATGTCTTCAAGGCCTTACAAGACCCTGAGGCTAAGGATGTCGAGAAGTTGGATCCCTTCATCATCTCTGGCAGCAAAGTTAATGAGGGAAATGGCAAGTTCCTGGTCACCGCCGTGGGTGTCAACTCAAGCTACGGCCGAATCTCCATGAGTCTTCGCACCGAGCAGGAGGACACCCCACTTCAAAAGAAGCTCAATGTCTTGGCTGATTGGATTGCCAAGTTTGGTGCTGGTGCTGCCTTGCTGCTTTTCATCGTCCTCTTCATCAAGTTTTGTGCTGGACTTCCTAACAATAACGGTACACCATCTGAAAAGGGCCAAGAGTTCATGAAATTGTTCATTGTCTCTGTCACGGTTGTTGTTGTAGCCGTTCCCGAGGGTCTGCCATTGGCGGTCACCTTGGCTCTCAGCTTTGCAACCGTCAAGATGCTTCGCGACAACAATCTTGTCCGAGTCCTCAAGGCCTGTGAGACCATGGGCAATGCTACAACAGTCTGTTCTGACAAGACTGGAACTCTTACGCAGAATAAGATGACAGTCGTGGCCACAACGCTCGGAAAGAGCAGTAGCTTTGGTGGAACGGATGCACCAATGGACAAGAGCCTAAAGATCAACCAAGATGCCATCACTATTCCCAACGTTTCTCAGGCCGACTTTTGCAGTAGTCTGAGCCAAGAAGTGAAGGATCTGCTCATCCAATCCAATGTCCTTAACTCAACCGCTTTCGAAGGAAGCCAAGATGGCGAGAACACGTTTATTGGCTCCAAGACTGAAGTTGCGCTTTTGACACTTTGCCGTGACCACCTCGGAGCTGGACCTGTTCAGGAGATCAGGTCCTCGGCCGACATTGTCCAGGTCATCCCCTTTGACAGCAAGTACAAATACAGTGCTGTTGTGGTCAGACTTGCGAATGGAAAGTACAGAGTCTATGCCAAGGGTGCGTCGGAGATTCTTCTTGAGAAGTGCACCAACACTCTCGAGAGTACATCACAGGGCGAGCCCAATATTGTTCCTATTACACCAGAGAACCGCGAAACGTTCAACCTAATCATCAGTTCATATGCTGGCCAGACACTTAGAACCATCGGATCTTCGTACCGCGACTTCGAGTCGTGGCCTCCTCAGGGAGCGGTTTCCGAAGAAGACCCCAAAATGGCCAATTTCAATGCAGTTCACCAAGACATGACTCTGGTTGGCATCTATGGGATCAAGGACCCACTGAGACCCAGTGTCATCGATGCTCTTAAGGATTGTCGACGAGCTGGTGTCGTTGTGCGAATGGTCACTGGTGACAATATCCAAACTGCCGCCGCCATTGCCTCCGAATGTGGAATCTTCCGCCCCGATGAAGGTGGTATCGCGATGGAAGGCCCCGATTTCCGTAGACTGCCGGAGGAAGATCTCAAGCAGAAAGTCAAGCACCTCCAGGTCTTGGCTCGCTCGAGTCCCGAGGATAAGCGTATTCTGGTTCGCACTCTCAAGGATCTTGGAGAGACGGTCGCCGTTACTGGTGATGGTACCAACGACGCCCCAGCTTTGAAGATGGCCGATATCGGATTCTCCATGGGCATCGCTGGAACTGAAGTTGCCAAGGAGGCATCTTCCATTATCCTGCTCGATGATAAGTGAGCTCAATGGAACTTACCACAAGTCGTCCAAGTGCTAACGATCCTTAGTTTTGCATCAATTGTCAAGGGTATGATGTGGGGTCGCGCAGTCAACGATTCAGTCAAAAAATTCCTCCAGGTGAGCTTCCAAGACAGTTCTTTGCTATCATTCCCACTAATGAGCTGATCGAATAGTTCCAACTTACGGTCAACGTAACTGCGGTGGTTTTAACATTTGTTTCCGCTGTTTCCAATGGAAAGGGCGAATCCGTTCTCAATGCCGTGCAGTTGCTCTGGGTCAATCTCATCATGGACACATTCGCTGCCTTGGCTCTGGCTACAGACCCTCCGACCAGAAGTGTGCTCGACAGAAAGCCCGACCGAAAGTCTGCTCCGCTCATCACGGTGAGAATGTTGAAGATGATCCTCGGTCAGGCAGTCTGCCAGCTTGCCATTACTTTTGTTTTGAACTTCGCCGGCAAGAAATTCATGGGTTATGGCGACTCGGAACATGACACTAAAGAGCACAATACACTCGTCTTCAACACCTTCGTCTGGCTACAAATCTTCAATGAGCTGAAGTAAGTTGAGTCACTGACACCTTGTTCTTTTCAGCACTAACCAATCTTCAGCAACCGTCGACTGGACAACAAGTTGAACATATTTGAGGGCATGCACCGCAATATCTTCTTCATTGTAATCAATCTGATCATGGTGGGTGGTCAAGTTCTCATTGTGTTTGTTGGCGGCGAGGCCTTCAAGATCGTCCCCTTGAACGGTAAGGAATGGGGTCTCTCGATCGGCCTGGGAGCCATATCGATTCCATGGGGCGCTGTAATCAGATGCATCCCCGATAGCGCAGCCGAAGCATGCCTGCCTCCGTTTATCCGCAAGTGGTGGTTGCCACCTCCAGAGGATGAAATTGCCGTCCCAAAGCCCGAAGAGGATGACGATTTTAGACCACCTCTGCGGGTCATGAGCTCAATTCGTGGACCTCGTGTCCAACAGCATATCGGATTCCGACAAAAAATGCACAACGTCAAGGAGAAGGCCAAGGAAAAGGTCAAAGAGACGGCGAGTCTCCAGGAGAAGCACAAGGGGTCGGAGACGGATGATGCTAAGAAGTAGAACCCGACTTTCTTCACAGATCGTTTCCTTTCAGAACGTAGTTTCGTTTTCATTTATACCCAGTAAATTTTGACACTAGAGATGTTAGATAATGCAAAGAGTTTATGCTTTTCTTATAATCCTGGGTACCTTGCTCGATTTTCCGTTGACATCTGCATTTTGATCCCCATTAGGCTCAGTGGAAGATGCAATACTGGCAGTGGCTCGGGCAACGATACTAGGTGATATTTTACGCCGGAAATTTGATCAGAGGGACCAATGAACTAGAAACGTGAGAATGCATGTGAACTACTCCTAGTATTGTATTTCTTATTATTAATACTTTTTTTATTTTCCTTTTTATCTAATGCTATTGAATGGGACAATCCGGTCTTGGAAAAGCCTAAATCACTAAAGCCGAAGCAGGATGACAAAAAAGAGTGGGCCTCGGGACAGTGAGTGTGAGCCGACCAATCACGATCGAGGTAAAGCTGTCCCCGGAACTTCGCGAATTTCCTGGCCTGACAATCTCGTAGTATCCTCTCCATCTTGCAACCGAAGCCTCAAATCGCCGGCCACCCGTCCATCACCTACCCGAAGCCGCATCCAAGACGCTCAATTGCGCTCACCCGTCAAGATGGTAAGTCCCAGACGCACTTCAGGCCCCCGTTTCCCACTGCATCGGCTAATCGCGCATCCCTCACAGGCCATTGTCAACCAGCTCTACAAGCAAGTTCCATCCCGACCGAGACGTCACGCCCGCGAGCCCGATTACTGACCCGAATTGTCTCACAGCTCCTTCTTCCGGTCGAACTTCCTCATGCTCGCGACCGTCTTCGGTGCCGGTTTCGCCTGGGAGGTGTAAGGATTGAACTCTCACCGGCCTTCGGGCCAACGGGACAAGATGCTGATTGCGTTTTTTCAGGGGCTTCAACAACACCATGGACAAGGTCTGGGACAGCTACAACCGAGGTGTACGTGCGAATCTGTTCTGGACGGCGTTGATTGAGTGCTAACGAGATGACAGCGCCAATGGAAGGACATCCGACACAAGTTCCTCGAGGATGCCGAGGAGGAGGATTAGAGGATGATGCGCGACATCGTGGTTAGAGGGCCGGATGAGGGATTGACTCTGTGCTAGTAGCCGTGTACAAATTATAGGAGAATAGAGGCAGAGCCACAGGCGTTTTCTCCTTTGTCGTCTACAAGGTACTTTTGGACTTTGCTTTTGGTCGTCACTCGTGATGCATTTGTCGACCGCTGGGACTGGCTGAACCGGCTCGCCGCCCAGCGACCTGTGGCCAGTGCCCACCCGCACGTCTTCGCCATGTTTGAGCACCCGCCAAACAAATTAAAAAAAAAAAAACCCCCCAAAAAACGGCTTGATGCCTTATCTGACTCATCCAGCCTGTAGCATCTCTAATCGTATTTCTCTTTCATCGATTTCTGTCCAGTGATCGTCTGCTAAATCCGCTTTTGCCATTTGTTAGGCAGCCTGATATCTGACGTTCGCCACACACTCTGCCGTCACCGAGGGGCAAGCCTGGTCAAAACACCCTTCAGCCTCAGGATACAGCGGGCTTACTTACCAGCGTCACTTCTTGGTGCAGGCCACCGCCTACGAATCCATGCCTTGAATGGTTCCAGAGCCCTGCTTGAGAGTCCATCCACTGTTTTTTTTATAGCCCCCCGGATACTTTGCGGACTGGTGCACATTTGCCCTCTTCAACGCTAACTCGCCCGTACCTGCGGCTATCCTCAGTTCCACCGACACTCTAGCACTCTGCGACTCCCCCACCTTTCTTGACGACATCACCGACGCCGCGACCGGACAGGCGATCTCGAACCTCTCAACCAGTACAACGATGAAGCTCTGATGAGTATGGAACAGCCCATGTCGACGCAGGAGCAGCAGCTCTGCCAGTTCTTGGCCGAGCTGCCCGCCCGCTTCAACTACCGATACACCGAAGAAGCATCCAAGGAGCTGCTACGGAGTCTATTCTGGTCCCTTGCCGGCGGCAACAACGACTTCATGCGACTCCTCTTCCCGGATGGAAAACCAGGAGAATCGCTGAAGCTTAGCGATGCCCAAGGAGCAGTCGAGGGAGCGGAATACACTGAGGCGGCTCGTGGCAAACGATGCGGTCACATCTTCAAGCCTGGCGAGGCATCCTACATGTGCCGCACCTGCGGCACCGACGAGACCTGCTGTCTCTGCAGCCGATGCTTCGACTCTACTGACCACACGGGGCACATGGTTCGCATCCAGATTTCAGTTGGGAATAGCGGTTGCTGCGACTGCGGGGATGATGAAGCCTGGAGGACGCCTTTGTTTTGCACAATCCACTCTGATATGCAGGCGGGCGCTCACAAGGGGAAGGGCAAGGAGGCAGCAGGTCTACCGGAAGACCTTGTTTCGAACCTCCAGATGACCATAGGCCGAGTCTTTGATTATATCTGCGATGTTATCTCCTGCTCCCCCGAGCAGCTGCGCCAGGCTAAGACCAAAGAATCAATCGTCGAGGACGAACAGACATCACGACTTACCTCCAAGTATTACGGCCCCGAGGCTGAACCGTGCAACGACTTTGCTCTGATTCTATGGAATGATGAGAAGCATACTGTCCAGGAAGTCCAAGACCAAGTCGCCCGCGCTTGTCGCAAAAGCCGTCGTGCCGCTGCTGACAACGCCTGGGAGACTGATGCTATCGGACGAAGCATTCTAACGTATTTGTCAGATGTGGATAGGCTCCTCCACATGGCAACAATAATGGAGGCTATCCGAGTTACAGTCACTATCAGATCGGCGAGAGACACCTTCCGTGAGCAGATGTGCGGAACCCTCGTTGAATGGCTCAGTGACATATCGGGTTGCACTGTGGGCCATGATAATCACATCCTTCGCCGCACCGTTTGCGAAGAAGTTATGAAGCCATGGCGCCAGGGCAGTGCAGCTACTCACACTCTCGGTTTGATCGACGACGAAGAAGAGGATGAACAGATGGTCGAGTCCCGTCGGCGGTTCGATGGCATGAATGCACGCTTTATCATGGCTTTGCAAGCTGCGGCCGGAACCGCAGCAGGTTTGGAGATACAGATTGATTCTGACTCTGACGACGATGAAGACGATGCCGACATGGACGAGCAAGGCAACCACTCTGCAACCAGCTCGGTTGCCGGAGGAGACGATGACGAAGATGAAGACGTCATGATGGTCGATGCCCGTGGAGACGTCGGAGACCTTGGCATGAACTGGAGCCAATCTGATCAAGCTCTAGAAGAAGACGAGGCCACAATGGCAGGCTACCCCCCACCCCCACCGCCTCCTGCAGCGGCAGCGGCAGCAGCAGCAGCAGCAGCAGCAGCTCGAACCACAACTAGAGACAGAGAAGCGACTCCCTCAGACTCCGAAGATACTACGGAGCCCCTAATTGCGCCTTCAATCTACGCGAAGGCGAACGCTGAAATCCCCAAGACTCCAGGAAAGACTGAAAAGATGGTTCCACGTCCTGGACGGTATTGGATTGAGACCCCGGCAGTATATACTCAGCGCGAAAACGTGGACCCAGCCGAGGATGTCTTCCGCCGTGTGCGCCTTGACTGGCTCCTCCTATTCGACTTGAGGATGTGGAAGAAGGTTAGGAACGACCTCCGGGCGCTGTACATCTCCACAGTGGTGCAAATCCCCGAGTTCAAGCGAGTCCTCGCTCTCAGATTCGCCAGCCTATACACCATCCTGGCTCAGCTATACCTGGTGGGAGACCGAGAGCCAGACCATTCCATCATCAACCTCTCCCTTCAAATGTTGACAACGCCTTCAATCACAGCAGAGGTTGTTGAGCGAGGAAACTTCATGACCAGCTTACTCGCTATTCTTTACACATTCTTGACTACTCGGCAGGTTGGGCATCCTTGGGACGTTTCTCCCGATGCTGTTCTGGCGTTCGAGAGCGGCTCGGTGACGAACCGACGAATGTACCATTTCTACCAAGACTTGAAGTACCTATTCGGAGCACCTCATGTGCAAGAACGAGTTAGATATGAGCCACGATACCTCATGCAATTCTTGGATCTGGTCAAGCTTCACCAGTGCATCGGCCCCAACGTTCGCGCCGTCGTCGAGCACGTGGAGTATGAGGCCGATTCGTGGATTACGGCCTCACTGGTAACTCGCCAGATTAACCTTCAGGCCCGAAACCTCGCTGAAGCATTCCGGCATTGCCCTCCTGATGAAATCCACTACCTTCAGCGGGCTATTCGATTCACAGCAAAGACGGTTATCTTGAACTCGATCGGAGGTGAGCGCCATAGGTTCAAGCAAGGGGAGATCAAGGATGAGGTTCAATTCAAAACCCTGAGCGACTTCGAGTTTGATCCTGACTCTTCGTCTTATAATGTGGTCAAGTTTGTGGTAGAAAAGGATGCCATCAGCTTTCACCATGCGCTCCATTACACTCTATCCTGGCTGATTGAGTGCGGACGGTCCTTGCCTGCCACCACCCTGAAATCTCTAATGAGCTTCACGCTCCAGGAACTGAAGGCCAGACCCAGGCTCATGGGTCGCCCGCAGGTGTCCAGAAAGGATTACAGTGCTGAAGACTACCTTATTGCCGCTTTTGACCTCCCTCTCCGAGTATGTGCTTGGCTTGCTCAGATCAAAGCTAACATGTGGGTTCGCAACGGTATTAGCCTTCGACATCAGGCCAGTACTTACCGTGGTGTTGGACAACGAGACGTGTCTCATCACCGGGATATCTTCCTCCTTCAGACAGCCCTGGTTGTCTGCGACCCGAGCCGAGTGCTTGCTTCCGTCATTGACCGCTTTGGTATGGAAAGCTGGGTTAAGGGACTTTTTGAGCTGAAATCTGAGGCTCAGGATGATGCACAACACCTCGATGTCGTGGAGGACATGATTCATCTCCTTATTGTGCTCCTCAGCGACCGAACCTCACTGATTCCCTCTGAAGACGAGCCCAGCTCGAGGCTGTTCGCTATGCGTCGGGATATCACTCACGTCCTTTGTTTCAAACCCCTATCATTCAATGAGATCTGCAACAAACTTCCAGAAAAATATCAGGAGCAGGAGGATTTCCATCGTGTTCTCGACGAAATGGCCACTTTCAAGCCTCCTGAAGGAGTTTCTGATGTTGGCACTTTCGAACTACGCCCCGAATTCATCGAAGAAATCGACCCATACATTGCACACTATAATAAAAACCAGAGAGAGGAGTCCGAAATGGCATACAGGAAGAAAATGGCCAAGAAGACTGGCAAAACTGTCGAAGAGATTGTGTATGAGCCCAAACCCCGCCCTGTTCTCTCTGGGCTGTTTGAGAATCTAGGGGCCTTCACAAGCACCGGCATGTTTGCCCAGGTCATTTACTACTCCCTTCTATACCCCCTCGTGGCACACAAGTTCACGCCTTCTGTGCCATTCACGAGACTCGAAACATTCCTGCAAGTGGTGCTTCACCTCGTTTTGATTGCTATCCTGGAGGACAAGACTGACGAGAACGACATGACTGAAGAGTCACTCAAATCGTTCGTTTACATCACCCTCACCCGGGTTGGCCGCAGCAATTTTATGCCCGAGGCGCCCAATTCCAGGACTATTGTTGCTCTTTTGCACATGATGTCCACCAAGGACGAGTTCAAGGCTGTTCATCCCAAACTCGCACTTGTCCTGAAGCGTCTCCGACAGAAGCGCCCTCGAACTTTCGAGTCGTCGTTCACAACCATTGGAGTCTCGGTTGATCGCATCAATACCGCCTCCCCGGCTAATACATCAGCCGAGGAAGAACGTGAGAGACGCAAGAAGGCTGCTCTTAGCCGCCAAGCCAAGGTGATGGCCCAATTCCAACAGCAGCAGAAAAGCTTCATGGAGAATCAAGGCACAATCGATTGGGGCTCTGACCTAGATGAGGATGAGGAAGAAATGGAGCAGACGGAAGACCGGAAGCACAACTGGAAATATCCTGTTGGAACTTGCATCTTGTGTCAGGAGGATCTCGACGAACGCCGTCTCTACGGAACTTTTGCACTTTTCAACGAAAGTCGTATCCTGCGCCAAACAGATTTCCAGGATCCCGATTTCGTGCGAGAGGCATCCCAGACTCCCTGCAGCCTCGACCGATCCGCAGAAGATGTTCGACCTTTCGGTATCGCTCATGAGAACCGGAAGATGGTAGAGAAGATCAATGCCCAAGGAGAATCCTTCCTTGCAGAACGACAAACCATTGGCAAAGGCTTCTCTGCCAATATTTCCCGGCCAGGTCCCGTCGCAAGCGGTTGTGGGCATATGATGCATTACCGCTGTTTCGAGGTCTATTATGAGGCGACAGTTCGACGGCACACACACCAGATTGCTAGGCACCATCCTGAAGACACTAGGAAGAACGAGTTTGTTTGCCCGCTCTGCAAAGCCTTGGGCAATGCTTTCGTGCCCATCATTTGGAAGGGGCTCGACGAATCATATCCAAGCTACTTGCAGTCGAATGGCACATTTGAGGAGTTCTTGGACAAGCAGATGGGCTCTGCGTACTGGCTCGGTGGAAGTAAGGCGCGAGAGGTCGACGAGCCTTCGTTCCCGGACATGTTTACACCAAGTCTGCCTGGCAGCCTTGTTGAGACTCTCTTAACTACGGACACGCCTCCGGAAACATGGGGACGAGAGGGTTCCTCCGAATCTCACTCCTCGGCCGTCAACACTCCGGCTAGTTACGCATTCTCAGACATGAGTACTCCTGAGCCAGTTCACCCCAAGCCCACCACCCCAGAAGGAAGCCAGTTGAAGAATGAGCTCTTGGCTGCGTATCGCCGACTCCGGGACACACTCCGGGTCAACGGCCTTCGCACCAGGCATCTCCTGGACGCCAAAAGCGACACCTCGGATGACCTCTGCTCTAGTGATACGCTCGTCAAGTCTGTCGGCTTCTCCATCTCTTCTGTGGAAATTCAACAACGAGGAGTAGACGTACAGCCGAGCATGACTCTTTTGGATAGGATTCCTGAGCATGTCCTCACACACCTACGGATTTTGTCGGAGACTGTCTCGTCATATATCTCGGTTGGCGCACGGCATTCAAGCGCTGACAAACTGATTGATGACGAGTTCAAGAAGGACAGCGAAAGACAGCATTGTCAACTGTTTATGTCGCGATACTTTGGCGCCGGCACGCCATATGCTCGCCGGCCCTTGGACTTGTACCCGCCTCTCCTGAGCCTAGATCCCTTCCTTTTCCTGGTCGAATGCTCTTATGGTCTAGTGCCAAGCCACAAGGCAGAGATCATCCATATCCTAAGACTCTGTTATCTCGCCGAGCTTGTCAAGCTTGTCTACCACATGGGGCGAAATATTCCTGTTGGCCACTGGATTGGAAATCTCACGAACAGGCAGACCCAGGACCCCGCCATTAACAATTTTGCTGACTTTGCGCTCGCCATCACCAAGTACAGTCTGGAGTTCCATGCAGCCCAATTCCCAAATGGAGCGGAATTTGGCGAGAACCGTGGCTTCCAACAGCCGGGTGTGGACACGCTTGAGGGATGGTACACGTTTGCAAAGAAGTATGCGTTGACGTTCTTGAGGAAGAGTGTAATCTTCCTCTACGTCAAGTATGGCGTGGATTTCAGCAGCCACATCTCCCCTACCCCTGATGCTGACGAACTCGAGCGGCTTACCGAAACGCTTCGGGTGCCGAGTTTCGATGAGATGTGCGCTGCGGTGACGGATAATGCCGCAGCCTGCGGATGGCCCCAATCAACAACCGCCCTCGTCTCTGGATGGGTGAAGCACCAAGTCATGTGGCCAGGGGGCTACGGGGACATGCCCCAATCGGCCATGATCAGCCATCCTGGCATTTTTGAACTGATTGGGCTGCCCAAGAATTACGACACTCTAATTGAGGAGGCAACAAGACGGAAATGCCCAACCACAGGCAAAGAACTCACGGATCCTGTCATTTGTCTCTTCTGCGGTGACTTGTTCTGCAGCCAAGGAACCTGCTGTCAGAAGACAGACACTTCACCAGACGGTTTAGAATTCACCAAGATCGGCGGTGCGCAACAGCACATGCGCAGGTAAATATTCCCTTCCTTGTATGGATCGAAAACAATAACTGACTCGAAATTCCTATAGATGCCAGCGCAACATTGGCGTTTTTCTCAACGTGCGGAAGTGCTCAGTAGTATACCTCTTCCGCCTATCTGGGTCATTCACACCAGCACCATACATTGACAAGTATGGCGAGACGGACCCGCAGCTACGTCATGGAAGACAGCTTTTCTTGAACCAGAAGAGATATGACTCCATGATTAGGAGCACAGTGTTGAACCATGGGGTGCCGAGCTTGATCAGCCGGAAACTGGAAGCAGAAATTAACAATGGCGGATGGGATACTCTATAGATGACGGAAATGGTGCGAAGGGGGGTGTATAGTTTAACGTCTTATGACAATGATTTCCTGGGTTAGCGGGATCGTGATTCATGGTCCAGGCTGTGTGCTGCATTGGTTGAGACTCCTTGTATCGTACCAAATCAAATCATGTATTCGAAGAATGAACGATCCTTGCAAGGACAGCATTCGAAACAATATGTGTCCAGGAAAGTTGGGCAGAGCATTGATATAAACCGGTTGCGCCGTATTTGAACTGAGAAACATCGAAGAAGATTACTATAAAAAAAAAAACCCCCCCAATGGGAATAAAGGGTGATACCCTGGATTGACCAAGATTAGCCAGATGGATGGATATAGCTCTACAACATCTGGTGAAGGACAATTCTATTGTCAGTGCACGAAACTGTGCACGGTGCGTTTTCACAGTGTGTATCGCATCTTGCACTGAGTCAAGGCTGTCGCCTGAGGCCAATCACAAGGAGCGAATGCGACCAAGGCGCGTCCCAACCGTGGCTCTCAAGCCTCGAGGAGCGAAAGGGTCGCATCGCAGGCAAAGCTCCGTCCTTTTCTTGGGCAACACAATCTCGACCATTTCTCGTACACTGATCATCGCGTAGACGAAGGAGAGAGATCGCCGCATCACACCGCATCGCATCGCATCGCAACATGGCAGGCCGACGATCTGGCCGCGCTGCCGCTAAGCGGGCGGCGGCTGCTCTAGGTGAGTGCTGCTGAGTCTACTTTGTCTGTCCTGTCTCCATCGTCATCTCCGTCTTGCTTTGTCCATCTTTTTCTTCGTGCTGCTCCCACCCACCGACCACTTTTTCTTGTCCACTCTCCGCCACACCGGTCTTTTGCCCTCCTCCAACCAAGGCACGCTCGGTGCCTGCGTGCCATTGTTACAAATTTGCCCCCAATGGCGCCGCGCCAGAAGATTCGCTTGAGGCTAACGCGCAGTTCCAAACCTGCAGAGAGCACCCCCAAGGGCTTCGCCGATGTCGAGGACGAGCCCATGGCCGACGCTGGCGACGCTTCCAACGAGCAACAGGCGCCCCCCGACCCGGATGACGACGATGACGCCGACCACCAGCCCAAGGAGGAGTCTGGCGACGAAGACGACGAAGAGGCGGGAGACAAGGAGGACGAGGAGTCGGCCAAGGAACCTACGCCGCCGCCCCAACCCGTCGTACGGAGAAAGAGGCTCGGCCGCCCGCCTAAGAACCGGCCGCCGGACTGGGACAACATGGAGACGGTGCCCGCGCGCGAGGCCGACACCCCCCGAAGACGTGGCCGCGGAGGATGGCGAGGGCGCGGAGGCCGCAAGGGCGGTCCCGCGGCCCCCAAGGCTGAGCAGGTCATTGACGCCGAGGGCACCGTCGCCGAAATCGTCGACGATGAGTGCGTGCTCCCCGAGGACCCGGAGGGTGAGACCAAGGTGGACAAGCTGGGCAACCTTCAGGGCGGCCGCGACTACCGATGTCGTACATTCACGGTGATGGGACGCGGGGAGCGGCTTTACATGCTTTCCACGGAACCTGCGCGATGTGTCGGTTTCAGGGACAGTTACCTCTTCTTCACCAAGCACCGCAAACTCTACAAGATCATTGTGGACGACGACGAGAAGCGCGACATGATTGACCGAGAAATCATCCCCCACTCGTACAAGGGTCGTTCGATTGGTATCGTTACTGCTCGATCTGTGTTCCGCGAGTTTGGCGCCCGAATCCTTGTGGGTGGTAAACGCATCATCGACGACTACGGTGTGACCCAGGCTCGCGCAGACGGCCTCGTCGAAGGCCAGCTTGCGGATCCCGACGACCATTTCATCGAGGGCGAACCGTACAACAAGAACCAGTACGTTGCCTGGCACGGTGCCAGTGCCGTCTATCACACCAACGTGCCTTCTGTGCCCATTCCCAATGGTAAGGTGGAGATCAAGAAGCGCAAGGTGAACGTCAACGACGTGAATTGGATGCTAGAGCACGCCCGTGAAGCAAGGTACGTTGAGAACCCCGTTGCGCCTCGCCATATGGCATCTATGAGAAAATGCCCTGACCTAGCCACGTGGTTTGCAGCACCTTCAATGCTGGCATCAATGCCATCAGGAAGCTCAACAACGTTGGCGTGTACGACATCCACACAAACGTGGTGCAGTATCCGGCAACGATGCAGCCAACTCGAGCCCGGATAGAACAGGTCGCCCCCGAAGACGAGGGAGCCACCAAGGGCAGCAGCGTCTTTCCTCCTATCCCAGCCAAGATGGCACGCAATTTCTACGTTGCCGACACTTACTATGAGTCGTCGCCAGGCGGCATTGTCCCCGCCGTGGACCAGCAAGTCGAGAATCCCGACTTCCTTGCATCATTTAGTGGCTTGGGCGCCGTCTCCGACGGCATCAAGGACTTGCTACCTCCCGAGTGCCGTAAAGCGTTCGACCAGGCCGTGGAGAAGGAGACGGCATACCGATCGCAATGGGGTCTAGAGAGCGACAAGACGTCGCGTCGACAACCCGTCATCGACAAGGCTATTGTACCGTACAGCATGTCGTAACGGAGGTGATGGGGAGTCATGTCCTTGCATGTTACTCTCATGTTGCAATCTCTAATTGTTCCTCGAAAAGGACTCGCAATTGAAAGAGTATTGGATTTCTTTTGGCTGTATACTACTACCACTACTACACCCGCCCGCCCACCATCATAGCGGCTACTACGAGCGATGACAAGACGCACAATTGTTAAGGTGGGGTGGCATATTTTCCATGGTTTTTTTTTTATTCTTGGCCTTGCGGCTTTTTTTGTTTTTGTTTTTTTTATTTGCCCAGAAGATGGAAAGGGACGCGCCGCGGGGAGCCGGGGTTTTCGGCTCCAAGGGGATGGAAAGCGGGAGGAAATACAATGGCGTTGGGAGTCGTGGATAAACTCGGAGCTGGACATGGAACTGGCCGGTTTTGATTTGGAGGGAGTAGCAACCAAGTCGGAGCGGAGTAGGAGGAGCCAGCCAGACAGAGAGAGCGAGAGAGAAGAACAAGACCAATTCGGAATACCAAAGTTAGCAAAAGCTGTTGAGACATTACAAAGGCCTCTCCGCCACGCCGTGGGCGTGTGAAGGAGCAATTTCCCCCACGAAGGAGGGAACCCGTGAACAAGCAGAAAATGGGGACGGCACAGGCGACGGACGGGCCCCGTCCCTCGGCATCGTCGTCGTCGTCGTCGTCGTCGTCGTAGTTGTCGTCGTCGGGAATTCGGTAGTTTTGTCATCATGGGCGCGGCAAGGGGACCTCCCACGCCAAGCAATCTCTTTACCGCCCATGACGCACCAACCAACAGCAGCAACAACAGCAAAAATCCCCGAAGCCGAGGACGGACGGCGCGGGCTCGGAGAGTGAGAGAGAAATTGGGAGAGGGAGAGGGAGAGGGAGAGGGAGACGAAGGAACCCGCAGGCGTGCGAAGCCATGGGATTGCCAATGATCGGGAGGCGGGAGGGGGTAGAGATCCGACGGCCTTCTGCTCCGTATCGGTAGTTACGACGCGGGTGGGGGTTTCGATGCTCCATCTCCTCGATCCCACTCGACACAACACGACGACGATAGTTGCTCGCGGTGTTTTTTTTTGTCTCTTCTTTTGTCTTGGTTGTCCGTTTAGGTTTGGTCTCTTTTGTCCCCTCTTTCTCGCTCGCATTTGCACATGGTCTGATAGGATAGAATGCGGTCCCTAGGGGTTCACGATGACCACGCCCTTTGCTATTAGTCCCATCGCCGGTAACGCCGCACGTTTGACCAGGGCCCAGCCAGGTCCGGCGCTTGCCAACGTCCTGGTCTCATGGCTTTCCCTCCGCTTCTAATGGACAGTTCCGTCGCATCTGGGGCTGCTAACTCGCTGTGGTCCTCTCCGCCCCCTCGGTGGAGCAAGGGAGTGACAGACAGCTGCTGCAGGTCACGGTGATGGATCTTTTTTTTTTTTTCACGCAAAAATAATCCCGAAGCAAGGGCCTAAGTTGGAACTAGAGCAAAAGGAAGAGGAGAAAAAAAAATGGGTGGGCTAGTCATGTCCGAGGGGTAGAGTGAGGGGCTCTCTTCAGCAACACGCTATCCGTATATGGAGCGTCAATCACAAAGCACATTGCGGGAAGGGTAAAAAAGAAAAGAAAAAATTCAAACCTTGCCTTGGCTAGGTTTGGTGGGCGCCGCTGGGCTCTAGGTACCGGTATGCACCATACATCGTAGTACGCATGCACGCTCGTGCGCGCACAGTCTTTGGCACCGCCTTGCCGCTGACTGCTTGCATGGCATTGGAGAAGGATGAAGAAGCGGACTGGTCCTGCGGCTTCCTTGAGGAGAAAAGAAGAGGCCACACATGAGGCTTGCGTCCGATGTAGGCCGGGGAGGAGGGGAAGAGGGAACTTTGGAAAGTGAAGCTACCTCAGGTCTCGCAGATGTAGAACCAGAAGCGGAAGCAGATGCAGAAGTAAAAGCACAACCCGCAGGCGGCTCCCGTGTGTATAGGCCGAGCATTGCTTTTCTCAATCTCGGCCTCCTTGCCTTATACACCGATAACTAACCCAAGACTCGGGTTCGACAAGAGCCGCCACGGGACATTGTGTTACCAACTCCAGCTCGATCCGATTGCCAACTAGCAGAGTCGAGGAGACAATCGCTCATGTGAACAGACCCTCTCCCAAGCCAAGCTGAAATGCCTGGCCGAGAGTTGAGATGGTCATGCAGCTGCGAACAGCTTGCGTCCGAGATTCGGATGACCCAGGTGCTTGTGAGTCAACCATCTTTGGAAGGTGTTGTAATCCAGGAAATCGTGAATGGCACGAGCACATATGCCGTGTAAAGACTACACGAAAATTGATTGTTGGAGACGGTTGTATGTATGCGCGAAGGCGAGGCCTGGGCAATGTGAAATGAAAATTCAGGTTCCATAGTCTAATTGTCCAGGTCAGAATCATCTCCCATCTGTCCTGCCAAGTTGGAGCCGCATAGACGTATACGTGCCAAGTCGAAAGTTACAGCCCACTTTTACTGTGAAAAAAACACATGGCGTCTCGTCTTGTCCGTCGTCTAGAGTGTTTTCATCCCGTCGTACCGAATCGCCAGCCCCCCTCCCGAGGTAGAGGGGGCTAAGATATCAAGAGTTACCTCCGTGTGGATATCACAGCCGCCAGCCCATCGGGGCAACAGCAGGGACGTACATAGGTATACCCCAGTCTGTCCTCCTGATCGAGGACCTCCCAGTCAAAACCATCAATGTGCCTGGGGTAAGCCAGATTGCAACTCCGAATCGTATGCCGCCGGTCCGGGGAGCAACTTCATCCGGGGCACTGTCACTGTCACTTGCAACAGCTCTTGCGTGAAATATCTGAGGCAGACTGGGCAGGAGAATGTCGCATCACATCACACTAACGTGAACCGGCGAATGCGTCTCCACCAAAATCAAGTCAGTTCAGACATGCGTTAAAATCACAATCACACCTAGTATTCCAAGCAAATGCACGTATCCGATCAGGTACGGTATTGCGTCTGTATGACTTGTCCAGCATGAACGACTCCGAAGTAGTCGCCATGAGAAGCATGAGAAGAAGCATCATGATGTTACGCGTCCGAACCATACTTAGCGTCCCTGCAGTAGCCAACCACGCGGCCAAGTGTGATTTTGATAGCGAACAAGCGTCAGTTGCTAGAAATTATCAGGCATCTGCCACACTCCTCAATGTCGTAGGACCGATTCTCAATAATCCAGGCTGCAAGCCGGGGATGGCGTCCCGGTGAGGGGTCCAAGTCGTATGTGAGAGAGAGAGAGAGAGAAAGAGAGAGAGTGTGTGTGTGTGTGTGTGAGTGTCCCGCTCGCAGAAGAGGTGCAATCAATTAGACACACAGGCAGGCAAACACGGTGATTTTGATGACATGTCGGATCCAGGGTCTCTATGGGATCCAGCCCACAGGGGAATGCCAGAGCAGGGGCAGGACGCTGGTACTGTGCTGTACTCCAAACGGCGATGATGGCAACACACGGATGAGCCGGGGAACGAGGTGATTTGCAGTGTGGCTGCTCGCTCGGTAGGCATCGATGAGTCGAGTCGGGCAATGAACTGAGCATGTCGCCCCGCGCCATCGTCATGGGAGCGATGATCTAGAAGCTGGTAGAGTCGATACGTCTACTCCGGGGACGGAGACGGAGCCGGAGACGATGATGCCGCGGGGCCTCAAAAGAGTCTCAAAAGTCAGACCGGGTGGGATAGGTACCGGGATGCCGAGAGAGGGTGGCCATCCCATCCCCCTTGCAAGCCGCCTTGCCGTCGCTGGTCCTTGTGCGTGTGCGTGTGCGTGTGTGAATGATGGGAGTGCAAGTGCAAGTGGAAGTGGATGCCGCCACTGGCGGAATCCGCTGTGTGCCCCGTCCATGTCGACGGGTTCACTAGAATGCATGATGACGCCGGGGCTCCCCACGGGAGGGCCCAAAACCTGTCCAGGACGTGGTTTGTTTTTTTTTTGGTGGGGAGGTGTTCACTGGTTGGTTACCTGCTCAGAAAGCACAATGTGCCTCACATTGGAATTGAAGGCCAAAGCCGAATGGATTTTCGTACTGTAGAGAGCTTGCACTGAGGACACCGGTACACATACCTACGTGCGGGTGCGGAATATGTGCAGAGGTCAGAGCAATGATACCCAGCCTCGGCGCCCAGTCTGACTTGCCAGTCAGGGCTGCCTGGACTGGACTGGACTGCCCTGTACTGCCTGTAATCTGTGCTGCATCGACGGTCTGGACAGCTGGGTCAATGGTGGTGTGGCAGCTCCTCCCAAAGTGCTGTTGATCTAGGCCTGCAGTGGACTGACTGCCTGTAGTCTGCCCTGCCTGCTTATTAACTTCTCTCGTGAATGTGACATCGTAAACCTGACGCACCTCACCTCCCTCACCTCACCTCAGCCAAGCTGAAGCTGATACGGTGGTTCCCAACTTCCCTCAGTGCACGAGCGCGCGCGCACGGATAACCAACGAGCCATGGCGAGGAGGCCCAAAGCCTGGTCAGGATGGCGCTGAGCCAACGAGACGAGGCTTGAAAGCCAACGGCTCCCGTATCCTAACCTGACCAGGCCAAACCTACCTATTCCGGCTGTCGACAGTTACCTATGGCTGACCCGTGTCGCCGGTCGACTCGTTGCGTGACAACTGCCCCGGCCATGCCGCCGGCGCCCGTTCCGCCGGGAACCTGGGGCCACGGCCACGGCCACGACCAAACCCATGGTCATGGTCGTGGCCAAAGCCGTGGTCGAGTTGTGACTGTGACATGCGCACCCCGTACGAAACAAGCGGGCGGCAGTGAGTCCTCGTCGGTACCATGGCACATTGCGACCTGCTGCGTCGATTCATGAATCCTGATACATGACTCCGATCCCCCATCCCCGAGGTCCCTGGCTGCGGTCCGCCGTTGCGGAGGCAGACACCATGCCTAGGCGCCCACGCGGCCCCCATGCATCAACTGTCACATCTCCAGGCCCAGATTCCCAGCAACCCAGTGACGGGGGACGGGGCAACAACGGGACACGAGCAGCGTGGCAACACAGCCAGTCAGCTGGGCCCATGGCCATGGGGCGGGTGATGCTGACACCCTTTGGCCCCTTCATCCCTCCTCGTCGCTCATCCTCCCAGTGCTCCCAATGCAACACCCAGTGCTCCGACGCATGCATGCAGGCGTCTCGGTCCAACTCGAGGATTACGGATGAGGACGATTGCTTGCCGAGTGAGGAGTAGGAGCGACAGGATGCTGGCCACTCGGGTTGCGAGGAGTTTGCCGCCGTGGTATAGGGTAGCATTTCGGGTATAACATTGTTTAGATTCATCTGGATGTTTCCCTCGGCCTGTTCCCGTTACGATAAGGTGCTTCCCCTTATGAATGTGTGTGCGTGTTTGTTTGTGCATTTTTTTTCGGCTGGCATATGATGTACCTACGCGTTGGGAGGCGAGGTTGACCAAGGCGACGAGCCTGTTCCAGTCATGTATACGTACTTGAACATTATTATCGGTGTAGAGGTTTCATCAGCCTCAGTAACCCTACTCCTCCCGACTCATCACCCAGACATTTAGCTAACGACTCGCACCCTTTGACATTCAGTCAAATAAGATGTGACTCTAATGGCCTCGCTCCTCACACGATGCCTCCACCTTGATGTTCCATTGGGTGCCTTTTCACATCACACTCACCGCCTCCAAAGAAATGGGTAACATGACGTTCGCGAGCAGCCCGGCCCAAGGAACCAAACTCTGTCACGCATTTTGTAGTCATCTCTGTGTACAAGCTGCAGTTGCCCCCCCCCTCTCGCGACCCCTCCACAATGGACAACAGGCGAATACTGTACCCGAAAAAGGAAGGCTCCAACACAGAGGTGCGAATATCAATAACTGAAGATCAGGACGCACGTCGCAAACGATAACGGCGACCAAAGGATCAAGCGCCCAGACAGGCCAATCATTGACAGTCGATCGGTTCCAGCAAAGGATGAAAAGTTTACACACTCACTTGGGCTTGCCGTAGGACTGCATCGCAGACAGCATGCAGCCTGCATAGACGCCCGGGCTGAGACGTAGGTGGGCCGTTCCTCAACTGGGATGGTGTTGAGGGGGATGTGGTGGTGACCGCGCTGCATCGTGATATATTCAAGCCCAGTTTAACCATTCAAGCGAAGCGTCAACGCTGCCGTGGCAAAGGCTTGACATCCTCGTGGTTCACTGGTCGGAGCTTGAATTGGCACCTCGGTCCCCACACCTTACAACCTCCTCTCACCGGAGGTTATGTTTCTCAAGACAAGAAACGCGTCGGTCTTGGGCGAGCTCCGGATACTACTGCCTATTAGCGCCGAAGACCAACGGGCGCCGGTAGCGTCTTGCCAGTCACGCGAGTAAGGAAGCCCTTCTTGCGGTGAGTATTGGATGGACACCGCCCCACTGCCCAAGATCGGGTAGCATGCAGGCAATACCTACTCCTATGTGTACTAGATCTATTAGCAGTTGGAGGCCAGCAGCTCAGGCGAATGGGACGAGTGGCTTTTTTCTTTGCCTCTGGTGTAAGTCACCATGCTCGCCCTGCAGCATCTCGGCGGTCTGGTCAGTTCTAGGCGTGGCGCTGTCCGTCTTCAATGGTTTTAGCGCACGACCTCGACGCTCCCAGTTCTTCGGGACAAGGTGCCCTGATGATTCGCCCCTTCACCATGACAGAGCAAGTGATGCCCACAGGAAATGATGAACGACCACTGCATCGTAGGTGGGTGATAACTAGCCGATGCACACAGTGACGAATGGGTGGCCGCTTTGAACGTACCATGCCATCCTCCTGAACCCATGAATAAATTCGTGAAATTAGGGTTTTTCTTTTCTTTTTGGCCATGTTAGCAATTGTGCTCATTGACCCTGGGTGGGTAAAAAGACTGATACGTCAGATCACTGCAGCATACAGAGCACCCAAATTTGGCCAAAATGGCAGTGACCACGACACTTGCCCATTTCTCGGGGTTGGCACGGCTTGAAAACCAACCCCTGGATCAGCAACATAAGGATTCTGACGAAGTTATCCCAAATTCACGGTCGTGAAGTCGGCGTTGGTAACAAAGCGGGTGTATGTCTAATTAATGGGGCTTCCCCTATAGGCTTGTCAATTATGAGACTCCAATTGGTTGTGTGGATCCAGTCCAGAAACGATTGGGTCATCGGCTTGCCGGGCTTGAACCCTTGGACCTGGCCTCGCGACTGTCAACGTTTGTTCGAAACCGCTGTTGCACTCCCAAGTTGATGTCCGCCGGGACCGCCCCTGACTCCAGTTCGTGCACGCTCACACGGACCTCATATCGGATGGCAGTTCACGATGAATGTGTTGCGCTTGGTAACCCTTGACATAATGGTAAATTCTGGGGCACAGTCCACGATTCCCAAAATAAGAAAATATTCCATGGGGGGAATGCTGAATTATTGTGCCCATGTCAGCCGTTGCGGCCAGGGCTACCAGATCGCAACAGCCGGCCAAGCCAAGGGTGCTTTAGTTTTATGAGAAGCAGGTAGTTTATAGTACCGATCACTTGAGGAAGGGGCTGGTTAGTTTGAGAAATTGTTGCTGCACAACTGCATTTCATCCCTCTCTGCTGGGTAGAGATCCAACGCCAGAGAGGTGTGTTGGTGCAGACTGACACCGATCGTCAGTGCCCATCCTTAGATGCCGTGTTCCTGAGGACGGAATTTTAAGTGTCATGTTGCAGGAGCCCTAATTAATTCGATACCACTCTCCGGTCCGCAGGGACGACATGTGAGCGGCTCTGATGGAGGCTTGGAACCAGGTACTGCTACCAGGATGTTTTAATTTGGTCGGCAGGTAGCGAGGCAAGAGGTCTCTTAACAGACCAGATTATTAAAACGTGCTTGGCTCGCCCCCAGCGTGTTCACATGGCAATCTGGCTGAGACGGGGACGAAGTGCGGTTGATGAATCAAATCTCCTGGGGGGGGGGACGGCGCTATTGGACTGCAATCTGGCACCTCTGCCCCCCAACATGCGGACCCTCAAATCTCCCTGAACAGGGCTGGGGGTGGTCAGGGGAGGTTTTTTTTTGGGGGGGATGGGTGACCAACGGTTGGTGCAGATCAAGAGAGCGGTGAATGGGCTGGGGAAGTGAGTGGGAGGGGGAATGAGGAGCGTAACGCAAACGCCTTGCTGGTGCAGGCAGTCAAATGCGGGAGCGGTGGTCGCGGTGGGTGATGTCGCGTGAAGTAAAGGGGTTTGCTGATGCATGTCTCCAAAGCGCGCTGATGGCTGTTCATTGATACGCCATGCTTTGTGGACCTGAGGCATTTCTCTCCGCGTTCTCCATCCTGGGTGGCACAATGGACAAATGATCTGGGAGGATTGCATTTGATCTTGGTCGTAGATTCCTTGAAGAGGTTGACCTGAGAAGAAGGATGGCCTCGCATGTGTGACTTCGGTAGTAATGAGGGTCAAGTGACTCTGGCTAAACTACTTTGTCTCCCACGGCTGTGCCACTCTGTGCTTTGCAGCGTCCAACAGCTTTGTTTGTTCTTGGATATTTTTAATTCTTGCTTACGGGCATGGCATACGTCTATTGCTCCTAGGGCTCTGTCCGATGGCCATGGGGTCGGGTTTTGGATTGCTACCCTATGCTGGGGCTGAATTTTTTTTTTGGGTCTTGGCTAGCGAGACCGGATTGATGGAGGAGCAAAAACCCCGGGCTTGAATTCCTGGATTGCACCAGCCGTCGCTTCTCACCCAGGTCCTGACGTGCAGTAGACATGCTGACGCCCCATCGGCTTCCTGGTCGGCTCAGCATCAGGAGTTGTCCCACTGGGGCTTGGGCTCCAAGAACCGCTTCTCTGAAAGGACTTGACGGGAGTCGAGGAACCTTGACCCACAATAGGCAAGATGCTGTCCCAGGACTGGCCTGGTTATGTCTTGGCCCCTGGCCGCCCTTGAGAACTGGTGAGGTGAGGTCTGATGGACGGCGTGTGAAATCCCTGAAGGTAATGGTGCCTCTGGCGTCCACAGTAGACGCCAGTTCAGGATGGGCGTAGAAAGTACGTACCAAACCATCGAGTTCTCCAGACTGGCCAGTGTCATTTGTTCCTCGTGCGTTTTGTACATGGTGGACGGGGCGGAGGGTTTCTGGAAGCACACCTTGAAGGCTAGTGTTGCCACCCCTTCTTCATTTCGCCCCGTCAGCCGATCAAGAAAAGTTAGAATGGGTGGGTGTCGGCGGACTGTGGAACTGGGGACCGAAAAAGACGACAATGCGTGCGCTCGCCTGTGTGGCACCTGGAGGCACATCACATTGCGTTTATTTTCCCCCATCTGCTGGCCCTTTTTCCTTGTTGATGTTGTTTGTGGTTTGTTATGCTATGTTGGGAAGACGGATGATAGCCTGGGAGACCAAGGAATTGTTCAGGGGGTGCCTAATTTCCGAACCAGACATCATGAATGGCAACAACTATGCAGGTTATGCCTTGGGCTTGATACGGGCAAACGCGAAGTCATAATACTGAGGGCTGATTGAAGGATGTTGATGATGAAGGTGATGACGAGGTGGATGGGAAGGGCCGGAAGCTTGGTGTGTGGTGGGCACCTCAGGAGCCAGGGACAGAGGTACCATGGATGGGCAGGTGCTGTGGTGCAGCTCAGTGGCTACAGCGTTTGAGAGAGAAAAGCCCAGGGCTGGCGACGGGAGACTGGTGACGTCCTCCAACCACCCGACCCTTCCCAAAAACAAATCCATTGGTCATTGTCCTGCGCCGCTGTAGTGAGTGACGAGCCCCTGGGCCTGGGACATTGGAGGAAGCAGACCCCCCTGGACAGCGCAGCACCCCCCAAAGGAGCGCCCGACCAGGAGTTTCCGAGAAGGAGAAGGGCAACCCCGGCAACGGGAGAGGGTGGCCCGGTACGGAAGGTACGCTGGAAACTAAACTGTGCCGTCATGTCTCGACAGTACGAATACGTACTTTTTACCCTGGCCACCATGCTGTCGATATGCAAATTGTGTCCAGCATCGAGTACGTACCTATGTATAAGGAGATTGAGCTGCGAGCGCACGGCAATGTGCGGATTGCCGCCGGAGTACCGAGCTCTTTGTTTGTTCAGTCCGTGCCTGGCATGCACATCTCTTGCATCCGTGGTAATGTCCTCGCCTCTGCGAGAAAAGACTCATGGAGCCGACCAGCCTCCCAGGGTTGGCTGGTTTGGTCTTTAGCCGTACTGGGAGAGAGACGCTGGCTGCAGTGCATACATAGTATGAGACGAGCTTTACCGCAGCAGCAGTGTCTAGTCTGGAGAAGACAGGACGAGAAGCAAGCGCTGAGTGGATGGACTGGACGGTTGAGTCTCCTCCCAGCCGGGTATCCACTCCCATGTTGAAGGTTGGTGGAGTAATCCGTCCTCGCCCCCATCCAAGACCCCAGGCCGGCGTCACCCCAAGGACACCAAAGGAGGCTATGAGCTGAGCGATCTGAGTGGCTCAAGAGCCAGAAATAGTGTCCACAGCCCGAATTTGAGGGTCAAGGGTCCGCCAAGGGTCACCAAGGGTCATCCATCGGCAAGCACAGGCGTTTAAAAAAAACGAGAAAGGAGCTCCAACCGACCGATCGACCGGACGGAAAGTGAGTGAGGGAAAAAAAAAAAAAGAGGGCTACCAGGAATCTGACCCCGGACGGCCAACATTCGGGTACCTTCATGTCGGGCTGGAGGTACGCGGTACCTACCTTGACGTACCGATCCAAGACGAGCCGCGTTGTCTCTTGTTGCTTGGGCCTACCGAGATGAGAGCAAAACGGGCTGGCGTGGGCTTGTATCGCGGAATGCAAACTCGGCACGGTGCCTGGAAGGCTCCCGCAAGCTCATCGGTTTGCCCGGCTGGGAGCATGAGTCAAACTCGACTGCCTTGCTTTCGCTTTGTGAAGGCAAAGCAGCCCATCTCCGACTTGAGTCCTTCAGAATACGAAGAACTGGGTAGTAGGCATGCGTACTGTACTGTACCTTACGTGGTCTGTTGTCGACTCCGTAGTGCGCACTTGGGAGAAAATCATGGGGCCACATCAAACCAGACTGGATTGAGACCAGCCTCGGGCCAAGGAAAGCAAGGTATTGTGCGCAGAGCGCACGAAGCACAGTAGTGTGTAGGAACGCAGTAGCACAGCGCGCGTCGGCGCACAGGAGAGTGCCGGACCCAGGGCCCTTCGATGTCCAGCCGCTGGAGTGTGTACCATGTCCGGGCTGCCTAGGGGCTAGGCAGGCATGTCCACTGGGGCCTTGCGCCTGGACACCTTGCGTGACTGGACCACAGCGGGTGGAGTGGTGTGGACTCCATGGTGGTGCAGACTGCAGTAGCGGGCTGCGACGGTTCACTGAGACTGAGACTGACACTGACGGTACTCGGCAGGGTACCTGTTGCGCAGTACCAAATGGGCGTGGTGGCCGTCGACCGTAGGCTCTGGACTGTGCAGGGCCACACTGATGCGGTGGTTGTGGTGGTAGGTGGTAAGTGGCTCGTTTCCTGGCACTCTGCCTGGGCCCTGCCCTGCCCTGCCCTTCCTCCGCGTCGCTCCCCCGGTCCAGCCCGCTTTTCGCGGCCTCCCGGTCGCTGATTGGTTGGAGGCGCGCACACTGTCTGGTACAGAGCAACTAGGTACGGCGCCGTACTTTGCCTAGTATTCTGGTACATACATGAGGTACCGCAGCCCCCATAGCGACCCCGTTGCCCCAACCCACCCGCCGCGCTGGAGGGTCAGAGAGTCGGAGGGTCACTCGCCAGCTCCCGCCCTTTCTCCGGCACGCTTCTGGCCCACGCTGCCAGCACCCATTTCCTCGGTCGCAGCGCCTCTGCCATGCGCTCCGAGCGGCGCCCCCCAATCCCATGCCACGCCATGCCATGCCTCATCATGCCCCATGCTCCAGAGCCAGAGCCAGAGCCATGCCATCCACCCATCCATACTACGTCCATACCAGGACCCATACCTACCCAAAGCAAGACCCATGCCTCTCTTTTCGTACCATGCCATGCCATGCCATGCCATGCTGGGTGCTAGGTCGGTAGGCTAGGCAAAGGGCTCCATTTCCAACTTGCTCCACGTCCATCCACATCCCCATCCACATCCACAACCACCAGCAAGCAAGCCCCCTCAAGGGAAGCCCACCCCCCGTTTTTCGCATTGCACACCTACACCCTGACCTTCACACACTCTCCCGCCCGCTCTGTCATCCGCTCTCCCACTCGCCAACGCCAACGCCAACGCCCACGCCCACGCCCACGCCCACGCCCACGCCCACGCCCACGCCCACCACGCCTTCGCCTCTTCGCCTTCGCCCTCAAGGACGCCGCCTCCATGCTGGGCTCGCTGGACCGGCCATCCTCCATCCTTCAACTGGCACACACCCTCCTTCTCCTCCACACACTCCATCCCCATCTCCCCATCTCTCCCCATCCGCTCTCTCTTCCTTCATCATCCTCTTCTCTTCCCATCCTCCCCTTTCCTCTCTCTTCATCCCCCTCTCTCCTCTCTCTCCACGTCAAAAACTGAATCCTCCGATTCCTCGACAAGTGCTAGTCACGAACCCTTTCTTCGCGGTTCGTCGACGTCAGGATTCAGGTCTTTTTTCGCGCGAGTTTCACCCCGGTTTCCGTCCTCTCAGCTCGCTGCTGGTGTAGGTCGCTGTCGTTCCTCTCGGGTTTCTGTGCATCCGTGGTCCACGCCCAAGCGTTTGGACAACTCTTTCAGCATCCTTGAGGACATCGCAGTCTCGGGCTCTCCTCTCTCCCCCTCTCCCCTCCCTCTCCACCTCACCAAGCTCGATACTCCGTTTTCTTTCCTTCTGGTGAGTGCTGCCCTGCCTTCCGCCCACACGAACAGTCTAGTCCCAGGTCGCCGAATGCCCTATTGCGTTGCTTCATAATCGTCATCGTGCGCACACGACTGCTAGGTCGTTGATGCCATTCGAATTCATCCTCTCCATCGATCCCACCTCCGAATTTCTCAGTCGATCACTCGATGCCCGTTATTCCCGCCCCAACGGCGAGGACTGATCTGTCGGCTTCGCGACAACGTTTTCTTTCTGCCACGCAAGGCATCGCCACCTAGGCCCTGGACTAGACCGTGACTGGCAGATCATCTATACGAGATGAGTTGTGTGTGCTAACTTACCCAAGGGGTGCCTAGTTTCTCCCGGCTTTTTCGGGTTTCCTACCAGGGTTCTCTTAACGTTTATACCTTCGGACCCTTCTCTCTTGTCATCTCCCCGACATCAACCAGAGCCTTACGATTCCCTCTCTCCTGTCAACCGCTGTCCTGAGAATTTCCTCCGAACATTTCTCATCGTCAGTCTTGTTTACATCCTCAAACGACACGACATCGTAGGAGCACCATTAAATGGCCCGATCTGTCTACTGAGTTTCGAGCCGATCCCTCCTTGCTGCTCCATCGCTTGCACGACTTGACCTTGGGACTCGAACGAACCTAGCTGTGATCCACACGCGCAGCCTGTTTCCGTGCCCCGACACTTTTCCTTCCCGACAAAGGTCGCGTTTCGATCTTCGTCGGACCCCCCCAAACAACCTTCATCATGCCCGGAGGCGTGTGTGCCGTCCTCGATTACGAGGTCGACATGATGGCCGAGTATGTGGCTGAGATGGCAACGCGAGTCGTGACCCCTGATGCCCCGGTCACCTCGCCTTTCCGCAAGTTTGTCACCCAGATCCTCACCTCGACAAGGCTTCCAAGCACCACCATCCTTCTGGGAATGAATTACCTCGCCAAGCGAATCAACACCATGAAGGGCCAAGGTCCATACAAGGCCTCTGAGGGTCAGGTCTGGCGATACCTCACCGTTTCCCTTCTCTTGGGCAGCAAGTTCCTCGACGACAACACCTTCCAGAACCGATCCTGGTCTGAGGTCAGTGGCATTGCCGTCTCTGAACTGAACGCCCTTGAATTCGATTGGGTTGAATCCATGGGCTGGCGCCTCTACGTCAACCTGGACCTGAGCAAGGACTACCAGGCTTGGCTCGAGAATTGGCGTGAGTGGCAGGACATCAAGAAGCGACAGGCCGCCCAGGCCAGCCGCGAGAGACTTGCTTCCCTGGTTCCAGCCATCGACACCGAGCTTGCGAGGTACAGCGGTCACAACCGCACTTCTCCTCACTCGCGTTACCTCCAAGAGCAGGTTGCCGAGTACGAGCGCTACCAGGCTATGAAGGCCCAGCAGCACAACAACTATCGCGCTCGTGAAGTTGGCTGGACTCACAACCCATGGAGCGCCCCACTCACACCTCCCGACTCTGGCTATGGTACACCTGACTATGCCATGTCGGCCACGTCGAGCAACGCTCGTTACAACGAGTGGTTTGCCCAAGCCGCTGCCCAGTACAGCAGCCGATACCCCCAGCCTCCCGCTTATAGCTCCTTCTACCCATCCCGTCACAACACTCATGGCGGCCACTATCCCTACACCCACAACATGTGGGAGCATGGTTTGGCCGAGTGCAGCTGTCCCGGATGTGTTGATCCGATGAAGCAGCAAGTCCCGTACTTTATGCCTCACGGCTATAGCCAGCCGGTCATGGGTTAAAGGTATCGAAATCTCTTTTCCCCCTCCAATTCCAAGGGAGGTTTAATTTGCCGTCCCTTTCAGGACGATCGTCTTTCAAACAAAAGCAAGGGATTTCAATTTTACGGCCACGATTTTTTTTCTTTAACGCGCATCCCGAGAACGATATATTCGCATCTTCAGATACCCAGGCACGACAAAATTGTTCACACGATGACCTTTCGGCGGATCATTCTCAGGGTTTTTTTTTTCATCGCGTCGCATTCAGCAGAGGCGTTGTGGGTTCATCAAGAGTCCCCACTAGACGGGCGACTCTTCTCCCACTGCATTGATAACCTGCCTCAATCTCGCGACATGTTTTCCTTACTGGTATACGTTCTATAATGGTTTCATACGGCGTTTTTTTTTCGGTTTTTCTTTTTTTCGGCTCCACATTATATGGTTCGGTTTCGATAGACACGCGGTTTTATACGTCTTTCATCCGATATCTGGCATTCCATCTGAGATCGTGTGATGCGATCATTGGGCATCGACGCGATTTTACACATTGTCATTCAGAGATGACGACAGGAGCACAGACGGCGAGAACTTGATTGCTTTGTGTCCATGTCTCACACAATACGACCATGGCAATATCCGTCGCGTTCGGAATACCTCTGATTCTGGCGATATAAAATGGTGAATCAGAGATCAGATGAAACAAGACCACAGAAATAGTGGTCAGCGTGCCGCGGCCGCTCACTTCGTCTTTCTTTTGTGCGCAACAACTTCGAGATGCGACACCGAATAGGTTGCGTTCGGTATAAGTCAGCTTTTGTTCTCAACTCCCAGAGGTTCGCATCGAGAACCTGTCTGGGTTTCTCGCCTCAAATGGACACTGCACTTTTGCGAGTCCACCTGAGGCACCTCAAAAGCAAACTTGAAAAAAGTTTGGGGACAGTATATATTTTTCAACATGTCTATGTTTGTTGTTGGGTGTGGCAGACGAGGGCTCTGTCCACGAAAACGGGATTACATGATGGGGTTTTATGCATTGCGTTCAGCGGGTAAAACGGGGATATTGGGATGGGTTTTCTTGACTGATGTGTTGTTCTTCTGCTTTTCTGCCCCGGAGCTGGATTGATGCGCTTGCGTCTCAGGACAAAGCGACACCCAGGCAGTATCTCCAGTCTTCTCTCGGTGGCTGTTTTTTTTTACGATCTTAGACGTTTTTTTTTTCTTCATGGTTTGGCATCAGTAGAGAGGGGCTCTATCGGAAAGTTTGCTTCTTTCGCATCGGTTTAATGGGGACTCATATCGGTGTGGGGTGTCTTGAGGCCTACCACATCTTTTTTCTTCATGACATGGAATGATTTGTTTTGGAACTGGCGGGTGACTTGGTCTGAGACAAGTACGACAAAGGGAGACCTCAGTGAAGTGGTTTCGAGTCCTGCTCCCCGACTTGAGCGGCTTTTCCCTTGGCGAGCCTCGAACTGATTGGTTCGTCTGTGCGACCCCGTCGATGGAAAAGGTGGCTGGCCAGCGGGTTCGGGGTTGTTTTCTTTTTCTATTTTCGTCTTGGGAGGTTTTGGGACGGCTTGGCATCGATTGACTTGAGTCCTAACAAGATGGAATGACGTGCTGGGATTTTCTTAGGTATGAAATCCAGCCGAGAGCCATTCGTTGGCGTGCCATGCAATCTGGCACGTCGTCTCTCGCTTTGGCCCTCTTAGATAAAGCAATTGAAAATGAAATAACTCTCACCAACTGGCTGTCCTTGTTCGTCAAAGTGAAATTCGTTATGCTTGCCTTCCTCTGACCTCAAGTTAGAAGTCATCACCGGCCAGCTTCCCATTCACGAGCGCGAAACATTGATGAAGGTCGGTTGGCTCACTCCAACGGCTGATTTTCGGAACAGGCCAGAGTCCTCAATCTCAAACCTCACATGGATTCCAATTGACGGCTCATATCATATCCCACCATCTCTCCTCCAAGACATCAACACGCAGGTGGAACAAGGCAAATCGGTGCGGCAGCCTGCGCTCACTGGCTCCTGTCCAGAGTTGTTTCCGAACCTCGTTGTCCTCTCGCGGTCACCTCAGTCAGCCAGCCAATAATACCAATCATAATACGCATCCGTAGAAGTCGCCGCCTCCCTGCAGCCTCGCCATGTCCAGCCGCTTCGTCTCGGGAGGCACCATCGGCTCAACCGGCGAAGTTTCCAAGGACGACACCCCTAGCAATGCCGCCGCCGCCGGCAGCAGCAGCAGCAGCACAGCCGCGAAGCCGCTTCATGACTGCGCCAAATTGAAAGAATGGGAGGCTGTGCAGCAGGAACTTGAGGCGGAGCGGCGGCGTCGCGAGGAGCAGCGTATCAAAGCGGCATCTGGGGAGGGGGAGAAGAGCCTTTACGATATCCTACAGGCTAACAAAGGTTCGATACTTCCTTTTCCGTTGCTGTTGGCTTTCTTTTTCTTCTTCTTTCTTTTCCTCCTGGTCACATTCCCTATACCCTCGTATTCTCATCACCACACCACCCCTCCCCCCCCTTTTTTTTTTTTTCGCCCCTTCTCTCATAAGCGCTATTACGCCTCATCGTGCTTTGTATTGTTGTTATTCTTGGAAGAGACATGTAAGCTGATGATCCCTAACGGGAGTGAACAGCTGCCAAGCAGGCTGCGTTTGAGGAGCAGACCAAGTTGCGCAACCAGTTCCGCGCCCTGGATGACGACGAGATTGACTTCCTGGACGAGGTCCGCGCGACGAAGCGCGCAGAGGAGGAGCGGGTGCGGCATGAGACAGAAGAGGGCTTAAAGGCGTTCCGGGAGCAGCAGAAAGGGACGACAGCGGCAGAGGCCGAAGAGCCGAGCGGTAGTGCCGCTGTTGACGGCGAGGACAAGGGCGACGAAGAGTGGTGGGGCGTGGGGAGGAAGAGGAAGCGCGTAAAGGACCGTGAAGCCAAGGGCGTCGTCCGGAGGAGGGTGAGTCGTGGCGAGGCGGAAAAGGATGTGCCGGAGGTGGTTCAGAAGAAGACTGTCCAGGTCAAAGTAGAAAAGCCTACAGAAACAAAAAGCGAGAAGCCTCCGGAGAAGAAGTCTCTTGGGCTGGTGGGATACGGGAGTGACTCTGATGATGACGACTAGCCAGGCTGAGATACCTTAGAACACGCATGATATTGGGAGCTTTGATGATGATGGAAACTAGCCTTATGAAGGGGAGTAAAATGCCTTGGGATTACAGAGTACAGTAGCATAGATATCGTCCCTCGCTCTATCCGTAGATGCCCTACGCCACACACGTCGCTCTCATGCCTCCTGGTATAACATTGATATACAAAAACGTTCTCGTCATAGAACATGTCGTTCCCTCCGCCTAGTTATAGTACACGCAGACAAAACATCCTTTTGCTTTTAGTTGGCCATCTCATCCAGGGTCTCTCGATTACCGCAGAGCTCCTTACTCGTCACTGTTGACATCGCCCACGTTGGGCTGCATGGGCTTGTAGTTCCATGAGTCAACACCCCAGCGCCAGGCACTTCGCAGGCCGCCCTTGAGCCAGCCTTCAACCTCCTCCTCGGGCACGACGATGGAGGCCGCACGAGATTCGAGTTCGGGACTGCCTTCGAAGCGGCGCATGCGCTGCATGAGGCGGGCATCGACGACCAGGGGTGACGTCCAGATCTTCTCCTTGGGCGGAACAGCGACGGCGGGGGAGACGTCGTCGGCCTTTTCGGCAGGCTCCTCGTCCTTCCAGGCAGACTTGGGCCAGTCGTGCTCTTCCTGCTTGAGGACAAGTTGTTGCTCGAACGTGCCGTCGGTCTCGCGCCACTCACGCGAAGAGGCGGCGTAGCAAACGGCAGCCACTTCGCGGCCAATCTCGTCGGCGAGCTTGCGGCGGTTGAAGAAGCGGTTCAGGCGTACAAACGTATGGCGGAAACCGAGGCGGTGGGGGAAGACAATGGGGTTAACGGGGGCGAACTCGGGGGGGATCTGACCAGGGAGACTGGCTGAGGAGTAGTCCTCAGGACGATTGTAGGGGAGTGGCTGAGGGGGTCGCTCAGGCCTCTTCTCTTCCTCCTTCTTCTCCTCTTTCTGTTCAGCAGGCTTGTCGCCCTCGGTTTGTTCTGCAAAGGGAGCGTCCTCCACGGGGGAGCTTCTACAGTGGAAGACGTCATCTCGGGTTGTGGCAGAGAAGGAACATCAAGGGGTCCAAGCCATCCCTCATGCATTCCCCGCACGTATTCCTTCCAGGTGTGCAGGCCAAAGACCATGTCGCCCTTGATTCCCTCATACTCTGGGAGGCCCATCTTTTTTCTAATATCCTCGACGGCGTTCTGGTCCGTCTTCAATGCCTCATCGCCGGGCCGTTCTTGTTGTCTCCGCTCTCGGCGAATCTTCTCCGCAACTGCGGCTCTTACATCGCCCTGTTCTCTTCCCTGAACGAACTCCCAATCTAAGCCGGATGCAGCCAGGACGGGCTTTGCATATTCAATAAAGTGATCCTGCGCAATGCGAAGACCATCACCTGGAGGAGCTTCGAGGTAGATGGTCAATTTCCGGGGAAGTTGACTGGCAGTGCCGATGGGTTCCTCTGCGAGAGGAGCGACGACATGACGCCACTTGGCTGTGGCACGCTTCTTTTCGCGCTTGTCGTAGATGACGGCGGCGGCGATAGAGCCGGTGATGGTCCAGAAGATCATCCAGTTCCGCGAGGGCAGCTTCCGGGGAGATTCGGCAGGCCCATCATCTTGAGGACGGGGTTGGGCTTCGAGGGGGGAGCGGGAGGTTTGTAGGTGGCGCCGGTGCCGGCAGGCTGCGCGGGAGCATTGGAGTCGGCCATGGTGAGAGTTGGCCGGTTGGTGAGAAGGGACACAGCTCAATTTCCCAGACAGGGCGACAATGGCAGACCGGATTAGTGTCCGTCACCGGATGAACAACAAGGCCTCGATTTGGTGCTGGCCGATGAAGTCGTTGCTTCGATTGATACGAAAAAAATGGCCGCGATAAGAGACGGGCCCGATAAGCCGGGATGGAAATACTCCTGCTCCGGGGTCGAGAGCTCTCAGTCAAGCGCCCCAGGTACCTACCAGCCACACCCATGTTGTGATGTGAGCAGGGTTCCTACATGTGCCGTTTCGTGGAGACTTGGTGAGAATGTGAGAATCATGTCTCATTTTCGTTGCCTTTGAGGAGATTTGATCTGAAATGTGTTGGTATTGCATGAAAAACTGATTTTTTGGCAGTACTGAAGATAGCTCGTTGATTAAAAGAGCTGGAGCTTCTATTAAACTTCTAGAAAATGACAAGACCCTGGTCGTTGGTTGAGAAAGATCTCCGTGCCGCGTGCTGGATGCATGGCATGCAGCATGTTGCATGTGGCATGTGATATTGTCTTGGAGGAGTTTAGGAGCCAAGTTCCGCACTCCCTATGCCCCAAAATACTCTGTCTGAGTGTGCGGGCTTTTGCACTGTTTTTTTTTTTTTTTTTTTTTGGCGTGGAGTGTCTCTAGATTGCGATAACATCGTAGTTTAGGATTGATTCACAGGAAGCTGCGCGTTGCACAAACGAGAGCAGGACTAATACACATGGTTTCTTCTTCTCGGGCGGGCACAACCGAGACGAGATGACGAATTTTGGGCGGAATGGGCCCCTTCATATGCCCTTGTCTTGCCATGTGGGAAGCACGGGCTGCAGATGCGACAACGGAATCGAAGAAAGCGTGGCGCAGGGGACGAACCTAGATTGCTTGGATATGAGAGTTTCACAGGATGGCGACATGTATATATGAATGAGAACATCGAGGTCCGGTAGCGTCCCTTGTAGTAGGACACGGGAGCCTCGATACTATAATCACTGCCACCGCACAGCGTGATTCATGTTGATTTTCAATGGAGATGAGACGAGGGCTGCAGTATGCAGTCGGCGTGCCGGCTGGTTCAAGCACAATGCGTGCCCGGGGGTCGCTGCTTTTTCGACGCATAGATGTGACGTGAACTGGTATAATAGGCCTTGTAAGACCTAAAGCTGAGGTGGGCGGTGCGGCAGGCCGCAGGTTGACCTGAGGCTCTGGCTCCGGGGAAGTGATGAGGCGGGGTGCGGGCGGGCATTGGGGACCCTGACTCGCTGAGAGGCTACTGTGCAACGCTGAGAAAAGCTGGGAGGTCCCTGAAGGGCATCCTCAAGATTACTGCCCCCCGCCCCCTGGCCCGGTCGGTTCTGGTGGCTCTGGTGGAGAGTACGATTGCTGTTGCGGGTGCGTTGCCCGGGGGTGGATTCGAGGCCTGATGAAAAGGAGCTGCTGGAGCCCAAAGCCATGCCCAGAGCGGCAGAGAGGCAAGACGGAGTGAGGCCAGGGGCTTGAGAAATGGAGGAAGCCTGAGCCACCTGGTCCCTCTAGATACTACTCTGGAGCACCACCGCCCCCGGCGCCTTTTGCTAACAGGCGCTGTAATTATGACCCGCTTCACTGGTCTCAAAACTCGCCGAGGAGAGGATAAGAGGAGGAAAGAGGAGAAACACAAAGGAGACAGATTGGGGGGACCTAGAGCATCTTGACCTTATTATTATTATTATTGTTGTTGTTGTTGTTGATGTGTTTATTGTCGCTGGTTCATTCCCCCTTTTCGTCTTGTCTTGGTTCAGTCCGGCCTGGGTTGCGTGTCCAACGCCTCCACGTTGGTCGAAAGGAGAAGTCCTTGAGGCACGTAGCTCGTCATTATTCTTTGGTTCAAGAGTTCCAACCGACCTGCTCGGCTAGCTTACCCTGGCACGAAACTCGACTTGTTTGCACATGGCCTTCTTTTCAGGTGAAGATACTTTATGGACTTGCCAGCTTGATGCTATTACAGGATCGAAAGGTCACGTCCTCTCACGAGAGATCTGAGAACAGCAGCCCAGCAGCTGACCAGGCCATCCAAAACGCGTACCTCTTCAGGGATCGGCGCTGGACTTCAACTTCCAGGCCAGGGGGAGGGGGGTTGCTCACGGTTGAGAGGCTGCTGCACACTGAACCCCCCTGTAGAGATTGCCACTTCCGTCCAGCAGCTCACCGCTAGCCCACTGTAATTAGCACGCAGCATGTGCCACAACCACTAAGGCGCGGACCAAGCCGCCCGCCACGGCCCTCCTGCGACCCCTCGATTGCAGGTCGGACCCCAAAACTCGTCGTGTGCTGGGTGCGTGGTAACCTATGGACTTGGCCTGTAACGTGCTGAAAGTCGGCGTTTCGAAGCGCCCACCGACTTGTATCTGTCATCGCTGGTCTTCTTTCCCCCAACCTCGACCCTCCAAAATCCTCGATATCCCTTCCGTCTTCCTTGCATCTGGGCCACCGCTAGCGCTAGCTCTGCGATCCAGCAGTTTGCCTGCCCATTTGCTTCATTCTACCTCGACTGCTAGCGTCCTGTTCGCATCGCCGCCCCGTTGCCGTTGCCCGCCCCTGGACGTCTCCTGAAACCCGCCGCCCACTCCTCTCCCCCCTCCTTCGTCCTTCCTCCCGCTCGAATCGAGTCGAGACGAGCCATCCCACGATGGATTCTAATAACAATCGCCTGTACCTCAACTTTGGAGGCAACAGCAACGACAGGCACGCCGCTGCTGACCGCGCCTATCCCACCACCCCCTCGACCTTCCCCCAACCCGTCTTCTCAGCCGCTGGCCAACCCGCCGCCATGCAACACCAACAACAAGCCTACGCCGGTGGTTACCCCCCCAGGGCTACTTCGTCCAGAACCAGTACGCTCCTCAGTACCAGGGCCAGCCCGTCAATGACTACGCTGGCGTCCAGAACGCCGCCTACCAGCCGCGATCCAACACTCCGGGCACCAACGACCCCAACACCGGCCTCGCCCACCAGTTCTCTCACCAGAACCTGGGAGGCGCCGCCAGAGCGCAGCAGTATGCGAGAGGACCCTCACCTGCCCAGCGTCCCAGGACTGCTGGCGCTTCAGGACAGCCTGCTGGCTACGGCAGCTACATGAACGTTCCCCGCTGCCCAACCAGACCGCCGCCCCCGTCAACGAATTTCAGCAAGCGCCCGAGCGTAACCCTGACCGATACGGCTCCAATGCCAACAGCAACCAGAAGAAGTGCTCTCAGCTGGCTGCCGATTTCTTCAAGGACAGCGTCAAGCGCGCTCGAGAGCGCAACCAAAGGTGAGATTTGCGGAAACATCCGTCCCATCATATCATTTCGAGGCAACGTGACTGACTGGTGATCTCCACCCCGGCATATAGACAGAGTGAGCTCGAGCAGAAGCTTCAGGACCTCAGCCAGAGCTCAGGCCGAAGAGAGCAGCTGTGGTCTACTGCTGGAAGAAAAGAGGGCCAGTATCTGCGTTTCCTGCGAACGAAGGATAAGCCCGAGAACTACACCACAGTCAAGATTATCGGAAAGGGTGCTTTCGGAGAGGTCAAGTTGGTGCAGAAGAAGGGCGATGGCAAGGTCTATGCTATGAAGTCTCTTATCAAGACGGAAATGTTCAAGAAGGACCAGCTGGCGCACGTCCGATCAGAGCGTGATATCCTCGCCGAGTCCGACAGCCCTTGGGTGGTCAAGCTCTACACCACCTTCCAGGATGCATACTTTCTGTACATGTTGATGGAGTTCTTGCCCGGTGGAGATCTGATGACTATGCTCATCAAGTACGAAATCTTCTCTGAAGACATTACGCGATTCTACATTGCCGAGATTGTTCTGGCTATCGAGGCTGTCCACAAGCTTGGTTTCATCCACCGGTATGCGAAATCTGCTTGTCAAACTTTGGAATTTTCAAAACTGATCCCAAAACCAGTGATATTAAGCCCGACAACATTCTCCTTGATCGAGGCGGCCACGTGAAGCTGACTGATTTTGGTCTCTCAACTGGCTTCCACAGGCTTCACGACAACAACTATTACCAGCAGCTGTTGCAGGGTCGGTCTAACCGCCCTCGTGACCGAACCTCCATCGCCATTGACCAGATCAACCTCACCGTCAGCAACCGATCCCAGATCAACGATTGGCGACGATCTCGACGACTGATGGCGTACTCGACCGTCGGTACCCCTGACTACATCGCCCCTGAAATTTTCACTGGCCATGGTTACACCTTCGACTGCGATTGGTGGTCACTGGGAACCATCATGTTCGAGTGCTTGGTTGGCTGGCCTCCGTTCTGTGCTGAAGATAGCCACGATACTTACCGCAAGATTGTCAACTGGAGACAAACCCTGTACTTCCCCGACGATATCACCCTCGGCGTTGACGCTGAGAACCTGATCCGAAGGTTAGTCCCCTTCCTCGTTTGCACTAGAATACAGAATTTGTACTAATGTTTTCTCAGCATGGTCTGCAACACCGAGAACCGACTTGGCCGAGGTGGTGCCCATGAAATCAAGAGCCACGCCTTCTTCCGCGGTGTTGAATTTGACAGCTTGCGTCGCATCCGAGCGCCGTTCGAGCCTCGCCTGACCTCCAACATTGATACTACCTACTTCCCCACTGATGAAATCGATCAGACCGATAATGCGACAGTCCTCAAGGCCCAGGCTCTGCAGCAGGGTCGCCAGGCTGAGGAGTCTCCTGAGATGAGCTTGCCCTTCATTGGCTACACCTTCAAGCGGTTTGATAACAACTTCCGATAATTGGAGCTTCAAGGAACACACTCAACCAACTGGCATGATTGAGAGAACTTTGTTCTGTGAACGAGTTTCAATTTAGTAAGAAGGCAGTTTGCTGGAGTTAGTGGAGCACAGAGATGTCGCTTGTTCAGCCGTTGTCAGATGGCTGGTGGTATGAAGCTAAGCTTAGCTGTTGATCCATACATCTCATGATCTGCCTCTCATCTATCTCTTCATCATGGGCCCGGACTCTTCATTTGTAATACACATGTACGTAATCCGACAAGCGGGAAGGTTGAGTTGAAAGGCAGGCACTTAGACTTGGGCGAAGCGTGTGCTATCTCTTGCCATATTATTGTCCTCGGCATGTCTCCGCAGATGAGGCGAGAACGTGCTCGTGGCTACTAGAATTAATTGAAAAAAAAAAAAGTAGCTGGTATTTATTTGACAACCTATGACTATGATTTATGATTTAGAGCCCAAGATCTGCCACCTAACTCCTAGCCAAACAATGTATGGCATCATACGCATCATGTTCTATTTACACTCCTTTCCCCTCCCTCATAACCCCAAGATTCATCTCGAAGCAGCTGAAGATGCCTGGTTAGTGAAGATTCCTACATGACACGAGTTTGGTGTCTTACTCTTCATACATCATCCTTGCTTTTACATGTAGTGCTCGCTGCCTAGTGACTATACTCGTCGACAGCGGAGAGCGCTAGCACAGCTCCCCTGTTTCTGAATCTGAAGATGGCCAAATGACTAGCTTCATGGTTTTAGCCTTAAGTTTCTGCATGGCAGAGACATTTATTGCAAATGCGAAAGGCTCTGTCTTTGGTTTGTTCCCCCGCATGTATGCCACCAATGGCCCTTTATCGAGCTGTCAATCCTGGTGCGGCGTTGAATCTCTCCTCACGCTCCGTCATGAACATGACTTGGATCCAATACTCTTTGGCGTCGGGGTCCCAGAAGCTAAATTGTCGGTCCTCGCGCTTGTCAAGCTCGCGGGCGGGGATCTTGAAGCCGACCGTCTCGTAGGGCTCGGCAGCGACGAGAAGGTACTGGAAGTTCTTGTCGGGCTCTTCAACGCGCTGGGTAAAGGCGTTCATGACCTGCCACTTGGGGTTGGTGTCGGGGGTGGCGTCTGGGTATTGTAGCTGGAAGAGCAGGCCGTGCTGGCGAGTGATGGGGTCGCGAATCTTGGTGATCTTGTAGCCTGGACGGCCGATTTTGACAATGTTGCGACGAGCCGCGAAGCCGGCGCCCGAGACGCCGATGGGAAGGCCGGTGGCCGGGTCGACGTTCTGCTTGCCCTCCTTCTGCTCGCGTGCCGCACGACGAGCGAGGTTGGTCTGATGCTTCTTGCCCTGGGTATGGGCGAGGTAGGAACCGTCGTTCTGGTGGACCGTCAGACAGAGACGGCATTCGAAAGAGCCGACATGGTTCTTGAAGAAGTAAGGGTCCTTGTCGAGGTCGATGGTCTCAAGCGCGAGCTTGCGCAGACGTTCGCGACGATCCGCGTTGGTGGCCGACTGCGACGCGACGCCGCCGCTGTTGATCTTGGAGCCCGCACGGTTTTGGCGGTCCATTGTGGGAGCTGTGACGGAGAAGAAGTGCTAGATGAGGCGATCTGGAAGGGTTTGAGGAGCAGCTGAGGCTGGATGCTGGCAACGTAGGTACGTAGCTTGTTGGATGGCGAGGCTGAGGAATCAAGGCAGGCGGAAGTCGTTGCGAAAAAGATTACAGTCCAGGGAACAACAGCCAGCCTCACCAAGGTGAGCTCGGTAAGGAAAGGTGAGAGGACAATGTGGGGTATATTAGTGACCAATCACAATCTCAAGCATTATTCTATGCTGTCGATTCTAAACCGTCAAGGTTAAGATTGGCACTGGACATGCTCAATCATGCTTAAACTATTAAAAACTATTGATGTTCTTGATTGAGTTTGGGTCATTAAATTAAATATCTTTGGCAGCAAATCCTGGCCATGTGACTCGCGAATGTGGTTGAACATTCTGGCATTCAACTTACTCTAGCTTCACTAGATCCGTGTGCTTGGTCACAAAGGCCTCCACGGCACGAACAAACCTCTCCAACTCCGAGTCTGGGGTTTCTAAAACCAAGGCGATGAACCCGCGACGAACGACCCAAAACCTCGCTTCAAGCATTTCGTACCAGAAAAGATCCCTTAGCTCAGCAATCTCCTCCACCTCTCCGGCCCTCTCGATGGCCCTGGTGCCATCTGCGGTAAAGTGAACTCCCAGAATGGTCCCTACTCCAGTGAAACAAACCCTGGTACCTTGAGTGACTTCATTGAGCCGCTCTCTTAGCTCATCTCCTTTCTTGGTAAATTTGAGGGCTGCTTCGGGCGTGTAGATCTGAGTAAGCCCTGCGTGTCCGGCGTGGGTCACCAACGTGTTGTTGTTGAAGGTGCCCGAGTGTGAGAGCGCGCCAGGGCGTCGGGGATCGAAGGCCGCCATGATATCTGCCCTGCCGCCAAAAGCGCCAAAAGCAAGACCGCCGCCGAGATATTTGCCAAAAGTCTTAAGATCAGGTAGGAGGCCATGCGTTTCAGCGAGCCCACCTGGCCCCATCCTAGAGGTCATAACCTCATCAAGAATGAAAAGGACGCCGGCCTATGTCTCTGTTAATTGCCACACTTATGTGAATGCCGCATCTCGATTGACCATGACTTGCCTTTTTGGCTGCCTCTTGAACTCCCTGTAGGAATTCTGGCTTTCCAACAATGCCACCCCCAGAGCCTTGCATGCCCTCGATAATGACAGCGGCTACCCCCTCGCTTGAGATGGCGCTAATAGCACTCTCGAGATCGTTGTACTTTGCAACGATCCAGTCGTCCGGATCCACGTTGTTTGCACCGGGCTGGTCGCCTGCAAAACCAAGCACGGCACCGTGATAGCCTCCTCCAAAGGCAACGACCTTTCGCTTCTTTGCAAAGGCGCGTGCCGCCGCCAGGGCATGCAAGTTGGCTTCTGTTCCAGAGTTTGCGAAACGGACATGCTCAATCTTGAAACGTTGGCACAGTTCACGAGCGAATACTTGCTCCTGGGCTGTTGTCGCACCGACGTTGAGGCCGGTTGTGCTGAGGGCGTTGTTGATGGCAGAGAAGATGACAGGATTAGAGTGTCCATAGAGAGCCGCAGTGAACTCGGCTGTCAGATCGGTATAACTAAGGCGAGTTTAAGCATGCAATCTGAATGCAGAGATCGTTGGACATACGTAACACCATCTTCTGAAGTCACTTGATATCCGCTCCCAGACTTCATTGTTACTGGGAAGGGACCGACATGCAAGACAGTTCTTGTGTTTCCTCCTGGCATAGTCTTGACAGCCTCGTCATGGAGAGCTTTCGAGCGAGGATTGCCTTCATCATACCGGGCTGTTGCAGCATCGAGCTGGACTTGGACACGTTTGGTTAGGTCTGAAGCCATGATGAACATAGAGAGCACTGTAGAATTACTGGGAAAATAGCGAATTCAATGTACATGGGGACACATGAAGATGGGATGGAGCTAGATTTAAGTACGCTATCACAGATCAGGGGCCCAAATGTAAAGCCGAAATCGCTTCGGTACACACCTTCTCATATCATGCAATGCCCCATCCTTGTGAGGCTTGTAGCCGATGCCCTTCATAAACCGGGCCAGCTGGGACCAAGCTACCGCATCACTCGATGAAACTTGACACGCACTTTACAATCATCTTCGACAACGCTACGAACCATCTGTTAAAATGACAGGGCCACTCCGATCCCGACACAGTTTTCCACCCGATCCCGGGGCCCTGAAAGTAGTTTTTATTCAACGTCATCGTGAATATGTTTCGGTATCCATGTTCGCGAGGTCTAGGTCGGTGTGATGGTTGTCGGGTTTCGGGACTCGGGTTTCATTGGATGTCCGTCGCGTTTCGAACCCAATCAAATGGTAGAAATGCCGAGGCAGACCCGAGTGGGTGCGATAAGGAACATCTTCGCCAACAACGTTTCTTTGGCATTGGATAAAGAAGATATGATTTATTATAGCGTGGGGGGCGATGTTTCTACTGAGGTTCGTATGGCTTGGCTTATTTTAGAAGACGGTTGGAGTGGGTAATGCCTTGACGACATGGGACACTCTGGAAGGTCTTGGCACTAACAAGGACGAGGGACCTGTAGAGGATTGGAACCCTGTCTTTCATCTACGAAGAAGTACGAAGACTTTACATGTAAACAGCAATCGAAGTTGTGCTTTTTGACCACTTGTTCCCATTGAGAAGTCGGCCAACTGAACCACCGACTGGAGTGCAAGCAACGCAAGAGGTAACACAAGGCAATGAAGGACCAAATTCTCATGGACTTGGGATACTGTAAAAACCGTAGGATCCGACACGAATGTCGTATATTTAACCCCACAACTTGAGGAACTGTAAGATTATTTGGCCAAGTAATTCATACCGTGGTTGCGATTTAGCTCTGTTCTCTTGGCAGCTTGAGAGGTCCTGATGCACTAAGCCAAATTTGTCCAGATTTTTTTCACAGCAGTCGGCAATGTGGGGTACACCGAAAAGCGGTGTAAGAAAAAAAGCCGGCAGAATCGACATCCCACTTAATTTTTTTACCCAGCCAGAAAATTGGTTTCTCCATATCCCATAGGTCCAGTCAAGCCAACGTCTTCATCCAAACTGAATCACGATGGCCGGCTCAATTAACAAACCGAAGAGTGAGTTGCCTATCGAATCCTGTTTCAGTTTAAAATTGGTTACAGCAAGGTCCTTGTTTGCTAACCCGGTAATTCAGAGCCCAAGTCCAAGCGCGGGACCACTCGTCTCCGCCACAAGATCGAGAAGGCATCGGCCGCAAAGCAAAGAAAGGACCGCAAGCTTGCAAAGAAGAACCCAGAATGGCGATCAAAACTGAAAAAGGACCCTGGTATCCCTAACCTCTTCCCTTACAAGGACAGGTTGCTCCAGGAAATTGAAGAGAAGCGCCAGAAGAAGGCCGAGGAGGCTCAAAAGAAAAAAGAGATGGCCAAGGCCGCCAAGACAGGCGCCACCAAGGATGTCGAAGTCATGGAGGATGCCGATCTCGAGGAGGCCGACGTTGAGGAAATGGATGATGAGGACATGGACGAGGATGTTGACGAGTCAAACCCCATGGCCGCCCTCATTGCCAGCGCTCGTCGTGCTGCTGCCAAATATGACCAACAACTCGCCAACGACGATGAAATGGACGAGGACGACGAAAGCGATGACTCCGGCAACGAACACGGCGGTGACATGTCTATTGGTCAAGCTACCTCCCGCAAGACCTATGACAAGGTCTTCAAGCAGGTTGTTGAGCAGGCTGATGTCGTCCTCTACGTTCTCGATGCCCGCGACCCCGAGGCTACTCGCTCCCGTGAGGTTGAGCGCAACGTCATGGCCGCTGCGTCCGGTGGCAAGAGGCTCATCCTTATCCTCAACAAGGTTGATCTGGTCCCCCCAAGGTCCTGCGCGACTGGCTTGTCTACCTTCGCCGATATTTCCCCACTCTCCCTCTGCGAGCTTCCAACGCCGCCTCCAACGCCCACACCTTCAACCACCGCGATTTGACTGTTCAGAGCACATCTGCTACTCTCTTCAAGGCTTTAAAGAGCTTTGCTGCTAGCCGCCAACTCAAACGCGCTGTGTCCGTCGGTGTTATTGGATATCCCAACGTGGGTAAGAGCTCTGTTATCAACGCGCTCCTGTCACGCATGAGTGGAAAGGGTGGCAGCTCTTCCAAGGCATGCCCCGCTGGTGCAGAGGCTGGTGTTACTACTAGCATCCGATCCGTCAAGATTGACAGCAAGCTCACTCTCCTCGACTCCCCCGGTGTCGTCTTCCCGTCGTCTTCCTCTATCCAGACTGGCGGTCTTGTGAACTTGAAGAACGCCACCGAGGCTCACGCTCACCTCGTCCTCCTCAACGCCGTCCCTCCCAAGCAGATCGACGATCCCATCCCAGCCATCTCCCTCCTCCTCAAGCGTCTCTCCTCCTCCGAGCTTATGCAGAAGCTCACTGATGTCTACGATATCCCCGCACTTCTCCCCAGCCGCTCCGATGGCGATACTACAACCGATTTCCTTGTTCAGGTTGCCCGCAAGCGTGGCCGCATTGGCAGGGGTGGTATTCCCAACATCAATGCTGCTGCCATGACCGTCATTACCGACTGGCGTGACGGCCGCATCCAGGGCTGGGTTGACCCTCCTGCCCTGGCTGTTGAGTCCGATGCTGCGCCGGCCAAGTCTGCTGTGAAGAATGCAGGCGAAGACGAGGTTGCCCCCGACCAGAAGCAGATTGTTACTGAGTGGGCCGCCGAGTTCAAGCTGGAGGGCCTGTGGGGCGACGATAACGCCGATAACAACGACGATGCTATGGAGCAGTAAAAGAAAAGGCGGTTGGTTCTGATATGACGGTTGGTACATGATTTTTCCAAAGAAAGTTCGGCGTTTCAAGGTTGCTGGTAATACGGAATAGACCGTGCATATACCTTTATAAACATTCTATTTCCTAACTCCTTTCTCGTTTTGTGATTGTAGATTCCACCATGTGATTTCAATCGGCTTCTTAATAAACCTATCCTATCTACGCCTCAAGCAGCTCCATCTTTACTCCTCTCTTACCCGTTGCCTCGTCCTTCTCGTCATGGACCCTAACCATGACCTTTTGGAACAGTTCCACCTTGACTTCCCTGGCGCCCTTGGTCGTTAGCGTGTAGGTTTCAGCATCGAAATCAGCCTCGGGCTCGGGCTCGGCAAGATCCCTGAGGCGGATGAGACCCTCAATGCCGAATCGTGGGACAAGGACAACGAATCCGTTGCTGAAGATCTTCATAACAAAAGCTTCCTCCTCGGCGACCTTGCCTTTGAGGGCTTGACCAACGTAGTACGCGATGCTGGCACGACCAGCCATCTGGGCGTTTCGGTGACGCACATTGATGTTCTTGCAGACAGCCTCGAGGCGGCCTCGGCTGCGAACAGTGGGATGGACAGCCTCGTAGCCGATGGCGGCAGCGAGCTGACGATGGGCGAGGAGATCGGCGTAACGGCGGATAGGGGAAGTAAAGTGAGTGTAGATCTCAGAGGCGAGACCATAGTGGCGGAATTCAGGGTATGCCTGGGTGCCCGAGCAGAAATACTCAGCACTCATCATGCAACGGGTGGCCATGATGCGGACAAGAGTGTTGAAGAAGGGATCCTTCTCGTCCACGCACTGATCTAGAGAGTCGGCGAGAGCCTTGCTGGAGTCGGTGCGAAGTTCCAGGCCACGCTTGGTACGGAGCTGGTTGGCTAGCTCATCAAAGTTGGTTTTAGGAGGAGCACCGTGGCGACGGAGGATGGCAGTCTGGGGGAAAGCGTCGTAGATCTTCGCGGCAACGCTGACGTTGGCGAAAAGCATGAACTCTTCGACAAGTGAGTTTGTGTCGAGGAGCTGCTTCGTTTTGACGTCAATGGGATCGGATGTCTCAGACTCGGTCTGAACCTTCACCTCAGGGGACGACAGGCTGAGGGCACCGGCATCCATTCGCTTCTTCTTGAGCTTCTTGGAGAGAGCAAGCAGCATGCGCATTCCGTTGGTGAGATCATCCTGCTGAGAGTTGTCGTCGATTCTAAGCTGAGCCTGTTCGTAGCTGAAGGCCTCGCGAGACTTGATCACGGACTTGGTGAAACGAACGCTGACGATGTCGGCGTTCTCGTCAAGCTCCCAGAGTACAGAGAAGGCATACCGCTCCACGTATGGCTTCAGGGAGCAAAGGTCCGTTCCAAGAAGGGGAGGAAGCATGTCGATACGCTTGTCAACTAGGTAGACAGTGGTACCGCGGATACTCGCCTCAGTGTCCATGGCGTTGGCTGGCTTGACGAAGTGTGAAACATCGGCAATGTGGACACCGACCTCGAAGTTTCCGTTGGGAAGCTTTCTGGCGTGCAGAGCATCGTCAATATCCTGACAACCTGGGGGATCGATACTGCAAATAAGGAGCCCACGCAAGTCCTCTCTATCCCTCCATCCAGGATCTTCAGTGCTAGCCGGTACGATCCAATCGTGGCCTTCTCTGGGAAGACAGTCAAGGACAGTTTTGGGAAATGGCCGATATTGCACATCCCATTCTAGAAGCAAGGCCTCGGTTTCAGCAGCCTTTGTCTCTAGCTCTCCAAGAGATCGAACGAAGTGACCAACGGGGTGTCTAGAGTCTCGCTCCCACGCATCAATGGTAACGAGAAGTCGCTTGCCAAGTAGCTCAGAAACCTGTCTCGTGCGTAGGCGGATTTTGGGAATCTTTTTGTCCATAGGGATGAGAAAGACATTGTCCTGCTTGCGTCCCTGGCTTGAAGACTTGCTGGCAGACGAGGGATCGATATGACCAACGTACTGACGCCAGTTACGTTTGATAACACCGATGACCTTTGCTGTTGGCTGTGGACGACTTTCTGAAGTGCTCTTTTGCGTCTTTTTGACCTGTTCCTGGAGGGCCTTCCGCTCCTTCTCTGAGACAAAATCCTGACCTTCTTCTGCGTCTGCATTCTCGTTCTTCGTTATAGCCTCCTCCTCAATGATCTTTGTAGACGGCTCCTTCCACTGATCTTGGGGTAGAACCTCGACTACCACAACATCTCCGTCGACGGCACGGTTGATGTTCTCGCGGCCTAGGACTAATAGAGGCTTGGGGAAAGCCGGAACCTTGATAGAGCCCTCAAGATAGTTGTAAGGGGAAACGTTGAAAATTCCCTGATGCATCAATCCAGCCTTGACGCCAGTCATCATCTTTGACAAGGTAAAATATTCCGGATACAACATCTCGCCTGGCTTCTTGAACCCTCCATGGTTCTGGGACTCGGCTACCATGTCAAGCAATCTTTCGCCGTCTTCAAGGCCACTGACATAGTCCCTGAGAGTTGACGCATTGATGCCGTCTTCCTTGGCTTTCCGAAGGTTATCTTGGTCATCGCTGAGCATAACCACAGCCGGAACCTTCTTTGCTTTGGTTTGTGCCAAATGCTCCCCATACCACTTGACAGCGCGTCGAACAGCCCGATCGTTTCGATCATTCACGGATTCATTAGCCTCTCGTTTAATGAATGTTTCCAGGCGGAAGTCATTGAAGAAGACGTAAAATCTCTTGTCCTCACTCTTCGTTAACCCGACTAGCCGATTGTATAGGGGCAATGACCTATTTCGCAACTCCTCTAGAACGGTCTGCAGAATGATCACGTCGTAGAAGCTCGAGCTCTGTTCAAAGAGATCCATGGCGTTCAGCAAGGCATTTGTGTCTGGAACCAGGTAATGTCCCTGTGGGAAAGTCTTTGTCCCTGCAGGCTTGTCTGAGAGGACAAACGGCTGAACTACACGTTTTATTAGCTGGGTATGAGTTAATAAGTGAATTTGAAACTTACCCTCTTGTGCGGCATTCCTTGGTGCATCCTGAAGACAGGCTTTGCAGAGCTTGGAGGAGCATGGGATGTCGGTTCGAAGGTAGACCTCCCTCACGATTTTTTGGACCTTGCCGCTTCGAGTTGAGCGCACATAGACCTTACTGGAGATGTTTGATGCTAGAGCATCGGAGTCGTGTGCTCGTTTTAGACTCGTCATGTTGACTTGCTCAAGCTCTAGAGTACGACTTAATGTGCAGACGTTGAAAAGAATCTCGTTGAGTTCTGACGGGCAGATCAAAGCGGCTAGTGCGCTTCTTATCGATATGAGATCTCTCAGACTGAGCTACTTGTCAACACTTGGTCAGCTTCAAAAATCCAGGTGTTGGATTGAATTATTGTGCTTCTTTGTTCGCTGATTAATTTATTCTCTATAGTTTGAAATGAAGCTCATTTTCATCATTCTAGGACTGTTTGCTTCCATGTCACATGACCTTAGTAGAGTCACGTGATCCATACCGATGGTGAGGTCAACCAACATTGGCTCCCAGTTGAGCCTCAACTTTCCGTAACACATCATATTGCGAACTATGACAACGACTACAGGATTGCGACCCGGAATCGCAGTTATGACGATAAAATATCAATTGACGATTGAAATTTGCTACTTGTTGCTCTTACATTTGCATTCGCGCTCTTGAGTTGGATTTGACTGGCAAGGACTATATTGTGACTTCCAAGCGGAACGATGGGTATTATTGCATGGTGCTCAACTCGAAACTTGAAAGATCGAACGAGATGCCCAGAATTACCGACGGTGCTCCCTAATCGGGAATGAACGCTGACACTCTAGGGCTTTTAGTGCTTACAGCTTGAAGGTCCAGACAGCTCCAATACGATCTCAATCAGGATGGGTGTCTTTGAAGGAGCTCAATTGAACACTCTGCTGTAAACCACCGGGATCAAGAGTTAGTAATGTACAAGCGAGGATCATGTACGTTGGGGTGACGCGTTCTCCACTGTTCCGAGACCAAGCATTAACTTACGAGGGTTCTGGAATCACGGACTTAGGTCTCATTGTGGCGAAGCACATAGCCGAGATCACCAAGCCGCCTTGCAACGCAATCCGTCTACTCCGAAATGTCTGAGCCTTCTCGTCTTGCAACGTCATACGCGCACTGTTGTCAGATGCTTATGGTGAGCGACCAGAAGTCGGTGTGATAGTAGCCACGGAACACCTGTCTCCGCCTGCTATGTCACCAAGCATAGCGCTTGGACGACATCCATCATCTACGATGTCATATATTCTCAGAAAATACGACGTAACGGAAATCGGCAGCTCTAAGGGTCTCTCCGCCTTGCTGAAAACGTTTGGATGTGCAGCTAGGAAGACATTGACAAGATTGCTCATGACCAACCTAATCTCTCACTGACGGCGAACTACAATGGCAATAATAGGCACTTTGGAAAGTTGCTTAAATTTGATGAGAGGCAGCAAGATTTCACTGTGTCATGGGCCGAAAATCTCATATATCTCTTGGATGGCAAAATTATAGAAATCATGAGGCGTTTTGGATTTCCAGGATTGCCCTGTATACTTAATTTCAAGCGGGCATGAGCGTTGCAAGGTCAACCCTTACGGGTTGAACTGGCGTAATGAATTACAGCCAGAGGAATATACTATGCTTCAAATCTGACCCCCACAGATAGAGGTGCCATATTTACGCAGGTTGGGTGCTGCTGCAAGACCGAGTTTCAGGAATAGCGTCCGCAGTTTTGATGCACAGAAATCCACCCTCAGCATCAGGGAGGGCGCGGGGTCAGATCCCTCGCAGCTTATTCTTTACCAGTTGTGACTGCATTCCGGCCGGCTACTGGACCCACGCTGGTGTGACCCGGCTCATTCGGAGGTCGCAGGGCAACGTATTTGCAGTGAATTACCTTTTGGTGGTGTGGGCTAGTTGGCCCATGTGCATGTTGATGGTGGGCTGCTCTGCCGGCCTCATGATGCATCCAATAGCGGCGACCAATGGAAACGCGGGAATAAGCACCTTCAAGGGCTTCGAAGCATCTTGGCAGACAGGGAGACCACGGAGACCATCCATCCCAACTTGCTCTGACGACTCACGAGTCCTTCACGCGGACCAAGTCTTCAACTTGGACACCACTAACACTACCTCTCGACTTCGCCTAAGAGTGGAGCATGACAACCACCGGAACGGAGCTGCAGGTGGTTATGACTTGCATTTCCCTCTCTATGACTGTCAACTAGATGGTCACATGGCCGTTACAAAGAAACCCTACAAAGGGCCAACTTAAGAGATGAAACGGGCAAGTTCCATCTCAGCAGGGCTGAAGCCACACAGAGAGCAGCCTGCCATCCAGGAGGGCCCAAGAACTTGGCCGTCCCAAGTGGGACATTTTGGAACCAACCTTCCAACCCAACAGGGCCAACTCTATCGCATTGTCTATGGCTGGTCTCAGGTTGTATCGTGGCCTGCTGCCCATCCCTGTTTGCGTATTTGCGCAACAAATAGAAAAAAAAAAGCCTCTTTTGGAGACCACACAGGAGAGCGATATACGACATCGCCGCCCCCTTGTCCCGATGAAGAGTTGCTTAGCTGTTGACTGGTTCCGGACAAGTCCGAAAACCTTCCATATCCTTGAGCCGAGTCGGCCGAAACTGGCCTGCTAGAACGTTGCGCGATTGGGACAGCTTGACAAGCTTTATTGAACCATGGCTTTCGCCTGGGGTTTCTATTGAATATCCTTCTCGGCAGGGTTCCTCTTTGGGACGGCCCTTGGTACAGGGGCCCAATATTAAAGGCCAAGTTTCAGCTGTGGCGGCGGAATTCATGTCACCAACGGCTAGGATTCGGGGCACAAGGCCAATCACGGACGGGGTGACCTTGGCCATGAACTTGGATCCGCCGTTGCAGTCGCGAAGATCCCTGCAGCCTGTTTTCATATTCTACTGAATACTACAGTCCTCGCGAGGACCAGCTGGGTTGAGAGAAGGTCTCGACCGGTGTTGGACCAGCCATGACGGGCGCTTGGAAGGAGAAGAAGCTCCTCATGCACCTGGTTTTTCGCATGGCACAGTGGGCAATGGACGTGCGCCCGGGATGGGGTTTCTTTGGTCGATGCTTGGCATCACCTCCACACTCCCGCAATGAGTCGATGAGACGGTGTCGGCAATCGCAATGTTGAGATGCGTGGAGAGGAAGATCCGTGTCACCATGTCAGGCCCCTTGGGGACCCGCTTGGTCGTGACGCGCACCAGTCGGCAAGGAGTTGGCGTCTGGCGGCCAACAACGGGAAACATTCGTTGGATGCAGGCGCCGTGGCAGAGGGCATGGGAGAGATTGCCTTGAAAGCACTATACTGTGGTGTGCCCCGGGCGATTTGAGGGGCGGCTGTGGACCCAGGGCTGCAGCTGGACGCATACAGCACGTCCTTGTCCTACCTTACTCGAGTTGAGGGCGACTATCTGGACTCTGGCGTGGTGTTAGGTGCTCGTCCGTCCCGGCTACTTGCCATTCCCGGACGGGAATATGAACATTGGTAATATCTCACGCTGGCGTGGCTGCGCCGGTGAGCAACGTTCTGGGGCCGGCTGTCGATCCATGTGACGGCGGGGGCAGCAGCAGGATGCTGAATTGGGAAATCCATGACGCCGGTTTGTCTACTAAACCCAGGATGTTTACGAAGTGACCCCCCGAGAAGGAGCACGATAACGCGGCGCGTCTGAGGAAGGCTCACGGGGTCGCGATTAGCGTGCGACATGCATCTGAGGTGCAAGGGAAATACCAAAAAAATGCAGGACATTCGACGAGCGAGGAAGACGCGGGTCGAAGGATAGTGGACAAAGCCAGCCTGACTGCAGTCTGACCTCATCTGCGCCGCACAATCAAAGGCGGGCAAGCTAGGCGAGGGGCGAGCTAGAGCCTGGGACCAATGTCTTCTCAGCGTGGCGTGGAGCAGACGAGGTGACTCGCTGCCACCTCGCATCCCCGCCCGTCGCGGTGGTATCTGTCTTCAGCAGGCATCGACGGTGTCTTGCGCGGATGGTAAAGCCCCCGGGAGCTGGCAAGAAGCGGCCGGGGCGTTCACCGGTAGGTAGCTGGGAGCGGCCGCCTGTTCATACGCCGTAGCCAAGAGGAGATGCCTCTCTGGGACAAGATCCTGCACTCATTTTGCAATTCTCTTACCCAGAACACGGACTTGTTGCTCGTCCTGTCGGTGCTAGACTGGGCATGAGGGGCTTCATGGGATACACCGCTGTCGAACAAGCGACACCTACGGTATCTGGTAAAGGCCGGTAACAATGGAACATGTTCTGAGGAGGGGTTCGGCTGTGGGCTTGGGGCGCCCTCTGGACATAGCGTCCAAGCAGCCAGTCCAGCCGAGCAAGGGTCTGGGAACGAGGGCCGAGACAGGCCTGCAGCGCCAAACAGACCCCAGACGATGCGAAGACGAGTTGGCCAAGGATCGACGTGATTGGCCGTGTTGCCCAGTATTTGCTAAGAAGCCTGGCCGAATATCACAAGACTGCGCATTTGGGCTTGAGACGATGGGAGCCAGGCAGGGATGGGAATTCAGGATGATGCAATGCAGGCCCCGGTTTTCTGGAGCAAATATGATCTATTTTCAGCAGGACTGTCTCTGTTGGGAGGACTGCACTGCAGGCAGAAGGCAGGCGGATGAGTCCCTCGCAAGAGAGACGAGCTTTGGGTTAGATGACTGCGGGACACTGACCGGAAGACCGGGCAGCACGGAGGACAACCCAGGGGAGAGGCGAAATTTGAGATTAATGCCGAGGTGGACAATGAAACTAGGAACCGGAGCTTCAACAAGGTTTCACATGCAGGCCAGCTAACGGAGTGTCGTGCCGGGAAACTCTGAACGGCGACGGAAGGTCGTCATCTCATACGACGCCAATAAGTCGTTCAGGGACGATCTTCGTTGCCTAACCGCCAGTAAGTGCAAGGTAGATTACGTTGCCACGCTGAGTCACCTAGTCTACTTGTTTGCCGTGGCCAACGTCCAGGATGAGCAAGGCGAGGTTTCGGGGACTCGGTCTACTCACAGTCTATTCTCACCAGGAGGGCGCACGGCGAGCTCACAGTCATGATGCGCTGGCTGACCTGACGAGAATGACGGACACGCTTAGAACCACAATGGTGACAATACGAGAGCCAGTGAGGTCCAAGAGGAAACGGGCAGGCTGGGAACGAGACACTTTTGGGAGGAGGGCTAACACTAACAGCGCGTGGCGGGGCTCAGTTAGCGTTGCGCCAGGAGCGGCGTCGCGGAGTGCAGCATTTGATCGATAGAGCCACCCACACATTTGGTCAGTGTATGATGGAACAAAAATTGGCATGGTGGCTTGATGGTTCGTGGGTATGGAGCTGATGGGAGTGTCTGTGCGAAGCTAAGACTCTAAGTGGGTTGAAGTCTAGCATCACGAGGGGGAGGGGCAAAGGCGATCATCGAATGGGCCCAAAGACCCAACAGACGCGGCGGGCCTTGTTTCTCGCGTATCTCGTTTGAAGGACTAATTCCAAGGCCCTTGGGCGTTATAGGAGACCCAAGGGGGAAAGGGAAAAAAAAAAAAAAAAAGGAGCCATTCGTTGACCGTCCTGCTGGTTAGCTCGTTGCAAGTGGAGGCAAGGCAACGAGACGGGATCGCGATGCATGGCGCTGGCATGGGAATCCATGACGCACTCTTGGGGAGCCACCAGGCGCGCATGGCAAGCAGGGCCATGTCTTGCTGGGGTGGTGGTGAAGGGCAGAGCGCCCAGTGACGAATGACGGGTGACGGGTGCGTTTCCTCAGCGGTCTTCTGGTGTGTGGGTGTCTCTCATATCTTGCATTTCGGATTCCTTGGGGCACAAGAGATGTGCGCGCGGGAACTGTGCGTGGGCGGGGACGGACGGGGACGGGGACAGGCGAGGGTCGTGGTGGTGTCGTCTGGGGTTTTGGGGCGATCGCTCCCGCACCTCCCCCCCCTCACCTCCCTCCCAGGTTCCGTTTCCATTTTTGCAAGTCGCAGTCGAGTCGAGCTTGATCTCGTCCTGGTTTGTTGGTGGGAAGGGCTGGCAAGTCGGCCGTCAGCAGGGACAAGGGTTCGACCGTCGCGAGCCACCAAGAGGGAAATGCATAGAGCGCACGGCTGATCCGCTTTCTTCCCTGGCCTGGGGCACTGGGCACTGGGAGGGGAGGGGAGGGGAGGGGAGGGTGGAGGGGCAGCATGCGGAGAGGACAGAGGACAGAGGGTAGAGGGCAGAGGGCAGAGGGTAAAAGGCAGATGGCAGAGACAGACAAAGACGAACAGGGAACGGGACAGACAGCGGTTGGCGAAGGCATCTCACGCGCCGCGGCCTTTGCAACCCTCTTCCCATGTCGCAGCCCATGGGGCTTTCGTCCATCCCATGCTGCTCACAGTCCGTACAGACACACTGCCTACCTACCACAGGCCTGGGTGTAGGTATGTCTGGGACTTACTCGCGCAAGCTGTTGTCCCAGAGTTTATGCACCGGTAGGTGGTTCTTCCCAATCAGCCATGCGATGGGCCAGGGGATCTTAGCAAGGCCTAGGGAGGAGTCTCGGGGTCCTTTGGAGCCCACTTGGGCAATGGCGAGTTTTAGTCGCATGGCTAGCATTAGTGTCGGCTAGTTGCATCGCTGCGCGGGCGATAGCATTCCGCTGTTCTAACGTCGGCCCTTTTTACATCGGATTTTCTAACGGGGGCTCCGCCGGGAACTTGGGGAGCACCGTCTCTACTGCTTCGCTCGCTACCGTCGATGATAGTAAGCGGTCAAGCAGGGGAGGGTCCAGAACCCAGTGAACTAGTACGGTAAAATGCGATGCCGCCCAACCAACCCAGCTGCAAAAATCTGGGTATCTACGGCATGGCCGTGTCGCCAAACAGAACCGCCGTTATCAAGCCTATCAGTATTTGGCAAGAAAAGCCCAACATCTCCTCATCGGACCATTCTGCGCTAGTCTTAGCAAGATTTGCTCAACGGCGACTTTAATGGACCCGGTCAGCTGTTTATATCTCGAGGACGCGGTTCGTTCATCTCGATGGCACGCTGGGTCACGAAACGCCCTAGACATGGTGATGCGCTTTCTCACAAAACAAGGACGCTTTTGGGCAAGGGAGGGGGTGGTGCGCGCAATGTTGGGGATCGATCTGGATCGCTAGAGACTTAAGTGGAACTTGGCGAGGCATGCGATGAACAAGACAACCAACAGAGACATGGGCAAGACAAGGACGAGACAAAGACGCGACGACAAGACACTCGCCAACTCTCTTCGCTGCCGCGGGAAGAAAAGAAAGAACCGAGGGAAAAAAAAAAAAAAAATCATCAATGGCAATAATGATAGGTGGTTGCCGGCCCTGGACTCTCCGTAGTTGCAAGCCCTCGGAGTATCTCGGTTTGCGTTTGTTCTTCGGTGTGGATGTGCTGTGACGAGCAGGCGCCTGTCGAACCTTGACCGAGTGAGATGCGCTGTAAGACTTTCAAACAATGACAAGTAAAGTCAAAAGTCGTCAGGATCCTTGACAGACAGACAAGTCATGGCGAGTACAACATAGGCGGGTATGCGGGGAGAGCGCATGTGCAGACGCAGCGTCGCACAGGACCAGCACAGCACAAGCGCAGGGGGTGGAACATCGATCCGGGGTTTCTCGTCGTAGATTCCCGGCATGAATGTTGACACGGCCAATTTGTCCGTCACTGCCTGTTGCTCTCTGGAGATGTTTTACATTTCCAAGGTCATCCACCTGCCTCATACCACGCCGGAGCCCACCCTAGTCAACAGTGACTGCACACACTTAGCATCACGATGCACCAAGGAGCAAGGGAGGGAGGGGGGTGCGAGAAGGCTGAGGGGGGCCGACAGGCTCCCCCGTCACAGGAACACGGCACGGTGCAACAGCCAGACCCAGCGTCACGGATCGGGTTCGACATGGAATAGCCCTAGAGTCCGGCCAACAAACGAAGAGACTCGAGGAGGGGGAAGAGTGCAAAGAAGAAAAAAAAGCAAAAAAATAGCATTTATAAAAAAAAAACGAGGCTTTTTTGATTCCTCTTTCTCCGTCATGGCTGAGCAATATGTAAGACTCTTTGTCCCGAACCGTCGTGTAGATGTGATGGGCGGCAGGCATGGCACGACATCCATATGCCCGACTCGTCTTGGATGGTGACGATAAGTGACACAAACAAACTACAATGGGAAATCGAGAGAGACATGGCTTGTGGCGAGGCTAATACTCAGAGTTCCAACCGCTGCCGAACAGACCCAGGTTTCTGACGCACATGGGTAGTTGGCATTGATACCTTGTCAAAAACGAGCAAGTTAACGGCTTGGCCTTTTTTTTTTCTTTTTTTTTTTTTCTGTCTTGTGTCTTTCTTCCCAGAGTTCTATGCCCTTGCCAGGAGGGGGTCAAGCTGACATTGATGACACTGGATCCATGCTCGTGCTCATTCATGCTCATGCTTGTTTTGTGCTTGTGTGTTTGAGCTTGGGGCTAGTTGCACTCAGGCTGATGCTCGCCGGCTTTGGTTCAGCCAACGGGATCAACCAACCGAATGGGCCAGCCGACCAACCAGTTTTATCCCTTTATTCCCCGGCGAAGAAGGGGGGAGGGTGGCACTTGGATTGGACTGAGGGCTTGCTTCCTTGCTCTCTTGGGACGGTTGATTTGAGAGATTGTGTGATTGAAGCATTGATTGATTGATTGATTGATTGTGCAAGGTGCAAGGTGCAGGCGGGCTGCGTGCAAGACATTCCGGGTCAGCCAGTACCTACATGCACACATGCACATACAAAGAGACAAGTATTGGAAAGCAACGGCTGGGCGCGGCAAGTTCTGAATTGCCCGGGGGGCAAACATCAAATGTCCAGATTGGGCTGGATGCTTTGTTGAGCAAACGGCCCTCAGCGAGCGGTAAAGGGCAAATTCCAAATGGTAAACCGGGTGTGCGCGGGCAGAGTGAATCTACCTATTTGTAGAGTCGGCCTCACTGTATGTATCTCCCTGCCCAACGCACCGCACTCATTGGAGGCGTCTGGCATTTCTGGGTAGCCTACCTTCTTCTGCTTTCTGTCTCTTGCTGCCTTTTGCCTCCCTCTCTCTTAATCACTCATTCTCTAGTATCACGTCCTGATTGTAACTCCGTGCGAAACAGTGCTCCGTTCCGTTCTTGCCGTGCCCTGCCCGCCCGTATTATGCCCTATCGTATCGTATTATATCGTATCGCAGCGTCATCCTTCATTCGGTCTGGCCCTTTTTTTTTCTCGAGTCCCAAGATAATGCCGGTGAGAATCTACGCCTCCACCGTGACGAAGCTAATAAGATACGAACGACTCCGCCTCGTGTCTATCATATCATGGTACAGGATGACTTCTCCTCCTTTTTTTTTTTTTTTTTTTTTCCCTTCTCTTATCCTATCCTTCCCACTCTTGCCACGCTCTCCGGTCACCGTCTTCCGTTTTGGAACCGCATCGTCTTGGTCTCTCCGGCTGGGCGTGGGCGGTATGGGAACTAATTGTTATCAACTTGTGATTTCCTCTTCTGACTGTCAATATTACTCTGACTCTTACTCCGAGCCTCTCCTCTTCCTCTTTTGGCCTACACCCCCCTCCCCCGGACTATTCACCCCCCCTTGTCGCCGGTCTTGCAGCTCTCAAAGTACTGCACCACCCCCGGGCCACGAGAACCAGACGCCCCCCCCCTTGCTCAATCTCTGGACCTTTCCCAACCCTGGCCTTGTCTTGCGTCTTTGGCCTCCATCTCCACCCCCAAGTGTCCATTGGCTGCTCTCTTGTCGCTCGCAGCTCGCCGCTTTCTGCTGGGCTTCTGGGCTTGGTGAGGTTGCGCCATCCTGGCCAACCATCCTTCGTCATCCGTCTCCCTCCATCCGCGCCGCCGCCATCAAACGGTAAACCTCTGGGTCCCCCTCGGCCCCCCTCCATCGAGTCTATTCCCCCCCCTCCATCTGGCCCATCCATCCAACCCGTTCAACCCATTCAAACCCATCCAATTCATCCCTCCATCCCAGCTCAAAGCAGCCTCTTTCGTCCCACTCTCCACTCTATCCTTCCTTCGCTCCCTCCCTCCCTCTCCAGAGTATCCGTCGTCGCGGTGCCTCCCAAACCCCCATCGCTGCGATCTTCACTCGCGCGTCCCCCGCTGTGTCCTGCTTCCTGCCGCCAGGCGCACTAGACCCCGTTTTTTTGGCCCATCCACCCCATCCATCCATCTTCACAAACAAACCTACCTAACCTAACCATTCCATCCCATCCCATCTTCACCTTCATCATCACCACCACTCACACTCTCTGCCTTTTTTTTTTGAATTTGCGCGCCGCCAGCCTCAGCAGTCGCAGCAGCACCAGCAGCAGCACCAGCGAGGTTCGACAAGCACCACACGCGCGCGCGCAACGTTTCTGCTGCGCGCTTTCTAATCCCCGGCCGGCAGCTTCGGCCCAGAAGCGCAACGGCCCTTGGCTCCATCTTTTGCGGGGACTTGCGCGCACGCGCGCCCACAGATGCGCACCGCCTGCTCTGGGATTCCATCCATCATCAGCGTCATCGCCCGCCATCATCATCACTTTGACTGCCCCCAGTCGCAATCAATCTGTTGCGCCTAGGCCCGCGCTGCGGTTCGCCATCGCTGTCTGTGCTGCGCCGGAGCTTGCTCGAGAGCCTTGCGCTACAGACCACAAACGCAACAGGAACTTTACTGCCCTTGCACGTCACGTCGCTGGACCTCGCTTGGAACCCTCGTTCGACAGCTCACCTCGGGACCGGGCTTGCGTTTTGTCATCGACCAGCCTTCTCCACATTCACGCGGCCCTCGGTCGCATTACACTCGCAGCTCTCGCAGCATCCACTCCACCACTCGTCCACTCACCCACTCGCCCACTCAACCTCCCTGGTGGTCGCCGCCGCCGACGCCGCGCCGCCGACGCCTCCGCCCTCGCCTGGCCTACCTGGTCTACCCTGCTTTACCTTGCCTTGCCTTGCCTTGCCTTAGCAAACCTACCTGCCGGGTCCGTGTCTGGCTGGTTCGGTTCACCCTCTGCGTCGGCCTCGCCCCCCCCCCCAGTCTAGTTCCCTGTACCGTTGTCTGTCATTGCCTAACGGGATCCTGGCACTGTTCTGACTGACTGACCGACTGGGGTATACCAGTATTTTTTTCTTCTTGCTTCCTCTGCTATCTTCCAACATTACGACCGCCACAGCCACTACTCAAACAGTTCGTTCCCCATCGCGCCGAGTGCATTATCCACTAGCATTTGGCACTTGGCACTTGGCACTTGGCACTCCCCAATACCCACTATCTCGCTGCGCGTGCGATTGCCCGCTTAACTCCAGTGCTGCTAGTCGCGACGAGGCTTGCTCGTGCACCAAGGGACCCCCCAGTGCACTGCCCACGCCCTCGGCCCTGCTCGCTACCTACAGTATACTACTGCACCATTCCCACCCCATCGCAAACCCGTCCCATCCACCATCCATCCTCATCGCCCATCCATCCACCACCTCCATCCATCCACTACCACTACCACCACTACTACCACCACCACCACCACCACCACCACCCACCTTTCGCCGCCTACCGCTTCACACCCGTTGCTCAACCCTCCTGTTGCAGCCTCGACACACGCTCACAGAGACCCTCACCGTCGCGCGCGACCGCTTGTTTCGCCCTGTCAAGCCCTGATCTGCCCTCGTCGCCCTCGTCGCACAACGCGCTCCGCCGCGCCCGCCGCATCCCACTCGATCACCAAGAGAAGGTAAATCCATCCATCCAAACAATCCCGTCTGCACTCCCCGTCCCCGTTTCCCGTCACCGTCAACCTCTTCCACCCCGCGCTTCGTTCGCAGCCTTGCGTTGCCTTGCGTTCGCTGCCTTGCCTCGTCCTCCCATCGTCGCTTCCTTGATTGCTTGCTTGATTGCATCTCGTGCCGCTCGCCGCCGCTGCCGCTGCCGCTGCCGCCGCCCCTCTGTCGACGGATCTTATACTCGCCTTTTTGCGCCTGCGCCTGCCACCAACTCTCTGGATTCCGCGCCTGACCTCGACCTGCGCGACCCTGCCCGATCCTTGGCCTGATCGGCCGAGTCCCCGTCCGTTGCTCCAGGCACGTTGTTCTTCCTACCAAGGCCCCCCGTCTTATAACCCACTATCGTCATCCCGCACCTCGACGCGCCCTACCCCCCCGGGCGGCCAACCACATGCGCGATTGACATTGCTTTCCCGCTGCATCTCCTCCAACCTTGAGCGCCCCTTCAGCCCAAACATCTCCCGACACGTCGCCATCGCCATCATCGCTGTCGTTGTCGCTGCTGTCGCTGCTCCTGGTCTGGACGCTCTGTCATGTACTCCGCCCAGCGAAGCGGCGCTGATAGTGCGACGATCAATCCCGCCGCCCTCAACTCTCCTGGTAAGTCATCCACTCTCTGTTGCAACCTGATCCTCGCGCCACCCTCCCCTACCGTCACATCCCACCCACTCCTCCGCTTGTTTTGTCTGCAGCTCTCTAGAGCTTTAGCGACCGCGAAACACCAACGACATTTATCCTCTCCTCCACGCAACGTTTTCCCTATTTCTCATACTGCGCCTCGCGCGCGCGCTCTCTCGCTCTCGCTCGCGACGCAGTGTACGCGCGCCGCTGGGCGCCGTCGGGCACTTTAGTCAGTCTTACAAGCATGCTAACTTGCCTTTGCTCTACAGATCCTCCGCACCGTGGCCTCAAGCGCAGCCGATCCCCAGATCTCTACGACTCACCACAACCCGGTACTGACGGTATGTCGGGGTGGAGCTTGTGTACCCGGGCGCTGCCGCGTTGTGCTGTTTGCGACGTCCCGCGAAACTGGCTCCAACTGCGCTTCCGTGTTACGTCTCTTGCAGTGCTACTTTACTGCCCACACATATACACACACACATGCGCACAGCGATACACACAGGCAACACTAATGACCCAAGAGTTTGGCTGACCGTGATTCTTGTCTAGGTGATTCGAAACCTCTTCGAAAGCGAGGAAGGCCTATGAAACCTCGATCCGCGGGGAGCATCTCCGAAGCTCCCGGCCACGCGCCCACCGCAACCATGTCCCAAGCAATCCCCCCTCCCCAGACTCCTCAGTCGCAGAGCACGACGCTTCCTGCCCAGGCAAATCCCGCCTATACCACCCCGACTCAGGCCCCTGCACCTCCCAAGACCACTCCGACCAAGTCGACGCTCAAGGCCCTCCCGACTGTCCGAGACCACACTACCGACCAGCTGAATTCGACGGGCGATGAATACCTCCCGCGCGAGATTGATGAGTTTGGCGAGAAGAAGGTCATGGCCAATGGCCAGCTTCAAGGCGGTCGCGAATACAAGTGCAGGACATTCTTGGTCCCCAACCGAGGCGACAAACTTTTCATGCTTGCTACCGAATGCGCCAGGGTGCTGGGTTATCGAGACTCGTACCTGTTGTTTAACAAGAACAGGTCGCTGTACAAGATCATTGCCAGCCAGGCCGAGAAGGACGACCTCGTTCAGCAGGAGATCCTCCCGTTTTCTTACCGTTCCAGGCAAATCGCAATCGTTACCGCCCGGTCCATGTTCCGACAGTTTGGCAGCCGAGTTATCGTCAACGGCCGCAGAGTCCGGGACGACTACTGGGAAACCAAGGCCCGGAAACAAGGCTTCACCGAAGCTGATCTCGCCGGAGAGAAGCGACCAGGCGCCACCAAGGCCAGGGAAGCGGCCGAGGCTGCCCAGAACAACGTCCTGCTGGCTGGTGCTCCGCACCCCGAGATTGTGTACAGCAACAACCCCGGACCCTTCCCTCCGCAGCCGCACCTTGTCCAACCAGGTATGATCGGACCACCACCCGGGAGCACGACAAGAATGCCTGGATTGACACTTGGACCAGACCTTAGTGATTCCCGGCCACGCGACTACTCTGGAATTCTCAAGGGAGGACCCCGACAGGAGATCACCGGCCCTGCTTACCAAGACCAGACGAGGCCCTCGCCGCTCGGCGAACTCAGCGCCCAGGCCCATCACGCCGCCGAGTTCAACAGGTCCGTTACCCAGCAGCGGGACATGCGCAACGACTACATCCAGGGGATCTGGCGACGACCTCACGAACAGCCCTCGTCCAACCTGACCCAGCAGCAGCCTGTGGCGTCGACCGACAGCTCTTCCGTCCCGACGACCCGACCATCGCACTCGCCCCACACGACGGCCACAGGCATGTCCCAGCCGGGATTGGTATCTTCCCAGAGCCCCAGATGATGATGACCACTGCCCCATATTCTCAATCTATTAGCGCCCAAAGCAACTTGACTCAGGCGCCCATGAGAGGTATGGCCCAGTCTCCAACCCAGTCAAGCACTCGACCAACACCGTCTCTCTCAGGCTCGAGCAGCTCCATGTCCCAGGGCACGGGCAGCTACAACTACCAGTCCGGCCAGGGCATGTGGCCTCAGACTCCTCAGACGCCTCAGCAGCACAGCTATGGCAGTTACACCACCACTCAGGCTCAACAGACGCATCCGTCGCAATCGCCGGCCTCCCACCTCCGCCAGCCAAGCACGGGTCAGATGCAACCCAACATGCAGTTCCCCGGCATGGCGGGCATGGGCTATGGTGCCGGACAGAGCATGTACCCTGCCGAGCAGACGCCCCGGCAGTACATGCCTCAGAGCGCGCCCGGTGGCCCTGCTGCGACCCAGGCATGGTCCGGCCAGCAGCATTCACCAGCGCAGCAGTGGTGGAGTCCCGGCCAGCAGCCGCAATGAGGATGATGTGCGCCGAATTGGCATGACGGCATGATTTCAGCTACGAATTGCTCTAACTCCCCTTTTGATATCTTTTTGCTTTTGTGTCTTGGGTATTCTACCTAATCCTCGTGCTTTTTATTTTTCCCTCCTCTTCCCCCCCCAATCTTCCTCTTTTTTCCCTCACCCTTTTTCTATTTCCATTATACTATTTTCAGTCGGGAGACTCTGATCCTCTCTTTGGTCCGAACTCCTTCAGTATTCCTGGATACCCAAGCATACACATTGGTGGAGAGGCTATGTGCTTTGTGGACTTTTGGTCCAATGAACTGCGTGTAGCATTTGGCCTGGATGGGATAGAGGAGTCGGGATCGGAACACGGGTTTTTGTTGTCGGGTTTGACCGAATTGATTTGTGGTTTTTTTTTTTTTTGCTGCCATTGTTTTGTATCAGGGAGGGTCAAGCATGGCTCACACGACACCACCATGTTATTATTTTTTCACCGTTCGCTTCTTGTGCTCATGTTTTGAAGGCATCTTCGGGTTTTGGAAGTCAGTTTGTTCGACGCTTTGGCGAAGATGCGATTCTCTCGGCGGTTCGCTTGTGCGTCCCTGGCAGCCATTTGCATAAGCAAGGCATGTTTTACCGGGCTTTTTTGATACCACGTCACCTCTTCGATTCGTTCTTCTCGACTCTTTCATCATTGGCCTAGGAACACGGTCCTGTTATTGAATGAATTCCCCCCCCCCACCGTCGCCTCGACGGAGCTTGAATCCCATCCGAGGTGAACGGTCTGGAAAGAGTGGCTGGGCGGTCTCTGCAAGCCTCGTTCACGGGTGCGACCCTTGGAAGAGTGACAGGCTTGCAAACAAAACCCCCAGTCACTCTTTGCTGGGTCTGGCCAGGTTTGAAGTATTCATCAACGGTGTTCCATCGCCGCATGCTGGTTTATCGTCTGTCTCGCTTTGACTCACTTCGTTGGTATTGGTATTTTTATGGATTGGATTCCTTTGGGTTCCCGCTTGAGTTTATCATTCTTACGGCTCTTGCTGCGCGGATGGGGCATGTGGTTCTTGGTCCCGGGGTTCATCTTGTCGCGAGAGTGGTTGGCATTGGGATGGGTTGGTTGGGTCAGGCAATAGGGATTCACTTTTCATATCTTGAATGCATCATTTCGTCCTTTTTTTTTTCTTCTTAATCTGGAGACTTGATATTGGTTTTGATGGCTTCATTCGCGTCCAAACTGTTATGTTGTAAAAGTGATCAAAGTCTGGCATGTGTTTGGATACCGTCACGGCATTATCCATGCGGGCTGGTAAGCATACCAGTTACCAAGGTTCTTTCACCCAATGTTTGCGGTTGATAAACAAGCATTCCATTCCGGCTTGCCGAGTACCAAAACACCCTGGTCAGGCTCGCACAGATTGACAGTCATCTAGTTCGCATCTTGTCCCTCCCCAACTCCGAAATAGCTCGCGAGTGAATCGGTTAAGCTTGGCTGATTCATCCCCGGTCGCGACCCATCCAACTACTACTACTCTAAGCTTGTAGTCACAAAAATCGCTCCCCCTCCTCTTCCCGGTCTTGGTCAGCCGTGGCGGCCCTGCGACGCTCTTGGGCTATGCATGGATGGATATATATGTCCCCTAGTACTTACTGTATCTAGTTCTGAGATGAGATGAGATGAGATGAGATGATTGGAGAGGAGAGAGGAGAGGAGAGGAGAGAGGAGAGAGGAAGCAAAGTCTCTTCAACGAGAGGTGGGGGCGAAGGCGGCTACGGTTACCATCAAGGGTATTTCTCCCAAGCGGACGAATCGGACATCCCGGGCGGGGATGGTGATGAGGAGCGAGGCAAGGAAGAGGAGGAGGGTTGTACAGAGATGCAGGAGCGCCGGCACCCGCTGTCAATGCATCCAAGGGCCGGGTTTTGGGAACCAAAGACCCTCTCGTCGGATTTGCCTCGGGAGACGGCGCGGCAGACCCGGGAGGGGGAGGATGCAGGGGAATACAAGGCGCGCTGAGGGAGGGTGGCTTTCGTAGATGGGGAGCGGGAGTGGGCAGCGGCATCGCCATGGGATGACATGACGCTGGGATTTGGGTGGGTGCACGAAAAGGGTTGAGGCTGGGCTGCAGAAGGTTTGTGTCATCTGCGGTACGACGCCAGAGTCGAGTTAGGTCAGGTCAATGGCTTTCTCCGGGACCAAAGGCGATTCATGGTTGTCATGGTTATGAGAAGGTGGCGGAGGAACAGACTCTGGGCGGTAACAAGGTAGTTTGTTGGTTAATTGCAACAAAGGGAGCGAGGCAAGCGTGTGGACAAACAAGACGGTGGGCATGCAAACCCCTCAGCGGCGACATCTCAGTCGCTCTCGTCGCCGTCCAAGGCTTCATCACCATCGTCTCCCCCTTCCTTCTCCTCGAGAGCATCCTGCGTGTCATCGCCGCTGACCTCTCCTTCGGCTTCCTCCTCTTCCTCTTCCTCCTCCTCATCATCATCATCGTCATCGTCATCGTCCTCCGGCACGGGCTCGTCCTCTTCAGTCTCTGCGTCGTCCTCAACCTCGGCGGCCGCTGAGGGATCAACACGAGCGCGCTTGGTGCGGGGACCTGAAGCCTCTGATGCAATCGTCGCGTCACCATCAGCATCCGCATTCGAGGTATCGGCCATGTCAGTGTCCGGGCCGTCAGACTTCTTGGCGCGGACCTTGTTGCGATATGACGTCCTCTTTTCTGTCTGGATGGCATTGAATTCTAGTCGCAAGTTTAGCATGTAAATCTCGCAGTGCAGATGTTTTGTAGATTCACTCCCAAGAATACCAAAGGAGGAACCCGCAACCAGGGTTGACACAAACAAGGGGGTTCAGGAGAAAAAGAAAAACCCACTAGCAAACTCTGCTTCGAGGCGTTCGCGGAGGAAGGAGAATTCCGTATCCTCGAGGGCCTTGAAGACATCAGCTGGAGAAACAGTCTTCTTGCCAGCATTGACAGTGTTTTCATTGGCACTGTCATTCCGAGTTAGCTGTGCTCTGTTCCCGAAAAGGGAAGCAAAAAGGAGCACGGTAAAAAAAAACCTACTGAGAAGCCAAGTAGTTGATAAAAACGGTGGCGCTGTTGCTCATGGCCAGGATGGCATTGGCTTGGATCTGCGTATTGGGCGGCAACACACCCTTGGCCAATCTTGTTATTATCGACTTGGGTAGTGTGAGATCCTGTCGTTGGTTTGTTAGAAAATTGATGGATCTCGTTTTTTCTCCTTCGCTGTGTGTAAGGGGATAGAGGAAATCGATAATTCTCACCTCGATTGTTACAGCGTCATTGTGATCTTTTGATTTGTCCTTCTCCTTGTCCTTTTCCTTTTCTTTTTCCTTGTCCTTCTCCTTGTCCTTCTCCTTGTCCTTTTCCTTATCTTTATCCTTTTCTCTCTCCTTGTCCTTTTCCTTCTCCTTCTCCTTCTCCTTCTCCTTCTTCTCCACTTGAGGAGTAGGAGCTGAAGCTAGAGCAGCTTCCTCTGCAGCCGCTGGAGTCGAACTAGACTCGCTGGGTTGCGTCTCGTTCACGGCCACGAAACGTGAAGTTGACACGTCACTCTTGCGCGACGTGGACTTACGGGGAGGCATTATAAATAGTGGGGATGAAGGTTATGATGGTTTTGAGGGTTGATTGTGTGGTTTGAGAGCCCTCTCCAGGGGGGTGGGAGTAGAGACGCTAGGAGAGAGATTGCGACGGGTAGACTCGGCAGACCGAAGTTTCAAGTGAATGTGAGATGAGTAGAGGAGGTGAAGATGCCGTCCAGGCGCGTGTGAGGCCAAGTTCAGATGCGACGACCACTGGGTCGACCCGTACACCTGAGGCTCAACGCGCTATCTCGCAAAGGGGCGTCCAGATGCAAATGGCTCCAAGCACATCAACCATGCCACTGGGGCGGCTCTCTCTTGAGATTTCCCGCGATTGCTGGGTCCTGGGGGCTGCGAGGCGGTGGTGGGCGGGTGATAATCGCTGGGGGTTCGCGGTGATGATGTCCTTTAGTGTGTTGACTTGGGACTGCGAGCCGTCGACGTTGCGGTGCTGTGCGTTTGGATTTGGTGAGAAGCGCGCGTCTGTGGACGGTGGTCTGTGTGGGTGTACGACGCGATGCCCCGCTGTGAGTGGATGGAAAGCGCGTTAAGTGGCACGCCTTGATCCGACCTCAACCCATTAGAAGGGTGGTGATGGCTTCTTTTCTCGTCGCCAACGGGACTGCTCGAGCTGTAATTCAATTCGCCTTGAGTGTTTTCTAGCAGTTCAAGAGCAAACTTAAGTTTTTTCTATTCAATTCTCTTTTTTAGTTCAAGAGTTGTTGATACCAACTGCCTATGCAAAACATCCAATCCCCTCATAGGTTGTATTTTCTCGCCCTCGCACATGAGCACTGAGGAACATCATACAATGTACAGGAAAGAAACTATACAAATTTAAGGCTCGAGCTCAAGATGCAAGCTAATAAACTAATTCTGCCTATTCTTGACTCACTAGAAATCATAAAAAAAACAACTCAACTCTATGCATAAACCTCATCTCATCCAGGTATCTCCCACCCGGCTGGGCTAATTTGCACCCAGCATCTCTGTCGGCCAAATTACAACTCTAGCAATTACATTATGCTCTTGGAAATGACCCTTGACAGACACAACCTGTCCACCCCCCTCCCAAACTCCCCACTCCTCAATCTCCTTTTGGAATTTGCCCAGGTACTTCGAATGCCCCAAGCGCCTGCCCATGACTCCTCACCTCCCGGGTGCCTCCAGCGATGATCAGCTAGGCCCGGCACTCGACAAGCCGGAGCCGCGGAGAGATCAGCAATGTGTCTTACAGGCCAAAGGCACGTGGTATCACCGCCCCGGCAGAGCACTCGGGCGGTGTGTGTGTTCAAAAATGGATCTGTTCTCTCCATCTCAGCACATCACTCGGCAGCCTCATCAAAACATTCAGGCGAGATGAGTTGCCCATGATAGGAGAGGTTGCGAGCCCCACTAGGCCAGGCCATGGGCAAGGCCATAGGCAAGGCCATCCAGCATCATCACCATCATCATTTCCGTTTCTTCATCTGCGATCGTATCATCCCTCGCTCACTCAGGCCCCCTACGTAATCTGACACATCCCTGGGCGCCCATCCATCGCCCTCGAAGGCCTCACGGTCTGCAGCCACGAAACAATCCACCGAAGCCACTTTCCATGTCATCCTGCTGCAACTTTATCGCCCCGGCCTGCACGTCTCGGCGATTTAAACCGTTTTCTCCTATCTTGTTTATTTGCCCCCCCCCCCCACAACGGCCCAGTTGCCGCAACGTTTTCCCATTCGGGTTTTGTCAAACTATTGCTTGCTTCGTCCGGGCGCTCCCGCCTTGTGGTGGCCTGGTCCTGTTTCAAAGCCCAATCTCCACTCGCCATCAAACATCAAACCGCCATTGAAACAACTGACCAAAAAAAAAAAAAAGGACTGCCCGTACGCCTGTTGGAATATGACGCACCTTGGTTGGCTCGGACCGCAATGCACGGGCGTGTGGGAACATGATGGCAACGTGCTCGCATGGATTCATTTCTTATTGATATTGTTTCATTGAATTGAGAGTATTGCGACACTGGCTAGCTTTGCTCGCTGCCAATGCCTCATCTGTCTGTCTGTCTGGGTGGAGTCTCTTCTATCTGTACAGACACCCATTGTTAAAGTTGTGACCCGATTAGTCCTCTTGCGCAGATTGTCATCCATGCTGAGGCCTCAGCGTGGTCTTGGTCCTTCTCATATCGCTTGCTCTAAACCCATCATGACATAAAATAAAATATGATAAAGAAAATAAAAGGAAAGTAAAGCTCGGGGGTATATCCGTCATAATGTAAAAATCACAAAAAGCCGCCTGATCCTTAGCCACGTGGCCCTGCTGATCTCAATCCCGCTCGCTCGAAGCGACGTAGGATTATGGGAGCCAGCGGGGCCAGTTAATTTTTGGCTTCCCTCGTTCCATCCTTCCATCCTTCTTCTAGAAGGGCAAAAAAACAAGCTTGACGTAATCATTCTTCTTCTTAAGAGATCATGTAGGGAATGTGTGGTGCATTGAAAAGCATCTTGATAATTCTCTGCATATCAGAGGAAAGCAAGAAAGAAGTAGAAAAAGAAAAAAAAAAGATAAAAGGGCCTTCCGGAAATCGGCGACGGTAGCCGACCTCGATTCCCGTCTCGGCAACTGAAGTGCACGGGGCCTATCAAGAACCCGTTGGCAATCCCTGATGCTTTTGAAACATGTCGTCGGAGATCACCTCGGCCCCGCATTTCCTTGATGGAGGGGGATCAGAGGGGACACGACCGGGGATGAAACGACCCGTCGTCTTGTTAGGCCGGTTGTCTCTTCATATCAGTCGACAACGAAATGTCGGTAGATGAAATTGTAGGAATCGCTTCGACGCTTATCCTAATTTCAACCAATAGCACGGCCAATCTCTGACTTGCGAATCAGAGGTCGGGGAGAGAGCCCACCCAGATAGACCTCCTCGTCGAAGGACATCCGGGGTGGTGTCGAAATAGAGTGTGTCCGCCTTTGTCGCCTCATATCGAGAGACCGATTGGCCCGGGGTAGGTAATCGCTGGACATTCGGGTCAGGGTGTGTTCGGGCTGATGACCATGCCAAGGATCGTGGTGTCCAGGTGTGCTGATAGTGCTGCTGCGACTGCTGCGAGTGCGACTTTGTCGTACGGATGGGGGTGCCTTGGCCAGGCGGGAGGGCTGACGCTTGAGGGGAGAAATGTAAGCATCGTCACCTTGGACGCTGTCATCAGTGAGTCCGGGCGAGAGTTGGGGGCGCGAGCGAGGACGGGAGTTGGTGGCACGTCCATGCTACGCTTATGCTTGACGCTGTGAGGAGTCATCTCCTCGGAAGCTCGCGCCTGGCCATTCTGGTAGATGATGACACTGGGCGGCTTGCGGATGGAAACAGAACTCTGTTGGCGTTGGTGTTGGCTGTGAGGTCGGGAGGTGTCATGGGGCTGGGCGTGGGAAGCTGCAGGGTCGATCATGGGCGACTTCTCATCCGACTTGTCCGTTCTCCATGACTCGATTTCCTCGTCGTCAATGGGAGTGATGCCTCTCTTGAACAGGAAACGACGCTGACGGGACCGACGGCATAGGACAACGGTAACCACAGCTGTGATGGCTGTCACGGGGATCGCAGTGGCGAGCACAATGATCAGAATCTTAGTATCAGTGTCGTTCATGGTGACTGTGCCATCGCGGGGCCAAGCTCAAGTTCTTGAAATGTGATGTGGGCGAAGCTTAACGTCCGATGAAAAAAGAACTGGTCCTGCCTTCCAACAAAGTCGCAGACCAGTGATAAGATAACGAATGGTGATTGGTGACGAGTGAGTGAGTCCTAGTTGGGGTTGTAGCTGGGACTTGGCTTGCTCAGCAAGGTCACTTGAGTCGTCGAGTCGGGATGGTTCACTGAGGTGGTTTGGTCAGTCTGGCTGAATGAGATGTAATGAAAGTGCACGGAGAATAGAAATATGTGTAGTGTAACATGGTGAGAAAAAGGAAGTACATGAATGGGTGCGCAGTTGTGCTGTAGTGTGTTTATGGTGAAGTAAGATCTGGTCGATCATCATGTCCAGTTCATGCTACCACATCGGCACATAGTTGTCTATTGCTTCTTCCAATTGCTTCTTCCCGGTGTAGAAAGGCCGACAGACAGGGCGAAGCAATTATCCATCACAATGTGGGACAACTCGCGTGGCGAATTGGCAGAATGAACCAGGCGTGTAAATGACAGCCAGATAGTACCAAAGTCTTAGACAGAGGTGAAACGAGGCGATGCGTATTGCAGGAATATACGGGCACTTTGTATATATGAAAAAGGTAGGAAGACCAACATTCGAAGCCGGCGAACAGGTCACGACAAGAAACCAGAGCGGGCGGTATTGACTTGAACTGCCGTCCAGGCTCAACTGGGAGCGGAGGACTGGGTGGGTGAAAGAGGTGAAGATGTGGTGAGGGAGGAGTCCCCTTTCAAGCCTGCCGTCCTTCAAGGTCGGGGTCGAAGGAAGAAGGATGGCGATGGGATATCAGCCAGGCACGGGACGCCCTGGGGATAGCAGAGCCGAACGGGAACGGGAACGGCTGAGAGTCGGGGAAGGGTTGAAGCTATATAGGGACTGGGGGCATGCGGGAGGTCTCTTGGGCTGGACTGGGGGAGGGACATGGGGAGTGAGAGAGACAGCGCCGGGGGGGTGCAAAGTGGGCATGGTAGCGTCATGGGATGGGGATGCGGACGGGACATGGATTCGAGAATGGAGCAGAGGGCAGAGCGAGAGAGCAAGAGTGTGTGAAGGTGAGCGAAACCGCGCGAGCAAGGGGGCGTGAGAGCGTGGGAGAGGAGTGTAGCATTAGCGACGAGCACGGCTGAAGGAGAGGAGGTGGTGGAGGAGGAGGTGGAGCTGAAGGCGTGTGCGAGCAAGAGTGGGTGTGCACTTGGCCGCACACGCGATACACACGATACATGCTACAGGCCCAAAGTCCACAGGCCCAAAGTCCGCAGGCCACAGGCCACCGGCCACAGCCTACAGGCTCCAGGCTACATGCTACATGATACAAGCCATGGGCTCTGTTAGGCCCGTTTTTGGTGCCGTTGGACCTTGGACCTGCAGGTCTAGCACGTACTGTGTACGTCTGTATGTCTCTTAAGTTCAAATCCCGCCTCTTTGTGCCAAGCTTAGCAGCAGCGCTGTATGCAGACCAATTTGGTCAGTAATGAAAGGACCTCCCTTCGTGTGAGACAGCAGCAGCACCTCAAAAGAGTGCAAGGAGAGAGACGGGCATAGAGGCGGGCATACTATGTTGAGATGGGCAGCGAGGCGGCCGCACCCCAAGGCAACGCAAGGTACCATCGAGCCGCTGCAGTAGCAGCAGCGCCAGTGCCGTACATCGACACGCGCAGCGCAACACACGCGGCCGAGTGCACTGCAGCGTGCAGTCGAGTTCAAAAATAATCCCTCAGAACGAAGGAAGGGGCAGCGCCAGTTAGGAGAACACAATCCCATCCCCAGCCTCAAAGTCCCATTTATCCCCGTCGCGGATTGGACCTAGGGAGGAGACCATGCTGCTGCGTCCTTCTGCTCTACGGGGGAGAAAGCAGCGGTGCGCAAGTCTGGCTGTGTGTCTGAGCTGGTGGTGGTGCTGCTTTACTGGAGGCGGCCCTCCCAAGCCCCCCCCCCCACCACCGCACTCGCCTTCAGTGGGCCTCAGTGCTGCGGTTGACGGGCTTCCAGGCTGGTTTAGGGCAACCTCACCTCACCTCACATGGCCGGACGCTCCACTAACGGCATGGCGCCATGGACCTGAGCCCAGCACCACAGGGAACGTGGCGCGCCAGGGACAGCCGATGGACCAAGTTCCTCCACTGGCCTTGCCGGGGGGAAAGGCCCAAAGGGGGAGGGGGGCCTGTCACGACCTCTACAGGGGATCCAGGGGTTTAACCGGTGTGGGTGGTGCAGTGTGGCCCGCCCCCTGGAAGCTGACGATCACGGGCCCACTGCTGAGCCGAGCGAGGTGCTCTCTCCCCCAAGGTAAAAAATACTATGGTACAATTATTTGCTGCGTGCAATCCTAGAGAGGATGAGGCTTTGTTAGAGACCATACTTGGAGACCCAACACTTCCGGGACCGGGAACCATTCAATGGCTTGCTGGCCTGTACAAGTCATCAATAATTTATTTTCTCAATCAGCCATCGAATAATACTACGCACGTCCTATGTAGGGATGTCACGGTTCGCCCAACCCTTAATATCGTGCCTTTATGTACTGGTTGGTGGTTGCATCTGCCACGCAAGGCAACGCCCCAAAGGTCTGGCAGATGGGCCGCATGCACTCCTACAGCCCAGAATACGGAAACCATGCCGTGGATCGCCTGTCTTCCAATTGTTAGGATCGACTATAGCGGACAACGTAGGATGTGAATCGTGATTCACATATCACCATTTTGGATTGGACGAGCGGCGTGGTTCATCACCTCCGCCACCATGTTTCCTGTTCCTGTTCCTGGATTTGGTCACGATCCGGTTCACGGCCATGGGCCGGACCTCATATGACCGTTTGTACCTTGCAGCCCATTCCAGAAAAAAAAAAAAAAACCTCGCCTAATCCAGTCCAGCTCGTTCATCAGGTACCGAAGACATCTGCCCGTCAATCCATTCATTCCCGACGGCAGACGCCAGTTTACTCAAGCCCCGCTCATCATCACCCGTACTCTTACGTTTTGTTCATCAAAAGATCAGATCAGGCCCTCAACATCCACCTCCTCCCCTTGCCCCCCTTCTTCGCATCCACTTTCGAATGTCTTGAACTGCGCAACACCTCCAACGAGGGGCCAAGCCTCCAAGGTCTCAGACACGCATGCATGCTACACTCTACGGTGAGTGAAGGAAAAGAAAGCAATGGCGCAACTCGGCGCTCGCGCCCGCGCGCGTATCCTTTAGATAGAGAGAGGCGTGAGGAGAAAACCCTCGTTTCCAAGACAAAGTAGACCAGTCTACGGCACGCGCTCAAGCAGCCATTCACAGAAAAAAGAAACGTTTCTAGACGCCATTGTACGAAAAGAGACCTGGGGGCTTCATCCATGTGGCCGCCGTCCCATCCGTGCGCGCAGAAGCTAGCTCGGCACCTCTCATTCCCGTCCCTCACCCATACCAAACGCTGCCGTCTGGGGTACGCTCGCTCACCGTGTGTGCAAGTGAACCCTTCCGCCCCCGCGTGAGCGCGTTTCTTAAACGACCTCAACTGCAAGGGGGGATGAGGACCGGTCAACTTGAGCGAACTGGAATGCAGGAGGATGGACACCGCAGAGGTCCGCAGAGGCCCACAGAGGTCCATCGTCGTCATTGTCGGTCGTTCTCAAACCACCTGGCACACGTGAAGAGCCTCTCGTTCTTGTCTTGTCTTGTCTCGCTTCTCCGTCGTAGACTGCGGTCTAGATGTGTGGGCATTGGTCCAGGGGGTGGAAGGCAGGCAGACAGACAGAGACAGAGGAGGACGGAGAACGGCATCCACAGAGATGGAAGAGTAGCTTTCCGATTACGACTTGACCCCCACGACGAATGACGTTCGGCGTCTTGTGGGAGCAGGATTGGATTGCATCACATCGCATCGGAGAGTACTGGATTGGCCAGCCGAGGCATGAGCAGACGACTGCCGTATCTCGGATGCCAAAACTGTATGATCCACGGTGGACCACGGCCCGTCAGGCAATCCCCATCGCCGCTTGTCACCGTAATCGTCACATGGAGCCCAGTTTAAACATCGAAATTATCGTAGGACCCTTTCCGACGTGCTTAGCACTCATACGGTAAAACAGACAGATGGTGGGCCAGGAATAATCGTTCCGCCAAGCATCGGCCGTCATGCCCTTCGCGGAACGGTCATGATTTGACCACCCTCCTCCTTTTTTCTGTTCAGAATCCCCTTCTCCCTCGGCGACCGCTTCTTTCCGCACCAGGCAGCGGAAGGGTCGGACGGGGTATGACACGTCGGCCGATGCACAGGAACAAATTAAGCCGGCAAGCCGAGTTTGACAGCTTCTCAAAAAGAAACGAATGAACGGCGGGCCAAACGTATCCCCTGTGCTTAAAATGGATAATACCAGGCCTGGTGATGGGTGACGTGACGGGTGACAAAAGAAACGCCCGCCTGCCAATCTGGGGGATCGCCTTGGCTCCGTCACAATGCCACGGTGTTAGGCCATTGTGTTAATGGTTGGATTATTTACTTTTGTGTCATCTTCTGCTTCTTGAGGTGGTTGTTTTGTTCCTTTCTTTTTCCTTCGCAGGCTGCGTGTCTTGCTTTAAGGGTCCAAGCAGCTTTCTTTTTCCTCTTTTCTTTTTTTCTTATCGTGCGCACGGCGGGATGCAGACCATCATGCTCTCCGCTTTCCTACTCTGCGATACGTCCAGCAACGAACGGATGCGCGATGCGATGCGATGCGGTGGCTAAGATGGCCAGATAGGAACGGCAGGTCCGGCATGGGCAAGGGTACGCAACAACGCGCGCAACGGGCCTTGCCCTTCCCGCACGATGCTCATCTGGCGATTGGCCGTGATGGATAACCATGTCCGTTGTCGCAGCTCTTTTTTTACTTGCAAAGTTGTAGTCCGTATGGAGCGAAGTTACAGACATAGCACCTTGGCCCGCCATCGACTTACCCAGCTTGGTAGGTATTGGCAATCCTCAACCACGGAGGGGTCTACTCCCGGCCGTATCTCTCACCCCAAGACTCCAACTGCCAGACCTCATCTCCTCTTAGGTTCTTGAGCCCTTAACCGCATGCAGATGGTTCCCGTCTTCGCATCTCTGATGTCCACAGAGCCCCGATACCCTTGCTCCTTTCTCCAATACCGGTAGTCCACCTATCGCTGTTCCTGGACCTGCCGAGCCTGACGGTTAACAAGTCGAACTAGCAACTTGGCTACCGCTTGGGACGCGTGCCCCATAGTAGCTTCGTATATGTGTGTATGTGTGTGTGTGTGTGTGTGTGTGTGTGTGTGTGTGTGTGTGTGTGTGTGTGTGTGTGTGTGTGTGCATGCTGGTCAACTACGGCAGCCCCGTCGCTAGACAAAAGCCAGAGAGGGGAGTGGCAGTGGCAGTGGCGTCTGCCAGACGCCAAAGCCAGCCGTCTCAGCTGGATAGTCGGCGACTTGAATGGTCCAGCTCGCAGTCACCGCCTTGATGTGGTTGGCTTCCAAGCCGTTGGCGTTCCCGTCCTGAGAAAAAGCAAAAGCTAGAGCCAGCGCCAGCACCAACGCCAGCGTGCTGGCCATCCTAACCACGCCTCGCACGCCGCAACAGTCCAGACCGAGAGACTGAAGAGGCAAGACAACGAGAATACGAAAAAGAGTCGGCCCTGCTACGAGAAGGGCCGGCTCGCGGAATCATCGATTGTCCCTTGCTCGGGACGTGACTCTGAAAAGCCAGTCTAGCTCACAGACTACCGCCGGCCCTGTGATGGATTTACGGCTAGATGGGCTGGTATTAAAATTAGGTATGGTGATCATGATGACTATAGTGTTTATGATGACATCTAGTTGGACACGAGAAGTGTGTGCATGCCACATGGAGTCAGTAATCAGTTTTCTTGTTCCTGGTTCCTGGCCTGGTTCACTCACACACACACACCACCAGCCCAAACCAAACCGTCTCCACCTTGCCACGCAACGTCAAACACTGGGGCAGGCCCTTTAACCCCCTGCCCTTTCCCTCTCTCAGCCGCGTGCAAACCAGGGTCCTTGGGAACGAGAGCAGGGGGCCGGAATAGAAACTCTGCCCCCCAGCTCGTCCCATTGCTCCGTACGTTGCGGCGCGGTGCGGTCTGCGGAGATTTCATGGGCAAGACAAAGAAGAGCCGTGCGTGGCCGGCATACCAGACCGCCCATCTGGCGTGGCTGCGGTGGACATTGAGCATTCATCCTGTTTGGCGGGATAAAGACAGACCCCGGGGATGGATGACACCTGCATGGAATTGTTCAGAGACAAGCAGATGCGCAATATCTCGCATCGCGAGACGTCGCGGGAGGAGGGGGTTCTGGTGGGTGCACAAGTGACACGCTCTACCTACTCAACGCCAGACGGCCCGTGGTGTGATGCGATCGATCGGATCTCACCGTTTCTTGTCCAGTGTCAAGTCAGTCACTTAACCCGGAGATGACACTCTGCGACGTCCCTGGTTTGAGGTGCCATGGCTTTTGGTGCGGTCCGAGGAGCGAATATTGACGGTTGACCGTCGTCGGCCGCGCCCAGCCTCGCTTACAGAGTCGTCCATCACGCATCGTCTGATGTTGATTTCCCCAAAGCTACTAACCAAATCGGATTTTCTACTGCGCACATACACACGCTCGCGCACAAGAAAATGGCCGGCTAAAGCAAGTAAACGAAACGAACAGCGAGCCCAAGCGTCCTGCCAGTTGCGCAGTGTCTCTCTCCAGCACCCAAGCCAAGAGGTTCCGTGCCGTCGCTTACGGTCGCTCGGACCATGAATCTTTGGGGGAGGGATGGCTGGAGGCGGCGGCGGCGGCCACGACGGACAAGACGGCCACGAGCAGATGCCGGATAGCGCTCGACAGGCACCTCTAACGGGACGGCTCACGTCCGATCTTATTTAGCTCCCATGATCTATGGACGCCTCGGCCGCCGCTTCTTTTTTGGTGCTAAGCTCGAGGAGGATTGGGGCAGAGTGATCACCGCTAATCACCGCTAGTCGAACACGGATGCGTAGGCGAGGTTCATTATCAAGATTTGCCTTCTCGCCGTAGGACCCGAAATGTCCTTGATGGCGAATTGCTCCCCACAGTTGCTGGCAACGGCGGTTTCCAAAACCACTTTGCCCGGGACCGGTTTACTATGTTCGGCTCTCGCCAAGTGGCACACATGGGGTGGATGTGGATGGTGCTCATCCAACCATGACCCCCGGCTCCAACCCTAAAAAAAAAAATTTAAAAAAAAAAAAAAAAAAAAAAAGAAGCTACACTTTACTGCTCTACTCCCCTTCTCCCGTGTCGCACGTATGTGCGTGGCATGCCGCAAGTGCAATTGCAAAATACATATGTACGTGTGCCTGCGTGTGTGCCTGGGCTGGAGGGGCCAAGACAAAAACGTGGGCGGGAAAATCTGGCCACATGACCTCGACAGCTAACCGGGGGCTTGTCCGCCCAGGGGTTAGATGGGATGGAACTGGAACTACGGAGTCGATGGTGGGGAAGAAACGGGCAAGGCTAAGAACGGGCCCCCCGTTGATGGATGGCGTAGGTACTATGGTGCAGTATGTGCTATGGGTACGTACTCGAGTTTGTGTGAGAGCACTGAGAGGAACTGGTCTAGTGCGTGATACACCGCTTCTTCCGCGTCTGTCTTGGATTGAGTGTGGGTGGCCCAGCCTCTTTGGTCGACAACCACTTACTGTGCATCCGAATAGAGCGTCCTCAACCTCACCACCACCACATAGTACGACTACTACCACCACCACCACCACCGCAGCCAACCAGCCTCCAGCCAACCACCCGTCGAGGCCTCCCTACCTCTCTACCCGTCTTGCTTGCGCTGCAGCGCTCACTAACCCGGTTTGCTGGACAAAAACGAAAAAGAAAAAAAAAAGAATGATGTGCCACACTATGTATGTACAACACCGTGCCTTGCCTTGCTTTACCTTTGCCTCTGCCTTGCCTCTGCCTTGCCTTACCTTGCCTTGCATTCCCTCCCATCCATTCATCTCACCACATACAGAGCCCAGAACACGATGGTGATGCTGGCTACTGAAACGGAACCCCTCTTGGCGCAGGCACATCTCTGCTGGGAATGGCCCATGCTCACCCCCCCCCCCCCCCCTTCCCTCCTCGTGCTTTCTGATGCAAGGCACCCTGCTGCTCGCTACTGGACGTGTATGACGATGATCCCCAAACATGCGAGGGGCCGCTGTTGGTCATGGGCCAGTTTAAACCCGTATTGGTTTGGCTTCGCCGTCCTTTTCCTTCAGCTCTTGTGGCATGCCCAGTTGCTGCTCCTTGGCGTAGTAATCCATCTGCCCGCAGGCACTTGGTATGTAATCCATCGTGGCCCATCGTGGTCCTCCCCCCTCTTCAGTTGAGCGACGGGGCTCTGCTGCTGCTGTGCTAAGCATCTCCATCTCGCCTCGTCACTGGTCCAGCCCATGGGAACCGCCGACATCCATCAGCAGGGCCCTCCACCCTTCGCCTCCACCCTTCGCCTCCACCCCTTGCCTCTGTTCTCACAGCACCACGATGACTTGCAGCTCTAACCCCGCTTCTCGACCTGCACTTCACTCAAATCAGCTGTCCACATGGGCCATCACGGGGGATAGTTCGCCCTCTTAACTATGTTACTCTTGGGACGGTGGTGCAGACGTCTCCATCACGTTGGCATCGATAACCAACAAACCAGACATTCAACCCCTCAGTGGGCTACGTTATCGAAACCTAGACCTAGACCCAGGCCCAGACCGGCTGCGAGGCTGAGTGACCGGTTTAATTACACTCGACATCTTGGTTACCCAAAGGAATGCTGGTGGGTGTGTGGACGTCCATCCACACTTGCAACTGCAACCGTTTGCTCTGTAAGGGTTGTCGATTGTCCATCGTCATTCCTTCTTTGTCTCTGTCCCTCTTCATTGTGTGTCTCCTAGACCAACCCTACAGTGCCCGACTGCGTGACCGACCCGCTTCGGGGTGGTGGCGGCGGTGAATTATGATGGTGATGAGGAAGAGGAAGAGGAGGGGTTACAGTTGAGACAAATCCTCAAGGGCACATGGCCCAGCCCATAAGCCTCCCTCGACTCATCGACACAACCGGGAAGTGCTTGCAGAGTGGGCGGGGTTTGACTTTTTTAGACAAGGCAAAAGAGTCATTTACAGAGACGTTAGCGAGGCGTGAGATAAGATCCCATCTTCCCGGGTAGTGGAGGGCCGAGGCGTGGATCAATTGTTCTGATTCTGAGACAGGCAACCCCATACCATACTAATAAGCGGCTCAAGGCATGAGACGATGATGCTTGAGGCATCACCTATCCAAATGTTTCGTCATTTCTGCCAAACAGCCGACGTTGTAGCACATACGTGCGCGCAGCGAGCGCTAAGCAGACCAGGAGGACTGCAGCATAGTTCTTACATGCCTGGGGAACCTTGGCACTCAGGCTCCGACAGACGTCGGGCTGGTTGCCAGCCGAGTTGAATCCCTCCTCGTGCTGGCCCCGGCAGGCAATTCCTCCGTCCATTTGCCCCATCTCGTCAATTATATTCCCGAACCGAAGGGGCAGCGACCGTAGTGCGCAGTTTGCTCCGAGAGCTTTATCTACGATAACCTATCTACCGATATAGCCGCACAGGAGGGAGAAGAACAAACGCCCCCCCTCACTCACGATGCATCAATCCTAAATCTTGCTCTTCCCCTCCCTTCTGCAGGATACTATGTCTGAAATCTCCCTGCGCAGAAAGATGTGTCGTCAACGGGTACACCAGGCATATCTATTCGCCGCCCCGAGGTGCTGCTTATTCCCCCTCGCCATCTAAAACCTCTATCCCTTCCCTGCGGGAATCCCCCGTCACAGGGTCCTTCAACTCCATCGGCGCAACTAAACTGCCCTGAAGACCGGGAGTTGCTCACCGTCTTTGGCAAAGCCCGATCGCTTAAGCATCCCTTGCGCCAGAGGCTGTGCGGAGTGCAAGTCACGTCTGACTCTTAATTCCTCCGGGAGGACGCCATGGATCTCAGCATCCTTTTTTCCCCTGCCCCTCCTGGCAGGGCAGACGACAGAAATAGCTACGCCGCCATGTCGGAGGAAGAACGCCACCGATGCTGTGTGGGTTTCTCGATGCTGCGGGTAGCCGACGATGGCCGAAACAAGGCTTTCCCATTGATGGAGGGATGGATCCCACGGGTCTCAGTCACTGGGTCACGTTGGGCGCTCATCATGACGACAATATCAACTCTTAGCATTGGCGCTATAAACTTCATTGACCAGAAAGGACCGTCCATGGTCTGAGGGTACATTAGGGATATGCAAGTCAAAGAACGCCTGTCCTTGCCGTCAAACGTAAATGTGAGCTGGTCCGGAACCAGAGGAAAGTGTTCAAGAGACCGGCGGCAACGGCCATTTGGCCTGTGTTACACCAAAAACCGGCCTGCCAAAGTCCTTTGTGTCCCACAAGAGCTGCGAGATGTGCAGTCCCCATCAAAGAATCTTCACCATAGGGAGGACCGGGTTTACCGCCGTTGAACCAACTGCAGCCGCAGACCCTTGCCGCAGACAAACATCTGCAACCCCCCCCCCATCCTCCTGCTTCACTGCACGTCTCCTGGGCATGCTCGTCGTCGCAAACAGCAGCGAGGCCCAATTCTTTTCTTGCATCCGTTTGTCCCGCCCGCCAACTTGGCCGAAAGAATGAGAAAAAATTATGGAGATAGGACTCTGAACTGCGGGCGGCTTTGAGGTGCTAGCTCGCCCCTCTAAAGAACTAGGGCAATGGCATGAAAAAAACAGGGCATGTCCTTGCGGAGAACGATTGGCGACCTGGTCCCTGGCTTCCATTTAGCAGCTAGGCTGTGTCTGGAGTAGCTTCGGTCGATTGGCAGGTTTTGGAAGTTTGAGACTCGAAACTTGAGAACCTGACGTTTCGTGAGACGGCCAAGCTTTGTGGTTTCGGGCAGTGTCTAAAGTAGGTAAGTACCTACCTGGGTAGGAAGGTAGGTACCCTCACTAAAGTAAGGGACTGTTTATTTGGCACCCATTCCTATGTAATCAGCACCCCCAGCTGTGGCTGAGGACATTTAGTTCGCCTAAGACATCCGATGTCGGGTTTCACACCCACTTTCTTAGGCAACTTGGATGCTAACAGTCTTTTGGATACGGCCCCACCTGATTGAAGTTTGGCACACGCGTTCAACGCGCCTTGGGCAGTGAACACACACACACATACACACACACACAGAGCTATTGCCCCAGCGGCTGAAGCTATTTGCAGCAATGGAGACCATTTTCAAGCTGAATTTTCCTTCCTTTGAAGAAGCCTTGGATAGCATCAACGTTATCGCCAAAGACCAAGGTTTCAGCATCATCATTCATAGCAAGAGGCCCTCGGCTGCCAATCCAACGCGTATCGTCCTCCGCTGCTCGAAAGGCCGCCCTGCAAGGCTCACGGCTTCCGATTCCACTCATGCCTCGAAGAAGCGAAATACCCACAGCCAAATGCTAGGCTGCCCGTATCGCCTAGTGTTGCGGCAGCGGTCAGACCAGCGGTGGGCAGCCTCGTGTGCGAGCGGGGACAAGTCTGCCGCACACAACCACGACTCTGCCGAGCAAGGGACCTTCTTACGATACCGAAAGGAAGCCATTTTGAAGCGTAAAGATGATATTTTATTATCCTGGAATACTGGAACCCGTCCTATTCAAATCCTCTCGAAATTGCGGAGTGACCCTGATCCAGGTGTCCGTGATACCACAAGATCCGACCTGCATAACCTCCTTCGAAGTCATCGCCAAAAAGAGCTTGCGGGCCGGTCTCCAGTGGAATGGCTCTATGACCAGCTAAAAGACCAAAATAATTACTATTTCCGTGACCTTCGTGATGCCTTAGGTCAAATAAGAGGTTGCATGGGAGTGAATTTGGTGATGAAAGTGGTGATAGTGTATTCTAGGGAGATGCAAATAGCTTCATTTTGGTTACATCTTGGTCTTGGGGCGAGGAATGTGGTCAGATGCAGTGGGGACATAGGTGTACTGGAAAGTCGGTTAATTTGGTGCAAATCGGCCGGTCTCGGAGTAGTTGGCCGTCTTGCCACAATCAGCCACAATGGGGGTGCCCAATACACAAGTGTGAGTGCCAAATAAACAGTCCCCTAAAGTAATTGTCGCAACAATCAATCCACGACAGGTCGGGCACCAGGACGCCTCTTGATCAGAAGCATTCCAACGCGTCTGCGCGATGAGATGCGTTTCGCAAGCGCTCCGCTGCACTGCGCCCAGCTACTGGGGGCAACCAATGGGCTCGGTACACAGCAGCGTACAGCAGCATCATCGACATCAGAGATGCGGCGATGGGGAGCTGTTGGAGCTGCTTCAGCGCAGCCATCCACTCCGACACGAGTAATTCCTGTAGGTACGAGCTGCAAATGCAGATGCGGATGCAGATGCAGATGCAACTGCACAAGTACGATGACAAGCAGCAAAAACAAAACATCAACAGCGCTGGAATCGCGGTGAGGTCTCGACTCCCTCGTAGGATATGCATGAGGCCAATTACACGGCCAAGATCTCGATACTCGGACTTGCACGACGCAACGTACTCACCTCGCAGGTCGCGTTTTGTCCAATCCAACGGAGCCACAAATATCATGGCAATAACATCAAAACACTCGAGGCTCCATGCTAAAACACGCGGAACGGAACACCCGGGAACGTCGGGCGGTGCGCGATGACGCAGTTCCAGCTCAGCCTCAATTGTTCTCGAGCCCATTTCTGTGCTCTCTTACGTGCCAGGCGATGATGCATTCTCAACAGCCAATGCAAGTGCCAGGCTGAGACGGTGAGGGGTGGGCAGCAGCAAAAAGAAGGCAAACAGGGATTTCAAAGTCCAATAAGAGAAATTTTGTTGGAAAAAGAAGATTCAATTACAATGCTCTTTTTCCTATTCCCACCCAGACGAGGATGCTGAGCGAGAGTGGAAGGAATTACACACCCCTTTCTGCAACGGCTGGCTGTGATGAAGCCGGGATGCTCTGGCAAATCACCTGGGCAGAGACGGTCTGCAAGCCGCGGGTGGTGCCAGCAAATGAATGCACGAAGGCTCGGTGGCGTCCCATGGCCGTCCGGGCCGTTGCCCGATGTCCCATATCGCTGGGAAGCGTGCGGTTGACAAACAGCAGATCCGGGCCGTTGATTGTTGGGCTTGGTGTTTGAGGCTTTTGGCCTGGGCTGGGCCTCATCTCATCTCTCGACCCGGAGCCGGCGCCGCGGGTTGGGAGGGTGGGAGACGGGCTTGGGCTCTCGGTTTAACTATAACTAATGCTGGAATATTGGTTAGGGCTGAAGGGCGAGTGAGATTAGAGGGCCTCGGATGCGGCCGTGTGTTCGTCGGCGAGGGAGCTGTCTATCTGGGACACTTGGTTGGTTGGTCCAGAGAGCCGGCCGAGCTGAGGTGGTAAGGTGGTGAGGTGGTGAGGTGGTGAGGTCTCGAAACACGGCCTGGTCAGACCATGAGCCATGAGGTAGGCATCAGGCACCAAGCCACTCGAGACCAATCATCCGTCAATTGCTCATTTAATTCTCTTGATCCTCTGCGTTGATTATTGCTGCTGCAGTAGGTACTGCTACTGCTACTGCTACTGCTTGCTGCTGTTACATACTCCTACACACTACTACTACGGATACTGCTGGACGAGATTCAGAATAGCCCAATTTGCATGGCATCCTTGCAAGCCACGTCTGGGGCAAGTGTGCACGCGAGTCAAACGAACCACGCCCCCAGCCACTCACTCACAACACTCTTACACTCACACACACACAAGCTCACTCACTCACTCACTTACTGCCATGCGCTGCGACGAACCTTTCATAGAGGCGAGCTAGCTCCCCTAGCAGATGCAACGTCCCCCTCACCTCATCTTCTCAACTCTCACTCGTCCAGTTTAGCAGTAGTTCTCACCCTCGCCCGCCCAAGCGTGTTTCATCTTTTTTTTTCTCGACTCGGAGCTAGACACGTGTGCTACGCAACTTCGCCACTTGAACGGTGACTTTTTTTTTTCTTTGGTCCTTTGTTTCCTCTTTTTTTTTTCTTTTTTGGGGGGGTTAATGTACCTCATCATATATGCCTTTTTGGTGCCTCCCCATGCTACATATACTATCTCCGACCGGCTATGTCAACTAATGTCCCCGGAAGGACCATGTATCCCAGCCCAGTGGGTGGCTGTAATAATTCCTCCCCAAGTATGCATCACCACATATAGCTTGACATGCAAGAAGACATGCCCTGGATGCTACCACGGCGCGCCCGAAGAACTCCAAGACCCTGCAGTTGGTTGGTTACCGACGTTGTGATTGGGCGGCATCCGTGCTTTTTACCTGCCATCTTCGTCGACCGGGACGAGGAAATCAACAAGGGAACGCCCTGCTCTGCCTTTTACTTTTTTAATACCATATGCAATAGCTTCTTTTTTTTTTTTTATGCCGGGGAATAAATGGAATATTCCATTGACGCACGAAATCCCACAAGTGGATGGACGAGCGATGCTTAGCACTCAACATATTGACTTACAACTCAGCGCCAAGCAAACAGCCTCGCCATTTTTCTTACATAGTAGCCATCCCCAACCTCCTAAATGACGTTGATGCAACACACCGCCAGAATCCGGCCTATAGGCGATCTGCTATTCCCCAGCATTGCCCCAGCTCACGGTGCAACAACTGATGATTCACCTTGGTTCTTGCGTGCGAGTGGACGAGCGAGCCTCATATGTGTGTGTGTGTGTGGTTCTTTTAGTCAGTGAGGTATTAAGCTCTACTACTACAGCAAGTGCTTCGGCGAAATTTTCGTTTCGAGAATGCCTCAGTCAAGTGGACTCGCCTAGCCTCGGTTCTGTCGTTGGCCATTGTTTCCGTCAAGGTTGCCGGCGGACACGGTGGTCCAGGGTTGTCGTGGGAATAACACCTCGGGGGTCAGAGTCGCATCAAACTCTCCTTGACCAATCCCCGAAGCGATATTGCTCCTCGCCTGTGTAGGGTAAGTGTCACATCAGTCGTAGATAGATAGGTGGGGGTTACCGCGTTGGTTCTTTTGCTTGCCATCCTAGATCTCGTAGACGCAACGTTGTAGTGATCGCCTTGAAGCTTTGACCGATCGTAGACTTTATACTCGAGACATTGCCGTGCCCAAATCGAGCTTCACATGTCAGACTTACGTATTTTCCATGTTGAATTGGCAAGTGATGAAAAATGTTCTTCCGGCTTCACATCAACACCATAAATAGACATACCCTATACTATGTCTATTCAGTTCGGGCGGAAAGCAACTGTCTATAACTAGCTATAACAGTTCATTCACGACTTACAAATCAAGAGCGGACCACCCAGGATCTCAAGGCCGTGTTATTGAAACCAACAGTTAGAGACAGGAAGAGATTGTCAAAGAAAGACGGATCAGAAACAGGAATAAAAAAACAACCATTCTGAACTTCCCCAATAACTTTGAAAATGATGAGAACCAACATTGATGTCCAGTTTTCAAGTCTCACCTAGTACTACGAGCAACGCTAATACTAAATGTCATTGACAACAGTTCGCTATGACTTCAAACCACATAGAACAACAATGGTTGCCATTTCAGACTGTTTTCTTGACCCCCCTTGCAACAGTCAATTTCAACGGGAATGCTCTAACTCCAACTGTCCAACAACTCGACGCGAGATATAGAACGTGTGTGTATTCATTGTGAGTCTCTGCGTTCCCATACTGAAATTGTCACCGACCACCTCGCCTTGCACACACCTGCTTCGGGACAACTCTTGAAATATCTAGACACATCTATGGCGTTGTGGGATGGTTCCGTACTTCACCACCTTCGTGTGGCGGGTCAAGCGGTTGTATCTAGCCCGTCGGATCTGTAACTTGGATAAACTCTGACAGTCTACTCTGGATTGGTGACTACGTTGAGATATATCTTGCTCTCTGATTACTACTACCTCTGCGCGCTTCATTACCATGAATGAGACCGTTGTGTAACATAAATAGCTGACAAGGAGTTGCGTAGTCTTGTTCTCTTCATTCTCTCACACATTTCTGAGTTGTTGTCGGCGGGTCAATTGGGTAGCCTCACGTAAAACAACACTTATATATGGGCTACCCCAGCTAAAAGCCTGGTGATTAGCACAATCAAATTTCGAGCTGTTGAAATGTAATGCCCGGTTGGCAAGTAACTCCAGGTTCATAAACCTGCGAGGGGTATCTTGATCTGATAGAGATGGTGAGGGTATCCCTTACCACTGATACCCAAGTCAATCGATTTCGATGACGTGCGTCATGTCCATGGATCTGTAGGAACTATTAACTTTCTACCTTGCTCGACTTACAAACCATTCGAAGCGCCAAGTTTTCGTTTGCGGGTCCCACACTTTATTCTCCTAACTTCATCGCCAAAGAAGGACTATTTGTAGCCTTTAAAAGTTGACAAGACGGGCCAAGAACTTGGCCTCGGCATAATGGTCTTAGCGAGGAGAGGTTGTTGGGTTGGCACCATGGGACCTGAATTTCGAGGTTGGGACTATGACGAACAAGACAGATCAATGGCGTACCAATGCCCTTGAGTATTGATTTCTCGAAGTCTCGATAAAAAACATATTGGGCAGATATCGAAAAAGGATAGGACTGAGATCAACTATTGGTAGATACTGCGGAAGGTGAGGGTTCGAGAGTAACCATGGGCGTGGTTATCCGACACACATGATAAGAACAATGACTCCTTCAAACAAGGCATCCTTAATTGAGAGCCGATATTGTAAAGGTGTTCCTGACACCTTCTCAAAGTAGCCCCTGCTATCACCTGAAGGAACAGTCAGTCAGTGTGAGCTAGACAAACAGTGAATTACCATACCATCCTAGAATATTAGTTTATAACCTGCCATATTGAGTCATTTTATACTGGCGGGCTTTGTATGCTATTCCTAGCTTGGAAGTTTCTGAAGTCCCTCAAACCGTACCGGGCGAGATGAAGACTATCACAGCTCGCGATGACCGAGATGAACCTCGGGATAGGGGTTGAGCTCGGATAGTCGAGGGATATCTTCGTATTGATAAAACTTGCTCAATGTCTAGGGAGATGGGTTCAGAATCAGACAGTTGCAATCCAGTCAATGTGAACACGGATTAGGTATGACCAAGTTGGGTTCGTGCAAGTCCCTGGCCACATTTGGACCATCAAACCACTCTCCTTTTGCGAGGACAGCGCTCTCGGACGGAAAATTAAAGGCTAGATTAGTCTGTTATACTTACGCGGTGCGTTGTATTATATCAATCGAGGACAGTACATCAGCTTGATGAATTGAGGACTTGAAACATGGACACAAGGCAATAACCGTGGTGACGAGCTCAAGTGCTTGGCTACATTGCCCCCGCGAGACTCAGAAACAGCATGCAGGCATTAGAATAGGATTTCTGCCCATCAGAAGGGAAAGATTCGACTGACAAAGCCTATTCAGGAATATATAGATGGCATTTCGAGACTTGCCAAGAGGGCCAACCAGAGTCCACCTAGAAAACAACATCTAAATGTCAATGCAATTATTGATGCATTATGGGCTCGTGTTATACACCTCGCGGGAAATGAAACGGCAAGTTCGAGAACAATAGCTAGATTGAGGATATTGGGTATCCCTTTTCACAAATCGCACCAGAGATGGAAATACTTCCGTTGCCGGCGCGTGTTGGCCGTGAAGGAACCAAGCGACTATCTTGATAAGGTTATCATTCACGCAAAAATATAGCTTTTGAGACATTGGAAAGTGCGAGAATCAGACCAGTGCGTGGGAATGAAATCAAATAATTCTTTGTTCAACGAAGTTTTCCTATTCCCTTTCGCCTGTTGCTATGATTAGACTGGGAATAATCAAACAAACAAAGATGCCGAATAACGCAAAACGCATTACGCCCTCCCCTCAATCGTCGCCTTCATGGCAACAGAGGCCGAAATAATGCAAAATAGCACATCCATCCCTCCACCAATCAATCCATCCTGGCTTTCCATTCCGCGCCCTAGCTTCGGGAAGAACCTAGGGGTTGTTCCTATCGTCGGATCTTAAACTCATCAAAGGTATCGCATTGCATGTTGAAAAAAGGTGTTGCTCAATAACAAAAATGGTGACAGAGAAGCGAACGGGGGTATCGCAGTGGCTGGTGTTTCGACGTCGACCGAGCACCCACCGGCACGTGGCGATGCTAGGATCGGTGTTGAGGCGTTGCCAACGGCGGCCCACCGAGCGCCGGGAATGTTTAAATCATGTACGCGAGCATACCAAGGGCAGCCGCAGCGATAACGCCCTGGCCAACTGGGGCCATGGTAGGGGCAGCAAGGCCCTTGGAGCTGGTCGTGGATACAGAGCTACCAGTGGCCGAGGTGCCGGAAGACGACTGGGCGGCGGTGGCACTCGCGGCAGCAGTGGTGGTGGATGCACTTGAGCTGGACTTGGGGGGATCAACCGTGCCGCAAAGAGCCTCAATGTTGGTCTTGCATTCCTCCTGACCAGTAGCGCTGCCAGTGTTAGCAGTGATGCACTCAGAGTACAGTTCCTCGCAAATAAAAGTTGGGAGGGTCTGAGTGTAGTACTGCAGGCCGGGGGCAGAGTGGTTGGAAGAGCAGATGCAGGAGTAGGACAGGTCGCTCTTGAGAAATTAGTCAGTTAAGCCGTATGTTGACGCGAGTCCGAAGTGACCGAATTGGGTGATCAACTTACAGAGAGGCAGGTATTCTTGTCAGTGCTGTCGCTGCAAAGAAGCGTGCAGGTGTTGGTTTGAGCCTGGCACCAGGTGGCTGTGGTATGACTTAGCGCAAGCTGAATTGTCAATGAATAAAGCCTATCATACCTCGGGTTTGCGCGTCCACGCTGCCGGTGGAAATGGTCATGTTGAGCGAGCTGGTGTAGTTTGCGACGGCGGCCGAAACCGTGGTGGCGGCGAGGGCGACAAGGGCAGCTGAGAGGCGCATTTTGAAGATGGCGTGGCGCGAGGCTGAAGATGCGAGATGTGAATGTCAAGAGTGCGCGGCGCGGCGGCTGATGGGAAGAATTGTAGCTCTGCTGGAAAAGAGCTGATGGTGGCGGGTTGGTGGTATGATGATAGTGACGATGTTGTGTGTGGTGGCAGAGCTGTTTGGAAACGGTGGAGGTGAGGAGTGGTGGTTGGTTTTATACACCTTGCCGCAGGATGAGTGTTTTAGAAGGTTGGGGAGTTTCGGAGGGAGACGCAAACGGGCAAGGAAGGAGAAGAGGGCGAAGGGATTCAGTGTCCGGCCGAGGGCAGGAGCCACAGACTTTATGAGGGAGCGGAAAAGGAAACAACGATCGGATTCGGCCTGCAACAATGGATGGGGCCCTTGGGTCTGGGACCTTGGGCCTCTGGGCAATGGGCACCAAGCACTGACGACCTACCAGCTAACTACCTACGTATGTACTTGCCTTGGCGGGAAAACTGCGAAAACTAGAAACTGGGGCAAGCGTGGCCCGGCCTCGGTTTGATTAACGCTGTGACGGTCGATGCTTCCAGACCTGGACCGGCCCAAATCGGCCAGCATGCACCCTCGCATCCGCCCGTCCACACAAGCATCCACACCCACGCATCCACGCGCAACCCACTCATCACCCTACCCTCACTTTTGCCTTTACCCAATCCATTTTCCACTTGTCAGTTCCCAACGGAAAGGAAAAAAAGGTACGATGCACACGCATTCACACTTGACACCGAAATGCCAAGACCAGGGCCAGAACTGGCTAGTCCCCGTTGAGACGCTGTGACGCAGATAGACACACCACAAGATCCCACGCCGCTCCCTCTCATCTGTGCGATCCAGGCACATACCTCCCCACGCTCCCCGTCGACCCGTCTGGTTGCAGCGAGCGGTGCCCGGGTCCCCAGGCACATCCCGTTCCCATGTGCCACACCTGCTCGCCCGCCCTGGCCAACGCCATTTCCGCTGTCGTCACCACCAGTCCACGAAGCTTCAAGCTCGCCGGTTGCAAGGTTGGCCGTCCGGTGACACAGCGACGGCCGACAGGGGGGCCGTCGTGCAGGAAGGGTTGGGACGCAACCAGACGAGCAACAAACACGCAGTTCGACGCAACCCATCCCAAGGCATAGTTTGGTTAGCCAACTCTCCTCGTCACGCTAGCCTCCAGTTTGGTAGAATGCTTGCTATCGGACCCTCGTCAACCCTAGCCCGCCAGTCGACAAGCTGCAATAGGCCCACTCAAATACACGTACTAGCAGTACGTATGTTGAAGGACCACAGGACCCGGCCGAGCTACAAAGACAACTCCATATGACAGAGCGACCCGATCTGTGAGCTGGCCAATAGCCTCGAGTGTATCATGTCACTGGTGGCTCTGAGACTTGACACGGACCATCTCGGCGATGGCCCCGTTGTGCCTCATGTTACGATCTATGAGAGGTGACGGACGACAACGGCATAGCTGTCAACTTGCCACTCCCTAAGGACCCTACCTACCGCGTTGTTTCGTTCCGCCATATGACGTTCTCGTTGGTTGGCTCTGCTCTTGCATGTGAGGCTTGTCTATCTGTGTCTACAGATGCATGCCCCGCTGCAGCATCGATCTTGGCGGGAGGTTGGGACACTTCACCCGACCTGCTGAAGCTACGGTAACGCCGGAGAGTGGGAGACCGCCCGGCGGGGGGAGAGAGAGGGATTTTGCCTCAAGTGCGGATAGACCCGATAAAACCATCACCATCGCCCAGCCCGCTCGCGCCCACTTGCCAAGAAATTTTAGCCGGGTCTTCAGCAGTCCCGGGGTCATGAACGAGAATGATGGGCTCTGAGTCCAGGTGGACAGGCTAGACACTATCTCATTTTACTCTGTCCCAGGCCGTCGCCCACACCAACCCAGGTATCGTTGGCGTCGCATCATTCTCAAATAGGAGTCGAAACACCTGCGCTTATCTTCCCTCGCGTTACCTACACAACGCGTCACCGGCCCGTTGCGCAGTATTGTAATGGTAAACGAGCTAATTTTCTCGTCCGCCAAGCCCCGAGTGACGTCGCCCAGTTTGAGCGACATTGCTGGAGCCAATCCCCCCCCCATCCCATCTCGCTGGAGTCGCGGGCCCCATCCCCAAAATTTTTCCTATTTTTTTTTTTTCGATCCATCCCAATCCATCTGCCCATTTCCGCCCTTGAATATAGTCTCTGCTCCCCTCACTCATCTCTTTCCGTTATCGCCAGGGACTATTGGTGGACCAGCAATTGGCCCCAGCCTGGTCGCGCATGGGTCAGGCTCCCACCCGTAACCATTCATTCCGCTTGGAACTTGAAAGTTGAAACCCAAGGTCCCGTTATGATCAGACAAAAGCTGTCGCGGAGCTTGTGCATCAAGCTCCGGATAGCTATCTCCAATCACATGCCGCAATTTGTGCCCCGCAGGAGCCAAGGAACCGCGTGCATCAAGTTGGGTGTACGTATCGCCAACGTGCCGGGTTGCCCCAGTGCCAGCCTCCCATCCCGTCTCTAGGTGCTGCTGCATGAAGTAATCGTCGTCATGGACCGTGGTGAGCGGGAGTTCACGCGCTGGTCATGGCACTGCGTAGTGGATCTGAGGCTCTGTCAGGCGCTCTCCGAGCGATCATCTGGTTGTGGTGGACGATCTCAGAGTCGTCGATTGCGGGCTGCTAAGTGTGTCGTCCTGCAGGGCGGGGTTGGGGTTTGGCTCGGAATACGGGCTATCGGTCACTCGCTCACCACCCATCGCCCGCATCGCCTGCACACTACCACTGACACTAACATGTGCCGTGCTAATTGACGCCGCATCGGTCCCAACCCCTTGGAAGCTGCTCCTCGTGTTCTGGGCCAGTTTAGCGGTATGCGTGAGACAGACGATCCAGAATGACGCTGCTGCAACCACTCGTGTTGACCCAGCCCGAGGGCGCCCTCTCGCCGTCTGCCTCCTTCTACATTCGGCCATATACGGAGTACCATCTGCCACTCCGAGCGGCCTCACTTAATTGCTGGCACCCAGCACGATGTTGCCGCCACTTTTCCGCCGCTGACAGCACCAAGCAGAGACAGCTCGTATCACCGCAACCATCTGACAAGGCGGCCTGTCGTGTGAGTCGTGATTGCGCCACCCGGCCGCATCACTACAAGCAACCTCCCTGATTAGGGGATCAATCTTCGCTTGGGTCAAGTTAGCGCAGAAGAATCCCCAAGCTCAGCCAGCTCCGCCGACTTGTGCCGACTTCTCCGTGCATCACAGGTTAAAAGGGCCATCATCAACTTGCCTTGCGCAGCTTCAGGTGTTCCTTGTGCCGACCTGCCGACCTGCACCGGACGGCAGATGTGTACGCGTGCGCAGTGGACCAAACTTTTGAAAAGGGCCTTTGCTATGATGATATTTTGTTTGCATTCCCCTGGTGGCCCGGCAAAAACTGCCGCCCACTCAGGTCAGGGCTCAATAGATGGGACCCACGGCCAACATCCCTATCCCCCCTGACTGGAGATCACCTCCGCTATCAGGGGACCCTGCCATCGGGGACTCGTTTGCATTCTTCTCGGAACTTCTCTTGTGAAGAGCAAGCCCATTTGGCGCTCCTCTTGTATCTATGCGCGCCGTTGTCTTCTTGGACAGCTTGGAGAAGCATATGGGCTGACGGATATTAGGTATCCTCGCTTAAAAGGCACCTCTCATCATGACAGCAGACATCCGAGAAAAAGCAACCATTTTCTTCTCCCAAGTGGGCATCAACAAAACTACTCAGATCTCTAGCCAGTGGGTTTGGTTCTGGATGTCAATTTCAATACCCCAGCACAGCAATTGGGGTTGTCATGGAACTCCGGCAACGCCTAAGCATCCGATTCAGCCGTTCTCTTTGGAAAACGTCATCAGTCTTCGTAAGCACGTGGTCCACACCAGTGAGGGCACAGCAAAGACCCTGTTAGTGTTCACCTAGGTGTATTCTTCATCTCCTTGTTCATACCTTCGTGTTTGAATTCGAAGTAGCAAGTATAGTGCATCTCCCGTAGAGTCGGTTCTTCTTTCCGGTACCCATTCAAAATTATGGATGCTCTGGCTATGGGCACATGTAGATCATTGACCATCGGGGGCGATGAAACTGGCGTACATCCTTCTTAAACACCCACAACCGCAGTTATATTTTGGTGGACCGGTAGTTGTTTTCTTTTCTTTTATCTAGTAATTCGTTTCTGCTTACTTAGTGGAGTGTCTTTGTCAAATTTATACTTGGCATTTGCGATGCAGATCGCGAGTTTGCTTGTCGAGGTGCTGACACGCATCACAAAAGACATCAATTGGACGACAGGTATGCACTGTATGCTTCAGTGAATAATAAGAATAACATTAAAATCATATATGTATTTATTCATTCTCTATACGCGTGAGGATGCTCTAATCATGCGATGCCAAGGACGTCCCATTAGTGTCAAGCCGATGAACCGACTCGTTAAGATGACCACATATATCCTCGAGATGAGAGACCATCCTGCCTTCATAGAAGAGCTCCATGTAGCTTATTCACTAGCCTCGTTCATCGGAATTCACGGTTTTTTTGTAGATATAATAGTGAGATATAGAGTGGTTCTGATATATTACTGCTGTTTATAGACCATTTAAGTTTCTTAGCTTGATTATCTTTGTAACATTTCTTGTGTTGCTCTTGTCTATCTAACTCCGCTAGCCTTTGACGCGATATAACGGCATGCATGTAAAATTACTCTTGGTGGATGTATACTCTTTCGATAATGTTTTTACACGATACTGTGTGGGACGTGCGAATTAGTAAATATGAGCACACCAACCCATCGAGAATAGCGTCTCTACCTTAGTAACACAGATCAGCTATGGACTAGCTCTGATCTTAATTTTAAACCTAGGGATAATGAAGTCTTGTGCATAATTTCAATAGCCTAATCCTTGATGTACATTGAAGCTTTGCGGCTGTCCATCCCGTCTCGAGATTGGCACTCGAAGGACCCGACCAAACTTCAGGTTCTTATCATATCTGAGTTGAAGTCTTGAAAATCCTTAGACGAGGAAAAAGAATGCACCAGGGTGACTGCTCACATGCGTCTTATCGTGTCAGAAAGATTGGCATATTCCATCATTGTATTGTATTGTTTGGCAACTCTGGTTCATTGTCATTGCGTAGCTCATAAACACTTACAACTTACGACTATAGGGTAGCCGCAGCGTCACTAATCCACGTTCAGTTGAGGTCGGTAGCCTGCTGTGTGGACCTCCCTCCCTGGTCCCTGCATGACCCTCCAGCGGCGGATGACAAGCTACATTGGGACGGCCCCAGAACGCCTATCCTTATCAACACCACATCATCACCTGTCCACCAACTTCACCCTCGACATCACCGCCGCCGTGGATCCCGGAACATGCAACCCCAAGCTACTGTTGAACGACACACTCTCTGGTAGCACCAATGCACTGTGATTGCCACTGACACTTCCATTTACCTGCTTCGCAACACCACCAGCTTGCCCATCATGAACCAGCTTCCCCGCGAGCTGATCGACGCGATCCTCCAGCAATGTGTCGCACGTGGCCCCAAAAACTCAGTCCTCCCGCTGCGACTCGTCTGCCGAGTGTTTGACCAGATTCTCAAGCCCTTTGTTTGTCGGACCCTCGACCTCGAATTCTCGCGTCTGAGCAAGAGGAGTGGCGTGGCGCACCCGCGCATGGATGCTCTGCAAACCATAGGTTATCACTGCAAGAGCCTGTACATCGACCTGATGGTGCTGCGAGACGAATGTGCGTGTTTGTTCGTTCCGATTCTCATCTATGCATGTAGTGTGGTAACTAACATCAATGTGTGAACAGTGGAAGTGGAGTTCCTCGACACCGTCTTCGCCCGAGTCCCCTCCATGACAGACTTTTGTCGCACGCTACACAAGAAGTACTGCATGAACGAGACGTCATTTACAGAATTAGAATACTATGACACAGTCGAAGACATCTTGTTCAACTGTCGCGATGTCGATCGGCTTCGATTGAACCTTCCCTTCCAACTTGTTGGCCGACATTGCAACGCAGCCACCATGATACTGGCCAACACCTTCAAGGTGTTTGCCCACCGTCCTGAAGAGGACTCGGCCAAGTTAAAGGCACTAGTGATCGAAAACGTGAGCGACATTGCGATATGCCACCTGTGGATGAACCCCGTCGATGTGATGAATATTATGAGAGTGCTAGAGGTGCTGGAACACCTTGTCATGACGTTACGAAGACATGAAAACGACCCGCAGCGTGTAGGACTATTCGGATCTTGCCTCTGGAGCATAGTGGACAATGCAGACCAGCTCAAGACCCTGTGCCTGATAGGGATGGATCATGACGACCGTCCACCGAGAGGTCTCAAGCAGACCAAAGCCTGGCAGATGCCCGTCGAAGAGTGGCGAGCCCGATCTTTGCCCGCTCCACATGTCATTCTCGCAAGTCTGACATGCCTGGAGCTCAAGAGAGTTGAAATACAACCAGAGGTGCTGCTTCGGGTTGCAGAGAAATTCGGATCAACCCTGCAGGAGCTCTACCTGAATGAAGTATATCTCAAGCTGGAACAGTCCCAGCAGTGGAACGAGGATTCAACGAAAGTGCTCTGGGTAGGGATGCCAAACGAGCGCCCCGGGGAAGATTGTCAATGGGTTGCAATGGCCTTGAGATGTATCACCCCAAACCTGCGCGTTTGCCGAGCATCATTTTTGGCGTACGACAGGTACTTGAGGGACGATCTCCCTGGACACCCAGAATTCGACCTCGTCGATCCCTGCGGCCTGGGCCGGAGCATCTCCCAACGATTTGTTGAAATCGTCATGGGAATACGGCAGCCAAATATGCCCAATGGCGACCCCGTAGAATATTTGCCATTCGAGTCGAAGCACGACCATCTTCCGAACCAGCTTCAGCCGCGCAGCCGCGCTCTCTGCGTCACAGAATATGACACGAACGCGTACCAAACAGCTGTAGCGAATCCAACATCGGAGTGGCAGCGCAGCATTGACGGCGTCTTCCCCAACTGCAACTCGAACACCCTCGACGAACTCCACTACATTGCCGAGACAGCGTGCCAGGGTATGAACGAAATTCACCACAGGAGGAACGAGTGGACGGCCGGCAGCAGCATGGCCAATGAATTCACCGAGAACCTCTTCATGTCTCACGAATAGACGATGACGAAGATCTGACGTGTAGCAGAGCTGGGCTCGAGCAATGGCACTACAAGGGACCAAGAAAAAAAAAGAAATAATCTCTTCATGGCGAGTTTGTTGTTGTCATATTCCTCACTGTGCATGCATGCAAACACTAGAAGCGTTTGAATAGTTAATGGCTTGTTATTATCCAAGCACTAAAATACCAGACATGAACCAAAAAAAAATATATCAATTCCTTTGCTTTGTCGCTATATGAAAGGCCACGCAAAGGCCATGCTGATTCACCCTGGACGTCCCCTGTTTATTCTCTGTCGTTGAAGCGAAAGCTCATCACATTGTCGCTAGGAAAAAAAAAAAAAACTCTTCTAAACTTTCTATCGTTGCCGATGTGATTTTTTGGGTTTAAAAATATTAATATCATCACCATTTTTCCTCCTTGGTTCTATTTTCCTTTTTTTACTGCCCATTGACGCCGTGACCGTTGACACCATTGACGCCGTTCTTGGTGGCTGCTACAGCCTTCTCGAGAGCTTGGAGGACATCATTCCTGAGGTCAACGGCATCCTCAACACCGCAGCTAATACGGACGAGGTCGTCAAAGACGCCAACGGCCTCTCGCTGGTCCTTGGGGATACCGGCGTGGGTCATGCTGCTGGGCACCTCGACGAGAGACTCGACACCGCCCAAGCTCTCGGCGAGAGTGAAGATCTTGGTGTACTGGCAGAAGCGCTCGGCAGCATCGTGGCCGCCCTTGATGCGGAAGGAGAGCATGCCGCCGCCCATGCCGTCGCGGTGCTGCTTCTTGGCGATGTGGCGCTGGGGGTGGGATTCAAGGCCTGGGTAGTTGACGGCGATGACCAAGGGAGAGGCCTCGAGGGCAGTGGCAACCGCTGTCGCGTTGTTGCTGGCCTCGCGAGCTCTCAGGTGGAGCGTCTTGAGCCCACGGTGGGCGAGCCATGCGTCAAAGGCCGAAGGGACGGCGCCAATGGCATTCTGGAGGAAGCCCAGGCGGGCCTTGAGCTCGTCGCTGTTGAAGGCGGCAACGCCCATGACGACATCGCTGTGGCCATTGATGTACTTGGTGACGCTGTGGACGACAATGTCGGCGCCGAGGTCGAGAGGGTTCTGCACATAGGGGGACAGGAAAGTGTTGTCGACAACGACGAGGACGCCGCGCTTGTGGGCCTCAGAGACAACGGCGCGGATGTCGACCAGACGCAGGGTCGGGTTGCTGGGGCTCTCAATCCAGATCAGACGGGTCTCGTCGGTAATATGCTCGGAGATGTCGACCTCGATGGACGGGGTGAAGGTGACCTTGACGCCGTGGGCCTTTGCGACCTGGGTGAAGTAGCGGTGGGTGCCGCCGTAGACGTCGGAGACGGAGATGACATGGCTTCCAGCGGCGAGGCTCTGGAGGATGTTGGCAGTGGTGGCGCTGCCGGAGGAGAAGGCGAGGGCGTACTTTGCGTGCTCAAGGGCAGCGACGGCGGCCTCGAAGTTTGTGCGGTTGGGGTTTGCGGATCGCGAGTACTCGTACTCGCCAACTGGCTTGCCCACGGCCGTCTGGGCGAAGGTGGTGGAGAGGGAGATGGGCTCGATGACGGCGCCGGTGGTGGGGTCATGCGGGGACCCGGCGTGGACGGCCAGGGTGCCGAAGGCGTGGACGGGGGACGGCGGGCGAGGCGGGGTGGACACGGGGTCCAAGTTGAGCACTGTTCGAAGGGCCGACATTTTTCAAAAAAAATTGGTGGCTCTGGAAGTGATTGGGGGAAAAGGGGGATTGCAATTGGATCCGAGGAGTAGTCGAGACGGACACAATGGTAGGCGCTTTGAAAAGAGGAGAAAGGGAACGGGTTGGTGGAGGTGGAGGGTAGGATGGGGAAAAAACCCTTTTGGAGCTCGGGGACTGGGACCTCCTCTTCTTTTTATGTAACTGGAGAACGGAACGACGCCCTCCCTGCTGCACCAAGCTGGCCTGGTGCCTGTTAGTTTCCTTCCAAAAATACTCTTGGGTTGCGGAGGTGGTGTTACGTTTCTCGGCTTTATTTGTTGCGCGATTCAAGGGCGCGATGGTGAGTGAGTCGATAAGTTTTTTTTTTTTTTTTTTTTTTGACGATAATGGGGACCTTCGGCGCCTGTCTGCCCGTCTGCCTTGCTCTCTCTCTCTCTCTTTTTTTTTTATTACGTCGACTTTCGGTTCCCCTCTTATAAGACTTTGGACGTAAGGGAGGGGCGGCGCCTGTTCAAGGTATGCAAAGCCGACGCAGCTGACGGGAAGACTCAAACTTTAACAATCACGTCAGAGCTGGATTACCAAGGGCAGAAGAAAATAATCCGAGACCCGGTAGGCAGAGGAGGGGCAGAAAAGTAAAAAAAAAAAAAAAAAAAAAAAAAAAAAAAGCTTATGTGACTCTCAATGGCAAAAGCTCAAGACGGAGTGGCAACGAGTCCACGCGACTTACCCACGGGTGAGGGGGGATGGGGGAAAAAGGGCGTGTGTTGGGGATGGCGGAAGTGGACGAAAAAAAAAAAAAAAAGGCGAAAAAGCTTGGAGTGTGTGGCTTGTGTTTCCTGCTGTTCAATGGCGGCTGTGCTCCGTATTGTGATGCACATGAGAGATCCACGAGACCGAGGGGCCTTTATATCGGATCTTGGGCTACAAAGAGTGGATGTGTAATGCTTCTACGCGATGGCGGCTATCCTGGTGCATTGCCGCTGCTACTGGCATGGGCCCACGGCTTTGACTTGACGCCGATATCAATTTGTAAGGCACCTCCTCACAAATCCACCATCGCGGGGCAAGACGGTCTTCTACGGATGACGCAGAAGCTTCCATGACGGCACCGGACCAGGGATGCGCCATGCCATGGACCGGGTCATCTATATTGGTGGGAGCATGGACGCGCCGCACATGGCCTCGGTGCTGGAGCGGATCTCGGAATAGTTGTCATCTATTCGCCATCCGGGAAAAGCGAACCCACCCTTGGCTTAAAGTGCGCCCATCAAGTGAATGAGTTTTTGATGGAGGGTGTGCTTTGGCATGGTGCGGTGTGGACAATGTTGACAAATGCCGGTTGCTTACACTATCTTGGTGTGTGACTCTGCGGTGGTGTCGCAATGATCAGCCTGTGTGTGTGTGTGTGCGTGTGCGTGCGTGTGTGCGAGAGTACGTAGTGACAGCGGAATGTACGAGAGAGTCTTGCAAGGAGCTTTTGTCCCCCCTTTTCCTTTGGCGAGCACGCATGTCTCTTACGGACATAGACCCCGTCGGAAGGGGGTAGAGGTGGCGGGCAGAAGCGGCTCACTTACACATGATGGAGGGGGCGTGCGGCGTTGAAGACGAGCCGGCGGGCGGGCAAGGGTGCGGAGAGAGGAGGACTGGTAGAGTGGACATTTTGTGTGGAATCAGAGGATGATTAGTAAAGGGCAGATGTTATGTAAGTTTGAAACTCGATCGAAACGGCGCATATAGTCTTTGGAGTCTATAACTGGGGCGGGGGGATTTTGTGTGTGAGAGAGTGTGTGTTGGTGAGAGTGATGTCAAGCCTGGCATAGCTGTGGGAAGAGAGAGGGGCAAGAGGGCAAGGAAAAAAAAAGTCACAAAGAGACGGAAAGAGAGAGAGCAAGAGAGGGCCTGAGAGGATATCCGCGCATGCTTGCGTGGTGTGTGGTGTGTGGTTTCCGTTGTTGCATGACGACAACCAGTTATCTATCTCGGTACCCTACGATGGAGAGCTAGAAAAAGCCGCCAGGTTGTCGAAAAGGAATCGTGTTGTCCTGCTGCCCGATTGAGGGGGAGCATCGAAAGGGAGGTGCTCGGTGAGGACCAGAATGGCAAAAGAGGGGGAAGACTAGGTGGTGCAGGACTGAGAAAAGAGATGCTATGGTAATCAATGGCCGGGTTTAATAGGCCGAAAGGGGACTGGCGATAACATTGCATTGCATCTGGCACGGTACCAAAGTACATACCTAGGTAGGAACAAGCCACAGCTGAGTTCCCGGCGGTGATGGATGGTTTGGTATTGTGCCCGGGTACAGTACCTACCGACCTACCTGCGTGGTAACTACGTACCTACCTACCTGGCCTGAGCCGTTCCCGGGTGCCTTACCAATCGCCAATTTGTCGCCGTGAAATCGGAGCGCGCATGTACGTATCTTGGTATTGGGCATTGGACGTGGTAGTCGTCGGTAGATGGTGGTGGCTTTTGCGCAAGAGGCCCAGATTGATGATTGATGAGATGGACCAAAACCCGGACAAGAATTAACCCCCAATCCCATGACCCGATCCCGCCGGGACGTGGCCCAAAGTGGAAGCCTCGGGTGCCTTGCAGCTCTGCTGACGGATTGTCGCTGGCGTCAGCAAAAGGGCCGTAAAGTCACGGGGTTTGAAGACGTTGTTTGAGGCAACCTGGGGCGATGTGACGTTGATGGGCAGAGCCGGAGAGGCCTCAGAGGCCAAAGGAGGCAGCCGAGGAAGAGAAGAAAGAGGACGACTATGATGAAAAGATGGAGCTAGGTACCGAGGGAGGGAGCTAGCCAGGGGGGGGGCAAGAGAAGAAGATGAAGAAGAAGAATAAGAAGCAGGGACCAACAGGGAAGGTCGAGAGAACAAGGAACATTAACCTAGAGACATAGCCAAAACATAAAAAAAAAAATAGTTGGGGATGCAAGGCCCTGGACCTGGCAGCTTGTGGAATCCCACCTTTCTGCCTTCAATTGTCCCAGCCTTGTTTTGAAAACGGCCTTCTAGAATTGGCCCAGATCACCAAGACATGGGACTGGTCCGTCAACAACAGACAAATGGTTTCAGGGCCGGTTGTTCGGAAGGATGGTCCGATGAGAGCATGGGTAGATTGCATCGGTGCGTCCATGTTTTGAGATAGTGTCCTGGACGACAGGCGGAGAGGATTCGATTTTTGGGGGGTTAGAGAACATGGGGGGGCCTGGCTACGGGGGGGTTGGAAGGGAAGGGGGGGGGGGGAAGTAGAGAGGACCAGGGTGGTGCAATCAGTCAATGCCAGTTCCCTTCACCGTCTAATTCAAGTCTCCCCATTATTCGGCGATCTCCAGCGGCTCAGGGCCAGCAACATGATACGACTCGGACACACAGCATCCGCAGAGGCTCCACGCGGCGCCGCGCCCGCCAGCAGAGCCTCGGGAGGGGGTCTCCCACCATTATGCCTGGACCCTTTGGCCCGTTCCTGTCTGGCCCGTTGAAGCACGCTCGCCCAATCAAGAGATTTCCATTGGGGAATTTGACAGCCCAGGGTTATAGAGAGTGTACATAACGTACATAGTACAACACATGGAGGACGAGGGCGAGGACGATGGTTGGGGCGCGAGGGGGCGGCACGGGGGCGAGGCCTTTATTATTGTTGTCGTCGTCCTGTTTTGGGTCTTGGTTTCTGGTTCGGCTGCCGTCATGATCCCGGCTCCGGGTTGGGGGTGGGTTATTGGTGGTGGTGGACGTGGACGCGGAGAGCGGACGACGTATGGATTGGATGGATGGCTTGGAAGGCTTGGATGGTTGGATGGCTGTGCGGAAACTAACTACCTACCTGTTGCTGTGAGTGTGTATCCGTACTAGGACTGGCTGTATTCGGACCTAGGTGCCGTCACTTTTATGTCCTAAATTGTCTACCAGCAGGGCCCGCGTATGTGCGAAGTACACTCCCTACATAGTATATGATGGATGTGAAGTGCGTAGTGTGAAAGGCGTGTGGGTGGTGGGTGTGCTTGCGTGCGTGCGTATAGAGATTGTGTGTGGGCGCGTGCGTGTGTTGTGTGTGTGTGTGTGTGTGTGTGTGTGTGTGTGTGTGTGTGTGTGTGTGTGTGTGTGTGTGCATCTGGGCGCCCGCGTGGTACCAAGTCGTGACGGCTTGGCTGAGCCGGCGTTTTTTTTACACCAAACGAAACAGTTTGCGCAGACAAGATTGGGGCCTTCAACTGAGGGCAGCGTCATTCATCTGCACTTCTACACTTTGACGAGTTTCTGTCTCTGTTTGTTTGGGTACGTGCGGGCGAGTGTGCTCTCACTCACCTTCACTCGCTCACTCAAGTATCCTTTTTTTCCTCATTTCTCAGCCTCTCACACCAACTCTCCCTCTTCTTCCTTTCTTTGACGCCAGAGCTGCAGCCGTTGGGAATTGTTGTGGATGTTGGCGTTGGCGTTGTCATTGTTGTCGGCGTCGTTCGTGTTGTCATCATGCTAAAAGATCCTCCTCAACAACTTAGTCGCCTCACCTCGCATCATCACTGACAACTGACAAGACACTTGCATTTGCATTGGTGCCTACCACGTGTTTTGAGCAGACAAGACAAGGCCCTCTCGTCTCAGCTCCACATTCCACCACATCCATCCACATCCAGGACCCCATCCAGGACCCCATCCAGGACCACTTTGCTCATCCACATCCGCCGCGAAAAACTGCCCCGGCCCGAAAATCGTCTCCGTCACCGACTCGGCGGTCCTCGACGCCATCCCTGTTGTGGCAGTGCCCTCTAGCTCTCTCGCTCGCTCGCTCGTCTCAGTTCTCCGTCTCCTCCCACGGGCCCTGTCCAGCTAAGGCCAAGCCAGCCCACTTCTTCACTTGACAGCAGCAGCCTAGGCTGCCAGAATCGTCGTGCAGGGCCTGCGACTCGGCGCCGATGAGTCTCTGAGTACCTCGCACGCCCCGCTATCCGTGCTTGCTATCGCTTTCTGGGGACCTCAACCCATCACGACGCACTGGAACCGCCGCACGCACACCTTCTTTTCTCCCTCCCCCCCCCGGCCAGCTGCTGTATTCAACCACGCTCTCGCCCACACCCTGGATGCGCCATGGCACTTCTCCCTCAATAATTCAACTTCAATTGCTCCCGCCTCAACGCCGTCCTCCTGCTTCCTGCTCCAACGAGGCCCCACGCCTCCGCGGCCATGCTGCGACTGCGATTCCTATCCTGGGTCCTCTCAGTGAAATCTCCGAGAGCTAGTTGACGACACGTGAAATCTCTCCCGTACCGCCCCCGTCTCCTCCGTCATGCCTCCTCGCCGCTCTCACAAGAAATCTCGCGCCGGATGTCGCAGGTGCAAGAACAGGAAGATCAAGGTAGGCCCTCTTCCACGCCCCGAGGCCCGTTTCCCGGTGCCCGCTGCTTTGCCGGGAGTTCCGCAAAGTGCTCCCCGGATTCTGGGATGCCCTCTCGTTGCTCAAACGCGCAGCACACGCACCTCCTCCAAGCCCGCTCCTCTCCGTGTCTTTTCAGATCCCAAGCTGATTTCCTGTCTCCTTCCCGTTGCTGTAGTGCGATGAAGTCCACCCTCGATGTGGCAACTGCGCCAAACATGGCGTGCTCTGCGATTTCGGTAACCCGGACGTCCTCGAAGAACTCGTCGCCTCAACCACCAGCTCCGAAAGTAACGGAGCTCCCACCCCAAAGCCCACCACACCGCCCCTGCACGCCTCGAAGACCCCCTCGATGAGGCACTCAACTCACTCTGGCTCAAAGTCGACTTCGACCCCTATCTTCACACAGCCTCCCATGCCGGTGACGACATCGCTCTCCGGGCAGGTCGACCGCATGCTGGAGCTGCGACTGATGCATCAGTTTACAACCGTTACCTCGAAAACTCTCCTAAACAACTCACCTGCCACCGAAGACATTTGGTCGCGAGCCGTGCCTCAGATGGCCTTCTCCGCACCTTACCTCATGGATGCAATTCTCTCCGTTGCCGCGTTCCACCTCCGAGCCCAGTCCCAGATGACAAGGCTTTAGTCCGCGCGTCACATGCTTATTCTGCATCCACACTAGCTGCTTACTGCCGCTCACTCAATTCAGGAATCACTCCTGAAAACGCCGAGGCCCTGTTCCTGACGGCCGCTTTGATTGCGTTCCAGGCCATCGCTTCCCGCATATTTATCAAGGACGACGCTGATGCCGACCCCAACGACCCCACGAGCCGCTATGCCCTCCCGCTCTCATGGTTCCATGCTTTCCAAGGCGTCAAGACCGTGGTTGCCGCTTCCTGGCTGTGGATTCGAAACAGTATTGCCGTAAAAGGCAGTGATTGACTCTCAACCTAGCTTCCAGCTCGATCTCGATCCCCGATCAACGCATTCTTTCTTTGGCCACCTCCTTGAAGGTTTGGAGGAAGAGCTGGTCAACGAGGACCCTCGCCTCGTCAACACCACTGCCCAGGCTTATTCGCACGCCGTCTGCGTTATTAACTGGGCACATAAAAAACGTCACCCGGCTGCTACCCTTGCTTTCCTCGCCACCGTCTCGAGACGCTTTGTGGAACTCGTGGAAGCTAAACGACCCCGGGCCCTCGCCATTCTGGCTTGCTTTTTTGCGCTGCTTAAGCGAATGGATACTTGGTGGCTCCAGGACGTATCACGCCGTGAGGTCATGGGACTGGTGGGCATGTTTGAGTCGGGGTCCAAGTGGTGGCGGCACCTTGAGTGGCCTGTCCGAATCGCCCTTTGGGATGGAGACACCATACCGCAAGACGTCTGGGGAACGGATTGGGATACAGAGCCTCCCGAGCAAGAAGGCTCTGTGCAGTCTATGCTGCATCACATCGAGTTGATGGCCGATATGTTGAACTCCCAAGTTCTCCCTCCCATGCCCCCACCAGCAACCCCAGCTCCCCCACCAGCTGCCCCAGAAGACTACCTTGAAGCAGTCTCGCCAGATTGAAGGAACACCCCGGTGCCCTCAAATTCGAAACCCTGGCCAACCATGCTTGGATCTACCTGAGCCCCTTTAGACACTGCCTTAACCCAGGTCATACATACATTTTGTCATTCAGTAACAACTTTCACGACACAGCCCAACCTTTGTTTTATTTTATTCAGGGGGAGCGGGCGAGGTCAAAATAATGAACATGCTACGATCGTATATGGAAATATTTGGTGGTCGAAGAACATTATCAATACAACAACATAAGCAAAGACGCGATGAAATCTCGTGGAGGAACTAATATGCGGAGTCTCGGAGCAATTCATTCGCTGATTGCGTCAGTGGTATCTTGCAGGCGGGACAACCTAAAGACCGAGCGTCTCATCGACAGGGTGTTTCCCTCGTACCATATTAAGCGCAGTTAGTGCGCGAGCCGACACATGGCGTTCTAACCGCGATCGACGCGATTGCTCAGATCGACGTAGAGGATGATGTTGATAGGAATCGAGCCCTTTGGGGCGAGAAGTGGGGATACACCAATGAGAAGACCTCAGAATACGGCATGAGGCTAGCTTGGGATGATGGGTGGACCCGCCGGACCGGGACCTGAAATGCACCAAACCCCGGTTGGAAAGCCAAAGACAAAGGAGGACACACGAAGACTCGACAAGCAAAAGGGAAAGAAGCGAAATGCGAACCCCGTCTGTTGACTCCGTTAGCTCGCATGATGAACTCTGCAGACTTCCGAGTCCGAGTCCGAGTCCAAGTCCAATCCAGCCTCTGGAGACGTCCGATATATATACGTCATGACTTCGCTGCCGCTGATGTCTTTTGCTGCAATCTCATCTCACAGACTCAAGCAAGCTCTCGTTTATAAGTAAACAAATTCTTAAACTTAATTTAAACATTCACATTCGCTCAAACTCCACCGCACCCGCTATTCACACGATGTCCAAGTCCAACAAAGCTGCCTACCTCATGCGGCCGGATAGGTCGCCCACTGAGGTCCGCGAAGCACCGTACCCAACGCCTGGACCGAACGAGGTGGTCATTCATAACCGCGCTGTTGCTGTCAACCCCGTGGACGCCGGAAAGCAAGCCGTTGGAAAGCACATGTTCGAGTGGCTCGAGTACCCCCTCATTCTGGGCAACGACGTCGCTGGCGAAGTCGTTGAGACGGGCCCCGATGTCAAGCGCTTCCAGAAGGGCGACAGGGTCATAACCCTCGCCATGGGCATGGATAAGAGGGGAAAGCGGCCACAGGAAGGCGGGTTCCAGGAGTTCGTCGTTGCGAGAGAGCTCCTGACGGCCAAGATCCCGGACGGCGTCAGCTTTGCAGAAGCCTCCGTCATCCCCCTGGCGGCTTGCACGGCGGCGTGCGGCCTTTTCCAAAAGGACCAACTCGCCTTGAACGCCCCTCGCCTTTCAAAGGAGAGACAGCACACGGGCAAGACTCTGCTCATCTGGGGCGCCAGCACAAGCGTTGGAAACAATGCTGTCCAGCTCGCCGTTGCAGCTGGCTACGATGTGATTGCTACCGCCTCCCAAAGAATTGGGACACTATAAGAGCCCTGGGTGCCTCGGACGTCTTTGACTACCGCAGCCCAAAGGTCATCCAGGATCTCATCGCCGCCTTTGACGGCCGGCAGTGCGCGGGCGCCCTGGCTATTGGCCAAGGGTCGCTCATCAAGTGCATCGACATCGTCACCCAGATTCCCGGCGCTCGGCAGTTTGTCTCGCAGGCGTCCATTGACATGCCCACGACGGTCCCCACGACGGCGCTGGGCATGGTGCCGTTCGTGGCCAAGTTCATGTGGAGCCTGCTGAAGTCGAAGCTCAAGGTCTGGCGCTCTGGTGTTGGTAGCAAGTTCATCTTTGGAAGCGACCTGGTCGAGTGGGATGCTCGGGACAGAATGGTATTTGGGTTCCTTGAGGACTCGTTGCGGGCCAACGAGTACAAGCCTAGCCCCGAGCCCATGATTGTCGGGAACGGGCTGGACAAGATGCAGGTCGGATTGGATACCATTGCAAAGGGAGTCTCGAACAAGAAGGTGGTTGTCACTTTGGATTAGATGGTTGCGGGTCAAGGGCGGACTGGGTGGACTTTTGATCTTATGCGTAAAGACTTGGATGGCGAGGAGAACAGAGCAGTTTGGTTTTCTTAATTTAGCATAGTAATTGTCACTTTGACGCGAGACGTGTTGGATAATAAAAAAATTTTTTTCATGGTATTTTAACCCGAGGAAAATATCATCAATTGACATGGCCTTCCAAGGACCTTTTGTTCCCAGACGCCCAACTCCGAGCCCGCAATCTAAGCCGCTCCCTCTATTGCTTCTGTCGCTTGTTGTCCTCCACCTCAATGTCGTCCTGGGCCAAGGCGGCGTCGTCGTCGCCGTTACGGCTGCGCTTCAGACCCTTCATCTTGCGCAGTTGCAGCTCGCTAAGATCCTGCTTGCCCAAGTGCACACGACCAATCTTGTCTCCCATGGCGTCGGTGGTGATGTTCTTCTTGGTGCGCTCCTCGAGGCCGCGGGCCTTCTTCATGGCCTCCTTCAGCATCGACTCATCGGCCTCTCTAACACGGCCCACGGTGAAGTCCATGCGAGGGCCAATCTCCTCAACCTCGACGCGGGGGAGACGCTGACCGCTGCGCTTGGTGCGGATCAGGTAGACGCGCAGGTGGATCGGGGCCTTGGCGTCGCCGTCGCCGGTGGTATCCTCGGCGCTGATGGACACAATGTACTGCAGGCCCTCGACGTCGATCTTGTCCGAGGGCTCGCCCTTGAAGAAGTCGAGGAAGAAGCTCTTGGCGAGGGTGTACTCGTTGGAGACGGGGCTCTCAAAGGCTGTGCCGGCGAACAGCAGCATGGGCCGTAGGCCGACGGCGAACTTCTTGGTCTTGAACTGGGCAATGGTGCGGAAGCTCTCGGGTCGAGGTTGAGCTCGAGCATGTCAAGCACCTTGTAGCCAAAGGTACGGATGAAGGTGAGCGTGTGCGGGCGCTTCTTCTGGCTGCTGCCGAAGACGAGCAAGCTGGCGTCGTTCTTCTCGGAGAAGAACTCGAGCGAGGTGGCATCGTCGAAGGGGTGGATGGGGTTCTTCTTGGTGAACTTCTTGGCCAGCGGCTGGCGCATCTGGTGCAGGTCGTTCAGCGCATCCTGGACAATCTGCGAGCAGGTGGTGCCGCGCAGGAAGAGGCAGGTCTTGGGGTTCTCGACGGCCTTGGGCTCACGCTTCTCGAGCGCTCGCTTTGAGCGGGCGTTGCGGGGTTTCCTAAAGAATTGTTAACGACGATCTGACATTGGAAATGCGTCTGGTCGGGCGGTGCATACACTTGGCGAAGCATCTCGAGAGGTTGGTGGTCTGGTGGTTGCTCGAAAGTATGTGGCTTTCGTCGGATTGAGGCTGGATGAAGAAAAAAAAAAAAGAGGTCCTTATCGATAAGAGCACATTCTCCGCCTAGCGTGCGCTCACCGAGCAAACCTCCCTCACCGTACTCACCGAGCTTTCCCTTCCTAAACCAGTTCACCTGGGTACCCACCTTGGTCAGATTGTCGGAAAAATTCCAGGTTGGGCAAGTGTACGCTGTACCCCGCAGTCACGTGGGCCCTCCGTTTCGCGGAGATAGCGAGTGGAATCTATCCAACCGGCCGGACAAGCCTCGGCATTTCCCCCGCCGAACATGGGACTGCCCTCCGATTCCTTGTTCCGCTCCTAGCCAGTGACAAGACTTCCATTTTCATCTACATCTTTCCAATCAGCCCGTGACACCGTCGACACCCGACAAAAGGCCCCCGGATTCATCTTTAACTCTCCTCCTTGCATCAACCTGACTGGACCGACCCTCCGTCTCAATCAACTAAACATCATGTCGTTCTTGAGCGGTGGCGGCGAATGCTCCACGTCCGCCAACCCCCTCAGCCAGCTTCACAAGCACGTTCAAGATGACAAGACCCTGCAGCGCGATCGACTTGTCGGCCGAGGGCCGGGCGGGCAGTTGAATGGCTTCAGAAGCCAGAGCGCCAATGCCCCTCAGGATGAGGTACTCACTGACCGATGATGATGGATTTGGTTGTATTACTAATGCAGTCATGACACCCTCAGATGATGAACGGATTCCTCAACAGCGGCCCCAGCCTTCAGCAGGAGTTTCCGATGCAGCCCGGCCACATCGGACCTCTTCATCCTGCCCAGGAGGCTCAGATGCGGGCCAGTTCGGCCTCACCGACTTGGGCGCACGACTTCAACAACCAGCCCGCCATGGAGTCCGCCTTCCAAGCCCCGCCGGCCCAATTCAACACCGACGAATTCTCCCGCTTCCAACAGCTGAACGGCCAGGGCTCGTCCTCCATGTCGGCCCCCATGCAGAACGCCATGCCGAGCCAGATGTCCCAGCGGCCGATGATGGGCATGGGAATGATGAACCGAGGTCTCGGCTTCGGCCAGCCCATGTTCCAGCCCATGTACCAGAACCAACAACAACAACAACAACAACAACCCATGCAACAGCAGCAGCATGAGGGTAAGGGTAAGGGCCGGCTGGTCGAGCTGGACGATAACAAGTGGGAAGAGCAGTTCGCCCAGATGGAGCTGCAAGATCAAGAAAAGGTCAAGGAGAAGGAAGAGAATGCCGCAGAGCGCGAGCTGAACGAGATGGATAAGGCTATGCACTCTGAAACTAATGAGTTCGGTGACTTCGAATCTATCTGGAAAGGAATCCAAGCTGAGACGGATGCGTCTAGATCCATGGTCAACGAAGAACTATTCGACCAATTCGATACCGAGTGGAGCAACAACCTCATGCCCGACTTCGAGGGCATGGGCGATTGGGGCCGCCTCGGCGACCCCGCCGTCGAGAACTACCTCTTCGAAGAGGACAACTTTTTTCGAAACGAGAAGAACGCATTCGACGAAGGCGTACGCATCATGAAGGAGGGTGGAAACCTCTCGCTGGCCGCCCTGGCCTTTGAGGCTGCCGTGCAGCAGAGCCCCGAGCATGTGGATGCGTGGGTGTATCTAGGAACCGCGCAGGCGCAGAACGAGAAGGAGACTGCCGCGATTCGAGCCTTGGAACAGGCCCTCAAGCTGGACCCTAACAACCTCGCCGCGCTGATGGGTCTGGCCGTGTCATATACCAACGAGGGCTACGACAGCACGGCCTACCGAACCCTAGAGCGGTGGTTGTCGGTCAAGTATTCTAACATTTTGGACCCCAAGGACTTGCACCCCCCGGCCGAGATGGGCTTCACAGACCGTCAACAGCTCCACGACAAGGTGACCAACCTCTTCATCAGGGCAGCCCAGCTGAGCCCCGATGGTGAGCACATGGACCCTGATGTCCAGGTTGGTCTCGGCGTCCTGTTCTACGGCGCCGAGGACTACGACAAGGCTGTCGACTGCTTCCAGTCTGCCCTACACTCGTCAGAGATGGGCACATCTAACCAACAAGAGCAACTTCACCTGCTCTGGAACCGACTTGGTGCTACCCTGGCTAACAGCGGACGCTCCGAGGAGGCTATTGCTGCGTACCAGGAGGCTCTCGCTATGGCTCCCAATTTTGTGCGGGCGCGTTATAACCTGGGTGTAAGCTGCATCAACATCAACTGTCACCACGAAGCGGCGTGCCACTTCCTGGCTGCGCTCGAGATGCACAAGGCCATTGAAAAGTCTGGCCGCAGTGAGGCGTACGAGATCCTCGGCGACAGCGCCGGCGGCAACATTGACGAGACCCTGGAGCGTATGTCAGCCCAGAACCGCAGCAGCACCCTATACGACACTCTCCGCCGTGTCTTTACCCAGATGGGCCGCCGGGATCTGGCTGAGAAGACGGTGGCCGGCGTGGATCCAGACATCTTCCGACCCGAATTCGACTTTTAAAGGAGGTAAAGGCGGCAGAGAAGAGCAAGGGAGTATATTTGCATCGTGGCGCGCTGTTGGGGATATCATTTCTTGGGACTTTTGTTGTATTGGACGAATGGATGAATCGAGGGCTAGGGAGACATTGGGATCTATGGTTGAGTCAGATATCATGAAGGTATGACGGGAAAAAGAAACTGAACGGGTCGGTGACGAGACAAAACGACTCCTTCAAACTGCTTTGCGTAGAGAGGGCAACGCGAGACTGTCTATAGGCTTCCACTTGGTTCAAATAATTATCTACATGATCGGTTACTCTGCTGTTCCGTCCTCTATGCGCTGCTGGCTTGGGATGTGCCTGGCGGCCATGTCAATGATGGAGCTAACAAACAAACAACAAATAGAATTATGGCTAACCCTTTCGAGACTTGCCTTTGACTCGTGGGTTAATGCTCAAGTCTTGCACGGAACTGGCTCGGATCGCGTCAGAAGAATGAGTATATCTAGACCCATGCACACACATTCCAACGATCCCAGAATATTGGGAGGTCCTCATACCTGCAGAGCATGATCTGCACGCATGGTGCAAAAAAAAAAAAAAAAAAAAAGAAAGCCCGCCTTGGGCTCCTCTCGATATAACTAAAGGCCACGGCCCTAGCCTCGGTCTGGCGTACAGATGCCAGCTCCTCGCTAGGACAAGCATCACGGGTTGAAGATCAACGACTGCCATTATGAATAAATTCCCTCGAGATCGACCACCCACCCAGCCATCTCAACGAGCGGGCGGAGCCTGAAACTATGACGAGCCTAGGGAACCCCTTCGTGGACTAAGTTCGTGGGCCGAGACAGGCCCGTCCACACGTTTTTGGGCGTCCGCCCACCAGACAACACTGTCTGAGCTCGAGAGTGAACACTTTATGCCCATATGGCCTGATTCTTTCTCTCTTGGAGGACGTTTGTAGTAGTATCTCTGCGACATACATGTCTTCGACACCACCCCGAGAGGCATCACGGCCATCTTGCTCCGAGGCCGATGTTTCCCATCGCCAGTAATGTGCTGTTTCCTCTCTCTCTGCATCCCCTCCTCCACTCGTGCCCCCCTCTTCGTCTCCTAGTCCAAGCCTCTTCCCGCCCCCTTCCCCTTGCTCCCCCGATCATTTAGGTCGGTTGGGGGACACAAGGAACTTGCCGTGACTTTTTGGTTGGGGTTTGATTGTTTGCTTCTTTCATTTGCTTGGCCGCGGCCCCTCTTCTCGTGCTGCACACCCCACCAGAAGTCTTCTCCTTCATCCGCCGCCGCGACCCGCACCATGTCAAGAAGGCTGCATGTCTCGTAGAGCCCCCGTCAACGGGTGACGCTATAGAAACTAGGCACATATTCGTAACTACATAGATACATGGCAAGGCTGGTGGAGAGTCACAGACGCAGGCTGTGGGCGCCATCCCCCGCTCCCCTCGTTAAACTCCCCATCTGGTGGTGTGGAGTTAAAGGTAAAATAGGCAAATGGAGACCACCAAAGGGAAAAAAAAAAAAAAAAAAAAAAGGACGGAACAGAAGGGAGGCAAAAAGCAACACAGACAAGCGGAGAGTGAACCAAGACAGCAGCGCGGAAACATCACAACAGTGACTGCAACAGTGTGGACGGTGGGTTGGGATTACTGATCGCGTTGTGTGGGAGCACCCGAGTCTCAGGCACTTGGCGCCTTTGATTGGGGAGCTATTGAAAGTGCTATGTACGATGGGTCACGACACCGTGACATGCACCTTTTGAATGTCCTAGATTCCGCGGTGTGATCTCCCTTGTGTCATCGACTGGCCAGGAGGAGGCTGTGGACCGACCTCGACCGTCGCTTTGTGTATCCAACCCATAACCGTACTACCACGGACGGGTGTTGTGATTTGCTCGCATGATGCCGACGGATAATAAACCTCAGCCAGACGGACCGGCCCATTGCTATGACCAGGCCCATGCCGAGGCCGAAGCAGCCTCCTCAACGTGGAAACCTCGACGCGAGATGACAGAGACAATGGAGAAAGCGAGAGGGAGCAAGAGAGAGAGAGAGAGAGAGAGAGACAGAGAGAGAGAGGGACAGAGAGAGAGAAACAGAGAGAGAGAGAGAGAGAGAGAGAGAGAGAGAGACAGAGAGAGAGAGAGAGAGAGACCTCCACAACGCAACTTCTTGACAAGAGAAAGCTCATGAGGATCGCCCAACGGCTAGGTTCTCGGGTCATTTCCCCAAGACTCTGCGGGAGCGCAAGTCAATGCTGCCAACATCAACGTCAACGTCAAACGTGCATGTCAATGTCAATGCCAATGCTAGCGGCAATGCCACTGTCTAGCCGAAGCAGGCCACGATAAGGTCTTTTGATAACCAGCGATGGAGGGGGTCGACCGGGACAACAGCAGATCAAGACACCTAGACGCCACCAACAGGCTCGTCGACTAATAAATGATAAGAACAGGAAAGCATGTGCCCCCCCCCTTTCAAAGCCCCAAGGCTTTGATCGGTGTGGATATTAGCGGAGCTCAGGCAACCGGAAGGGCGTTGGACTAATGTGATCTTTTTGGATCCGAGATCGAGTGGCGGAATTCAGCTCTGCTAACTTAGAACCCGGGTAATGGATATTCGATCAAAACGGAGAGTCCGGGGTTTGCGCAGTTTAGCCAAGGAATCAATATCGCCGACCGTGCAGAGACAAGGATGGACAGGGGGTAGAAGAAAGATTGAGCCGTGCCATCTGTCTGACTGCGCCGTGGAGACTTGCGGGTGCCGTAAAAGAAACGAAACCTGTAGATACATCATCTCAAGGCTTTGGCCAGGCCCGGACTGTGACTGTGGTTTCGATATCACAATGCCTAGTTTATTTATTGACTGGGGACGGCCCATCAGTTATTAGTTCAACGGCTTGATGTGCCCAGTGAGACAGTATGATGACTGCCGTTGAAGTTTGGCGCCTTGGGATGCGTTGCCCCCCCCCCCCTCCTCCCAGACTTATCCTGTCGGCAGCGTCTGTGTCATCGACTAAAGAGCATCGTCCGTTGGCCATCAAGTCCGTGCCATATGCCCTCCTGAAGAATGCAGTTCTCAGATTCCCTCAATTAGTGTATGGGGCCACAGGATCTAGATACATGGCACTGCATATGGAGGACCAAAGCACCAACATCAGGGCCGAATCACAATCTCCGTCCCCTGCTGTATCCCCCCCGAAAGTTGTCGGACTCGTCTCTAGTAGCCGCCCTCTGTGTGCACGAAAACCCACACCTCCTCGGTTCTATTTCCGGTATGTCACCTCGGATGTCACCTGAGGCGATCATGTTATTGGACCTATGTTCATTGGTGGCTCCATTGGTAGGTATGTGTCAGTACCTAGTTACGTATACCTCTATCGTGCAGCGTCGAGGCTGCGCCTGTCTCTCCTGCCGGCCATCATCGAGCCTGGGTCTCTGGAACCTCCCACCATGAGGCGAGGGACCATGATGCATTTTTCTTTATTCGTAAACCTCTTGGCCTTCCGCCTAGTGCTATCGCTCAGCGATTCCAAACCATGGGTTTGGAGCCAGGAGTAATTCATGTATCGGCGCGCGATCCAAAGAGAGAGTTTTGCCTAGTGAAGCTAAGTCTCCGCTTTGGACCACAATGCTAAGGCCATGAACGACTGAAGCTTAATGTTCACGGCCGAGGCCGAACACCCTCTCATGTGGCAACTTGCTCTCTGTTCCCGTGAAATCTACGTTTGTGGGTTTTCCGCAATGGCCGCCAGGTTTAGCGTTCCCGCGAGGCTTACCCACAGTTAGTATTCGTTGACTCTAGTCCAATTCTAGGCGAGAGGGGGATGCAGAACATCGATCTAGACATGTATGTGATTTTTTTTTTTTACGATGTTGCGAAGCCAAAGCAACTCTCACACTAGATGATGAGGGTTGTGCTGGGTGGCCATCCTGAAAAAAACAACAGAACCAAAGCAATGCCATCTGAGCGCTCACAACGAGACTCGTGAAGACTCGGGAAGCGGAACCCCGCAGAGTTCAACACCAGCCACATCATATTCGAGATTGACTCGCCACTGGATGCGAGCGTAGGATCAACTAGGTATTGTAGCCTCGTGTTCTAGCAAGTGAGCTCGTGAAATCGCAGCAGGTTGCTCGAACGTGATAATGCAACGACCGTAGCGCAAGGCAAGACGATTCATACATGTAGCCAAAATCCTGGACTTGGACAAATCTGAGATCAAATCGCAAATCATGTCTGTGATGATATTGATAGGGATGACCAGTGCACTTTTCATGCACTCTTGTGCGAACGATATTCTTGATGCCAGACGAGTTGTGCCCTCCAAGACCTCATTTGGGACCCTGGTTTCGACAGCCTCTCTATGCCGGTGCCTGGAGGAGACCTCCGCACGAATACTCTCATGTCTTGTTTCTTGTTTTTTTTTTTAATAAAAAAAAAGTACAGCAAAAGAAAATCCTGCTGCAAGAGATGACAATGGTATACGGAAGAGGGGATCTGATGGTTAGCAACGAGGCTGGCCAGGAACGATGATCTAATCCGACGCTAGTTTCAATGAACTCCCCGTGGCTTGTGGTGAGATGCCGATTCATACGGTTTTGGGATGCGGGGTCTGGCGAAGGCCCTGGGTAGGAGGGAATTCTGCGACGAAGGGCTTGTGACAAGTCGGATTTTGAGGGCCAGAGGAGTGGAGAGGTGGGAATTGTCTTTCAGCTTTTGACGAGGGCATTGTCAGGGCATTTGAGAATTGAGGCAGGGCGATATCTGTCTCCGTGCTGATCATAGCACTAGTACCTCGGGGGAGGAGCCAAGATCATCCACGACCACCTGGGATGGTAAGGTTCAGCGCCAGTCCTATTTGATGAGCGCATGTGCCCTGGCCTAGAGGTCCCAGGAGCCATTCCCTCGGACCCTATCAAGCCCGCCTCGCATTTGTTCAAAGATCATCGCACCTTTATCATCTTGGAATGCCTGTGCGGCGTCGACGCACATGGTGATGCGAAGCAGGCTGCCTACTATGTAATTTACTGTGCCTTAGACACACATCAAGACAAACAGACGGCTGGGCTTGTGGGGGTTGGGGTTCAAACTCGCACAACGCAACAAAAGACCACTGAGGCAGCTTTTGCAGCTTTCCCGACTATCGTTAGGCTTCTAATACGGAACAAAGCCTGCCGCTGTTGAGCGCTGTATCTTCAACCCATCTTCCTTGAACCGTTTGATCGTTGGCTCTTATTCATCCTCAGGAGCCACTAGCACCTGCGCCATCACCGCAACCGGGGAGACGGACATCAACCGGTGTTGATAGATGAAGCAGGGGTGCAGTTGTACTGTATGGGGGGAAGAAGTGACACCTGGCCCGACACACAGATGATCGGCTGGAAATGCTACTTTGACGGACTAGCAAGACTCGGTCAGGGCAAAGCAATTGGCTAGCCGGGGTGAAACCTTGGGGTCGAGTCAAGGGGGAAAAGAAATAATTTGGCTGACCACCGTGGCTTGAGTTAGAATTGATACACTGGGTAGTGAGACCCGGCTGAAATACGGATAAAGACAATCACGTTCTCAATAATCTCTGTCGAGCGTAATGGAGCCGCGAGGGATCATAGTGCGAGATGTGAGTAGGAACACGGCTATATCACTCCCGAGAGGTGATGGTATGGTTTGACACAATTTCATATGGTAGCCGTATTACCTACCCATAGCTTCCCGTTCGTGAGCGGTGGAGAATTCCAAAAAAAAAAAAATAGAGACGAGACGACTAAAGAATATCTGCTCAATGTTCATGATAAACCCATTTTTTATTGAATTCAAGGTATTTTGCTCAAAAACCAAGCAGCAGTCAAACTCATGGTGCTCGATGAAAGTGTGTGTGCAGGTTGGATTCGAGAATTGTGGGCCACGGTGGCTAAATGTGACGGCAGTTGGGCACTGTGTTGCAAACGCCGTGTTGGTGTCTTATCGCAATTCTCAAAGGCCAAGGGATCCCAGCCATGTTTCAAGGGAAGAGAAGACACGAGGTGAGGGAGGCCTGTTTGGCAGAACAGAACCACGTGGGTTCCAATTGTTCTCCACTTCGGAGGGGAGGGCTGGAGGCCACAGGACTGCGGAGGGCTTGAAATGGCGACAGTACAGCCTGCCCGCTTTTAGAGGTACGCCTGAATTTGTGGCGGCGCGTTTGCTGCCAATTGATCATCCTAACATCCTTCTCAGCCGGTCCAGGATATGAATTGTTCGCACTCTGGCGATACGCATGGAATCATTGCCCAGGTAGGCAACTCAATAGTACGTAGCCGAGATCGACGGGCGGAATGCCTCGGCAGCATTAGTGGCAGGAGCATCAATAAAGATCCCTGGAGCGAACCACTGGACAGGGGAAATTCAGGTTCCTGGACGTTCAACGTGGGATGCCCATTTCCCACGTGAGAAGGACTGGCCAACTTGCCTTAGCTCAAAGCATCTCAAGCAAATCGCTGCGCATGGTGGGATGGTGGCTGTGTGTATTCCCACGTTGGCCTTCGTTGGCTGGTGCATGAAGACGGAATCGGTCGCTGACTGCAGTGGGATAACGGGCAAACACTTCGTGGCCCTGCCCTGTGCAGGGAAGAGACCGGCATTTTTGTCACTCAAGGTTTGGGCTGGTGTCATGGAATCATGGTAAACAAGGGATGATTGGCTGTGAAGTGCAGTAGCATGAGGGTGGGAAAAGAGGAAGAAGTAAAAGAAAAAGAAAAGAAAAAAAAAGAAAAGCAAATTTGAGGACTTGCTCCTCAAGGCCAAACAATGCTATGTATGGTGAAAAAAAAAGATTCAGCGGTGAACATGCTACTAGGTATCATCTTGGTATGAATAGCGTACGTGTGAAAGGTAGCAAACGTGCGAGAAGGGAAGTGTGCGTACAGTGTAGTGGCCCAAATGGCCCAACACAAAGTGTATCAGCATACTCTACCATACACGCACTAAATGTGGCTCAGGATTTGGCTTGTCTTTTTGTGAGTGGACGAGGAGGATGAGTTGATGTGTCGTCTTTTCATGGACAATGTGAGTTTGGGGGACAGGGACACGACGCCAAAGGTGGCCTGGGCTGCGACGTGTGGGTGAGGAAGAAGGGCAGGCTGGTGACAACTCGTAACCGCCACGATGCCAAATGTCTGATGTCGTTGTCTTACGTGAATGCCATTTTGAGACCCAGAGGCTGCCCAGAACATCCTGGGTTACGGGAAGCTTAGGTTAGATGGGTACTGATGCGTGCCTGCCATCCGCTTTGGCCTCCTCTCACGCGCTCGTCTACCAAGTGGTGGGACGGCGAGGACGACTGGGTCCAGGTATCGTCTAGGCCATGAAAATGATGATTGAATGTCTTTTGCTGGTTACTTACCGATCCCGAGACGGTATAGTAAATTCCGATGGCTTTCATTGCGGAGGGCCTCTGTAAAATACGTGACTCACGAAAAATGTGACGAGGGGCCCCAGGGCATCCCGAAGCCAGGAAGGAAAGGCCAGCAAACAAGCGATACATTCCGGTAGGTGGGCTGAGTTCACTGGAGATGCGGGTATTCGCATCCAGTAGCCGCAACAGGGGTCTTTTGTTTCTTTTTCCTTGGATTCATTCACGTTGGACACATCAGCTTCATGGAGCACTAAGCAGCCGTCGCCCTTTTGTGTCGATCGAGACCACGCTATTGAAGACCAAGCACAGCCTGTCACCTCTCTAGGAACATCCCTGTCGGGCCAGCTGGCCAGCTGGCTGACGGGCGGCTTGTCATCGAGATTCGAACATTCCCAGTGTGCGGCCCCGACAGCGCCTCGATCGGCTGCGTTTTCGCATTCCCGCTGATGTCTTGCGTCGTTCATTTGGGGGGAGGAAGATGGAGACATTGCATCAGATATGTTCTTGTTTTCCTCCTTTCCTCCTTTCCTCCTTTCCTCCTTTCCGTGCTTTTCAACATGCGTGCCTGTGGGTTCCTGCGAACGGCACTTTGACAACAGACTTTTTCTACTTGAGCAGGCATCGATCGCCATAAGGATCGGCGGCGGCTAGGAGGAGCGGTATCCGTATAGAGGGCTGCCTCTGGGGATTAGACATGTGGTGATGGATGGCGCCGCCTGGCGACCTGCCGCATGGAGGTGATAGCACGATCCTGGCAGCACCGAACAAGAGCCTAACAGGCATAGGTCCAGACCCAGTCCAAGATCTATGCCGTTCTGAGCAGAGGAGTCGTTGGGCCTTTCCATTTCAGCAACACAGCACAGGTAGTCAGTCTGTCAAGTGTGAGCGCGCTGTACGCGGGCTATGCGGCGAGGCAAGGCGGGTCCTGGACCAGAGCACATTTACGGATACCCTTAGAAGCACAACGAGGGGAAGCCGGGAAGGAAAAAACTGCCGATGGGATGGGCCAGTCATGGTGCGGCGCCGTCGCCTCCTGGAGATGCACCTCACGTGGCGGCGGAAGATCGCGCATGCAGTGCGAGCCAAGGTTGTTTGTCGCCCGGGACCAAGGACTACGGATAGTGTGGGCCGCCCGTAGCTCGCCTCTCAGAAACGACAAGTCTCAAATGGACTCGGCTGGAGGGATTCCACATCAAGCACGCAGCATGGCCCCCCGGCTTGGCCCCGACATGGGAGCATGGGACCATGGAGGCGCTAGTCAACGACGCACGAGGAGCCCTGGCCTGGTGCAAGCCACACACCCATTTGACTGCCAATCCTGTTCTTTGGGCTGACTAGCAGCATGTGTGTACTTCCCTGCGCATCCATCCCTCGAATTCCTCCCGTTCAGCATCGAGTACCATGCGACACCGGAAATACTGTGCATGCGCCCATGCCAACCAACCAAGCTTTGCACAGTCCAGTACAGCCCGGTACTGTACAATAAATACAGGACAGCGCACGCTGCTCTTCTGCTCCGCGCTGTGTCGCGTTGCGCTGTGAGCCTTGCCAGCTCTGCTCAGCTGAACGTGACTTCAGCGCTCTATTTAATCATAGGCTACCCCGGGAAGATGGCTCCTGTTCGTTGCTTTGGTGGACACAGGCCCGCCATATATCGCAAACGGTGCCCTGACGGACCAAAACCAAAGGGATTCCGGGGGGGATCCCGGCTGCTTCAGGACAACCTTCTCGCTGGCACTGGCCTCCATGTGGCCCGATGAGAACACCGTTCAGCCCTGGGATGCCACAGCGTTTCGGAAACCGAGCCTTTTGAAGAGTTTTCTTCTTTTCTTATTATGCTCACTCCCTCTCTTTTTTTCTTCTTCCTCATCATCTCAATTCCACATGATGAGATTGCTCCATATTTTCATTCTCGCTTCGAACCAAGGACGAGCTGGACGGCCTGAGCGGGTATTACTTACCTACATTGCTGCATGGCTACATACCCGCTTTTGGCGTGCACAGAACTAGAAACCGTGTGCGCCCCCAAAACCAGATGACTTGAGCGAGGAACGTGCCCATCCCGGAGGTATGGCGGACGGTTGGCATGTGTATTCACTGCCTCGCGTGTCTGGAGGGCAAGCAAACCCGGTACAGAGTACAGACGTTCTCCTGTCTCTCCAGAGCCCGTCTCGAAGTTGTATGCTCTCTCATGCCCGCCCCCGTTCCTCGTGCCACATGTCTCGAGTAAATCTGGGAACAAACAACCAGTCCGTGTTTCCGCTTGGCTGGCGTGGTGTAGTGGCCAGCTTGATGGATGGTTGAGTGGACAGTGGAAGGCTGGCTGGCCGGCTGCACAGGTCGCACAGGCACCTCCGGCCCCCCTTTGAGTGTCTCCTCAGTCCACATGCACTCGGCCCCCTCCCTCATCTCATCTCATCAGACACTACCATCGGCGCGGCTGGACGAAGGGAATAACCGATGGACGGGGGTAGTCCTTGGGGTTGCAGGCCGGGGGAACCAACAATGCTTGGCGTCTCCCAGCGAGCCCATTGTCGGTGCGATGTTGTCTGCAGCGCCGGGGACATCGACCTCGTGCACTGACGGGATTAATGCCCGGGCCTATTTCTGATATACATACAGAATGGAGCGCGGAGCGTTATCGACTGAGCGCGCTAGACGCAACCATAACTTGGGTCGTCTGCCCTGCCCGTTCAGCTAGGTTTTGGTCGTTCGTAAGTCGCACAAGCGTGTCTTGCGGTCTCTGATCGCTGATCTCTATCGTCCTTTAGGGGGGGCGTCATTGGAGGCTGCTCACGCCCCCTCCATCTCTCTGTTACGCTCTCCACGACACATAAGAAGGAAGGAAAGAAGAGAAAAGAAAAGAAAAAGGCTTACAAAACATGCTGGTTCCATGCTTGCTCTCCACGGAGGGCTTGGCTGGCCAAGGTTTTTGGGGCAGGCCGATGGATGGATACATGCTGCCTAGGTGTGGAACGCCTTTACACGCTTCAAGAGCAGTAGCGTGTTGGCTTGTCGGGGGTATTGAGTCGTGCCGGAGTACATTGACACATGGAACGGGGATGAGGTGGGGGCTACCATAGCCTCCAGTACCGGATACCGGCCAGCATCCCGCGAAGTCTCGTTTCGGGGTTGCATTGGGTGGCTGCCAGGGCCCATGTCCACTGCTGGTTGTACCAACTCCCCCTGACCTCGAGCCTGGCTCGAGTCTAGGGTACGGAGATCGGCGGTATTCTTTGCCTGAGTTTCCCGCGCCAACAGCGGTCTCTCGATGGAATAGGGTACTTGTGGCTGCAAGCCGCCACGCGCGGGCCACCTGTCTTGGGAGAGGCCAGCATCTGAACGGCGGCCCTTACGAGGTACCTCCCTAACTTTGCCCCCCCCCCCCCCCCTCTCCCGCCGGGCGTCCAGTGGGAAGCCGCTGGAGTTGCCCGTTAATCAGCCTTCTGCTTCCCTTGCCGGGGACGGCGGGCTCGCTGGGGAGGCATGGAGCGGACTGGGGTCAGGGAAGGGGGGGGGAGGGGCGTGGCCTTCGAGGAGACCACAGGGCCACAGTACCACAGGGCCATCACAGTGCCACAGGGACCAGAAGGGCCCCAGCCCAAAAGCCCCAAAAGCCAGGCCCAAATAGAGGCTCAGAAGCAAGTACCGCTCTGCCCGAGTCAAGGGCCTTGAGTACATCGGCCGCCGCCTTCCGACTGGGGTAGTTTTTGGGAGTCTTGGGTGGTCTTGGGGGTGGTCTTGGGGGGGGGGGGTCTTGGTCCATCTCTGGGTGTGCGAAAATCCATGTCGTCTCTTGTCGCCCATCGCTCTCACACAATTCCATCCTGTCCATCCCATCCCATCCATCCATCTTACATAGTATGGCCACAGACCCCTCCCAACCTCTCTCTCATTCTCAAATCTAACCCGTCTCGCTCCTCTCTTCTCAAGGAGCCGCTCTGAGTGCGTCTTTCCACCCTCGTCTGTCCCGTTGTCTTTTTTCCTCCCACGACCCCCTCGCCGCTCCTGTCACCACACCCGTCTTCCACGACCCTATTTGGGGTCTCTGCTGCGGCCTCTCGCTCTGCCCGCGTCTGTGTCGACTGTCCTCGCCTCGCTCGCTCGACGACCGCACTGCACTGCATCCCGTCTCCGTCTCGTCTGGTCTCGAGTAGACTCGACACGCGCCTCCTGCCCGAGCCTGTGCCCGAACCGCCTCCGTGCTCTCGACCACTTGCTCCAACCCAGTCCCATTTCCTCGCTTTCACCCGACACGATCCCTTCCGCGGCCTCAACGCTTTGTTCCCACGCGACTTTTTTTTTGGCCTCTCCTACCATCGCAGCATCCCCCGTTTCGCCCCAGCAAAGCCCGTTCCCTGGTTTCGCCCTGACTCGATCTCTCGACTTGGCAATTCTCTTTTATTTATTCTTGTGTCGCCAACATGTCTACCATGGACACTCACAGTCAACAGCGCCCTCCGCCCCCTAAGACGGCTGGCCTTACCAACATCCTCAACGACGACGCTCCCATCCCCGGTCCCAACGCTCCTCCGCACTTGAGAGACTCGGGTTTTTACTCCAACGCGGACGCTTCCAGTAAGCGTACGACGCTCATTGTCTTTCATCTCAATGGGCAATGTCCTAACTAACCTGTTCATATAGACACATCCGCGGCCTCCTTCAACGTCAATGGTCTGAGCCCAAGTGGTTCCGGCTACCAATCCTCTTCGCAAGACAAGACTCCTTCGCCCATCGCCTCCAACATGGTTCCTCAGGCGCTAATTTCGCCCCCAACATCCAACATGAGTGTTGCTGCCATCGTGTCCCCCACTTCAGCCGGTAATCTCGATCCTCGACGACCGACCTCTATCGACTCCAATCCCAACGGCGCCACCCTAGGAGAGACCCTCGCACCAGGTATCGGAGGACACCGACGGGAAAGCGTGGACAGCAGGATCAACCAGGGATTCAGCGACATGCGACTCGGAAACTCCCCGTACGCCAGCAACAACCAATCAACCTCCTCTATCCAAAACACCCTTCACAGCCAGCGAAACCCGCGCGCCGGCTTGGAGAACCTCGCCGTTCACAGAATTTCCAATGGTTATCAGCCTAGCGCTGATCGCAACCCCGAGTCCAAGACCGTCAAGACTGCGCCTGCTATTACTGGACCTGCCACAGGACATATCGCCCGAGCCGCTGAGCCAACCAAGGGTCAGGCCTGGGCTTTCCCCGAGGAGGAGATCCAACGCGTTGGTGTTCCCGGCCACTACGCAGATTCCAGACGCAGCAGCATCACCGAGTCGGTTGCCAGCAGCCAATTCACTACCGAGTCGCGACTTCCACCCGGCCAGCGCAGGCTGGATGAGGGCGACTACTCGCGCATGTCCAATGCGTCCGACTTCCCCCCGGTTCACCACCACACCATGCAGCACAAGCAGCTCAGCGACCTCCAAGCCGAAGAAGGAAATGGACCAACTGGATCGCAGCCCTACAGCCGGACCCCTGAACTAAGGGTCAGTCACAAATTGGCTGAGCGAAAACGAAGAACCGAGATGAAGGAGTTGTTTGATCAGCTCCGAGATCTTATGCCCCAAGAGCGCGGCTCAAAAGCATCCAAATGGGAGATTCTCACAAAGGGTGAGTTGATTGCAGTCATTGGCTTCTAAACTCCTGGCTAACACTATGCAGCTATCGCCGAACATCAACGACAAAATGAGACCATCCGCGCCTTGCAATCGCATTACAACACTGCGGCGGCAGAAAACGAAATGCTGCGTCGCGAGGTGGCGGGCATACGGATGGAGATGGCCCAGCTCCGAGGAGAACTCAACTCATCAGGCCATGCCCCTCCTCCCCCACCTGCCCCGGCAACTCAACCCCCCGCGTCTTACTCTGCCGACCCCTACGCCAACTCAACTCGACCTGAGCTTCCACCTATTCGATCCATCAGCAACAACATTCCCAATGGCCCAGACTCAATGACTGGTGTTCAATATGAGACACCACGAGTTAATGGGTTCCGACAGGAGCGTTACTAAGCCACTACCCGACTGGGATAATTCATCTGTACCCACTCGGCGTCGACTCTTTTCTATGTTATCTATTTTATGCACGAATGAACGACAAAGGGAGAAAAGTTATGATACTCTGGGCAAGTGACTGGCCTCATTATCAAATGGACGAACCCGAATCATATTTCGACACAAGTATTCGTTGCCATCACCAGCCTTATTTGGAGCACCGAGCTCCCTGTCTTATTAGATTTCCTTCACCTTCTCCTGTTTTTTTTCACCCTGTTCTCTGGTCGGAATGTCTTGACGACCATTGTATCAGTACGGCACACGGACCGTGGACTTATCTTGGTGTTGTCAATCTTTGTTGTCCATTTTCACATATAAGCCCCTTGAGAGGGGCGGGAGGAATTCCTAGGGAGTTTTTTCTTTCTTTGTTGTCTAATTGGAACCTGGAAGCCATTAATAGTTTTCTTCTTTTTGGAGGGGGATGTGAACAAGCTGAGCTATTGGGATAGCTCAGTAGCCTCATCGTTGACTGAGATGGGGATGGCAGGCGTCGTATTGGGTCGGGTGTTGCGAGGTGTATATACCCATTTTTTAAAGGAGGGTTTAACGGGCCAAAGATCCCAATGGCAATGGCGGGTTGGGCTGGTCGGTAAAGGGATGGGAAGGGATTAGGTCAGGGTTGGGAGGGGTTTGTGTGCGATGTAGCTGTCTGGCTTTCGACAGGTATTAACATCGGCAGAATATAGAGGTGATTTTAAATTTGCCAGCTCATGGTGCTAGAATGTTCATGTGAAAATATGTTTGAAGGCGAGGGAGGGGTTGTAGTGCCTTAAGTGTTGGCAATTCTAACGACCCAACTAGGGAATAGAAGACAGGGAATGGGAGCCAAAAGAGGCATCGGGGTGTGTGGGACTGTCATGAGCAGCTAATCGTTGGAAACCGCAGAGACATGAAGTGGAAGTGAATCCAGAGACCTTTGGAACTTTGAATGTATTTGGAGGGCGATATTTAGCATTTAGCATTTAGCATCACCAAGAGTTTTGCATCAATTACCGTGTTCTTCATCTATCTTTGCATGTCTCGACGTACTTCCCCCTCTTGTCTCGGCTTGCGAATTCTCTTGAGCGTCATTTTGGGAGGTTGAAATGCCTCGCAAAATGCGGTACGCATTCATTCTGACGCGGTGAGACTGCGTTGAAACTGGCATTATTTCAGACCGTACGTTCCGTGGTAGATGCACGCGAGTCAGGTATGGGATGACGCAAATTACCTTCAAATGACTGGCTATTCCAGGTTGCGCAGCTGACTGAGGTCTCATGAGGGAGGCAAAGAGCTTGGCCGGGACAGGCCCTTTTATGACAGCATTATGAGGTGAGGTTGATGAACTGATAAGATAAAAAAAAAGCCCCCTCATCAATCCGTCATGACGGCTACCAGATCGGGCCAAGGGTCAACCTGAGACGTGTGCATCGACGGAAGAGGGCGGCGGAATGTGGAGCTGCGGAGTTGCGGAGTTGCGGACTTTGATAGACTTTGCGGCGTGAGCACCCGGACATGGCCGGGGTGAGATTGCGGACGGAGCAACTCTGAGGCCGGCTGTGCTGACGGAGGCGTTTTCCCTGTCAAGGATGCGAGTAACATAGGGATGTCGGTCGGTCTTAAGAAACTCAACTCCGCAGGATCCATCCAAAAGTCGCCGACCGCGTCTTACCTGTCGGGGGGGCTTTCATATTTACTCCGCCATTCCCCATTCCCCTCACGCGCCGCTGCCCGACTGTCCGCACCTGCATCGAACCGTTCTGGGAGAGTCTCACCGCTGGCCCAACATTAAATACTCCCCTTCGCAATGGATTCGCTATCGCCCCTGGCGCTGAGGAAGATGGACCGCGTCGCAGCTTCGCGACAGAAGAGCTGCAACGCCTGTGTGAGGGGCAAGCGCAAGTGCGATAAGAAGACGCCCCGTTGCACCCGCTGCGCGGCCAAAGGCCTCGACTGCGTCTATCAGAAGCTCCCCCCAGGAGCCGGCTTCCACGACGAAGACCTCGTCGCGCCCGTGTCTTCCAGCGACCTGCACGACTTTGATATGGGATTTGATATCGACAGCCTCAACACATCGACAAACACCTCAACGACAACTACGACAACGCCCGAGAGCCTCCACACCAACGTCTCTTCCATCCAGCTTGACTCCAGCCTCGACTTCTCCCTCATCGACCAACTAATGGCCAACGACAACTCTGCGGGCGCAGAGCTTTGGAACCTGGGCGACTTTGGAACCGGCAAAATGGAGATTCCGCCTGTACCCTCGCACCCGCAGGTCGCCATTCGCGACCTTTCTCTCCTGAGGGAGATGGACGACTGTCTCGTCTTTAACCCGCTCGACGTGCACGACCCTCGCACTCGGGTCGGATATGTCGTCAACGCCATTGCCACCATGTACCGCGACTTTGTACGCACCCGCAAACTGCCTTTCATCCACCCTCGCATGTACGGCTCTAACCTGCCGCGCACCATGATGTCAGCCTTCTCGGCCGCCACCACCTACTATACCCGCACGGAGGAGAACAAGGCGTGGGTGTACAAGCTTATTGCCGACATCGCCAAGGACATCCACCGAGAGGGCGAGCGCGCCGACACTCATGTCGAAAAGGTTGCCCGCGTACAAGCTCTCGTCATTTTAGATTCTATCCGCATGTTTGACGGTGACGTGGCTCTTAGGGCGGCGACGGAGCGCGAGATGCCGCAGTTCATGTCCTGGCTGGAGTCCCTGAAAGAAGTCCAAAGCGAATTGGAGGCAGGGTTAAGCGCTGAGGTGTTGATGTCTCGAGACCGCCCACCAGCAAGCTGGGAGGTAAGACCCCATATCTGCGCGCAGTGCAATGTCACTAGTTAGGTACTGACTCAATACCGCAGAGCTGGGTCCTTCTTGAAAGTACACGGAGAACAGTCATGATGGCCTTTTCCTTCTTGTGCCTGAGTTATATCCTCAAGTCCCATGAGCGTCCGTCGACAACCCAACTCCGTCCTCACAATAATCACCAGCTAACCAATATTCTTTTACAAACAGCGCCTTGCGAGATTCTGGAGTCCCCTCACTCCTTTACTGCTTCGAGGCACCTGTGGGACGCCAACTCCTCTGTGAATTTCTTCCACGCATGGCACCACAAGCCACAGTTTTGTGTGACGAATATGGACTTTAAGAACGTCTGGATACATGCCCGACCAGATGACGTGGATGACTTCACCCGGATGATGTTGACAGCGTAAGTTGAGCCCGCAATCAACCTGCGATGTGCAAACGCTTACTAACGAGGGACGAATGTAGGCAAGCGGGTCCTGACGCCATGGACTACTTCATGCTTGGAACTGGAAACGTGTCGATAGCTGTATGAAGCTGTTTCAAGTCATGTAGTCGATGGCCACACCACGTGTCTCTCGGCATGCAATGACAAGCAGCCCATGCCTCGAGTAGCTGCAAACGACAGAATTGCTGGCCATGCTGTCCGCAGTAAGGATAAACCATGCCCGTCGTGATTCTTCGATTTCGCCTAATGAGATGATGGACCCCACTGGCTGGGAAGAACGAACGGCAGGAAAGGAGATATCAGCTTGCCTTGCAGCTGAGGAGGTACAGGGTTAGGGCCCCTTGTGCTGGATTAAAACGGAGCACTGCAAGATATGATGGATATAGAAACGCTCATCTCGTAGCTCCTGGCGACGTGTCTGGGCTCTACAGGCCCCATGTCAAAGCATATGTCGCCGCGGGAGGCGTCAACAGCTGCGCAGAGTGTCATTCGATTCATTCGACGATGATGCACGTCATCATCTGTCATTCTTTTACGAAGTATTTTGGGCCGTCGTCGGCAGAATTATCGGGTTACAAGGAATGGAGGACCCCGGGGCACAATACAAGGGCATCGGTTAGTGATAGAATAGGTCAGGAGGCGGGAACTGGACTTTTGGATGGGGGCGTCCATAACGACGCGGGTTTACTAATGTGCCATTTGTACAATATACTTATGGGATCTTACATGCAATGCAGTCTTGATTGGCCACGAACTGTCTTCCTCTCTTCCTCAGCCTGGAGCGATTGAATGTTTTACATGGTTGATATCTAATACCCAACCCTCCCCCCCCCCGGCGAACACTAACGAGATAATTACCAATGCCTTAATTTGATTCTCCGATACTGCTATCGGCATCCATTGAAACTGATATGTTATACATCTGTCTCAGCAACCCGCCAGACTAACTTCTCTCCACTGACTTCCCTTCGCCGGAGAATATCCAGTGCGTTCTGTGCCCTCTCCACAACTGTCGCACCCTCAACGATTCTGTGTCGGTTTGGTGAGACAATTCCATCCCGCAGCAGTGCCGGAACAATTTCTGACTGGAGTGTCTCTTTGAAGAACTCATTCTAAGGACATTAGTGGTTTAAGTCAAGCAATATGCATCTAGGTAAAAAAAAAAAAAAAAAAAAAAAAAAAAGAAAGAAGGAAAGAAAATTGAGAGGGCGGTGAGGGTGATTCATTCGGCTTACATTGAGGTAGAAGTGGGTGCGCACACCTCGGACAATGACACCGTTGGCCCATTCATCGACGAGACACTTTGTCGCGTCCATCTCGTATTCGGGCTCCTCTTCTTCCGTGGCATCTTTGAGGATGACGGGTAGCATCACAGCCACTTTTGTACCGCTATGGGCAATCTTGGTGAGGGGCTTCAGGGTTCCGTCGATGGAGCCAATGCAGTCCAGGATTGATGGGACTTTTGGGTCTGAGCCAGAGTTGGTGTAGGCCAGAATCCGGTCGACTACGTCCTTGTCTCGGTAGTCGAATGTCTCTGTCGCGCCGATGCCGCGTAGGTACTCGTGATGCTTGCCACTGGCCACGGCAATTATGTTCTTGTACCCCAGTGTCGGAATACCTGCACGGCGAAGATGCCCACGCTGCTGGCCGCGCCCCAGATTAGGAGCGGCTTGTGTGCGTCATGGGCCGCCCATCCCTGGGGGATCGGCCACGGCAGATCTAGATTCAAGTCTGCTGTGGCAGAGTGGAAGACCGTAACCAGATTGACCGGCACCGTCACGGCTTCTTGGAGGCTCAGGCCCTCGGGGACTTTGGACGCCAGGTAGGCCGGGATAGTCATGTATTCCTGGTGGTTCGACTCTTTGCCACCGTGGAACGCAAATGCTACCACACGGTCTCCAAGCTCGAGACCTTTGAGATCCCCGCCCTCCCCAACAGCGACGATCTTGCCAGCAGCGCCACCGCTACCTGTTCGAGCTGGATATTCCTTCATAAGCAAACCGCCGTCGGCTCGGTGAAGGTCTAGGGGGGTGGACGCAGTCCATTGAACCCGGACAACCACTTCGCCAGCGGCAGGAGGCTCAACCGGAGCAGTTATCTCAATGTATGGAACCCGCTTCCCGGCTAGGGCGACGGCCCTTTGAGTAGACGGCAGAGAGACCATGTTTGATAAAGAGATGGTATATCGAAACTCTTGTTTGTATTCTTTTAAGATCCAATAGATTTGCGAATCGAATGCTTGGAGACTATTTCATCCGTTTCATAGCGAAGCAAACATTTCATAGTTACTTATATCCAGACTCGGGTATTGCCATTCTGGGTAATATGCGATTTTTTTTTGGCGATGGAGCCATGGATCTAGTTGCCGATTTGCCCCCATATTTGTAAGCCGCAGCAGTGGTGGCATTAACTAACTAAGCCATTCGGACTGCCAGCACGAATGTGGTTCTCCCGGAATTAACTAGACATGGCAGCAATCCCAAGCATGGCGAATTTACCCCCCCCCCCGAGCACAGTTACTTGCCGCGGTCACGGGCTTATGGCCGAGTAATATCGGATCGCTCGTTTGGGGGCCAATTCCGAGGGGCCGGCGCGGAGTCGGTTCCAAATAGAGCACCGCAACGACAGCGCGGGACTCTAGCACACACGACGATCAAGCCACCTCCACACCCCCCTCAAAAGGCGCGACGAAGCTGCCAGCCCTATGAAGGAAATAATGTGGAGACGGTCAAGGCGAGAATACGAATAGATTCCCAGAGATGCGGGACGAGCGGAAGGGGGGAACGGCATGCAAGGTACGGACCGCACGCACGAGTGGAGGCCAACGGGGACGGGACAAGGGGTCAGGCCCAACGTCACCCGGGGGAGTGAGCCGGGCGAGGATGAGAAGCGTTCGCCGGTGATGGACATTGAACTTGGCTTTGTGTGGTTTTATATAAACTGCAGATTCCAGATTACAGCGGGCCAAATGCCTGTCTCAATTCACCCTTTGGTGTTGTCGCATCGCAAAGTCATTGTCCCATATCACACATCACGCATCACTCACACACACACACACACATACATATACACACACACACACCCACAAATGCACACCATGCAAAAAGACAAAGGAACTCATCAAACACGGTTCAGAACACCAAGCCCAGATTACTGCACCCAACGCCAAACATTTCACAGCTGCTAGATTGCGTGTCCCGATTTGTCCTTGCTGCCAGCTATCATTCATTTCGCCTGAACAAAAAGAAAGGAAAGAAAGGGATTGTGCGTGTATGTGCGTGTGTGTCCGATATTCATGCCCAAATCTCCCATTTGCTTCTGCCGTCGAGACTTGTCCCTCGGGCGAGCAAGCAGCATTAGACCACGGACGAGGTAACGGGGCCGGGGCCCATTAGTCCCGCCTTGAGGTGGTTCTTGGTGGCCTTGCCATCCTTGGCGTCCTGGCGGGCGGTGGGAGGGCGGCCCAGGTCGTGCACGACATCACGAACGCGCTGGCGCATGCCGCGACGGGCGGCCTTGGCCTTGGCTTCGGTCTTGGCCTCGGTGTTGGGCTGCGCGTCCTTGGCGTAGGAGCAGGCGGTCGAGCCCGAGAAGGTGGAGGCGGTGTCGGAGGTGGAGGGGCCGTCCATGGCGTGCGGCTGAGATGCGTGTCTTGCTGAGGTAAACGTAGATGGAGAGGTAGATGTAGATGTAAATGTGGAGGTAGAGATGGAGGCGGAGGCGGACGAGCACGCGCGGTGGTGGATCGATCGATGCGAGATGGACGGATGATGGCGGAGAGTCTGCGCGCGGGTGTGTGTGTGTGTGTGTGTGTGTGTGTGTGTGTGAGTGTGAGTGCGCTGCGGGAATTGGATGCTGACAACCGGACGAGGGGGATTTGTTTGGAGACAACGAGGGCCCAAATCGGCTGGCTGGAGTTTTGGGCTGAGTGAGGGGTTGCTGCCAACCTTATATACGAGACGAAGTCCTGGTGCAGTTGAGCCGGGTTCAGGTACCTAGACGGAGAGAGAAGAACCCCCCGTGATAATCTCTTGGATCAGTCCAAATAGACAGCCCCCGCCAATAATACTAACGCTTGAGCCTAAATAATCAAGCCATTGGTTTATTCTTATTTTACCGAGGCTTAACATCAAAAGCCACCCCGGAGGGAGCCAAGTGCCAACAACCAGCCAAGCCGGGTGAAGCATTTCGCCGTCAGGTACCCCCCCCCACCCCCCCATCTTGGCAGCATATCTGATACCATAGTTATCAGTCACGATAGATCTGGCAACCAATCATGTTCTGTTTAACCATCTCAGCCGTTATCCATCACTATTCTCAGGGAAGAGTTGCTAGCAAATCACATAGATTGCAGCATCAAATAGAGCAGTGACGGCAAAAAATAGTATCGAAACAAGCGCTCTCATCAGAGATCCCTCGCGGAACACTTTTTCTCATTGCTGTGCCTGCTTTGTATATAAGAAAGTTCAAATTGTAAGTTATTATATAGGTCGCTATCGGCCAATAGACGTTTGTCCCTGGAGCCGAAAGGAAATATAGTAGTCTCTGCGCCCGCCCTTATCGTAATCCATTTAATCCGCTTGTTATTGGAAATATTCCAACGCAAATGCATGAAGAAGCGAGAGTATTGAATTGCGCTTTCCAACCATCGTGTATTATTCAAGTCGAGCCACCTAATCCATCGCATGCCCTCCGAGTGCTCAACCTGTGCATCAACCTTCACGGCGAGCACAGACTAGCTCTCGCCATTAAGAGAAGTACTGGACGAAAAGACCACCGTGAATTCGTATCATCGCGCATCATAAACCTCCGCCTTCTAGAACAGTTCCAGGGATCACTCAATCAGAAGTCTTGAAGTGTCAGTCTATCCTGCATCGTCACCGTGTCTAGCCGGGGTTCCCATGCCCCATTACGATTGCGCAGAAGGAAAAGAATGCAAAAAAAAAAAACTACGATTAGCTCTCATATTAGTGTCGGATCGATCGCAAATTCCGCTGCAGATCCCAGGTCGGACTCCCGTAAGCCGCGCCGCCGATTCATAGCCGTAGCTCGTTGAGCAACTCTCACGACAGCATCGCGACTTGGACATTTGTGCGAGCTTTGCCAGAGACCGACCTAACAATCATCCAAGATGTAGCAAATATGAGAAATGAAAACAAAGTCGCCGAGTGCAATGTAAAAATTGTCCAAGTATATATAGGATTGCCAGTCACCATCTCACGGTCTTGTTCAGGTGTTTGAATTGAACCATCACCACCAACTCACAACATCAGGCAATTCAAGTTTTTTTTTTTCAGTACCTTCTTACATTTCTATCTCTTCGAATCAAATCTACCATGGAGGCACTCAAAGCCCAATTTCCTGACCTGGTCTTCTGTCCGCTCCGAAAGCCGAGTGGATTTGGCCCTGCCACGATACGGCTTCCGGTGGGCCATGTGAAGGCAGAAGGCCGGCGACGGTTTGCCGGCGAGTCCATCTTTGACAGAGACGTGGAAGTCTCTATGCGGGATGGGATCAAGATATACACGGATATTTTCCGACCAGCAAGCTCTGAGGATTCCGGAAGTCAAGTCCCTGCAATCATCGCATGGAGCCCGTATGAAAAGGATAGCAGTGAGTTCCCCAGAATGGCCCTACAATACAATATAGATTCTTACCCGCTCATCAAGAGGGTCACTCTTACGACCATATGGGTCCTCTCGGCTGTGGCCTTGCTTTGGATCAAGCTTCTGGATATGAAAAGTTCGACTTGCATGATCTCATCGACTTGGTCTCCAAGCAGCCGTGGTGCTATGGATCCGTCGGAACAGCTGGGAACTCCTGGCTCATCATTGCGCAGATATATGGTGTTTTTTTTTTTCATTCTTTTGGAGTCCATTGAGGAAAGTTGAGTGTCTGCGTGTGGTAATTGAAGATTTCAAGAATGGCCGCAACCTAACGATACGGGTATAGGCTGCGTGACTTGGTATACAGCCTACGAGCTGAAGCAATTCTACTGTTGGTATCCCCATGCTGTCAACGTTGTCGACATGGCGAAAGTGGTTGGTGGTAGAAAGCTGGAGCAGGTTGCTGGCATCGGTCTGTCGATTCAGGTCATCATGATCGCCGCGGCCGCGTGCGTTACCATCAGCGAACACTCGCTATGTACGGTTGGCTTCATTGGCACCAGTTATTTGGTTTGCTGGCTTCTCTGTACCCCCAAGTTTATTTCGCAAACCGGTATTCCTTGTTGCATCAGCGCCATCGCGGCAGCTCTCATTGTCATGATCAACCTAGGTGTCAGCGGGCCAGTCAACGCACCGCCTAGCTGGGATAAGAAGCTTGTTATAGTCGGACACCCAAATTTGGGGGTGAATTGAATGCTTGTCTTAAGATTGTTTAATCGTATTCCGCAAATATCAACTTTGTCTCTTATATGGCAGAGATGGTTGATCCGGCCAAAGACTCCAATTTGCCCTAGCTTGGATGGAGGTCATCATCATCACTTTTTTCACGGTTGTGGCGATCATCGTCTACTGCCTCTCTGGAGACCACACAAAATCACCCGCTATTGGTTCAGCGTCTCATATCCCAACCAAAATTGTTTATGAAATTATTCTTCTTGCTATTTTCTCAACTAGTCGTGCCTTTAGACATACTAGTGGAAAATATGTCCATGTTGAGGCGATGAATGCCATTAAAACATCTCATCAAATCAGACAATAGATTTAAATATTGGTCGATCTGGATCGCTATCGTCACAGCGTTATGGATTCCCTGTCTGGTTCTTTCCAACCCCATCCCACTCTTCAACTCCATTTTAGCTGTTGCATCTGCCACTACTATTTTCTGGTTCACTTTTGGTTTCAGTGCTATATTTTGACTTTACATCAACGGGAACGTAACATTCTCTGGGGGGAAGAAGATTTCTCTGACCTGCTTTGACGTCTTTCTGACTGGCATGTCCCTCTTCTTGAACGCAGCCGGTTTGTGGTCATCCATCACTGACTTGATAGATATTTTTGCGGACGAGAACAGCCAGATTTCCGGGGCTTTTGATCGCAGAGACAACTCTCTCTTTTGATATAGATATTTATGTACAATCCGTTGGTGTAGAACATGTCTCGAGTTTGTCCTTGATACTCCGACGTTTGGGTTCCAAAGAGTAAAGTGAAAGTTCCAGATCACAAGCTCAACTTTATATTAACCCAACTATAATTAAGTATGAGACTCATGACCTCGATCAAATTCACAATAAAACTATGAAGAAATTGGGATATTAGTTTGCGAAATGATGGGCATAATACTCAGATTCGTTGATTGTAACTCTAGGGTAAGTAGCCTCCTTGTGGCTTCATTGACACTCAATTGTGAAGTCTATGTACAAAAGGTGAGTAATTCGTGATTACTTATTCCAGAAAAACACCAAGGAAATGGTTTCTAAGTTTTAAATATATGGGGCTTGAGGGATTCATCGTCGCTCTATGAACATGGGTAAACAATTCCGTCTGACCAGGGATCCTAAACTACTACTCCTATTTTTAACCATCATGTATATCATCAGAGGATAAGTATCGGTATTGAAGATGGAGAAATGTCTTTATGTTTGAAATACCAGGTTATGTGCTGTGTGAGGCCTTGAAACCGCCTGACCGAATCGTGTTGGACTTTGCTATCAAGCCTCGAAAGCTGCGACCAGTCAATAATGAAATTAATCCTTGCTCCAAGATACGTGGAACGGATCATCCCCTCTTCCCTTTTGTAATCTCATGTGATGCCCTTTTCCTGCCAAGTCCCACGTGTCACAGCTATCAGCGCCCGTCCGATAATAACACTTGCCATCAAAGTCTCTCCACATATATGGCTGCAACGTAAAAAGAGAGTTGGCGTGCAGCTCAACCACACATTCCAACGGGGCTGTGATGCTGGGGTAATTTGTTAGCTTATCAGGGTCTTAGCTAGCCCAGTACTCGATTGACCCTGATGTAGAATTGACAATAGGCGCCGCAACAAGTTTACTTGTGCCGACGCGTTGGCTGCACATGGCTAGACTGGCGTGAGGGATGTAGTCTTCCTGTGGTGAGTCCTCCTCGTTGGCATTGCGGTTGGCAATGGTAATAGCGGCGGCGTCCGAACCTGGCCGAGGACATTGATAAGTTTGTATGGACTGCTGTGCGAAAGGGCCAATATCGAGAGATAAAACGGCGACGATAATGGAGCACAGGGCGAGAGGGTGATGGTGCCTTGGCCAGGGAGCTCATTGTTTTTTTGGTACTCCAATAAGATCAAGGATATCGCTACGAGGAGACCGATGCTCCAGAGAAGCAAGACAATCTCCCAGCTCCAAACCCCGAGAACAGGCCCCCTCTCCGGGTGCTCTGTGCCAATGACTCCTACCGTTCTTTGCAATCGCATCATCCGGTCTCCGTCTTACCAAAAGTTGCGCATATCTTTGCTGATTGGTCCCACGTGATGTTTTTGCATCCAGCTTCCCTAGATGGTCAATCGGAGCAAGACTGGTGTTGGTGTGGCTGATAACCAACGATGAAATGAATGTTGGGCTGACTGGCAAGGAGGATTGCTTCGTGAGGTTTAGCTGCCTGGGTTGTGATCCATTCTGATACCTTGGAAGCGAGTCTTGAGGCAGTCTTGATCTTGAACTTAGCAAGAAGAAGCTCTCACACCATTGCTTCTCGCATCGAGATTATCGAGCCAGGATAAGTTCGGGTTTCTAGTTTCCATTCGTGTTAGCTGTGTTTCGTAGAGTTTGTTGCCAAAGACTGTCGAACCACTTCACTCCCATTGATCGGTGGCTGTGTTCTTATGCTTGATGACACGACACAGTATGCTGCGTTCCTATGCCGCCTCAATGGCAGGCGGTACAACGGGGAGATGCAATGGTAAAAGACAGGGATACATGTAGAATATGAAAAGTGATAAAGTGATCAATCATTCTTGGTCATTAATACCTACACGGGCGCCGTCACATTTGCCATCGAAATACATCATCTCCTTGGTAGCCAGTCATCCTGTAGACTCTTTTGCGCCTGTTTCGGCACGTCGCAGCACTCAGATCGCATCTCCATATTGCGCTTACCAATCTATTCATACAATCAAGGACGCCCAAAACTCCAGCCATGATCCGCCACTCTCCCTGGTGGTAGCCGTCACGGTGCTCCAATCCTACCCAAGCCCTCTGTAGATGGTCCTATGGGTGCCCAAAGTATAAGTACAGTCAAAAGGTATTAGAAGAAGGGGAAGCGCGAGGGTGCTTAGTGGCCATAGACGAAACGCTCGGAAACGTCGAGACGCCCACTGCCGAGCTGGATGATCTTGCTGACCAACTTGTCCTCGTTGTCGAGAGCGATGATGTCGTCAGCGCCACCGATACTCTTGCCGTTGATCATGATGTTGGGGACGGTCCTGCGGCCAGTGGTCTTCTCGAGCTGGTCTTGCATGTAAGAAGTCAAGGGGTGCTTGTCGAGTTCGACGACGTAGGGCTCGGGCATGATGGTATACTTCTCGAGGAGCACACCCTTGGCACGCTTCGAGAAGGGGCAGTATGACTTGGAGAAGATGATCACTAAATCAAGGTTTGTTAGTCAAGAGATGAGAGATGGCCGTCGGATCTGGGATTGCACGTACTGGGAGCCTTGCGCAGGATGGACTTGAGTTCGGATTCGGCGAGGATCTCCTCCTTGCTCATTTCGGCGGGGGACTTGGGGATGCTGGCCTTGCTGCTACCGCTCTTGTCCTTTTCCTGGCCTTCTGCGGAGCTGCCAACGCCGATGACCTCGCGGGGGACGTCAGGCGGCAGACCACCCTTCTTGTTGGCCTTGTCCTTGGCTTCCTGTTCAGCCACCTTCAGCCTCTCTTGCATCTTCTCCGACACGACCTTGTCGTCCTTATCGACGTTGCCATCGCCGTCCTTGTCGGCGGGGAGGTGACCAACCTTCTGCCCCGTCTGTGCATCTATCACGGGCTTGCCGGGTGGTGAGCTGCCATCCATGGCGTTCTTGGTCTTTTCCATGAAGTCCTTGCCATGAAGGTCGGCATCGTGGCCCGAGTCGAAGCCGGAGTAGAAGATGACGAAGACGAAGGTGACGACGGCCGCCAGCATAAACAGGCGGAATCGGCGTGGGGAAGGCATGGTGCTGGGCGGTTGGTAGGAAGAACTGAAGACGTTCCAGGGGTGGTGGTGGTGGTGGTGGTGCTGGGTTGAAATAAAAAGAGGGTCGAGCAGGATCAAGGACCTGGACGGTGAGAACAGTATCGGACGCGTTAGATTCAACGAGCGTTGGAGTTGGATTTGGTGTTGGAAATGACTGGGGAGCGGAGGGCGGTGAAGTTCGTGACCGTGGTCGTAGCGATGGTCGTGGTCGCTTGGAATGTTCAAGTCTACCAAGCAAGCCAAGTGACGGAATTAGACTGTGACACCTGGACACCTGGACACACCAGACGCTCCGCGGCCGACGCGGCAAAGGGGGACGTGATCATAGCTCCCGATCCGCGCGCCTGATTGGCCGACATCCCTGGATCAATAATGGCACGACGGCGGGCTTCAGGCCGTGCGATACGTGAGTTTAGTGGGTCCCTACTGTGCCCTCCACACTCTCGTTCCTCAGCCTTGGGAACATGCCGAGCGACGCACGACCGAGCTTGACCAATACAATAAATACACTCTGTTGGTGATCGTAAACCAGTTGAAACGAAGCGCACAGATACAAATTGTTGCTATGAAATACGCTTTATCCTTCTGCAAATACCCCATGTTCTCATACACAATCCGCCGCGTCAATATCGACATCCATCATGGCCGTCATCATATCTCCCTTGTTGTTGAGGCGAGACACCCTCGCTATTATCAAAATACGTATTATGTGAGCGCTAGCCCAGGCATCATCCTTCTGTACTTCACATTCACAGCCCACAATCATTGTAATCTCACAAAGACCCTACCTGAATAGAGTTAATTATTAATCTTGTAAATTTCGTATCTGGTTTTACTCAATGAATAATTCTTCTCACTGTGACTCCGCAATTCCATCCACGCCAAGATCGTCATGAGCACCCGACACACTCTCGAGGTGCTCCGTGATGTGACCTGCACTTGAGGAAGCAGATGCCCTGTGTGCATGATGGTGTGATTCGAAAAGAACATGAGGCCCTGATCCTGACGCGGGTGTGTGTGCTCTCTTGTGATGGAGGCGCATGAGCTGAGCATGGGCAGCCCTATGGCGATGCATCGTGGGCGCGGCGTCTAAGCCAATCGCCCAGATGAAGATGGCCATGTAGAGAGCGAGTTTGAGAGAAGGCATGATTGTATGAAGGAGGAATTGCAAATGACCGATTGTGTTTGTGTGCTGAACTCTGCTGCGGTGCTTTCTTGCTTGATTGTGTATCATCATGCTCGGTCGGCGTCGACTTATATGAGTTGGACCTTGACCGTTGAATGTTCCACTTACACCCAGCCACTCGTTTGAATGAAGATGACGACGGGTGATCCGTTTCCCGCTCGCTAGTCTTGACACGACTCCCTCCCGAGAGGAATTTGAGGGATTTGAGCTCACATTGAAACGGGTTGTTCTATACTTGGCGGCGGATAGCTCGCTGCCTGAGCCCTTCCAGCCCCTCTGGACAATGCGCGAGCCGCCACCCCGAGCATCAGGCGCCCCGGAGCTCAACGTTCACATAAGTAGAGTCGATCAAGCTTGGCAGTGCAGTTGCGCATTGTGCCTCTTGTCAATTACGCGACAGAAGGCCTCCGCTTTCTCGTCAACGGGCAGTGCTCGTCGGAAGGGAAGGTTGGCTTTGAAACATTCCCAATATTCAGCCCCCTTCGCCATCGGTAATGACGGAGGGGGCTCATAACGCCTAGGCAACATGAAGGGTAAGAAGGCAGATTGATATCAAGGCCGACTCGATGAAAAAAGAGGAGATACTCTCCCTGGAATAATCCTTACTCCATATTTTGATTCATATCAATTTGAAGGGTCACTATCCACGGCCCCTTGATGAACGGCTTTCGCCACCCCCCTCTTGCCCTTTGCGAGTCTTCAAGGTTGGAAGCTTGGCGCATAGTGGGGCTGGTATTTGCAAGTTCAGCCGTTGAACCAAATGACTAAGCTGGCCGTTGTGGCTTTTGAGCCAATCAGAAGCTGCCAAAATTCATCCTGAGAAGTGGCACCGGGATGTTGCCAAGTTGCAAAGCCAAAAACTTCTAGCTTCTTCGATCCAACTGAATGAGGTGGCCTTTGTGGTTGGCTTGACTCATCATCGTGAATGTTCTGTTCTTTTCTCATCTAGAACCTTCTCTATAATATCTTTTCCACAATCGAACTTGGGCAATCGATAATCCACCTCCTACTTTCTTTTTATGATACATACCCCCCTTTGGCCCCGTCCCAAGGCCCTGAGCTCGCCCTAGAATTTAACCTCGACGCCCTGAAAGGACTCCACCACCGACCACTAAGACACTTCCTGCTGCTTACAACGCCAGGAGGCGCCTTCAATCTTTGAACACCAGCAACCCACACCGCGTATTCGGTTGACAAACCGAGCTCCTCAACCTCAGATTACCCAAAAATGGCTCCCTCAAGGGCAAAGATTTGGTCTCTGCCGCTCGGTTTGGCTCTGGCATTCGTCGTCTTACTGGGCATTTTCGTAGCACCTGTTATAAGCTCTTCAACACCACCTTCAAGCTCTCCCTCGGCGGATGTCGATCTCATCTGCCACACCGACAACCCAGCCGAGTGCTATCCCAAGATCTTTCAGCCCACCGATGAGTTTCAAACTGTTCACGACGACCAGGAAATCCCCAATGGACTCCATGTTCGCATGAATGTCTGGACCGGCCAGAAAGAGGCCAAAATTAATGTTCCTGACGAGGTCGACTCAGCGTTGGATGGATTACCGGTAGACCAAGCCATCATCGCCGTGGACCCCCAGGAGCCTGAGGCACCCCCAGTCCCCAAGGGCGCGCCCAAGTATGACACCGCAGGAAAGATCAAGGAGCCGGAGCATGGGTATGAGGCGGCGCCCTTTTATGAGGCTATGAAGCTGCTGAAGAGCGGGACCAAGGACGGTGGCAAGGCCCTTGACGATGCGTTGGAAGGAATGGAGGACCTGTCCCATGACATATTTTATGGATTGAAAATTACCGAGGACCCGGCCGTCTTGAAATCGTTGTTCTGCATGATGGCCGACCAGGAGCGCCCATCCACCGAAGGCGCTATTCCTCGGGACCAGGCGGCGGCGGCGATCCTCGCCGGTGCGCTTCAGAACAACCCCACGGCGTTGAAGGAGGTGACAAAGGGATGGTCCGAGATTATGGAGTTCAAGTGCCCCAAGAGCGGGAAGCCGCTCAAGGAGGGGTTCTACGCCAGCTTCATGCCCTCCGATATTCCTAGCAGCGAGGATGCAAAGATCCCTATCTCAAAGGCCAAGGCCAAGGTCGGGGCCATCAACGGCCTCATCAAGAGCGACCCCATCCGAGCCGACTTCCTCGAAAACGCCGGCATGCAGAACCTCCTCGAGGTGTTGATCCCAGAGGGCAAGGAGTGGGCCACGGCACAGCGAAAGGTCGGCCAGCTGGTCCTAGACACCTTCTTGGACGAAGACATGGGCGCCAAGCTGGGTCAGTGGCCTCGCACGCCCAGGTCGAGCGATGCCCAGTGCAGCGCCGGCGAGGGACAGACTGGCGAGGGATGCTGGGATTACCACGTGGAGAGGATCATGAAGGCGAACAAGCGAGACAGCGGACACTGGAGCAAGGACTTGAACAGCCGCCTGGCTAAGGCTCGAAAGACGGGCAATGCCGAACCTCCCCATGTGGACTTATAAAGTTAGAAATGACCATTTAAGTCTGGTGTAATGCATTTTGTAACATAATAACGACTGAAACCATGATATATCAATGAAAATTTCCCATGATGGAAATTCGCATGATTTTAAATGTTTGATAATTGCTGTGTGACGAAATAGTCTCTAAAATATTCCCAGAATATTGCTAGAGAGGTGGATTGTCATGTTGTCGACTTGCTTGGTCAATCGGTGAGGTGTGGTGTGCGTCATCCAGAGAATTTCATTTTTTTTTTTTGTTAACGACACCCTCTCTTTTACAACATCAAACTGTCAACGCTGACTCGCGAGGATCGTACCATAAACGTTGAAAGGGCCAATTAGGAGACGCAAGCTGCACGAAATACCAAAGAAAATAGTTACCGATAGCAACGAGGAGACAAGAAGGATCGACACCAACACCAACAACAGCATACACACATCATGGCCCCTCCCCCTCCCCCTCCCCCGCCATCCAAGTTCGTCCTCATGCCTCCAAAGGCCGCGCCCTCTACGCAACGCAAGCCTTTGCCCCCGGCGCACCCATCTTCCCGTTCACGCCGCTCATCCTGCTCCCCGCGCTCTCGCACGTCGCCAGCGTCTGCGCGCACTGCCTCAAGCCCGGCACGCCACGGGCCTGCTCGCGCTGCCACGCCGCCGCCTACTGCGACGCCGCATGCCAGGGTGCCGCCTGGACCGCCGTCCATTCCAAGGAGTGCAAAGTGCTGCGGCGCGTCGCCGCCCAGGGCCGCCCGGGCTTGCCCACGCCGGTGAGGGCCGTCGTCCAGGCGCTGCTGAAGAGCGAGGTTTGCGATGGCCTGGCGGACCTGGAGGGCCATGTCGAGGCCTGGCGCCGGAGGGACGGCTGGGCAGACATGGAGATGATGGCTATGGGCGCGAGCGCCTTTGCGGGACTGGGAACGACGCAGGAGAATATCCAAAAGGCCATTGGCGTGCTGTGCAAAGTAAGGCCAAAGCCAACTCCGAAAGACGGCTGTCAGCCTCAATTGATGTCTGACATGATCAGCGCAGATCCAGACGAATGCCTTTCATAGATACGATGCAGACCTTGGCCAAGTGGGCATCTTTCTCGAGCCCACGCTGGCCATGGCAAACCACTCCTGTATCCCAAACGCCATGGTGCAATTCATTGGAAGGAGCGCCATTCTAAGAGCCGAATCACAAATCCAAGCAGGGGATGAGATTGAGATTTCATACACAGGTTTGTTTCCAACCCTTTCGTCTAATATATATATATCTCACACAATATTGTTCTCCTTAGATTACACGTATCCCTTGTCCAAGCGGACCGAAGCTCTCTCCCCATATAACTTCGTCTGCCAATGCCTGCGGTGCAAACAAAACCTAAACATTTATCAAGTGTGCGCTCTCCTCCCCAACATTGATTTGAATCGTCAAAGCTTGGTATCAAACCTATCAAAACTCCAAAATCACTCAGCTGCCACCGTCGCCAGAGAAGCAGCCCTCGCAACCAAATACAGCGAAGGTGTAGCCGCAATCATAGACTCCAAAGAAACTCCAAACCCACTCGATGAACGCCGAAAAGTGTTGGAAACTGAATATCGAAAATGCAAGTCGCTTGTTGGCAATGACTTTTGGGCTGTATCGCCATTGCCTCAAATATTGGCTGAAATATCCATCTACTATGCTGAGGAAGGCAACTTCGTGTATGCCTTGGCGACGGCATGTTTTGTGGCCACTTTCTGTGACCCATACCGATATCTGGCGCCATTCCACCCGGTTCGAGCCAAGGGTCTGTTCTTAATTGCCAAACTTCTTGCCAACACAGCCGCTGACATGGTTTCTCTAACCGAATCTGTCCAAGTGATGGCGTCCAAGGGGACACTTGACCAGAAGGCACTCCAGACATTGCAAGAAATCGACCAGGTATCTCTATGCGAGATGCTGCTCCTTATGATCTTGCAACAAACCCCACAGGGATATGATCAAACGTGGGAGCTTTCGATCTCTGCAAGAGTAATGCTGAATGACATTGGCCAGCTACCAGGTAGAGACCGGGAGCGGTCGCTTATCAATGCCTGGGAGCAAAACCCAAAGAGTGACCAGTCTCAAGCATTTTTTGATTATGCGGTGCTGAAAACAAATCGATGCTTTAGCAAGCCTCGGGCACGAGGTCTTGAAGGTGGATTTTCGTTTTTGAACTGCGGAAAACCTGCATAGTGTGCAGAGGAGAAGACGTGCATTTTGAGGGTCGATTCCGTCATGGATTGTTGCCATCATCTGCCTCTTCAGTGTCCATCTCTTTTTCTCCTCCAAAGATATCTGATGATCTTCGAGCTGGGCGAGTCAAAAAGCCGTTTCTTCGACTTGCGCTGGACACTATAGGAGATGATCGTTGCGACCCGCTTATGCTAGGATATCGTCGGCTCGCTGAATTGGAGACCTCGGGGGTCATTGCAACGCGCTTTGGAGGGCGATCCGAAGAATCTTCATCATGAATCGAGGCTCGCTTCAAGTTGCGGGTCAAGTCAGAGTGAGAACTGGCGCCACGGTCCGGTGTCTGGACGATGCGGTCCCTGAGGTAAGTTAAGAGAGTCTCGACATCTGATTTAAACACTATGAGGTCTGACTTGGCCTCTTCTGAACCCTTCAGGGCCTTCTCCGCCAGTTGTTTGGTTTCTTCCAAATTCTGCTTGAGCATCTGGTTTTCGGCCTTCTGCTCAACGAGCTCGTCTTGACAAATATTAGTTAGCTGGTGGCGCTGCTCATCTGGGGCGTTTGTCATTGGGTCAACGTACCATGGAGACGCTTGATATCCTTTTCGAAGGCCGACACTATTGAGCGAAGGGCATTGGCCACGTCAGTATCTAGAAGAAACTCTTCTACTTCGCCCTCGGGGAGATATGGCTCTTTTGGAGGGTTTGGGGAGGCGGTTGATTTGGGAGATGCATCCATGGATGGTGGGGGACTAGATTCGGGCGATTCGGGCGATCCCGGCTGATCTTCCCAATCTGTATCAATCTTCCATCGAAAGCGCTGTTGAATCTTGGCTTTGACTTTCCGCCGACCATCTTCAATTGACTTCATAACGACTGACGTTACTAAGAAGATGTATTGACCGCTTGATACAGTTAGTGTTTAGCGCAGTAATAGAGGTTGAATTCTACTTACTTGACGATGACGTGGCCATCAAAGCTTTGTTCTACGCATTGCAACCCAAGGAGTGCACCGCATGAGGAGCAAGTTACGTCTTTGAGTTTACTTTTCAGGATAAGACAAGTAGTTAGAGTGTGCTTTGAGCGTGTTATAAGGGATAGGACTTACAAATTCTCAACAACGGTGTGGTCTTCTCCGACGTAAATGTCGTCAGAAACGGAAACGTCAAGTTTGAGATGGTTATTGATATTGGACACATCAACAATGTCGTCGCTGTGAATATCGGCGTAGTTAACTTCAAGGCCGAGATTATCGCTAGTGATGAGAGAAATATGATGGTTGTCAAACTGGTGCCAGAGGTTGTCGACGATGCCGAATTTGCCGCCGCACTTGGCGCACTTGAGGGCGACAGCTGACATGGCCTCGGGCATGTGGTGATAGCAATGGTGGTAGGTTTTTTGTGACGTAGCAAACGGGAGCGGGACAGGCTGTGAGACAAAGCAAAGGGACAAGTGGTATTCGGACCAAGCAAGGCTATGACATGCCGCCAATGAGTGTGCGCGGTCGACAAGGCGGTGACGGTTCTTCGTCCACGAGCCATCCGAGATGTATGAAGGGGAGACAGTCGCGTCAACGACCGAGAAGCGCGTAAAGTAAAAAGAGGTTGAGCAAGTCGAAGCGCCGGGGTCTATGTCCCGGGCTCTGATTGGCCAAGAGCGGCGGGTTTGGCTTCTTGGTGCCTTCCTGTAGGTAGGTACCCAAGTCCCACTTTCCGCCCAGGCCCCACTTGAAAGGTACGTACATACAGGTTTTCGCAAACGATTTCTTTGGTCATGGAAGGTACCTACCTAGGTACCTAGGTAATAGTAATAGCAAGTAGCTTTGGTATTCGCACTTGCCATGGGAAACTAGTGCGCATGCGACCAGCCTCAAAGATTTCCTTCCAGGCTGCCGGCGTTGGTGCTGAGAACGCATCTACCTGCAACCACCAACAACCACATCCAGAAAATAGGCGTCTTCGCACCCTCACCCGCAACCCCTCTCAAAGATCTCTCGTCTACGTGCTGAATTACCCATCTGCACCTGTTCCCTTAACTGGTGCGCCTGAGTAGCACTCCGTTCCTCGGCATTCGCCATGGGTAAGCACAGCAAAAGAAAATCAAATCGCAAAGTCGGCCACGCCCTGACAGCCTCAGGAAACGATTCGCCCGCCGATCCAGGCGCCCAGACCGCTCCTGGGGAGTCTAGAGAAGAGGCTCAGCTATCGAACCCATCGGTCGAGAACAATGCGCAGGTGATAGAAAACTCTGTCGCCGAAACAAAGCCTGCAGGCCACAGCGACGGCAGCCTCAAGCGTACCATGCCCCACGATGACGAAGATGATGGCGGGGGCTGGCAGGTCGTCACCCGTCCAAACAAGAAACAGAAGAAGGTCCCCAAGCCCGGGAAGAACTATCCTACCCTCGGCTTCTCGCCCAATGCTCGATTGCAATCCAAGATCAACATTAGCAATCTTCGCGACCTCGTCACCTACATCTTCGCTGACGGCCCAGGCCCTCAATGGATCGGCATCACTCATCGACCGGCCTTTCGAAAGATTGTTGCTATTATGGTGCCTGGTCTGGAAGAAACCATGTTCAAGGATTCGGTGGACTTCTTCACTTACAACACCGATGTTCCCGCTGTGGAAAACACGGCTTCGACTTCGCCCGATGACTATTATCCTCGTCCATTGAAGAAGGAGACTCTCCCAGACGTACTCCAGCCATTTGCCGACATGTTCCCTCATCTCTGGCCTGTGAAAACCCCTGGTGACGATAGACATGGAAAGATGCATTCCCCTCTGGCGGCATTTCTCACGGCACCGACCCCCAAGGAGAAAACTAACAAGAAAGGCGGTGTCAAACCTGCGTCAGAACCTCAAGGTTGGAGGAATGAAAGAACTCGCATTACAGAATTTCTCTGCACAGTTGATGACTTGGCTGATAATGGCTACCTAGTCCATCCTGCACTTCTGCCTGAAGGTCCCCAGAGGGAGCAGTTCGTTGTCCCAGACGGGTGGGTTGTGACAAAGGTGGACAAGTTAGAGGAGGGAGACGTTTCCGAAAAGGACATTCAACAAGGTAGCATTACCGCTGGTCGAGAGGTGTTGGCACTCGATTGCGAGATGTGCATGACTGGGGAAAACGAGTTCTCCCTGACACGAATTAGCGTTGTAGATTGGTCAGGCGAAGTCGTTCTTGATGAGCTTGTCAAGCCAGACAAGCCCATCCTCGACTACGTCACCCAGTATTCTGGAATCACAGAAGAAATGCTGGCTCCTGTAACCACTACGCTTCGCGACATTCAGAACAAGCTCCTCGATATCCTACACCCTCAAACCATCCTCATTGGCCATTCGCTAGAATCAGACACCAAGGCCTTGCAACTGTCACATCCCTTCATCGTTGATACGTCCATTATTTACCCGCACCCCCGAGGGCCCCCTCTTAAATCTTCGCTCAAGTACCTCGCCCAAAAGTACCTGTCTCGAGAAATCCAAAAAGGCGGCGCCAGCGGACACAACAGTATTGAGGATGCCAAAACATGCCTGGACCTCGTGAAGCAGAAGTGTGAGAAGGGTAAGAGCTGGGGCACTTCTGATGCTCAGGGCGAAAACCTATTCCGCCGGCTGGCACGGGCCGGAACCTCGTACAAGGCTCAAGGTGGGGAAGCGGGCGGCATCGAAGTTGGCAAGACGAGCGCGGCTATCGACTGGGGTGACCCTTCCAAGGGTGCGGGAGCTGGCGCAACGCATCAACTCGGATGCAAGACGGATGAGGACGTGACAAACAACGTCATCAGGGCTGTCAAGGGTGACCCAGACGGCTTGGAGATCCGAGGTGGAGGCGTTGACTTTGTGTGGGCTCGTATGCGGGAGCTTGAAGCGCTCCAGGGGTGGTGGAACCGCAACCGCGTCGACAACTCTTCGAGCGACGGCGGCCCTCCCCAAGACGAAGCCGACGGATCAAACTCGGCTCCAAGCACCTCTCCTCTCGAGCAGGCTCTCGGCCGTCTGACAGAGCGACTCACTCGCATCCACGCGGCCCTCCCACCATGCACCGCTTTCATCCTCTACAGCGGCTCCGGCGATCCGCGTGAGATGGCCCGCCTGCAGCAAGTCCAGGCTCAGTGGCGTAAAGAGTACAACACACCTGGCAAGAAGTGGGACGAACTCAGCGTCAAGTGGACCGACGTAGAAGAGCAGGCGCTCAAGGCGGCAGCTCGCAAAGCGCGGTCTGGCATCGGCTTTATTAGCGTGAAATGATGGTCGAGTGACTGATGTGGCTGGCAACATGTCTTCTTTACTCAGTTGGAAGCAAGCAAGCATGATCAGGGGGGCGGGGAGCTGCATGATGCGTTTCTACATGACGAGGTCTATATGGAATGGGACCACAAGGTTATGATACCCTCATAGACAGTTTGGAGGATTTGATCACGAAAAATAGAGAGGGACAGAAAAATGAACTACAGAACAGGAAGTGAAAACGAAAAAAATATCAGTCAGGATTACAAGGCATATCATTTCGACTCTCATCGAGAACTGTCAGACGTGAAACCGTGTTCCCCCATCTCCCCCCATCTCCCCGCCACACGGGGGAGCCGACATCAAACTCAAGTCACAATGCCAGCAAAAGAGGCGCACCCAATTTCCCACCCAAAATGCTTCCAACCCGCTGATGCGCTGTACTGTGCTGTGCTTCCCATTTGCCTTCTCCCTCCCTCCAAAAACCCATTCCCTGTGGCCCAGCTTTTTGTTACGCCAACGCTAGTATGAACATTCTTAAAAACCACCCGCAGACAAAGAGAAAAGTACAAAAGAAAAAAAAAACAAAGGTGGAAAAGTAGAGCATGAAAACCAGTAACGCCTAATCCCAGACCATCCTCCAAAGCCGAGACCCAAGATTTCTGTAACGGCCGTAATCCAGACCAAGTGACCCTTCTTTTGCCTCGCACGGGGCGTTGCGAGGTGTGTTGCAAAAGTGCGTGCGGGTGTGTCGTGGGTTGTGAGTAGTTCTATACATCGCGCGTATGCCGCGGTGCCCCAAGGATGAAACAGAAAACATTATGCTGCTACCCGCTTCGGGTGCGTGTGTGTGCTGATCGATAAGATGACAATAATGTAATTTTTGGATAGGAAAAAGGTGTGTCGTGTGTCCCCTGAGGGGGGGGATGCGTAAACTCGTTGTGCTAATTTTTCGAGTGTTGCAATTTTTTTTTTCTTTCTTTCAGTCGTGATAGAACTTCAAGTTCGGGGTCGCGAAGGGGGACCATCATTTACGAGCTCCGCAGAGCTCCCCAGCAGGTCTACCTCGCGGTGCAAGGGATCAACTCTACTGATGCCGTGGTGCGGCACCATACCAAAGCTAGCAGGACGCTCCTCGCGTCCTCCTTGCAAATCAACTTGCGTGAACTCGCCAGGGAATTCGATGGACGAGTTAGACGAAAGCCGCTTCTGGGAACCCGTACGCTCAAACGGCAGGCGTGAGGAAGCCGACAAAGTCTGACGGTGTCGGCTGGAAGCGTGGCTCGCAGTGTCGGAATCATTCATGTGCATGTCGAAAGAGAGGTTAGATCCAGGCATGGCAAGGTTGAGGGATGGAGGTCGGCTGTGCCTTCGTTCGTGGCTGCCAGAATTTCGTTTGGAGCTTTTACGGGGGATTTCAGGAAGATCGGCATCGGCAGCCATCTGGCGGAGCACAGCGTTGTTGGGCTTCTTGGACAGGGCCCTTGTTGGTTGCCTCGGAACTCGTTCATCGTCGGCGAAGGGTCGAGTTCCTCGCTCGACCACAGGGCTCTCGGGTTCCGAGTCCTGGGGGTCGCCATTGTCGTCAAGCAAGTCGCCTTCGCGATGTCTGGGTGAGCGTCGTGGGGGCTCGTCGTCGTCGTCGTCTGAATCGATTGGGCCGTTCCTCAGAACGCCCATGGCGACAGGAATACCCTCAGGAGGAGACTCGCCGCCGTTTCTGGCCATCATGGCGGGTGGCATTCTCGAACTTCTTACCACTTCGAAGCCCTTACCCTTCTCCTTAGTCTTAGCACCAAATAGACCCCGGAACCAGCCTGAGGCAGTAGCAACAGGACCATTTGGATCCGCAGGTCCAGTTCCGAGCTTTCTTCCGAGCCCATCAGAGTTCAAGGCCGGGCCCCGGACGCCATAGTAAAAGTCCACCTCGCGGGTTGCATAGTCGGGACGATTTGGCGGGAAGCTAAGCTGAGAATAGCCACCAGGAGGAGCTGGAGTTGCTCCGCGGGAGATCTCGGCACCCATTTCGGATTGATCAACGGGTGTTCCTTTACCGACTTGGCTGAGCCTCTTATTCTCCGGGTTGATGGGACCGGTAGGTTTGTCCGAGGGGATCGTGTCGTTGAGGGTCCCGACGCGGCGCCGGGGAGGTCTATAGTAAGGGTCTGCGGCCTCGGGAAGAGATGAAGAAGGATGATGGCGCGCGGCAGTGGGCGAAGGGAGGAAGGAGAATGTACTTGCCTCACCGGGCGTGTCTGGCATGGAACTGCCGCTGTCCAGATTGCGTGGCATACCAGAATAGGCATCGATGCTATCGAGTGCCGAACTCTGCCTGTGATGGGCAAGCATTCCACCCAGGCTCGCACCGGACTCGCTTCGCACTCTGCCGCTGGGCATGACGTATCCAGACTTACCACTGTCATCGGCATCCAACATCGCGGCCGTTGACAATTGGCTTGCTCGCGAGGGACCCGCACGATGTGTCACCCGACGCGACAATTGTCTCGCCCAAAAATCTTGGACAACCCTCCTCTGGTGAGACCCCGCGCATCATCCCCACCTGCGCCCGACATGCGCGCCACGACCTCGACGATTGTCTGAAGTGCGTTGAGGAAGAAGCCAAAAATGAGAGCGGCGCCATGAATTGCTAAGATGACATAGCCGATCCATCCCTTTTGGCCCTCGGTGACGCCGAGCGAGGGCAAGAAAGCAACCATGAGTAAAATGGTGATGAGTCGCAACGAGCAAAAGAGGGTATGATAGGCGTTCATCGATGTCGCAGACTGGAACGGGCGGAAGGCATGGATTGAAAGGACGTGAATCACCTCACAGATAGCAAGCAAAACCACCTGTGCAATGCCGCTCGGCTGAACGGCACCAATGGCGATGCCCCGGATAAAGGTAAGGAGAACTGGAATCAGGGCAAAGGCGGCAGCCTCATCGGAATACGTGTTATACAATGGTCCATAAAGTAGGACGGTCGGGAGGTCATCATAGAGGACAGACTTGGGTCGCGTCTTGATAATGAGCCAAAACAGGTAAGAGGCAAACACAATGAGCAGGACGAGGGTAACGACACTTAGGGCAACGGTGAAGGCGGGGGAGTTGCCAGCAACGACGAGCTGAAAGCAGGATAGGGCCACAATGGGCAGCAAGAAGAAGTTGAAGACGATCCGAACGACGTTGCCAACAGAGAACGGGATGTTTTTGGATCGCAAGTCCTCTTCCGATGTGTTCTTGATCTTGCGATACAGCCACTGGATGATGAATCCACCCTGAATCAGGACAGTGACGCTCAAAATGCAGACGCAAAGCCAGATCATCATGCCGGCCCAAATGTCTTCTGTCTTGGCCATGCCGACGAGCTGGCTGAGCTCTTGGAGTCCATACTTGGCATCAGTCACATAGATGCCATCGACAACACTCTGCCAAGACTCAGCCTTTGTGACGAAGCTTTCGTTGAACATGAGAGTCGACCACGCCATTTGGCTCGCAATGGGCTTATAAAAGCCTGGGTAGTCGAGAGTGAGCCCACCGGTCAAGGCAATGAATTGGATATACTGCAAGCAGTCACCAAAGCCGGGTGTAACCAATCTTAGCAAATCTACATCGCGGCCGTAGTTGGAAGTCCAGTGGAAGATGTCGGAGGATCCCCAAGGACTTAGAATTGCAGAAAAAATCACGGCCAGTCCCATGAACAGGAGAATGACGAGGGGCAGAAACCTGAGGAGCCAGGCTAGGCCGCCTAGATCGGGGGTAATGACTGCAGAAATGCATCCAATGTTGGTCGCCTGCGTGTCACCATAAATGATGAGGAAAGTGGCGTCGAGCGAGGCGAAGGCGTAAGAAGAGAACATATCGTGGGTGACGTTGACCGAGGGCAAGGCATATGGTGTCGAACTGTTGCTGTCAAGGTCTCAGCCATCATTCCTCCAATTGCTCAGTAAAACCACTTACATGCTCGAAGAGTTCCATACTGGACCGAGTGGACAGGAGCCGTTTGCCAGGCCTGTTTCGCAGAAATCAACGCTTTCCTTCCAGGGCTCGTACGATAAGAAGTTGACCTTGCGAACCAGGGTGGTGGCTTTGTTCTTGTCGGTTTCGGGGACACGAATAATCTTGCCATTGGTCTCGTTGGGGTTGGTCCAGTAAGAGTCGCTGGCGGAGGGCACCGATTTCCCATCCTGAGAGCCCGTGACATTCCCCAAGCAATTACCTGAAGACGATGGCTATCATTTTTGGTATCGAAAGTTGCATCGACATACAGGGGGACCCATTGAAGCAACTGGGGATTGCTGAGGCGATAAGAGTCGGAAAGACAATTCTGAAAGTTGTGAAGACGGACAGCAGAGACGGGTGAAATGGCGAGGATAACGAGGAATATTGCAAGGACGAAGCTCCTAGATAGTCGTGAAGAGGTAGGGAGTCCCCGGGGACATGCCCTTGACCGAGAACTTGCGCCCCTCATGATCGAGTGTGGTGTTGCACGCAAGAGAGGCGCAATACAAGATGTAGGGGGGGCGTCTTGAAGAGGAGCGAGCGTCGTGGGCACCGAGCCGGACTTTGCAAGGGTCGGGGGTCTTGCTGCATATCTCGTCGCGGGCTGGCTCTGGAAGGGGTGGTGATCGTGATCGTGATCGTGGCGGTGGTGATGGCGGTGTTGGTCGGGTGGGCGCGCACCACCAGCGCTGAGACGCATGATTCGAAGACGATGCGAAGTTTCGGAGGGGGCAAGAACCCGAGGCGGGAGGGTCGCAGGAGACGACGATGCAAAAGAGCAAAGGGGCCTTGCAAGGGCCTTGGACAGGTAAGAAAGCTAAGATGGGAGGGTGCGGATCGTCTGAAGGATTTAGGCGGCGGGCATCTTGCTGAAGCGTGCAAAGGCGCTTGGGAGGGTAGCGGTGGTGGTGGTGCACCGGAGGTAGCCCGAGTTGAGTTGAGGTGGTGAGCGAACGACGTTAGGTGCGGTACGGGGGCGGTAGGCGGAGTCGGAGGCGGAGGGGCGGAGGCGACGGCGGAGAGGGAGAAACGGAAAAGAAAGACGCAAGAGACGAAGCGAAGGAGAATTGAGAATAGAGAATGGAGAATAGGAAGAGAGGGAATGCGAGAGGGAGGAGGAGGAGGAGGAGGAGAAGGAGGAGGAGAGAGGAGAGAGAAGGACGGAATCCAAAAAAAGAGTCGAGATACGAAATCGACCCTGGCCGCCTCTCACAGTGGGTGTGGGAAGGTGTGAGAGTGGGCGTGTGCCTTGCTTGGCTTGGTTGGATAAGGAAAGGAAGGTAGGCAGAAGGGGAGAGAGAAGGAGACAACGGTCGCGCGGCCAAGGCTAAGGCCAAAGGAGAACGAGAGAGAGTAAGCAGGATGGATACCTACGTCGTAGGTACGTCCGTGGTGGTCCGGTGGGCACCGGGGCCTTGGCTGATCGGATTGAGGCTTAGCCCTTGAGGCGACTGACACTCACTGTGCTGCTGTGCTGGGCGTACATAGGTACATACAACACTCTCGCCTCGCTGGATCGCCCTGTAAGTTGCAGTAGGTTAGGGGGGTCACTGGTGGTGCTCTGGTGGTGCTGGCGTTGGGGCTGGGGCTGTGACGCGCCGAACCCCATGGATCGATGGATGGAACCCGCCAAAAGCCCCCTAAGAACCCTGTCGCAGCGTCCCAGGTTCCGGGGACCCTCACCAAGAGCCCATGCCCCCACTGCACGCTACCACCCACAGATGGGAGGGGTGGCTGGGAGACTGGGGGGGGGGGGGGGGGGGGGAAGAATGGACACGCTCGCCGACGCCAGCTGCTCTGGCGATGTGTGTACTGTGCTGTACTGTAACTAGGTGGACAGGCATGCAAGTGCTGCATGCACTACGGATGCGCTCTCGTCTCGTCTTTCAACCATCAAGACCGCTACTGCACTCCGTAAAACCGGGTTAAATTAGAGGTTTCCCCGGAGGCTGAAATCCCTAAGGGGGACGGTTTTCTTTTTTTCCCCTTCTTCTCTTGCTTGAATTCGCTCAATAGAGTAGAGACGAAAAAAAAAAAAAAAGGCCATAATTCATGGGCAACAAGGGAAAAAGAAAAGAAAAGCAACAACGCGGTCGCACAAAAATAAGAAAGCAAAGTTTGACGGAAGACCCTTATGTGTCCCGCCTGGGGAGCTGGATAGATGCTTGGAGCAGGGCACGCGAGAAGGATGCACGCTGGACCAGCGGTTGGACCGTGTACACTCCATACATAGGCACACTTACGGGGCAGCTCCTCGGGATCGGGTTGTTTTTGTGGTGGCTGTGGCTGAATGCAACGCCCAGACGCGCGCTAACCAAGGTCCCAAGCTTACCCACTAACACCAAAGGTCGCCGGGAAGCATCAACCTGATGCTCCTTGTGCTGCATCCTTTCTGCGATGTTGTTGCTTGCTTGCTTCTGCACTGCTGCTGCTGCTGCTGCTGCTGCTATCGCTGCCATCCCGGTTCCATGGAAAGTTCTGTGCCAGCCAGATGTACTGTATGTACGAGCTGTTTGTCCCTAGCATGTACGACGATGATCCTTGTCCTGGAAACAAGCGGGATGATGGAAATGGCGGATTCCAGATGGTGGATCCGCAGTGCGGTGCGTGCCCTGTCAAACAGCCTTTTCTTTCTTTTTCTTTTCCTAGCTCTCGTTTTTTGGGCCTTTGGATGGGTGTGTGTCTTGGGGCGACATCTTCCTCCCCATAGGTACCTGTTGCTTCCAGAGAGCTCAATCAGCAATAGACACAAAAAAAAAAAAGAATTATCCGGTTTGTTCATTGTGCAAGGGACGGGAATGCATACCGTAAGACCTAAGGTAGGCAGGCAGCTGCTTGAAGAATCTCCGACGCCGGCAGTCATCCCGTCCCGTCCCAGGAAGACGATCCCGTTTATCTGATTGTATGTTGTAGCATCTCATCACACCTGTGCCTATCTTACTTGCTGTAGCTATTTTCTCACTCCCGCAAGGTGCCAGCGGCAGGATCATTTTTTGGGAGGGTGCGGGCATGGCCAAGTTACATTGCTCTGGCGGGTACTGACACCTCAAGTGACGTCTGTACGTCATCGCGCGAGACGACGTGGACGCGGATTATGGGCAGACGGAGGCTCCATTCATAAATTTTGAATTTTTTTTTCCCCAAACATTTCTTTCCCCATTCTAAACTTGCTCACAGTGGTCCCCGAAAAAAAAACACAATACGGTGTAAACACGACCCAGTGCATCGAAGAACCCTGAAAAAATATCCCCCCCCCCTCTCCCGCTCCTTTGGCGGCGGCTTTGCTCTCAGCTCGAAACCCAAAGGCATGATGGCATGTCTTCAAGGAACGTCATCCTGCACAGATAATCATTCTCTCACAAGACACAGGCAGCCTGCAGGGAGCATGTCTGTCATTGACAATCCTTCTTTTGGGTCCTCCAGCCACCAACAGTGCACTGCAGCCGTCCGGTATCAAGTACATGCCAGTGTATGTAGGTTCCCCACGGATCCCCCCTCCAGTGTGATGATGGACGGGGTGTCGGACCCCGTTTGTCGCTGTTGCTGTCAGCGCAGCAGCGTCAGCCACAGCCACGAACACGCGTGGTTGGGTTGTGCTGGGTTGTGTTGGGTCTTGTAGGGATGCACAACAGACGATGGACGCAGCAGTACAGCACCTGCAAAATCCCTTGTGTGTCCGTCCAGCTCCGCTTACTCGTACTGCCGCATCGTCATCGTCGACGCGTCCCCCCACCGACAGGCGTTATTTCGCATGTCCATTCTGCTGGCTTTTTTCTTTAACCTACAATGATGGCCGTGACTACGTACCACCACTACGTACTCGTGCGTTGTATAAAAGAGAGGGAGAAAAAAAAAACAGAGCTGTCCATCCATCATCAACCCACTTGCGAGCTGCGCAACATGGAATCCTTTCGCTCCTCCACCATCTTCAACCTCCCCCTCTCCATTCACCAAAGCTAAAAGCTCTCTCAGCTGTCTCTCCCAAACCAAGGAGCAACCCCCCCCCCGTCTAGTGGCCGAAAATCGCAACCGATGACTCCAGCACGAGCGCGGCGGGGAGTGCGGACAGGAGCCACCAGCAAGCACACACGCCGTCGCAGCATATACGAGCCAAAAAAAATAATAAATAGACCAAAGCAGGCCCTACCGCCGGACCTCGCCTTTCCCACGCCCTTGTCCCGAAGTCAAAAGGGCCAAGGGGGGGGGGATAAGGGCCAAGGACTATCCGTAAAGGCAAATGTAAAAAAAGACGACCAGTCCAGTCGGAGATGCCTTCTTCTTGGCGCGCTCAAGACAGGTCACAGCTCAACTCACTACTGCCCCCATCCCTCCCCATCCGCGGGACCAGAATTGGACCACCTCTGCGTAGCAAACGACCCTGTGGCTCTTGTAAACGGTCTAGTCTCGAAAGCCCCGGCTTCTATTTTCAGCAATCCGGCGCATGTCCCACTGTCCCACTGTCCCAGCCAGTTCCCACTCTTATGCGTCTCGCCTCGCAACCCGTCGCCTCAATTCGCCCACTTCAGCTGCCTTGGTCCTGCGCGCATCCAGTCGGTAGCATACCGACAATTCACACCCCCTTTATTTCCCTTCCAACCATACATGTACATACCTCGCTGGTAGCTGCATGCTTTTAGAACACAAACACACAAACACATCACCTCCACATACACGCCTACCTGCACATACACATACCATGCCTACATACATACATGCCAAACCCTTCGTCCGCTCATCAGCTAGGTTTTTTTTTTTTCTTTTTTTTCTTTCAATTCCTGCATATCGTATCAGCCTCAGCGGCCTTCTTTCTTTTTTGTATCGACTTTTCCTTTTCTTGCATCCCACATGCTTGTTCTCCGTTCGCGTCGCTCTCGTGCCCAATTACTCTACATGTGCGTCGCTTGGACAGACACTCGCCTAAGCGACTCGTATGAATCCATCAACAAACAAACACCCACACACCACCACCTAAACTACCTCCTCCTCCTCCACCACCACTACCCTCTTCATTCAGCAGTTCCTCGGCTCCCGGCTCACTCCATCTCGTCACTCTCCCCCCCGCACATCAACTCAAACTCACCTCATCACAATCGTCATCGTGCATGTAAATAAACACGGATGAATGTCATCACCTCTTCAACCGCCCCAGTGCAGTGTCTCATCACCACCGATCCCTCCGACCATGTCATCATCCCCCCCGGAAGCCCGATTACCGATCCCGACCACCCCTCCAACCGCAATGTCTCACTCCCACACATCGTCGACGCCTCTTTACTGCGCATAGCCACCTTCCATCCCCTCCTCTGCTTTCTATTCTCCCGTCTCACTCTACGCCTTTCAATCCCGCTCCGCAAGCGGTCACATTTTGCGTTCAAGCTTATCATTAAGTGAGCAGCACGCAACTCCATGCTATGCAGCTTCCATCATCATCGCAGACACATATTCCACGCGCAGCCTCGGCTTTGAGCGTCTTTGCCTGCGTGCCTCTGCGACGGCATCGCCCTTTTCTCGTAGTGAGCATCAGGTTTAGGATTCACTGCACCTCGTATCTTTAGCTAGGACCCTTCGTCTTGCGTCCTCCACATGGCTTCGCTCCCCACATCCATTGGCTGGCTACTCCCTCCCTGCCTAGCTGAGCCGCCCAAATGCCCTATCCGTACAAACATCGCAGGGCTATTCGTATGGCTCACCGCACTAACTGCTTACAGCCTGCTTTCACTGTAATCAAATTTGACTGTTAAATAGTCAACGGCACTAGCAACTTAAAACCGTCAGCTTCGTGCAAGAGGCAATCTCCTTCAAGCTTTCTCATCCTTTGCCCTCAGCGCCCCTTAATTGTCAGCAAGTTTATCGTGACCCTCTGCAAATGTTACCTTCATCTCGCCATCCGCATCTTGTTTCACCCTTTCCCGAGACAAGTACAAAACATGATCTCACATTTTCCGCTTACCCTTCACCACTGTTTGTAGCGTGTATTCCACCTGTACCTCACCCTCTCCTGCCAGCCATGAATTCACCGCTTCCTGTAGCAGATCTTGCACCGCTAAGACCTCTTCCATGTTTCTAAATGCTAGTGAAGAACTATTATCGGAAAATTGTAAACCATACCCCCTAGCGGTGTATTCCCGTATCAATGTTGTCAAGCCACTCAATCCGACCTGGACCGTGACTGCAAGGTTTTTGGTTCTCTCGTGAGCAGACCCAGTCTCTAAAGGCGGCTTTCTTGACAGTAGTCGCTTTGTTTGTCCACTCGGTGTTCCGAAACTGCCTTCCATGCAATATTGTTGGGAGGGGTATTTCTTTCCAGCAAAAAAATCGCCTTGCGATTGGCTATGGTGGCGCTGACTAGGTCGAACTTCTGGTATGTCAGCCCGTGCTAAATGATCTTGAAACCTTTCTTTTTCACCTTGGACGCTTGGATGCAACTGTTCATCTGTTGGTGGGGGCGTCCTCATCAGCATTGCCTGAGACAAGTGTGACCACTGTGCGTCCAGATGCGACAAACTGCTTCCGGTGGCTCGTACAGGAGTTTGTAGAGTGTCTTTACTGGAAGGTATTGTTTGGAGAAACCCGCCTTTCTGAACAGGTCTTGGTGTTGGGCTACTTTGCTCCGAAGAATTCTAATCTTCCTGCGATCCAATTCGGCCACTATTATTAGATCCTGTGTTCTTTTCAGACGACTTCCACTCATCAGCTCCAGGTCTAGTCAAAGCCCTGTCTCCAAACAATGATCTGCCCTTTCTTGGAGTGAGCCACTGTACTGGGTCTCTGTCCCTTGGCGATCTATCCTCAAACGAAATCATGGCCTGTGCCAGTCCATCATTTCGATGACTAAGTTCGTTGTGCCTTGCTCGAGCTCGAGAGGTGAAAGGATCGTTCCGACGGCTCTGTCGATGGGGACGACGATTAGATACCGGCTCGGGTCTGTGGTTATCCGAAGAAGGTGGCGTCTGCAGGGCAGCAATTCTACCAACCTCCGGTAATGGATTCAAGGCCGTGTGGTTCCTCTGGTGTTCTTGCATATCTGGTTCAGGGAAGTCCCTTGTCGCAGGTAAACGGTCTTGGCGGCGTTCGATCGGAGTCCTCTCTATTGCATTGGCTACTATATCAAGCGCGCCTCGAACTAATGGTGGCTCGAGATTCCTCCGAAACCTATTTTGGGGGCGGAGGATGTCTCGCTCGGGGCTGGAAAGACCAGTGACATCCTCACTGGCTTCTGTTTCTTCGTCTTCTTCTTCTTCTTCTTCTTCCCTAAGCATGTTCAACGCTGAGCTCGTAAGTTCCCGCAAAGGCAGGCGCCCAATCTCGTGCTGCCTCGTAGTCTCGCATAGATTGGATTCACCCTGGCTCTGCAGGTTCCCCAACGTGGCAGTTTCATCTGATGCAACTTCTATTGGCTCATCCCTCTTCGGCTGAAGATACTGGCGAATGGTTTCTTGTCGACGACTTGTCGCAGAACCCTTGTGATCAGGTCGAGATATGGCCTGTTTGGCTGCCGTGGAGGCAGTGCGACGTGGTGCAACGCGAACCTGGACCAATCCCGTTGTACTACACTCATCGCTGGTGTTACTATCTTTGCGCGCCAGGTTAACATTGACCACTGTCCGCATCATTGCTGTTACTGTGTTCAAACTGCCGGTTGTATCACAGTCCTTGGCATTGGCTTGTATATGTCAGCTCTCGGCAGCCATCCCCTCCACACTGTGCGTACCTTGAGGGCTATTTTCAGCTACTAGGCTAAAGGCTTTCTTATGTTGAGCCTCCTTCAGGCTGCCGATGAGTTCCATGTGCTTGATAGAAAATATATCATGTCTATGTTCGTCAAAATTCTTAAAATAGGATGGTGTTTGTGGGGAGCAAAGTCTGCTTGATGAAGGTTCATCGAGTTCTTCCAGTTGACAGTTTCCTACCGGTTGATGGTTGTTGCCGGTATTGGTTTGAGACTTCAAAGGGGGTTTCTTCCAATTGACGCGAAGGAATCGTCACTCTGGTTGTAGACTTTGTGACATAGGGATTGGAAACTTTCCAATATCTCTTCTTCGTACTTGAAAAGCACTTCGTCTTTTAGTGGTGCAACATTAGGATCATAAGATCCTGAATCGCACAGGATGCTTAATCTAAAAAACGGGTAGGGCAGAGATTTTGATGTTTGATCGAAGCTGGATGACTGTGCGAGCTCTTTTTTGAATATTTTTGATATCTTTTTTCCTATCCCCTTTGAGGATGATATCGGCCGAGAGTCAACAGAGATGAAAGCGCCTTTGCCTTTGATCACACTCAAGTGACAGCCCGGTTTCGGAAGCAATGCAGTTAGTGCACCCCATGTTGAACCTGGTGGCATTTTGGTGTTGATGAACTTTAGAGGTGCAGTAACTTCGGCACATTGAACAAGAAAAGGATTTCCGAAAATTTGTGCTACTGCTTTGCAGATGCTCGGAGAATATCCAGGAGAATATGACCAGGCTGGGCTGGGCTCTCCAAGTATTTTGAGTGAGAGTCTGAGGTTGGGAAGTGCCATCGCATATGATTCTAGCTGTCTTTTAAGATCTGATATTGTTTTGTGGTTTTCTTTCATCGTAATCTGTTTGCGGACTGGGACATTCTCGAAGAGATTGAGAGCCATGATTGTTGTGCCAATGGGCGCAGACACTGGCTGCTTTCTCTCAACACCCCCATCACCTTGTCTCAGCAAAAGCGAAGTGGCAACAGGATCTCGGTGTGTTTTCGTCGTAACCTTAATGGTAGCTAGGGAATTCGCGCTGGCAAGCGCCTCGCCTCTGAACCCCAGGGTTTGGGCACACCTGGTCTCCAACTCTTCGAAGCTCCGAAGCTTACTTGTGTGTGCGCGGCGACCCAGAGAGTCAAAGTCGCCGACCTGGATTCCATGCCCATTATCTCTAACTTGGATCTTGTCGACTGTGTTTGGGGAGATGGTTACATCAATTGAGGTGGCCCCGGCATCAATGCCATTGTCAACGAGCTCCTTCACAAGGGATACAGGATTGGTAATGATGACGGAGGAGCCCAGGAGGTGAATCGTGGCCGGTGGGAGAGGAGCTATCGACATCTTAAAATGAAGTAAACCTAAGGGATTTCTTTAGATTTCAGTAACATGTAGTGGGCTTGAGTTGAATGTTATTTGAAAGGAGATTATCAGTCAACGACGTTGTCAAACGAGCTGCCTTGCCACATGGGTGCGTGGGTGGACTGGGTTGGGGAGGAGTGTATGAAGAAGGTTGTGTCATGGAGAAGAAGGAATTGGAATTCTTCAAATCTAAACACCATGTATGCCTCAGTCCAACCCCGAAGATTTGCTTTACAAACAGAAGGTGCAGTCGAAATTCGACGTGATCGGAGGTTACCAGAGAGGCTCTTTCCCATCACCCAAGCCTGGAGACGGTGGAGGGGTACGTACCCCCAAGTCCCTGCATCCCACCCAGCTACTTGAGCTGTGAAGTGACGTCCTGACCCCCGCTACCGCAAGCATCAGCATCCCCAATGCGCTTGTGGCCCCGCACCACGACCACAACGACCACAACTTCCACGTAGCTCGCCCTCTCCCATTCTGCTTCCATCACCTTCTTCATCATAACCTAACTGCACGAATTGCCCTGCTACTCCCTCGCCTCACAGCCTAACCCCGTTATTCCTCTCACCACCGCCATCATGTCGTTGCTCAAGGGCCCTTCTCCTCAACACCACGACGGGTCTAGCCTGCGCATCGCCATCGTCCACGCCCGCTGGAATGCCACCATCATTGACCCTCTCGTCGCCGGCGCCAAGGAGAAGCTACTGTCCTGCGGCGTCAAGGAGTCCAACATTGTCGTCCAGTCCTGCCCCGGCTCCTGGGAGCTTCCCATCGCCGTCCAGCGGTAAATCCCCCTTCATCCGTCCATCCCCGCACCATCCCGCGCGACCTCTGGGCTTGCTGACAGACGCGGCTTCTCGCTCCCTTGCGCAGCCTCTTCTCTGCCTCCCAGATCCAGAGCACCGCTACCAGCGGCCCCTCAGCGACTGACCTCCTCGCCTCCTCCACCCCTGACCTTTCTTCCCTTCCCGCCTCTGCCGGTCCCTTCGATGCCATCATCGCCGTGGGTGTCCTCATCAAGGGCGAGACCATGCACTTTGAGTACATCGCCGAGTCCACCTGCCAGGGCCTCATGCGTGTCCAGCTCGACACTGGTGTCCCTGTCATCCTCGGCGTCTTGACCGTCCTGACCGATGATCAGGCCAAGGCCCGCGCCGGAGTTGATGGCAAGGGCCACAACCACGGAGAGGACTGGGGTTTGGCAGCCGTTGAGATGGGCGTCAAGAGGCGGGAGTGGGCAAACGGAACCATTGATGGTTAAATCACCTTCCGGTTTATTTGGATAAAGCGAATGGGGGCTTGGTCGTGATGGCCACAGGCTTGGATACCATAGATTTATACATCATGCCCCAAGAAAAAAGGGAACAAAAGAAGAACGAATATTAAGAGGAAAAAAAAAAGACATATTTTGAGAGTCAACCATGCTTCAATGACCCTCTGAATTAATCAATTACAGGCATAGAGATTTATCTATCATGCACCAGACGCGAATCCCAGCGAGCCGGTGCCCATCACTTCTTACCCTGCAAGACGCCCAAACAAAAGAATGGTTCTAAAATATACAAAAAATGTATGGGGCTCACAGTCACCGTGGTTAGCTGTCCAGTCCCGCATGTTTCAAAATGCAAAAGTAATGCCTTTTTGAATCCAATCTCTTCCCTGATAATATCCTCATGAGACAGCATCTCGATTAAATCATTGCACTCAGTTCGCTACCGAGCCCCTTCTTATTCTTCCACAAAGTTCGCTTCTTGTCCCTCTTGGCCTTCATGGCCTCCCATCCTTCCTCATCATCATCGTCTGAGCCGTCACCAGGCTTCACAATGTTGATGGTGGCCTTGGGCTGGTTCTCATCCCAACGTCCAAGGGCACCGGACATGGTGTTGGTTCGGCGGTGGTTGTCGGCCGGGATTGGGTTGATTTGCGAGACTGGTCGGTACCGGCCGGGAAGACCGACGTTGCTTCGCTCAGATGGTGCAATTGACGGAGTGTAGCCCATTCCCGCCACTCCTCGAATGGAGCCTGCGTATCCGGGCTGAGCAAACGCGCCCAAGCTGGGTGGCTGGACCATGCTCATGGTGCGCATGCTGGGGTCCATGGTACGGGGAGGCTCCATTGTTGGCTCGAACATCATCGAGTGTCTTGATGAGAGGTCGTTCATTGACTGAGAAGCGGGGAGCCCTCCGTAGGGGTTCTGCATCTGCATCTGGGGCATACCCATTGGCATCTGTTGCGGCTGGTTGTTGGCGGCCATCATCTGCATGAATTGCATCTGCATCTGCATAAATTGTGACATCTGCTGGGTCATCTGAAGCTGAGCCTGGTCTCCCACGGAGAGTGAAGGTTGAGGCATCTGGCCCATTCCAGGCATACCTTGCATGCCGTACATCATGTGGGGAGGGACTCCAGACATAGGGTCGAAGCCTTGCGGGCCGTTCATACCGGGAATAAGCTTCTGGCCATCAATGTTGGGGCTTCCGCGTCGCATGGCTCGGGAACGCTCCTCGTTTGCGATAACACCGACCAGACCGCCAACCGGTAGAGTTTGCTGAGGCGGTGGGGGCTGGAGCTGGGCCTGGAGCTGAGGCTGAGGCTGGGGCTGGGGTTGGGGCTGCATGCCTCCGCTGAACGACAATGACTCTCTAATAGCCGGCTTGGAGATGCTGGCACCAACGAAGGGGTCTTGGGGTAGGTTGCGGGCAAATGCAGGCAGCGTTGAGTGGCGCTGCGTGTTCGCGGGAGCCTCGCCCATCGCGGAACCAGGTCTTGGAGGCTGCAGCTGAACCGAGGCACGCAGGTTCGGGTTGGATCCCATAGTGCTTAGGCGGGTTGGTGGACGGTTCTTGTTAGGGAATCCGTGAGCCTGGAGGATGGCTAGCGGAACCTCCTCATCCTCATCCTCATCGGAAGCGCCGGTGGGACCCGGCGATGGGGTCTTGAGGTGCAACTGAGGCGCGCTCATCGAGGGCGGCAGATGTGGACGATCGATATGGTTCATTTCAGGCTGCTCGCCGGTAACCTTCATCATCTGTTGTCGGTAGACGGCCATGTGCGCCTCCTGCTTCCGTCTCTGCTTCGCCTGCTGCTTCGACTTCTCTACTTCATCCTCATCATCGTCGTAGTTGATTTCGTCTTCATCGTCATCATTGGTGGTGGTGCTTTTCTCAGTAGTCTCGACTGTGCCATGACGTTCCTTATCTTGGCGATACTTCTCAAACTGGGCGGGAGTCATAACCTTGTTTCGTGGAGGGCTTGGTGCGCGGCTGGTGTATCGATGGGCGATTCGTGAGGAGTGAGCAAGAGTGCCCTCAAACATGTTGTCGTCGCCCTTCTTGAAACTCGAATTTAGGGGCTTTCGGGCAAAGGATGAAGAAAAGGTGTCGTCGTCTCGTCGGAATCGTCCGGATTGGGCGTTGGAATAACTGTTTGAGTTTGTATCAGACAAGAGACGTCCAGCAGTGAGGGAATCCGAAAGCAGCTTTGCGTCCTCGTCCTCAATGATGTCGGAGGGTCGGCTGTATGCTTTGAAGGAAGACTGATGGCGCGGAACGGGAGGTGGCATGTCGTCGTGATCTGGGGACGCGGGGTCAGAGCCGAGAAGGTTGTCATCAGAGTTCCGGCTACTGTTCCAGGACGCAGGGGACGGCTCCACCCTGATGGCCTTGTTGATGCTGAGGGGGGCTGGCTGGCCCGTTCGGGCTCCGGTCAAAGATCGTGGTGCTGCTGAGCCCTCGAGATTCTTCAGAGTGGCCATGCTGGCCCGCTTGTCGAAGGACGAGAACATGGAGCCGAAATCTCCACCCAAATCCAGTCCACCCCCTTCTTCCAGCTTGGGCGGGGTTGCCGTGCTGGTTGTCGAATCAGTCATGCCTCTCGCTCGTCCTGTGAAGTCTTGGTGCTGGATAGTCGGGACAGGTGGTACTTCGGGAACTGAATCGTTGGAGTGGTTGTTCTTCTTGACTCCGAAGGAGAATGTGCGGCCGGCTCGGTTCAGGAAGCCAGATCCGCTCGACTTGGGGGCTTGTCGGGCACCGATATCGTGCAGGTTCTTCTTGGCGATGTGCTTCGAATCATCCAAATCTGCCGAGGATGGAGCGGTAGAAGCGTTGCTGTGTCTCGAAGAGGTATCAGTGGATGTGGCCTTAGTCGTGTTTGACGCCCCACTTCCCCTGAGAAGGAGTCAGCGCCATGGTGCATGACTATTTTCTTGTGAAGAGAAAAAAGAAATATGTTCCCAAAAATGGGGTGTGGCAGAGTCGTATTGGTGGGACTGGATTGAAAGGAAGGTACTTACCGGTTGCCACTCTTCAGATCAGCAAACATGTTTTCCTCCACATCCAAGTCCACCTGGCTGGGCCTCGGATTGTGACTACCAGAAGCTCTAGCAGCCATCCGCGCACCCCCGTCAAACGACCTGTTCAGCGAAGGGTCGTTTCGCTCAATAACTCGGAAGGATGGTTGTTCAGGTGCTACTGAGCCATGCTGGAAATCTTCCGAGGTAGCGGTGGACCTCCGCCTGTTAAACGCGACACCGAATCTAGGCATATAGAAGGCGCTTCGAAAAGTCGATTTAAATTATGAGCAACCCATAAACCAAAAACCTGGAAGAGATCTGAGCTAAAGGGGCCGATCGTCTCAAGTCGTATATGAAGGCGGTCGACACGCGGTTGAGAAGTTTGAAAAATACAAAATTTCGATGGTCCGATACGAGGTCCCAAGTGGCAGTGCGATGACGAGGGTATTCGTGGCGGATCGAGTCAAAGAACTGGGGTATGAGCCACAGAAACGGGCAACTGCATGATGGTAGGTTCTAGGTCAGCGAAATGTCGGGAGACGGGAGAGGGATGTAACAATCCCGTCGTGATCGTAATGGTCACGCAAGGAGAAGGGTAGAGGGGAGCCGGAAGGCCGGGTGCGATGTCGGGACACGAGGATTTATCAGGCCGAGTAGCCAGAAGCTGGGTAATGTTTTGGTGGGTGAGACCAGGTGGTTGGCCGGAAGGTCGTGGCATGCGTCATTCTAGGCAAAGAAAGTTGGGACTCACATTAATCTCCAGAAACGAGAGGTGATTGGTATTAGGAGTGAGTGGCTGGATGGCCGAACAAGGACGTTGGGAGAAAAAGCGAGAGGCAACAAGCGAAGGAAAAAATAAATAAATAAAAAAAGGTTGCAAACGGTACGTCCAACGGCGCAAGCAACGGCAACGGTCAAGATTGAGAACGAAAGCACTAGATGTAGCCTGAGATTAGGAGAGAAGGCTTGGTGGTGAGGATAAATGAAGGAAGAGTGCGAGCAAGTGGCCCGACAGGATGATGGGCGAGAATTGTCGGGGTGGCCGTTGCACAGTGCAGGGCACAGTGCGTGGGGGACGGGACTGCCAAGGGCCCTCTTTCAAATGCAAGATGCACGGCCTCGGTGTCTCTAGTGCGGGAGGGGAGCAACGAGCGTGGCAGAGGACAGAGCGTGGAATGCGGGTCGAATGATGCCAACCCCCGAAGATGGAAGAAGCAAAATGCCTGTCGAGGAACGAAGGCGACGACGACTGTGCGTCTTTGAGCTGGAGCGAGAGAGCGATCGGTCTATTGAGCGAACGACGGGTGGGCGGGCACAACGACACGACACGGCGGCAGGTGGTTGCGGATATGATTAAGACAGCCCAAGAGGGAGTGGACGATGGAAAGAGGAGGGAAGAGTCGAAGCGAGCCGAGCGAGGCGGCGGTTAGGGGAACGATGTGTTATTATTTCCCAGGTTCCCACCCACACGGCGACGCCTCGCTGGCCACCTGAGGTTTAGTGAGATCTCGTAAGCCGGGTTGGTCTCTGCTGCAACAGACTACTAGCAACGGGCTCTGGGCCGTGGGCTTGGATGGGCTTGGATGGGCTTGGATGGGCTCGCATGGGCAATGGGCCATGGGCCATGGGGAGGGATGGGGGTGGATAGGTAGGTGGATGGTGGATGGATGGGATGGGATGGGATGGGATGGGGGAGTATGCGCAGTACCACCACCGGAGCATGCAGAAGAGCAGTCCATGTTCTAGCAACTAGAAGGCGTGCGTACCACCTCCAGGTACCTAGGTAGGTAGGTACCGGGCTTGCATCGTAGGTACATATGCACTACACTACGTACCTGGGTTGGCCCTTGGTTGCTGGGCAGGCCTAGGCCCATATTAACGCCCGACCTCGTTCTCACCACAATGTATGGAGTACATGGCTGCGCCAAGGCGACGATTGCTGCTCTCATGGCACTGGGACGAGGCGTGGACATAGGGACGGGAGCCCACCAGAGTTGCAGAGGCAAGAGAAAAAAAAAAAAGAAGGGCTGCAACAGGGCCCGGGACAACGGCATGGCAAGCCCAAGCCCATCCCATGCCACTACATGCCACCACGGCCGTGCGATGGTCCATCTTTGTCCACTGCCATGCCATGCCATACCCATGCATCCAAGGCTCCAAATGCCATTCATTCCCTCGATTGCTTCCCCTTGGGACCAAATGCAACCGAGTACCTCGTACTTCTTTTTCATCCCATCCGCCCTATGCCCGCGCCTGGGCCTGTACTTCCTCCTCTGTCTCTGCATCTGTCTGTGTCTCGGCCTCTGCCTGCTCAGCACATTACTGTGCATAGCTTGGCGTGTCGCTGCGGGCAGCGCGAGAGGCTCGGCGACTGGGCCATGTACTGCGCATCCCATCCCATCCCATCCCATCCCATCCCGTATTGTTCTGTCGAGTGCTGTATCCGGACACGGCCTGGTCTCCAGTCGGCAAGGTCGCCAGGCCGCGTTGGGGTGGGCTTGCCAGGGCTCAGCCGAGCAGGGTCAAGCCCATGAGCGCGCCCAGGTTAGCTTGCATGGTTCAGCTTGGTTCCCTAAGGATTTTTCCCTGCCCCAGACGCCTATTTTTACTGAGCGGACGGCTTGGCCTAGTAGGAAAAATTAACCTGGCCATGCTCCCAATCCTCCACACCCCTCTGTGAATGCCCCCATCTCTAAACAGATGCCCTTACAGAGAGTTGCACACCGCGACAGTGGCCCGTGATCGCTGGGCGACAGTAGACGCGGCCTGCGGTGCGTTACAGCTGTCGCCATTGTCGACCGTTGGTCCCGGGCGGGCGTCGGGCCAAGCCAAGAGGAGGCAGGTGGCTTCACCGGCTGCGGGCCAGGGGCCAACAGGGAAGGGACGAGCGAACGATGAGCGGCGATTAGAAAAACGATGGCACTATACCATGATTGACGCTAGCGACAGGGGAAAACCGGGCATGCAGACGCCTTGGAAATTGTGGTGGCATTGGTGACCCAATAGTCCCGGAGAGGATGGCATGGCATGGGTATTGTCATCTCCAACTATTGATACGAATTGTCTAATGACTGATCCCCATTTACTTCACCCAAGCCCAGAGCTTCCGAGGCTGTAGATAAATTTCCCCATGAGGCTCAATAACCTTTACCGGCGCACCGCTGTGCTTGCAGACTCGGCGGGACAATCTATCACTAAGGGGGAAGGGAATTATGTACGTCCCGCCACCCACACATGGTGACATGTCCCTGTTCTACAAACGCGTGGCATCTTTATGGGGGAAACTCGGCAATAGAGAGCGCATTCATCCTATCGTTCAGATGCCATATTTGGCGTCTTCAGACTTGGACTGGAACCAGGTGATGGTGGATACTTGGATGTCTCACAGAAAGCACTTCATCCATCGCCGGTGCATCACGCTGCTAGCGTCCACTAATCCAACTCCACCGCCCGCTCCGTGGGCCCCGGGGCCTGACTGGGATTGCTCTAGCTGCTTGTGTGAGGAGTGAGGACAGCAGCGGCAGGTCCGCCAGGCGCGTTTGCGGTGTCGTACCTTTCGGGAATAGGCCTTTTCGTTTTTTCTTTTTGCTTTTTTTTTTCCTCCTGTTTCTTTTTCTAAATCCAATGGTTTGTAGATGCAAGCCTCCCGGGGAGGGTCATGTTGTCTTGTTTAAAGCATGCACCTGAGTGGGCAATCGAGACAGGATGGACCATGAAGAGAAAGAAGGAGGAAAAGTAAAATAAAAAGGTTACTCAGCAATAGTCCAACCGCTAGACTTAAAGTGACGTCCCCTTTGGAGGTAACTAAAGAATGTAAGTGGGTTCAAAGGAATCGGGAGTTCTTGGACGCATAGGACAGCGCGGCGGAGTGAGCGTTGCTATTTCAAGGGTTCAAAGGTGGATTTCTGAGATGGATCGGGATTCAGCAGCGGACGAGTCAAGGTGTCAGAGACTCAGAGTGGCAGCTGCAGTCGAGTTCCAGCAAAGACCAGCAAGCAAAACAAAACCCCGCTGGGCTTGGCCTCTGGTCTTTGGCCTTGATGCGATGGGGTCGGGGGCTTGCATGTCGTGCTTGGTTCTTTGCCACGACATGCCGACAACAACAACAACAACAAAACACGACACAAAGACTGTTGCAGCCAAAGAGGCAGAGGGACAACGAGATCCTGCTCAATTTCCGTCCCATATTTCTACTTACAACGCAACAAACCTTCAATAGAGTAATAGAGGCCTAAATAAAAACTCTGTGAAATCACAGGCTCAAAGACCCGATTTACTCTGGCACAACCGGAGTGCCATGTTCACGAGGTTTCGGTACGTATCTTCAATCCATCCAATCCGCCCATTTACACTCGCCCCCGGGTCTGACAAGTATGGGGTGGGCTTTTTTTTTTTTTTTTTCTTCTTTTCAACAGGCTTCCAGCATTCCAGACTTTCGGCGCCTCCTCCCCATCAACTCCATACCATGCTGGCATGCTACCATGCCAAGTAGGAAAGACAGAAAAAAAAGGTAGGGGGGAAAAAGGTTGTGATGGTGCAACTACTGGCTCGCTCGACCTTGCGGGCTGGGGGTTCAGGGCCCGTCTGGCCGGGACCAGGTAAGGTCAGGCCGGGACAAGGCCCATGGTGGGCCAGGAACAACACATGCTCAAAAACGGGCTCACAGCACAATAATAACAACAACAACGCGATGACCCATGCTGGGGAAAGGCGGCCCCGCTGTAAATGGCTTGAAGGGGATCTTCACTGGACACGAAGTCTCGGATTTACGTGTATGCGCCTCTGCCCTCCCGGACAGGTTCCTCAAACAGGCCCTTGCCCATGCTCTCTCCTTGGGTCCCCCCATGCCCATGTCACCGGTGGCCTGCCACCCAACCTCGACCGCTGACGTCGGTGATCCATCACGATCTACAGGAACTCGACGATCACCAGCGGGATCATGGTGAGTCGCCTATCCTGGACGGAAGCGAGAGGAGAAAAGCCTGGTTGTGTGCAGGTTGGTGGTCGAATTGCGGTGTTGCCCACCACCTTCCCCTGACGGCTCTCGGTCGAGTTCCCTACACAGCTCGACCAACCCGCGCAGAACTCGATGCATTGTCTGATTTAACTAGCAGATTCAATACGATGTGCCCGCCCCTCCCTCCTTGTTCAGGCACAACATGTTCCCTGTTTGGATATGTAATTCTAAGAACGGATACAGTATGAAAATCACACAGTAGTGAGCAGCGAGAGACACAGAGAGGTCCAAGTCCCCTATTTTTTATTTTTTTTTTCGTCCTTCTACCATAAGTGGGCCTAGGCTCGGTGCTTTTCCACCCAACCAACTGATGTTGTTAGAAGTTGGGGGCGATGGGCATTTTAGACCCATCGCCTTGAAAGCTTGGCCAATGCTCCCAGCCAGGGGCATCAGATGGACCCAATTCCTGCTGGGCTTGCATCTGGCTGGCTGGCTTCCTGTCGTCCACTTCGTCCACTTCATCCCTTCTCCATAAGACTGCACCCTAGTCAACGGGCCCCCCATTACGATTTACTGTAGGTGTGAAATCGACCTGGCATTCGATCGCAAGATCACGTGCAACGAGCCTTTACACTTATATTTCGTAAGGGGAGGGGGCCGTTGTCTAGGTGGCCCGTTGGCTAGGGTGCAGTCTTATCCTTTGCTCCACGCGGCTCCAGCCATGGGGCCAAGACAGTGCGAGTGCGGGTGCGGGATGTGCTAGCCCAAGCATGTGTCACCATCATTGTTAGTGTCAATGTCAATCAATAGCCACAAAATGCAGTCAACAACAGGAGCTTTGTTTGTCTTTCCATCTGGCAACGCACCTTCGGAACTCCCCCGGATTGGTCGCCAACGACGGCCTCCCCCTCTCAGCTCGGCTTCAGCTGCGCCCACAATGGTCCTCTGATGGTCCCTCAACCTCAAGCAACTAGCAGAGGCCCAGCCCTAGCTGCCGTGTGCTGTGGCACGGCCGCTTTGCTTTTCCACCATCTCGTACCGGGCTGGATTGGCCTGACGGCTTGGTAGCTGAAAGTATGTATGTGCAAAGAAATGGCCTGCTGACCAGGCTAGGACAAAATCTAGGGCGTGGCTGATGCTGACCTGTTTAAAGGCCGATTATACAGTGTTTAAGGTTGTTTATAGACACTTACTCAGATTCAAAAGACGAGCGAGAGCAGGCTAGGACTCGAACCGATCCTTCTGCTCCTCGATCCATGTGCTTAGTAGTTGTCGTGAGGGATGGCTTGTTGCAAAAGGTGGGCTTTTGGGTAAAACCTCCGTCCCGTCATGTTCCAGTGGTGAAGAGACAATGGCATCTCAGAGTCAGAAAAACAACAAGCAGTGCATTGAGCCAGTGATCCAAGCTTCCGTAGCCTGGGCCGTGGCTGAGATGTCTGTCTCTCGAACGCCACGTACGTGCTGCTGTAGCGAGCCATGCGAATCCAGATGCCGCATGATTATTGATTATTGGCTTTTCCCCAACGTGCCGTACGCACCGTTCCACACGTCTTCTATTTTACGAAGTCGGCATGTCCTAGCCATGCGTGGCTGTGGCTCCGCATCTTTGGGACTGGTCCTCCCCCCTTAGGGCGACATCCGTCTCACGTCACCCCGAACCAGCTTCAAGGCGAACAAGGGGAACAAGGTGAGGTAGGGAAGAGTCAACTTACCGCTCATGGGTAGCGTTGCACCCGCAAGAAATAGCAAGGCAAGAAAAAAAGAAAGAAAAAAGAAAAAAAAAACCACGAGCCGGGAATGGCATGGAAGCGAGTGACACCCAAAGGCCGCGGACTATCACCCGATCATCACCGAACGAGAAACCTTTTTTTTTTGTCTTCCCCATTTTTACCCATTTTTATGTGGTCCCCTTCCCCTGCCGCACTTCGTATGGCTGTCCAGGGCTCCACTGATCCAGGGGTTGAATGTTGCGTTGTGTGCGTGGTACACCAGGGTTGCGACTGGGAAGCGGCCCTGCAACACGTCAACAAGGCGGGCAAACCGTGGAGTGTACTGATACGGAGTACAATGTACGTATGTATGTACGGCACTTTTCTTTCGCCCCTCCTGCGTCCAGAGTTGAAGATGGCGATGGGGAGGGTTGGGCCTGGACCCTCTTTAGCCATTTAGCGGCGGCAATCTTTGATACTACCATCCATGTTGTTGGCTAGCGGCTCTTGCACTGTGACTGCGAATGGAGATGGAGAATCAAGCTGCCCAAGTTGATACTTGATAGGCGATGGACGAGACTCCACCACCTACAGCAACCTTGTTGAGGCCGTCGGAGCTTTTTCTACGCCATGTGCCATCCATTGATTCTGTGCATGCTCGTTGGCTTTTGCTACATGTACGCGTCTTTTGTCGTCAACAACGGGCGAGCGCCCCAGCGGTAATCTAGACGTGCGACAACGTGCTGCGAGGACGAAACGCCAGACATCCATATACATGTCAACTATGGACTGATTGCGCGGCCCTCTGTGGATCAACGCCGGGTTCCCTCGGGGTGTGTGGTTCTTTCGTCTCTCTCTTTCTCTTTGTTTGGTTTCCAGGACACGACAGGAGATGAAGTGAGATGTTGAGATATGTGCCGCACAGTGTGATCGGGTAGCTTAGGCATTGGAAAAGCGCCAGCGAGAATGGGCAAGTGGTCGTCGCATTCCGGATCCCGGAAGCCACTGATGAGTTGGACATTGAGGACACTGGGCGTTGCCGCAACCTGGAGCCAGTAGGGCGACGGGCACGGCTTTCATGATTCACCTGGTTCACCTGGTTCACCCGCCTGCATAGCACATAGCCTCATGAAGGTTTGGTCGGTTACGGACCGGTCAAGGAGTTTTCTCCCATTCAATCCGGTGTGAATGAATCCCTGGGATCCACAGTCTCCCCGCGACATGAGAAACGGAATCCATCAAGTTCGCGAACCGGGCAATCAAAATAAACAAATGTCCATATCGATCTTCTCCCACCACCTGGCCCATTGGAACATGGGCGGCGACCACTGTGCCGGGAGCGTCAATAACGGCCAGCGCCTCACAGGCAATGTCTCGCTTGCGAATTACTCGCCAAGATACGGTTGGCTGCCCGCGGGCGAATTGAACACGAGTGGAGCGGCTGGACGGCAGGACTGTAAGAGAAAGTGTGAGAAGTTGATGAGCATATGCACAAGCGCTGTAATGGTGGAATCACTGTTCCGGTTGGCTCTGCGGAGGTGGAGGAGGGGGGGCGAGACCAAAGCTGACTACTGAAGTCAAAATGCGAGATGCAAGCCAAGGAAATATCGTGACGAAAGAATGACAACGCCGCCAATGGTGCTGCGGCCGAATGCTGATGGTTGATGATAGCAACGGTCGGAGTTTAGGTTGTTGTTGGCGTTGACAAGTTGTTGAGGTCGCCGACAGCCAGCCACTCAGATCCAAAGGTGCACGCACACAAGTCGTCAGTTTCGCCAACGCCGAACCCCGACACCCTCACCCTCGCCCATGTTCCAAGCTGTTTCTGCCTGTTGTCATAGCGTGCTGAAAAGCTGCTGCTTGGGGCGAGGCTCTGTCGAGTAATACGAGAGGGGCGCAAGGGAGGCCTCAAACCTTACATCTTCACGAGGCGAGGTAATGCAGCAGATGAGAAAAGAAGGGAAAAAAATCAATCAGTCAATCAGTCAATCAATCAATCAGTAACCTTGTACATGTATTGGTGTGATTGGGTGAAACGAGATGTGATGGTATAGGATGGGATGGGATTATTCATCGTGCAGGTTACACTGCTCAACAACGATGTCGACTCGAGCAGGACAGTCCTATTATAAGAGGTTATGCGTTTTAGCTGCCAGCCGAGGCGAGATAGGAGTGAGTGTCAAGGGGAGTGATTGCCCGGGGGGAGGAGGAGGGGGGCATGAATTGCTGTATCTGGAGATGTCGCCTCCGGACTTTTCTCACGGAGGTTCGGACCTTGGGGGCGGTAAAAGGCAGCGACCACGGAGCTTCCAAATGGGGGGTTGGAAACGGAAGCGACCGAACTAGTCTTATAGCAGAGATATAGAATGGTAATCTTGGCTAGCAGGATGGGGCATCTTGTTGCTTAAGAAGGATTGAGTAATGGGTAAATAGGGGGGTCCGATGGGGCACAGAGGGTCGCAAAGGGCCACAAAGGGTCACAAAGGGTCACAAAGGGCCATATGGAGAACCCCAAAGGACCACAAAGGACCACAAAGGGATCTCGGGCGGCCATTCAAATTCGAGGAACCCCCGAAGAGCAGGCAAGGGACCGGAGCTTGGCCTGTAGCTAAGAGCGGCTTCGTGCGTGCTAGAGGTCTTGGCCAACTGGGGTCAGTCAGAGAGGGTTTTGGATGAGTTACCTAATCCCGCAAGAGAGCACGCTGAAGGCGGCCTGGGGGGAAGGCGGCCTGGGGGGTAAGCGTCCTGAGGCAGAACAAGACTGGCTGGCTGTGACTGGCAGCTGGGAGCTGGGAGCTGGGAGCTGGGAGCTGGGAGCTGCTGTGGTCTGGGGGCCCTGTGACCTGCGACCTGACCTGTCGGATTCCGCATGACGTCGACGCTCAACACCATAAACGACAATCGTGGGTAAATCTGGACAAGATGCGGCGTAGCAAAGCAAAACTTCTTCCCAAGGAAACCTCACCTCGTCCTCTCGAAAACCCCAACCAGACAGAGCACGCAGACGCCATGGTGCACGGGAGTCGATCCGCGCCTGATCCGCGTACTCCAAAGCCACCATGATACCGTGACATGAGGCAGGCTCCGCCCCAGCAAAAAAGGCCCCATACCTCGGTGCCCTTTCGACCCCCTTCAGAGCAAGGAAAAGCAGTCACTCTGGCCAGGGTTGGCGACGGCGCTTAGCCCTTTCGCCATCGCCGTCGCTGCACTGCCCGAGCCAAGATACAAGCTACTGCGAGATGGAGCCCATGGCCGCCATCTAATCAATCTCTCGGAGTCTCCCTCGTGCTCTCCCGCTGGCGCCGCCGCATCGACTTTTTTTTTCGAGCTACCGCCCGCATCGCGCCGACTTTTTAGCTCTCCTCCTTATGTATCTCCCCCTCATGCGATCTCGGTAATCGGACAAGCCTCCAGCTTCAGCAGCACCCAAAGGATCCAAAGGACTGACCTGCTCACAGTCCTTGGTTGCTACTGCAGATCAATCACGCCTCCACAAGACCCGCGCTTATCCTCTTCTCATATTTTTTTTTTTTTTTTTACTCTCTCGCTCGCTTCTCTTTAATATCGTTCTGTCTCCTCCCTCTCCATCTCTCTCCCTCCCCTCTTGTCTTGCTTGCGTTGTGAGCCCATCGAGTCTGTTCCATCAGCGCCATGAGCTCCCCATCAGCGCCCTCGACGCCAGCCCGCTCCGTGCGACGGCCGTCTCTGCTAACTCAGGACGAATCGCATAATCCTCTCGGCACGCGCAGCGGCGCTTTGCAGTCGCTCATTCGCAGCCGCTCTGCCCAGAGCATCCAGAGCTTGGCTGGCTCCCACCACTCCCACCCCCATAACAAAGCGTCCTTCTGGTCTGGCCCCGAGGATGAAGAGACAGGGGCCCACGGCCGACCTCTCGACAACGATGAGATCAGTCGCCTTCTTGCCGACGAGCGACGACTGACTGCCCTCTTGAACGGGCCTCAGCACCGAAGCTTGAAGCTCATCGGCCGCAGCAACCCCCGATACCAGTGGCAGCAGTACTGGACTCGCGAGGACCAGCTCGAGACCATGTCCAAACCCCTGTAGGTTCCCCGAGCCGCCATCGGACCCCGAATTGGCAATTGAGGCTGAACCGACCTTGACAGGCGCGAGTACTACGAGCGTATCAACGACCTTGTCCAGCAATACATGTACATTGACGCACTCCTCGATTCTGCCATCCCCCACGAGCTTCTCAACGAATACCAGACCGACATCGAAGCTTCTCAATTTCGACCCATCAACGTCCCCGATACCATCCGCGAAGAAACTGCCTCCTCTCCGTCAGACTCCCCTCCTCAGCAGAACTCCACCTTCACATCCGAGTCCTACGGTACCATCAAGCCCAGCGTCTCCAGCAAGCAGCTTTCTCGCACTCCCAAGGACATTTTCCGCTCCTCGGAGAGCTTGCCTCTGCTCCAGCGTCAAGACGACGACGACGAGGATGATATCCCTGACCACCCCCCATCCCATGAGGATGGCCTCGGTCCCAGGCCGCATTTGCCCTGGCTCGAGGATGCCGAGGTAGACCATGACGACCCCGTCGTCACCCTCGCCATCTGGGTCAACTTCATTGCCAATGGTATTCTTCTCCTTGGAAAGCTCGCCGTCATTCTCTCCGTGCCCTCCATGTCCGTCCTGGCTAGTTTGGTAGATGCCGTCCTCGACTTCCTGAGCACAGTCATTGTCTGGGTTACTACTCGTCTCATCTCCGCCAGCCAGTCTGATCAGTATAGCTACCCCGTCGGTCGACGCAAGTAAGTTACCGTAGCCCAATCTGGAACACCCGGCGTTACCATTGAGCGTGCCTTGGTAGCCTCGCCAAAGTCTCCGAGGTATCCGGCGCGCAATTGGCGCGTCAGATCATGTTCAACAAACCTGCTAACACCTTATCTCATAGGCTCGAACCCCTTGGCGTTTTAGTCTTTTCCGTCATTATGATTACCTCGTTCTGTCAAGTCAGTCTTGAATGTATTCAGCGCCTCATTAGCCCCGAACATGCAATTTTGGAGCTCGGTCTCCCCGCTATCGTCATCATGGTCTCCACCATCATCATCAAGGGAGGCTGTTGGATCTGGTGCCGACTTGTCAAGAATTCGAGCGTCCGAGCATTGTAAGTACTTTTTTCTTGTCTAAAATAACCAATCTCCGCTTTTGGGGGGGTGCAGTCTCTAATAGTTTTACCTAGGGCCGAGGATGCCAAGACGGATGTAATCTTCAATGCTGGCTCCATTCTTTTCCCCATCTGTAAGTAATAATCACCCTCTCATGCAAGACTGGGTAGCTCGAGTCCGGCTCGTTCCGCACCCACCCGCTTGCGGCCCTGGCTAACCAAGGTTTTCTGCTCAATAGTGGGTTTCTACTGTCGTATCTGGTGGCTCGACGCTTTTGGTGGCTTGTTCTTGTCCCTGGTTGTCATCTTCAACTGGAGCCATAACTCTGCCCAGCACATTCGCAATCTCTCAGGATTCACGGCCCAGCCCGACGAGCGAAACTTGCTTTTGTACCTGACAATGCGTTTTGCCACTGCCATTCGCCAGATCCAGAACCTCCGTGCGTACCACGCCGGCGACAAGCTGTTCGTCGAGGTAGACATCGTCCTCTCCGCCGCCACGCCCCTCAAGGACAGCCACGATCTGAGCGAGGTTCTCACTTACTTCCTCGAGTCCGTGCCAATTGTCGACCGAGCTTTCGTCCATGTGGATTATACGAGCTACAATGCTCCAACCCACATTGTGAAACAGTCCGCCGCGAAACCAACCAAATAACCAACCGTCCCTTCCGGGAGCAGCCGTGCGTGGTAAAGGAAAAGAGGAAAACTTTAACTTCGTGTTGCCACAAACAATCACCTCGGCTATTTTAAGGGGACGCAGCAAATCACCGAAAAAGGGAATAAAAAAGGTTTTCTTTTTTGGTTAAACAGACAGTACCTTTTAATCTCGACAGCCCATCAAGGAGCTTATTGTACTAACTAGGAACTGAAAAAAAAAAATTTATTGTGTGCACCGGTAGGATCAATCACTCTATATAAAACCGGGCCCGGGTTTTGGGCGGGTTGGGACTGGGGAATAGGATATAGGATACAATCAATGGTCGAATAAAAAAAAGAACGTAAAACACAAATAGCTCCTCTGAATTTTGCCCGTCACAAACTAGTAAGGGATACCGTTGGTCAAAAGTTGGAACTGGTCGTAGATGCCAGTGCTGTAGCTAGAGTAGCTGGTCTTGATGAGGCCCTTCATAAAGTCGGCAGCCTCACGCTCAGAGCGTTCGAGGACGAAACGTTCGCGGAAGTGCTTGACGCTCTCCGGCTTGAAGCAAGGCAGGCCGCTGTCCATCATGAGCCAGACGATCTGGCTCAGCTTCTCACAGTACTGTCGGCTGGCGAGGAAGGCTTTGACGCAGAGCTCCTCGAAGGCTTTGAAGCTCTGGTGCTCGGTGGAGCCGCCCATGACCGCAAGCATCTCGGAGGTGAGCTTGAAGGGGGCCCGCTCGAACTTGATGCCACCAGGAGCGATGTCGAAGCAGAAGCCAAAGTCAATGTGCAGGATGTGGCCAGCGTCGTCGATCATGATGTTACCGTTGTGGCGATCCTTGAACTGCAGGAGGAAGGAAATGACCGAGTAGGCCGCCATGGACTTGACAAAGTTGTTGCGGGCACGCTGGAATCGCAGAGAGTCCTCGTTGCCGTACTTGGAGATGAAGTAGTCGTAAAGACCGTTGACGGCCTCACGACCCAACATGTCTCGAGAGATTGAGTTAGGCAGCACATCAATGACACCACAGCCGGGAGCGGTAGCAGTGACTCGGTATGGGAAGACGTAGACGTCAAGACCGACGTCGTGGAAGATGCCTCGGAATGCGGCAATCATCTGCAGAGCCAAGACATCCTGACGACAGTCATCACCGACCTTGAAGATGGCGGACTGCCAGACCTCAATGGTGTTGTGCTCTTGGTGGTGATTCTGAGCATTTCCGTTCGGTTCCTCCAGCAAGCCGTCATCCTGATCACCGCCCTTATTCTTCTTGATGCGGAAGGTTGCCATGTAAGGGGCCTTGGCGTGACTCTGCAGAGGCTTTCCAGATTTACGATCGATGCCAATAACGACGCCATCGGGGTTGCTAGGAAGATAGACACCAACCTCAACCTTGATCTTACGCAGCTCTTCTTCAATCTTTTGCTTCTTCTCTGGCTTAGACCGCTTGATGAGGGGCTTGAGCTTGCCGGAAATGCCAGTGACTTCATCAAAGAAGGAGAACTCTCGCTCATAGAAGTCACGGTCCTCAGGGGCGAAACTGTTGACCATCTTGGCCATGACGATATCCAGCGAGGGCTTGATCTCGTCGGGGATTTGAGCGTCATCGTCCTTGTAAGAATTTGCCTTCATGTTCCAGATAATCTGATGCGCAAAGAGCTGCGAAAACTGAGCGGTTTCCAGGATATATCGCTGCACATATCCGAGGCCATCGTAGCGCAGGGTCTGCACAATCTGAGGAACATAGAAGAAAGTGATGTCGGCCGAGTGGCTCTCCAGGGCGCGCATGGCGTATTGGATGACGAAGGGGTGGTCCCGATATACCGGCAGGAACATGGTTACAGCCGTAACAGGGTTTACAGGGGACCAGAAGAGCAAGTACTACCATTAGTTAGATTTGGAAAACATGGCTTGACAAAAGGATTGGCACATACCTTGAGTTGCTGGGAGTTGACATCGTCAGGGAGGTATCCACCAAAGATAAGAGGGATAGCCTCGGGCTCAGACACAGCCTTCTCTGGCATAGTGAGAAGTAAGAATCTGACGTCGCGCTGGAGACGAGGGTAAGGAAATCGGGTAGCAAGCTCGATAGCAATCGCAGGATCCTGCCACCATGCGGTTCGGACCAGAGGCAACAGAGCAGCTTCTGTGGCAGCCTTCGATGCCGCCTGGCCTGGCAATTGGATTCCTCCAGTGTTGAGGGGGTTCACCCAAACAACCAATCGAGACTGCTCGTTCCTCAACAAGAGCTCAAGAAGCTGTTCCTTGGGCTGAAGTGACTTGGCATTGCCAACAGTCTGAGTGCCAATGAAAGAGACAAGTTGCAAAGCCGCAAGGAGGTCTGAGATAAGTCGGATTTCAGTCTTGATATGCAACAGATTGCTTCCGAATGACCATCGAGGCGAGTATCGGAACCAGCTAAGACCGGCCGACAGGATCTTCTCCTTGAGCCTGAACTGAGCATTGGGGTTAAGCGTCGTGCAGGATCGGAGAGCTCGGAGGGCGAACAGCATGATAGAGAAGCGAAGCTCTCTGGCCATGGGATGGTTCGAAGACTGCTTGATGGCATCAAGAGTAAGGTCCAACATGCGCAAAAAGACCTTCTGCGTGTCGGGGCTTCCATGACGGATAGCGTTGAAGTGACTGGCGAAGAACTGGAGAAGCCGCGCGTGGGGAGATAAGATATCATGCACCTGCTGTTTCTTCTTTGCGAGCGTTTCAAGCTCACTGGGCGCAAATTCTTCTTTGAGGAAGAAAGGGTCAGGATGGTTCAGGACGGGGCTGAACAATCCGACCTTTCTGGTCAGAGTGAACTCCCATTGCTGAATAATCTCGTTCAACAGCTTCGATTCCAAGTTCGGGTTCTCGTTTATCACACCGAGCCACAGCGAAACCCCGAGCTTAATGGACTGCTTCGTGAAGAGAGCAAACGGAATGCTAACGAGATAATGGGCAACAGCGGACTCGTCACTTTCACTACGGCACAGGAGGGCGGCGGCCCTACGAAGGATGTCCCGGACTTCCGTGATAGATGTGCTCTTCTTGCTCAGAATCCTGGCCTCAATGTGAGCCAAAGCTGTTGTTGCATTGGCGCTTTCTTTCACGGACGACTGCACAAAGGACAAGCGGCGGTTGTGATTCATAAAACTTATCAACTCAGTTCCGCGGTCCGGCAGCGTCTCTCCATATCGATACTCCTGTCGAGTTGTATACTGTGCCACAAAGTCGGACGCAGTGTTGATACCCGAGTTACCAATCTTGTCCATGGATTGAAGTCGGTTATCCGTGGAGGGGATGATTGATCCGAGCTCCAGAGCGAAAGACCTACCCAGAGAGACATGGCCGTAGGCTCCCTCGTCATCGAATTCAGACAAGTAGGTCTGCAGAAGGCCCTTCACATCCAGGGGAGCCAGGTTGATGGCGGCATTCACCCATCCCTTGGCCCTACGATGAAGGACATCGACTGTCCATCTTCGGAAATCATAGTCATCAGAAAGCTGGACGGTGACTCTTCCGAGGTCAGAGGTGAAGATGGATTGGGGATCATAATGATCTGTTTCAGACTCGAGGCAGCTCGACCACATCAGAGAAAGCAGCTCCAGCAGGGCGAAGAGGGATGACCTGTGGCAAAGAGCAGAAGGAACATCACGCAAGATCCGGTCAGCGCAAACAAACGCGGCTTGCTGTACTCTTTCGATACGATGACAGCAGCTGCAGAAAATGGTTGCAAGTTGCATGGCAGCGTACTGAGCAGAGAAACTCGGGTCGATCATTCCCTGAGTCTTCTTGGTGTACTTGTCGACCACGGCAGCAGCAATGCCCTCCATGGTACTGCTCACCTCGCCCTTCTGCATGCTCGGCTCGAGGAAGTAGGACAGCACCCTAGTGCAGTCGCCCGAATCTGCTCGAAGACTTTCCATGAGGTATGTAGCCTGAAGGAAGATGACCTTTCGGTAGCTCAAGCCTTTGATTTCATTCGACTTCGATGGAACAAGGTCACTCAAAAGTTTCTTCTGGGATGCCTCCCGGTCGTTGCTGAATCCTCTTCGCAGAACTGTGTTCAGTTCAATGTCGCTCTCGACCTGTTCTCCTCGTTGCTCGGCCACCAAGGGAGGAGAGTGGATCGAGATCATCCGCAGTTCGTTGAGATATTGCTTACCACGGTTCGTGTTGCTCGTAAAACCATGAACAACAATGTTAAACCAGGCATCTCGCAGCAAAGCGTACGTCTCGTCATTATCAATTGGCTCAGCCGCAAAGTCATTTGTGGTCATGAACACAGCGAGCGGGTGAAGGATCTCAGCAATCTCTTTCGCGGCCATTTGAACATCGGCTTCGTTGGTATGGTTTGATGAATGGACGTCACCGAGACCGATAATGCTATCAAGCAAATGCTCGAGGTAAATGTCGAAAAGTGGCGAGCCACGTCGGAGATTGGCAGAGATGTGAGTACGAGCATTCCGCACCTAGTAAAACAGATCAGCATTGGCACGAATTGAATATTTGCATAGTTACTGACGGCCTCAAGAAGGAATGCCTGGTTGTCAACAACACCAGTATGGCAAAGTCTGGTGAACAGTTTGAGCAGGGACCGGAATTCGAGCTGTCCGCCTTCGAGGGCGAGAGCAGCTGCGCCATTGATGATTCGGGCATCGACACCCGTATTAACCTTGTCAAGCTTTTGCTGGAGCATTGATTGCGCTAAGGCAGTAATCTTCTCGTCCTGGCAAGCTGCAGCAATACCACAGATAGTTTGAACAACATTGCCAGAAACCACGGCAGTCTCTTCCTCGCTGTACATCTGCAGGGAAATAGAACTTCCAATGGATTGACGATTGGCATAGATTGAAGTGAGTCCGTTTTCGCCAGAGGTACCATTAGTCTGGCCGTTGGTCAACGCCTGCTCTGACCCGGGGCTTAGAACATTGCCCAGGGTGTAGAGAGTGCTAATGACAGCATCTTTGGAAAGAGTCTTCAGGATATATGCCAAGCAATGGGATGCAATGTTAACTGTTTCCCTTTGAGGCGAGCCTTGAACAATGAATCGAGGGACAATGCGACTCATGACCGAAGAGAAGGCTGGGTCGACTTGGCAAATGAGAGCCAGGCAACGGAGAGTGACGGAGGCCAACGTCTGATCTCCCATCTGAAAAGAATCTTCCAGAGTCTCCTGGAGCCAGTTCATCAAAATATCGGCATCGGCGGCCTCTTCGTTCAGTAAGGTACAGTTCAAGTACGCAATCAAGGCAGAGGCCTTCACAGAATAGGCGAGGCTCTGTTGGTCAGGAGAGCCCATTCGGATAAAGTCAACTCCAGCATCGATGTAGTTGACTTCGTCAATCGCGAGGCCGGCATAGACTTCAATGGTGTGGAAGGCGGTATCATGGCCCTGCAGGAATTTTCCCCGCGAGTCACTTCCCTTGGACATGAGGATGTCCAAGACATGTGCCTCCCGCAAGTTGCGGCTATCCTCAACTAACAGTGAGGTACTAGCCACAATAAGCCATGCAAAACTGCGATGCAGAAGCATTGCGCCCAGGGGTCGTCCGGACGAAGTGTAGTGACGCAAGTATCTCTTCCACTCCTTGACCTCTCGGTCTTGGCTGTGGGAGTTTCGAATGGTCGAGAGAGCAGTCTCCACGGCGATCAGGAAGGGCTCGGAAAGGAGTTCCTTCAGTTTCTGAATCAAGGACAGGCGACTGGCGGCCTTCCAAAAGTCGGCCTGCGCAGCTGCGGCGTCAAGGAATCCCAGCAAAGCCACGGCGATGGTGACGGTTCGAACCGCGTCGTCCAAGTGTGGGTTGTCACGATCTCCTGCCTGGGGGGAAAGGATGCCATCGGCGGCCCTCTTGCACGAATTCACAAACGCCCATATTTTATCGAACACATTCTCCTGAAGCTCATCGTAGTTGAGCCCAAGGGCGAGCAAAGCGCCTGTCACATGAAAAGCCAGGGACTCGGTTGGTGACGGTTCGACTTTGCGGAAAAAGGGGGACGGAACAAAAATCTGGACATGAGCTTCAAGGATGTATGGAAACAACTGATAGGAGAGCCTTTGCGCGCTCTGGCCGGATTTGATCTTCGGGGCGGTCTTGCACAGAGCGAGCAGGACCTCGAATTCGCGGATGGACTGTTATTGGTGTTGTTCTCATTAGCTGGTGGTCCTTGCAGGACATTGTAAGTCAAGGCGAGGCATCATCGCACCATAGGAACCCGCCCCAACGAGTTCAAGGATCGGTTATGGTATCCATTGGGGATTTCACGAGCATTCGAGCCACCATGGCATGCTCTGCAAAGTCGGTCAAGGTCGGATCGATCGAACGATGTTGTAGAAGTCGTGGAAGACAGCGCAGCTATCTTCTGGAGAGCTCGGGCGCGGATGTCGCGCGCCATGTTGGCAATTTCGATGGCGAAGCCAAGGCAAGGCAAGGCAAGGCAAAAAAACAAAAATTCAAAAGTCGTTGCCCCGACGGAGCGATGCCAACAACATTTCTGGAGGCCAGCCATTTGCTATTCGAAATGACGACTTTCTGGTCCAGGAGTGAACCCCCTGTCTCGAGCTTAGTCATCTTGAGCTACCCCAGCTCCTGCACAACCAAACGCAGCCAGCTAACCAGCCCCAGCCAGCCAGGCAAGGCTGCAAGCTTGACGCGTGCTCGTTGGCAACCTCAGCTCCAGTGACGGCACCACCGACAAGGCAACTCTACCAACCACATCAACCCTTGAAAACAACTTCATCCCCGCCGCCCAGCACCACCACCACGAATCCCACCGATCCCGCTCGACTCGCCGTGCCGAATCCGCAAAGATGGCTGCCATGTTCAGCCAGAACCCCTTGATGAACGGGCCCAACTACTCCTTCTCCGATGCCCCCAAGACCAACACTGGCGAGCTGCGAGAGCATCGATTTAACCCGTAAGCTGCTCCCTTTCAGAGCTGGCAGGCCTCTCTTCTAACTCTCCCATAGCTACACCGACAATGGCGGTTCCACTCTGGCCATTGCCGGCGCCGACTTCACCATCATGGCCGGCGACACCCGACACACCAGCGGCTACAGCATCAACTCTCGCATGGCCCCCAAGGTCTTCAAGATCGGTGGCACCACCGTCTCCCAGGACGATGCGACACTAGTTCTCTCTGTCTGCGGCTTTGCTGCTGATGGAGAGGCCCTCCGCGACCATCTCGACACCGTCTGCAAAATGTACCGCTACCGCCATGGCAAGCCCATGTCCGTCAACGCCTGCGCCAAGCGCCTGTCCACCATCCTCTACCAGAAGCGATTCTTCCCCTACTATTCCCATGCGATGCTTGGCGGCCTGGACGAGGAGGGCAAGGGTGCTGTGTATTCGTACGACCCCGTCGGCAGCTACGAGCGAGAGCAGTGCCGCGCAGGTGGCGCTGCCGGCAGTCTTATCATGCCCTTCCTGGACAACCAGGTCAACTTCAAGAACCAGTATATCCCTGGCAGCGGAGAGGGCCACGACCTCAAGGAGAGGGAGCGTCGCCCCCTCACTCGACCCGAGGTCGAAACCTTGATCAAGGATGCGTTTGATGGTGCCGTGGAGCGTCACATCGAGGTCGGTGACAGCCTTCAAATGGTTATTATCACACAGAACGGCATTGAGGAGACATTCCTTCCCTTGAAGAAGGATTAGACGAAATAATGGAGTAAGGGTCAATGTACAACAGGAATATCTTAGACGCCAGGGAATGAAAGAACCTTTCAAAAACTTTAACTTGAACCTCAGTGACCGCGTATCGAAGCATTGTGGATCCATCTCAACTTCCCCAGTTGCTCACGAGTGTAATGTGCCGTACCGTAAAGTGCCCGAGGAGGCTTGGTCTCTCCACAGCGAAGATTTATTGTTGCTGTAGATTTCATGTCGAACAATTCACGTCATCTTCAAATTCCTCCTTGATCATGAATTGATTCCACCTCTTAAAAGGGAATGTCCATAGTCATTGCCTATAACGGAACCCGGCAAATTTTCGATCTCTCAATCAATGCCATATTCAAAAACCACAAAATCAGGAGTTGGGTCATTGCAATTATTTGAGCTTGGTGGACAGCTTGAGGTGTAAATAAGGCCCACAATGGATTCAATAAGCTTGTTTAAATAATCTACGACTAGACGAGTGTTACCAATATAACTCGCCATCCTTCCGAATTAATCGAGGAAATAGCCACGCAGTAAAGAGAAAAAAAATCAAATCATTCAAATTCAATAAATCTTACACGACCACTCAATCGAAAAGGGAGCATGGGAAATTGCAGCTTCATCAGCTATCAGATACCAAGTGAAGTGTGCTTAGGCAAAAGACTGTAAATCTTCGGCCACATATGGAATAACACAGTGGCAAATACCCCAACGGGATAATAACCTTTTGGTTGCGATTTGGAATTCCTTTGGTGCCAGGGGATAGCGTTTGTCGGTTGGAGCGTCGCCACCGACGCCGTTTCTAAGATGGGTCGCCACACGGCATTTCCATCGGCAACATCCGTTCTTGCGGCCTAACAATAAATAGTATAGAGCGTCCGTCTATGGCCTAAAATACCATGGCTGATGATTTGGAATATCTCAGTATGATTGAAAGACTGTTGCCGGCAGGCAGCGCTAGAACCATCTCAGCTCCATCAAGCCACCCTCTCCTCGACCGGCCGGCCATTTTCCTCCGCGTTCGTTCAAAACTCCTCACTTTGGCGTAATGATGCTCGAATTTGACTTATAATCATGCACTCGCAAAACGGGCTAGACAAAATGCTTTTCAGTCTTATGCCGCTTTGTCATCGAAAGTGAGGGAGATGGATGGGAGCCACAAATTCAAGGATGGGCAATCATTACCGAAGTGTCCGTTCATCGCCCGACATCCTACATACGGCACAATCTAGAACCATTGGTGCCCCAAGCAAGTAGCAATCCCGGAGATCATGCTCCTAGGACAAGGGGCGTCTGCAGATGGGTGAGAGCCGGGGGTGTGTGGTCTGGGTCCATCCTATGCCCCCGCCAGACCGTGGGCTACCATCTCTGGTCTATCTGGCTCAAAGCCCGGTTTTTGTAGATGCAAGAAAACTTTTCCTCTAGTGGAGGTCGAATATCATTCCTTGTAGCCATCGATCTGGGGATGATTGCCTGTCCGCGGTGTCGCCTGCACAATGATACCAAATGCGAGGAGGATGGCAAGATTTAATACTTGAAAAGCAAAAGAGATCAGGTGATGATATCAACAACCTAGCAAGCTAGATTCCTTGTATTATTATTCTTGAGTCCAGGATATAGTCCTGACCGCCTCGGTTTGCTGTGGTGGTGGTTGCTCGAAGCAAAGTGAGCATTACAGGGGGGGGTTGTGCTTGTATGCTGGCCTAGCAAGGATAAGCAACGCTCCAAAACAGAAAATGAGTTTGCTAAAAAAAAAAAAAAAAAAAAAAAAGTTCCGGGGGAGACAGACTGTCTCAAAGATTCAACTGAGATTATATGATTATCCTGAGCAATGTTTTGTGCACATGGCGATGCATCAATTCCTGCGGCATACCAGGCACTTGGGTCCGTGTGTCTCTGGCTGGGCTCCATGGCTCGAATCTGTTGGTGTGCGAACACAACACGGAACATCAAGCAATTACTCAAGGATAGCAAGCATCAACCCAAAATTAAGAGGAAGATTTTTTTGGTTAATTTAATTTCGTCTCTCGCATTCAGATTACGATCCTGATCACGAACTGCTAGAGCAAGCTGGCCCTGACACTAGTCGCGCAACTCCCAATAGTCCTTAGGCAGGGTGTTAACAAGGCGCACTCCAGATAATTCAATGGTCTCATGTTCAAGAAATGGATACACACATTACGTGGCTTTCTACGCAAATGCACTGTACTTGGCTGTGGTCTGAACTAGGCGCGAAGAAAGCACCAAAGAAGGAGTATGGTCCTGGTATGAAGAAAATCCGATATGCGAAGGAAATATATTAGCCAAGTTAGCTTGACCCAATCAGTTTAAACGACAGCATCTATTTAGGCATCGCTATTGCTCGCAATGTTGCGGACTTTCCGATGCCAAGGGTCCAGCATCGTCAGCGCGGGCTGTATTTGTACCGAAACCACACTAGCACGCAGCCTTGTTGGGCGGAGTTGCGGAGTTTGCAACACCCTAGGTCAAGTTCCGGCAGGGCTTTGACGCGAGTTAAATAGGCGACAAAGACATCCAGTTAATAGGATATAAATTGGAAATGCTGCGTAGGCATAGCAAAGGAAGGGCTATAATCGCACTTGAACACCGAAGAGTATGGGCGAATCTAAGATCTTAGTGCTTGGCGGCACCGGGCCTGCTGGAATCTGCCTTCTTCGGGAGCTACTTTACCGCAAACACCCCACCATTGCCTATGCAAGAAGTCCAGCTAAGATCCCGGAGGATCTTTCGTCCAATCCGCTGCTTGAGGTAAGCATCTTTGGGTGAAAGTTCGGTCCTCTGGGCCAGATGCGAGGTGGCTGGCTAACTGACAGTGCAACATCAAGGTGATCAAGGGTGAGATGAATGATACGCCAAAGCTCTCGTCAGCCATCGCCCAGTCCAGCGCCATCATCTCGTTGCTGGGACCTAATTCACTTCGCCTCAGCGACCCCAGCCTATTTGCGGACATTTACTCGAAGAGTATCTTCCCCCTGATGCGGGAGCACTCCGTCAAACGCATTCTTGCCATGGGAACCCTGTCCATCTATGAGCCAGAGGATAAACCGTCTTGGATCCGATGGCTCCTTGTTTTTATTGTAAAAATATTGGCTTCGATCGCGTACAAGAATATTATCAAAGTCGCCGAAGTATTCAAGACGGAAGCGGAAGGCCTTGACTGGACGGTGTTTAGAATCGCAGGGATACCCGGGGGGTCGGACGAGGAGAGCTGGCGAAGGGATAGGGAGGACGGCGACGCTTTCGTCGGGTGGGTTGGAGATGATGGTTGGAGTTCCTCTCAGAGGCGAGCAGCTTTGGCGAGATGGCTTGTCGACGCGGTAGAAGGGGGAGCTGATGAGTGGATCGGAAAGTTGCCTGCCGTCAGTAGGCTAGGTGGTAGTACAAAGAAATCAGTGTGAACTACGACTAAACTAGCTGCTTTGGCCGATGGAGGATGAATAGGGTCAGATATTTTTTTGCAAGTCAAGCCAGTGAGCAGGACACTGGACAAAACGACATTATTTCCATTGCCAGTCGGGCACCCTTGTAATGTTTAGGATCTTCGTCTTTCTTGCATAGACACGCATTCAATGACGTCTGCAATCCCAGCAAAAATGGTCCTTACCCCGAGTTTCTGACGTAACCTTGACGCCAGCTGTAGATCATGCCCTGATGAAATCAGCAGCGAAGTTCGGTAAGAGATGGAAACCACTGGGTTATCCACACCATACAAGTTGAATTCCTATATTCCCCTGAATTCCTCTGCCGCCGTTCTAAGCCGAGACTACAATCAATGGGTAGTTATCAGATATCAGCACTTGGGTTGAAGGAAGAAGCCACGAGCGGTATGGCTTTTGAAGCATAGATTATCCCAAGAGCTCCCGAGGATTGGTGACTCAAACGGTTGTTCCACAATGCGCCAAGGCGCCTTCGGGAGCGAAATGGTGGCGAAGACAAGCACAGTTGGCACACAGCTCGACCCAGCTAGTCTCAGGTCTAGATTCTAATAATATCTAGTCTATTAAGTTAGACGGAACTAAAAGCCATCGCTGACCAGTCCAGATTATCCAAAGCCACTGAGGCTTGTGCCAATGCTGTCATTTGAATTTTCAGACTTTTTCCCTTTCGCCACCCGATTGTTATTTTCTATTTGTCAATATCCAGACCGAGGATGCGGAAGCCCTCTTGCCCGTTTGCCATTTTTCTGCGTGATGGCTTTTCATGTGAGTTTGCACTTGAAAGCCCCTACTCATTGGCCACGAAACGAACCCCGTGGCCAGGTGGTTACATTCGGGCGAGTCAAATGGTCTCGTGTTAAGGACTATCAGCAAACGAAGCTACACATCCCCTCATCCCTAGAGTTTGGTATGATATTCGCCACCAAACAAGGGATGATGTATCTGGGAAAGGGGTACGAATTGAGTTTGGCAACGGGAGCTGTGGATGTTGGTGTGATATCGTGCATTCTACATCATACCGTGGATACTTTGGATCATGCGAATGCCAGAGGCAGGTTCGCGTTGGGAATCAAGGTACTCGGCCAGTTTTGCGAGGTGCACGTTGATTCCCTCATCGTATAATTGAGGGTCACAAAAGTTGACTACGACGTTCGTAAAGTGGCTGAAGCTCTATGATGTCGATCAAGTGGCGTCACGAAACGAGGAGGTTCAACTTGGGCACTGGTGCTGAGATTTCGGGCCTTGAGCGTCAGAGGACTCACACCGTTACACCTGATGTGACCAGGTATGCCTTGGCTGATGACACGACGATAGTGAAAGACCCCCTCACATTCAAAAACAAGCCACAAAAATCCCTGGTCCTGACCTCGGGTCGTCTGCGAGCCAGCTAGAGGGACCCCGAATATGCGCCGTCAGCAGCAGGCGAGGTTATTGTTGTCGTTATGTCGTCATGGCGGAATCTTGGATGGAGGAACAAGCGGGCGTGCAGGCACCTAATAGGGCCACGATCAGCGGGGGTGGTTTAAGACCCTTGTTGACAGGATTGGGTTGAGTGGCAAGAGCGCCAATCGTAGCGGCGGTGCATGGCGTCCCCATCGAGGTGTCCAATCGCTTGTTTTCAGGAACATGGTTTGTGCGACGGCCTTTTGCTTCCCTCATTGAACGCTGGCACCAACTTTTCTCTCTCGTCTACGCCGCGTGCTCTACCATCTTGAGCACGCATTGATCAGAACAAATTGCAGACCAAGCCCGCCGCTCTTCGTAGGCAGGTAGTGAAGCTCCAAAGTAGACCGTGTCAAGTTGTCAACAGTCCAAAAGAAAAAAATCCACCGGAGCTTTTTGTCCGGGAACAAAGTCGACACCCAGCCACCCCAGAAGGTTTAATTGGTCGGATTGTGCCCCTAGGGGTCTGATATCCAGGGTCCAAGGGTCTCCTCCATGGCACGTCTTTGTGCGACGTTACTTGGCTTGGAGGTCGTGGTCATACGACAGGGACCTCGGAGCGACAACCGAAGTTGGTGGTGACTGGTACGTGCAACACGAATTATGAAGACGATGATGAGGATGGGGATGGTGCCAATTCCCCGGGCGGCGACAACAAGACAGACCACCGGTATTGACATGAGAGGAGCAAACCTTTGATCTGATTTTTGGGCGGGATGGAAATGCAAGGGCAATGCGGTTGAAGGCCATCGTGAAAGTGACAAATCCCATCAGAGATGAGCTAGCCTCAAAAAAGCGCAATCCAAAGAAACCTGACGAATTAACCCTCTGCGGAGCACCCTCCAATGGCGTCTTAGTGTCGCGGGAGGCGTAGGCCCCGAGCGCCTTTGGCTGGGGGACCTGAAGGTGGCCAGGGATCCAGCCTTGGTTGGTGGGTAGGTGGGTAGGTGCTCAAGGAAGCGGGAGGGATCGTCGGGATTAACGATACGGATACACCTCCTCTAAAGGCTCGGTACGTGGAGATGGAGGGGCTATCAAGACCTCAATGGTCCAGTCGCGGCTTGCCTCCTTCGCCCATGAAGTCGACGGCGTGTCGGCGCAGTGTTGATCGCTCTGAGCTTGCCGTAACTAAGAAGTCATTGTTGCAGACGCGCCCATGGTGGCCAGAGCTCAGTCTATGTGGTGCTCTAGGTATCAACAGACGGTGACCCGATCAGATTCGGGCCCGAAACTAGAAAACATGGACCAGCCTAGACCAGCTGAAGTGGTTCGAAGCTCTGTCAATGTGGGCTAACGAACCACGAAGAAAACCGCTAAAGAACCGCCACGCTCACATGGACATTGCGCTGGCGAGCGAGCGAGGATACTCGGTGCAGGAAGAGAGGATCGCTGTGTAACTGGTGTCATCTTTTTGCCCATCGGGCCGGCGAATTGACTTTCGGCCGTGTACATCGGTCGAGGCGGGCTTGTCGCGTGTCGATCAGATCTCAGGGACCTCCACCCTCCACCTTCGAAACCATCCACCCTTCACTGTTCCGCCTCGGCTATTCCCTGTCTTGGTCAGATCCCTGTTATCCCTGTTTTCCTGCAGCTGAGAGAAGCCATCATCTCGAACCACCCAGTGGCGACGGGTGCAGACAGTACCGACAGGTACTGTACCCGAGGGATGGGCTGCGCCGGTCCCGACTGAATGGCACAAGATTGGGACACGATAGAGGAGATTGTTGAGAGCTGGCGGGTTGGCTTGGAACGAACCCGATCGAGTTGGGATTGAGATTAAGATTGAGGTCCTGACATGTCCTTCGGATCATGTTCAGGGAGGGTAGGTGGGAGGGTAGGTGGGAGGCTCCCTGCCCGCCTCCGTAGGTAGGTGCATACCTCAGGTGCCTAGGTGGGTAGGTAGGTTGGCAGCCAGCATAACGCTGACAGACGGAGAAAGCACCCTAAAGCTCCGTAATTACATCGGCGGGAGCCCAGGTCGGCATGGTGCAGCGCTGTAATCCCAAGGTGCCAAGCGACAAGGGTCCGCTGTCTTCCAGGAGAGGCATTCTGTGGCTGGCATACGTATTCTGTTGCATCAAACTGGCTGCACATGTAATTACGGAGTCAGTGATGCGAGCGTAAACCCATTTGGCTTTCCAAGGTGGCGGATTCTTGATTTTCGGCTCCTTTTTCTTGGACCGAGATGAGAGAAGCCGGGCAAAAGACTGCCCAAACGGATGAGCCACATCCGAGCGCCTCAGTGGCGAGATGCCGAGTACTTGCATTTCGCATGCTAGAACTTGGCTCTTGAACACACCCCCTCCTTTCCCCGCCCAGTGCACACCATCCGTCGTTGATGCCCTAGGGATACTGTGCATCCTGGACTTGCCTAGGCGCCTAGAAGGGTATCCACCTTGACTACTTGCCTTCCTTTGCCGTTGGCGTACATGAGTTCATCAAGAGACGCGCAATGTAGCCTTCGGAATCCGCAACTTACACATCCGCCTTGGGAAAGGAAAAAAAGAAAAACAACACCAGGCGGGCGTGCAGCCCTGGCATGTACAGCACACTAACCTACACTGCAGATATAGGACGACGACAGCAACAAGACCATGGAGCGAATAGCAGGCGGGAGTTGGTTTACCACTTACAACGACTAGGCGTTTGGCAAATGGTGGCACCATGGCATGGCTCCCTTTGTCAAGCCGTCTCGAAACATCAAACAAAGCATTGACTGAAGCGACGTCAACGCCACAAAGCAAACTGGCTTGGCTCATCTCATCGTCATTCAACACGCATTAATCCAACTGTACCGTGCCTGGTGGCCCTGACCTGCAGTTAGTCCTGTCCATTCTGCAGTCCATGCAAGTCCATAGTCCACACTTGCACACTACAGGACCGGCACACTTCCACTGCGCAGACCCTTGCCATCTTGCTCCACGCACCCCCCAGGCCCCCGGCTCGGTGCGTGGCTGTCTCTTCTTCTGCGCCGTCCCTCCTCAATCTCTCTTGTCTCGGTCCCGTACTTAGATGCTCCCCCGGGACCCTGAAGCGATGATCCGTGGCGGGAGCATGAGGGATGCGAAAAGCCACACTCGCCGAACAAGCAAGATAGCTTGGTTGGGCTGAGATGGGGCTGAGGTGATGCCGCTGTGCTCGCCACAAGCAGATTTGCTGCTACTGTACTGAGAAGGTGAGGCTCCTGGGTGGGCTTCTGCCTGTCGCTCGCCCATGTCTCGTCTTGTACCATACTCGTCTTGGTGCTGCTGCTGCTGCTGCTGCTGCTGCCACTGCTGCTGGTCCTCCTCCTCCACTCTTCACATCTCTCCACCTCCTCCTCCACCTCCTCCACTGCGACATCTACCACGTCTACCCACGCCGCCCTAAAATCCCATCCATGCCTGCTGACTTGGGATCGTCCACCGTCTTTCCCCCATCTCCCAAGATATGGCTGTCCCCGGATTCACACCCCCCCCTTCTCTATATCCTGTCATCCGCCCCCGGCCAGGACCCTTTTGATGTCCTATTCTCGCCCCCATCTGCCTCGAACGTGAGCCCTAAGCTGCACCTGTAGCCACTCGCCCTGTCCGGCCCGTTCGGCCTCTGCCTTGCATCGCCTGGCCGCATGTTCTTTTGCCTCCTCACAGGGTTTTATCTGCGAGACATGGGGCCAATCAATCGTCTTATTCCTAGTGTCCGCCTCTTTAGCCTGCTGGTAACTCTGTGCTTCACTCCTCTTTTACTTCCCCGTCTCTAAACACCTGAGGACTATTCCACTCCCCAGGCTTTTCTTCTCTCGGCCAATTCGGTCTCCCTGGTCCTGGACTTGCCACCTCTTCTTTTCCAAACTTTTTCCCGTCTGGGTGGATGACTGCAATCAGAGCTCAATTTATCCACCCTCTGCTGGCGACCAAGTTTGTGGCTCAAAGGCTTTGCTGCTGAACCCTTGTCACAAGCTCTCATGTTGGGCTTGAAAACCGGTCTCCTATCCTTGTGCCACTGAGCACCACCAAGAGACGCCTCTGACATTACCCAAAGCCACTTGGCTTCCCCCCTCACGCCCCTCCATGCCCTGGCCGGTTTGTCCTTCTGTGCGCCTTGGTAAACAGGCCGCTGTCCCTCGATTCTCCCAAGGCCCCGTGGGGCATTAGCCGCCCAACATCAGTGTCTTCGTTCACGTTGCATTGTCCTCCTAACTCACCATTATTTTCTTGTCATCCAGCCTCACAGGACACAACATCTTGTTTCCCCCCCTCCCCCTCCCCCAAAATTTTTCAACATATCTGGTCCTTTGCGCTTTCAGTCTTCAGATTCCTGAACTCTTGGTTGCTATTACTCGGTCCCACCTAGTCACACTTAGTGAGCGTGCTAGGTAGTTACCCTCTAGAACAACTTTGGTTCGTCTGTGGCCCCCTCAGACTTTGGAACACTCGGAGTTTTCCATCGGACCTGATCTTCATTGGCCTTCAGATACCCAGAACTTGGATGGTAGCGATCCCGTTCCCAGAACGTTAGGTCTCATACAAAAGGCGCGGGCTACATCACACCAAGCTCTCAGGGCATCGCGCGCTATCAAACCCTACGTGTTGACCAAACTAGCTTGCTAGCGAACGAGTGGCTCTATTCTATTGGAATTTGAATCTCTTTTTTCTTTTGTCTTACAAAACAAATGGGAGATCCTCCCCTCACTTCGACTTCGGATGCCCGAAACATCGATCAAGACCATACAAGTACTGGTGATCCAGAAGGCGCACCGCCCTACAGCGAAGAACAACGAGCAGTCCCGGGGCATGGGATTTCTGAACCTCAAAACTACCCTGTAACACACCATCACGCATTTTCAGTCCAGTTCGACATGTCTCATCCTCATTCTGCACACCGCCCAGGTGCCTACAACATGGGTCCGATGGCCAACTCTCTCCCACACGTCAACTTTCGTCCTGGCCAATATTGCCAGGCCAACCAACCGCGCTACGCCATGCAAAACTCTCCTTCAATGATGCAGCAGATGCCTCAGTTCGTGGGGCATCAAACGATTGTAGTACCCAGCCAAGGGTACTATGTCCAGCAACCACAAATGGGCCAGTACTACGGGGGTCACTTTTCACCCTCACAGGCCACTTCGACAATCCCCCCAAGGCACAATATGCTCTACTATCCAAACCACATGATGATGAATCAGCAGTCTCAGCCATATTTTTATCCTCCAAATCCGCAGTATCCACCTTCCACACACGCCATGTCGACCACCATGGTCCCGGGCCAATATATCAACGACACGCAGCCTTCGAACGATTATCAAGTTGTGCCTCAGCCAACGGCAACCAGTGGTCCTAATTCTATGCCTCCAAAGCAAGGGCAAGGTATGTTTCGGAAACAGCCTCTTATTAGAGGGGTCAGCAACGAACTAAGGCGTGAGATAGATGGGACGGAGAGGAGGCAAAATGCTGTTAGGGGACCTCCACGGAAGCCACGTCAGAGTGGTGAGTGACTGAAGTTTGCCATCACATTGTTCATTTGCTAATTCAACTACAGGCCATGCTATCTGGGTTGGTAACCTACCTCCGCAAACTGACCTCATGAACCTGGTCCACCATGTCTGTAAAGAAGCTCCGGGTTTGGAGTCGCTGTTCCTCATCTCGAAAAGCAATTGCGCATTCGCAAACTTCAAGGATGAAGAAACTTGCATAGCTGCTCAGCAAAAGTTACACGATTCCAAGTTTCAATCTGTTCGACTTGTCAGCCGTCTTCGAAAGAGCACCGTAGAGGGTGTGACTGGCTTAACAGCTCCGACAGGTCCCGCAATCGTCTCTAGCACACAAATCTCAAAGACCGAACAACTAGATTTAGTTGACTCCCTAGATGCCGGAACTTTAGCCTCGGTCGCCGAACAAACTACCCCTAGCGAGAAAGCGGTTGGAGAAGTCGAGGGCGCGATACCCAAAGATAAATTCTTCATCTTGAAGAGCTTGACTGTGGAGGATCTGGAACTTAGCGTCAGGACGGGAATCTGGGCCACTCAATCTCATAACGAAGAAAGTTTGAATAATGCATTCAAGGTAGGTCTCCTACGCAAAAGGGTGGGCCAAGGCTAACATATCTCCTTGACAGGCTTCGGACAGCGTTTATCTCGTTTTTTCTGCAAACAAATCCGGCGAATATTTTGGTTATGCGCGTATGGTTTCGGAAATCAATGAAGATCCTGCGGCAGCCATCGAGTTTGCGCCAAAGACCCCCGACATCGAACGATCTCGATCTACCGAAAGCAATACCAACCGAGGCAACTGAGCATGCGCCCAAAGGGAGAATTATCGATGATTCTGCCAGAGGGACCATATTTTGGGAGGCAGAACGTGATGAACCAGATGCCGTTTCCGACACCGAGAGTGTATCCAGTATGAGGAGCTCTGGGGCAGAGGATGAATCAAGCAAGACGTGGGGGAAACCGTTCAAGCTCGAGTGGTTATCAACAACCCACCTCCCGTTTTACCGAACGAGGGGGTTGCGCAATCCGTGGAACTCTAACCGAGAAGTCAAGATCGCTCGTGACGGAACTGAATTGGAACCATCAGTTGGGCGCCGGCTGATTGGGCTCTTCAATCGGATTCAAAGTCCCGATCCTGCTTTGGCGGGCATCCAAGTTCCGATGGCTGTCGTGCCTGGCTTTTCTCAGATGAGACCTTACGGGCGATGAATAACTTCCATCTGGGCAAATGTATTCTAAGGGAAATTTCACGGTCACCAATGGCGGATTCATTCTCGCATATCATTCTCGTTTGCACGATAATTCAAAGACGAGGTCAAACGGTCAATGGTATGTACTGACGGAGTTGGTATGACCATCACGCGAACAGGACTCGTCACGATGCTTCTTAACGTAATTACTCTAAAACTCAATATTCCTTGCAACTATAGTCAACTATTTTGACATGCAAATTTCGTTCTGTCCCTCAATTCAAAGAATTGTGGTTCAGGGAGGGCTTGGTAGCTCCGTGCCAGGTGTTATTTTAGCTTGGCTCGGCTTAACATACTCGAGAGGTTACATCTGGAAACTCCCGAGTTCACGAATCAAGGAATCACACGCTAGATCAGCCACTACAACAAGCACCGTGACAAATTCGACATGCGCCTAGAATGTGATGGGGCTAGTGTCGTTCTGTCGTTGCTCTGAACGTGGCCTATTCAATGTTACCTGCCCTACTTCCCAAAAAATTCGAGGGCGAAGTTACTGGTTAGCCACGGCTTGGGAGTGGCGAATATGCGTCTTTGTCTGTGGCTTGGAGAGAATATGGTTGGCTTGCCCTCCATGCCACCTTAGCTCGGACACGACGAGGCCGAGGTGAAAGCCTTGGTCTAAATGGCTATTGGTGAATCAGATAGTGTGTGGTCCGAAGGAGGGGTTGAGTCAAGGATGAATCTTAAATCGTTCAATACTTGCATAGAGTTTCCACGTCGCCGCGTCTTCCGACGTTACGCGAGGGCAATTTGCAGCCGCCCATTCAATTATAGGAATTAGATACTACCTTGAGGAGGGTTGATCTTCATCTGTTGGCGGGCAGGTATGATGACGTCATTCCGAGGATGAGTGTGGCAGGCATCATTAGGTAAGCTGGGCTGACTAGTATCGATGGGCGCACGGACCGTTTCCCTTTTTTTGCTTTGTGCCGCTTCATGGAGATTGATGGCTGCGGCTGTGAAAACTGTCCTAGACAATGAGCAATACCACTGGCAATAGTTACCAGAATAGTATGCTCATCAAGTATATGACATCTTGGGAACTCTTAGGATACTTTCCAAAGAATACTCAATTTTTTAGTTTGACCTTTTTAGCCTATATCCAAGTGCCTTCCCAGTTCAAGTTTCGTCGGATTCCAGCACATACTAGAAGCTTCCACTTACATCCAGCAAGTGCCGGAGTCATCCAACATCGTGGAGGAACACATTCAGAGCCGTTGACGTCAGCAAAACTACACAATCACGTCACATTGCGCTTGTCACGCTGATTTCTGCCTACAATCAGGCATTCAAGTCAGTTCTAGAATTCTCAGGTGGCCAGATTCTCCCGATTTCGCGAACATGGAGGAATCCACCATCGTGATCTCTCATGTCCTCCTTCCAAGTATAAAGCAATGCTTCAGATCCTCCCAAGACTAAACTTCTTTCTCATCAAAAAACACACATCAAACAATCGCATAAGCTCAATAAGCTTATATAAAACACTTTCTCTCGAAGACTCACTCACAACCAACACCCATCCTTCAAGCCCACCATTACCCAAACACGCAAAATGGCCTTCTTCCCTCGCAACTTCTACAACTCTGACGCCTCCTTCACTCCCCTCTTCCGTCTTCTTGACGACTTTGACAGCTATTCTCGTCAAGACACTCGCCGAACTGGCATCCAGCACTGGCAGCCCAAGTTCGACGTTCGTGAAACTGAGCAGGCCTACGAACTTCATGGAGAGTTCCCTGGCATGAAGAAGGAGGAAGTCCACATCGAGTTTACTGAGCCTCAGACCATGGTCATCCGCGGCAGAACTGAGCGCACCTACACTTCCGGCACTCCACCTGCCGGCCTTGTTGAGAACAACATCACAACCGATGCCATCACCGAGGGTGGCGAGGAGCATCAGAAAAATTCTCACAAGGCGACTGTCGAGGAAGAATTTGAATCAGTCTCACATGAGGCTGGGGACGCTCCCAAGAATGCTCCCAAGGACAGCGAGGAGTCCAAGCCTCAGGAGGTTGAGAAGGTTGACACTCAGCCCGTCCAGAAGAAGACTACTGACAAGGCCAAATACTGGCTCACCGAGCGCAGCGTGGGAGAATTCTCTCGCAGCTTCAACTTCCCTACCCGGGTCGATCAGGAAGCCGTCAGCGCCAACTTCAAGGATGGCATTCTGACCATTGCAGTGCCCAAGGCTAAGAAGCACGAGTCCCGACGAATTGCTGTCAACTAAGCAATCCACGCCCCAAGAAGAGCGCCGGTACAAAACACTCCGGCTAGATTATCATGCGCCGCATATTGGCAGGTCTTCAAGACCCAGAATTGTTAAAAATGATTCGTTCACTTTATCCTGAAATTGTATGGATGGAAGTTTTCCGGGTTTCAAGTATGGATGGTTTCGTCACGCCTCGACATGAAGCATAAGCATCTACACGCTCCCTTGTAAAATAGCATCAGAATAATAATTGAAAAAAAAAAAGATCATTTCATTTCTAACCTAAACATTCTCAATTGTGACTAAATACGTGATTTTTCATAGTAATTACTCATTATTGCGCTTGGTATAGGTTAGGTGCTTCCCAGGATCGATTGTGATTAAAATTATCACACGTGACTTGGCGTTCCCTAGTGGCGCTGTTGCCTTCTGCCCAGACGCGTCCCACCGCGACTTCCGTCAACACCATCCCCTCAAATCCCAAACTTTGCTTGATTACCAATCGCTTCCCTTCACTCCCCCGGCATCTTCTCCTCCAAAAACCTCAGTCTAAACTCCCCATTACGCGCTGCATTGTTCACACAACAGCTACTATGGCCGAGGAGTATGATGAGGCCCAAATGGGTGATGATGGCGGTATGCCTGGACCTGGCGCTCCCACGCCACTCTTTGCTCTCGAAGTAAGTTGCCGGCTCCCAGTTCGCATGTTGCGATTGATACTTATGCGCTGAGTCATTAGGGCATTTCCGGCTTGACGAAGCGCGATATTCAGCTCGTCATCGATGGTGGTTACAACACGGTTGAATCGGTCGCGTATACCCCTCGTCGAGTGCTGGAACAGATCAAGGGTATCTCTGAGCAGAAGGCTGGCAAGATCCTGGCCGAGGGTGCGTGTCCCTCCCTTCATTTCCCTCTTTGGATTAATATTCTAACTATTTCCCAGCTTCAAAGCTCGTTCCAATGGGTTTCACCACAGCCACAGAAATGCACCAGCGTCGTAGCGAACTGATCTCTATCACGACCGGATCGAAGAATCTCGACACCCTCCTCGCTGGTGGTATCGAGACTGGCTCAGTAACTGAGCTTTTTGGTGAATTCAGAACGGGAAAGAGCCAAATTTGCCACACTCTTGCCGTTACATGCCAACTGCCCTTTGACATGGGTGGCGGAGAGGGTAAATGCATGTACATTGATACTGAGGGTACCTTTCGTCCAGTAAGGTTGCTTGGTGTCGCCAACCGGTTTGGCCTCTCTGGCGAGGAAGTTCTCGACAATGTCGCTTATGCGCGTGCCTACAACTCCGACCACCAGCTCCAACTCCTCAACCAGGCGGCGGCGATGATGTGTGAGACAAGATTCTCTCTGCTTATCGTAGACAGTGCCACCTCACTGTACAGAACGGATTTCTGCGGTCGTGGCGAATTGTCCAACCGACAAACTCATCTTGCAAAGTTTATGCGAACATTGCAGCGCCTTGCTGACGAGTTTGGTATTGCTGTTGTCATCACGAATCAGGTTGTTGCTCAGGTCGATGGTGGCCCAAGCGCTATGTTCAACCCTGACCCCAAGAAGCCCATCGGTGGCAACATTATTGCCCATGCAAGCACAACAAGAATCAGTTTGAAGAAGGGACGCGGCGAGACGCGAATTGCGAAGATCTATGACAGCCCTTGTCTCCCAGAGAGTGATACCCTGTTTGCCATCACTGAGGAGGGTATCGGTGACCCGGCTCCCAAGGATGTGGACAAGGACTAAGTCCCTTGGACAGGAGGTTGTACGACAATTTAGGACGTATGATGATGTTACTTTGCATGATTGCAGGCGTTTGTGTATAATGTGCTTTTTGCTGGTCTCTGCAATAAGAATTTGCTTACGGTGTTGGGAGGAAATATGATGGTTTAGCCAGCAGAATTTGATGGGCAAGAGCAAACTTGAGCTTCAAGACATAAAATTATGTGATAAAAATGGAATAAATTTAATCATTTGAACATCAAATTCTCTAATTGTGTCACTCAATCTGTAATTATTTGGGATGTATCGGACGACAACATGAGGCAGAGCTGATTTCCCTTTTGGGTTAGCGCGGGCGCGAAGGTGAAGTTTCCACTCTGAAATTCTGCCATGCAACGCGACCGCATCTACACAGCAACGGATTTGCGCCCATCGAAACCAACCCCAACGCCACCACAAAGCATCTCGTGATCGAACCGCTTTATGGAGGCGAGATGGAGTCAGGCGAGACCCAGTATCTCTTCAAAGAGACCCGCTTGAACCTCGAGCCTCCAGCCTCGTCGTCCATCGTCACGATTCGGGTTCCTTCCACCTCCCCCCACGGCCGCAGCCATCGCAAGAACGCGCGAGACAACTCCGTCGAGGATGAGACGACCTTCCGACTGAAGAACCTGGCGAATGCATCGTCCATCTATCACAGACAATGGCACGACACCCCGCGCAGCTTCCTTTGGCGGGTCTTGGAGGACGGGACCCTCCTGAGCATTCGGGCTGTTGATGTTTGCAAGAAGGCCCAGGCAGCCGATGCGCCTTTGGTCTTGAACTTCCACTTTTCCGTGCCTATCCAGCCCGGCTGCGTGGTATTTTCAGACCCGGAAGAGCACGATTCCCTCTGCGTTTTCGTCCTGGATCAGGCCAGCCAGCTGTACACCTTCACGCTGCGGCCTGATTTCTTCAGGAAGCGGTCTGCAGTCGACGCCGGGCTCTCTGAACTTGGAAAGGTCCAAGCCCCTGCTGGCCTGGGCTTCAAGCATCCTCATAGAATGGTGGCTGTGACTGCAGAGACCCTGTTAGTGACAGTAAATGATGGCGGCATGATTCGGCTGGACAAGAACAAGACCCACGCTGGTGAGTTGAGAACCATGTGAAGAGAATGGACCTTGGCTAACGGTTTATCTAGCAACTGGCCCCGTGTGGAAAGAGTCATTTTTCAACGTCCAGGGCTGGGCACAGAACCTTCGCAGCCTGCTCCCCTTCCAAGGGAAACACACGATCAAATATGGCAAGGCCAACATGGAGTATAGCGCGGCAACGGCTGTGCAAGTCACCTCTTTCGGATTAGAGGACGCTCTTTTCGCCATTACCGTCTGCCTTGACCACCGAATTCGAATCTGGAACATCAACGACGGCCAGATATTGTACACAGGCGACATTCTGAATGCCGAGAGGAACCCCCAGGAGATTGGAAAATGGGCTATTGATCCCTCGCATTCGAATCTCGTTCAGGTCGTTGGACGAAACAGAGGACAGAGGATTTGCGCCACTTTCTCTCCCATCGGCGCTGGAGAGTTCAAGTTTTGGAAGATCATTGCCAAGGATGCTCATACCGTCATCGTGGAGGATATCTTCCCCAAGAATGCCTTGGTTCCAGTGACGCCATCATCATCTGACGTATGGACTCTGGCTGACTTTGTTCTCTCGCTCCCTGCGGACAGCGCTATTCAACTGTGGACTCTGTGGAAGAATAACATGACCTACCGAGTTCAGCGACTGGAAGTGGACCGGAAGAACATGGCACAGTCCTGGGAAGATAACTGGGAGGGTGTGTATGTGGACAACCCATCGTTGGCAGCCGAGACGTCTGGGCCTTGCGACCCTACAGATGTCACCGAGAAGTGGCTTCAGTTGATTCTGAAGCCTGGACGATTCACTAAAGCCACATTGGAGACAGCTCTCTCGATCTACGAACGGGGACTGGGTACCGCGAAGGAAGGAGGCAAGGGACGAGGACTAGCTGAATCGATATGTTCGGTTCTTGGTTCTACCGCTACTCTCGACCGTGGGGCCTCTGGAGCTATGGACTATGAGCAGTTTCGGGCATCGAGCGAGACCCAGTGGAGAAGGTTCTATCGACTTTTGATGGAGTTGGATAAGCAGCGAGGAGAGGCCATTGGACTGGCCTTGGACCCAAACACAGACATGACCTGGGTCGTGTGTGCCGACTTGCTCTCGGCCATCAGAGACTGCAGCAACATAGAGCGACTGTACCACAACTTGACCTCTCCAGAGGAGGACCAAGTGAAGCAAGCCGCCCTAGTTAGCTCAGCTCTGGTCTTTGTGGACGGATTTTCGGACAACTTGGTGCAACTCTGTCAAGCTGTCCTACGACCCGAAGTGTTTGAAGACTCTTCGAAGACAGATCTTGAGCGTATCCAATACTTCTCGGACAAATCTGGATTCTGGCGAGGAATTACGGATGAAGATTGCAACCAGGTTGTTGATGCACTTGGCCAAAATTTTGGTACAGTGACGGATGACCTCTACGGGGACATCCTCGGTTTGGTTGCGGCCCCCGTGGACGCAAAGACTCGGAATCTTCGCCATCCCTTGACCGAGTTTGGAAGGAAACTTATCGTCAAGGCTGTTCAGGAGAGCATCGAGCTACAGTGGAAGGTCTGCTTCAGCCAATTGATCCTGCTTGTCCACATGGAGTTCGAGTTTGACCAAGAAGCCGATGCCCTTCACAACCGAGTCGACATTGGGCCTGTTTACAGACAATTTGTTGCTGCTTTGCGAAGGTTGGAGCTCTTGAAGTGGCTCGGGCAGACAGAGATCTCAGGCCCGGTTGCCCGTGAGAAGGGTGAGGGTTCTGCAGTTTTGAAGAAAGGGTCTGAGGACATTCAGGTTGTGACGGCGCTTGAGGCCAATCTGGGCCACCTGCTCGGCGTCGCCAATATTAGGAATGAGCCGCTCACTAGCAGCGTCACCGATCTCATTGTCAATCTCTGCGCTCCGGACAGCGACATCGAAGTCTCGCCGACGCTTATCCAATGCTCTCTGATCAAGCGAGAGCGCGCTGATCTAGCCCTCGACCTGGCTCCGTTCTGTGACCAGAACCCCTTCTCAGTCTATGTTCAGGGTCGCGTGTTTTTGGCTCTGAAGGACTTTAACTCTGCTGCCATCCACTTCAGAAAGGCCGCAATTGGAATGAGTAAGTACAAAACCATGCAAGCTTGAGGGCCATCACTGATAATCTTCCAGGTACCGAGAATGTCGAGATCGACCGCCACAGCAGTGGCCTGCTTGATGATACCGAATGGAATCTTCTCAACAGTGGCCTTGCCAAATACTATTCTCACATTGTAGCGCTATATGAGAAGCAGAAGGCATACTCGTATGTTGTCGAATTTGCTAGACTGGCGATGCAATTTTTGAGCTTCAAAGCGGACGCCGCCTTCACCAAGACCGACATGCAAAGCCGACTATTCAACGCCGCTGTGGTAACGTCTCAGTTCGAGCTTGCTCACACCAGCTTGCTATCTATCAAGGACCAGGCTTTGAGACACTCATGTCTACGAAAGCTTGTCGACAAGATGTGCGAGACCTATCACAATATCGAGCTCGTAGCTTTGCCATTCCCTGGCATGCAACAAGAGGTGGATGATCTCCTTTCTCAGCGATCCAAAGCGACCCTCGATGTTGTCGACGGGTTTCCTTATCACCAAGTTCTCTACGCATGGAGGATCAAGCACAACAACTACCGAGGTGCCGCATCCGTGCTTCTGGACCGCATCAAGAAGCTGCGATATGCTGGTGAGGGCGACGAGGTCATTGGTGACGATATTCTCGACACACCCGTGACGAGGCAGTACCTGTTGCTCATCAACGCCCTCAGCTGCGTGGAACCTAAGCAGGCGTGGATCTACGATGAGCCAGGAGCTGGCCAGGACCGAAGTGTCGACTCGCCTGTGAAGCGCAAGGTGATGTCGTTGGCGGATATCCGGAAGCAGTACCAGGATGAGTTGGATCGGATCGCAGCGATCCACAACAACCAGTTTGGTTTTGAGGCAGATGATGTCATGGAAATTGTATGAAGGGGAGGAGACAGGAAATCATGTAGACTAAAGGTGTTGCTTCAAAACTCTCACAGGGCGAGATACCTCGGACATGTCATTGGGATTCATATGGGATTAATCATTTCTTTGTTTTTGTTACGAAAAAACTCGAGAGTACCTACTTCGATCACTTGGTTCTCCCCATCTTTAAACCTAAAACGCCAGGACCGATGCTAGAAAAACTTGCAAATAGTCGAATAACAACGTACACCAATGTTGAGCTTGCAGAACTCGGGCGCACACCCTTTTCTTAGGCCTGGGCCGCGGCCAGCTTGCTCTTGTTCTCTGGGAGCGCAGCCAGTTGCTGGGTGCCGGCGCCGGGGAGAGGAGCGGCATCGGGGGCCTGACGGTAGAGAATGATTTCTGACTGCTTAAAGTATCGTCGGGCATCTGTGAGATTGTAAAAAAAAGTTAGATATATGTAATGTGCGACATCATGCGTTGATGGGGAAAATCGACTGACCTTCATCGATGAGGACAAGGCTGAGGTAGTAGCGGGTTGAGAACTTCTTGTTCACGTCGCGGAACGTGGGAGTCAAGTCGAAGCCACCGAGGAAGAGTCGGATAGGGATAGTCTCGCCTCGCGACGGTGAGCCGTCCATGATCTCGAAGCGCACCAGCGTCTCGCTCTCGTTGTACTGATTGGGGGCGGCGCCGGTCGTTTCTCTCCTGATGATGGACAGCTCCATGTGCTTAATCTTCAACCGGACGAGCAGGAAGTAAATGCGACCGACGATGACGTCCTTGAGGTGGTATTTGCTCTTGCTGTACTCAAACTCAATGTGCAGGCAGTCTTCGATACCGACGTCCATCTTGATGCTGCTGTTCATCTCGGGGGGGATGCGGTAGCTGTAGACCCAGATGTCCTTCTCGCGGATGACGTCGGCCATGCGGCGGGAGACGGTGACGCGGACGAAGTAGCGCAGCTTGACATTGATGCCATTGTAGGACTCGTACTGCTTCTCAACGTTCTTGAAGTTGAACTCGAAGGTCTGCGGGTGCTGTAGCTCGCCGGGGGCGGCAAGCTCTTGGTTGAGGGAGAGGAATTCGTAGTGGTTGCCGCGGTCGAAGAACATTTCTGGTGCGGGCGTTAGCATCGAGAGGGCAAGATTCAAGATTTGCAGGTTGGGGCCCAATGGAGGGTGCGGGGCGTTGTAGATGGCCTCAGGGGGGGGGATCGCCGGATATTGGCGGGAACGAGAATGAGAATGGTCGCATACCTATTGTGCCGATGAACTGGACCTTGATTCCGGTGTGCTCGAGGCGCTTGCCGTCCTTGGGGCGGACGGTGATGGCGCCCTTGACAGACTCGCCGTCCATGAAGAGAGGGGCCTTCTCGCGGCGGTTCTTGTCGAGCTTGACGTCGACCATGGAGCGGTCGTCGGCATCGTCGAGGACGATGTCGATGTCGACGGGGGTCGCGAAGAAGTAGGACATGACGGGCGGCCGGGGGAGGGTGGAGGTGAGGGCGAGACAGCGGGGGAGGGGGGGACGGATGGCGCGCAAAGCAAGGGTTGGATGTGAGGGGATCACGGCGGCGAGAGACGCTGTAATCTGTATCGTGAGGTTGGAGGCTGGCACGGCGCAGGGATGGTTGGTGGTGTCGGCCTTCGCTGACGTATCGGCCGGGGAGGCAGGGGACCGGAGACCCACCCGAGCTGTCCGTGAGCTCGTTGGAGGGCGAGAATGAGCAGCGTTCAGTGCGCAGCGCACCAGCCAGGGCCCGGCAGCGAGAACTGTAGTGGAGAGCCAGAACTGTGTGTATGTGTGTGTGTGAGCTGATGAGAAATGTCGATGCCTAGAGCAGCAGTTGTTGCCGTTGTTGCTGCCCGAGGCCAGATGTAATGAAGATTGGAAATGTCAGATGCACGATGAGTGATGTCGTTGCAAAGCGATATTCGGCGGTCGGCCTACATGAGGACCGACTTCTTCGGCAGCATACCTACGCTCTACGAAATAATGCGGACCTCTGGGATAGCTCGGTGCTTGTATCCATCCGCAAGTTCATCCGTCCCATCCATTGGCCAGCGACCCACTCCTCTCAAGGACTGCTTCGAGCCCAAATGCACGTGGTGGATATCCCTCATTTCACGTGCCAGGTCACGTTTTGGTCCCACCGCCTTGGGTTGCACTACCCCATTCGGCTCAACCCCGGCCGCACCGACATTTCCCTCACGTGCGACGAGCCCTAGAACTTTTCCCGCCCACACGAAATTCGCCAAACAATTCGTGACAGCCGACGACTCCAGATACCCTCAACCCCCGACATCAACACCTCACAACCGGCAGGATGAAGTACATTCATTCTCAGGAGCTCCTTGAGATCCCCGAGGGGGTAAGTTACGCTCTCCGTTCTCCATTTTCATCGCCCGTCGATTTGCACGTCCGCGAGCCGCCGTCGCTTGACTGTCGCACACTGGCGTCAAATCCTCGAAATGGGCTTCGACAATGGGAACAGCTTCACACGCAATTGGGGAACGCCTCGCTAACTCGTCTGCGCTTACAGTCAAGGTCGCCATCAAGTCGCGAATTGTCACCGTTGAGGGTCCCCGAGGTACGAAACACCATCTTTTTGCGAGCACCGAGCTGGCCCGCACACCAGAGTAGTGGGAGACAATAATCTGACTCGAGGGAAACAGGCAAGCTGGTCAAGGATCTTAGCCACTTGGCCGTCAACTTCACCGTCCCCAAGAAGAACACCATCTCGATCGAGATCCACCACGGCAACCGAAAGAATGTCGCCACTCTCCGCACCGTCCGATCCCTCATCAACAACCTGATCATCGGTGTGACCAAGGGATTCAAGTACAAGATGCGCTACGTCTACGCCCATTTCCCCATCAACGTCAACGTCAGCAAGAACGCCGAGACTGGTGTCTTCGAGGTTGAGATCCGAAACTTCATTGGCGAGAAGATCGTTCGCCGTGTCGTCATGCAGGAGGGCGTCGATGTTGAGGCCTCCACCACCCAGAAGGATGAGCTTGTCCTGTCCGGCAACTCCCTCGAGAACGTGTCGCAAAGTGCTGCCGACATCCAGCAGATCTGCCGAGTGCGAAACAAGGATATCCGTAAGGTACGAACTGACCCCAAATTTCCCAGTCGCCCACCTTTCTGGCAATTTTTTTTCTTCTGCATTAGTACACTCGAAGCTAACCGATGACAGTTTTTGGACGGTCTTTACGTTTCCGAGAAGGGCAACATTGTTCAGGACGAATAAACGCGGACACGGATCTTGTTTCTTTTGCGTTTCTGGGTCTCAGGAGTGGCGAAGGGTTCATCATTGCATGTCAAGTAGCAAAAATGGGGCTACAAAACAAATACTAAAAGCAACGAGATGATGCCTCTGGTGCCAACACCTAATTTCGCAAACGTGTGTGTGACCTGCGGAGTACTAGGGACGTTTAAACGAGGGCTCAGGGGGGGGTTTGGCGATAAAAAAAAACGTTTGCATATCATTACATTGAGCATGAGCTACTGACAAGCTACCACGGGCCATTCGTCTCTATCGTGCAACGAGCCAACCAAACAAAAAATTCGGTACAATCATCCACAAAAACTCGACGAAACGTAGACACATGCAACTGGTTGCGAAAATCAATGAAAAAAAAGCATGCGGTGCGTGAAAACGTCTGCTCCCGGGCCGAACCCGATGAGTAGTATTTGTGATGATGCAATTCATTTATCAAACTCGTGAAAATTTCTTTTCCCTCATAGCAGGTCATTTCATATCCTTCCTTTCCATCGTGTCGTTGATCTCTTTGACAAAAATAACCCGAGAATCTCGGGGACATGAACCCATAAAAATAAACAAGGGCGGGAAAAAAAAAGGAAGAGGCATTATGATGTGCAAAAAAGCAATTGGTGGGCGGGGAGGGGGAGCAGGGGAAGCGATTATATATATATCTCAAAACCAAAAAACGCCAGCAACCCTATGTGCGAAATGACGGCTCGAGCTTATATCCATTCGAGCTCGAAATCCTATGTCAGATGAGGAGACATGTACAAGATGAATAATGGGTGGTGGGTGGGTGGAGGGGATTGAAGTCAAGATCGACGGTGAGATCGACGGTGAGATCATTCACGGTCACGTCGGGTCGAGTGCGAGTAGTAGGACCTCGCCCGACTGTCTCGGGTCCGGGCCGTTCGGCGAGTGTGCCGGCTTCGTCCGCCAGAGCTAGAGCTGCCGCCGCCTGTTGAGATGAATTGTTAGCGTTCTGAAATTCTTATTTTGTGGTGCTGAGTTGGATCAGTGTGTAGAGGCGACTTACTGGGGTCGCTGTAATCACTGTATGAGTAGTAGGAATCGCTGTATCGCGATGATCCTCGGGACGATCGCGAGGGCTTGCTGCTGGCGGGTCGCTTGTCCTTCTTCAGGTTGAGAAGAGCAAGCAGGGTGGCGGCGAGACCGGCGATGCCCAACCACTTCTTTCCGCTCGACTTCTCCTTCTCCTTGTCGCGACGAGAGGCGGCCGAAGCGGGACCACCGCTGCCGACCCAGCTCTTATGCTGAGACCTGCGGGAGTGGGCCGTAGGAGGTCGGCTTCCGCGACGAGAGTAGCGCTCCTCGTAGACGTCGACACGCTCGCGGCTCTCGTTCTTCTTCTTCTTGCCGAAAATGGCGACCCAGAGGCCGCGCGCGATGCAACAGAAGCAGAGCAGCAGCAGCAGAGAGACACCGGCTAGGGTGCCGATGACGATGCCAGCGATGGCGCCGGCGCTGAGGTGACCGCCGGTGCCACCGGCGCCAATGGTGTCGCTGTCGCTGGTCGCAGTGGACGTCGCAACGGTGGAGGTGGCGGATGCCGATGCGCTGTTGGTCTGGACTCCCGAGGTGGTGACGGTCGTGGTGCCAGTGACTCGATACGGAGCCGAGTATTGGGTGGTGACCTTGCCGTTGGAGGTGACAACGACAGTGGAGCCGCCCTCAAGACCGGATTTCGCAGAGCACTGTCCGGTGTACGCGCATGTCTGCCATCCGGCGCAACAGACGGTGCCGCATGCTTGTTGGTCAGACGCTTGAGGCGTGCAGGACACACCCGAGGTGGCAGCGGGAGCAGCGTCCCAGAGCGTGTACAAAGTGCTTGTGTAAGTGCGAGTTTCGGTCCAGGTTGTAGTGATGGCGCCCACAGAGCCACCGGCGGCGACGCAGGAGGCAATGTCGTTCACTGTGGTACAGGACTCGCCGCTGTTGCAGCAGTATTTGTTGCCGGAGCCGCAGTATGTAGCGCAAGCTCGGGGCATGAGGAACGAATAGCCCGCGTCGTGGATGTCATCTCGGGGGAATGGGCCAGCTGCGACCAAGCCCGCTGCGGCGAAGAGCAGCAGCGGCCTCGACGAGAAGCGCATTGTGGTTGATTGCTCAATCGCAATGGGGATTGAGAGTCGGGAGGGTGTGGAGAATGAGTCGAATTCCTTGTGAGACGAAAAGCTGGGATGGAGGAGCTTCTTTTTGTGTGTCTTGGGTCGCGAGGGTCTTTTTAGCTGTTGAAGGTACAGCTTTGGAATGCGGGAGAGCGGGTTTCGTGTGCCGAGGAGCGGTGAAAGTCGCCTGCAAATACGAGCTTCTTTCTGTTGGTACCCGAAGTCGTCTCTGGTGGAGGGGTTTTATCCTTTTGAGAGGGCGAAGGCTTTCGAGATGAGAGAAATATTCAGGAGCAGAATGGTGAGAGGATGATGAGGTGAGAATGATTTTTTGGAGGGATAAAAACAGGGAAGAATCAAGCACAGCAAGAAAAAAAAAGGTGCTCTGGGCGCTGCAGGATGACTTTTATGCGGCTGGTTGTGTGGTGGGCGCAACGAAAAGGCTTCGTTTGCTGCAGAGTCCCAACCTCCTACTTCTCACACACTTACACCCAACCTCGCGGTTTTTGGTGCGAGTCAACCCACACCACACGGGCGGACGGGGCAAGGAGTCGAGGTTTTAGAAAAATAGGAGAACTGGCCCACTATGGAATAATTAGCAAAAAAAAGAGTTTGATGTCAACGGTGCCTGGGGGTGACTCAGTCCTTTTGCTTTATCGCGGGCTTCTTTGTTCGACGACTTCACTCTCACGATGGTGTTGGGCTAGCAGGTACAATGACGACTTGAGATGGCGGGGGAAAAGTGTGGGCGGCCAGCTCATGACACCTAAAAACGCAGCGCCGGCGCGGTTTACTGGACAACTATCGATAACCTGCAGCCCCGGGCGACCACTGTGCCGCGGACAGCAGCCAGTAAGCCGCTGCCGCGAGACGGGTTGGGCGCTGGCGGCCCCCTGTAGCCCCCTGTGGCCCGTGTTCAGAGTGCCCCCCTGAAGCTCCAGGCCCTTCAGCGGCGCCCGAAGGTCCCGTCCCGTCTTTGCAGCGCTTGGCCCCGGGGGATCCCCTCTCAGGCCCTTGGGGGGGGGACGTTGGAAGCTCTGGAATATCCGAAGAGGGGGGTGCCACTTACAACACCGGGCAACAACGGACTCGACAACAGGGATGGCAGGGGCGGGACTCTGCAGGTGAGGCGCGAACCTCCCATGACCCATGATGCACAATGTTTAATTTTAATCAGGGGCAGGAGTCCCTGCAGTGACAGGATCGGGGGGTCCAATTGGGGGGACGATTTGGCTCCCTGACAGCTTCCTCTTCGTGACGCTGTCACCAGAAGGAAATTCGGGTGGTTGGGAGGCAGTAAAGTGTGTGCAGCTGCCAGCTATGGTCTAGGTGCGGAGCAGGTCTCGAAAATGATGGCCAGAGTGGCGTGGCTGTGCGGCGTCGGGCCAACGTCGGTCCATGCACCCGCCACACCTGCCCGTTGCTGTCAAGCCACACTTGGCCCCGCCGGCGCCAGGCTCCTCACCTCGATACCTGTGGCTTGACCCGCCGGGTCCGTGTGGCTGAGCTCCCGACCAAGCTCCCCCCAAGCCCAGTCAGTTCCAGGTTGGAGGGAGCTGTGACGCTGCTGCTTGGTTGCATCACCAGCAACCTCATCTCATCCGGTCCTTCGCCGTCCCCGCCATCGCCCATCTCCTCCCCTTCCCCGTCCCGTCCCGTCCCTTCTCCTCCCGCCCCGGCTAGATTGCTTCCCGGACGCACCAACCCGACGCCTCGATTCGCAGCTGCGACGCCCGTCACCATGTCGCTCGACCCTCCGACGTACCTCGCCTCCCTCCAGAGCAACATCCGCCAGCGGCCGATTCCTTGGGACGGGGCCGTTAGAGCCGGCACCTTGACAGAGGACCAGTACTCCAAGATCCGCGCCGTCGATAAGGCCAAGAAGCCCGAGCAGAGAAAGGAGATTGTCGCAGCTGATCTCGATGGATACCGGGTTTTGTTCGTTGGCGATTCGGGAAAGTCGAGCGTGCTTGAGACGGCAGGCAAGCATGCCAATGTGATCCAGTACATCCTCGTCCTGTTGGGCGACTTGCTCGAGGGTAGGTCCAATTCCCCCCCCCCCCCCCCCCCCCTTTTTTTTTGTGTCATGAGCAGCACGTGGGAAAGCTGCATCAACCGGTTTGATTGCCTATCTATCAATGGCAGCTTCCCAATCGTCCATCTCAGCTATCATACATGGTACTGACTATCAACTCCTCACCTAGGCGTCCCGTCCCTTGCCAAAGCCATCTTCAAGACTCAAGACCCTTACCGACATTTCTTACCTCTGCTCAACTCTACCAACGCCGAGGATCCTATCCCATTGATTACCGCGCACGCTCTCACCACCTTAATGTCTCTCGCCCGAGACGAGTCCCAGGCAACCCTCCAGGCTGTGCCTGTCATCCTCACCTACCTTTCCGGCCTGGCGAAGAGCTCCGATGCCGGCCTACAAGACATTGCAGTGCAGGAGTACTCGTCGCTTCTCTTCGGCCATGTCTCACGACAGCAGTTCTGGAACCAGCGCAGCGAGACCGTTGCGCCCCTCGTCAAGATTCTCCAGACTGCCTGCGGTATTAGCAACGGCGCCTCTTCTGCCAGCCTCTGGAGCGGCAACACCACGAGCCGAAGCACTGGATTCGAGGGTTCCGTTGGACTGCAGCTCCTGTACCATGCTCTCCTTGTCATTTGGCAGATGAGCTTCGAGGCCGAGGATATTGGTGACGATCTGAATGAGTAAGTTCTGCACGGTATTTCCGCATGACGATGACATCTAACACCCTTCTGCAGCGAGTACGACATCGTTCTCTTGTATACTCAGCTCCTGCGATTGTCACCCAAGGAGAAGACTACCCGACTAATCCTCTCCACCCTCTACAACCTTCTTGAGAAGAACCAGAAGTCTCTCCTACCTACTGCGGTTCTGGCTCGTCTCCCCGCCCTCCTAGACAACATTGGCAGCCGCCACCTTACCGATCCTGACCTACTGGAGGATCTCTCGAGCCTCAAGGAAATGCTGGAGGAGTACACTAAGACGAAGACTACCTTTGACGAATACGTTGCTGAGGTCCGGTCTGGACACCTGCGATGGTCCCCCCCTCACCGAAACACCGTCTTCTGGGCTGAGAATGCCCGCAAGATCCTTGAATTTGAGAATGGCGAGATCCCGCGAAAGCTGGTTGAAATCATGCGACAACCTTGGGACAGCGACAAGCAGGTCCTTGCTATTGCCTGCAACGATGTTGGCAACCTGGTGAAGGAGGTGCCCGAGAAGCGATATCAGCTGGAGAAGATTGGGCTCAAGACGCGAATTATGGAGCTCATGCAGTCAGACGACGAGAACGTCCGATGGGAGAGTCTTCGTGCCTTGGGCGGTTGGCTCAAGTACAGCTTCGAGCAGCAATGAGGAACATAGTCCGGATTGATGGGATTGTTATTGTGGAGTCTTGATTTGATTTAGTGGGCGTCGTTGTCGTTGCGAGTCAAGCACGCGAGCTCGTAGAGTTCCTTTGTAGAATGAGCCGCGGCCGGAGGCATCAGCTGTAATTGGCATAGTTATTTGGTATCGGGAGAGTCTGGAATAACGACTCTGACTACATCGCTGTGTAAGAATGGAATTTTCCCCAGACCGCACTGACGGGCTAGCCTGCCTGCGTCTCGTCCTATCGGCTTTGAGGGAGTGAGCGGAACGGGTGAAAGAGAGAGTTGCTGGCAAGCCGTGTCTAAGATGGAAGCAGGGCCGCTTACACGGTCCTAAGAGAGTCAATTTACCCCAAGTGTGTTCGGACCGCGCTCCGGAGTCCGGAGTGCCGGGACAAAGCCCCGAGACCGCGCCTATCCGAGCCCCACCAACCCGAACTCTCCAGAGGTACTTGCCTTATCAGTCGAGGCGTGTAGTAACCGGACGGTGAGTAACCAAACCAAGCAGCGGAGGGTATACAGTGGCAGGTACCGCAAGCTCTCGAACCTCTCTGTAACCTTTTTGCACCTCCTCTCCATTCCTCACCACAACTCAGTCAATTGGCCTTTTGTCTGCGCATCCTGCCGTCAATTGAATCACCATGAAGGGTATCTCCATGGTTGCGCGGGCTGGTCCCCGAATTCAGACTGCTGCTCTGTCTGCCGCTGCTCGTCCTACGTCATTCTCCGCCGTCAAGCTGTCGCAGCAGCTCCGATGTGCGTCGGGCGCCTCGACCGGCGACCTCAAGAAGACTCCTCTGTACGACTTCCACGTTGCCAACGGCGGCAAGCTGGTGCCTTTTGCCGGCTTCCATCTGCCTGTGCAGTACGAGAGCTTGTCAATTGCCAATTCCCACAAGTTCACCCGCACCAACGCCTCGCTTTTTGACGTGAGCCACATGGTCCAGCACATCTTCAAGGGCCCCGACGCCGCCGCGTTCCTCGAGAAGGTCACGCCCTCGGACTGGAAGAATCAGGGCTTCATGCAGAGCAAGCTGACCACTTTTCTGTGGCCCGGCACCGGCGGCATCGTCGACGATTCCGTCGTGACGAGGCTGGGCGAGGACGAGTACTACGTCGTCACCAACGGCGCCTGCCTCGAGAAGGACGTCAAGTATTTCGACGAGGAGTTGGGCAAGTTTGGCGGCAACCTCGAGTGGACTGTGCTCGAGAACTCGGGTCTCGTTGCCCTGCAGGGTCCCCAGGCCGCCGAGGTCCTCAGCGAGATCCTCGCCTCCGACATCAACCTCAACGAGCTCTACTTTGGTAGCGCTGCGTGGGCTGAGCTGAAGCTTGCCGATGGCGGCAAGACACACCCCGTTCTCATCAGCCGAGGTGGTTACACTGGCGAGGACGGCTTCGAGCTGTCATTCAATGGCAAGCTGTACCCTGCCTTTGAGTCCACCACCCCCGCCATCCAGTCCCTCCTCGCTAAGGCCGGCCCCGAACGTCTCCAGCTCGCCGGTCTCGGTGCCCGCGACTCCCTCCGGCTCGAGGCCGGCATGTGCCTCTACGGGCACGACCTGGACGACACCACCACCCCCATCGAGGCTGGTCTGGCCTGGATTATCCCTCCCGCCCGTCGACAGGCCGGTGGCTTCCACGGTGCCGAGGTCATCATTCCTCAGCTGACCCCAAGAGCAAGGGAGGCGCCGGTGTCTCGCGCCGCCGCGTCGGTATCGTCGTCGAGGGTGCCCCCGCTCGGGAGGGTGTCGAGATCCACAAGGACGGCGAGAAGATTGGCGTTGTGACCAGCGGCGTCCCCAGCCCTTCCCTCGGCAAGAACATCGCCATGGGCTACGTGCGCGACGGGCTGCAAAAGGCCGGCACCGAGCTGGACCTCATGGTCCGTGGCAAGAAGCGCAAGGGCACTGTCACCAAGATGCCCTTCCTGCCAGCCAAGTACCACAAGGCGCCTACCCCTGCTTAGGCGGTCTTGTTTTTCTTTTAACGAAATAATTGAACTTTTTATACGTCTCTACATGTTGGGTTTTGGTTGTTATTGGAGCATGTCAAGTGGTGGGGATTATTCAACATAGGTAGGTAGTTTGGGAAAATCGAATTGCGGGGACATTTGTTCCCGAAATAACGGAGTCAAGACAACACGATACAATACATTAAAATAAAACACCCAATTGAAGCTAAATCTTGGCTTAATTCTATAACTGTTCATCGTCTTACCGCGCCTAATTGCTCGTGATGGTGAGGTTTGCTTGCAGCATATTTGAGCCGTTGATGGGCCCAAGCATGGTCAAATTCCCACTAAGCCCTGACTGGTCCGGTCCTGGGATCGCGCTTCCAATAAAGACGACCTCGACGGCGGCGAAGCTGGTATTGGTCAGTCATCTAAACTTGGAAATAATAATAGGGCGTGGCCATACGTAGCTGTTGCAACCAAGACTTCAGACCGTTTCGCATTGCTAAATATCCCCAAGATGCCAGCGAATATTGCGGTGAACAGCACCGTGAGGCCGATACGCTGGGTTGTCGTGTGCAACCCATCAAGCACCAGGATAGCCAGGGGAGGCAATATGGACGCAATGACGGTGACGATTACGCTGCTGATCTTGAAGATGGTCGAGTCCGTGTAGGACACGTACCGACTGTCGGCGTCGATTACCCGTCCCGCGGATATCCTCTCGCCGATGAGACGGTGGAACGGCCCAGAGACAAAGTCCATGGCCCAGTTTGTGAACCTGTCCTCGTCCTCCGAGCTGGGCTTTATGGCGACGTAGAGCGACGGGTCGACGGGCGTGTCGCTGAACCAGGTTGTGCGCTCGGCGCCGACCTGGAACATGTCGCCTCCGTTTGGGTCAAATAACCAGTCCTTGAGGGCTTGCAGTTGGTTGCGACGAGGTTTCTGGAGCCTGGCCACATCGGAATCTATGCTGCATGAGCTCGGTTGGCGGAAATGCAGAAGGGTGGAACTTACACTGAATAAGCATCTCATCTAGAATCCGCAATGGTTAGTCAAATGTAATGCAATAAAAAGAAAGAAAAAAATAGGGAAAAAAGGAAGGGGAAAGGGATGGGAAAACATACTATATGTCATCATTTTCTTGGTCAACTCCTGCAACATTTCATGCTGCTTGCTATTCTCCTTTTGGCTTTTGCTAAAACATTTTGACCACTGTTGCTCATCGCCGGTGCCCTTTGTATCGTCAACATGGCTGTGAATGTAGAACTGATTTCTCAGGTCTACTATTTCTGCTTGGAGACTAAGCAAGCAGAGGAGGTTTACGTCGTCGAATCTTCGAAAAATGGTCAAGTTTTTGTCCCCGCTCATCAATCTCGCCAAACGGCGATATCCCGTCTGGGGGAGCTGGTGTAATGGGTCCATTCACAAAAAAGAAATCGCGTTGGATGAGGCCATATGCGCCGACAGAACGGTGTGGCTTTCTATACAGCAGTAGAACCACCTAGGAGGCCTCTTGTATATTAAGAGAATACCAATCGTTGCTTTTAGAAGCCGAGCCGCTGGCAGCCTAACGCCGCACCCGACGAGGCAACCTTGAATGACGTCGGTGAGGCAATGAGGCGCACAAAAGTCTTGGAACTCATTCTCTGTGGGCGATATTTTAGCACCTACAGCTTGAAGCTGTATTGATTTGACATGACCTTCTTGGTTTGAAACCTGACAAACAAATCAACACTCGGGCTCCGATGGTCACGAGAGCCTGCGTGTATGCAGTGGGACCTCCAGTCCCGACCAGGCTGTGAAGGATAGATAGTGGCCTGGCCACATACGACACTAAAACAAGGCGACCGACTATCTCAGGTTTTGATGAAACAAATCAGCCTTCCAAAGCAAATGGCCGCGCATTTATTTGGCCACCGGCGTAGTTTCCACGTGCCCGACAGCCTGCAAATACTAAAAATCAACACATTTCCTTCCTCTTTTCACCGCTACCGATCTTTCTCGCTCAGCCAGTTCACCACTCCGCTCCTAGTAGAGTATGGATTCCACTAGCATCCTATTCTTGACCACCACGATATTCGGTTTGGCAAGTAGCGTGGCATCTTTGATAACGTTTTTATCTATATATACTCGAAAGATCAAGGATGCAGAAGCTACCGTCTTGCTGAAACAAGCAGAACTGCAGATCCTCAATCAAATAGTCGATGAGAGCCAAGGCATCCTAAATGATGCCATTGAGATTCCATTTTCAGCCAAGGAGGCGAGGCGCATTTGCCTCAAGCACAGGGCCCGTCTAGAGATCTTCATCGACTCCATTCACAACACCGTCTCTGGAACTAGATTCGGGTTTCGGGCACAGACCAAGGCGGTGCTCAAAGAGGTCGAATGGAAAGAGGCACATGGTCTCTATAAGGAATCGGTAGGGCACCTGCGAGAACTCTGTGCAGAGCAAGTATATCCTTTCAGCTAATGGCCTGTTCTGAACTTGGCTAACCATGAGGCAGGGTAAGGATGCAAACGCAATTGCATAACATGATGTAAGCAATTCAAATGCTGGACTCTCCTTTCAACGTCACTAACTATCCTCTATAGGGCCGCAATGGCAAGACTTGATGAAGAGTTCGTCGGCCTCCCTCCGGACCGGAACGAGAACCCATATAAAAGCAACCGCCGATACCCCCGAGCCTTCGTCGAACTACAAGCGACACACTTCCTCGTTGTCGCATATGTTCGGATTATTCCAACAGAATCGGAAGGCGATGATGTTCAAGTTGTTCCTGCGACCCTGAAACTTGACACTGGTGCCGATGTAGACCACGTGTCGCTGGATTTCCTCAAAGTGTTGGGTTTAAGCGAGACCGATTTAATCTCCATTCCCGAGGATGAACAGTCCGAAGTTGTAGGTTTTGAAGGAACCACATACACACCAAAGTATCGTGTGGAGCTGGAATGGTCCAGAGAGAAGTGCGACGGCATGGTAAAGAATGAATTCCTAGTTGTTGAAGGCTGCCCTTGCGATATGGTTCTCGGCTCCCGCAGGTTCCTCGAAGAAGCCACCAGGAGAACTCGGCGGGTGCAAGTCGCGGCAGGGCCCAGGACTAAAAAAGGTACGTTGATGTAAATGCAAATTACGCTTGCCATCAATCGCCGCTAACTGTGTATCTAGCGCAGCTGAAGCTTCGAGAGAAAGAGCTTCGCGAAATGATTCAAGATGTCCAGAGAGAGCTCCAGCATGATGTGCAAGAAAAAGCGGAAAGCAAAGGCACACCAACGTCTGACCTAGAAGCCTCCGAGAGGAGTTCTGGAGAAGGCCACAACGCAACCCAAAAGCCGGATGAAGCAACCGGCTCGCAACCAGCGCCTACATCAAGTATGAAACACGACTCGAACAGAATCAGCAGCAATAGTAGTGGCATCGACAAAAACCCAGGACTCTTCTCACGGTTTCTTCATCGTTATCGGAGACCAGCGATGAGCACATCACCAGAGGCCCAGATTGAAGAAGGGCTCGGGGGACGTACCAACAACGGGGTTCACCAAAGCAGAAATGTGGTGTAGCTAACCTCCTGTGGTGTACCTAGCATGTGCGATCATCGTCATCAGGCCTAGCCAGCGATTTATCTCCCCCTAACTAGTCATCAAGGTCCCCTTGCAAATCTCTGTTTTCTTCGCATTAATGTCGTTTTTATGAACGGCGTAAATTTGGGATGGGCCATTAAAATATTTAACACTGGATGGTAACCAAATTAGAGGTTAGAGTATCAAGAACTCACTTGGTATTTGGTGTGATGTGACAATTCGGGTTCCTAGTCAACATTTATTATATATATATATCAATGCCGCGACAGGTATTCCTGGGTAAGGGTTTCGTTCAATGTGATTTTCTCCTCCACTGCTTCAAACTGGCTTCAGACTTGAGTGTATGAGGGTGCTGGGATCCAAGGTTTCCCATGGTATCGAGTGTGTGGCAGGATGTAGGTCCCCGAGGCATTGTTGCCGTAGGGCTAGTTCTCTTTTCTCCACGCTCTCTTTTTCCGTCCACCTCTTCTGGTCCAAAAGGTAGCCGGAAACGTGGGAGGGAATACACGGGATCTCATCCAAGATGCCCTGCAGCCTCCATTTCAAATGCAAGCAAGTTGTGTCTCTGACCAATTCCATCTCGGTCCTCGCCAGATTTGAGCACTGTATCGCCGGATCCAACCCACCCGATGAATACGGATGGAACCTGTGCTTCTGCTGTCCGCCCTTGGGCCTCCAGTTCACGATTCCTATCAAGGCGTTCGCGGCTCGCCACAACGTATTGGTCATTGCAGCGGAGTCTATCACAAGGCAGCAGGCGGGATTGATCCCAGACTGAGCCGGGGCTCCATTAACATTCTTCGCATTCTGTCTTAGAATGGTGTTTGTGAGTCCGAAGGTGCCTTGGCAGCCTGCCAAACTGAGCTTCAATATCGGGTCTCGTTTCAAAGCCGTCTGGGGAATCGTCTACCGAGGCCATACTGAACAACAGTCTTGCCGATGATGACATCGCCCAAGAGCGCCTCATCCTTGGTGTTGGGGTTCGGCACGCCGCCGCAGATGCCGTTCAAGAGGACAAAGTTTGACCCCGGGATAGCTTGATCGTAAACTAGCAGCGCTACTCGCAGTGCTGACCTTGCCCATCTCCGGTAGCAAAACCAGAGCGACAACAAAGCCCCCATCCAGCTGGCAGTGTATATGTTCCTATCTTCAGCAGCCCTTCCATATCGATCGGTGTTTTTGTCCCAAGACTCGTCTAGAAGTAGCAAGACAGGAGCGTACTCAAGCGGCAGCGCACAGACAATGGCGATCTCGAAGTCAAGGCGATCTTGTGGAGGTGAGGACATCGCGAAGGCAGGTCAGTCAAAAATGAAGATGGCAACTCCGATATAATACATTTCTTCAATCGTCAAGGTCAAGGAGCAAATATGTCGGGCGGAGATTTCCAAGATTCAAAATCAGGCTGCGGCACGAAACTGCGCATCGGGCTGAATGTCAACTCCTCTCACTTGCACCAAAGCACAATTATGCCTTGTTGCCACCATAGCCAGAGTAACAACTTAATCCTCTTGCAAACTTGCAGAGTGACTTTCTTTCCAACCAACGTAACAAATTATGTTTATCTTTGTTATTATTTCTTTTCTTTTCTTCTTCTTCTTTTTTTTTTAAAGAAAAAACAATACACAACGGTCATGAACATGTACAAGTGACAGAAACGCCATTGGTCTCAACCAAGCCCGTATAATAGCCCTGGCTTTAGTCCTTATTGATCCATGTCTCTACGTTCGTCGAGGCCTCCTCCTACTAACATGGGTGGGTTGATGCAAACCCCGCCCTAATTGAATCGTTTCACTTCGCCAGGCTCGATGAGCAAGCCTAACATGGATGGTCTCTCGTGGGCTTTCTCTCAGACCCTTCTGTTTTGAACATTGTGTCCCACACTTCATAAAATGCTTCACTAGAGATTGAATAGCCACCTTGATGAGTAAGGGGGCAAAAGTTGGTTAATGTTCTGCAAGTTGTGTTTCTGACTAAGGAGACTAATTCTTCGAGCCTCTAACTCCAAAACTAACCCTTCATTGAAAATAGTCTACCTCGAAAAAAGTCAGCGCTCCAAGTAGTAACTAGACCTATAATAAGATCTAGGAGTCCTTTGCGAGCAATCTTTCAAGCTGAGCATCCGAAAAGCTAAATACTTGGATCTCTCCATGATTCTCAAGAAACTCTCGGCCTTCTTCCTCGCCAGAGAAAACATACTGGACAGCTAGAGAGTTTCGGTTGGACATCCCAATGCAAAGCAAGCAAGCGTCGGTCATCTCATCCCAAATTTGCATATTCTCAAACATTTGGTTTGCACCTTTGGAAATGTTGCCAATTATGAGGAGGGCATCGCGGTACTTTCGCAGCGGCTTGGCGAGAGATTTGTTCGTCTTGGAGCGCCAAACAAGCTGCTTCCACTGAGGAGTAGGCCAATATAGACGCTAGATATCCGGCTCTACCAGCTCTTCGATGACTTGTTGGGGAATAGACAAACAGATAATGACCACGGATTCGCAATTTGCTCGGCGCTTCGCATAGGCCGCATAGTACTCTGCCACTTTGTAATCTGGGGTGAAGTAAAAGAGCGACCGGGTCCCGCTGAAGTCTGAAGGTGGCGAGCTTGCGAGTCTCTTGATGTTCCCAACTTCCCCGTTTTCTTTGATTAGACCAGCAATCCGTCCTTGGTCCATTCCCTTGAACAACTGGATGTAACCGGGCTTTTTGATCGTATCCGGGGTCATATCGGAGTTCCAGAGCGCCGGGGAGATACCAGGTATAGTCTTCTGCTGCATGGCAGACACCGGCCTTTGAACCTGGGATGGAGTTTCGCCTCGGGTCGTCGTATCTCGTCCGCTTCCACCCCCGCTTCCTCCGCCACGACCTCCTGGACGATTAGCAGCGCGCCGAAGCTACATATCGCGTTGTTGAGAAGCCCGACGAATTTCTTCCAAGCCAGCATACCGCATAAGGAGAGTGTCTTTGGCCCAAAAAACGCATGAGTTTGTCAGACGGATGTTCTTGAAGGTAGGATCCATGATGGCATTCTGGACAGGCGTGCTCATCCCACAGACATTGAGGCACTGGCGCCACTTATCCTCGTCATCATTATAGGTATCCTCATAGTTGTCGAGTCGGGCAGTGATGAAGTCGATGAAGGTAACCCGAAGCCCTCCGCTATCGGGATCCACCTCGCGGCGAGGGCCCGTGGCTGGCCATTGAGTCCACTCGTTCCAGATCTGGCTGGCCTTTTCTACCGAAAGACCCAAGTATATCAGTGTTTCAAAAGAGATCAACAAGATCGGAATGCTGGCAAACGCGCTCACGGCACCGGGGGAGTTGGGATGGATATCTAAAGGAATATCGCTGTTTTCTTCATCACTGGAGCGATTCAGACGACGTCTATGGATACGTTGGGATCCATCTCTGTGGCCAGGACGGAGCAAATCGAGGTTTTGGAGGCTCTGTGCGTCGAGTTGCCCCAGTATTGAGTTGTTCTGGGACATCTCGTCAAGCCAGCTGCTGCAGTGCGCAATAGTGATGATGTTTTTAACACGTATTAGATATTGTTGGATCAAAGGGATTTGAGCAGGTCAAATAGAGAAAAAAATTCATGAAGGAAGAAAAAAGAGAATTTTGTTCAAGCTCTGGGAAAGGCCATTGAGGTAGACCTCCGGGTAATGGCCTCGTGATTCACTGAATGCCCCCCCCCAAACACACACACACAAAAGAAAAATGGCCATTGTGATCCCACCATGATACCAACCAAGGGTAGAAATCTCACAAGATGTCAACAAATGACTTAATTGTGATGTTTGAGGTGTCTCTGTGACGTTGGATGGTTATTACGCAGCCTGACATGAATCCGTGCGACCTATATGAGAATTCTCGTCAAACTTAGCCCTCACGGTTGAAGCTTAGGTATTTACAGACTTCATCAATCTTCGATTCAAATCTTTAAATTACTCATATATACATAGAAAACCTTTATAGGTGCCTGACTGTGTAAAATTTTGTAAAAAAGACATATAGGCTTCCCTTTAGAGGTTTTACAAGCTACTCTTACTCCTCTCTACGTGTTACAATGTTCAAGAACTGTCAACATGTTCTTTCAATATAACAAATATTACTCATAGACTCTGGTCGATATACTACTCAAATCAGTAATGTGTTTACATGAGTGATAGGTTATTGTAAATTTCTCATTGAGTATACTGGTATACCTTGATGGCATAATACACGGGGGAGCAGTCAAAATATTATTTTAGTATTCTTTTTTTATAAAAAAAAGAGAAGGGGGGAGGGTGGAATAGAAAGAAATTTTCTTATTTAGTAAAGTGCCAGTTAAAACAAGACTATAATCATTACGATAGAGTTGAGTCTATCTTTCCGCACAGCTCTATATGCGATTTGTATCGTTGGAAAAAGAAACATTTGTTGTTGTACGCGACTCACCTCCTCCAGCACGTCCAGGTTGGGAACATACGAGAAGATATTCTATATCCCCCACCATGGTTCATCGCTGCTATCAATATCCTAAATGCTTTAAAGAGAGAGAGAGAAATAAACGGTGTGGGCCAGCTTTCGGGCAGCAATAAAGACTGTGATCAAGACGGAGGAAGTGGATAGGCTCTACTCCGATGTATTTCACCTTCAAAGCACCCTTGTGACCTATCTTCAATCCTGCCTTTTGTGAGCCGTACCTGGACTTCACAAAAATTGTTCCAAGTGAAAGCAAGCCAGACTAATCCGATATCACTGCGAATAGATCAGATCAATCTCAAATTAGAATGGTTCTACACTCGATTGATCAGCAGTCCACCAGTACTGCCACTCTTTCCCCATGGACGAGTCGAGCAATCTTCGTGTCTGCACCTTGACGAGAGTCTCCACATGCAAGCTGTTATAGCACAGCTGAGCAGGGAAAGACGCTCCCTAACATGGTTGATAAAAGCCGAAGACGCTCGATGGAGCGAAATTCGCTCTTGCCACGCGTCTCCCGGCCGCTGTGCATACCACTCGTGGGTAAAATCTCAGGGAGGCTTGCAGTGCCGATTACCCTACTAGTCTGCAAACGCCAATGGACCCGCGTGTTACTTATCAATGATGGTTGATTCATAATATGCAGTAGCAAGATTGCCAGCTGATCTGTGTCTGTTTCTTTTTTTTTCAAGGCGTCACGCAGACAAGAGTTATGAAGGGCCGACTCGTGGTTGGGTCGGTGGCGACCAGCGAATCCCGGCTGTTGTATGTTTTTTTTTTTAATCTTTATGGGATTTTGGACGTTGCATTATCCGGAAACTATAAATAGAATGTCTTTTTAGATACCGGACACTACGCATAGACCTTAGTTTAAATCCATGATCAATTTTTCGATATGTCTACTTAAGTGATGAGTTGGTGTGAATTTTTCTATAGTTAAGTTTATGGGTATACCTTAATGCTATAGAAGATAGGTATCTTTAAGTGTAAGCATTGCTATATCTAGAATGTATTCGTTTTAAAGGAATAATGGATTAGACTTGTTTAAGCTAAATATAAAACAAGCTCACTATAAGATAGATGCACTTAACTCCTCCTCCTAAAGAGAAATAAAAAATTGCAACATTCCGACAAACTGGATGTTATAGACGGATGTGAGGCACTCAGCAATCCCAGCGACTGCGATTGCTGTTGGATCTTTTGCTGTAGCGGCGACTCGTCTATTGCAACTGAGGTGTATTGCCTCCCTCCTGTTACAGGAAAGCTGATATTCTTTTTGTTGCCGTGCAACACATATCAGGGGAATTCATTCGATCAACTTCAAGTTTCCAAATTAGCCTACCAATCAAGCAAGGTGTGAATTGAGCTATTAACTGAGAGTTCCGGGCGATTATTTTAACTGGTTCTTACTAGGCACTTTCAGTTCTGCACAGCCCAAAATATTGACAGGAGAGCGAGCGTGAATGCTTATTCAGTGTTCCGATCTTATTAAAACCTTGAAACAGCGTATTGTACACTATATAGCTACTGAGAAAAAAAACCCATTGCAAAAGCAAGGATAAACCCCCTCACCACTTGATCATTGTCCTGTTCACGTTTTAATTTTCTCATTTGTCAACATTGAAAACAAGAATTAGCCATTTCTTCTATTATGTATGTCGCGGAGTGTGAAGAGCTCATCGATGTTGTTCTCCCAGCGATGTGTGTGGACGGGCACTCCACTCCGAAGTCCCTGTTGAAGGAGCCTGGAAAATTCTTGACGCCTTCGCTCACCTTCCGGTAGCCCTATGGGCCCAAAACTTGACCGGCAACTCCGTGATAGTTAATCTCATGCTTCCTAGAGTTCGCGCCTTTCTGAAGCGCCTTGCTGGAGGTGGTTGTAGGTCCCTCGGGGATTTCGACGGGGTAAGGTATCAATTCACTCGATGTAAGTTATATCCTATAATGTTTAGATACTACGGGCTCTCACCAGTATCTTAATTCTGGACTCTACTTTGTCTAGAACTGCAACTCCTATCTCACACTTGTCTAGATAATTCTAAAAGAAGCGAAACGAGCGTCCGAGCTGATGGGCGTCGAGAGTAGTAATGTGCAAGAGAGACAGAGAGGATGATTTCGATATATAGATAGCCAGAAGACAGAGGGCAAGCAGTCTATTGTAGTTTTCGGCCTTGTGGATATTTGGTTCATGTTGGTGAACCAGGCGATTATACCAGGGCACCAGCATCAAGGTGAGAATGAAACTCGTTGTTGGCCAGCAGGCGGCCAACAAGAGTGCCATGAGGTGTTGGCTTGGCGGCAGCCATCCAGGTATGACAACAGGGTATACGATGCACAGAAAGAAATTTTCAAATGTTTGTCTATAAACATACAAACGGATCGTTTGTCCGATTTGTTCTCATCTCTTCAGGGAGACAAGGAAACCAAGACGAGAATCGTCGCGATGAAGTTGAGCTCGACTTTGGGCACAGTTCTGTACGCCGTTTATGTCGTTGGAGAAAAAACCAGTGCCACTGCGGGGGACTCTCCTCCTCCGGCACGTCCAGATTGGGAACGTATGAGAAAATATCTGTGGCCTCCCCGCCATGGTTAATCCCTGCTAACGAGATGTATTCATAGGCAATGCGGCCACAATCCTCTACCTGGGACCCAACTGCACGAAAGGCGAGGCTACTCTGCATGGCTTTGTCCCGATCATCGGGTGCGATAAGTACTGCTATCCAGCCACCGGCGCCATCAGCGCACTGATGACCACGCGGGATTCGCTTCTAGCGTGGAATTCGCCTCTAACGCGGGATTCGCTTCTAACCCTGTGGTCGAGAGGAGACTGTACTGGAGACCAAGTGCACCACGCCTATGGGCCATCCGGTCTTACGAACTTGTGCTACACCTGGGCCGAGCCGGCGTATAGCTTCACGTTGGTTAACCCAAACAAATGCGACGACGTGGAATTTCGAGCCTTTACACCACCAGATAGCAAACCCTGGGTTGAGAACTGGCGGGATCCACCCGAGGAAAAGAAGCCCATGGGGAAGACGGAGTGGGCAACAGGCATCGAAGGGCACCGGGAGGTGCAGTTGAAGAATATCGACGAGGCAATAGAAAAATTGCAAGAGGCCACGAGCTGGGAGGATTTGGCGTCAGAGGACCTCAAGTCTCAGGAGAAACAGCAAGGATGGAAGCGCCGCTTCTTTGCATGATACCTACAGGAGGTGCATCCCGACATGTCACGTTTCCATTTACACCACGAGACTATTTTTGCAGTTCCCAGACTGACACCACCATAAATTCATGGAACTAGCAGTAAAGCCCCGAAAAGAACCGGGAGAATCAGGAAATAACAAATTGAGGAGGTCAAATTATCTCCGAGTTTACGTCCATCGAGACTCCCCGAAGTGGTGTTCATGTTTTGTCTCAGAATTGCTGAGAATGGATGGGGGTATAGGGTAGGACGCCTGGCACGTACGAGCAACACAACATCACGGGACCCCCACACACACGCACAACCAAGTGTTTTTCCACCTTGGCAGGCCAGGTAGGAAAAAGGATTACAGGGTTGCTATGTAGCCACGAAAAACCATAGGAAGCCATCACACAAAAGCGTACAACCTCCCTCAAACGAGCGGCATATTTGGTCTAGCAACAGAACTCCTCGGGTGTGTGACCGCCTGTAGAGAGGAGCGGAAACGGCCGAGACGCGACTTGGAAGAGTCGCGCCGTGAGGAGCAGAAGTTGCGTGGTGAAAAGAAGGGGAAATTTTTGGAGGCAGCGATGAGAAAAAAAAGCTTTTGTCTTTCTTGGGCAGCCAGCCATAGGGTAGGTAGGTCAGTGGGGAGGTACTGCCGGTGGGAAAGACCAGGGTGGAGAGTCTCTTCGGTGGGGACGGTGCCAGCTCCGGCGCCCAGGGGGGGTGTGTGTGTCCGCACCGACAGACAGCAACGGCCCGAACAGCACCTGTGCGGGTAGCGCTGTAGAGGTCCGTGAACGCCCTATGAGAACACGGATAGCAGTCACTTGGTTAGTTTCCCCGTGTTGATTAGTGGAGTGGAGGAGAGCTGTTTGGAGGCCAACTTCTTTTCTGAGCTACGTTGGGTTCCCTGGCTCCACAGGATTCAAACCCCCGAAAAGCCCACGAGACAAGACACACGACAGTTTCCCAGATTCACAACATGGGTTTGGGTGTGTCTGGAGAGACAACGAAAACGGCCGAGGAGGGCAGCGAGAGCAGCTGGCAACCCAAAAGATGTTTCGCATCGTCCAAGATTTTGGCGGATGCCTCGGCTGCGGTCGCACATTGTTGATCACGCTCGCACAAAGTCGACTCCTCAGAAAAGTAAAGTGGCGGGGAGTTTGGGGCTCCTCGGTTGTCTTTCTGGGGGGGGGGGGCCAAATCGAGGTGTCGTGGGTGTCAAGAGGCAGCGTCACGGGGCTGGAGGGATGATCCAAGTTTCTGGGTGAGCGGGCATAGGCAGACACAGACGCAAACTCTCTCACGCAGCAGCAGCAACACGAATCAGGGACATGGCATGGTGACAAAGAATGACGATGGTGACCAAGGCCTGTCCGTCTATCTGTTGGTTATTATTGACCTGAACACCCGTATAAGGAGTCAACCATAAGCCTACCCCTGCGACTCAGCTCGGTTCGTGGGATGTTGAAGTCGAGCGGAGTGGATTGGCTGGCTGAGGATGAATCCATTCTGAGCCATGATTTGCCTGCCTGGCTGCTCAGCCTAATGAGCTTGCTGAGTGAGTTTGAGCGGTGGGAATGGGTGGAATGATACCTTGATGGCCTGGATGACCCCCATTATTACGTATGTTGCAGTTCTGGACCCCTTTCCTGCACCACCCATAATCCATTGCAGTTTACACCGGCTTATGGCCCTGAGAAATGACGCAGACTGTTCTTGTTAGGGGGCTCTGATGTTTCGAGACGCACATTGATTCCCTGGACATATACGCGATAGATAAAGAGGACGAGGGAAAGGATTTGTCCTTTTTTTTTTTTTTTTTTTTTTTTTTTTGCAAAACAGAATTCAACCTCAGAGGTTCTTTCTTCAACAGCACCAAACGTATTATTGGCAACCTCCCCCGATCGATCGATCGTCCCCAAAAGCCAAAAAATGTCATTCGAGGCAGGTCGTGTGCTCCTGAGTCGTTGTCGTCCAACATCCCAGCTCCTTTGTACTGGATGTCCTCGATTCCATCTCCGGGTCCCATCCCACCCATCAGCCTAGCCGTCCGTCCAGGCGCCGTCTCGTCGCCATTCCTGGCGCACACGTGTAGCCCATGGAGCCCAAGATTGGCTGCCCTGGACGAGTTTTGGAGGTGTCCCACGGCCGCACACTCTTGCGCGGGATGGCGGAGGCTTGTCATCCAGCACCGTCAGGCGCGTGCCGGCGTGAGCACACCACACAGGCTGAGTTTTGGGCGTCGTGGGCTTCCGCGCCATGCTTTGACTGCTGCTCAACGCAGTGCGAGTGCGGGTGCGGGATGCACTACTGCTGATGAGGGGGAGGGGCAGATTGCATGGTGCATGGGGACAATGGAGACCGGGGGGGGGGGGGGGGTCGGTCTGTACATTGTCTCCATGTGCCTACACCGTACACGGAGGGCCGAGCCGGGTCTAAGTATATCTATATTCAAAGCCGCCGCCCGCCTCTTTTTGTTTCTTTTCTTTGTTCTGGAGCTAGAAAGGGAAGAGTCCTGTTTCTTTTCTCCTCTTTGTCCTCTTTGTGTTTCATCAAACGGGGATGGGTCCGTGATTTTGAAAGGAAAACAGAAAAAGAACATAACGACACAGGCCATCTTCACCGACTGGTGGAGTCTCACTTCTTTTTATTTTTATTTTTTATTTTTTGGGTTTCTTTGCCCTCTGCCATTTGCCATCCCCCCTAACGCCAGCGCGCTCTTACTGGCTGGCCTCAGCGACGTGTTCTAGCAAAGACTACAGGAAGACTACTGCGCCCTACAGCCCACGGCCGCCAAGGCCCCGGTCGACAGCCAGCACCAGCCAGCACCAGCCAGCACCAGCCAGTCGTCGGGCCCGCGCGCACGCAGTTCGTCTGTTGTTTGACGAAAGGAACTCGAGGACCCTTGTTTTTTTATTTCTTTCTTTCTCCCTTTGGATGACCTCACTCGCCACGGCCCGGCATCTGTCATTGCTCAGCGCCTCAACGCCTTCCACGTTTCTCCCTGGACCGTGCCTGCCTCAAAATCGCTGCACTGCACTGCCAATCCAATCAAGCTTCTTCCCGACTTTCCCTTCTTATTACGTATCCATCTCCACAAACTCCCATTCTTGCTTCTATCCGTACATCAAATATCCCCTGTCCGCTCCATTCCGACTGTTCTCCTACAAACCATCTTTCTCGGCATTCGATTCAAACCGCCATTGCAGCTTTTCCCGCACCCCCAGAAAGCTCACAAACCAATTGAGACGGCCTCACGACAGCCATTCCCCGGCGAAAATCATCTCGCACCCCAAATATGCCCAATTCAGGCGCCCGACTCCTGGTCGCGGCCGCGCTGCTGCTCCCCAGCATTTTCTCGTCGCCAATCCTCGACCCCAACAAAGGTGCGCTCGATTCGGCGAACCTCAACGACGGATCATCTGTGACACCACCTCTGCATGTGCGGCAGAAGCAGAACAGAAAGTTGCAGGGAAAGTTCCTGCATATCACAGGTACGTTCAGATGTAGATGTGTAGGCGCTGCTAGTGTGCGAGTGTGCGCGTGTGTGCGCGCGACGCATGTGCATCCCATCCCCAAAATAGGAGAGTGTGGGTTACGTGTGGTGTGGTGCCGTTGTCTACCTCCATTTCGGCGCGTGGGATGCGGCCGCACGGGATGGTGTGTCGACGTTCCCTCCGAGAAACTCAATTCTAACGCAACTCGAAACTCTAGATTTCCATCCCGACGCATTCTACCAGGCCCATACTTCCACCGAAGAAGGCATCGCCTGCCACCGGAAAAAGGGCGCTGCCGGCGTCTACGGCGCCGAGACTACCGACTGCGATTCGCCCTTGTCCCTCATAGATGCGACCCTCGCTTGGATACGTGAAAACCTGAGAGATCAGGTCGATTTCGTTATCTGGACCGGCGATACTGCCCGCCACGACAGCGACGAGAAGATCCCACGAAACACGAGCGATGTTCTCGGCACCAACCGACTAGTCTCGCAAAAAGTCGTTGATGCCTTCTCCGACGACGGCCACCTTACAATCCCCGTCATCCCCACCTTTGGCAACAATGACTTCCTCCCGCACAACATTTTCTACCCGGGCCCAACAAGTGGCTCCAGGCCTACGGCGAGATCTGGCACCGGTTCATCCCCGAGGAGCAGCGCCACTCGTTTGGGTTTGGTGGTTGGTTCGAGGTTGAGGTCATTCCCAACAAGCTCTCCGTCTTCAGCTTGAACACCATGTACTTCTTCGACCGCAACGCTGGCGTTGACGGATGCGCTGAGCCTACCGAGCCTGGTTTCAAGCACCTTGAGTGGTTGAGCATCCAGCTGCAGCTCCTGCGAGAGCGCGGTATGAAGGCCATCCTCATCGGCCATGTCCCTCCTGCCCGCACCGACAGTAAGCAAAACTGGGATGAGACCTGCTGGCAAAAGTACACCCTGTGGCTCAGACAGTACCGAGATGTCGTCACTGCCGCCTTCTATGGCCACATGAACATCGACCATTTCTTGCTTCAGGACACCAAAGACATCGACCTCGCCCTGGTTGGCCAGAATGCACCCGTTGAAAGCTCTACTGATGACAACTTTTCTGTTGCGTCCAAGGGCGACTATCTGCAGGAGCTTAGGGAGTCTTGGGCTGACCTACCCGGCTCAGTAGCTAAAGCTGTGGACTATTTCGGCAAGGAAGACGCTGATGAAGAGGATGATGACGACGATGAAGATGTCGACGACGAAGACATGAGTGAACTAACGAAGAAGGGCAGCAAAAAGGGTAACAAGAAGGGCAAGAAGAAGAAGAACGGACTGAAGAAGATTGGTGGCAAGTACGGTGAGCGATACCAGTTGTCGTTCATTAGCCCCAGCATTGTCCCCAACTTCTTCCCTACCATTCGTGTTATTGAATACAACATCACCGGCCACGAGGACTCGCCCGTTTGGTTTGACAGTTTCAACGGCCATGCCGATCACCCCGATGTGACCCCGAAGCTTGGGAGGACGACGAAGACGAGGAGCAAACCCGATTAGAGCTCAAGCGAGACCTTGAGGCCGAGAAGAACGGCAAGGGCAAAAAGGAAAGAAGGGAAAGAAGGGCAAGAAGGGCAAGAATCCCAAGAACCCCAATTTGGTCATTCCTCAGGAGCCCTCCAAGGACTCGTTACCCGGTCCGGCCTATTTCCCTCAGCCATTCACCATGACTGGATACACCCAGTATTTTGCCAACCTCACCTATATCAACAATGACATGACCGACACTGTGGACGAGGCCCGTTGGCGCGACGGAGACTTTAGCGACAAGGACCCGAAGCATGATGAGCCGCAACCGCGAGACTTCAAGTTCGAGGTTGAGTACAGCACATTCACCGATAAATTCTACAAGCTCCATGACTTGACTGTCAGGAGCTACTTGAGACTTGCGTATAGAATTGGAAAGCAAGAGACGAAAGACGATAAGAAGGGCAAGGGTAAATCGATAGAGGACGATGATTTTGAAGAGGTAGAGGATGTGGAGGGAGAATCTGAGAGCTCAGAGGATAGCTTAGACGCCGACAGCCAAGGAAAGAAGGGCAAGAACAAGAAGCCCAAGGAGAAGCCTAACAAGGTTTGGCGACAGTTCGTCATGCGGGCTTTTGTCAGCACCATTTCGGAGAAGGAGCTCAAGAAGCTGACGGAGTAATGAATTACACGAAGATTTCCCAGGTTCATTAAGCTAGAGATGAAGGTTGGGGGGACCAGCATTGCTTTGGGTAGATGGGCGTTTCGGAGCATGTGCATTTTCAGCGGGTTGGGTACAGGAAGTTAAGGTTCTCTCTATCTATACTACTTCTTCCTTTCGAGGGACGTCCGGCTTGGATATCGCCTAGATTGAACTGTCTTTGGAGTATTCACATGATGCGATGACCCAGCAAGTATTATCACAATTTTTTTTTTACATTATATCAAAGCATTGAGTTATCGCAATTATTATAGCGTGTGCTTGTTTTGGACTTGTACTAGTTTGAAGAAAAAAAAGGGTATCAGCGAGTGCTCCGTCCTGCTATAGTGTGCTCTCGTGGTCGTGCATTATCATTTTCATACCGCCGCCGTTCATTACCAGCCATCAACTCCTGATTAAAAACACGAACAAATACCTCCGTATACCCATACTCGTACACGTTGTCTTGTATTATCAGGCCCATCGCGCTCTCTCTCTCTCTCTTCCCCCCCCTGTTCTTTTTCCTTTATTCAACCCCATTCACAACCCTCAAAGCCCTCCGCGGTCTCATTACCACGCTGAAAAAGGTCGGTTCCTGACCCTCCAACAAACCCTCTGTCGAACCTCCACTCGGGCTCCCGCTCCCGGCGCCCATCATCCTCGAGCCCTCGCTCTGCTTGGTCCCCGCAGTACCCCCCGAGGTCCCCGGGCTGGGATCCGAGAAATCGTCGCCTCCCGCGGCGCCGCCCCGGAACTTGGGCTCCACGAGGGACGACTGCCCGCCGCGGTCGCTGCCGACCCACCCGAAGAAGCTCTCGCGCGAGGACCAGTGGGCGGGGCGCCCGGACGGGTCGATGGAGCTGCCGGACGAGGCGACCGAGTAGCGGTTCGTGACGGCGAGGTGGTGCTTGTAGGCGCGGACTTGACGGCGGTACAACCAGGCGCAGAAGCCCAGGTATAGAGCCAGTACACCGGCGATGCCTGCGACGACACCCGCGGCGACGAGGGCGGGCTTGTTATCGTGAGAATTGCCGTCGTCACCGCTGTCTCCGCTACTTTGGGATCCCGTAGGACCCGAGTTGTGGGTGATGGTTGCGGTGGCTCCGGACTGAGTAACGGTGAAGACGGGTGGCTTCCCCGTTGCAAACGGCCCGTCCGTCGCCGGCCCCACAGCGGGAGTGGTGGCCGTGGCGCCGCCGTCCGGGCTCCCGCCCACGACATCCTGAACGGCCTTGGGAACCGTGTAGCCGTAGGATCCCGCCAGGACGAAATTATCCGCGTGCCAGTCCGCCTGGTGATCGGCGGCGCTGAACTTGCTTTTCCACTGCAGGGCAGAAGCGTCAAAGATGTACATGCCCGGGGCGTCGCAGGCCTCATCCTCGCCAATGTACCCGCCTATGACGACGATTTGCCCGTCACGCAAGGCACATGTGTGACCGGCACGAGGGGAGGGCTTGTCTTGCCCGCTTTGATCGACCTTGATCCAGGTGAAGGAAGGGATGGTCAAGATGTACATGTCATCGTACTGAGTTTGGTTGCCCTATTGAGAAAGACGGTCTTAGTTCTAGTGTTTCTGATTTATTAATCAATTATTGAGGTGGTATACGACGTACAAATGGTAGGTTCTGGCCCCCAAACATGTAAATTTGGAAGCTCGAGGCGTCCGGAGCGCTAGCAACGACTGCACAAGGGTTGACCCGGACACCGGGCGCGTTCCCAGACGTCGCCTGGTGATACCACTCGGAGTTGGCAATGTCATAGACGTCAAGCGTCTTGAGGTCATCGGTGAAATTGTCGGCTGTTCCGCCAGCCATGCCGATCAAGACGCCCATTTCTCCCCAGCCGGGCACGAAGACGAGAACTCCATCCGCCCTTTCGGGAAACTTGGCCGTCTGAATGCCTCCCTTTGTAATGTTTCGAAAGGCGCCTTGCGCGCCGGCACCCGCCCCAGCGGATAGCCTTTGAACGCCCGAGTTGACGTACCCCGGGTGCGTAAACTCAAGAAGGCTCTTGAGATACACGCGGCTGATTTTCTTGGACCAGTCTGGGGTCGTGGACCAGTCGAGATGCCCGCCAAAGTACCAACTCAACCCGAGCTCAGGAACCGAAAGCCCAGCACCTTCAGCAGCGCGGTGAACCGGAAGGTCAGCAGCCTCGGAATAATTCCCAGCAGAGGTTTTCGGGCTGGTTAATTCCTTCCACTTGTCATCAAAGATGGAGTATTTCCATACAGACTCAGCACCGGGCTCAACGTAAGGGGCATCAGAGAATTGGCCGCCGTAGAGGTAGAGGCTGTCAAAGTCGTTCCAAAGATAGCCCATGGAGATGGATGGTGGCCCATCTGGTATTTCAAGACCCTTGAGGGATGGAGAGCTAGTGTCCCAGCTCTTGGTAAGATCCAGGGATAGAAAATAGTTGTTCCAAGTGTTGTTTACTTGGTCACTGGTCCTCTTGGCCCGACCCCCGTACATCCAAACCGTCCCATTCAAGAGAGCGGCCTGAAAAGCCCACCGGAGGCAAACGTTTGTCGGGCTAATCTCCCGCTTCGTTATGATGCCGGCTTCGGCGCCGCGAATTTCTACCGTATTCTGACCCCTGCGCCAACTGAATGCCGGAAAGACAATCGCGATGAGCATTGCTAGCATGGTGAAGCGCTGGAGACCAGAGACTGTTCTAGGTGGCGCCGAAGATGTGCTCTTGATCCTTGGGCGGACCCTCTTGTTCGCCAATTTGTTGTACCACGACTTTGGAGGAGGAGGTGAGAGTCTTCGGGCGTGCTGCGGGCGCGGCGCATGTGATGGAGATCTGGCGTGTTGCTCTTCCTCCTCATCCCGCTCGTCGCCCTCGTCGTCTTGATGCCGGGATTGGGGTTCAGACCCAATACCGGTGATTTCGAAAAAGTTCTTCTTTTTACCAGGCGTCTTGAAAGATACGTGCCGAGGCTTCACCGTGACTGTGGGCGCAATCGACGGGGAGAAGTAAGCGACATCGTCTTCCAGGCCGACTTCCTTGAAGACCGATCTTCTACCCTTCTTTATACAGCCCCCCATCTTGAAAGGAGGCGACACGAAATGGAAGCCTTCTCTTAATCGATCCGAGGTAAGTTGAGAATTAAAATGCGGGCGTTCAGGAGGAGCATATTTCGACACGGCGAGGTCTGGGTCGGCCAAGGGAGATGATTTAACAAGGCCCATTGCGACGAGATTCGAGGATGGGTGGCGACAATCAGCAAAGAGAAAAAAAAGGTGAATTCAGTGGTCGATCTTCAAGTGCTATGATGTAGCCACCCTTGAGAAAATCACATGCAGAGGAAGAGATCATAACCTGTTCAAGAAGAGCGATAAGGAACGGGGGGAAGGGGGGCATTAGAAACAGTGCCACAATGGATAAGTCCCAGAGTGGTTTTGTCAAAGGACAAAGGAGGGAAAATAGAACAAACCCTTCCGAGACAAACACGGGGTTCTAAATGTGCAGCAAGACGAGCATTGCATCAAGATTTCGAGCTGGATGAAAGTATCCCTCGGGTTCTCCCCCACTTGGAAGAGCCATCTGAACTTGTTGGACTCGGTGGTCCCGGCAAGAAAAGACACACCATACCACATCACATCATATACACCACATACACACGCACACACGCACAAATCCAACCATCCGCCGACGCCAGGCGGTCGGTTTCACCCCCCTGATCCACTACATCATCGACTCAACTTGAGACGGCGCAGCGGAAGACACAGGGGCGGGGGCAAGGCGAAAAAGCCTTCTCAGGTCGCCAGGAGGCCTCGATTCCTGGCCCGCCAAGTAGCCGGCCCCGATTGCGACCCCGACAAAGCTTACCGAAGCCGTGTTGGCGTGCAATTCGCCCAGCGCCGCCGCATTGGCAACGCCAAATCCTGTAATCGCCCGGAGCACGTTGCATCGCTTGGTGCCGGTCGCTACCGAATCTATCGAGACCCCAGGCGGCAGCGGCGAGTTGATTGGGCGACGTGGTGTGGCAATGACCTCACCCCCCTACGTCAGGAGGGGCACATTTGCACTTGATGTTGCCCCGCGCCTTTAGCAATCAGCTTCTGTTATAATCCGGGGTCGGAGATATTGATGGAAAACGGGGAATAGCTGTTCCCAAAAGCTAGGACACTGAGCAGTGGTCGAGAAATGATGCCGTTGCCTATTGGCGGAGACAAGTTTCCACGGGTTCTCTTCGTTGGTCCAGTGCAGACAGAAGAAAGAAGCATGTGCTTAAACGCTGACGTCAGAGTTGGGCGGGCGCGTTGCGACGCACTGTATGTTATTAGTAAGATGACCACATTTTGACAGTGCGGATTGGGTCGGGTCTTCCAAAACACCATCCAGAATCCAGTCCCTGGGGGAGAAAGAAATCACCCGAGGTCGAAAAGTCACAAAACTCGTATATCGAGGCCTCCAGACCCATATTCTCCAATCTTAAAAAATAGACCAACCCACGCCAAAACACAGGTTCGAATCCACTAATAACCCCATCTCCTCTCCACAACAATCCACTGGATGAAAAAAAAAAAAAAGCATCGCCTGCCGACGGTGTTGATCCATCATCACACCCGGTTTGTGAAACGTTGCAATCCCTAGGGCAAACCCTCTATTCGCACTCCCAATTGATTGACAGTCCAATCAGCCCCCCAAAGAGACCAAGTATCAGGTTTTCCCATGATCTGGTCAGCGCACCGCCACAGCCTTGACGAGTCCCTAGTCCGCCACAGCGGAGCGAGACGATCGCCTCGTATTTCATACATCTCAAAGCCCTCTGAACCCCTATTTTTTAAGGGTCCGATAAAGAAGTGTCCCCAATGCATTAGTTTAAAGGTTGTGCTTCTCGATGTTGTTGTATTGCATTTTTGCCACCATGCTTTGCTGCAGGCCTCCTTGAGGAGCGTAGAGTCACCCTTTTAGCATCAGTGTTAGAAGTCAGGAGGCTAGACGGCCGGATTGCTGTAGCCTCCCGTCCGATCCCAAGAAATGCCAATCAAAGACACAAAAATAAGAGAAATAAGGGCCAACACGTCATTGCTTTCGTGCTCTATCTTACCAATAAGTTATCTGATCCGCATCAGTAACTCTCGCTATTCTCAAAAAATCCATGGTATCAAGCGGTCCATCATAACCCATAGGAAACGTTGCAATCATATCCTCCCCCATATGCAATACACTAAATAGAAAGCAAAAGTCCAGGTATCATCGCCAGTAAATCAAACATTTCACTCTCTCAAGCCTCCAGCCGCTGCCCGCATTAATTGACCAAGGATGCGAGATCGTGGATTGGCACATATTCTTCATCCTCTATTAATGGCAAAGGCTCTCTTGCCTCAAAGGGGAACACGTTAGGGTTAAAGGGATACACCTTGAGTGCTTGCCGAACACCGAGCTCACGGCCAATGATTCCCAACGCATTCTTCGCAATCTCCTTCTGTTCGGGAAGGGTCGTTGGCATTATGTAAACAGCAGTGAGAGGCCATATTAGTTTCAACGCATCAAACAATGCTTTGGGTGATGGGTCTCTCCGAAATGCCTTGACATCGAGAGTTTGAGGCAAGCTGTCTATAATACTCTGTGCAGACTTGCGCAAAATTTGTATGCAGCGCAAGCGTAAAGCCTTCAGAACACCAAGTGGGATTAAGGAGGCAATATGGTGAGTCAAGAAATTTGTGTAACACAACAAGAGGTGGTACCCCTTGACACACGTTGCAGCGTGCATGTTCTGCATATAGATGTCATGCTCCTCACCCGAAGTATCAGTCTTGAAAAAGGTCTGCAGCTCGTCTTCCGCCTGGGCCATGGACCCAATAATGTCGTGGTACTCGGCTGTTGCAGCGGGGAAGTCGCGGCCGCTAAGAAGAGTGAAAATCCGAGCCTGGACATGAGCGATCTTGGTAACGAATACGCTTACATGTAGCGCCACGGCCTCTCCAGGCCACATTGTGTCTCTTATAATACCGAGCCATCGGTCAGACTCGGGGGGCACTCGGTATTGACGAGGAGGCATTGGATTTGCTGAGATACATTAGCTTGGTGCAGCATATGATTCGTCTGGGGATGGGACCTACCACCATGTTGTATGCTGGCCAAAAGGCAGCCCGATTCTTCATATCCTTCACCCACACGTCTCCCCTCGACTTGAGGATGCTGTACAAGCCTCGTGTATGCAAATGCCATGGACTTAGCGGCTCTAGTCGATTTATGGAGCCCATCAACAGCTATGGCATGGTTAGGAGTTTTGCTCTCATGTTGGAGGAAGTGTGATGCTTGCCTCGTAGTTGGCCAGAATCCATACTGCTGCAAGAACGTCATCCCTCCAGGCTCCTTCGGGCGTGGCTAGGGCGGCATGCACAGCACTCAGAGTCTTTCCGAGATAGGTTCCAAGAACCTTGTCGGTGTTGGCGGCTGATTCCTTGTACATGGCGGTTGAATGCTGAAGATTTGTCACATAGGTCCGCGAGAAGAGATGAGCGGCCCAGACCAGGGGACCATTGTGGGCATTGTCTCGACATATTTCGTGGAGGAACTCAACGGTAGAATAGACATTTAGAAGGATGGGGATTGAGTGGGCGGTCCAATGTTGCTGGAGCGACTTTGGAAGGGAGTTTGGCATGTGTTCGCTCAGCAATGCGACGACGGAGGTGGCTGCTGAGGAAATCGGCAGCCCCTCGAAGTCGTCATCTAGGAAGGTGGAAGGGGTTGAGTAGGTGCCTGATGATGAAGGAGATGTTACGACAGACGAAGTTGTCTCAGACCCTGTTGGGGTCCCCTGCGCGGGTCGCTTCTTACGCTTCTTGATGTTGGTGGGGTTGGCGTTGCGGAAGACGAGCTCCTGTTCGTCACGATAGCCAGGGCATTCGGCACCATACTTGATGCATCTCTGGCACGCTGGTCGGCCAAGGTCACACTGAGGCATGAGTTAGAAAGTGCAGAAGGTGCAGAATGTGCAGAAAGAAGAAGCAGATGGTGATTATCGAATCGAAGGTGGGGGCCATCCGCGAGACGATGGTGAGTGAGGGCGCTGTAGACGGGGGGACATGGATGGGTCCTAAAAGGGACCTGATGGGCAAGTAAAAGGCCAGCATGGAGCACAGCGGTAGCAGCACTGACCTTGACACGCCTGGAGCGACAGAGGTGGCAATCCTTGCTGGGCTTGCCGGTGTTAGGCATATTGTCGCGCTGAGATGCAGCGGTCGGCCACAGGTATCCACGGATAGAAGCCCGCGATCGATGTGAGATGCGTGAGATTGAGGACTTGCCAAGAGTCAAAGAGGAAATCCATTCGAGAAGATGGCGTTGCTGGCTCCCGACACCCCGGTTTTTCCCGATTGGGGATAGCGCCGTCGTAAGGCTGGCTGTGCGGGCTGTGCAGGCTGTGCAGGTGCCGTTATCCGCGCTTCTGTCAGCTGCGAGCGGGGAAGGAGGAAATCACGTCCGAAACCGTATCAAGGAACATATCCAGGAACACGGCGATTGCTGACGCCGACAAGATCCCCAAGCGAGTCCCCTACCAAGTCTTCCGTCTGAGCTTAAATATCTTTCATGCTCGCAAGGCATTTTGGAGGCCTGCTGCCGGTAGCTGATCCATTAGTGCCTGTGGCTTTGGTCGATTCATGGCCCCCCTGTTTGTTCCCCATCTGTGGAGGGGCACTCCCGTCGTTCTCGTTTACCATGGGATGGTCCATGGGGTTCTGTCCATTCAAGCTCGCCTGCTCAATTAGACAACGAATGTTTTTGTGGCTCATTCCCCATTGATTCATCATCCATGTTCGGAGCTTTCTGAATTGCAGCCGCTGGTCGGCACTCACCTCCCGCGGACGTCATTGATCCGATATGTCACAATAACGAGAAAAATAAAAGATGCCAAAGGAGAAGAACAATAAGGTTGAATTACCCTTTCAATCTACATAATGTCGTAGCAGATCCAGTAGGAAGCAGCTTTCTTTCTTTCTTTTTTCTTTTTCTTTTTTTCTTTTTTTATAGTTACATAGGACCTCCTAAATGGATACAGATTGCCTAGTTCCCGATCTTCTTGCTTCCCCCCTTTCTTGCCATCCGCAGTCACAAAATATATAACCCAATACTAAGAAATAGTGCCCTCTCACAAAGAAATGAGTTAAACCATGTATATAATGGAAACATAAGACAGTAAACAAGACACATTTTATTTAGGTAAAAGATGAAAAACCATCCAACAGAACAGCTATGTGACCTTGCCGCTAGCGATCATCCTCTTCTCGTTATAATTTACAACCAAAGCTGACGGGCGCCAGATGCCACGCACCTGGTAGAAACGCACAAGCATTTTTCTTTTCAACTAATTAAATGATTTTTGTTTCTCCCTTCCGACTTTCTATCCATCGCCCTCCCCCTCAGTATAAAATCTCACATCCACGGCACCCAGAAACTCGCCCGTGCAACCTGACTAGACAAGCAGACCTACGGTATTCATCATGCCGAAACCTCCACATGACTCCACAGGTATGTTTTTGGTTTGTATATCTCTATATTCACCCACGGGAAATCCTCCCCAGCCTCGTTTGAACGCTACTTCTAACGAGGCAACGTCAGCGGTGGAGACATTGTCTAGAGATCCGGCACCTGTGAACGGCCAATCAAGGGGGGAAAATACAGTCCTGAAATTTGACCCCCAAGGCGACCTTCGCTTAGTGGTTGGGAGGGCTCCAGTGCAAGAAATGCTGGTTGATTCGCGCGCACTTTGTCGGGCATCACTGGTGTTTCGCAAAATGCTCACGGGTCCATTTTCAGAGGCCAAGCACGGCGTGGACTGGAAAGTTAGACTTCTCGACGACGATCCTCCAGCATTTTCACTGCTTATGGATATGGTTCATGGCATTTTCGATCAGACGCCAAGCAATCCTCCGTTGAATTCCATGTTCAAGGTCTGCAGTTTAACCGACAAATACGACATGGCCCGTGTTTTGAGACCTATGGCCAGCACGTGGCTTGAACACCTCAAAAAGTCCGAGTTCCGCACGGAACCGCTTTGGGGCAAAACCATTATGAATTATGATTCGGCCAAAAAAATGTTCGTTGCTTGGGAAACCGGGCATGAAGAGTTATTCGAAAGGACGATGCGGGACATGTTTTGGAGGCTCGACGCAAATGAGGATGGAGACTTGATGACATCCAGCGACGATCGCCTAGATGATGAGGGCCGTTGCCAACAGATGCAAATCATTGGTAAGCTTTCTAGAATTCTTCAGCTCACACAGGTCTAACACCAACAAGATTCCATGACAAAACGACGCCGTGAGGTTCTTCAGAGCATTCATGGCATCTGTCGATCCATAACGAAAAGCTTATTGCAACGCAAGAAGAGAGAGGAAAATAGCATTTGCCCATCAATGGACAAACTGTCTCAAAATAGTTGCCGTGCCTTGAGTCTAGGCAAAATCTTGCAAAGCGCAGAATCATCAAATCTCATAGGTTTTTTCCTTCATGAAGAGGTTCCTATCTTTTTGGGGAGCATATCAAGCCTGACAAGGAAGCTCGAATTATTATGCTACCGACTAGATAAATTTTCGTGTTCGTGCATCCCTTTGGAGATTAACGAGCTAAAATCGTTTCGCGATTGGAATCAAAAGGAGAGATTGAGCTTGGTCACAGCATGGCAAAAAAAGCGTCTCGGGATCCAGGCTGCGAAAACCAGAGTTCATGGGATGTAATTCAGGTGGGAGCAGGATCATGTCAGCCGTCTATAAGTCAGGAGATTATGGACTTGGAGACACTTTGAATGGTTTTGGGCCCAGAGAATGGATTGCTGGGAGGGGAGAAAGGAGATCAAGGGGCATGTGCAACCCATGAGGCCATGAACGGGCCAGGCGCCCGAGGCTGGCGAAGCACGATACAGTTTTGCAGTCAGCAATCAACGCACAACACTTTGCTATCATCTAAATCAAGTCGAACCAAGTTCAAAACTCAACCATGCCCCTGTTTCTTTCTTCAAATAGCGCATTCAACCATTGCGTTCGCTGGCTCCTCGCTTTCCTCGGCCCTCCCGCCGTGTCTTACGGCACCAAAACCCCTCACTTCGACGCGCCCTGCTCTACCTGAGCGATTAGCATCCTTCCTAATTCGGCCATGTCCGCGATGCTCACTGGTCAGCGCCAGCGCCCCCGCTCAACCACTAACACGCAGCAGCTGGTCTGCCTCTCTTTTTTTTCTCCTGATCGCCGCCCGTGAGTTCAGCTCTCTCAATTCTCCTTCCCCCCTTTTGCTGTTCACGCCCTGTCCTCGACATTTCTCGTATTTCGCCTACGATCCCGCCCCTTTCCATTATCTTATCTCTTCTCGTTGTCTCCGGATCTCTGGGCTGCGTTCGCGCCCTTTGTCGCTCGCATCATCATCATCGCCATGGCATCATCCACGTACGCTGAGGACGCGGCGATCCT